>CM031385.1:0-1307500 GCA_018350135.1 Citrus trifoliata
TTTCCACTACTGCTGTGTCAAATAGATCACTTCCTTATGAAAGTATTATTAGTAAGATTCTCCGATACTTTCACGTTCCTTTGACCGAACCCGTTTTTGTGGAGACTAAAAAGCTGGGAAGGGAAATAATCTCAGGGTTTGGCTTCTATTTGAAGCAAGGACAGTGGGTCAAGGTATCCTCCTCTAAGAATGAGGATACTTTGGTAGCTCCAGATGGTAACCGCATGCTTAATGATGTTTATTCTGAGGAGGAGTTACCAGACTTTCGTCTTGGCACACGACCACGTGCCCCTCGCCGAACAGCAGCTACTCAAGCAGCAGCAGCTCCTCCCACAGCAGCAGCATCCTCACAGGATGACGAGGCAGCTGATCCTGCTATGCCTCCTGCAGCATCGGCTATTCCTGAGGATCGTTTTTAGCAGCTTCTCGACAGAGTGGACATTCTGTCTCACCAGCAGCAGCAGCTTCAATCTGACTTTGCGACCTTTCGGCAGCAAATCTCAGACCAGCAGATAGAGTTACTAGCTGGCCAGCGACATATTCTTGGTTACTTTGGCTATGACCCCAGTAGTTCCTCTTCTCAGCCGCCGTCTTAGTTTTTTTGTCCTTTGGTTTTCCCACAAACATTACTCATTTCATGTGGTTTATTATGACATTTAGATTTTGCTTATGTGTGTGATGCTTTTTTTTTATGATGTTTTTTTTGTTGGACATGTGGATTTCAATTATGATTCAGTTGATTTTGATGATACGGTCATTTGTTGCTCTTAATTTTATTGATGATGTGTTTGACTGCTAGAATGGAGGTTGGTTGAACAATTTGGTATATTTTTATGGAAGTGTTCTTCACTATTTGTCTTTGTTGAGGATTTGTTCATCTTTAAGAGGAAACTCTGCCGGAATTTTTTTTCCAAAATGGGTAATATCTAAACTTTTCTTCTTATTATTTTCATGTTCATTTCTTTTTTATGATGAAGGGAGAGATAACATATGTTCTGTGCTCAATCGATTCTGGTTTTTTATCTGTTTTGTGCTCAATCGATTCTGGTTTTTTAAATTGTTTCTATGAGTTTAAAAAGTGAAGGGGCACATTTTTAGGGTAAATATTTTAACTAGGGGGAGCAAAATTGAACACTTACTTTCTTGAACAGTTTGTCATCATAAAAAAGGAGGAGATTGTTAACTTAAATATTTCTTTAATTGATTTTGATGATAACAAACGTGATTAAAATATATTAGTCTTTTAAAGAGCTCAAAATAGTTTTCATATATTTCAAATTGAAAAAGCTTTATGATTTTGTAATGATAACAAGTATTGCTTGAAATCCTGAGAAAAGAACTAATTGACAAGTTATCATAAAGCCTTTGAGCCGTAGTATAAAGTTACAAGGTTTTGGGGTCAAACGGCAATTTTTGCAAAAACAGTATACTGCAGTAAACGGCTCGCCGACATCCAGTTAATGGTTCGCCGACAACAAGCAGAATTGGAGATCAATCTCTGGACACTAACGGCAATCCGACCTCTTGTTAACGGTTCACCGACATTGAACAAAATTCTCTGGACACGAACGGCGATCCGACATCAGTTAACGGCGATCCGACATCTGTTAACGGCGATCCAACAGTGAGCAAAAAGTCAATAACGGCTAGTTTTCAGCTCCAACTATAAATAAGCTCATTCAAATTCAAACAAGGTTAATCACAACACGACTACTGAGCTTATACTTGAGAGTACAATTTTCATTGAGCTTTAAAAATACATTCTTGCTTCATCCATTCATATATTGGGTATCATTGTTAATCTTATATATTGTGTAAGGCAAAACAAATCTGAAATCTTTTGTTTTGAGTGATTGTAAGTGTTGGGATACACTTGGGTTAAAGAGATTGGGATAATCTCTTGTTGTAAAGGTTATTGACACCTTGGAAGTCAAGTGTAAGCATTTGAAGCCTTGGAGGCTTGCTTAGTGGAATCCTCAGGCTCGGAAAGCTTAGAGGCGTGGGCGTAGGCAAGGTTGGCCGAACCACGTAAAAATCTCAGTGTTTGAATCTCTCTTCCTTTATCCTTTTATTGTCGTTAATTCATTTGCTATTGCTTTGAATTTGTTTCATATTTGCATTGAGTTTTTAATTATAAATTGAATAATTTTTAGAATTCCAATTCACCCCCCTCCCTCTTGGGTTGCATACCTAGCATTTCAGGGGTAAGGCTTTGCGAGGGGCCTCGGGGTGCCCATGGGGAGTTGCGTACTGAGCCCTGCCCAAAATGGCACCCGAAGGTCGTGGAGCTAAAATTGCCCAGGGGCCCCGGGACGGGTTGGCTATAGCCTTGGTGGAGGGCGCAGGCGAAATTTGTCCGTAAGACTCGAAATGGGGCAAGGCCTTTCGAGGGGCCTTGAGATGCCTGTGGGGAGTCGCGTGCGGAGCCCATCCCAAAAATAGCCCACGAAGGTCCGGGTGCCAAAAGGCCCCAGGGGCCCCGAGATAGAAGGGCTAAAGTCTTGGTGGGGGGCGCGAGGGTGTTTTGTCCGCGGGACTGGGATTGGGGCGAGGCTTTGTGAGGGTCCTCAGGGTGCCTGCGGGAAGTGGCGTACAGACCCCTGCTAAAAAATGGCACCCGAAGGTCGGGTGGCCAAAATGGCCCAGGGGCCCCAGGATGAGTGGGCTATAGCCTTGGTGGGGGGCGCGGGGGAAGTTCGTCCGCAAGACTCGAAATGGGGCAAGGCTTTGCGGGGGTCCTCGGGACACCCAAGGTGATTTGTATATGGAGCCCATCCTAAAAATAGCCCCCTATGTTCCGAGTGCCAAAAGGCCCCAGGGGCCCCAAGACGGGTGGCCTAAAGCCTTGGTGGGGGGCGCAGGGGCGTTTCATCTGCAAGACTCGGAATGGGGCAATGCTTTGCGATGGGCCTCTGGGTACCCACAGGGAGTCGCGTGCAGAGCCCTGCCTAAAAGTAGTTCCGAAAGGTCGGGGTGCCAAAATGGCCCAGGGGCCCCGAGACGGGAGGTCTATAGCCTGGGTCGGGTGCGAGGGTGAAGTTCATCTGTCGAACTCAGAATGGGGCGAGGCTTTGCTAGGGAACTCGAGGCACCCGTGGGAAGTCACATACGTGGCCCAGTCAAAAAAATAGCCACTGAAGGTCTGGGTGCCAAAAGGCCCAGGGGCCCCGGTATGGGTGGGCTAAAGCCTTGCTGGGGGCGCGGGGGCGTTTCGTTCGCAAGACTCGTAATAGGGCAAAGCTTTCCCTTGGGGCCTCAGGGCACCCGTGGGGAGTCACATACATAGCCCCGCCCAAAAATAGCGCCAGAAGGTCTGAGTGCCAAAATGCCCCTGGGGCCCCGAGACGGGTGGGCTTGGTAGGGGGCACGGGGGTGTTTCGTCCGCAGGACTCAGAATGGGGCAAAGCTTTGCGAGGTGTCTCTAGGTGCCCACAGGGAGTCGCATGTGGACCCCCGCCCAAAAATAACGCCCGAAGGTCGGGGTGCCAAAATGGCCCAGGGGCCCCGTAGACGATAGTATTATAGCCTCGATGGGTGGCGCCAGTGAGTTTTGTCTGCGGGACTTGGAATGGAGCAAAGCTTTGCCTTGGGTCCTCGGGGTGCCCGTGGGGAGTCGCGTACAGAGCCCCACCCAAAAATAGTGCTAGAAGGTCGGGGTGCCAAAATACCCCAGGGGCCCTAAGACGGGTGGGCTATAGCCTTGGTGGGGGACTCGGGGGCGTTTCGTCCGTGGGACTCGGAATTGAGCAAAGCATTGCAAGGTGTCTCTAGGTGCCCGCAGGGAGTCGCGTACAGAGCCCCGTCCAAAAATAGCTCCCCAAGGTCCGGGTGCCAAAATGCCACAAGGGCCCCAAGACGGGTAGCCTTGGTGGGGTGCGCGGGTGAAGTTCGTCCGCGGGGCTCAGAATGGGGCATGGCTCTGCGAGGGGCCTCGAAGCACCCACAGGGAGTTGAGTGCAGAGTCCCGCCCAAAAATAGCCCTGAAGGTCCGGGTGCCAAAATGCCCCAAGGGCCCCGAGACGGGTGGGCTATAGCCTTGGTGCAGGGTGCGAGGACAAAGTTCATTTGTCAGACTCGGAATGGGGCAAGGCTTTGCGAGGGTCCTCAAGGCACCCATGGGGAGTCGCGTCCACAGCCCAGTCAAAAAATAGCCACTGAAGGTCCGAGTGCCGAAAGGCCCCAAGGGCCCCGAGATGGGTGGGCTAAAGCCTTGCCGGGGGCGCGGGGGCGTTTCATCCGCAGGACTCGGAATGGGGCGCCCTTGGGGAGTCACGTACAGAGCCCCGTCCAAAAATAGCGCCAGAAGGTCTGGATGCCAAAATGCCCCAGGGGCCCCGAGACGGGTGGGCTATAGCCTTGGTAGGGGGCGCGGGGGTGTTTCGTCCGCGTGATTCAGAATGGGGCAAAGCTTTGCAAGGTGCCTCCGGGTGCCAAAATGCCACAAGGGCCCCGAGACGGGTAGCCTTGGTGGGGTGCGCGGGCAAAGTTCGTCCACAGGGCTGGCAATGGGGCATGGCTCTGCGAGGGGCCTCGAAGCACCTGTGGGGAGTCAAGTGCAGAGTCCCGCCCCAAAATAGCCCTGAAGGTCCGGGTGCCAAAATGCCCTAGGGCTCGCGGGACATGTGGGTTATAGCCTTGGTGCGGGGCGCGGGTGATAACTCTAGCAAATGAGAGTTATTACATTAATTTTAGAGTTAAGTCAAGATCACTTAGAGAACAAATAAGGTGTTTTTATTACATTTTGGTTACATTTTGCATAAACATTCATTTTAGTTGAGTCTTAATAAGTTTTGATTTAATCAAAGTAATTTGTACAAAAAACAGGTGCATAATTGTAAGTTTTCAGAAAGTCTTAATTCATGAGGGGATGTTGAGACATTAGATGAGCAAGAGGAGTAAAAAAGATGGCCACAAAAGAAGTAAAGCACAATCGGGAATAATGCAGTGTTGTTGCGAATGTTAGAGCAACCAGTGCTGTAGCAATCTGGGAGCAATGCGGGAGAAAACTTAGGTGCGGGTCAGCCACAGATTTGCAATCTGCATGTTTCCTAATTTAACGCATGCACGCTCATGGGCTTTTGTTTACCCTAATTTGCACCACATAGAAAGGCGGCAAGGGAACTATCATTAGAATAATTACAAAGAGAAGTAGAAGAAGATCATAATAAAAGCGTGCTGTTTTGGCAACATTGAAGAACCGTGCAGAATTATTTGGATTTGTCTTTCACCATGCTCAACTTATATTTCTCTTTTTCCTTTAATTGTTTTGATGTATCCCGTGATCAATATATTTATGTTTATTTTTCCCGTTTAGAATATGAACTAAATTTACGTGTCGTTGAATGACAAACAATCCAATAGATTCTTGACTATTCTTATATGTTGTTATGGCATTGTTGTAGCATTTTACTCTAATAGTTTTTATGAATATAACTGTTATTTCGGTTGACCACCCATTTAATAGCTTCAGTTAAGATAGAGCAACAAAAGAGTATGTCTTAGCGGATATTATTAGAGTATTACTTGATCTTAAGTTGAGTTTCCTGGATTAAGTTATCTTGAATCCTATAAGGGCAATACTTGAAGTTAAGATTTGTGACAAACTAGATATAGGTGTTCACCTTGTAGAGTGGGGAGAGTAAAGGTTATAATGCCATACCATAAGTATATTAGCAATTGGTCATTGTTAATAGATTTAAGGGTATGAGACTTCTAATATACGATAGCTGAGGATGTAGATTTATTCTGCCCAGTACTGCAGCACTTGTTGTAACAACTAGTGTTAACTTGATAAAAAACAGTCACCCCCTAAGGAGAGTTTGATCATTCAACTACTATAATCTCAATTGAAACTTAGACACATTTAACCTAGTTTATGTCGTTACGGTATTGTTTTATTTAATTATCTCACAATCATTAATTACGATAGAAATTACTTGACAATTGTTTGCTTCGGTCTTAAGTTGATTTTCACTATTGTGATTGCTTTAGCATTTGAGTAACATCAATCCATGTGGAGACGATCTTGAATACTCATCACTTTATTACTTGTTGTGTATACTTGCACATTGGCATTGGTAGTAATTGCTTATAAAAATAAACAACAGCGGGCGAATTTCATCCGCATGGCTCGGGATGGGGCAAGGCCTTGTGAGTGTCCTACGGGCACCCGCAGGGAGCAGCATGCAGAACCCTACCCAAAAATAGCCCCCAAAGGTCCAGGTGCCAAAATGCCCAGGGGCCCCGGGACAGGTGGGCCTTAGCCTTGGTGGGGGGTGCGGGGGCGTTTCGTCCACGTGACTCGGAATGGGGCAATGCTTTGCGAGGGGTCTCAGGGTGCCCGCTGTGAATCATTTGCAGAACCCCACCCAAAAATAGCCCCCGAAGGTAGGGCTGCCAAAATGCCCCGGGGCCCCGCGACGGGTGGGCTATAGCCTTGGTTCAGGCCGCGGGGGCTTTTCGTCCGAGGCACTCGGAATGGGGCAAGATTTACAAGCAGCCTCAAGGCACCCATGGGGAGTTGTGTGCAAAGCCCCACCCAAACATGGGGCAAGGCACTGCTCGGGGCCTCGGGGCGCCCGCGAGGAGTCGAGTGCATAGGCCCGCCCAAAAATAGCACCTGAAGGTCCGGGTGCCAAAATGCCCCAGGGGCCCCTAGACCGGTGGACTATAGCCATGGTGGGGGGCGCGGACGAAGTTCGCCCGCAGGACTCGGAATGGGGCAAGGCTTTGCAAGGGGCCTTGGGGTACCCTCAGGGATTCGCTTACAGAGCCCCACCCAAAAATAGCTCCCGAATGTCGGGCTGCCAAAAGGCCCCAGGGGCCCCGAGACGGGTGGGATATAGCCTTGGTGGGGGGGGGGGGGGGGGTATTTCGTCCACGGGACTTAGAATGGGGTAAGGCTTTGCTAGAGGCATCGAGGCACCCACGAGGAGTCGCGTTCAAAGACCCGCCCAAAAATAGTGCGGGGTGCGAGGACGCTTCATCCGCGGGACTCAGAATGGGGCAAAACTTTGTGAGCGGCCTTGGCACTCCGCGAGGAGTCGCGTTCAGAGCCCCACCCAAAAATAGTTCCTGAAGGTCGGGCTGCCAAAAGGCCCAAGGGGCCCCAAGCCGTGTCGGCTATAGCCTTGTTGCAATGCAAGGGCGAAGTTCATTTGCCGGACCAGGAATGGGGCAAGGTTGTGCGAGGCTCCTCAAGGCACCCGTTGAGAGTCACATGCAGAGCCCCGCCCAAAAATAGCGCCTGAAGGTCGGGGTGCCAAAATGCCCTAGGGACACTGAGACTGGTGGGCTGTAGCCTTGGTGGGGGGCACGGCGGCGTTTTGTCTGCGGGACCCTGAAATGGGAAAAGGCATTGCAAAGTGCCTCGGGGCACCCGCGGGGAGTTGCGTTTAGAGCCCCGCCCAAAAATAGTGCCCAAAAATCCGGGTGCCAAAATGCCCCAAGGGCCCTGGGACGGGTAGGCTATAGCCTTGGCGAGGGGTGCAGGGTGTTTCATCTGCGGGACTCGGAATTGGGCAATACTTTGCGAGCAGCCTCAGGGTACCCTCGAAGAGTCACGTGCAAAGCCCCGCCCAAAAATATCGCCCGAAGCTCCAGGTGCCAAAATGCCCCAGGGCCCCAGGACAGGCAGGCTAAAGCCTTGGTGGGGGGAGAGGCGGGGGTGTTTTGTCCACGGGACTCAAAATGGGGCAAGGCTTTGCGAGGGGCCTTGAGGTGCCCGTTGGCAATCGCATGCAAAGCCCCGCCAAAAAATAGCGCCCAAAGGTCGGGCTGTCAAAAGGCCCTAGGGGCCCTGAGACGAGTGGTATGTAGCCTTGGTGGGGTGCATTTTGTCCACGGAACTCAGAATGGGGCAAGGCTTTCGAGTTGCCTCGGGGGTCCCATGGGGTGTCCCGTGTAGAGCCCCGTCCAAAAATAGCCCCCGAAGGTCCGGGTGACAAAATGCCCCAGGGGCCCCAAGACGGGTGGGCTTTAGCCTTTGTGGGGGAAGCGCGGGCGTTTCGTCTGCGTGACTCGAAATGGGGCAATGCTTTGCAAGGGGTCTCACGGCCCCCCTTGGGAATCGTTTTTAGAGCCTCGCCCAAAAATAGCGCCCGAAGGTCAGGGTGCCAAAATGCCCCAAGGGGCCCGAGACGGTTGGTTTATAGCCTTGGTGGGGTGCGCATGCGAAGTTCGTCCGCCGGACTCCGAATGGGCAAGGCTTTGTAAGGGTGCTCGAGGCACCCACGGGGAGTCACGTTCAGAGCCCCGCCTAATAAATAGTGCCCAAAGGTCGGGGTGCCGAAATACCCCGGGGGCCCTGAGATGGTTGGGCAATAGCCTTGGTGAGGGGCACAAGCGAGGTTTGTCCGCAGGACTCAAAATGGTGCAAGGCTTTGCAAGGGGCCTCAGGGCACCCGCGAGGAGTCGCGGTCAAAGACCTGCCCAAAAATAGTGCCCAGGGTCGGGGTGCCAAAATCCCCAGGGACCTAGAGATGGGTGGGCTATATAGCCTTAGTGCGAGGTGTGGGGATGTTTCGTCCGTGGGACTAGGAATGGGGCAAAGCTTTTCGAGTGACCTTGGAACTCCCGCGAGGATTCGTATTCAGAGCCCCACCCAAAAAGAGTTCCCGAAGGTCGGGATGCCAAAAGGCCCAAGGGGCCCCAAGACGTGTGGGCTATAGCCTTGTTGCGGTGCAAGGGCGAAGTTCATCCGTCGGACTCGGAATGGGGAAAGGTTGTGCGAGGGTCCTCAAGGCACCCATGGGGAGTCATGTACAGAGCCTCACCCAAAAATAGCGTCCGAAGGTTGGGCTACCAAAAGGCCCCAAGGGCCCCGAGATGGGTGGGCTATAGCATTGGTGGGGTGCACGGTCAAAGTACATCCGCTGAACTCGGAATGGGGCAAGGCTTTACGAGGGGCATCGGGGTGCCCGCGGGGAGTCGTATGCATAACCCCGCCCAAAAATAGAGCTCAATGGTCTGGGTGACAAAATGCCCTAGGGGCCCCGGGACGGGTGGACTATAGCCTTAGTGGGGGGTGCGAGGGAGTTTCGTCTGCGGGACTCGGAATGGGGCAAGGCATTGCGAGGGGCGTCGGGGCACACGTGGGGAGTAAAATTCAGAGCCCCCCCCCCCCAAAAAAATAGTACCCGAAGGTCGAGCTGTCAAAATACCCCGGGGGCCCCATGACGGGTGGGCTATAGCCTTGGTGGGGGCGCGGGGGTGTTTCGTCCGCGGGACTCAGAATGGGGCAAGGCTTTGTGAGGGGACTAATGGCGCCCTCGGGGAGTCGCGTGCAGAGCCCCGCCCAAAAATAGCGCCCCAAGGTCTGGGTGCCAAAATGCCCCAGGGGACCAGAGACGGGTTGACTATAGCCTTGGTGGGGGCGAGGAGGCGTTTCGTCCGCAAGAGTCGGAATGGGGCAAGGCTTTGCGAGGGGCCTCAGAGCGTCCATGGGGAGTCACGTACAAAGCCCTACCCAAAAATAGCGCCCGAAGGTCGGGCTGCCAAAAGGCTCGAGGGGCACCGAGACGGGTGGGCTATAGCCTTTGTGGGGTGTGAGGGCGAAGCTCGTCTGCCGGACTCAGAATGGGGAAAGGTTGTGCAAGGGTCCTCAAGGCACCCGTGGGGAGTCATGTGCAGAGCCCCACCCAAAAATAGTGCCCGAAGGTCGAGGTGCCAAAATGCCCCTAGGGCCCCGAGACGAGTGGGTTGTAGCCATAGTGGGGGCCGCGGCGCGTTTTGTCCGCGTGACCCTGGAACGGGGCATGGCATTGCAAAGGGCCTCGGGGCACCCATGGGTAGTTGCGTTTAGAGCCCCGCCCAAAAATAGTGCCTGAAGATCCGGGTGCCGAAATGCCCCGGGGGCCCGGGACGGGTGGGCTATAACCTTGGCGGGGGGTGCGGGTGCGTTTCATCCGCGGGACTCGGAATGGAGCAATACTTTGCGAGGGGACTCGGGGTACCATCAGGGAGTCGCGTGCAGAGCCCCGCTCAAAAATAGCGCCCGAAGGTCCGGGTGCCAAAATACCCCAGGGGCCCCGGGACAGGCAGGCTATAGCCTTGGTGGGGGGCGCGGGGGTGTTTCGTCCACGAGACTCAAAATGGAGCAAGGCTTTGCGAGGGGCCTTGGGGCACCTATTAGCAGTCGCGTGCAAAGCCCCACCAAAAAATAGCACCCGAAAGTCCGGGTGCCAAAATGCTGTAGGGACCATGCGACGGGTGGGCTATAGCATTGGTGAGGGGTGCGGAGGTGTTTCGTCCACGAGACTCAGAATGGGGCAAGGCTTTGCTCAGGGTCTCGGGACGCCCGCGGAGAATCACGTGTAGAGCCCCACCAAAAAATAGCGCCCCAAGGTCGGGATGCGAAAATGCCCAAGGGGCCTTGAGACGGGTGGGCTATAGCTTTGGTGGGGGGCACGAGGGCGTTTCTTTCACATAACTCAGAATGGGGAAAGGCTTTGCAAGCAGTCTCAGGGTGCCCTCGGGGAGTCGTGTGCATAGCCCCGCCCAAAAATAGCGCCCCATGGTCAAGGTACCAAAATGCCCGATGGGCCACGGGACAAGTGGGCTATAGCCTTGGTGGGGGGCGCGGATGCGTTTTGTCCGCGAGACTCGGAATGGGGCAAGGCATTGCGAGGGGCCTCAGGGCACCCGCGGGGAGTTGAGTGCAGATCCCTGCCCAAAAGTAGCACCCGATGGTCCGAATTCCAAAATTCCCCAGGGGCCCCGGGACGGGTGAGCTATAGCTTTGGTGGGGGCGCGGGCGAAGTTCATCCGTAGGACTGGGAATAGGGCAAGGCTTTGCAAGAGGCCTCGGGGCACCCGCATGGAGTCACATGCAAAGCCTTACCAAAATATAGTGCCCGAAGGACGGGGTGTCAAAATGACCCAGGCGCCCGAGACGGGTGAGCTATAGCCTTGGTTTTGTGCGAGGGCAAAGTTCGTCCGCTGGACTCGGAATTGGAGAAGGTTTTCCAAGGGTCCTGGAGGCGCTAGCGGGGAGTCGCGTGCAAAGCTCTGCCAAAAAATAGCTCCCGAAGGTCGTGGTGCCAAAATGCCCTAGAGGCCCTGCAAGGGGTGGGCTATAGCCTTGGTGGGGGGTGCGGGGGCGTTTCGTCCGCGTGATTCGGAATGAGGCAAGCCTTTGTGAGGGCCCTCGGGGTGCCCGCGGGGAGTCGCGTACAGAGCCCCACCCAAAAATAGCACCCAAAGGTCCGGGTGCCAAAATGACGATGCGGCCCCGAGACGGGTCAACTATAGCCATGGTGGGGGGCGCGGGCGAAGTTGGTCCGCAGAATGCGGAATGGGGCAAGGCTTTGCGAGGTCTCTTGGGCACCCCTGGGGAGTTGGGTTTTGATCCCCCTCCCAAAAATAGCGCCCGAAGGTCAGGCTGCCAAAAGGCACCAGGAGCTCCGAGACGGGTGCGCGGGCGATGTATGTACACCAAACTCGGAATGGGGCAAGGCTTTGAGAGCGGTGTTGGGGCGCCCGTGTCAAGTCATGTGCAAAGCCCCACCCAAAACATAGTTCCCGAAGGATGGGGTGTCAAAATGCCACGGTCACCCCGAGACGGGTGGGCTATAGTCTTGGTTGTGTGCGATGGCGAAGCTCGTCCGCCGGACTCGGAATGGGGAAATGCTTTGGGAGGGTCCTCAGGGTGCCCCTGGGGAGTCTCGTGCAGAGCCTCGCCCAAAAATAGCGCCCGACATTCGGGGTGCCGAAATGCTCCGGGGGGCCAGAGACGGGTGGGCTATAGCCTTGTGGGGGGCGTGGGGGCGTTTCGTCCGCGGGACTAAGAATTGGACAAGGCTCTATGAGGGGCCTAGGGACACACGCGGGGAGTCACGTACTGAGCTTGCCGAAAATAGCGCATGAAGGTCGGGCTGCCAAAAGCCCCCAGTGGCCCTGACATGGTTGGGCTATAGCCTTGGTGGGGGCGCGGGGGCGTTTCGTATGCGGGACTCAGAATGGGGTAAGGCTTTGCGAGGTGACTCAAGGTGCCCGCAAGGAGTGGGGTTCCTAAAGGCCCCTGGAACCCTGAGACGGTGAGCTATAGCCTTGGTGGGGGATGCTGACAAAGTTCGTCTGCCGGACTCGGAATGGGACAAGGTTTGCAAGGGCCCTTAGGGCACCCTTGGGTAGTTGCTTGCAGAGCCCCGCCCAAAACTAGCTCCCAAAAGTTGGGGTGCCACAAGGTCCCAGGGGCCCTGACACGGGTGGGCTATAGCCTTGGTGGGGTCACAGGCGAAGTTCGTCCCCCGGACTCAGAATGGGGCAAGGTTTTGCGAGGGGCCTCGGGGCACCCAGGGGGAGTTGCGTGCAAATCCCTGCGAGAGGCCTCGAGGCACCCAGGGGTTCCTAAAGGCCGCAGGGACCCTGAGAGGACTGGTCTCTAACCTTGGTAGGGGCGCAGGGGTGTTTTGTCTGCATGGCTCAAAATTGGGCAAGGCTTTACGAGGTGACTCGGGGTGCCCGCAAGGAGTCGCATGCAGAGCCTCGCCCAAAAATAGCGCCCAAAGGTCCGGGTGCCAAAATGCCCCAAGAGGCCATAGACGAGTGGGCTATAGCCTTTTTGGGGGCGTAGGGGCATTTCATCCGCGGGACTCAGAATTGGGTAAGGCTCTGCGAGGGGCCTAGGGATGCCCGCAGGGAGTCGTGTGCTGTGCCCCGCCAAAAATAGCTTCCAAAGGTCGGGGTGCCAAAAGGCCCCAGGGGCTCTGAGACGGGTGGGCTATAGCCTTGGTAGAGGCGTGGGGGCATTTCGTCCGCCGAACTCATATTGGGGCAAGGCTTTGCGAGGGGCCACCAGGTGCCCGCGGGGAGTCACATGCACAGCCCCACTAGGAAATAGCGCCCACTGGTCAGGGTGCCAGATGGCCCCTCGCAAACTCTCGCCCCGTTCTGAGTGCTGCGGACTCCATACCCCCGCGCCTCCCACCAAGCCTATAGCCCACCACTCTCAGGCCCATGAGGTGTTTCGACCTCCTAACCTGCGGGCACTAGTTTTGTGCAGGCCTCTGTACGCGCCTCCCCTGGAGCGCTGTGAGGTCCCTTGGAGAGTTTTGCCCCATTCTGAGTCCCACGGAGGCCACTACCCGCCGCCCCCCCACCATGGCTATAGCCCACCCGTCTCAGGGCCCCCGAGGGCATTTTGGTCCCCTGACTTGCGGGCACTATTTTTAGGCAGGCCTCTGTATGCGTCTTGCCCTGGACGCCCCGAGGACCCTCGCAAATTCACACCACATTCCGAGTCCCGCGGACACCACGCCCTCGTGCTACCCACCAAGGCTATAGCCCATCCGTCTCGAGGCCCCTAGGGCGTTTTGAGCCCTTTCTTGTGGGCACTATTTTTGGGCAGACCTCAATACAAACCTCCCTGAAGACGCCGCGAGGACCCTCGCAAATCCTTGTCAAATTTTGAGTCCCGCGGAGGCCACACCCTACCGTCCACCACACAAGCTGTAGCCAACCCGTATTAGGGCCCCTGGGGCATTTTCGCCCCCCGACCTGTGGGCACTATCTTTTGGCGGTGCTCTACATGCACCTCCCCCTGGGCGGTGCAAGGCCCCTTGCAATGCCTGGCCCCACTCCGACTGCCGGGATGCCACTCCCCTACACCTCCCAACAAGGCTATAGCACACCCATATCGGCAACCCGAGTGCCTTTTGGCGCCCCGACCTCCGGGCACTATTTTTGGGCGGGCCTCTACACGTGCCTCCCCCCGGGCACCCCGAGGCTCCTCGCAAAGCCTCGACCTATTCCGAATCCCGTGGACACCACGCCCCTGAGCCCGCCACTAAGCCTATAACCCACCCGTCTCGACGTCCTTGGGGCCTTTAGCCCCCGGATCTGCGGGTACTAGTTTTGGGCGGGGCTCTGCACGTGCCTCCCCCCGGGCGTCCCAAGGTCCCTCACAAACTCTTGCCCCATTCTAAGTGTCGCAGACACCACGCCCCCGCTCCCCCCACCAAGGCATACCCATATCGGGGCCCCGGGTGGCTTTTGGCGCCCCAATCTGCGGGCACAAGTTTTAGGCAGGCTCTGAACGCCCCCCCCCCCCCCCCCCGGGGCACCTCAAGGACACTCACAAACTCTCACCCCATTCCAAGAGCCCCGGATGCCACACCCCCAGACCTGCGGGTGCTATTTTTGAGCGGGCCTGTACAAGCGCCTCCCCTCCGGCCGCCCCGAGGACCCTCGCAAAGTATAGCCCTATTTCGAGTGCCGTTGACGCCACGCAAAGCCGTATCGGCACCCCGACCTGTGGGAACTATTTATATGCAGAGCTCTACACTTGCCTCCCCCCAGGCGCCTATAGCCCCCAACCAAGGCTATAGCCCACCTATTTCGGTGCCCCTAGGCCTTTGGCTCCTCGACCTGCAGGCACCACTTTTGGGCGGAGCACTGAACGTGCCTTCCCCGAGGACCCACGCAAAACCTCACCCCATTCCGAGTCCCATTGATTCCATGCTCCCGCACCCCCCACCAAGGCTATAGCACACCCGTCTCTAGGTCCTCGGTGCCATTTGGCACCCCGACCTACAGGCAATATTTTTGGGCAGGGCTCTGTACGCGCCACCCCCCGGGCACACCGAGGCCCCACGCAAAGCTTCGTCCCATTCCGAGTCTCGCGTATGCCACGCCCCTGCGCCCCCACGAAGGCTATAGCCCACCCGTCTCAAGACCCTCGGGGGTGTTTTGGCCCCTTGACCTGCCGGCACCATTTTTGGGCGATTCCCCTGTACACGGCTGCCCCCGGGCGCCAGGACACTCCTCGCAAAGCCTTGCCCCATTATGAGTCCCGCAGAGGGCAACCTCTGCTGCCCCCCACCAAGGCTATAGCCCACCCGTTTCGGAGGCCCTGCGGCGTTTCGGCCCCCAGACCTGGGAGAACTATTTTTTAAGGGGCCTCTGCACGCGCCTTCCCCCGAACGCCGTGAGGTCCCTCGCAAAAGTTCACCCCATTCCGAGTCCCGCGGACGCCACGCCCCCCACCTAGGCTATAGCACACCAATCTCAGGGCCTCAGGTGCCTTTTGGTGGCCTGACCTGTGGGCACTATTTTTGGACAGGACCATGCACGCGCCTCCCCCCGAACGCCGCGAGGTCACTCGCAAAAACTAACACCATTCCGAGTCCCATGGACACCACGCCCCCGCGTCCTCCACAAAGAGTATTGTACACCCGTCTCGGGGCTTCAAGTGCCTTTTGGCGCCCCGACCTACAGGCAAAATTTTTGAGCGGGCTCCGCACGCGGCTCGTCCCGGTTCCTTTTGGCCCCCTACCAAGACTATAACCCACCTGTCCCGGCGCCCCTGGGGCCTTTAGCCCTCGGATCTGCTGCCACTATTTTTGGGCGTGGCTCTACACGTGCCTCCCCGCGGGCGTCCTGAAGACCCTCACAAACTCATGCCCCAATCTGAGTGTCGCAGACACCACGCCCCCGCTCCCCCTACCAAGGCTATAGCACACCCGTATCAGGGCCCCGGGTGGCTTTTGGCGCCCCGATCTGCGGGCACAATTTTTGGACAGGCTCTGAACGCCCCCCCCCCCCCCCCCCCCCCCCCCCCGGGCACCTCGAGGACACTCACAATGTCTCGCCCCATTCCGAGAGCCGCAGACGCCACACCCCCGCACGCCCCACCAAAGCTATAGCCCACCCGTCTAAGTCCTCCCAGGGGCATTTTGGCCCCCTGACCTACGGGCGTTATTTTTTGGCGGGCCTGTACAAGCGCCTCCCCCTGGCTGGCCCGAGGACCCTCACAAAGTCTCACCCCATTCTGAGAGCCGTGGACGCCACGCCCCCATGCCCCCTACCAAGGCTATAGGAAACCCGTATCGGCGCCCCAACCTGTGGGAACTATTTATAGGCGGGGCTATACAAGTGCCTCTACCCGGGCGCCTAGAGCCCCCCACCAAGGTTATAGCCCACCTGTTTTGGTGCCCCTGGGGCCTTTGGCTCCTCGACCTGTAGGCACCACTTTTGGGCGGAGCTCTGAACGCACCTTCCCTCGGGCGCACCGAGGACCCACGTAAAACCTCACCCCATTCTGAGTCCCACTGATGCCACGCTCTCGCACCCCCCACCAAGGCTATAGCACACCCATCTCTAGGCCCTCGGTGCCATTTGGCGCCCCGACTTGCAAGCAATATTTTTGGGCAGGGCTCTGCACGCGCCTTCCCCCGGGTACCCCGAGACCCCATGCAAAGCCTCGTCCCATTCCGAGTCCCGTGTATGCCACTCCCTTGCACCCCCACGAAGGATATAGCTCACCCGTCTCAAGACCCTCGGGGGAGTTTTGGCCCCTTGACCTGCGGCCACCATTTTTGGGCGGGCCCCTGTACGCGGCTGCCCCCGGGCGCCGAGATGCTCCTCGCACAGTGTTGCCCCATTTTGAGTCCCGCAGAGGCCACCCCCCGCCGCCCCCACCAAGGCTACAGCCCACCCGTTCCGGGGGCCCTGCGGCATTTCGGCCCCCAGACCTGCGAAAACTCTGCACGCGCCTCCCCCGGAACGCCGTGAGGTCCCTTGCAAAAGTTCAGCCCATTCGGAGTCCCGCGAACGCCACGCCCCCCACCTAGGCTATAGCACACCAATCTCAGGGCCTCAGGTGCCTATAGGTCTCGCCGTGAGGTCTCTTGCCCCATTTCGAGTCCCGCGGAGGCCACCTACGCCGCCCCCCACCAAGGCTATAGCCCCACCCGCCTCAAGACACCCGGGGCATTTCAGCCCCCTGACCTGCATGCACTATTTTTAGACGGGCCTCCGTACGCGGCTCCCTCTGGGCACCGCGAGGACCCTCGCAAAGTTTTTCCCCATTCCGAGTCCGGCAGAGGCCACCACCTGCCGCCCCCCACCAAGGCTATAACCCACCCGTCTTGGGGCCCCCGGGGGCATTTAGGGCCCCCGACCTGCGGGCACTCTTTTTGGGCAGGGCACTGCACGAGCGCCCCAAGCCTCCTTTCAAAGCCTCGTCCCATTCCGAGTCCCACGGACACCACGCCCCCGCGCCACCTACCAAGGCGATAGTCCACCCGTCTTGGGGCCCCCAGGAGCGTTTTGGCCCCCTGTTTTGTGGACACTATTTTTGGACAGGCCTCTGCTCGCGGCTCCTCCCAGGCGCCGTGATGCCCCTCGCAAAGTCTTGCCCCATACTGAGTCCCGCAACGGCCACCCTGCGGACGCCACGCCCCCGCACCCCACGCCAAGGCTATAGCACACCAGTCTCGGGGCCCCGGGTGCCTTTCGGCCCCCCGACCTGTGGGCACTATTTTTAGGCAGGGCTATGCACGCACCTCCCCCCGAACGCTGTGAGGTCCCACGCAAAAACTAACCCCATTCTGAGTCCCGCGGACGCCACGCCCCCGCGCCCCCCGCCACCCGCCAAGTCTACAGCACACCCATCTCGGGGCCCCAGGTGCCTTTTGGCGCCTAGACCTACGAGCAAAATTTTTGAGTGGGCTATGTACGCGCCTCCTCCCGGGTGCACCGAGGTCTCTCACAAAGTCTTGCGCCATTTCGAGTCCCGCAGAGGCCACCCCCGCCGCCCTCCACCAAGGCTATAGCCTACTCGTATCATGGCCCCTGGGGCATTTCGGCCCCCAGAGCTGCGTGCACTATTTTTAGGCGGGCCTCTATACACGGCTCGCTGTTTGTTTCGCGAGTCCCCTCGCAAAGTTTTGCCCCATTCTGAGTCCCGCGGAGGCCACCACCTCGTGCCCCCCACCAACGCTATAGCCCACCCATCTCGAGGCCCCTGCGGGCGTTTTGGGCCCCCGACCTGCGGGCACTCTTTTTAGGTGGGATTTTGTACGCGCGTCCCCACAAGCGCCCCAAGGATCCTCGCAAAGCCTCGTCCCATTCCGAGTCCAGCGGAAGCCACGCCCCCACGCCCCCCACCAAGGCGATAGCCAACCCGTCTTGGGGCCCCCGGGGGCGTTTCATCCCCCAGACCTGCGAGAACTATTTTTTAGGCGGCCTCTGCACCCCCCCCCTCGAACGCGGTGCGATCCCCCATAAAACTTCCCCCCATTCCGAGTCCCGCGGACGCCACACCCACGCGCCCCCTGCCAAGGCTATAGCATACCACTCTCGGGGCCCCGGGTGCCTTTCGGCGCCCCAACCTGTGGGCACTATTTTTGGGTGGGGCTATGTACGCGCCTCCCCCTGAATGCCGCGAGGTCCCTCGTAAAAGTTAACCCCATTCTGAGTCCCGCAAATGCCACGCCCCCGCGCCCCCCACAAAGGCTATAGCACACCAGTCTCGGGGCCCCGGGTGCCTTTCGAAGCCCCGACCTGTGGGCACTATATTTAGGCGGGGCTATGCATGCGTCTCCCCCCAAATGCCATGAGGTCCCTCACAAAAACTAACCCCATTCCGAGTCCCGCAGACGCCACGCCCCCTCGCCCCCCTCCAAGGCTATAGCACACCCGTCTCGGGGCCCCAGGCGCCTTTTGGCGCCCCGACCTACGGGAAAATGTTTGTACGAGCTTTGCACGTGCCTCCCTCCGGGTGTACCGGGGTCCCTTGCAATGTCTTGCCCCATTTCGAGTCCTACGGAGGCCACCCCCCCCCCCACCAAGGCTATAGCCCACTCGCCTTGAGGCCCCTGGGGTGTTTCGGCCCCCTGACCTGCGTGCGTTATTTTTAAGTGGGCCTCTGTACACGGTTCCCTTTAGGTGCCATGAGGCCCCTCACAAAGGTTTGCCCCATTCCGAGTCCCGCGGACGCCACCCCCGCCGCCCCCCATCAAGGCTATAGCTTACTCGTCTCGTGGCCCCTGGGGCGTTTCATCTCCCAGAGTTGCGTGCACTATTTTTAGGCGAGCCTCTGCACGTGGCTCCCTCTAGGCGCCGCGAGGTTCCTCGCAAAGTTTTACCCCATTCCGAGTTCCGCAGTGGCCACCCCCTGCCGCCCCCAACCAAGGCTATAGCCCACCCGTCTTGGGGCCCCCGAGGGCATTTTGGGCCCCCGACCTGCGAGCACTCTTTTTAGGTGGGGCTCTACACGCGCCTCCCCCTAGGTGCCCCAAGGCTCCTCGCAAAGCCTCGTCCCATTCTGAACCCCGCGGACGCCACGCCCCCGCACCCCCCACCAAGGCAATAGCCCACCCGTCTTGGGGCCCCCGGGGCGTTTTGGCCCCCTAACTTGTGGGCACTATTTTTTAGCAGGCCTATACTTGCGACTCCTCCTAGGCACCGCGATGCCCCTCGCAAAGCATCATCCCATTCCGAGTCCCACAAAGGCAACCCCGCGCAACCCCTCCACCAAGGCTATAGCCCACCTGTCTCGGGGCCCCTAGGGTGTTTTGGGCCCCTGACCTGCGGGAACTATTTTTAGGGGGGCCTCTCCACTTGCCTCCCCCCGGGCGTCTCGAGGATGCTCGCAAAGTCTCACTCTGTTCCAAGCACCACAGACGCCACGCCTTCACGCCCACCACCAACACTATAGCCCACCCGTCTCCGGGCCCCTGGGGACATTTCGGCCCCCTAACCTGCGGGCACTATTTTTGGGCGGGCCTCTGCACGCGGCTCCCCCTGAGCGCCGTGAGGCTGCTTGGAATGCCTCCCTCCATTCTGAGTCCTGCAAACGCCACGCCCCGGTATTTTTTATTTAATTTCAAGAAAAACTGATTTTTTCTCATAATTTTGGAGTAAATTCTCAAACAATTGTCAGTGCCTCCCCAGTGCAATGGGGCACTGCTTGGGAGCATTCCTGCCAGCCCAAAGGACGTGCTAGGGGTGGAAAACAGGGTTACATTTGGAGAAAAACCTCAACTCCTCCCCGTAGGCCTCAAGGCCAAAGGTTATAGCACACTCGTTTTCCCCTCTCCTCGTGGGCCCCCTTGGATTACCTTTGAACTTTGACCCATCCTCCCGCACGGGCCTTCCCACTGGCGACGCGAGATCGCCAGAAGTAACGGTAGTTGTTTCCAAGTCCCATAGTGGTTTTGGCGGAATTTTATCTAAAATTCTAAGAAAAATCGATTTTTCTGCATAATTTTGGAATAAATTCCCCAAAACATATCAGAGCATCTGCACAGCGATGGGGCATTGCTTGAGAACAGTCCCGCCTCCATAAGGGATGTCCAAGAGGAGAAAAATTGGGTTACTTTTGGGGAGAATCTCAACTCCTCCACTCAGGCCCCAAGGCCAAAGGCTAAAGCACACTCGTTTTGGCATTTCCTAATGGGCCCCCCAGGGCTGCCTTGGACCATTGACCCGGCCTTCTGCATGGACCTTTCCACGGGTGACGCGAGGCCACTTGAAGAAACAGAAGTCATTTTAGACCACAGAGTAGTTTTAGCATAATATTTTCTAAAACTCTAACAAAAACTGATTTTTTCTACATAATTTTAGAATAAATTCACAAAACAAATGGTCAAAGCCTCCCCATGGCAGTGGGGCACTGCTTGCGAGCACTCTCGCCGGCCCAAACGATGTCCTAGGGGAGAAAAGTAAGGTTACCTTTGAGGGGAAACCTAACTCCTCCCTTTAGGCCCAAAAGCCAAAGGCTATAGCACACGTGTTTCGACATTTCCTCATAGGCCTCCCTTGGGCTGCCTTGGAACTTTGATCCAGTCTTCTGCATGAGCCTTCCCACGGGTGATGCGAGACTGCCAGAAGAAATAGGAGTCATCTCGGAGCCCCGGGGCGGTTTTAGCGGATTGTTTTCCAAACTTCAAAGAAAATTCAATCTTTTCTGCATAATGTTGGAACAAAATTCCAAAAAACTATTAGAGCCTCCCCGCAGTGGTAGGGCACTGCTTGGGAGCACTCCCGCTGGCCCAAGGGATAGTTGAGAAAAATAAGGTTACTTTTGGAGACAAACCAAACTCCTCCCCTCAAGTCCCAAGGCCAAAGGCTATATCACGCTTGTTTGGGAGTTTCCTCGTGGCCACCTGGGGCTACCTTGGAACTTTGACCCAGCCTTCTACATATGCCTTTCCATGGGCGACACGAGGCCGCAAAAAAAAAGAGTCATTTTGGAGTCCCAAAGTGGTTTTAGCAGAAGTTTTTCTAAAATTTCTAAAAAATTTGATTTTTTCTGCTAAATTTTAGAATAAATTTCTAATAAACTATCAGAGCCTCCTCTTCAATATTGGGGCACTGCTTTGGAGCACTCCCGCCGGCCCAAGAGATGTCCTAAGGGAGAACACAGGGTTACTTTTGGAGAGAAACTCAACTCTTCCCCTCAGTCCCCAGAGCCAAAGGCTATAGCCCACTCATTTTAGCCTTTCCTCATGGATCCCCCTAGCGGTCCCTTGAAACTTTAACCCAACCTTCTACACGCGCCTTCCCACAGGCGACGCAAGGCCGCCAGAAAAAAAAAAAAAGACTCTTTTCAGAGTCCCGAAGTAGAATTTTCCAAAAAAATTCAAGGAAAACTTCTTTTTTCTACATAATTCTAGAATAAATTCCCAAAAAACTATCAGAGCCTCACCACAACAATGGGGCACTACTTAGGAGCACTACCGTCGGCCTAAGGGATTATTTTTTTAGAGAAACCGAAATCCTCCCCTCAAACGCCAAGGCCAAACGCAATAGCACACTCGTTTTAGTCATTCCTCATACCCTACTTTAAGGCTGCCTTGGAACATTGACCTAGCCATATGCCCATGCCTTCTGACGAGAGACGGGAGGCTGCCATAAAAAATAGAAGTGGTTTCGGAGACTTGGAGTGGTTTTGACGGAATGTTTTCTAAAATTCCAAGAAAAACTAATTTTCTTCCACATAATTCTAGATTAAATTCCCAAAAACCTATCAGAGCCTCACTGCGGCGATGGGGCACTACTTACGAGAACTCCCGCCAGCCGAGGGGATGTCTCAAGCGAGAAAAAAAGGGTTACTTTCGAAGAGAAACCCAACTCCTCTCCTCAAAACCCAAGTCCAAAGGTTATAACACACTCGTTTTAGTTTTTCCTTGTGGGCCCCCGTAGGACTTCCTTGGAACTTTGACTCGGCCTTCTGTTCGTGCCTTCAGACGGGTGATACGAGGCCACAATAAAGAAACAAAAGTCATCTCGGAGCCCTGGAGTGGTTTTGGCAGAATATTTTTCTAAAATTCCAAGAAAAATTGATTTTTTTCTGCATAATTGTGGAATAAATTCCCAAAAACTATCATAGCCTCCCTGCGGCTGTTGGGCACTGCTTAGGAGCGCTCCTACTTGCCCAACGGATGCCCTAAGGAAGAAAAACAGTGTTACTATTGGAGAGAAACCCAATTCTCCCCTCAAGCCCCAAGGCCCAAAGGCTATAGCACACTCGTTCTGTCTTTCCTCATGGGCCCCCTAGGGCTGCCTTGGAACTTTGACTCGACCTTCTACACACATCTTTCCATGTACAATGCAAGGCCACCAGAAAAAATGAGAGTCGTTTTGGAGCCCTGAACTGGTTTTGGCGGAATTTTTTAAAATTCCAAGAAGATTCCCAAACAACTATCAGGGCCTCCCAGCGACGGTGGCGCACTGCCTGGGACACTCCCGCTAGCCCAAAGGAGAAAAACTAGGTTGTTTTGGCAGAAAACCCCAACTTCTTCCCTCGGGCCCCAAGGCCAATGGTTATACCACACCCAGCCTTCAGTACGCACTTTCCAACCAGCGACACAATGCCGCAGGAAACGACAGGAGTTCATTTGGAACCCCAGAGTAGTTTTGGAATAATGTTTTCTAAAATTCCTAGAAAAACTGGTTGTTTTGCCTAATTTTGAAATAAATTCACAAAAAAACTATCATGACCTCCAAACAAAGATCGCGCACCACCTGGGAGCACTCCCGTCGACCCAAAGGATGTCACAGGGGAGAGAAACCAGGTTCCCTTTGTACAAAAACCCAACTCCTCCCCTCGAGCCCCTAGGCCAAAGGCTATAGTACACCGGTTTCGGCCTTTCCTTATGGGCCTCCGTAGGGCTGCCTTGGAACTTTTACCTGGCATTTTACACGCACCTTTCCATGGGCGACTCGATGCCACCGAAAAAGACGAGATTCCTTTTGGATCCTTTGAGTGGTTTCGGCATAATTATTTCTAAAATTCCAAGAAAAACTGTTTTTTCTGCCTAATTTTTATTGCCAAAAAAACTATCAGGGCCTCTGGTTGTGATGATGCACCACCAGGGAGCACTCCCGCCAATCTAAGAGATGTCTCAAAAGAGAGAAACTAGGTTGCTTTAGGAGAAAAACTCTACTCCTCCCCTCAAGCCCCAAGGCCAAAGGCTACAGCACACCGGTTTTGGCCGTTCCTCATGGGTCTCCCTGCAGCTGCCTTGAAACTTTGACCCAGCCTTCTGTATGCGCCTTCTCACTGGTGAAGCGATGCCACCGGAAGAGGTGGGAGTCCTCTTGGAGCCCCGGAGTGGTTTTGGCGGAATTTTTTTAAAATTCCAAGAAATATCAATTTTTTTTGCCAAATTTCGGAATAAATTTCCAAAACAACTATCAAGGCCTCCCAGCTAGGGGTGGGCAAAACCAAACCGGAATTGAGTAAAAATTTAGTTCGGTTCGGTTTTTTTTCGATTCCAATTCGATTTTTTTATTTTAAAAAACCGAATATCGAAATATTGAATCGAACCATTCGGGTTTATTTTAAAAAACCTGAACCGAACCGATAATATCATTCAAGTCCCTCTTTTTATAAAATTTTAGTTTAACACAATATTTAGAAAATATTTGTATATAGAAATTATGTTATGGCCTAGTATGTTTTGCAAAATTTTCAAAATGGTCTTTGACCAAAAGTAAACAAGGCAAGATAACATTTTAATCCCTATTTTTTTGATGAATTACATTATTGCACAGAAACTTATTTTATTTTATTTACGTTTTGAGCCAAAAGTTTTGATATTAAAAACAATGACGATGATTCTTAAAATCATACAGTTTAGTCCAAAATTTTGTAATTTTTATTTTGGCGTATACAAATTCATAAAAAAAATTTGTTGATTATACATTGATTATAATAGACCTTGTGTGCAAGTTAATATGAACTGCAAAACCGATTTGTTAATCTGATCCGTTAAGTGAACCGTTATAGAAAAACCGAAACCGAAACCGAACCCGGATCGAAAAATCAAAACTATCGGCTCGGTTCGATTTCTATTTTCTCTATAAACCGAACGGATTTTTTGAATTTAGGACCCGAACCGAACCGAAACTAAAAATTTGTCCCGAAACCGAACCGAACCAAATCGATGCCCACCCCTACCCCCAACGGCAGTGGCGCACTGCCTGGGAGCACTCCCGATGGCTCAAGAGATTGTCTCAAAGGAGAGAAACTGGGTTGCTTTTAGAGAAAAACTCAACTCCTCCCCTCAGGCCCCAAGGCCAAAGGCTATACCACACCAGTTTTGGCCTTTCCTCATAGGCCTACCTGCGGCTGCCTTGGAACTTTAATACGCCTTCTATACGCGCCTTCCTACAGGCGACACGATGTTGCCAAAAAAACACGGGAGTCCTTTTGGAGCCTCGGAGTGGTTTTGGCGGAATTGTTTCCCAAATTCCAAGAAAAAATGATTTTTTCTGCCTAATTTCAGAATAAATTCCCAAAAAACTATTAGAGCCTCCCAACGACGGTGGCGCAGCCTCTTGGAGGACTCCTTCCGGCCCAAGAGATGTCCTAGGGTAGAGAAACTGGGTTGTTTTTGGAGAAAAAACTACTCCTCCCCTCAGGCCTCAAGGCCAAGGCCAAGGCTATATTTTTTAGAAAAACCAATTGCTTTGGCCTTTCCCTATGTGCTTCCCTAGGGCTGCCTTGGAACTTTGACTCGGCCTTCTGGACATACCTTCCACCTAGCAACGCGATGCCACGGGAAAAGACGGGAGTCCTTTTGGAGCCCCAGAGTGGTTTTGGTGGAATTTTTTCCAAAATTCCTAGAAAAATCAGTTTTTTCTACCTAATTTTGGAATAAATTCACAAACTATCAGGGCCTCCCGACGATGATGGCGCACCACCTAGCAATACTCCTACCGACCCAAAGGATGTCCAAGGGGAGAGAAAATGGGTTCCCTTTGGACAAAAACCCAACTCCTCCCCTCTGGCCCCAAGAATAAAGGCTATAGCACACCGGTTTTGGTCTTTCCTCATGGCCTCACTAAGGCTACCTTTGAACATTGACTCAACCTTCTGCACACGCCTTCCCACGTGCCGCCAGATAAGACGGGAGTCCTTTTGAAGCCCCGGACTTGTTTTGGCAGAATCATTTACATATTTTAAGAAAAATCAATTTTTTCTACCTAATTTTGGAATAAATTCCTAAAAAATATCAAGGCCTCCTGGCGATGGTGGCGCTCCAACAGGGAGCACTCCCGCCGGCCTAAGGGATGTCCTAGGGGAGAGAAACCAGATTGCTTTTGGCCAAAAACCCAGCTCCACCGCTCGGGCCCCAAGGCCAAAGGCTATAGCACACTGGTTTTGGCCTTTCCACGTGGGGCTCACTGGGGCTACCTCTGAACTTTGATCCAACCTTCTGTACGTGCCTTCCCATAGGCGATGCGATGCCTCCAAAAAAGACGGCAGTTATTTTAAAGCCCCAGAGTTGTTTTGGCGAATTTTGTCCAAAATTTTAAGAGAAACCATTTTTTCTGCCTAATTTTGGAATAAATTTCTAAAACACTATCAGGGCCTCCAGGCGGCGATGGCGCACTACCTGGGAGCACTCCCACCGACCCAAAGGATGTCCCAAGGGAGAGAAACAATGTTGCTTTTGGACAAAAACATGACTCCATTGGTTTATGCATCATGAAAGCCATTTTTGTGGAGTCTTAATTTTTGTGGAATCAATTAAGCATATAAAAAAAGGTTCTAGACATTCTATTTTTACTTTAGTTCTGTCTGAAAGTAAGGATTTGGCATTTTATTATTGTATGTAGTGGGCGATGTTGAATGTTAGAAAATGTATAGTTATAAAGGATAAAATTATCATTTTATATTTCAAGTTTTACTAACAACCTTTACTTTTATGTATTTAAGGTTCTTGTAATTTAATTATGTGTGTTTTATCTTAATTAAGTATTTTATGTATTTTAGGGGCATCATAGTTATTTCACAATAAACAAAAGATCAAACGGCAAAACAGACATCACTTTTGAACTCAGGACTGTCGAAAACCTTAGGAGGAGTATAAAAGGAAAAATGACATTGTTCACATGTACGGTGCTATTCACATGTACGGTATTGTCTACGTTACTGTTCACGGCACTGTTCACATAGATGGATCGATGACGTGGCATTGACCGATGATGTGGCATTGACTGATGAGGTGTCATGATCCTATTGGACTAAAATTCTTATGCACTGTTGATGGTGACGTGGCAGCATATTAGTGGACCAAGAAACGCGCGTACAGTACATGCAACACATGGGATTATTTTCAACCAAACCGTGTACTGTTCAAACCGCATTACTGTTCAACCCGCGTGGTCAAACCGCGTACTGTTGACGTGTACTGTTGACTGATGACGTGGCGCAATCCGAAACATCCAAACTGTTTTTAATCCGATGGCCATGATTTACTCGATATATCTATAAAAATGAGACCTCTCCCCCCTAATTTAGACCTCTGAATCCATTTTTTGGCTTTATTTTCTGTAATTCCTTCTCCATCTTGTATTTTCTATGTATTTTAATAAATTTTCATTTTGCCCCTAATTTAATTATGAGTAGATAATTTTCTTTCAAGCTTGGGTTGAAGGTAAAGTCTCAACATATGTCATGAGCTTTATTTGGTAAATTTATTTTCTTTTCCCCTCTAGTTTTTGTGGATGTTTTGACTTCTCATCAACAAATAATAATAGTCTTGTCTAGATACCGCCCTAGTTTCACCAGCACCCTAGTACAAGGTTATTATTATTTGGCACGATAAGTCCTTAGCACCATATTGATTAGAGTGTCGTTCATGAGGTGTGGATTCCCCCCTCATGATTTAATTGGTATTAATAAGGAATATTTAGCCCATGATGCATGTTGATACGGATTCAGATACCCAAGTACGTCATTTCAATAGATTTCTCTTCAATTTATTCTCGCCATTTCAATTCTAATTTTAGAATTTATTCTCGCCATTTTAATTTAAGTTTTAGCATATTCCAAATCAATTTCACCAAAAATTCAACCACCTATTTACAAAATTAATTATAGACACAATTAAAATCCACATTTTCGTGGGATCGACACTCGTCATCATTAGTCTATACTACAATAGATTCGTACACTTGCGAGTTCAATAAAATTTGCACAACAGGCGCCTTCTTGGGAGCTATGGCTGGAGCTTTAATTGGATAGAAAATTAAGAGTGGATTTTTTTGAGGGGCTGCAGTTGGAGTTGTTTTTCTATTGAAGTATTTGAATCTTCAATTGAGTTTTGGGATCAAATGTCTTTTGTATTTGGTGAGCCATTTAGCCTTAATAATATAGCAAGAATATTTATTTATGTAGACCACCTTCTAGCATCTTGTTAAGTTTGACAGCTTGTGAAGTTTTAGGTAAATAAATTTCATGTGATTTCTTTCAAGCATGAACAAGGAGATAAGAGAAAGGAGTTAAAAGAAAATTTAAGCTGAAAGGAAAGTGATAGCTAAGAAGTTACAAAAGAAGGCACAAGTTTTATTTAAACTTTCTCTTCTTTTAGATAATTTCATTATCATCTAGTTTGTTGCGTGCACCAAATTTCAATTATGATAGCCAACAAATACTTGTGAAATTTCAAGTAGAGATAAGTAACAGAGAAGCATATCGCCTAAAAAAATAATATATAATTTACTTTTATGGTATTTGTAAGGTTGTACTTTTTGGTTATAAATTGATTATTTATTATTTTAATTTTCACTTGAAAAAAATTCTTTGTATAAAATGTTATACTTGTCAAAATATTTATTGTAGGGTAACTTTGAGGCCGATATCTTTAATCTACGTCTGGAAGCATTTGAAGAAGATAATAAAAAGATAAGTTCAAATTAATTTTCATGACAACTAGAAACGGCATTTAATTCATCAATAATTACCAAGAACCAAGACAATTAGTAATCCTTTTCAATTTTCTCTTTATACTATTTTAGGCATTTGATATTTTTAATTTTTGTAGTTGAATTTATTTGATTATATTGTAAATTTTTAATCTACTTTTGTCTATTTAATTTTATAATTATTTGTTCATTTGTACATTCTTACTCATCAGTGCTTGTAGTTTTTTTATTGTTGTTATTAATATTGACAAAATAATTGCCAAAATAAAAATTTTGGTCATTAAATTTAATTTGATATAACAGATGACATTTTGTAATGATAAAAAAAGTTAGTCACCTACAATCTTAGTAAAAAATACAAGACTATAGTGATTACAACTGAGACAAAGAAAAAAGCCATTGATTCTAACAATTGGGGACAATTAGTTATCATCACTAAAAGTAACATTCAATGACTAGAAATATTGTTACGAATATGTTTTCAAAGCATTATTTTGTCCTTTTTTATTATTATTTATGACTCTTAAAACTTTAACTTGAGATGAAATGTTTAGTCATAAAAAATATTTTTTTTAGTGACGAAAATAATTTTGGTCACTAAAACCTTTTAAGACGGTCTTTCTACGACTAACAAGTGACAATTTGTCGTAAAAAATATAAGGTGACAAATTTATTGTCTTTAGTGACTAAATGTTTTGTAATAAAATATCATATTTCTTGTAATCATATTATTGTTTTATTTTTTAGAAGCATGATGAGCACCAACCAAATTATTTTTGTTTGCGCTCAAACTACTAAAAGTGTCATAGATATAATTATATTTTGATATTTATTCTAGAATAATTGTAAAGTAAAAACACGTGTACAAATAATATGATACAAGTTAATGTGGCATATGATTAAACAAAATAAAAATAATGTGAATCCAAACATATTTTAATTTAATCAATGATCACATACCACATCAATTTATACAAAAAAAAAATTACATTAAAGTATTTGTGGCTTCATCCGAAATAAGAGGAGTGAGGAAATGAAAGGTAGAATTTGGTTTACGCGGTAAAATCGATAGCAAAAGAAATTAGAGGAAGGGCGCAATGCAAGTAGACATTTTCGGTTGTTCAAAAGATTTTTAAGCTAATTAAAGGAAAGAGAGGATGAGATGAGGGCTAGTTACTCAATGCGGTGGCGGTGAAAGAAGCCAAAAGAATCTTCTTCCCTTCTGTTAGGGAAGAATAGACATTAATTAGATAACAAGTTTTGAAATTAAGAGGAAAGGGCCAGAAGTTAAAGTCACTTTTTGTAGGAATTAACAAAAAGCAAATAAACAGATCATAAATAATTAAGAGAGCGAAAGAGAGATGGTTGCTACTAGGTTGATGATGCTGCTAATTTGCTTTTTGGTTGCAGCAACATCAAGACTAGTTGAAGCTGGAAGTCCTACTTTCTTCTTCACTTGGAACGTCACCTATGGCACCATCTCTCCATTGGGAATTCCCCAACAAGGCATTCTTATTAACGGCCAATTTCCTGGACCAAATATTAACTCCACAACAAATGATAATCTCGTCATAAATGTGTTTAATAAACTTGATGAGCCTTTCCTTCTTACATGGCCTGGCATTCAACACAAGAAGAATTCTTGGCAAGATGGAGTACTTGGGACTAACTGCCCTATCCCTCCAGGAAAGAATTATACTTACTATCTTCAGGTCAAGGATCAAATTGGTAGCTACATCTACTATCCATCAACAGGATTTCACAGGGCAGCCGGTGGCTTTGGTGGCCTCTGTATTCACAGCCGTTCTGTAGTTCCCGTTCCTTACAACCGTTTTGTTGAGGATGACTTCACTCTTCTTGTTGGTGACTGGTACACCATGAGTCATGTTGAACTGGGGGAGCAATTGGATAGTGGTAAACTTCTTGGGAAGCCAGATGGCGTTCTCATTAATGGGAGATCAGGCAGGCTTGATTACGACAGTGATGGCAAGGGTGATAATGAGCCCCTTCTCACCATGAAAGCCGGCAAGGTTTACAAGTACAGGATCTGCAATGTTGGAGTCAGGACCTCTCTCAACTTTAGGATACAGGGTCACACGATGAAATTGGTTGAAATGGAGGGTTCCCACGTTGTTCAAAATGAATACGAATCTCTTGATGTTCATGTTGGGCAGTGCTTTACAGTGCTTGTGACAGCAAATCAGGATCCGAAGGACTATTACTTGATAGCTTCTACACGATTTACAAGGACAGTGATCACAACAACAGCTATCGTTCGTTATTCTGATAGTAAGGGCTTAGCTTCACCCGATCTTCCCAAAGCTCCTGTTGGTTGGGATTGGTCTTTGAATCAATTCCGTTCATTCCGCTGGAACTTGACTGCCAGTGCCGCCAGGCCAAACCCTCAAGGTTCATTCCACTATGGAGGCATCCCTATTAATCGGACAATCAGGCTCGCTAACACAGCCCACCTGGTGAATGGAAAGGTCCGCTTCGCCATTAATGGAGTTTCATACGTCAATTCAGAAACCCCATTGAAGTTTGCGGAGTATTATGGAATTCCAGAGGAGGTTTTCAAATACAATGTAATCAGTGACAAGCCCGCAGATGAGATAGAAAATGTTACATTACAGCCGAATGTCATGGATGCGACCTACAAAGCCTTCATGGAGATCGTCTTGGAGAACCGCCAGAACACAATGCAGTCTTGGATCTTGGATGGCTATGCATTCTTTGCTGTCGCGTAAGTTTCTAATTAATTTTGTTGTTTAAGAAAAAAATTAAAATGTTGGATCTATATATCATCTATATATGCGACTTCAAGGAATTTATTAATTAATTGTGCAATATAAATACAGCATTGAGCCTGGAACTTGGAATCCTGATAAAAGGAAGAGCTACAATCTGATAGACGCGGTGAGCAGGTATACAATTCAGGTGTTCCCCAATTGCTGGGCAGCTATATTAGTGTCAATGGATAATGCCGGAATGTGGAACTTGAGATCAAATATCTGGGAGAGAAACTACTTGGGCCAACAACTCTATCTCAGTGTTAGATTGCATAAACGGTCTCTCAGAGATGAGTACAACATGCCCGACAATGCTCTGCTCTGTGGCATCGTAGCTAATATGTCCAAGCCTACACCTTACAGCCTTCAATGATATATTCATTAGTGAAAGACATCTTTATTTTAATAAAATGAAAATGCACTAATATACTAACAAAAATTAAATTTCAAAATTAAATAACTCTTTCAAATTCCAATCTTTTCAATCTTTTATGTCATTAGCTTGAAGACAGTATAACGATTATTTTAATTTAATAGATAGTATCCGCTTTAGTTTCCAGAATATGCTGGCTTGTTCAATTTTCTATCTTCTTCTTGCTAAATACTATGGAGCGCAATCATCTTAATTATTTAATACTTCCATTTCATACAACATTTGTGTGTATACATTTGGGAATTGAAAAGGTATACTGAAAACGTGGACAAGATACAGCAAATTAATTTTTTTTCCTAAGGAAAGTAATAATTCATGTAAATTATATACCGCCAAACGGATTTTTGGATTGTTTGGATTTTCAAACTTAGGCCTATACCCTAGCCTTTTACTGGTTCATAGTTTTATTTATGTCCTGGCATGGAAATGCAACCTCTAATTTTGCAATAACATATATAATTTTTTTTAAATTTATAAAAATTAGGAGATGAGTAAGACTCAAATTAGTTAATTTTTAAGTATCCTATCTTACTCAAGATTTTAACTCAGCTGATCAACCATACAAAACTTCTTGAAAATCACTCCACTAGAGACTATAAAATTTATTAACTTCAAATGTTCATTAATCACGACTCTATAGTACAATAAGAATTTTTATTGTTAGCCAATTTAAAACATCTCTTGGTATTTATAACAACTTTTTCAATAGTCTTTCCAAGTAGATTTTCTACAAGTAGTTTTTTAACAAAAGAAAAAAAATTATTGTTTGGTCCTCATTAAGAATTTTATTAGAAATTTCAAAATTGCTTCAATAAAAAAGTTTAGGGTAGACTCTCCTTTAATTCCAAAGGTTTGAATCAATTGCCTAATTAGTCCCGAAATTTCTAAAAATTACAATCATCTTATGTGATATTTGTTAACATTTATGTATTCATAATGTTGATTTTGATGATAACATGTAAGATCAAGAATAATTAAGTTTTTAAAAGCTCAAATTATTTTTCAAATATTTTAAATAAATCATTATTTTCATATTATAAAGGTTTTATACTCAATAGAAAAATTATTTTATGAAATTGGTTATTTTCAAGTTACTGGTTTAAATTAAAAAAGCTTTGAGAACTTTGAAATCAACAAATATTGTTTAAAATTCTGAAAATGGACATATTTGAAAAGTTTCATATCATTTTGGGTAATAGTATAATTTTATAAAGTATTGGGTCAAATCTGTAATTTTATAAAATAATTTCACTGTAGCAATCGCTGTAACAAACACCGTTTTGGAGATAACGGCTAACCGACATCAAACAAAATTGGAGTTTAGTTTCTAGAAATTAATGGTGATCCAACATCTGAAAAACGGTGATCCGATAATTCGAAATTATAGCACAACAGTAATTTGCTCAAGTCAAAATGCTGATCCGATAATAATTAACGGCGATCTGACTTTGTGCAGAAAGTAAATAACGACTATTTTCAGCCCCAACTATAAATAAGCTCAATCAAATTCAAACATAAAGAGATATACGAGTTATCATTGAGCTTGCTACTGAGCATAAAACTATTATTGAGCTTTGAACTTATTTTTGTTTCTTTGATTCACACATTAAGTATTCATTTGTAATCAAACACATTGTGTGAGAGAAAATTCATCTCTAATCTTTATCATTGAGAGGTTGTAAGTGTTGGGACACACTTGGGTTAAGAGATTAAGGATAATCTCTTGTTGTAAAGGTTCATTGACACTTTGGAAGTCAATTATAAGCATTTGAAGTCTTGGGAGGATTGGATAGTGAAATCCTCAAACTTGATTTGGTTGGAGGCGTGGACGTAGGCAGAAATTGCTGAACCACGTAAAAATCATTGTATTTGCTCTCTCTTACCTATATCTTTAATTTTCATTGCACATAAATTTATTTATTTTAAATTTGGTTGCTTAGTTTAATTTGCATTAAGTTTTAATTGCTTAATTTTTTAGAATCTCAATTCACCCCCCCCCCTCTTGGGTTGCTTGGTCATTATTTCAATATTTTTACTACTCTTTATTACGATTTCTTTAATAATTGATCATGGTATAGGTATTTATAATAACGGCTATAAAATTGTCATAAAAATTATTAAAAGAATAGCATTATATGAATGTATAGTAAAATAACCACACTAAAAAACCACATTTGATGATAGTTTTGTAAGAGTCGTTATTAAAAAGCAACTTTTAAGGATAGTTTTTAACAAAACATCATTGGAAAGAAGCCTATGATGATGGTTTTGTTAAAAACAGCCATTAGAAATAAATGAGAAAGTGCAATTCATGAGGTTATTTAAAATGTTAGTTTTTAATGATAGTTTTTCTAATAACTATCATTAAAACTTAAGTAGATATGATAAAATAATGTTGTTTAATAAAATAACCGTCATTATATTTATATATTTTATGATCTTTTTTGTCAATGTATGTCATTAAAGCTTATGTAGATATGACATATAATGATGGTTCTATTAAATAACCATCATCATAAGTATATATTTAATAACAGTTGTTGAACCGGCATAAAAAAATTTACCTCTTTTAATGTTACTACCTAAGATGATGGTTTTAAAATCATCATTTTATATCATTTAAAACCCTCATTGTTGACCAATTTTGTGGTAGTGTTTTACCCATAAAAAGCCATACTTAACAATTGTAAAAGCAATAATGAAGTTTTTTTTTTTAATGTAAGGACAACCTAGAAAATTCAAACTCTATGGACATAGGGAAACTAGTTACCCAAAACGTTTAGTACAATATAGTTTTCATGAAAAATATATGCTTTAAACATTCTTAAACAAAATTGGAACAAAATTAACAAATAGTATTTTGTTTTAGGGTTAATTTCAACTTATTTCCTTTTGTGTAATGATAATCTTCAAAAGATTAGTTATTGTAAAAAAAGATAAGGCAAAAATATGGGCAATTTGATGAAATATTTTTTGTCTTCTTATAAAAAAAAGAAGTTGAAATTTACAATAAATTATGAATATTTTGGAAGAACATCATTCCAAAATTATTCTTATCTTTTAAGTATAGAGACCCCATCCCATCATATTTGGATATTTGCTAATCTTACATAATTTGAGAAAAACTAGCTTTATAAAGTATTACATAAAAATGTCACCTAAGCTAATGTTTAAGCTACAATTTCTCTTAACGAATTATTGTCATGGATACTTGAGCTCAATAACAGAATTAGTGAATAACTAAAGTCCCAAGTCCATTGTTGCCATAAATTTACACTATCTCAATGAAAAATATCATATTCAAAATTTTGAAGCCCCCCCCCCCCCCCCCCCAACTTTTTCTTTTTTTGCGTCATTTTGAAAGGATGTCTTCCTACACATCTTATGTTTATTTCTACTTTTTTTTATATACATATTTTCACAAATATTCCGCTAAGCCCCTAAATAAACGGGGCTAAATATGTCTCTATCATAACTTGTCCTCTATCTGCATGAATTTTTACCTTGAAAAGCCAGTGAGATTAAAAAAGGTTTATGATCAAAATTCAAGTGTGTATAACCGTTCAAGTCAACAGAAATACAGAATGGCTGCAATGAATATCTCGAAGTATATGGGGTATATTTCTTGATGATTCAATTTGGCGCTTTAAACGACATTTATAATAGCTAAGAGGACGTGGATAATTATTTTATACATTAGATATCTGAATCACAAGCTCCACTTAACATTTGGATCGTTTGCTACAAATAATCTGTTCCATCTCCATATCTTGCAATTTGTACAAGAAGATCGCTTGGAGACAATCATCATAAACAAAATAAAAGAAAATAATAATAATTATAATGTTATCATATCGAAAACATTCGTAGAAGATGATCATATAGAAAATATTGAGAAGATGAATTAACTAAAATTGGCGTTAATTTTTTATTTTTCTAGTACAGAGTTCCTACCTTTTGATAAAAATACAGAGATATTTCAAGTGATTGCAAACATTCCCCAAAAAGATTGTTGCTTTGATTTTCTCTATCATTAGGTGACAAAACGAGAAGAAACTGAAAGGGTTTGTTTAGTTTTGTCTATATATGTTAAATCCGGATAGCACAAACGATAATAACACCATAAAAACAAGTTTTATGAAGAAGATTAAAATCAGAAGAAACCCGAGTCTGAAAGCGGTTGAAGAATTGATCACAAAGATAGGGGCCAATGTGGGCCTCAACAATGGGCCTGAAAGTAGCACGGACCAGGTTGGCTTTGGCTCTACCGTAGGAAACAGGATCCATAATCCACTCTTGTTGCTTCTCCTCTGAATGCTCCACAATTCTCTTGTACTCCATTCTTTTTATCTCGAATCCACCACATTTGTTTATTGCATTTTCAACCTCCTCCTTGCTTCTCATATATGCTGGAATGTTGAACATATCTCTTGTCTCCTCATCTATCAAACCCTTTTATATATTTTTTAGGCAAGAATTAGAGAAGATCAATAGAAGTTTTGACTAAACCATGAAAAGATTATGCATATTTGCCGAGTAAGTAATCATTAGTCTTATTGAGGATAGACTTAAATGGATAAGGACCATCATCTTCCATGATCTAAGCTCTCACATTAACAATTATGCTGTTAATAAAATTATTAAAAAAAACAATATTTTATATCAAGATCCTTATTGAATTATTTGAATTATGATCATGTAAAATATATAAAAAAAAAAATTGAATTATTGTATATTATTAACTGCTACATATACAATGGTGAAACCGAATCGCTCTCCCCACTCAATGAAATCTGTTTCTCAAGTTCATAAATTTTTTTCATTAGCCCTTATTGGGATTATGAGATCCATATTTATATTCGAACGTTATCAAAATAATCACTTTAAATAAGCAGGTTACATAATAAAAAAACACTTAAAAAGATACCAAATTATTAAGAAAATCAAATTTGCCCCGTACTAATATTGTACACATGACCTGCAAAGAGACTAGAGAGCTTTACATGCACGTCTAATATTTTAATAGTCCATGCCAAATGCACATCTAATATTTTACACATCTGAGCATGTTATATATTCAAGAGAACAAAGTGAGGACGGCAAATGCAGAGATGAAGGTACGTGACGCATGACATTATGGTGGGTTGAGATCGTAATTGAGATGGAGCATTAAATTATTATTATTATTATTATTATTATTATTATTATTATTATTAGGAAAGGGAGCATCAAATTATTAACGTAAAAGAAATGTTTGTGTGTGTACACACACACATATATATATATACTATGTATGCTCATGGACAACGACATGTACAGTTCAGAGTACCTCATCTAATAAGTCTTGCCAAGCTTGATCCATGGAAGTGGTGAAAGGATGCTTAGCTCTTGAGTCTGCGTCATCACCCAGCTGATTCTCCGGTGGCTGCGATTCCGGTCTTCCTGCCATTAGTATAAACAACATTCCTCCTTTAGCAATTTCTTCTTTCCTGCACACCAAGAAATCTTGCAAGTCCTTTTCTGATTGCTTTGCGTATGCTTCCACTACTTCCTTATTGGCTCCCTCTATCCAAGCTCTCCCTTTGTTCCATGCTGGTGATGTCTTATCTAACACAACCTTCGGTATCTGGGAGAGCCAGTGCAAGGCACTTAAGCTAACAGCAATGTGCAGCTTTGATTTTGGAAATAGACGATGATAAAATGATCCGGGGACACCGGCAGCATAATACTTGTTTAGGGTTTTGTTATTGTTATCAGAAACAGAATCAAACATGGCAGTTAACGAACGGAACAGAGAGTTAAAATCATTGGAAGGGAGATCAGAAAAGAAGACCTCGAATTCAGGGTCGAAGCCACACTCATTGAGATAACGCTTCCTCAAGCTTCCAACAATCATGTCAATGGTGGCCAAGGTGTTGTACCCAGTTGCACAACCCAAGTCAGCTATTCTTATAGAATCATAATAAGCAGTATCAGAATCACCTTCATTGGTCTCGATGAAGAAAAGTTTCATTGATTGAATAGCAGTTAAAAGCAAGGGTTTGCATGAGGTAATAGCGGAGGCGGAAGCTTGTGAGTTCTTAGCATAGCTACTATCATCATCTCCGCCTTCCATACACAGCACTTTGTGGAGACCTCCTACCTGCCATGTTTGCCAGTACTCCTTCATCGCCATGAAATTATTATTCTCTCCGGAGGCTGATGATATGCTTCTTGTCGTCACGGCTGATGAGCTCGATGATTCCATCTAATTAATTTTTTATATGTATATATGTATGTGTATAAATATTGAAGGAGAAGATTAATTATTTATATTATAGAAATGAATAATGTAAATAGATTAATTTCAAAGCGGGGAGAGAGAGGAGCGCTATATATGTTTATACATCATCGCCTGCCCACAGGAATGAACAAGAAGGATTTGTTAGGAATATATATTATTGACGAACTAGTAAGATGGTGATTGGTGAATGACCCACAGAGGGCAAACATAAGCTTTTTACCGTGCTTCGCCTCTTGTTACACTTAGAAATTGTTTCGCCTCTATGGCTCTATCATTGATATTGTATAGTACTCTAAAACCCTGATCATTTTCAATAATAAACATCCAAATTTCATATATTTAAATGGAGATAGAACCGTATACGTACATTAATTATTAAATGAACAATATAGTACATTAATTTTGATAAACATTATAATACAATGTATATCAATTTTGATGAAATTCTGCTATATTATTCGTTTACGAAATTACAAGTCCAGTTTCAACAGTAGTTGTAAAGAATTGTATTAATAGTATTCATTTATTGTAATTGACATTCACAGCTCAAAATCAAACCAATTATCCATAATGGCCATTTTTACATATAATATGGCCGCAGTTACCATTTAAGAATAAGAAATTCTAACTAAGCTTAGCAAATTTGAAAGTATTCAAGTTATTATTCGAACTTGAACCAGTGATTGGTGCCGGTAGCTCATGAGCTTCCATTTACAAATTGGCAAGAATGATAGAATTTAAATATTGTACCAAAAGAATGATTAATCGTTGGTGGTACACACACACACACGTAATTATATGCATGAACAAGTTTTTATTTTGCGATCATATTAGCATATAATTCTAAACTTAAAGCAGTATATCATGCAACTCACATCTTTATTCCACCCTCTTTCTTGCACACGTGTGGCTGGAGAGAGGGAGCTAGCTGGCCGGAGACCTTCGTTATATGAATTTGGAATGTTAATAGCATTTTCTTTCCCTTAGGTGGTGTTTGGTTGGGGGGAGAGAATGTAGGAGAGGAAAGTAATTTAAATTCTCTTTTTATTTCCATTGTTTGGTTTGCAAAAATATATAAGAATTTAATTTCCATTAGAATTTAATATCCATCATAATGTAGAATTTGAATTATACACTAAGTAATGAAGAATTTAAATTTCTCTTATATTGAAAACTAATGTCTCCAAAATTACCCTTCAACTTTTTAACTTATTTAATGCAATTAATAATTATTATTTATAATTTATTTTATTGATTTAATATTATAAATGGACCTCCGCCAGAAAGTCGCCAGACCACTGTCGGACCTCGCCGAAAAATCACCGGAACTCTGCAGGACTTCACCGCAACACCGCTGCCGGCCACCGGACCGCCATTTTATTTTATATTTTTTTTATTACTAATATAAATAGTTTAATATTTAAGGTAAAGGATAAATTTGTCTAAAAAAATATATAATTAATTTCCTTATCAAATTTTATATCAAACCAAACAGCAAAATCTAATTTCATTACTATTCTCCATTCCTTTCTTCTCACTTCCTCTACATTCTACTCTTTTCCTCTCCTCCATTTTCTTCAAACCAAACATAACTTCCATTTTCTTTAAACCAAACATAACCTTTAGTGTTTAGAAGTTTACAGCATCATGGGAACTCACTGCAATTTCAGTAATGGGGACCCAACTTTCCTTTTCCTACTACCTGTCACCAGTCAATAATTAATCACACCCCATATGAGATCCTAAGCTTCTTCTTCCACTTGCATTTATGGTCATCCTTTCAGCTATAGTATTATTATTGCATTAGAAAATGGCAATAAAATATAGACTTACATTTGATATTACTACGACATAAAAGGAAATGGGGATTGCAACAAATGACAAACACTAAAAAATAATTGTAACTTGGTTTTCGAGAATTAATATTATTGGAACATAACCTAAATTTCCACTTACAAGCAATCTTTATGAATTTGAACAATATTGAGCAAGCGAGCATAGATTTATAATGCTGATCGTTCTAAGACATCATAGCTAGCTCCTCTATTACATTGATAAATATTCCTAGCTCCTAGCTATAAGCTATATATCTAATATGTCTGTGAACTGCTCTTTATTTTCAACATATTGAAAAGGTGAGTAGAAAAACTTTTTTGCGTTTGATATGGATTTGGTTAAATAAGAGCACTAGTGGTCCAAAGATCCTTCCTCTTAAGTCAAGAGTTGTCACATTCTATGTAGATAAGTGGGATTAAGCATCATCATGCATCACATTAGAGCATGTACACACACAGTGGTCCACCAGGGAGCCTGGGACACCTTCCACAATCTTCTCTGCAAATCAATGGCCTAACTCTAGCTATCTAGCTAGCTAACTATAGGGTCACTCTTACTGTGTAGCAAAGTAGAAGTTAAATTGCAACTTGTACTTGTCAGTTTTCGTGTTCTTGCATGAATGGCTAAGCAGAGTAATTGAGTGTGCCTTATGCCCTTTTCTTTCTGGATAAAAAATATGCTTGGTGAGAAATTAAGAAAGTTAGTGTTTAAGCATATATATGATATGAAGAATTCATCAGTAAGAGAAAGGAGAGGACCCCTACCTATCTTTCAGTCGAGAAGAAAAAGTGGTAGCAGGAGAGGAAGCTTTTTGGGTTTCGTGCATGATATCACTGAATCGGGACTAACAGTCTTGTCACACACACAAACACAAACACAGAGACCATGCTGATCACAGAACCCCACTAGCTGCATGTGTGAAATGACGGAAAATCCAGTTTTAATTTTACCGTTTATATCATACCTTCATCATGATCGTTCAACTACCAAGTCTTTTGAGTTGTTGCTATCGGCATTGCTGTGTGTGACCCATCCGGAACTTACCCCCACATCCATCATCCTTCTATACATCTTTTCCTTCTCTTGTTATTTTTTTTATTTATTATTTTTTCTCAAAAAATTATCAAGGCTCTCTCTTTTTTCAACAAGATAGAAATTGAAAACAACCTGTGCACATATATTTGTATGAATATGATATCTCTTTCCCTTTCTGTTTGTTATATTTTATATCAAAATAATGCAAATAATGTAAATGACCATTCTACTTGAAAGAGAGGGAGTGAGAAATTTCTGTGTCAACTTTACTCCTTTCCTTTTCAACTTTAGTTTCGAATACTGAGATTGAAAGGAATCTTGAGCCTTTGACATGGATATATGTATATATAATTCGTCGGCCCCCTCATTCCATCAGGAGTCCATAGACCCCAACCTCATTATCACACTTCAATTGCTCAACTGTAAAGGAAATGCCAACTGAGAATCACGGTAGCATGATTTTTGCAAGGGCAATTGGACAGCTACTTCCTAACAGTTGAGTAATTGATGAGGTTTCTAATTTCTAATTGATCAAGGTCAATATCATTCTTACAGTTGGAGAAATGAATCGAGGTGGTTTGGGGGGGGTGGGTGTGCTACATATGAAGAACCTTTTAACAACCATTTTCATTGAAACTAAGCAAAACACATTTCGATGAGCATTATTAAAACCGTAACTTCGCTGCCACACTATCAAACTAACAATTACAAATATCTGGCCTTTCTTGTTCTTGTTATTATCTATCCGAAATTATGCTTGGCAAATATTTCCGAAATTTCTCTGCTAACCAAACAGATACATCGGATTATTTTACTTGAATGTGAGAACGGAGGGAGAGGGACATAGCAGAGCACAACTAACACAATCAACAGCCCTAAGCAAACACCAATCTGTAACAACCTTGCATTGCCTATTATTTGTTTCACCAAACACCTGAATCAACTAACTTCATCTTTGAGGGGGATCCACTGTCCGAACACTTGCACCAGTCATTCCTTCAATTCGATCTTTGGTGATCTCCACAAAGTGTCCCACTATTTCATGAAACTGCTTCAGTCCAGACAGTGGAAGTATGATGGAGGAACGATCAGAGCCCGCTACCTACGTATTGACACCATTACAGAAAAAATAACTACAAGAATTTTAATTTACAAAGAAAATACTGTTTTAATGTCCAATTTAACTCTCAAAACAGACAAACTAAATCAAATATTAAGTTATCCATTGACTCACCTCAGATATCCTCAGGAAATGACCTCTGTTGTTGCTCCCAAGATCAAAGAAGAATCTCTTCTGATCAGCTCTGATCACCTTTGAAACCCCCATGTTACCTATTTCATCTTGTGCTGGCAAATCAACTGATCTGTCCACATTCAGTTCACTAGCAGGGGCAGGTTGGCTACCATGCCCAGATATGAAACCAGCCCCTACATCATCTGAAAGCCCAACAAGATGTTCTGACTGCTCAGATCCTTGCTGTTTTGGTGCACATGCAATAAGGTGAGGACAAAAGAAAAGAGGGAGAAGTAAGACCTATGATAAAAGCAACATATATCTTTTTCAGCGGCACAACACGAAAGCAAGGATTTTACGCTCGCAATACAAGGACACCTGATTGGGCAAAATGAAAAGTCGTGATGCTTCATTAATCTCTGCCAATATGTTCCTGAATGCTGCCCATCCTTCATCCCGTGAACTTCCAGCAGGAACAATGATGGTACTGCGGTTTCTACTAACGGATGCTTCAGAAACCTGCAGAAATAAAGTTATTAATGCAATAAAATCATGAGAACAAAGACAATCTAACCTTTGGTATAGCCTTAATCAGATGACACTTCTAAGTGATGAATAGAAAAAGCTAGAAAAATAAAGCTTCACAACCAACCAAAGGAACAGTTAGTGAAGAAAAAACATCTCTTACCATCATTTGTTATGATAACACTTGAGTGAATTTAGTTTAAGGTGTTTAATTGTTGATGGAAGGAATCATGGAGTTCTCCAGTGAGAGTTTAGGGTTTAAAGTGCAGAGGTGTCTTGAATCTAAGAGTTCGCTAAAAAGAAACTGGAGGATTGAGCAGATAGATCTTCTTGATGTACAACAAGATCTCAACAGAACCCAAAGAATTAGTCAGAGAAATGGGAATTACCACCACAAAATACACACGCGTGAAAATGAAAATATCCATAACCGCTCCATTTGATGCAAACTGGATACAGCCAGTTTTTTTTTTTTTTTTCCCCTTGCATTTTGCCAAACGTATAAACAATACAAACTCACGATTTGAAAAATAAATGTAATAAAAACAAGGATCGGAAAAAATTACCAGATACAGAGGAATTAATAAGAGAAATATCTCAGATTCTAGAGAAGTTTTCAGAGTTCTGGGAGACAGAATGACGAGATTTTAAGATAGAAAATAATAAAATGAATTGCAAAAAATTGGGCTTTCAGACAAAGCAGATGAGAAGTGAACAGGCAGCTAGCATTGAACTCCAAGGCACTTCAAACCACAACCCCATCAGTTAGAAACTCTAAAACCTTTCATCTTGGAGTAAATAGCCCATCTGTTTATAGTTCTTTATGACTTGGGACTTGACTGGCTACATCAGTTACTTCCATCTCAGAAGAATTTTGTCCTCAAACCTACAAGTCAGAGCTCAACAAAGATTTGTTTGAATCAAAAGGATGGTACAATTGATATTTCTTCACAAATATTTAGTGGCTTATTCCAATCAACAAATGGAAGTAGACTAATGGATTATATTCAGAATTCTGCCATAGCACAAGCTGACAATAAGGATAACTAACCCTCAGAATTAGTTGAAATAGGGAGATACAATCAGTAATACTACCAATTGTTTGATTATCAAGTACAGCATACTACTTAAATCTGCAAGAAATCTTAATCTCCATAAAAAAATGCATGCTAATATCATATGGCAATTAAGATTGATTCAAATTTTGGATGTTAAATGGCTCTTGATGGTTCAGGCTTGGACTAGGGTTGAATGCTTGCTTCACCATCACTATCAACTGCAAATATGACCGGACCACAAACAGATTAGTTCAGTCTCTACGCAAGGCTTGCAACTTCTGAAATCTTTTGTCTTTGGAGGATGTCAAGTCACAGAAGTACAAAGACTGGTAAAGAGTGTCACCATAAGGGGACCTTATTCAATCATTCTCAGTTAAGCAATGAGTTAACAACAAGAAAGTAAACACTGCCTTCCAGATGGATTAAACACACTGTATAAGACCTAGCATTGTGCCTGGCAGTTTCACTATCTTCACTCGTTTTACCAGTACAACTTGGAACCACTGTTCATTCACATGGTTACATAAGTGCATCCTACCTGAGAAACCTCCAAACCGTCTTTTAAGCAATCATTAGTTGCTTCAAAAAGCTTTCCTACCAAATTAGTAAAATGAGATAAAGGTAATCAAAGGTTTGACATAACTTAATCCAAAATTTAACCTTTTTTTTTTCGGATTATCCAAAATTTAACCTTTTTTTCTTTTTTCAGACTATAAAAAGAATTGAAGTATCATATTCCTTCTTGCTACTGTAAACTCTTCATGCAAAATGTTCAGCATAGATAATTTCCTAAAGTAGCAAGTCCAAATCCAATAATAACGATCTCACTTAAGAATTCTACAACAGTATGAGACAACCAATCCAACCAGGCTTCTATGTGCAGTATTAAGAAGCTTTGCAAGATTCATTTTAAACAGAAATTTCCACACATTATTTTTGTTTGCTATTGATACAACTAAAGATTATAAACATTTAAAGAAAGAGAATTTTGGGTACCACGCTTAAACCAATTGAACCAGTTACTTGGCATGCTTCAGAGATCTTGATTGGTTGGATAGCTTAATAAATTCAGTCTTCTGAGGTTCTGCCTCCAAGCTGAACAGATCTAATGAAGCAAGAAATTTTGATGAAGAAATACAGTGGGGGAACATTTATGTATATCAAGTTCATTCACCACATCAGTAAATCATCTTGCTTACCATTGGAGCTTCTTATGATCTCCACAGCACACCCAATCTCGAGGGAATCCAATCTTTGCATTTACAATAGTTCTTACCATCTAGGCAAAGCTAAGAAAGTGCATCACCCAAGGTTGATTTTCCAACAATCAAGTTAAACTAGCTTTGTGATTGACAGTTTTCAACAAACATGTGTATTTTCATTAAATTCAAGGCAGTTCACATGTTTGATAATTATATTAAGATATTGTTTCACTATTTATCAATACAGATAACTTTAAGCAAGCATAATAAAATAATTGGGAAAAGGCTTCAAACCCGCAAGTTAAAATGGCAGGCAGAAACTACTTCAAGATACACAACTCTAGGAAAGAAAAACTGAAAAACTGCATAAGCTAGCAGGAAGCTCCGCAGAGAAGATTCACGAATGCAGAAAGTTCCAAATGCAACAAGACAAAGACAAAGATCACTGTACTTGAATGTTGCAACTAAAACAGATAAATGACTTTGGAAGCTGATTTGGAGTAGTGTGAGCAACAACACACACAAGCAGCTAAATTATGTGTCCAACTAGTGCAATACATCTGAAAACAACAGCGAAATGTAGCATTTCAAAGCCAGAAGAAAAATTACAAAGAACGTATTTTCTCCCCTGTTCATGAAAATTTAAGTGTGAGAGTTTTTTATTTTGAGAGGAAGTAATTGAAGAAAAATGGATACAAAGGGATAATATACTGTTGCATAGCCTATTGTCGGCAATGCAATTTTACCTTGTGGCCGCAGCCACAAGCCCTTAAGATATTCTATATACACATTTCAGCATTACGAACTAACAAGCAGAAAGAATTAAAACATCTACTAGAGACCAATAAAAGTGTTCAAATAACTTATCGATCTTGTAAAATGAAAAATGTAAATTATGGAAATTGAAAAATTAGAAAGAGCAAACTGGTAGTCTGTCAACATGAGAAAATATCTTCATGCTTTGAATAGTCATATAAGCAATTCTTACAACAATGAAGACACATAACAATATAGCATTTAAAACATGGTTAAAATAGAAAACGTTAAAACACTTTTTTAAAGTGGGGGGCAAAGCCGATAGCAAGCATACCTTCAAGAAACGACCCCTTCTGTTTTCGCCAATGTCAAAGTAAAAAACCTGTTGAAAAAAAAGGAGAGTTAATAAAACAAAAAATTAAAAATTTGAGAGTGTGAAGAAGGAAAGTTAGTAACCTTAGAGTCGAGCTGCAATTCCTTGCTGAAGAGTTCGTGATCATCTGAATTGACATAGTAGTTAAAGAGATCGAGGAACCAAGAAATGCCGGAAAAAGGAACAATGATAGTGGACCTAGTTGCTGAAGTCTTTTCAGAGATTTTCAAGTAACGCCCACGTGGGTTCTCTTTGAGATCGAAGTAAAATAGCTTATGCTCTACCTGCAATGTCTTGCACACAAGTTCCACGTCATTCCCTCCGCCGCCTCCTGCACCACCACCGGTAACGCCACCACTTCCTCCTGCTCCTGCTCCTGCTCCTGCTCCTCCTCCGCCTGAATTCCCTTCCATCCTATTAATATAAAAAGAAAATGATATGGCTCCAATTAACTTAAAAAGGTGTCTCCTTCACTTTGAAAAAAAAAAAAAAAACTGGGTAGGTTAGATCTGAGACTGAAAGGCGATTTGAAGTGTTTTTTTAATTTTTTTTCCCCTTTGAGTTTGTGCTATTGTAATTGTACCGCCACGGTGGTCAGGTCAAGAAAGTAGTTGAGCGTAATAGGGATAATGGGAATTGACTCACTACTACTGGTGGTAACATTTCTATCTCTACCCATTTTCATTTCCATGCTTAAATAAATAAATGAATTTCTCTCATTTATTTATTATTTATTTATTTATTTTTTTGGGTGCAATTAGTGCCACTAGTTCTTCCAAATTCCTCGAAAACAAAGGACCCAAGTCAATAAAAAGACTCGAAAACATTTTAACCTTTTCATCTCCTGACTGACAGCAATTACTTGGTACTAACAACACTTTAAACTGACTCAAAAGACCAATCTTTTTGTATGAGCATGACATCTAATCAACTAACTAACCCAACACCATCGCTTGAAATTCAACTTGGAAGAATCATCTTTGGGCTTTGTGCCTGCCTTTTTAGCCTGTGAAATATCATTACTAAAACCCAGGCCTAACTGTCTCTTTTAGTAGAACGTGCCACCAAAATCAGGACTACTGTTTCGTCTCATTGTGTCCCAAAATTTAACTAATAAGTTCTAAGCTCAATACACGTACACACACACACACCCACACCCATTTAACAAGAGTTAAGATAATAGAGGCCAGAAATTGAAAAGTGGACTTTTTGTGCGCATAACAAAGTGACATAAGAAGAGCTTTAAAGATGTTTTCTTTACACCAATCCTCTCTAATTCTGGGCAAATCAATATCACTTTCCTCTTTACTGATCATACACAAACGTCTCATTTGTTGTACAAGTGAATCAGACCTTGTCACTTTGCTAAGTCAGTGCAAGTGCGCAAACATCAAACACTTGTTTGCAGCACATGGGTTTATGATCGTTAGAGGCCTTGATCAAAATAATCACCTGCTTAGCCGATTCATCGACTCCTGCTCTTCTTTGGGCTTCTCTGATTATGCATATTCAATCTTCACCCACAAATCCAAACCAGATGTATATCTCTATAACACCACCATCAAGGCTCTCTGTCAAACTGACAATCCCTTAAATGCAGTCATTCTTTATAACAAAATTCAAGCCAGCGCCTTGCGTCCTGACAACTACTCATTCCCTTTTGCATTAAAGGCTGCTGTTAAGTTATCAACAATTGAATTGGGGAGAGAGATACATTGCCAAACAGTAGGAACTGGGTTAGACTCTGATGTTCACGTTGTCGCGGCTCTTATACAAATGTATGCTTCCTGTAAATGCATTTATGATGCTCGTAAAGTGTTTGATGAATTGAGTCTTAGAGTCTGGAATGCTGCAGTTTGGAACACGATGGTTGCAGGATACGCAAAGGTTGGTGATCTGAACAATGCTCGGGCTCTATTCGAGATCATGACTGAAAAGAACGTGATTTCTTGGACTACTTTGATTGCAGGGTATGCTCAGATGGACCAACCTACTGAGGCAATTACTTTATTTAGAAGAATGCAGGTTGAAAATGTGAAACCTGATGAAATTGCTATGTTGGCTGCACTCTCTGCTTGTGCTCAATTGGGTGCAGTTGAGTTGGGAGAGTGGATTCATAACTATATTGAACAATATGGATTGAATACAATTGTTCCTCTTAACAATGCACTTATAGACATGTATGCTAAGTCTGGAAAAATTGGTAAGGCTTTACAAGTATTTGAGAACATGAAGAATAAGAGTGTTATCACATGGACTACAATGATTGCTGGCCTAGCTTTGCATGGTCTAGGAAGAGAAGCTCTTGACATGTTCTCTCGCATGGAAAGGGCTAGAGTTAAACCAAATGAGATTACTTTCATTGCTATCCTTTCTGCTTGTTGCCATGTTGGCTTGGTTGAATTGGGTCGCCGGTATTTCAACATCATGAAATCAAGGTATGGGATTGAACCAAAGATTGAGCAATATGGTTGCATGATAGATTTACTTGGCCGTGCTGGTTACCTCCAAGAAGCCCAGAAACTACTTAGAAGGATGCCATTTGAGGCAAACGCAGCTATATGGGGCTCTCTTCTGGCTGCTTCTAATATTTATGGTGATGTGGAGCTAGGAGAGTGTGCTTTGCAACATCTGATAAAGTTGGAGCCCCATAATAGTGGAAATTATGCAATTTTGTCTAATATATATGCTATTCTTGGGAGGTGGAATGAATCTGGAAAGATAAGGAAAGTAATGAGGGACATGGGAGTTAAAAAGATGCCAGGTTGCAGTTACATTGAAGTGAATAAAAGAGTTCATGAATTTGTAGCAGGAGACACATCCCATCCTGATTTTGATAGACTCTACCAAATTCTAAGCAAGATAAATGGACAGATGAAGTTTGCTGAGCATCTGCAAAATGAATTTTCTGGAGTGCTTGAATCTGAGGTGGCCAGTATGTAATTCTAGTTCCACTTACACAAGCAGCTCTAAATCTTTAATGCATTGCAACCACTTAATACATCATAACTCCCTGATCAGTTTGAAAGACCCTGCCTAATGACCTTGGATTTAGTTTGTATCTTCCTTTCAGACCCAGATTCATTGGCAGACATGATTAAAGAACTAACCAAGAATGGGATCCGTTTCTCATCCTGATATCAAGTATTGGCATCACTTGATATTTTGGTCGTGCACAAAGCTTTATGTGCATTAGAATACTTGTGACAACTCATAAACAGCCAGGTTTGTTCTTGATAAATGTCTCTTTTAATTACTGCTAATAGCTTTATTATCTTTAGCCTCTTTTACTTTTCTCATACTGCCCCCATTATTTCAATTTCCTATTAAAATTTTCATATGTAGCATACATGAATATGCAAGTTTAATTGTAATTTTCAATTCATTCATGGGATACCCATTTATAAATAAAGAGAACCTTTTAATTTGAAATCATGTGTTGATAATGATAATCTTTATACATTTAAGGATACTTGTTTATCAAACAGTTTGTTTTCCTCTTCATGCTGATTGCTTAACGTACTTCTTTTTGTTTAATCTGTCAGTTAGTGTACTAGATGCTTGGGTCAATCAGTTTTCTGTGGATCCTATTTAATTGTTTGTTTTCTGTTCCTTACCAGACATAATTTCCAGTAAGTTGCTAAGCCCTTTCAAGTCCTTCATCATCTTCAAAGCTGTGTTAGTTGCAACGCTAGCTCATTAGTGAGTCTTTAAGCTGTGTATAACCTATTAGCGGTCAAGCATTTTGTTTTTTTTATTAGTAGTATTTTTTTGTTTCCAAAATAAAAGGAAAATCAAGAAGATAAGAAACAAAAACTGCACAAACGAAGTGGTTGATACTCTCTTTCCAATCTCTAAGAACAGTTGTCAGAATGATGCTGCTAGACTCAAAATTTGAAACATTATCAACATAAGATGCCTGTTTCATTGAATGGACCTTTTCCAAATTGTCTCCAAATTTCTGTGCTATAGAAGAATCTAAGTGACTACTACATACATACATTATGAAAAATAGATATATGGGTGCATATATACAAGTTTGAAGTGCCAGTTCAGCCTGCCTGATAGATCTCTGTAGCCTCATCATTCTCATGTTTACAGGATTGGCACAGAGCCACTAGGCCTTTGAGATTAAATAAAATAATATTTTTTTCCTGTCTAATCAGACAGATATAGAGATTTGGCATTTTTTATTTAGTTAAAGCTTTTTCCCTAAAAAATTGGTGGGAAGGGTTAGTGAACAGAGAATATGCAAGCATTCAATTCACACTCAACCCAACCATTATGCAGTCAAAATTGCTCAACTTCTTTCTTTCCTTCAGTAGAACTGCTTCAAAGCATTAAACCATGGAAGAAGTCATTGTCAAATCCTAAGTCATAGAGTCCCAATCCTAGAAGTGCACTGGCAAATAATATCTGGATCTTCTTTTTGAGGACATAACATGTTCCTGCCCAATGTGCAATAAAAACAAGTTGTAATATTGTGAATGAGAATCAAACAAGTTGTAATATTGTGAATGAGAATCAAAACAAGTTGTAATATTGTGAATGAGAACTACTTGAGAAACAAAGAACTTGACCAGATAAGAGAGTAATATTTGATTTAAATATGAACATTCTCACCTTCGCTATGTGTACTTCCTTGTGATAGGATGTATGGCATAATTAGATCCTTCTGATTCACTTCATTCATAAATAGAGCTCTTTGGGATCTCAGTGTTAAGGGGCTGGGTCTAGTTTCCATTGGAAAGGGTTCAAAAGAAGCATCCAGTTCTTCCTCTTCATTATCGTTTACACCTATTTCTGTAGACGCCTGTTCACAGAGCGAGTCCAGATCCGATATTGAGACAGAAACACCCGAATCTCCTTTTGATCCAATGGTACTATTATCTGATTCAGACGGAGAAAAAGTGCACCCACCATTCTTTAGCATGCTCTCTGAGCAGTTCAATTCACCTTTTACCGGCTGCATTATTGACATTGTATATAGTTCATCATCATCTCTATATTGATTCAGTGTACCACAGCAAATATCAGGTAGGGAAGGAGTGCTAGATGTATTATCATCTATCAACAATCTATCCCTAAAATCTTGCATTTGTATCACTGTTTGCCCTACTGTTGTATGAGATGAAGAAATGGAATCCAATCTTGAGTCCATTTCAAATAAATCCTTCAACATTGGTAGAGGTCTTTCGGTAATTACTTCTGGGATGGGCAGTTCATCTCCTTTGACATCAAACTGTTTCTTCATTTTATTAAGGCTGGCAGTATTTTCCACAGTAAACTCATATGCAGGCACTGGGCCATTACATAATCTCTCTGCTGTGCTTGGTTCTCTTCCCTGATGTTTCTTCTCTGGGATTGGAATAGTTAGTACTCGTTTACTTCTGTGAGTAAAATCAGCGATAGTGGGTTCATTTTTATGTAAAAGCCAATCATCAACCTTTGAAAAAAATTTTGTGTTGAATTTTCCAGTCTTTTGACTTCCACATTTCTCAAGGTAACTGGGGGGAGCTCCTTGTCGGATTGAATTCCTCTGTGATCTGTCCTGCTCGAGAAAAGTTTCAATTTTGACATCACAGTCTAATGTTTCTTGGCTGTATTCTGTGTCATAGTCTGCACTATTTTTCACGTTCAAACCCACCAAACAGCTAGATCTTGAAATACTATGCTCTGAGTTGTATTCTGATTTGTTTTTCACCGGGAACGTCACAGACTCAGCACGATGAGATGATGGCCTTCTTCTCCGAATGGCTTGGTCTTTTCCTTCTGAATTATGAAGATGAATTCCAGCCTTTCTTCTGCTGCAAATAGTTTGACTCATAAATCTTGGTAATTGTGACAAAGGAGCTACTTTGACATCATCAACCTTATTCTTCTTATATTTGAGGGTAGACAGTAGCTCTTCAGATGAATGGGAAACTTCTAGTTGCTCTTGAAAAGAATGTGCAGGCCTTGTCAGAGCTTCTAATTTCTCACTTAAGTTCTCAATTTCTCCTCTAACTCGTAGGCGCTCTTCTTCAATCTTTTTCATCTTTTGCTGCAAGTTCTTCATTGAAACTTCTTTCTGGTCTCTTGCTTCCTGAATATTAATTATTTCATCTTAATTATGAAATGCAGAAGTTCAGTTTGTAATGAAGCAGAAGCAGAGGAACCTTAAGCATTGTTTGAGGAGATTATCTGAGATGGCAGTTCAACAAACCAGGTAATGCACCTAACAATTGTGTTATCTTATTTTATTTCCCAAAAAAAAAAAAGTAGCATTTATGTAGACGAATTACTAACCACTTTTCTGTATGATTTGTTCTTTTTTTTTTCTTTTGGTAGCAGAATGCTTGCTGTAGCTAAATAGTTGTTCTTTCTTTTCTAAGTTTGTGTATTTAGAGATATTCTTAGGCAACTTCTTGATAATCATTCTATGCATAAAAAGTTATAGTCTATATTGCAAGTGCTTGATAAGCAGTTTCTTCAGGTCACTTTCAGCTTTCTTTTGACTTATAGTAAATTTTGATATCGTTCACTGCATATCCATGTGATTCGACCAATTTGCAGGGAACGAGGTGCCTTTTTTCTGTATTTCATAAATTGAGATCTCATTGACACGCTACCAAGCTAATTAAAATATTTAAATTGCTATATGAAGATACAATATTGCATCTACTTACATTTGAATTCTCATGCCCAAGGTGAACGCTTTTTACCCTCGTTGCAAAATTTAGAGAACATATTGTCTCACACAAATCGTCTTCCTTGGGGCTGACATGGACAAGCATCAGTGTCTTTGAGTCCTCACCTGGATAAGAAAAATGGCCAGATATAACCTACATAATATGAATAATTAATTGGATCATATGTCTTCACTCTTATGAAAAGACATTCACTGGGACTTCCATAATCTTTAGAAACCATGAGGAGATGATTTTGTTTTAGTTTGGTTTAAAAGCATTTGATTAGTGGTACCACTTGATCGGTACAAATAGACCTCTGGAACTCTGTGTTTTGGTTGGTACAACCTAAAGTAGGGCAAGTATTTTTTTTTTTTTTTCATTTTTGCTATGTTATTTGATGTGTATCTTAGAAATAACAGAACATGGGGAAAAAAAGAATAGAATTACCTAGGGAATCTTTAAGTACTTGCGTCAACTTGCTATTCCTGTCAAAAGAAAGAAATTGTTAGCTAGGTTTCTGTCTATGACCATGTTGCAATCTAATGAATTTAGAGATTGTCTGCTTCTTCTGGAAGTATTGGAGACTGAAATCTCGAACTTCACTCAATTCAGATTCTTAAGTTCTAATTCCTTGTTACAAACAAAGGGTTAGCTTAGTTTGAGGAGTCTTTTGTTGTATTATGCAGAAAAATTACTAATCAGTATTAGCGATGCAATGAAAAAATCTAATGCAGCTCATTAGATTCTTGAATGGAGGATAGGGCTCTTTATACAACTGAATTCCAAAAATGATCTATGCAGCTGAGTTCATGTTGTTGGGATGGGCTGTGTTGAGTTGAGTTTCCTATTTACCTGTAAGGTACATGGCGCTTTCTCCTTTGAAGGGCGTTAATGACATCTCCAAGAGCAGAAAGTGACAAATTAATGGCTTTTCCTTCATCAAGCCTTCTCCCCCGTGCTTTTGTCTTCAGCACACGCTCACTTCCCCCTAGGTCGACTAACCAAATTTTGTTTTTTTCCCGTCGCCTCTCAGGAGCATCAAAGCAGGTTATTGATATGAGGATCATGCTGTTCGAAGTATTGAAAAGGGAGGCATACTTAGAACGTAATAGATAATGTTGCCAATATTAAGCAGTTTCTAAAAATTTGCATTTAATATTGCCAATATTAAGCAGTTGCCAAAATTGGCAGTCAGATATTGAAGTGTTTTATGATTCCTAATGAGTCTCAAGCTTCACTTAGCTCTCTGGTAACCTAATTCCACAAACGATTTGAAAAATTCTTAGAAGTAATTACCAGTGAGATCTGCTAGAAGTCCTGTTTGAATTTGTAGAGGCAGTTGATCTGAACTGGCAACCAAATCTATACAGCCTCAAAGCTTGGTTGAAGTCATTCACTTGGATGGTCACTAGGTTGTCGATTTCAATCCCTCCCTTTGGTTCTCTATGAATGGAAAGGCTGCAAATACAGTGGATTATGTTAGTTGGAAAGGTATTCTTGTTGCATATAGGAAAACAAAAGTCCAACTCATTTCAAGATTTTTCAAAATAGTGGATACTTTTCAATTGAAATCAGAGAAAATATGTACTCCTACTGATCTTTCTGGTAAAATGGTGGATGAACGTTAGTTGAATTACTGTGAACATCCAGTAGAGGGGAAAATTAGGCTCTTCATGAAGTTGACAGAAAAAATGATAGGGTTTGAGCATTGACCTTTATAATGCTGTGACAAAATTAAGAATCTTGAAGTTGACAAGAACATCTTAATGAAAACAACTAGCATCGTACAAAAAGCAGACTTACCAAGGTGGCAAAGGATCAGTTGCTTTTGTTGGCTGAGTAACAAGCAGGTCTTTCAAACTTCCCAAGTAAACTTCAAGCATACTGAAACTGATGCGAAATGCATGATTGCTTTCCATTGCTTGCTTAAATATTGCTTCAATTGCTCGGGGCACTATGCCAGGGGAATCTGGAGTACCTTCCTATAAATTATCAGTGGAGAGAGGTAGACTAAGAAAAGTTACATTGATTCTCTTGATTTTGGTAGAGATATACGTGTTCACTCCAGATAGGATTTGATTCACTTAGTTTATAAATGACTATAAATAGTGTGGCCAGTTATTTCTTATTTGCAGTACAAGTGATTACTCATTTGGATAATTTCTTAATTAAAGATAGATTAGCTAAGCAGCTGATTATTTGATACGTCACTTAATTACACCTAGAGCTTTTCATGTTACTTGATGCAGTTCCCATATCGTAAGGTCCTTACCATTGTGAAACTTTTTCCTGTGCCTGTCTGCCCATATGCAAAAATGCATGCATTGTAGCCATCCAGGACAGATTTGATGACTGGTTCAACTTCTGAAAAGACTTCATCTGAAAAATTACAACCATAAAACTCATTTCATAACTTATAACCGTATAATTCAAGTTGGTGGCTCATAATACGTCTGCTTTTTATTTCAGGGCTATACATGAAAGAAATGAAATCACAGAGAGAAGTTGTACTAATTCAAGCACCTTGTGATGAACCTGGATGGAAGACCTTGTCAAAACTGTAATTTTTACTCTTATTATCAGCAAGTTTCAAAAGAACATTGCTTGAATCTTTAGCTATAACAGGTCTTAGGCGTCCAAAATTCTCCCCCATACTGATGGGTCTTATACGGCAAAAGACACGGATATTACCTGCAATGGCCGATACAATTAGCATATGACTAGATTTATTTACAATGACTTTTCAGGTTGGATGCAGCAAATTAGTAAATGATATCAAACACCATCCTGCATATGACCCTCAACCTTAACAGTCAAACAGACTTTTGCTGAGTTCAAAGGCGGATTCAGCATGATCTTGATTGTTGGACAGAGGGATAAAGGTTTCTTTGTAACATAATGTGATGTAATTTCGTTTTTTTTTTTTCCTCGGCATTGGCGATCGATTTTTTCCAAGTTTAAGATAACTAACCTTTCAAATCTAAAAACTCATTTAGGATCTGCCTTCTCTGTATGTTCAGTTGATTTATGCATGCAGATAAAGTAGCAAGTTCATCTGTTAAAAGTGATACAAACAAAGGGTTTATATCAGAATGAGGTAGTGATTTATGAAAACAATGAAAAACAACATGCACATCCTAATGCGAAGCGCCAACCTTTTATTCCTGAAATGGTCGGTCCTGAATCAATTTCTTTGATTTCAGAACACTCTGTCTCTAATTTTTTTCCTTTTATATCAGTGGATGGTAGGTTTTTTACAATATCACAAACCGATTTGACCCAGGAAGACGTTAAATGTGCCTTTAATCCCAGCAGAGAATGAATCGTTTCACCAAGCTTATGACCAGATTGCTTCGAGTCCATATTCTTCATCTCCAAAAAGAGATCTCGTACCCAAAATTTTTGCTCTCTAATCCATGTCACTAAACTGCATCATACTTTTCACAATAAGTAGACTGAAAAATATGGGCAGAATGGTTAGCTGCTGAACTGTATACTTGCATACACGTTTCAGCGGTGACCTTGAGCAGCTGAAATATAAGCTAAGTTTCTTGGCCCAAAAAACAAAAAACAAGGAAAAAAAAGATCAAACATACAGCTTCAATCTGATAAATCAGACTCTTTTTTTCTCCTTTTAGTAAAACCAAGAATAGACTGTGGACAAAAATATAACAACGAGAATCTATGCAACAAAACATATGATTACAAATGCAGCGCCCCTTTTGCTGCAAATCTAAAAATGAAAAAGTTTCGGAGAAAAGAATCAATACCATTAATCTTGTTCTTGTTCAAAGGCTTACTGCATCATTGCTTCAAAGCTCCTGCGTATTAATTAATCCTGGAGCAAGAAATGACCAGACGATAAGTAAAAAGCTTTGAATCAGTACAGCCTTCAGCGGCGAAGAATTCTTGTTTCAATAATGGTATAATCATGATTCAACCTAAAAAATAGAAGAAGAATCAATGACAGAGAAATGTTATCCGAAATTTCACAATTGTTTTAATGCTGAAGAAAGAATTTATGTAATTGCTGTTGCAGAACATATAGAAGAAATATATTAATCATCAAAAACACTTAGTTAAATGAAAAAACAACAACTCCATGTGAATGCATCAAGTAAAACAGCATTACTTCCATATGTTATACAGATAATTTGTTGTTGGAATCTAGCTTCTTGACAAAATACCACCATTAATTTCTTTTGCATGATGAGTGAGACTTGGCCCCATGCACTAGCAGTATCCAGTATTAATGTACACTCATCATTGTTTTTCATGGACATGGTTAGAGTAAAAGGCTCAACTTAATTAATTCTTCACTGTCAATTGTTTCTTCTCTTAGTAAATTCATTTCATTAGTTTTTAGCTCACCAAACACGACCTGTTCACAAGCTCCAAATCTAGATGGTCCAATAATTAATCTTAGATTTCGTGCGATATTATTTTATGTGTGTAAACTAAGCAAACATAGACCTATCAAATGGACCTAAGAAAACTCTATACCAACTTTCGACAATGACTCAAACAACAAGGTATTTAAAATATCGATTATTCAATTTAATTTTAGTTTTTCTTACCATGTGAGTAGAGCTCCATTAATTTGTTTTGATGTAGTACCATGAATATTTGGAAAACAACATTCAATTTATTTTCCTGTGAACCATGTTACCCAACCTCTGACAACATTCATTTGATGGCTCGATAATACTTTTAGAATCCCCAAAAAAAGTAATGGGCAAGCACAAGAATTATTGATAAATTATTGCTCTATTTCCCAAGCATGTGAAATTCATACAAGTTGTAACGTATCAATAGCTCTAATGGGGAACGTGGTTGCTAAAACATATAAAGGACGATAGAATTTTATTTTTTATTTTTGGGAAAAAAAGACGATAAATATTAATTGTTATAACTTATAAATGAGCAAAAACTTTTAATCATGTCCAATATTTATTTTTTTCATATGTGGGTGGGTATTTTAATGGTTGTGGCAGCGATAGTTTTGGTAGGCAGGACTCAAGACGAAAGCCATTTGTTTGGTAGCTCTTAATCGAAAGCTTTACTTTCCCTTAAAAAAAAAAAAAACCCTGAAAAATAATAAAAACATAAATTATAATTTTTCTTATGAGTCCTACTTTCATACCAATGTCTCGATTTTTTATACTAGAGACATAGATTAATTCTTAGCAACTGGCTAAATTTGAGCCTAAATTTAATCTTGTCTGTTACTACTGTAAATGTCTGAAATAAGCCAAATATATCAGTCCTGCTACATTTTTTATCATTAACTAGCTCAACAACCTCTAAACAATCTAATTCAATGCTCACATATGAGAGTTCAGCAGTTTTGGCTACATGTAAACCCCACTCCGCTGCTTCAGCTTTTGCGAAAAGAACATCACCATGAAAATTTATGCTCTTGACAGCGGCTGCTACAACTTTCTTAGATGTACCTTTAGTAACAACAACAAAGCCTGCCATTTGCTGATTTTTTTAGATAGTAGCATCCACATTGATCTTGTACTAGCCTTGAGGTGGAGGTTCCCAGTGTTGCTAATTTCCAGTTTCTGTTTGCTCCAATTGCTGCTATTCAGGCTTTTTGACTCTTTGATAAGCTAGTTTCTATAACTGCACTGGGCTTAGCTATTTTGATATGGCAGGATCTGAGTTCTCTCCTTTAAAAACATATTTTTGTTCTGGCATTCCACACCATCCACCACACAAAAGTTACCAGTTCAATCTCCTTGGTAGTTAGCATTTTTATCAAGCATTGCAGCATGCTCAACATATCTTGCCTAACATCATTTTGCACTTTTACAGCAAGATGGGTGTGTCTCCTAGCAAATTTGCAGTCCACAAGAGCATGGGAGATAGTTTTCAAATCCTTCATACAAATATGACAAACAGGCTCCTGCACAACTTTTCTTTTCCACAGGTTTTCAACAGTTGGCAGTAAATTTTTTGCTGCTCTCCATAAGAAAAATTTAACCTTTGTAAGAATATTCATTTAACAAAATAAATCCCTACTTGTTAAAGAGCCAGAGCACCTCATCCTCTTTGGATTCTTTTTTCTCTCTAAAAAAGGGAAGTTTGGAATGGATACAAAAAAGGGATTTATAGTCCACTTTATCGATCACAAGTTGAGTGTATTGAGTTCTATTACATTTTTTTCTGTTTTATTCTCTAGCTTATTAAAATATAATGGGATCTATGATCAAAGGTCTCAATTAGTTGGGACTAATTCAATCTCAAGAGAAAGGTCAGATCAGTGACAGGTGGGTGTTCGTATGCAATTTAATTTCAAGTTAAGGAAAGTCTAAAGGCTTGAGGATAGATATTGAAGAGTTACGATGCAAGTGTAAGGCTATAACTCTAAAACACGAAGAAGCAGATAAGATTAGTTTCATTGGAAATATGAAGAAAAAAGGGACAAAACTTGCAGCTTATTGCCTTAGTGTCATAATTTTGCTTACTAGAAAAGTGAACACAAAGGGTTAAGAACAACAACGTAACAAGTATGGAAGTCAGAACGAGAAATCAAAGTTGAAAATTTGGGAGACAGCCTTTTTGCTTTCAAGTTTCCTTCTGAAAACAGAAAAGAAGGGCCTTAGCATTTCGATAAAGCACTTATGGTGCTCAGAGAAGCACGCGCTCTGAAGGGTATCAAGAAGCAGGCCTTTTCAGGGCACATCTTTGTCTAGTTATATAATGCCCCACTAATATGTATGAAGAAATATGGGATTCAAGAAATGGACTAGAAAATTGGAAAGGTAGAGGAAGTAAAAACGAACGAGTCAAGAGAGTGTATTGGATCCTTTGCTCGAGTTTGACTCTCAATAGATATCACACAACCTCTCAAGAAGGTCTTCACGCTGGAATTAAAAGGTTGGACAAAAAATTTTGATACTGGTCTTATATGAGAAGTTGCCTGAGTTTTGTTTTTATTATAAAATAAATGGCCACTAATATCGAATATGCCTAAGAACAGTTAGCCTTTGGAGCTTAGATGAAGGCATTAACAAAAGTTGAGAGAGCTGGACAGAATATGAATCGAGATCGATGCATAGAGAAGCAAGTCAACCAAATTATGATCAATCAACTCTAACACAAGCAAGGTCTAATCAGCCCGAGTATGGAAAGCAAATCCGGATCAAATCAAAACAACTTGGGAAAAGTCAAAATACCAATGACTCCCTAGGTAGCAAAAAGATTACCAATGTAGCTAGCAAGGAATTGGCATCTAGATAGATTAGCAAATTAAAGGATCGGGAAAAATAAACAGGCAGAAATTGATTCAGCAATTGAAAAATAGTATTTGGGCTTAACTGGGCTTAGCAATGTGATGGAAGAAGAAATAGGCCAGCAAGTATAAAGTATTGGAAATGAAGTAATTAGGCTGGAAAAAATCGCAAAAGCTAAGGGTAAAAAATAGAAATTTTAGGCAAAGCAATTGACAAAAAAGAGTGCGGCAGAAGCTGAGCCAATTTCTTTGAAAAGGCCAATTGAAAAAGCAATAAACCTAAGCCCAAATGTTATCAAATTCAAATTTCTTCCCCATCCGCAAAGCTTAAGCTGGTGTGGTAAGAAGCAACACAAAAGGTTACAGAGGTTCAAATGGCTGTTTTGGATAAGGTATCGGTGGAGGCTAGTGACTAACCTGCCAAACAATTGACATATGTATATATTGCCTGCTAATCTTAGAAAGACTACTGAATTCTGACCTATGAGTCTCTATAACGTTATCTATAAAATCATTGCTAAAGTCATAGTTAACAAGTTAAAATAATAATAAAAAATCCATCAAATTAATTATTTCCCCAATTCAAACTGCGTTTATACCAAATCAGCTAATCACTGACAACGTCATTATTGCATTTTTACAGAAAAATGCAAACATTTGAAGTCACTCTTTGATTGCTATGCTTCTGCATCAGGCTAGGTGTTTCATTATGAAAAATCATCAATGTGTTTTAGTGGTCAAATTCGAAGGGGACAAATTATAGCAATAAAGAATATCTTTCAACTTAATGTGGTGTCTCAGTACAACAAAAATGCTTGCGGCTGCCCTCTATGATAGGAAGGAAAAGGACAAGCTTCTTTAATGATATCAAGTTCAAAGTTTTGAGTGAGATATCCAACTGATAGCATATGTTATTCTCTAGTGGTGGTAAAGAAATACTAATAAAAGCTATAGCTCAGGTTGTCATGCAATGAGTGCCTTTAAAATTCCTATGGGGCTGTGTTACGATATCCAGAAAAGAATGGCTAGATTGTGGTGGGGCTCTAAGGAAGACAGAAAGGGTTGCACCTGACAAAATGGGAGAAGATGAGTTATGCTAAGTATAGAAGAGTTGTGGGGTTCAGAGACATTTCCAGTTTTAATCAAGCTTTGATCGCAAAAACAAGGAAGGATGGACGCTAATTTAGTATTCTGATTCTTAGGTGGTGAAAGCGCTAAAAGTTAGATACTTCAAATATTCCCATTTTCTTGAGGCTAAGACAGGATCCAAGCATATTACGGGGTTGAGAACGGAGACAAATTAAAGTACACTCCAGTTATTGGTTAGCTAGGCCAAAGACTTTTAGGCCAAATCGAATTTTCCTGATGATACTTGAGTTTCTGACTAATTGATTCTAATCATAGGTGGAATCGATGAAGCTTTTATTCAGCAGAACTTCGCTGCAGAAGATTCTGAAGCCGTCAAGAAGTATCATTGTATTGAAATCAAGAAACCAAACCCTCCTACCCCCAAAATTCACAATGCGTCATAGCTTTTTAATTTATTTTATTTTTTCCTCCTGTTTTGACATTTTAGAATTTTAAGCTACTTAATTTAATCTGTTATACTTCTATATGGTGTCTAAAATGTTCATACAACTTCTCATTTGTATTTTTTTTCATTTACGAATGTAATATTATTTGAAAATTTATATAATGAAAATTGTTACACTATCCTATAGGATAATGTCAGATACCTTTTTATTAAAAGGCAAAACAATGAGGGACGTGCAGTTATGATACACCAAGTCATATCTGTTTTTACAATAGTTTACATATTCAGAACTGTTTACCTATTTCTGATGACAAGATTGGAAGGAATTAATTCTGCTTATCAATTATTGTCATATATTTTAATATTCTAGTGTGAAATTCTTTCTTGTGTGCCTCTCTTTAATTAAGGATAATACCGCAAACTCCAACCATTAATCAGAGTCTGTAAGACGATCTACGCAGCTTGTGCTCTCATGTTAAACCTCACAGTTTAATAGAGTCAGTAAAAAATGCTATTTAAATCTCATGATTTAACAGTATGTCTACATTTATATATGTATGTATGTATGTATATATGTATGTCTTAATTAATTAATTAATTGCTACAAATTATAAAGTAAAACAATGGTCATAAACAATCACATCTTTGATTGCATTGCTGACAAAACATATACATGCACATTAATTAATTACTTTACATTGATCAACAATCATCCACGTGCATGCTTCCAAAATAGACATGCAGGCTTCAGCTCTTTGCCGTTCAATAATTCCGTCTGTTGGTATAATTTTCATAAATACTTATATCTGTGACACAGCAACCACGTACCAGTGCTCAAGCATATGATCATTTGATGATATTGATCCTGTTCTTGCACAAACCCAGCTAGCTGGCTTGCATATGAATCATCATCAAACTTCTCCATTGGTTTTAACTCATCAGTCCGAATTACCCTAATAATAAAATAATATACAATTAATAAAAGGACTCTATTGGTGTCTTTTATATATACCCATCAAGACAGTATTTTATCAAACGTTTAGCCTCAAATATATATTTATATATATATATATATAACCAAAGATATTTGCGTGTATGTGTGTGTCAATATCAAGAAAAGTGTGCTCCTAAGTTAATGCATCTCAGGTTCGAAAACAAATTTTTATTTTATACTACAAAATAAAGAAAGAAAGATATTTAATTAGCAGCTCTTGTCTATTATGCCAGCTGGTAATGAACAGACAAATTAAAATTGAATATGAACACTTACCTGCCGCAGAAAACGGACAACGATATTTTATGTCAGATATGTTTCCATATGTACGCAGTTGAGTCAACTTCATGGCCGTCATTAGAGAAATTACGCTGGCAAGTATACGCAGTTTCTAGATTTTAAGCGATGATAGAGAGCAAAAGACAAAATAAATAACTAAACAAACATCAATAATAATACCCCAACTGTTTCAAATGACATATCTTATCTCATCAAATAAAATTAAGTTGAAAATCTAATTAACGATCAAAACCATAACATAACTTCCTTTACCTATAATTTGAAGGGACTTTCAAACACTTGCATACTTATCAAGATTTCTCTTGATGAAAAGAGTGCTTAATTAGAAGAACGTAAAGAAATGAAAATTTCAGATTTTAGTTCTTGGAAATCTCAACATAAAGAAATCAAAATATGAGATTTTAGTTGTGGAAAATCTCCAATGTAGCAAAGAAAATTAGTTCACATAGAGAGAGAGAGAGAATCCCAAAACAAAAATAGATTTTTTTTTTTTTAAAAAAAAGAGATTTTCAACCGTAATTATGAATTCTTTAGATGATTTTTCATTTTATTGACGGTTTAAAAAATTTCACCAAAGGTAGAAGAAAAAGTTCCTGAAAATCAATGGAATTTGGCATCTTTCAATTGATTAAAAGCAAGTGACAGAATTAATATTGTTGATGCTACTGAAGCATTGTTCTTTATCAATTATTCATTGCTTTGCCACGAGCATATAAACATTACCATAACTGGTTGAAGTATAGAGGTGGCAGGGAACGAATGGAAAGAGAACAATGCTCCTAGAGCACCCAATATCTTTCGATGGAGTTGGAGGTATACCTTAGCGATGACAAAAAATTCAAGATTAGGCCCGTATCTACAAAGATTCAGAAAATCCGAATATGAAAAAATATGAATCTGTATACTAAAAAATGTGAATCCATAACCTAAAATCTAAGGTTCATGCGAATCTAAATCCAAATCTAAATGCAAGTGCATCCGAAAAATTGAATATCTAAATCCGCATTATTTTATAATTAAATTATTTAAGTAATTAAATTTCAACTGAAAAATATATAAGTTAAATTATTTATTAAATATGTATAAGCACAATTAACTTTATAATCTTCATTGACTTTGAAAGATACGTTAAGAAACTAAAAAATTAATAATAATAATTAAAGAATATTGTAATGAATCGGTTTACCTTAGTTTTTTTTTTAAATTTGTTATGTTTGATTTATATTATGGAATTTTTATTTGTGGATTTATAGTGTTCTTGTGTTTGGATTTATAAGTGATTTTATTTGATATTATTAAGTAAATTGTTGAATTTAAAATTAGATTTGAACTTATTATTACGCAGATTTGGATGTCCAAAAAATTCACCCGTAATCCATATAGATATTACTTGCATCTGGATCTACAAAAAATTATACGGATTTGTATTATTTTTGCGGATCCGGAACCGGATGCACTTTCATCTAGATCTAGATCCGAATTTTGCCATCCCTAGACTATACCTTTTGAAAGAGTAGGGGAAGTGACTTAAGGTTGATGGTCGACAAAAATAAATTTAAAATCTCCTAAAAAAAACTCTCTATTTGACTTAATAATTAATATGAGGAAATCATCTTCAGCTGTGTGATGTTGCATATGCCTCTCTTGAAAAAAAAAAAATTGATTGAAATTAATTTATAGTCTCCGTATATAAACCTAATCAAGACGCAGGCCTGAAAATGCAAAAACTTGGCTATATGATTATATGAAATAATTAACAAACTCATTTGATGGGGGTAAATGTTATCCGTCAGTTTATGAGAATGACTTCACAGCTCGCAGCAGATTGCATTTCCATAGAAAGCATAGTTGAAAAATCTGTACAATCGTATAGTATCACCGAACAAATTAAATCAAAGTGTATATATTATATATGATTAATACAGCATACTAAGCAGACAGAAGCATTATGCGAATTTTCTTACATCAAGCTACGAGAAGCAGCATATAAATGAGTCATTAATGTTTCAAATCTGATGAATGCAAGAGCAAAGAAAGCATACCTTGTTGCAGAAATTTCCTCACGGATGGAATAAATAATCAAGGTGGATGTTTATAGATACATGTCACCATTAAGGCCTGGCATACGGAGCAGAAAGAAACATGTAGCCAAGGACAACTTGCCAACTTGCACCAATTCATTCATTACAATATATATGTTTCTGAACATATCCAAAGAGAGCTGGAAACACAGCATTCTGCCGGCAAGTCATCCTTGGCTGCACGCTACTATATATCTGCGCCTGCACGCAAGGCCATAGGTGCATTTGTTATAAGCCAATCCCATGAGTTTCCTAGCTAGCTCCACGGGTATGTATATGAGCTAAATCCCTATTATTGAAAAGCTAAGTGAAGTTAACTGCTAAGAGAGGAAGAGAAGTGGTAGTTGAATAGTGAAAAAAGGAGAGCTCCATGGTGTGTTTATTTATAGAATGAAAAAGGAGATGAAATAATTAAGTTAATATATTCTATTGATTGCTTGACCACAACAAGTTGATGATGTTGCATTATCTTGGCTCGAGGTGACGACGACAGCTCCTAATCCTAATTAAAGGGTCCCATTATTCATGGTCCAAAACAGTACATGTTTTGGGGAAAAAAATAATGATAAGTTTCTTCTTTCTCAACTCTCTAGCTTCTTCAAACAACTTATAATTATTCATACCAATCATGCTGATCATGAATGAGCAAGATAGCTATCTAGGGCACCGCTGCTAATTAAGCCTTGCTTTAGTTAGTAATAATTTGATGCACATGGTGGAATAAAAGGCTAGCTAAATCTTGATTAACAAATTAAGAATAATAATGAACAAAACCACCTGATTTTGGAGGTTTCCAAAAGTGATTAAAATCTCAATTAATGACAAAACTAAGTGTTGTTTGTGACTGGGTACAGCATTTCCTAGACTGTGAAAGGAAAATAATAATTTTTTTAAAAAAAAAAAAAAAGTAATAATAATAAATGAAAAAGATAGATGGTGGTCTCAACTTTGAGCGGTGATCGATCGTCAATAAAAAAAGTTGTCAATAAGCTATAGCTAGTTGTTGTTGGCTGACAGAAATAACGTTCACGTGCATGCACCTTATTACGAGTCTTATGTATGTTAGAGTATCTCTACAGGTACTCGGAAGGCCATGAAATGTGTGTACACGCACAGAGACAGAGAGAGAGACAGAGAGAGAGTAATAAAAGATCCTTTCAGAATACGGGAGTCTCCTATACACTGATTCTGTGACCAAAACAGAAAAAGGGTCTGCATCTATCTAATGTTTGTATTTTGAAGAAAAAGAAGTGAGAATTGAGGTATGCAAATCGCAGTATTGCCACTGCTGTGGAAAACATGCATTTGTGAATTATATTAAAATCTAGGCGAGTGAGGTGACTCAAAGATCAAGACTTTGCAGTGATTGTGCGTGTATGTTGCTTCTTTGACTTAAAAAATGAAAAGTGAAAAAAACACTCACTTCTATTACAGATTGGTGGTACTAGTACTAGTAGCTAGCATTACTCCACGTTCTGGTTTCAGTAGCAGAAAAAACGGTCTCCTTTTGGTTTTTATTTTTAGAATCTCTCTCTATCTATTTTTCGGTGTATGAATGGAAAGGTAACCAGAGAAAAGCCAAAGAAGTAGATTTCTTTGCCCTTATGCGTGGTAAAGTGGGGGTACGATTTGCATAAGCGAGAAGGAGAAACACTTGCATAAAATGGAATGATCTGATCCCAATAGATATACTTGTTTAAAAACAAGCATATATGTCAAAATGTTATTGGATGGGTGAACAACTGATATGGTGCTCCCATCCCACGTTATTTATCTCATCTAGAAGGTGAAGTTGCCTTGCCTGCCTGCCTCTTATCCTAAAAGTGGGTCTTACTCACAAGACCTCAGTGATAGCAGATGTAAGATGACCGTAGAAGGCAGCAAAAGTTTGAAAGCTACTGAAAGAAACATCAGACAATAGATCTCGTACAAAAGCTACTACTCGAAAGTAGAAACCCCACCACTTATTGCACTCGAAGAGCCATCGTCGCTAGTCCCAAGGCGAGTAAACGACAAAGGTGAAGAGAACGGTGGGTATTGCTCCAGGTGACTCTGAATTTATTTAACTTACGGTTAACATACATGAAATTCTAGGAAACACGTGGGAACAAATATGCACCTTTGACATTGAAAAAGGTACATAATTGTATTAAGAACCATATTGTCCTCTTGGAACTCTCACTTTTGGACATCCACATGTGCTCTTTTCAGAAACCAACAGTAGAGCTAGGCCCACCGTTTGTTGGGAAATTTGCTCTCACGGCAGTAAACAGATATTGGAAAACCTAAAATCAAGCCCATTGTAACAAAAGTAGTGAAACCAGGCCATAATTTACAACAAAATCAATTACACAACAGCAAATTGGTAGTAAAAATCCTTTATGCTGATTGCTGAGGCAATGTAGTTTTAAGAGCAATTCAAACAACAGCCTCAAACCAGTTGAAAGGTAAGAGTATAGATCCCTGGTGGGCAAACTGCAGAAAGGTAATAGAATAGATCCCTGGTGGGCAAGACACCAAGGAGACAATCAAATGAATAGGCAATGTTGATGGAAAAAAAAAATTCTCCATTATTAACAGCAAAGTAGAATATGACTTGAAAAAGTTAATAAATGTTACAAGAAGATCCTTTCAAAAAAAAAAATGTTACAAGATAATGTATCTACTCACTGCGACTATATGACAAGCAACCACTACCTTTCACCAATCACTACAACAAAAGAACCGGGTCCCCAACATATGAAGCTAATATCTTGCACAAACAATTTTAAGATTCTTGGGGAGCCTCAAATCTCGTTGGTGTGTCAATGCCCATCATACAGCAAAGGCCTGATACTAAAATTAAAAGGAGAACAATTCCCTGAAAAATCATGCAAGAAGCAACAACATGAGGACTGTATAGCTGTAATGATGTGAATAAGTGAAATAGTAAAAGAGAGGGGGGGGGGGGGGGGGGATTGCAGGATGATCAGTGGAACAATCACAATAGCAAATTGATATTACAGCGTTTTCCCCCACACCAACCCCAAAATTTTTTAACCCAAAAGTAAAAAGGAAAAACCATTGAGCAAACACAGTCTCGCATTAAGAGGATATACAATGAAAAGCATACCTACTTCCTCCAGTTCTGTTGAGAAGGCTTGAAAAATGCACATATTTACTAATGTAAAAGAGCCTCAACTGATTGCAAAGGACTAGCAAAATAGGCCACTAGTTTCCTAAGATCAAATTCCTCAAAGGAGGTCCTAACTTTTTAAGGACAAACTAGTCATGGTTTATCTGATACAATTACTATTGAGACCATCATTTTTCACTTAATGCAGTATACAGAACTGGAAAAGAAGGTATATGCTCTCCATGTACAATGAAAATTCAATTGCTCTTTTACTATGAAGAAAGGACCCATTGAGAAAAATCAAACAAAATAAGTTAGGTGTGTTCTTGATATGAAAAAACGTTGGGGAGGGTTTGGTTGGAAGGAAAATAGTTTGAAATAAAAGCAACCCCTGGGAGACTTCAACAGACACTACATAAGAGATATTGACACTAAAATAGTAATGACGCTTTTAGAAAACAGATATTCACTCATGCATGGGTCGAATAAAATGTAAGTTGAAAGATGTACTCAGTTAAAAGAAAAAAAAATCAAAAATCGAACTGCAAGTTCTTAAATTGCATATAAAAGAAAGGACAAAAACAGAAACTTACAACTAAGATTCCCTCGAAAAGAGATGACTTAAATTGGCAAACTTCATCGCACCCTGTGTTATTGGCTGACTTGTTCCCTGCAACACTTTCAGCAAGAAACCTCTCTAGCTCCTGGTGAGAAGGATACTGAACGGACCTAACAGGATCAGAAACATAAAGAACTGTATACTTTGCCCCGGACTTCTCCACAGAATCAATAAGCTCAGAGATGACTTCACCTGCATGTATAAACCAGGGGTGAACCCAAGATCTTTGATTACCCCAGGCTAAATTATAAATTTATTGTATATGTTTGTGTGAATGTCGGTGTATATAAAAGAGTGAAAAATACATACATCAAGTAATGCGATGTTAAGAACCTCTCTCTAAATATATTTAATAAAATAGTTTGCTAACTCCAATAAAAATGATTAATAATAGATTTTAAAGGTCTCAATGCAAAAGTAACTTAAAATTAGTATTTCAGTTATTTTAGTAGAAATTGATTTAGGGACATACTTGAGGGAAAATTAAAGACTCAATTTTTATACAAAAATTATAAAAATTTAAGGGGGTTTAATGAATTTATTTTTTTTGTGGCTGGACCGGCCTATAGTAAGTCCGCCACTGTGTATAATCAATAACCATTAAAATAAATATTTCTCAAATCGATATGACTTTAATGAAAAGGTGTAAAATATTTCATCCTCCAGCAAATATGTAATTACTTACTTTCAGGACGTGGTTGCTTAGGTTGTTTCATAGATTGAGTGTCTCCGTAGCAGACAACAATCAGATCAGCCTGGCCCTTTAAACTCTTTTCTGCTCTCAAACGCAGATGATCCTGAACATTATTCACAAGAAAATTTAATAAAAAGTCTAATAACAATGAGAAAAAATGCATCAGATCCTCAGATAGCCTATCAAATTCCATACTGCAATATCAAAGATAGCTTACATGGACAGAGGGTAAATCTGCAAGCTTCAAAAAATTTTCACCCTCAACAGTACAAGACTCCGAAAATGCAACATTAGCGACTTTAAAATCATCCACACAAGCTTCTGTAAACTCAGAAAACAATGAACTCTCCATTGTCTCCTCCCCAGCTGAAACAATGTATGGAAATGCCATGGAAAAATTTGATTTTGTAAATGAGACCTGTCAAACAGCACAGAACGCTAAGGCTACCAAAAACCAGAAACTTGGACATTAATTCCCAAATAAGATGTTCTCGATACAGACAATGAATTCAGGTTGCCTCTAGTTACCTTAAGCGTATCTACCAAAGCTAGGTCAGCATATTTGTTCCCAGAAATATGAGACGATTGCAACTATAGATTTCAAAAGAAACATCATCAGCATCCAAAACATATAACACTGGCACAAGAATTGCAGTGTGTTACAATGACAGTGGTTCAATAACTTAAACGTATTGGTTCCATGGAGAACTGCCAAAATCATGTTATTTCAAGATAAAGGCACAAGATTGTCCAGAGAAGAGGTTGTCACGGGATCATTTACTATTGCTACTTTAGTTAACAAATAACAAATGCTAAATTAATAAGAAATTCAGCATCAACCATTAATTATGTGACAAAAGTTGGAAGCAAAAGGTTACCTCTCTACCAACAAACACAAGTGCCACATCAACAGACTGCGGAGACTGCCTCCCTGAGCACTAAAGAAACAGAAAGAAAAAAGAACAAAAGATGAGAACAAAGAGACGAACAAATTAAAATAATTGGATGAAAATAAAAATCAAGAGGAGTACCAATAAATCAGCCCAGCCGCCTTGAGTGAGAACAGCTTTGGCTAGATCCTTTGGAGACAGTGTCTGGTAATTCAATGCATTATTTGAAGATATCCTGTCATTTCAATCATTGAATTACTCATTCACTAATTCACAATCACTGGCATTATTATTACGAAGATAATAAAATTTTACGAGAAAAAGAGAAAGAAAGAAAAATTCGTACTTCTGGTGATGAGTAGACCATAAAAACGCGGGGACCGTGGAAGGAGAAGCAAACGCGATTGCGCTAAGAACTTCCAATAATAACAACCGAATCACCACATAACTATTCTTCATCTTCCACCTATTTATAAGTTCAATTCAATGCAATTAATCGTCAATTATTTCTAATCTAATCTCCGATAAACTAAGCGATGTGATTATCAGATTTGACGAAATAAAACAGGTGATTAAGAAGAAGAGTTGATCATAGGCAAACAAAAAATTACCGGAGAAGCGAGAGCTGATGCTGAAGAGATCACTTGAATCGGAGAAAGAGAATTTAAATTTTGGATCTTGTTGAAGAATTTAATCCCGTTTCGCTGATGGAGCCACGCGCACCAGAACTTGCAGTTTCACTTCCACCCAAAATTATTATATTATTATCATTTATTTTTGTCCCTGTTTTTACTGTTGTTATTCGACGCAGGCCTCCAAAACCGAAAGGGCCCCAGCACAATACGCATCCTTTCACAGCCCACTCTCCGGTCCGTTAAGCTTTCAATAGGCCGATCTCGTAAGGCTCACAAGTTTTTAAATGTTAAAACACGATAGATTCTAAGAACACCCCATCTGTTACAATATATACCCAAATTCATGGCGATCTACTTTAGCTGAATATTAAAAGAAAGCATAGACATGTTGACACCCCCTGAAATTTTTTATGAAACCTTTTTTTAATTAAAATCACATAATGGCTAAAGATAATTATTTATTTTTTATTTGAATAAAAATTTAATTAAATTATCTCTTTAACAAACTTTTTACATCCATACTGTTATATAATTTATATATTATATTTTAAATGAAAAATACTATTTAAAAAATAAAATTTTAGTGTTATGAAGATAGAAACTATCTAATAAAAAGAAAATAATTTAGATTTTAAGAATTTTTTGGCTTTATAAATAAAAACTTAAAAGAATTTTTCTTTTAGGGTAAAGCTTTATTTAAAGTAGTTAATTTCAATATATGAATTTGTATTTTATAAACTAATCGGGGGTATTTTGAAAAATAATTAAATCCAAAAGAGGTGTTGTAAGGATTTTTGTGGGATGTTAAAAGCATCACCCTTTACATAGCCTCTACTAAGAAGAAGTCATAAAATATAAACTCATGACTTCAACCGGCACCATAACTTTTTTTTTTTTTTATTACATGAGACTGTTGTTCAGATTACAACTCATATTACATGAGACTATGACTAATATTTATAAATCAAACTATTACTAGAACCAACTTACATCAATATTAATGGAGCTCTGTCCAGATTTTAACCCTCACAAATATTCGAGAAATGTCTACTCCTCACTTATGGGTAAGGGAAAAGACTACCTTCACTCAATTAATTGAGAAAGGAAATACCATCATAATACTTTTTGGATGCGGTAATTTGTGATATACCAATCATTTTACAAGTTGGACTATTGGCATCCCTCTAGAATCCTTTAAACTTCTTTAGTTATTTTATAATTTTAATCTTTATCAAAATTAAAACCCTGAAATTAAACACATGCAAACAATTTTCCTTTAACTAACTAAAAAAATATATTTAGATTTTAATATATTAAAATAAAGAAATGTATTTAATTTTTAACTAGTGTCGGCTTATATATTCTCTCCTCAAAAAGTTTTCAGAAACAGATTCTGTGATGATTTGATGTTAGTATACTGACTTTTTAGAAAGCTGCTAGTTATTTTAATCATCATATAAAAATAATTAAATTTTGTTATTACATTGTTATAACAAATACATGATAAATCAAAATCAACATTCGATTCAACTTACTTTTAAAAAATAAATAAATAAATAAAATTTAAAGAGAAGTGAAGTCAAACAGTAATTACTCATCAACTGCATTTTACCTGCACGTAATGTTTAGTGGAATCGATTCTTGCGTAGTTGCATGATTTATCCAACCACCAGCTTGTTCTTATTTTTAAACCCTGTACCAACCACATCTTTAATTTACTCCTCTTCAAATGTGCAAGGCTTATCTATTTGTTTAAGCTTCGAAGAAGTTTTTTCAGGATTTTACACCTCCACGCGCAAACTTTTTAGTCATCCAACAATGTATTTTTGTCTAATTAATTAAGTTCACATCTCATGTAAAGAGACATCTTCAGCTCTGTCTTCAATGCTAATGTCGAACCTCTCTCTAATAATTTAAGTTTTTTGAATTAAGAGGTTTTACCATTGATCCATGCTTTCCTTTTCTTTCATTTAAAGGTGAAATATCCTTTTGATCATTCGTTAATTAATGACTAGGGTGATTAATTGTCCAATAAATATGCATAAGTTTCAAAATCTTGATAGCTTTTGAGATCATATGAGAGCGAAGGAAGAAACATGTGAAATGCTCACTCTTGTCATGTGATTGCTATTAAGGACCATCAATTCATTACGTCTACTATTTTGATTCCACTAAAATCTACCACCGCTCCAATGCTTTAAGTGCATTCACGATTCATAATTTATCAAGCACGCCTCCCTTCAATTTACATTATGCACCTTATCAACCAAGTGATAAGTCCGTCATCCAATGAAAGACCTCTCATTCTTTCTCTTCAAAAACTCTCTGGCTGCCAAGATGAAGAAAAGCTTCACAACTTTCTGCAACAACGACGGCTCAACTTCAACCCTAAACCAACACAAACTCAGCCACGAATCCTCTTATTGCACGGTCACTCCCTCTCTCAATAGCGGTGATCATCACAATTTTGTTTCATCAAAAGAAAGGCAGCCCACGTTGGAGGAGATGATATTACAGCTCGAGATAGAGGAAGAATTGACCAAAAGGGCCAAGCTAGATGAATACAGCGTCCGTGGCCGAATGTCATGCGTTAACAATTCAGATATCTTACGTTCGGCAAGGAATGCACTGAATCAATACCCCCGCTTTTCACTTGATGGCAAGGATGCAATGTACCGGTCATCGTTTCGAAACAACTTGGGTGGTGATGGTACTGTACTAATTAATGGTAGAAAATCATCATCATCAGCAGCATCGATAAGCTGGGCTGATGCTCCTTCTGGTCATGGTGACCGAGTAAGTAGAGAGGGTAGTGTGGTGTGGTGCAAACCAGGGGTGGTTGCAAGGCTAATGGGCCTTGAGGCCATGCCAGTGCCTATGATACATCATAGCAAATTTGTTTGTGTCGACCATCATCATCAGCAGCCGGGATTAATAAAGAGGCAGAACTTGAGGAGGAGAGCTGAGAGACACGAAATCGAGAGGAGATTTGCTATGCAGATGACAAATAGGAGAGGGAAGCTGGCTTAATGTTCAAAGAACAACAATAATAATAATAATGGATCATACCGTACGATGAAGCCAGCAATGGCAGTTGAGGCAGCTAACGATAATGGTGGGGCCGGGTTAGCCAACCTGCCTTTTTCGATAGCCAGCTAGAGTGTTCATTATATATTTAGTGTTTAGGAAGCTAGATTTGGTTTACAACCTTGTGTTGCAATAAATTTATCAGTCTTGTTTGTACCATGCATTGATATAGAAAGTCAAATCAATTCATGGCTTTTATCCTTTTTGAAATGAATCGGCAGTCTCCTATTTTCATATGCAGGGTATTTTATATTCAAATGCATCTAGATACATACATGTATATGCCGAATCCTGATTGCATTTTTTTGAGTCCGAATGTCGATGGATTTGGTGTACTACCTAGTTAACTTCTCTCCTCACCAATCCTAGATAGGAGTCACGACCCGTAATCATGGCACTCAAGATATGCGCTTGTACGTTTGTGTCGATGATAGTTGTGCTGATTGTTGGAGACGTGCTTCAGGGGCGTGCGTGTGGGGAATACAATCGCCCTACACTCTTTGGACTTCAGGCAGGGCGACCCGGTTGAATTTGGAGAGTTTGTCGCTAGTCGAGGACTTAACCTTGAAGAGGGGTTTAGGCGAAACCCTACACACACTGGTTGGGAACTAGAGCTGTTCTCCTGACGAGCCCAAGGCAGGGCGAAAACCAATTGATATTGTGTCACTTCCACTAGACTTACTCTCGTAGTATGGGATGCGGGAGTGCCGCACGGACTCGAAACCTCTCGTCCCGTGACATAGGGATAGGTTTCAAGCATATGCATTTTCTCTTCCTAGCTAGAGGCCTCCATCTCTGATATTGTGTGTAATTTCCAAAGGAAGAAACTACATATGAAGCGTAAAAGGGATTTTATGTTGTGTAGTTAGGGTTGGAAACGATCAGTTCGTATAAGGTATAACAATAATTTTGGGTTCGTGTAATTTATATAATGATTATATTTGAAAATAATCAAACTGAAGCACAAAAGCAGCTCTTAAAACCAATTTGTAAAAAGTTACTAGTTCTCTATTTTTTAAAATCAGTAGTCGATTCGGATGATTTTGCCATGGGCTTTTTTCATTGAAGCTCACATTAGCTAGCATAAAAAAATTATTTACATAAAAGTTTGTTGTAATAGTATTACTCAAAAACATTTTTCATTCCAACAACAATATCAGAGATGGAAAAAATTTCCCGATACTAAGATAGAAAAAGTTCTTTCCAACAACAAAATAATCACTTTTTTTTTTTTTATTTAAGGGAATGAGTTTGAGCTCATGGTGCTCATTCCTTTTAAATAAGGATAAATTTCGCGCATATTTTTGTGGGAGCAGATTTCTGTACAATTATCTATATCTTGAGTTAGATTTCAAATTATATATATCCGTAACAATTTCCAAAAAGAAGAAGGAGGAGGTGGTGACAACCCCAAAAATTATAAAGAGAAAGTATCAGTCTGGCTCCTTTACAAGAAATATTCTAATCTTCTAATAATGTTTTAAAACATACCATTCAAAATATGACTTTTTTTTTTTTTAAATAGCATAATATGACTTAATATGATTAATGTTTACCCACTAAGGAAGGGTATGTGACAGTAGATACAAAGGGGCGGAGAGTGCTGAAGGCTAGAGGGGACTACCGTACCTGTAGATTTTTAGAAAAAAAAATTGAAATTTCTAAAGAAAATATTCAAAATTAGGAATAAAATTATGATTTGGCCCTGCATAATTAATTTGTAGATTTTATATACAAGACGAAAATCTTATTTTATGCTTTGAGAAATAAAGTCAAGGTAGTCCAATTATTTGATCTTTATTTTACTAATTGTTTTTTTATTTTGATAAAATAACAAATAGTGTTTTAAAATTTTGATAAATTTTCAACCCACCTCTTTGATTTTTATTTTTAATAGTAGCCTCAATTATCAATCAAAATTCCCAAATCAAAACTGCTTCCCTTTTTCTCGGCCACTACAACACAGTTATAGGAAAAAAAAAAACCATCTAAAATCAATCCTCTGTTGATACTTGAAGTTTGAACTTAGCTCCCCTCCTTCTCCCCAGAGATTTACTCCGAGCTCCGGCCCTGTAGATATAGGACAATTAAAATACATATAGGTGCAGTTAAATGAATACTTAACAGAATAAAAGAAGATAAGCATCATTATTACAATTTTTTGTTAAGAAATAAAACAAGAAGAGTTCAATTATGTGATGCAATTAAAGCCATTAGCATTTTGCAAGGCAATTAATAGAGATTGTAAAATTCAGAGATTAATATCAATATAATTTGTCATCCCTATATATATATCATGCAAGATAAGAGATAACCCTACAAATAATCTTATCCCTACAAATAAAGGTCTCGCAGCTTGAACCAATGAGCAGATTCTCTTTTAATCATCTTTTATTCTAACTTCCAAGGTTTCAAGTGGCGATAACATCAAATTAATTAATGAGTTACGTTATCCTGAAAACGATTCTGTAGTTACTTATTATGTTAAAAAGCAGTTAGTATAACTTTTAATTTTATTCTTCATGTTTGTTCTTCATTTATATATATGCGGTCGACAATACATATATATTCACCCATCTTAATTCTTGATTGATAACAATATGTACCTCTAGCATTGGACTATCGTGAAGTAGATAGTCTTATCAGCATTTGTGTTGAACTAATTATTAATTGTCGGGTTGCAAGTTTATTTAATGACCACGATGGCTTGTCTTTTTACTTGGCTTATGTCAAATTAATTTATTCCATTTTCACTATTATAGTTAACTTTAGATTAGGAATTAACTTATGTCCGATAAAAAAAAAATTAATAACAATAATCTACTTGGGATGTCTTTTTTTTTTTTTTTATGATTACAATCTAGGAGCACGCTAAATTACATTTAACTGTAACTTAACATTTGCCTACAATCTATGTATATATATTATAATTTGGTATTCATTAATACTCTAGATTTGTACATTTATGGTACAACAAATAAATCATCAAAATAATAAATTAATTTCACCTGCGTGTGAAGACATATGAAATTGTTTATAAAATAGTAAAAAAGGATAACGGGATGATATGATTTTTTTTTTCTTTTTGTTTCTTTGTTTATGATTGGATGGGATAGAGTTGGCAATGAGACGGGACAAGATGAGATTTATCAATCCCAGTCCCGTCCTGTATATGCAAAATGGATGAAAAAATGTCCAAATTCTGTCCCTATATTTTTATTGGGATAAAAATATGTCTCAATTTCATCCCAAAAGAGATGGGATCCTGTGGGATCACATCCCAATTGAAAAATTTTTCATTCTTAATCGGCAATGAGATGGGATGAGACGGAATTTGTCAATCTCACTCCCGTTCCGCATATGTAATTAGGATAAAAAAAAATCTTATTCCCGTCCCTAAATTTTTTATGGAACAAAAATATATCACAATCATGTTCCAAATAGGATGGGATCCCGCAGAATCTCATCCCATCGAAAAAAAATTGCCATCCCCAAGATGGGATGATATGATGTTAGTGGTGATATTTATCCAAAACATCCAGATTAGTTTGTTACATATCTTATTTTTTAAAGATTGATAGAAAAGCAAGGATATGGGCTAGTGTGAGTAGGAAGCTGCTGAAAGTGTCGACTCTCGTTTTATCATCAACTGTGGGTTCGCGAGAAATTCTAGAGAATTTTTGCTACACTGAGATTTTGTATCTACGCTTGTTCTATCGAAAGCTATGGAGTTCAAATCTTCAAGAAATTCTAGAGAAATTTTGCTAAGCCTGAAATTTTCTTGTCTTTCCCGACGAATAAGGAGAAAAAAATGGGTTAAAAAGAAAATGCTAGAGCTGTCAGTTTAAGAAGATATGCTCGTAGGCTATTTACTAAATTTAACATAATATATATTTTTGTAGTTGTTACGTAGAAGTAATTTCTTTAATTTTAAAAAAAAAAATTATCACTGCACCATTTTTATTTTGTTTTATATTCATCGAACCATCATAAAATTCTAACATGTTTTCAACACCACATTTCTTTTTTAAATTTGTATCAATTAGTTACTTTTACACTAACACCATTAAATAATTTAAGTAAAATGATAATTTTATCCCTAAATAAATTAAAAGACCATTTATATTATAAAATTTTTGAAAAATAAAAAAATTATAATTATAAAAATAACTGCAAAATTTTGGGATTTAATAAAAATCTCATAAATTATTAAAATTTTGGGATTTACTTTTTAATAAATAAACTTAGTTATTTTTTATTAAAAAATTTTAATAAAAATAATTATTAAAATTTTACAAAATCTAAATTTAATAAAAATTAGCTGAGCACCTCTTTTTGGGATTTTTTTAATTAAATTTAGGGATATTTTTATAATTATTATTATTTATTTTTCAAAGCTTTTATTAGATTAAATGATCTTTAATTTATTTAAGGGTAAAATTATTATTTTATTTAAATTATTTAATGGTGTTAGTGAAAAAGTAGCTAATTAATACAAATTTAAAAAGAAAGGTAGTACAAAGAATATGTTAAAATTTTGTAATGGTTTGATGAATATAAAACAAAATAAATGTGATACAGTGATAATTTTTCTTTTAAAAAATATATAATTTATTAAAATAATTTTTTATTTAATAACATGTCCACATAATGAAAAAATGAAAGTATCCTCACATGAAAATACTTATATATATGAATAATGGAGCAATTTATTTAATCAACAAATTGGTGTCTATTAATAGAAACAGCATGTGAAATTAATGATTATGTATCACGATCTATGGTAATTTATTTGGAGCATATCATTTGTGTCCTATAAACAAAATTATAAAACATTATTTTTTCTGCGTCTCTTCTATAATCCGAAATGTTCGGAGAGATTGGTGGCAACGGGATAGTGGGGTTGCTTCTTGCTTACAAAAAAATTAAAGAAGAAGTCATTAATAGACATCGAAAAATGAGTCCACATGAGAGCTACCTAATTCATGCAGATGATCATCGCATGCCTGCTTATGCGATAATTAATCTTCTCTAATCATATGAGGTACGTGAATTGAAGTAATCAGGCTGTGTGGTGCAATATGCTAAAATGCATGCTCATTTATTAATACAGTGCGTAAAAGATGTGGGAATTAATTGCATGTGGGGTTTCAAAGTAAAAAAAAAAAAAAAAACTTTTATATATTTAGCATCACAACTTTAATCATGTGAATGTATAATTATTAGCAAAACAGCAGCAACCATGCATATACAGGACGCCATGACTGCGGTGGCGAACTCTTACCCTTTCTTTTTCTTTTTTTTTCTTTTTTTTAATTTTTTTGGGGTCAAGTAATTAGCTACAAAATACTTTTTTGTGTTTATTAGTTAGGATAATTTAGTCATATATATGAACATGGTGATGCTATGTATACTAGTTTCTGTTGATCTGTAAAGTAAACAATTTTTTTTTTATACTGATCAAAGGGTGCCGCAGCACTAATGCTTTTGAGCATTAATAACAGATGGTTACAGCTAAGGCTGTTTAATGAAGATAATTAGAGAGAAGGGAAAAGCTTTAATTTTCTAAAAAGATGAATAAATTAAAAGGAAAGCTGATCAGAAAGCTAGCGAGTCAATTTGTTAAGCTGCAGCAGCACGGTTTGCCACATGCGAAGCACTTCTCGATTTAATCCATATGATCCTGAATTTGAGGTACCCAAAAGTTCTGGTAAACTTTTCAAGTTTTTATATATTTCATATGTATGATGCACATAGATTATTTCCCCAGTATTGATGCCAAAAGTCAGCTGAATTAAGTTTGGTTCCTTACGGGAACGGCCAAAGCAACCCTTTTTTTTTTCCCCCTTCGACACAGCCTCCTAGAATTTTAATTGAAGAGTCAAAGTTAGAGTACTTTTCATTGGTACGTGGCCTAATAAATTCTTTAATAGAAGTAGAAGAGTCGAAGACCAACAGTTTGCTTTGCAATGGGATACTCGGAATTTCAATCTCTTATGCATGGATGGAAAGAATCAAAGAACAAGAACCAAAAAGACTTGTCTACTGATCAAAGTTAACTTGTGCTGTCCGCTTCCTCTTTTCTATGGAATGTTAATGAAGCCCCTCAACATTGTTTATGGGTTGTGCCAAAATCTGTTCTTCTTTGATTTTCGCTTCATTCTCAACTTGAAGATCATGTGAATCTTTTCTCGTAGCAATATTAGATGAAGAATTTGCTAAAGGAGAGAGTTTTAGGTAAAAAGGTAATAAAATTATGATGCAGGACGTCATTGGCCGCGGTAGATTTGGATTTTGCCTAGTAAAATAACTTCAATTCTTAGGAGCTTAAAATTCAATTTAAAAGGTCTTAATCTGTTTATCAATTATAGAAAACCTTGGACATTAACTAATCTTAATATTTCAGTAGGAAAGTCGAAATAAAATTCTGATTTCTTGCTTCAAATTGAAGGAAGGTTTAACAAATTCGTTTGTAAATTAGTATTTTTCATTCAATGAAGCTATATTCTGACTCCTTTTTCTCTATCTTTTTTCGTTTTCGTTTCATCTTATTCTTTCGAAAGCACCCAGAGGGCATTCATAATATCTGATAATGTACATTATCTAGTTTCTTCAACAAACTTTCTTGGTTGCTGTAGAATTAAGTGCCATTCTTAATGCTAATGAGACGGAACATCACACATTCCCTCACCAAAAATTCAGCTCCACTTGACCACTCTTCATAATCAATAAATGCGGATTCCCGAGGTATCTATCTTGGAATTGAAAATGGAGGTCAAAAGTCCACTTGACTGCACCACTATGCTAATTTTTATGATAATTTTTCAATCAGTAGTTGAAAGTGCTTCTGATCATTAATTTTACGGTTTCGGTTTCGGTTTCAGTTATAGTTGTTAAAGATACAGCTCTTACAAGGTTCCTTATTCTACATTTTCACCCATAAATATAAATAATATTATAATCCCCCACTTCCTCTGGCCTCTGCTTCCTCTTCTATATAAGCAACTTGCAGTTCCTCCGTTGATTGCCATATTCTCACATTCTCTTCTTGTCTTCCCTCTCTTGAATTCACTTAAATTTCTATTTTACATTCTAGGCAAGAGATAATGGCAATTCTTGGCTATATCATAATAGTCCTTTTCGCAGTTTCTAAAGCAGCTGTTGGAAAAGGAGCTGGGTGGACTAATGCTCATGCTACCTTCTATGGAGGTGGTGATGCTTCTGGCACAATGGGTAAGTTTCAGAAAGAAAAAAGATTGATGAATCAAATAGATGTTTTAATTGTTATATAATGAAAGTTTAATTTGTTAAATGATTGATACAGGTGGGGCTTGTGGGTATGGGAATCTTTACAGCCAAGGTTATGGAACAAACACAGCTGCAGTGAGCACAGCTTTATTCAACAATGGGTTGAATTGTGGAGCTTGTTATGCTATTAAATGTGTAAATGACAATAGATGGTGCTTACCAGGCTCCATTATAGTCACTGCCACTAATTTCTGTCCGCCAAATTTGGCTCTCTCTAATACCAATGGAGGTTGGTGTAATCCTCCCCTTCATCACTTTGATCTCTCTCAGCCTGTATTCCTCAAAATCGCTCAGTACAAAGCTGGCATAGTTCCGGTTCAATACAGGAGGTAAAAATATATGAAATGAAACGAATCAAGATTCGTTAATTCTCTCACTTTGACCTGTACGTGCAAATTAAATACAGCCGTACTGATGTTTCTGAACTCTTGATAACTTCAGGGTTGCCTGCAAGAAGAGTGGAGGGATCAGATTCACAATCAATGGACATTCTTACTTCAATCTAGTGCTGATAACAAATGTTGGTGGATCAGGTGATGTTGTTGCTGTGTCCATAAAAGGTTCTAAAACTGGCTGGCAAGCAGTGTCCAGGAATTGGGGGCAGAACTGGCAGAGCAACTCTTACCTCAATGGCCAAGCCCTGTCTTTCAAGGTCACAACTAGCGATGGCCGCACTGTCATCTCCAATAATGTAGCTCCAGCCAACTGGAATTTTGGCCAAACTTACACCGGCCACCAGTTCTAACTCACCAGCTAATTAACCATAATCACACTTCCATCTCCAGTTCTCCCATAATTAAGTAACCTCTAACTTTCAGCAAGACTTTCTTTTCTTTTCTTTTTGTCTCTAGTCTTTTTACTAAAGTAAATATATTACAAGTAGTAGCAGAATTGATCAGGTGGCTGAATCACTTGCAAATTTGCTCACTTCATCATTTCTCGTCAAGTGTAACGAGGTTAAACTTAAACATGGTGGGCATTTTTAACATAGCCGCCGTGTGGATTTTTGCCTGACTATATGTCTTTGTTGGGGCTCAGTATCTGAGTCAATCGAGGCTATCTACAAATTAAACGGCAGAAGGCCTCTCTGCCTCAACTATACATACATTTATTTATATATACTATATAGGTTTCAGTTTTTTTAATGTGTGGTGGTGTTGTGACTCGTGGAAATGAATTTGGCTGAGGCGAAGAAAAGTTTTCACCCGCCCGAAGTTGGTTGGCTTTGCTTCTGATATGATATTGGTTAACTTTAGACTTGTAACTGTGAGACAGAGAGAGGAAAATATGTTTTCAACATGTTAAAGTGCCCGGGTTTTTTTTTTTTTTCTGCTCACAGGCATTGTGAGTTACCCCAAGTTGTAAAAGGCTTGTTGCTTGAGTTTTGTTTAGATATATACAGCGAAGAATAATCACTTGGGAGTGTGATCAATGGCGAAACTATATATATATATATATATATGCTTTATTAATCTCGGTCTTTTGAGTTTATTTGTATACCAAATTAAAGTACAACTATGCATATAATATGTTCAACAATCTATCTTAGCAGCAGACGTTTGCATTTTATAATAAAAAGTAAGGACTTGATATATACAAATATTTCAGCACACTACCATGCCATTCCATGAGTTGGATCTCAAGAAAGGGCAGGCTAGCTGGGGCCTGGGGTTGAGAAATCAATTAATGTATTGGTAAATGTAAGTTTGAGCACCAAGAAAGCATTATGGAATCTTGAAACCACACCATGAAACCGGTGATTACTTGCTTACACTGCTAATTCCTCCATCTTCAATACCAAGTCTCTCAACTTTTGAGTTTGAGATCTCACCAGTCACCATTCTTAATAATGTGGATCTCCCTCTATATATATGTGTGTGTGTGTGTGTTCAGTGATTGATTATGCAACCATCAGGATTTTTCAATCTATAACAATTGGACTAACATGCAATGCAATCTCCCTTTCCAAAATGATTCTTTATTCAGAAATCCTGTGCATTTTAAATGCTTCATGCATCCTATATTGTATACGGCTCTTCGGTGCTTCAAAAATACAATATTTCTATATATTATCTAAAGTTAAGTACTAAAGGTGCATTTGATATGCAGAATAAAATAAGATGGAATAAGATGAGATATAATCGAATGAGATAGGATGTGATAGAATAGAATTATATTATAGTTAATACTATTTTCTGTTTGGTATAGTTCATGATTAGATTGGACTTTAACAATAATTTTATTATTAAAACTAATTAAAAATAAACAAACATTTATTTAATTATAATTCAATGGAATTGTTTACGAATTACAAATGAAAGTTCACTTAATATTAAATAAAAAAACCTTTTTAAATTTAAAATATTTTAATATTTTTAGTTAAATATTTTTAACCTTACAAAATGCATATTTTATATTATTATTGATTAAAAATAGGATTAATTTTTATTTGAATTCAGGTGAATGAAATTTATTAAAAAATAAATTAAATTGCATAAAACATTATTTATTTATGAAATATATTTGTAAAAAAATAATTATACTAAATAGTTTATTAATTTTATAATTTAATAATGAATTATATAAGTAATTAATTTACTAATATTCAAGGGAGGTGAGTGGGATAGCTTTTTACTATTTTGTCTTATTAATGGATGGGTCTCATAACTTTTATACTAATCTATAGGATTTGGATCTTGTTGAGCTGACCTATACTTAATTTTTTTATAATTTTTTAGCGTTTATGCATGTATCGTAATATACAGTTAAGATTTTAATTAATTTTATATTATTATCTAATAATTACTAATTATATTTTTGTAAAAGTTCAACTCATCAACACTGGATTCAAATCTCATACTATAATCTTCTCAAAGAATAAGCTTGAGATTAGACAAATTTATCCAATCCCAAGAGTTATCCTACATACCAAACAAGTCCCTAGTTAACAGCTCCATATATAACTTATTTTTAGGTTTCGTGAGAGTCTCTCTTCTCGTTTTTCTCTGATTATCAAGTTTCATGAGTGTCTTTCTTCTCGTTTTTCTCTGAAAAACAGAATAAGAATGTCAGAGTAGTCGCTATGACTCTTTAAGTCACCCACTAAGTGTTGGGTGTTTTTAGTTAGATATTATTATCAAAGTTTGTTCTCTCAATCTAAATTTAAGCTCTTCCTGAGTGGTTGGGCGAGAGTGATAAAGCATTTGACAATAGTAAGTGGTGAGCAAAGCCACAATCCTTTTTTTAGTGTTCTCAGGGGCGTCTTTAAAATATGGACATTGAGGAACCAATAAAGAAGTGCAAAGCAATATCCCTAAATGGAGAAACAAGAGGAAAAGTAACCTTGTTTTTTTTTTTTTGAAAGGAGGAAAAGTAACTTTTAAAAGCGAAATGAAGGAAAAAAGGTAAGATATTTGCAGGGTGCTTGGTGGGGGAAAAGTGTTGCTGAACAGAGAAGTGAAAAATGAGAGTTTTAAAACAGCCTTGCTGCCAGTATGGGAATGAATCTGATAAACGAAAAGTGTTAGCACGGGCACTATTATGGCATTTTGACAAAGCTTTAATTGTTCTGGCAAAACCAACAGGCACAGGTGTAGTAACAAAACATAATTTTACACGTGTTATTTTGGGTCCAAATTCTCAAAGTATCCATTATGTGCATGGATGTGTAGACGATGCGGGAGCTGGGTGAATCTATTGGAAGGGTTGGCAAGTATGTCAGGCTATGTATCTCTGTAGGCATTAATAAAGGTTATGTTTTTGAAGCAAGAGGATAAAAAATAAGATAGATAGTTAGGAGCAAGAAGAAAATGAAAATGCAGAGAAAAGCAAATAAAATGAAGCAAAAGAGATCCCCATACAAGTATGGTATGAAATGTTACCAGACTTTTGCTATATCTGTGGCTACATTGGACATCAATATAGCGAGTGGACTAAGTATAGAAACCATTTGAGAAGGGAAATGGCACGTGGGCCGCGGCTAAAGGCCCTTGACATAGTAGACAAGCTAAAGCAGAACAAAGGAAAAGAAGGTGGAAGAATAGAGCAGGAAAAACAAAGCTAAACTTGCTCAACAATAGTGGTACAAGGCAAACATGATAATCCGGGCAAAAATAAAGGAACAACCCAAAATCGAGAATAAGCCAGTAAGGTCAAGATCCATCACAAGAGAAGGGTTTTTGTGTTTGAAGAAGTTAGAATAGAACAGTAAAACGCAGTTAGGGACAGTTGGAATTGATTTTATTTTAAGAGGGAACTAGAATTAGGCGGGAAATGAAAAACATTTTGAGAGGAAAATGAAAAGTGAAATCCAAAAACAAAAAACGAAAGGTTTAGCCCAAAAAAGTAGGAGACCCAAATATAGAAAAAAAAAAAAAAACAGATTCAATACGGGAAAAGTAGATGGACAGGAGGCAACGACAACAAAGCCCAAGAAACGCAAATTAACGGAAAGCTCCAACATCCAAACTATAGGCAAATCGCAAATTACTTATTACAAAAATCATATTATTATAACCAGAATCAATGAAGATATATGTTCATTTTTTTTATTTATATATAAAAATATTAATAAAAATGATGTTATCGATTATATAAATGTAATTTCAACGCATAAAAAGAAGAAGTTAACAGAAAGTAAATAAATAATTAGAGATATAGTACATGTTAAGTAGGGTTTAATGGCCAAAAATACTTATTAAATCATAAAAGCTTTTTTCATAAATTATTGATGTCGTTTGATTGTAATTTGAGTGATACTTTTGAGAATTTAACAAACAAAATTTGTCCTTACTTACAAAAACATAAATTTTGAGTTTTCAAGAATAAAAACTGAATTTTTTTTAAATATTAAATTACCTAAAATATCATACTTATTACAAAATCATATTTTATCTTCTAATAATATTACTTTAAAAGGGTTTATAAAACAAATTATTTTATAAATTTTTATATAAGTTGTTATTGATAATTCGTCAAGATTTTTTTAATAAAAATTCTATTTATATATAAAAAAAAAAATTTGCTTTTAAAAAATTAATTTGAATAATCTGTATTTGAAAAGTTATGCGCTAACTAATTAATGTGAGGGTTTAAGTTGTCTATGGATATCATGTAAACCCCAGAAGCAGGAACGTTAAATAAATAAATAAATATAAGACTGATCAATGATCAATTCATCATCTTCCTGCCCTGGTTCTGGTTCTGGTTTCTGATAGCTGGAAATGGCAACTCCAACTCGAATCGAAATAGAAGAAGAAATTGAAGGCGGCCGTATCGAAAGCAACGATTTCTTCTTCGATGAAATCGGGGAATCGATTCCAATAATCAAAGATGACGACTCTCAATTCGACCTCCAAAACCCTCCCTCTCTTCCTCTCGCCGTCTCCCAACTCTCTCACCAACTCATCTTCGCCGCCCATTCCTCCGGTTAGTGACACAACGCTTCTCAATTTCGGAATCCTTAATTTATTAATTATTTAAATTAATTAATATTCAGCTGATCAACTGTTTATGTTAGGGTTTTGCGTGGCGAGGATCAACGACGTGATTGATGCGGCGAAAGAGATGAAAGAGAATGGGACACGTTGTTGTGTACAGGAACTGAGCGTTGTTGATGTTCCTTTTGAGAATGAGAATGTTGATATTCTTTCTTTGTCCAATGATGAGTCCACCCTTGCCGTTTCACTTTATCAATCCCCACATATTCATTTCTTTTCCGTTCATTCCCTACTCAATAAGGTACCCTTTTTCTTCTTTCTTGGGGTTTAGGGTTTATAAGACTAGCACTACCTTGTGTAGGAAATGTGTCAAGATTATAAGCTATTTTTTTTTGTGGCGGTCAATTCAATGCAATCATTTGCTGTTTTGTAGTCACTTTTAATCGTGGGAATGAAATCACTAATTATCAAATAAAAGTAGTCCATCTTTACCATACACATTAGCTGGTTCATTTTGAAATTAAGCAGATGCACAACTATTTCAAACTTATAATGGAGTTAATTGTTAGGAGGGACATTGGGCTGCAAGTGACATTAGTTGAGATGTGAAAAAGAACAAAAGTTGTGATATTTCCAGCCCTTAATGAAAGTTGTCTTTTCTTAATTTTAACCACCAGAATTCTGTTTCTTGGAGAGAAAGTGAATGTGGATTATTATACCATTTATTGGATTTATGTTCAAATTTTTGTTGCTTGAGACTTGCTCATGAATTGTTAGTTTGTCTCATTTTTGGTTGTAATGTTGTTGTGCAGGAAATTAAACCATCTTTCTCCTGTTCTCTCAATGGGTCAACCTATGTTAAGGACATACGATGGAGAAAGAAGCCGGAAAATTCATTTCTTGCTCTTTCAAATGTTGGTAAACTATATCGTGGAGGTGTTAATGGCCCTCTTGAAGATGTGATGGACAATGTTGATGCTGGTATGTATTTTTTACTTGCCTTATCTATGATATGCGGATATCTTTACTTGTTAATTATTAGTTTGTTGGACTCTTGGTGATATAATGCTTTGATGCTTCTATCCTCGTGTTTGTTGGAAATCAAGCTATAAATTAACCCCATCTTTGACCGGTTATATACTCAATCAATCGAGGAAACATGTTGCAATGTAATTTACAGCTGAAAAGCCATTTATGGCAAGTAATATAAGTAATTATTTTTGTTCAAAATTCTTATCTTCTGACAAAAGTAGGCTATATTATTTTCTTCTTCACAATTCAGCCTTCGGACTTACTTGTATAGAGGTTCTGGGCTTCAAAGCTCTTTGAAATGTTCTTCACTTATTTCAGCTTTAAAGACAAAATAAAAATTGGGAAGCGTGCTTCTTGGTTTTAGTTGATATTTTGCCATTGAGCATGTGTTCTGCATGTTTTAAGAAAGAGAGTTGAATTTTACTTGTGATACTTTCTGGTAATAAGTTTAATTCTTTCTTGTTTTGGCTTTTCTCTGTCATAGTTGAATGGAGTGTGAAGGGAAAATTTGTTGCTGTGGCAAAAAAGAATGTTCTTAGCATCCTGACATCTAAACTCAAGGAAAGGTTGTGCATATCACTCTCATTCAAGTCCTGGGTTGGTGATTGTGATGTAAATGTCAGTGTGAAAGGTAACACTAAAACTTTGGTGTGTTATGCTTTTATTTTTATTTGTTTATTTATGAGAAACGCACCTCTGAGTTCTTGCTTTCACTAGAATCAAAACACCCAAGGAGTTCTCTTTCATACATGGATTGATTTTCCATATGCTTATTTATTAGAGGTTGTGTTTGTTTATTATTTAAATGCTATACAAGTAAATACTAGAGTTAATCTGCGAATGTTTTAGTATGTAAGCTATATTAGGGTTTCTTATGGATGGTGAATAAGATAAAAGAGTGGGGAAAGGGGTTGATGGGCTATATTATGTACAAACTTCCAAAATTTTAAATGATAGATAAACTTTGCCAAGTGCAATTAATGTTGTTATTCTTGAGTGGATGTCTTTTTCCCTGAAATAACTCTGTTAATTATTTTTTCTAGCTAAAATTTCTGCAATATCAACTTTTGAAACTGAAATATTTATTGAATAATTGCATCAGTGGATTCTATCAGGTGGGTACGGCGTGATTGCATCATCATAGGATGCTTTCAATTGACTGAGGATGGAAAGGAGGAAAATTACCTCGTCCAAGTGATCCAAAGTAAAGATGGAAAAATTACTGACGTTAGTTACTAATCCCTTTTTTTTCCCCTAATTCCTAAAGAATTGCATTTGAAACTTGAATTAGTTTATCTTATTACTGTTTTTATCATAGAATAAGAGGTTGGAAATGACAAGTTTTGAGATATGATTTATACTATCCTTTTGGTTAAAATAACATTTTTATTTTTCTATTTGTGATAAGCTATTGAGGTTTTCAATTCATGGAAGTTTGTAGAGTGTAAACAATGGTAATAAATAACCACAGTAGAAGCAAGAGAAATGACAAAAACAAGCGATTTTCTTATTGATATTACCACATGTTGATTGCATGATATACTTCTTGCAGGCTTCTTCAGAGCCAGTTGTTCTATCCTTCAGTGATGTATTTTCAGATGTCATTGATGACATCCTTCCGTCTGGAACAGGGCCTTATTTGTTTTTGACTTACGTTGAACAGTGGTATGCTGATTTCAACTTCGTATCTGTGAAGTTTCCTTTCTTGTTTCTCTCTGCTTCAGAAATTTTACTTTTTTCATCTTTACCATTCATGAATATTGAACTTATTTCAGTCCTTTTCTAGACTAAAGTACTTTTCTTTTCTTTTTTTCCTTCTTTAAAATATAACATCAAAGCATGCTTGAATTTTAACCCATAAATTATTTATACTATGCATGCAAGTTAGTGCGGTTTCAGCTTGAGGTCTAACACATGTTTTGCCAAGGAAAAAAAAACATTTATGCTTAGTGGGCAAAGAATTTAAGAGTATTTGGACTCAATCCCTGTTCTGTAATTCTGCAAGGTGCGTGCTTTGCTGCAAAAACACAGTCATGTTTTAAATGGAAAAACTGTAGTTCCAATTTTCTAGTTAGTGACATTTATTTATGAATCTACAGCATTTAGACATTGGAGATATCCTTCTTGAGTTAATAAACCATTATCTTTTTTGGGCAAAATATGCAAATTCATTGGCTAAAACTAAAAATTGACATGCCATGGAAGAAGAGATCTCTGCCCAAAAGTTAAAACATAAGAGGGAAAGTACATTCAAGTCTTTCAAAACTAGAAGCCACTGCACTCATATAATAGTTAATAAATTGTGTGCATTATTAATGTTTTCAGATTGAAAGTATATTTTCTCTTTGCTACTGATTCTAGCTTGTTGGAACTTTGAAGTTCCCAATTTCCCATGAAAGTTATAACTCACTCATTTTCAAACATTACTTGTAATCTGACAGGATCCTTTTTACTTGTTTTCAGATATTCACTATGATTGGACATTTAAATTATTTTGCTCATCTTTGATCCTTTTCTTTCAGTTATTAATTTCTCTAGAGTAGTGCATTGTGACTTAAGTAGGTCAGAATTTTTAAATGGCTTAGAATTTTATATCACTCGCTATCTATTTGACTGTTACTATTTTTGTATATTTGCTCTGGGACGGTGGTCTTGTACCATATGCCTCTTTTAGGGATAACCGTCAAAATATTTCCTTATAAAGTTTCTATAACGTATCTGTTTAGTTTTGCATACAGAAGCAGTTCTAAATTAAAATCTGTTTTTTTTTTTTAATTTCAGGGGGCTTGCAATTTCTGCAAACAGGAAGAATATAGATGACCATGTTGTGTTGCTCAGATGGTCACTAGATGATGAAAAGAATGACATCGCAGTTGTTGATATAAATCGAGATAAGTGGATCCCAAGGATTAAGCTTCAAGGTGGTTAAACATGCATTTCAGACTTAATATGAACAGCAATAAAGTTCTTTATTTTTTCATTAAAATATTCCTTTTAGAGAAGGGATCAAGGGGCTGTAACAATCAATTTGCATTGTTTATTATTGTCTACTTGAAGATTCCACAGATGGAGTGTACAGCTTGAATTTGATATACATTATTTCATTGATTGCTTTTTGATTATTTATTAACTAATAGTAATTACATCGTTTCTGTTTAGCTAATTTATGCTAATTGTGGATTTTCTGTATTCTAATGTGATACTCATTTGCTTAATGGACCTTGTTTCAGATAATGGTAATGATAATTTGATCATGGGACTTTGCATTGATAAAGTTTCCCTCTGTGGAAAAGTCAAAGTCCAACTTGGAGTTGAAGAAAAAGAACTTTCACCATATTTTATTCTTATGTGTCTTACTCTGGATGGAAAGCTTAATATGTTCCATGTTGCCAGGTAGATCTCAATTATATTATTCTTGATTGTGCCTTGCATTGAATCATCTTGTGATCATTGCTGCTCTAGTACACATCTTTAGTCAGGGCGAAGCAGCATGACATTACTTACCTTGCAATGGTGTATTTATCTATGAGGCAACGACTTAGACTTAAATTGGCATTGACTTAAAGTTAACCATAGTGTTTCAGGACCATCGTGTTCACCTGATGTTGATTTTACCCTTTCTGATGCGGAAGATGATGTGCCTGCTGTGGTTCCTGTCGATAGTAATCTGCCTAGAGTTTCTTCTGGATCAGGGTTACAAAAGATAGAACCGGTAGCTTCCAGTTTTAAGTCGCAGGGTGTGAAGTTAAAGGAACTTGACACAGATGATACTTGTGGTGTTACCGCCAAAAGCAACCTAAAGGGTTTTGACAAGTATGAGAGTTCAACATCCATATCCATCTCTAACAGTCAGGAATTGGAAAATAAAGACCGTCAACAAATACAGAATTCTCTACAGAAAAGCACAAATTTGGTACAGTCACCTCCTAAGGCATCGCTCCCTGAGGTGACTAGTTTTACAGTAAGGGATTCCAGCAAGACAGGAACACAAGATACTGGTGGATTTGGATCGGGAAGTGCTGGATTTGTTGGAAAATTTCCAACTGATACCCCAAGCTTGTCAAGTCATAAAGATCTATTGAAAAGCTTAGAGTTTGGTAAGGAAGCACAAGGAAATTTTGGATCAGCTGGCCTACAGAGTTCGTCTTCTCAGTCACAGTCATGTGGAAATTTCATATCATTGGAGGACTCCCGTGTCAAATTACCAGTTTTACCTTCTAGTCATAGTCATGACAAAACATATGAAAATTCTAGTTTAGGAGCTCCAAATGTTTCTGGTAGCTTTGTTGGAAAACCATTATCCTCTAAAGATGCAACTGGCAGTTTGACCCCAGTCTTTTCTGTTAAACCAGTCCATGGCGATGGTGACAGAGCTTCTACAGGGGCAGGCAAAATTGAATCATTGCCTTCCATTCGCAGCTCACAATTTTCATCACCACTAAATTTTGCATCAGGAAAGTCTCACAACCAGAAGCTTTATCCTTCCAAGGATGACTACAAAACAGCCACACTTTCAGGATTGCCAAATTCAGAACCAAACTTGTCAAAGCAATCTGGCAATGTAATGAATGTCTTATGATCTCTGTTTATTACCTTGCACATATCGATTCTTGGATAATATTTTTGAAATTTGTTTGATAAATTGCTGTGCAAACGTATTCTAGTAATAAAATCTTTACGTCATGCATAAATTTTCACAATTATCATGTTATTGGCAAAGACCCGCTATTTAAGTTTTGAGTGTTGAAAGAAGGAAAAAGGTTTATATTCTATCCCTCTTTTTTTCTCATGATTCTTTTTATCCTTGTTTGTCACATGTTCATGCATTCCTGATGCTTCTTGCTATTGTTGTCATGTCTATCTCTGCATATGTTTGTGTATTGTGCATCTATCTCACTCTCTCTGCCTGGTATTCATTGGGGTGTGGAATTTATATATTCCTTTCAACAGATGTTTTCTCTTTTTTAATGCCTCTTAGTATCTGCTTTTCCCATTGACAGATTAAAGAAATGACCAAGGAATTGGATATGCTTCTGCAGTCAATAGAAGAGACAGGAGGCTTTAGGGATGCCTGCACTGTTTTCCAGAGACAAAAAGTTGAAGAACTGGAGGAGGGCATAGGCTCTCTTTCTGAGAAATGCGGAATGTGGCGGGTAACTATTCATTCTTACATTTATTTCATACATGTGTATGCTTGTGAGTACATGGACATCTAATTCACCTGCGTATTTCTTTCTTTTTACTTCTATAATATTTTCTTTGTTGTTTATCAAAACAAAAATTCTGAATGCACACGGGCAGCACGTTTACATGTTTATACTTATCCAGCCTTTATTTCTTTACATGCAATCATGGGCACTCACATGCATAATCCTGTGTAGATTCTTTCCTTACATGTAAGGAGCCACCTGTTGCCTGAACAGAGAAAGATACAAAATCATTGTGCAAAACAAAATTTTTAACTTGAGGGTGTGAATTTTTCCAATTCTGTGGCATTGCTTTCCTCCCATCACTGTGTGTTGCTTGTTGTATTGATGATGCAGCATCTAGGACTGGGATGCTTTTCAAGTCTTGAGTACTACAGTATATATATCCTAATCATTTTCAAATGTTAGCTATTTGGAAGCACATGCATGATTGTCATTAACGTACTTTGCACACTGGTATTTCCTAGACTTTATCTTGGCTGTCTTTGGTGTTTGTAGAGCATTATGGATGAGCGGCTTCAAGAGATCCAGAATCTTTTTGATAAAACTGTTCAAGGTACGTTTGATCTGTACCATGCCATTTGACATGCAGCGACATTGTGGCGGAGATTATTAACATTTAACAACATATCAAATGGAATTAATATAACTTTCAACTGTTTTTAATAGCATTAATTAAAGTTTGAAAAATCTATCACATTTGACAGTCATATACTTCAGCGCTTTGTAGGTGAAGAATTGTTGTCTCAAAATATTATAGGATATCTTTTGTTGTTTATTTGAAGTAACTTTAGATTATGTTGATATTGATTTTGAGAGTGATAAATAAAAGCTAGCAATTAGATAATCATAAACTGGCTTTCAGTTTTGGCTAGGAAAATATACATGGAAGGTGTTGTTAAGCAGGCTTCTGACAGTCGATATTGGGATTTATGGAATCGCCAGAAGTTGAGTCCTGAACTTGAGCTGAAGCGAGGCCATATTCTAAGTATAAATCAGGTACATTATCTTGTAATTAGTTACACCTGTGATAGACATATGAAGCTTGAAATTTTACTAGTCGCTGTAACCCTCTCTTCCAGGATTTGATCAATCAGTTAATTGAATTAGAGAGGCATTTCAATAGCCTTGAACTCAATAAATTTGGTGAGAATGATGGAGTACATGGATGTCAGAGACGTCCTCAGGGCAGATTTGGGACATCAAGGTACAATTATTAAAGATAAATCTCTATGCCACTTTAATACAATGTGCTTTCAATCCACTGGGAACAAAAAAGTTTCAGGAATTGGTTGTTACCATATTTAATACTTGAAATTCATTTGAAGTAGATGAAAGAAGTAATTGATTGGAGCTTTATGACTTTGGCTTCTCATGATATTCTTCTCTAGCTGAATTTACCATGCTTTTTGCAGACACATTCAATCACTGCATAGTTTGCATACCACAATGAGTTCACAAATAGCAGCCGCAGAGCAGCTTTCTGATCGCCTTTCTAAACAAATGGCATTGCTGAGTATAGAGTCACCTGTAAAACAACAAAATGTAAAGAAGGAGCTGTTTGAAACACTTGGAATCCCTTATGATGCCTCTTTCAGCTCTCCAGATGTGACAAAAGTTAGGGATCAGTCTGCAATAAAGAAACTAATACATTCTTCTGGTTCTGCTGCTACTAACGATCAGTCAAGGAGACGTCAATCAAGTGCTATGAAGAGTTATGATCCAGAAACTGCGAGGAGGAGGAGAGACTCTCTGGACAGAGTAAGTCTTTGTATATTTTACCCTTTCGTATATTGCATTTTGCATGTGTATTATCACACCTGTCTTGAGTTCATGTTCACTTCAACAGTAACAAGTCTACCAAAGGTACTATAAGTTCTCCAACCTGAATTTTCTAAACCATTGGAAGATGGATTCATCCAACTTAGTTTTCCCACTAGGTACCATAATGCCATCTATCTTATTCAAAATATGCATTTGAATTAGTACTCCGTTTTCCCCCACTCTTTTATACTCTCTTCCCCCTCCATCTCTCCATTTAAGCCAAGGAGTGCATTTTCAGTTATTTGAGTTAGACAAAGTAATTGTATACCTTGAATTATAGGCATATTCAATATACATATACAAGTTTTACTTGGATTATTTAACAAGAAATCTTTTCTTTTCACACAATGAAGTTGATGAATGATGTATATATTTGCTCTAATTACCTTGTGGTAGAGCTGGGCTAGTTTTGAGCCTCCAAAAACAACTGTGAAGAGGATGCTTTTGCAAGATCATCAGAAGTGTAGTCAAGTGAAATCATCGTTGAAGGATAAGCAACAGATAAGCCCTCACATGTTGGAGGGAGCAGCAATTGTTTGCCCAAAGGATCGGACAACCCCATCAACATCCTCGAATCCATTACGAATCAAAGGTTAGCCTGGACCCATTTTAGACTATTTTTATACATGTGCATATACACATGTATTCAGTTAGCAGATCAGTGATTATTTTTCATTTTTATATACACGTTATCTTCATCAGGCCTACAGGATGCTTCCCTAAAACAGACTTCTGAAAGCCAACCAACTTTGTTCAAATGGGCCAGTGATCCTACAGGACCATCACAAATGACAGGGCTCAAGTCTCCTGTGTTCCAAAGTAATATTTCTTCCACGCGATCATCTCTTTCAGCTACCCAATTGTCTCCTATGGGATGGCAAAATCATGCTAGGAACACTGGCGATGTAACTGCAGAAAAACTAAGCAGTGGGGTTTATTTTGATGTGAAGTCTAATTCCACGTTGACCAATGAGACCAAGTCTACCATGCAATCTGAATCGAACATATTTCAAAAACCAACAATTTCTACAATGTCACCCACATTGACACCATCTCTGCTGAAAAATCCCAGTGAAATGCCAATTTCAAATAGTAAAGGGACTGTACCAGAAAGTTCAACAATTGGAAGTGAGAAGCATGGGGCAGCAACTACAAAAACCTTGTTTGTTGAATCTGGTAAAAATCGTGATGCTCAAGTGTCAACCCCAGCTGCTGTCCCCACATCTTCTGCCTTTCCTGGAATAGTTCCAATTTTTGATGCTGCGAACAAAAGCCAGCCTGGTGGGAAATCATTCACACCTTCTACATTCTCATTGTCCCCTTCTGTTTCATCATCTCCAATGGTTAGTTCTTTATCAACTCCGATGTTTTCATTTTCAACTTCATCTTCAGCTACCTCATCATCCACAGCATCATTTGGTGGATCTTCGAGTAGTTCTAAAACCACTATAGATACTAAGGAAACAGTTTCCTCAACATCGGTGTCCTCAACTTCTCCCTTGCCAATTGTTTCTTCATCTCCACCATCAGCTTCTTTGCCTACAACTTCTTCCACCTCCTTATCTTCTTCCTCACCAATTGTTTCCTCGTCTTCGCTGTCAGCTACTTCATCTACTACTTTTCCCTCTTCTAGTTCCGTCACGCTTCAGGCTCCTAAAACACCAATTTCCTCATCGACTCCTTCTGTGAACTCAATTCCAGAGTCTAAAACAGAGCTCCAACTTTCTACAGATAAAGCTGACTCAAAACCAGATGTCAGTGCGGCGCAGTTCACTTCTCCTGTGTCCGAATCCAGTTCAAAGCTTGAACCTTTGAGGTCATCTGTCTCTGCAGGAGGAATTTCAAGTGGATTGGCATCTGGAAGCCCGGCTAATTTCACAAGCATAGCAAGCTCTGTTTCCAATATGGCATTGAATTCTCAACCAGAACACTCTTCTATTGCCAATACGCTCTTATCAACACAGGTCTCAACTTCTGCTAGTACCACAGGTGGAAAGAATGATAGTTGGGACATTGCAGTTACTCAGGAGGATGAAATGGAAGAGGAAGCTCCTGAGACAAGCCAGGCTACTGAACTTAGCTTGGGAAGCCTTGGCAGTTTTGGAATTGGCTCAACTCCAAACCCGACTGCTCCTAAACTAAACCCATTTGGCAGTCCTTTTGGTAATGCTACAACAAGTCCGACAAGCTCTCCCTTCACTATGACGGTTCCAAGTGGACAGCTGTTCAGGCCTGCATCTTTTACTGTCCAATCTCCAGAGTCTTCCCAACCGTCTCAGCCAGCAACTTTTAATGCATTCTCTGGTTTTGGTACTGGAGCAACTGCACAAGCTCCTACTCAAACTGGGTTTGGTCAGCCAGCACAGGTTGGTCAGGGGCAGCAAGCATTGGGATCTGTCCTTGGTTCTTTTGGGCAGTCAAGACAACTTGGTGCTTCTCTTCCAGGAGCAGGCTTTGCTTCTGCCAGTGGTTTTGGTGGTGGCTTTACTCCTGCTAGCTCCATTAGTAGTTTTCCAAGTGCTGCAACTGGAGGTGGATTTGTTGGCATTGGTTCTACCACTGGGGGTTTTGCTGGTTTGGCCTCAGGTGGTGGAGGGTTTGGTGCTGCAGCTTCAGGTGGTGGTGGATTTGTTGGTTTGGCTTCAGGAGGATTTGGAGGTGCAGCTTCGGGTAGTGGTGGATCTGCCAGTTCGGCTTCAGGAGGATTTGGAGGTGCAGCTTCAGTTGCTGGTGGATTTTCCACTGTGGTTTCAGCAGGCGGAGGGTTTGGTGGTTTTGCTACCCCAGGTGGTGGTGGATTTGCTGCTGCCGGTAGTATTTGTTATATATAATCTTGTCTCTGGTTTAAATCTTCTGACGTTTGTATTTTTTGCTGAAGTTTTCTTACAAATCTGTACAGGTGGTGGATTTGGAGCCTTCAGTGGCCAAGGGTCAGGTTTTGGTCGTGGTGCTGGAGGAAGTGGAAAACCTCCAGAACTCTTTACTCAGATGAGGAAATAGACTTGATTCGTATTTTAGCAGGAGCTCAGTCAGAGCTCTCGTTTCTTTCACTCAAGTACTAAATTCTATTGTCGATTAAAAAGGCAAGTAATCACTACAAATGCAAAGCGCGCTCATGTTTAGAAGCCTCGTGTAAAAGAAAGGGTACTCATCTCCGACGAAAAAAAAAATGCTTAATGTTAGTAGCTTCTTCAAAACTGGTTTTGTTTTTCATTTTTAACTTTCAACAGGCGCTTGTATTAGATTTTTTCACCTTGATTACGATAAAAAAATTTGAAAACCAAGTCAGAGTGCTCTTAAGTTATGAAAAATGAGATCCGAAGCGTTTGGGCCATATACAATGTAGTTTCTGATTCTCAAAAGACTGAAAACGCCTAGAAGTGTTCAGTTTGAAGATAAATATGTACTTTGTCGATCAATGAATTGCACCCATGTTAACTTCACCTGAATGCCGAACCTGTGTACAGCCATTGTATAATACTTGAAGAGGAATTAAAGAAGTTATTTGTTCATAACTTTAAAAATCAGAAATAAATATTTAGCATTTTCTTTTATTTCAATTTTCAGCACTTGCAAAGAGCGGAAGAGTATTGTGACAAAATAGGCAGTAAACCAAAATTTGAGAACATGTAAATGACTTCAGAGTTTTATGTAACTAAACAGGAAAAACAAACTCAGAGATCTTAATTTATCCAGTCAGAATCTCTTTTATGTAACTAAACAGAAACTCCTAACTCGGATATCTTCATTATCTGTTTATCCATCGTAGCCCTTTGCCGCTTCAAAAGTGATGCCATTGAAGCAACCTAGTTATAACATGAGATAGAACAAGAGCAGGTACATCTTTAGAGAAGTTATCAACCAACAGTCAATGTATAAAAGATGTTCATGTATGTCTATACATGGATAAATGAAGAGGATATTGGACTTGCCTCAGCTCGAAGTTTCAACGCCTCCCTGCCTGGGATTTCTCTCAAGCCCTCCATTAAATCTACAAAAATTGTAAAACAAAGAGGGCATATTATTATATTGTCATTAGAAAAGTCATTACATCTAAAGCCAACACCCATGCAATTTCTTAAATGCACCACAAGGGGTGTGAATAAACCAAATCATATATGCATACCAAGATCAGTATGATTAAGAAAGGGGGCAACAATATCAATCTAAAGCTTCAGTTTCAAAATTCCAATTTGAGCTTCATTTGAATACATGTCAAAAAAGCAAATTATATTAATCTCTAACCTTAAATTGGGATCAAACTGTACTAAACTAAAAATTAATGTTCTATAACACACTAAGGAGCAACCAAGTTAGTTAGAACACAATAACAGAGCTTCAAATAGAACTCGAGCTCGATTCATTGATGAGTGAATTCAGCCATGCTGAGCATAAAAAATTCAATAAAATCTCAGTTTAAATACTAACGTAGCAAAAAAAGGCAGAAGTACATCATATCTTAATTCTTAAGCCATAGTTGGTAAGTAAACAACAATATTGCATACGGTTGCAAGGTCGTCTTTCATGTCCTTTCAGCTTAGCTGAAATCCAAAATCAAGTGGCTGCCATGGAAAAGGGAAGACCCTTTTCTATCACAAATGAGAATTGTAAGGAATATCTTATCCTGCATGTTAAAATTATCAACCATATCTGAACGGTTCCCTACAACAGTCTTCCCAACAACTATCATAATAGAGGAAAAGAAAATGCAACCAACAATACCTGCAGCTTGGGTTTCAACCTTATAAACTTGCTTAGCAAGACGCTGAACTTGATTTCCAGCATTCCTACAGATATAACATGGAGTGATCAAAGATTGTGTTAACGAAAATTTAGCAACAAAGAGGCATAAAGCAAATCACTTTACTTGAGCTCAGTTTCTCCACGTATCATTTCCTTTTCAGCAAGGGCTGCCCTTTCAAGTAGTTTTTTGCTCTCTTTCTTCATTAGCTCACCAGAAAGGTTCAGCTCATTTACATTTTTCTCAGCTCTAACAAACATTGCCTGTGTATATATTCGAACAATTACTGAATCACACAAAATTTTGAACCTGAGAGTTAACCTCAGTTGAAATGAACATGTTAAAAAAGAATTTTATGCAACTGTTACTTATATTAGTAGGTTGATAGGGTAAAAATAGCATCTATAAATTAAAAGAGGTACATGCCTCCTCACTTCGAAGTCGACCAAAGGTATGACGAAACAAAAACCTTCTAGGCCCTGCAGTGAAATCCTTGGGGAATCAAATCTTATAGGATTTGGAATGTCACATAACGATACATTTAATGCAGCCAAGAAGTATAAAATGCAAGAAAAAAGTGTGCAAAGATGGCCAGGGCAGAACGCGTCCAAGGGGTTCCATATTCAAAAATACGCAAGAGAGGCTTATTTAAATGGTTGAAACCTAAGAGTGGATATATCTCACTACCAACACCAGTGATAGGAAAGCTGAACATATTCATCTTTGGACTTCAACAATGTACAGTCATACAATATGGTTGAAATTATCAAATTAAACTAAGTCAAGAGTAACAACCTGCGGTCCATTGATGACCAACATTAAGCCTGATTAACATTTGCAACCATTCCCCTTCTGGTGTTCTGATGACCACAGTCATAACATAACCCACTAAGTCCTCCAAAGGCCTTTTTGGCTTTTCAAAATGGAACTTAGGCATGTGACCATGCTTAACAGGAAATTGGCAGTAAATAATCCCTGCTTTCTGTAATCGATGACTGGTAGCCATATCCTCATTAGTCATGTCCATGGCTCTAATTTGTAGTCGTGAACATAATGCATGATAGTTGCATATGCATGTCTAGGTTGCCAAGTTAACCCTTCATGAAATATTTCTAATGCTGGGTTCACACTTCCTAATAATTAGTGATACCTAGCTACTGTCCCATCCAAATCTATGCTGGGGTTCCCCTGACATGCAAAGTGGAATTCTTCAGAGCCTTAACCACTAGTTCTATACTTGCGGCTATCTCCTTGTCATCTATCATTATAAAAGTTGATTGGTTATAAACTGTATAATAGAAATATATTTATGTTTGTGTTGACAACAAAAACCACATTAGTATATTAGCTCATACTTTATACAAAAGAGACAAGAATCACCAGTTGGTCCCTTGAGAATACCTACAAGTTCTAAAACTCGCGTTTGTAGTGTAGACACCCTGTAGTAACATCCGAACATCATCCGCACATGCTAAGATATAACTGGATAAGGAGGAAAGATTAACTCATACCTCGCATAAAAAGGAGACCAGCCGTAAGAGCAACCCCTGTTGCAGCAGCAGGGTGTTCCCTGGCACTCACCAACTCATCTGCAAAAACAATTACAGATAGGGAAAACAATGGAAACTAATTTATTGGTAACAAACAATCATCAATGTCAATAAAAAAATATTCCCAAATTCTCTTTTTACCTAGCAGGCTAATATTCCAAATTGAAGATCTATAGTTAGCCATGTTCTCGATAAGTTATTTGGCAAATTGAACAATGTGATTATAAAAAAGCTTTCTCCTTTAGTATGATAAGATTCAAAAGAACATAAATTTATTGAGAGAAAAAGGAAAACCGATTAGCGAGTGTAGCCCATGTCCAAATGCAAAAAATGTTATAAAAAAAAACTAAAATCTTACTGAAGAAAATGAGAAGAAGTGACCTTTAACTTTGCTGAAGAAAGCATCTTCATAAGTTTTATACTGTGATACGCCATGCAGAACAAAATCCTGCCACAATAACATTGAAAGAACCAAAAAAAAGTTGGCAAAAAAAAGTGGGCAAACACTAAATAGACAATAATCAAAAGAAAAATGGAAGAGACCAAACCAAACCAAAAACCTGGAGGGTTTGAAGATAGGTGGAAGAGTTGTGTTGGAAAGAACGAGCTGAGCGAATGGCAGAGTCTTTGGATTGAATCACAGAGCGTTGAAGATCCTCTAGCCATTCTTTTGCGTCTTTAGTTCTGGTTGTTGTCGCCGGAGCTGCTGCCACAGTCGGCGTTGATTCCCCTTGTTCGCTCATTTTCTTTCCTTATTAGTATTCTCGTTGTGGACTCTTCGGACTTTGCCCAACCCAACTTCACGCAGGGGCACGTTGTTTTTTTTTATTTGTTTTTTGTTTTCTGTTTAGTTTTGCTTTCTTTGAGTTATTTCTTCATTTATTATTATTATTATTATTATTATGATTGTGATAATTGTAATACTTTTAAGAGTACCAAATTTCTCAGTCGAGATATCATTAAATAATTAAATTCGATTGATTTATTAACTATTTAATGGTGTTTAACTATAAAAAAAATAATAATAATAATGACGACGACTACAACTATTATTATTATTGATAAAATTATTATTATTAATTTTATTATCATTAATTAATAGTAGTATCATTATTATTATTAACAACAATTACAAAAGTAAGAATGATACCAATAACAATAATATAATAATATTTAATTAAGAATAAAAATAAAATTATGAAATTTGTGTGAAGAAAAAAATAAGAAATCAAAGAATGAGAATTTAGTTTCCAACCCATATTTTACTTTTCATTTCAATACTCTATAGTTAGTGTAGGGTTGGTGAGGAATTCGTGAGGTAGCTTTGGAATTATGCTGTCCTGAATTGATTTTGTCTTATTTTGGGTTTCATTAATCAATGGAAACAGAGGAGTTAATTAAACGATGCCAAGCTATAACGCTAGAATAAGAGGAAGCAGATAAGATAACTTTCGTGAGCAGTATTGAGGAAGAACGCGGCACAGGTGGTGGCGAAATGTTTGGTAGGAAACATACTGCACTAACAGTGGGGTTAATAGAGAAAGACTCAGAATTGCTCTCCAACAAGCATGGCGTACTATATAGGAAGTGAAGATTGAGAGTTTGGGTAGCAATATTTTCATGTTCCAAGTTTGTTCAACAAGCATGGCGTACACAAGACAAATAGGGAAGTAATGGTGTAGCTCTGTGTTGGGTAATCTGGACAGCAAGGAATAAGCTACTGTTCAAAGGGAAAAGAGAAGATCCAGTCAGTCTGATGGCTAGAGCTGAGTCTGCTGTGGAATCTTTCAAGAGAATAAAGCAACCTGAAATTGATTATGCTGCAAGGAAAGGAAGAAGTCAGACAAACAACAAGAGGTTGTGGTTCAAGAGGTTGTGGTTAGTAGGTCTGAAATTTACTGGGCAACAGCTGAAGTTCAAGCAAGGAAACATGGTTTTCAAGATTTCAAAGTCCAGCATGTTAATAGATTTTGTAATTCATTAGCTCACTCCTTTGCCCAAAATGGCCTTTGGAGAAAAATGATGAGAGTCAGGTTGGATCACATTCCTCCTGAGATTTTGTACATTGTTTTATTGTTGAACAATGAAAGGATTACTTTTTAATTGAAAAAGAAAAAAAGAAAATCAGAATAACTCATTGTAGCCGTGGTAATACGGATAAGGATTTTCTGTATTTTGATCATATCACGAGTAAATAAATAAATTATTTATTAATTTTTAATTAATAAATAAATTATTAATAAATTATTAATAAATAAAATATTACATCTTATTTATATATTACCATAACAAAATAACATTAAAAGCTAAATAATGCTCGAAAGTATCATGTTCCTGATAATACATTCTTTTATCTGCGAAAGGGACCAAATCAAACGCACCTAGTGGTCGAATTTGTTTCCCAATCACTCGAATCACTCAATGAGTCGACTCATCATAAAATCTTATAGTCACGCGACATGCACGTGACCCGGTCCGTACACCAAAACGGTTCCGTCTGACGTCCAGCCAATTTCTCCTCTGCTCTGCTGCTCAGCTGTTCATTCATGATCTCCATAACTCCTTCCAAAATCCAAAATTTAAATTAAAAATGGAAAATCAAAATCAAAAGCTCTATTGATTTTGCTCAGTACTTATTTTTGTCTCGATTAATTAAAGAACTCAACATTGCTCATTCTTCTTCCTCTTCGAATCGTTACGAAGAAGAAATCATATTATATGGTGCTACAAAATCAGCAGAATTATATATATGAGTAGATTTTTAGATGATGCGTTGCTGTTGGTGCTGTTCTTATTCATCGTTTGCGCATAGACTCAAAGATGAAATTCAAACTTTCCTCCGCGATTACGATCGCCTTCAATACATCGCCGTCATCCTCATCTACATCCAAGTAAACTCACTTTTTCTTTACTTTCCTTTCCTTACGCATCAAAATCAATTAAAGGTATAGATTATTTTTTAAAATTTGTAATTTTTTTCTTTCTTTCTGTTTTTTTTGGTTTGTAAATAATTAATTAGATAGGTTGCGCGTTGATTGGATCACTAGGAGCATTATACAACGGAGTGCTGTTAATCAATTTAGCCATAGCCCTATTCGCGCTTGTAGCGATTGAAAGTAGCAGTCAGAGTCTCGGTCGTACTTACGCTGTTCTTTTATTCTGCTCCATTTTGCTCGACATTTCGTGGTTCATTCTGTTCACGCATGAAATCTGGAGCATTTCTTCCGATGGTCATGGAGCTTTTTTCATATTTTCAATTAGGCTCACTTTGGCTATGCAAATTATCGGGTTTTCAGTGAGGTTCTCGTCATCATTTTTGTGGATTCAGATTTACAGACTGGGAGTTTCTTATGTCGATGCTGCGGCACCTCCTTCTTCTAGAGAAGCTGATTTTGATTTAAGGAATAGTTTTTTAAGTCCTACTACTACTCCTGCTGCTGCTGCTCTGCCTAGTCGATGTTCTGGGTCTGATGATGCTGTAGGTGGATCTATTTATGACCCTGCTTATTTCTCTTCTCTCTTTGAAGATTCCCAAGACAACAAGTGTTTGCTGTCGGTATGTTCACTCTATTCTTTTTACTTACATTCTCTTTGTTGGTTACTTTGTGCATTCATTATTTTGTTTAATTTGTGTGTTTTTTTTTCATAATTTCAGTAAAATTTGCTGTTATAGCTGTTTACTTGATCTATAATTTGGATCAGTTTTTATTGTGACAATTACCAGTATGTACTTTTTATTGTGACAATTACTAGTATGTACTCAGTACTAACTTTGGGGTCGGTTGATGGCCTGGCCTATGAGTAGATTGTAACTTGGTCGACGAAAATAGATAGATAAACATAAATTTAGGGATAATGAATGTAGAAGTTTGACGAAAATGATACAATGTGGATAAATTGTGCTAGAGCACTGTATGGTTTGGTTGTTGTTTTTAATCTTTTCCCATTTGCAATCCAAATGCTGCAATCATGTGTTTGTCCAATTTATATACTGCTAGTTAGGGCTCTGTTGATCTCCATTTGTGTTGAAGTAATGGGCTTGTACTTGTTTAGCTTCTCATGGGTTGTGCCCTAGGTGATAAAGGTGAATGCTATAAATCCATATATTGATTATTAAAAACATCATATGAAGACTGAAAATTTGTACACTCCAAACTTTTTAAGGTTAGCTGCACTGTATGAGTCCTTTGTCTTCTTATAACGTACATTGGGGTTTTCAAGCTAAAATAATGAAAGATCTTGGAAGCTGTGTGATTACCAAGCTATTCTAAAATGTCTAATTTTTTTTCAAGACATGGAGTTGAAATTTGTATAAGGATTTGCCATCAGTCACATGTGTAGCATTTGTAAATAAACTCTACTTTGACTTCTCTTTCTTTATGACAGCTTATATTTTGTGGAACCAATGGCTGTATACTGTAATATCAATTTGTTTCCACTATTTTATTTGCTTTGTAGGGTCAAAGTGATGGTTTTGGTGATGATGGGTCTTCCTCTGGTGCTGAAGTTCCTCAACCTAAGGCATCCATGGGCAGATCTTTTCAGTCTATAGATGTAAGTACAAGTCAATCTGTTTTCTAATTGATTGCAGACCTTTTAGTTGCAACCACTTTTCAGCTATGCACTTCAATCTACAATTGGAATTTTATTTGCTGCAGCTACAAAGTACTGCTCCCAAATGGCATTTTTATAGAATAATCCCTGAAGGTGAAAATTAGGTTTGTTGCTAGACTAGACTAAATGAGATGGCACAAAGACTCTTTTGGTTGTTTGAACAGTATTATAAACGGTAAATAAGGATAATTAATGTCTTTTAGTAATTTTCATGCTGATTTAAATAGAGCACCTAGAATGGGAATTCTTAGGTTAAGCAGGATGGAAGCAAAGCAAATAGTGCAAATGAGAAAGGATGAAGATCTTAGAATATCACCTGCATCTGCTCCCAGGTGTTTCGACATGCAGAACTGTAATGGATCCTCACCCTTTAAAGGAGCAAATAAAACCCTTTAAGCAAGAAAAGCTATTAGATCTAATTTATTGTGAAAATTGTATGTGTACTGTGTTAGTCATCTAATCGGCCTGAATTACTTATATTTTTATTAGTTTACTCCTAATTTTTTAAGGACAATGTAAAGAAGTAGTAAGCAATTGACAGAGGCAAGATTTCCTAATAACTATTTTATTGCTGAGCATAACCAAAGGAATTGAATTGACTTAGCTGATACCAAAAATTCATGTAGTTGTGAATCGAGTTGATACTAGGATCTTGTGAATAATCTTCTGGCTGTTCACAAGTGGACTTTTGGTGATTGCATCTGTTGGTAGAATGCACTTAATAACTCATTTTCGTATAAAATTACTTTGACTTTCGGTACGTTTAATTTTGTGTTCATAAGCTGAACTTCCCCTGCATCTGATTTGGTAGATAGTTCACACTTATAATCGATCTGAGCAGTAACCATAGTTTTTAACACTTTTTTTAAGATGCTCATCAGAATTCTGTTCTGAAGTAATTCTGGTCCTGTAGAATTGAGAGGCCTATCCAAACCCTTGCTTGTGGTTGCTTTCCTTTTCTGGTTAAGAAGGCATTTGAGAATGTTGTTTCTGGTCAACTATTTTTATGGTTAACCATTATATGACTTTGATTATGTTCTAAAATTATTCTGTCAGTATGCTGGGCTGGGGACACATGCAATGTTAGGCATTCATAGGATACATGGATGTTGAATTTTCATTGCAAGTCATTATCTTTGGTTTTAGGGTTGAGGCTGACTTCGTGATTAAACCACTTAAAAACATTAAAATAAGAGACATGTCTCACAAAAATTAATGCTGCTATTAAATTTAGTTATTTCCTTAGTTGATGTTATGTCAGATTGCCCTTTGCCTCTTACCGGTTTGACTGCTAGCAGGAGGAGAATGCTATAGGCAAGCCACAGAGTATGAATTTTGGTAGGCATACATGAAAGCTTTGGCTTGGTTTCCACTTCCCATATTGGTTTGAGGTTTATCATTGATGCAGCTGGGCTGTGCATGTAAATGGGATTTTTGTACAGTTGCTCATTTTTAAGGATTTTTGGGTACGATGCACAATAGCTGGGAATCGAAAGTTATTGCAAATGTTTGATTCTTTTTGCCAGTAGTAGATGAAGTCAAAAGGTTTTGCCATCTGAGAATTGGAACATCACGTGATATTACGCCGAGGATACCCATCTTGTCCCGATCCTTCAAAGTTTGGATGAAATATATATGTGGGTTAGGTGGAATGGAGTTGTGTTTGCATTGGCACGTAGATTGGCATGAAATGCATAGGGCTATATAGATTTACCATCAATCATGCAAATATTTGTTGAAGAGCCTTCATTGTGGTGTTAAAAGCGGATTAATTAGCTTCTTTAGAGTTGATGATATTTTGATTCTTTTCATTGCTAATAGATATTGGCAGCGGTGGTTTCTCTTGGTATTATAATGAAAATATATTTTATCTTTTTTAACAAATGGTGTTCAGTTGCATTTGAGTGTGGCAGGCGTTTTCAATAATTCAAAATGCAGCTAGAAAAGAACACAGATGGTGCACACTCCTCCTTGTAGTGATGTCACCATGCAATGCATAAATGCATGCAACAATACATCATACATGCTCTTCAGCTCTTCTATACGATTCCATCCATTTCTTGTATTTTCAATACAAGTAAAAATACCGAGTTCTTTTGTATTTATTTTCTCCAATCCATGCATTTTTAATAATTGATTGTATCTGGAGGCTAACTGGCATATCATGATACTGCTGCAAATTTTATTTTGTACTTCTCCAAATAAACAAAAAATAATTAAAATTGCATGCAACCATTTTAATTTTTTTTTCCCTTTTTTTCAAAAGAACACGTCACCACTTTGATTAACATATATAACAATATAAAAACAAATGTAACATTTTTTTTTTTTTTGTTATTGTAAATGGAGGAAATGAAACAAAAAAGAAAGGTAGTTTACAAATAGGTCCTCTGTGTTTGACGAAACGCAATTACAAAGCAATAAAGCATCGATCAATTTGTGTTTTGGGGTGTGGCGAATTGGTTGGATTTTGTGTAAAATGCAAAAAATTGAACTTCCACTTTTATGGGTTCCGCTAAGCATGAGGCTGGGTTTCAAATTTTTCATTTTGTCTAAATTTTTAACACTTGTTATTGGGCGGGCGCGGCCCAATACCAACCAATGGTTTGATAGAAAATACAAACGCACACAACACATTTCATGAATTGATTGATAGAAAAAATGAAAAATGACACGCCGCCACCTGGCAACGCGGACTCTGTCACCAAATTAAAATCGTTAATTTACAATTTAGCAGGTATATAACGATTCCATTTTTTTTTTTTTTAAAAAAAAGGTATATAATGATTCGGTTCCACAGTATTTGGTAAAATCACGAGTAAATATATAAATAGTATTATTTTTCATCCGTATCCTTTTCTTAGATTTATTGTTTTTTGTTAGAGCTTAAACGATAAGGAACGTTTCCTTGTACAATGAACATTTATCCTTCAATTCAAGGGCAGAGCTTGGTATAAATCTCCAAGATGACCAAGTTCGGACTTCAAGTGTTTAACAAGAACTGTAATTTTATATTGTTTTTTCATCTATAATTGTGGTGTATTACCTGTAATTTCAATGATTTTGATTGATAATCGAACTATTATTGAAAAAATAAAAAAGAAATTAACACAATAAAAATCAAAGAAAATTTTATCAAATTTTTAAAAGGCTATTTGTCATTTTGTCGGAATTAAAAAACCATCAACAAAATAAAATCAAACAACTAAGCCACTTTAACTTTACCACTTTGACTTTATTTTACAACATATGAAATTATATTTTCCTCCTATATATGAAGTTCGTATATCAAGTATGTAGGGTTCAAATCCATGTTTCTATATTTAATTGTTAAGATCTCATTAAAAACTTCAATTTTTTTTTTAAATTTGTAGGTGTCATGAACCTCTCCAATCTTATAGAATCCTGGTCTTTCTGCTTCAATTGTTACTTAAAAATAAAACAATATACAAAGGATATATATATAGTACTGTGAGGTGACTAATTGTAATTCTTTTGTGTTTATTTTATTTCATGTGATTAGCTCTTAACATCCCCTTATAAAATAAATAAATAAATAAAATATTACAAACAGAATAAAATATGTTCTTTAGAGATGATTTCAACCAAAGCCAGGGATCTCAGTGTTATTGCCCCATAATATAATTAATTAATTAACCCAAGTTTTTTTTTAAAACTTTTTTTAAGCTTTGAATAAAGTAAAGATAACGCGGTTGAGTTGGACTTGGGCTAGGGATTTTTCATTTTTCTTTTCTACCAATTTTGAGAGTTTTCGAATCTTTTAACGCGCAAATTGGCTGGCACTTGCAAATCACAATTAAATTTATTTTTCTCTGATATTTTGATTAATTAATTCTAGATGGCGTGTCCAATTTGAGCATTATTATTATTATTATTATTATTATTATTATTATTATTATTATTATTAATAATTTATAATGCAAATTAATAATAATATTAATAAGTGTGATGTTTCCAGATGCTTCTACTGTGCTGAAAATTCCCGTTTTTGACTCGGTTTTATAACTCACCTACTCTTTTTCACATTTTCATTTTTTTTCCACCGTTTATAGAAAACATAAATACACTCTTGTTCCTTAAAAATAGTGAGCAAAAGGCGGACTTGTTAGATTTGTGAGTTGGCTGGCTGGCTGGCTGGCAATCATATCATTAGTTGAGTGGTGCCGTTTTTCTTTCTGGGTTTCTGGTAAGACTATGAAATTCTCCGTCTTTTTTCATTATTTAATTGAAATTATTATTATTATTATTATTTGATTATATGATAAATTCTTCCTCTTTGCTTTGTGGGAATTGTTTTTTTTTTCTTTTTTGTGTATCTGGGTTTGTTTCTTTGATCATGGATTTGGCTTCTTTGAGCTAGATCTGTGAAATCTTGGCTAAAAAGTTGAAATCTTGATCATGCTGCTGTGAAATATTGACTTGGGATATGGTGGTTGTGTTAGATTTTTGATGGTGTGATTGCTTTTTATTTGTGACAGATAAGGTATAGATAAAGAAGAAGATAATGGATGATGGAGTTGCAGCATCTAGGTATTGGTGTCATATGTGTTCACAAATTGTGAATCCAATCATGGAAGTAGAGATCAAATGCCCGTTTTGTCAAAGTGGGTTTGTTGAAGAAATGGGGTCTGGTTCTAACAACAACAATCAACAGGCCCCTGATTCTGAGTTTGGATCCGATCGTGCCCTTTCTTTATGGGCACCAATCTTGTTAGGAATGATGGGGAACCAGCGTCCGCACGGTAGAAGGTTTAGGAGAACAGACTATGAGGAGGATGATAACGATGATGAGAATCATGATGAATATGAGGGTGATCTTGAATCAATTATTACGAGGAGAAGAAGAAGAAACTCGGCTGCTATTTTGCAGCTGCTGCAAGGACTTCGAACTGGGCTGCAATCGGAAGCTGAGGATAATGATAATGATAGGGAGAGAGATAGAGATAGAGGTGATAGGGATAGAGATAGAGATAGGGAAAGTGAAAGGGAGCGCGTGATTTTAATCAACCCTTTTAATCAGACTATCATTGTTCAAGGCGGTTCTTACGATGGTCAACACCAGAATCATAATCATACCCCAATTGGGTCGCTAGGCGACTACTTTGTTGGTCCTGGTTTGGACTTGTTGTTGCAACATTTGGCTGAGAATGATCCAAACAGATATGGGACTCCACCAGCACAAAAGGAGGCAGTTGAAGCAATGCCTAGTGTGAAAATTGAGGAGACTTTGCAGTGTTCTGTGTGTTTGGATGATTTCGAGATTGGTACTGAAGCAAAGGAAATGCCATGTAAGCATAAGTTTCATAGTCAGTGTATATTGCCATGGTTGGAGCTTCATAGTTCTTGTCCAGTTTGTCGGTATCAATTACCTGCTGATGAATTCAAGCCTGAGTCTGAGAGGTCTCGGAACAGCAGTAACCACCAAAGGGAGCATGAGCATCATAGTAGCGATCATGGTACTCATGGTACTCATGCTAGCAGTGAAGAGGGAGATGGTGAAGGGAGAAACGAACGTGGGAGTAGATTTTCAATTCCGTGGCCTTTCAATGGTCTGTTCTCTTCCTCAAGTTCTCAATCTGGAGGAAACAATTCCACCTCAACTTCTCAATCCGGAAGTACTTCTCAAATGAATGAGAATTGAGTATGTTTGCATATGATATTATTAGCTGCTTGTCCTGTATGTTGCTTGAATGATGAGTTGTCTCTGTACATATTATCTTACTTGCCGGATTGGAATCTCCAAAGTTGGAAGAACATATTATGTTGTGTGGTTTTGTACATCTTTTATTGCTTTAGTGAAATTCTGCTGCCACAATTTCATTTCCAATTGCTTTCATGTTGAATGACCTTTTCTGTAGTTCTTTTTCCCCAGGTTTCTTTGATGATTTAACAATTTTATGTTGTCCTTGTTCGATTTGGTATTTAACTATTTGATATGGACTAAACTCATTTTGAGATATGAGTTTGAAAATAACCCATCTGGTACTTGATTCTCACATGAACTTACAAGCTGCAAGATACTGGGTATATCCATTAATCAGCACGCTGAAGTTAAATGAATGAATAATGTTTTCCAGAATTTAAATATGTTGTTTTCATGTAGTTGCGTTGTGATGTGGAAAACATTTCTGCGCATTAAAATATATATCTAGATATATCAAGCTTGGCCTATTTTGTTGATTTCACCTACTGAACAAAGAAATAAAGTGGATTGGTTGTACGGCCTTGAATATCTGGCCACTCAAATCATATGCCGAGGTCATGTGAAGTTGTCTACCTGTTTATCTTGTGATTGAATTATTATTCAGTTATATGGCAAATCTTCCAAAATATTAGTATTGATTCTTGGCCGCCACAACCAACACCAACCCCCACCGCCCCGCCGCCCCCCCCCCCCCCCCCGCGGGGCGGTCGAGTTTGTTTTGCTCTTTGGAGAGCACAGATTGATGCCGGGTGGGAAGGGAGAAATGTTCTCATCTTCTTTGAACTCGGTATTATCGATATTACCTGCTCGAATCAATTAATCATTGAATGCGGTGAAGCTAGCTATGCAAAATGTGCCTAATATGCTCAGTAAACATAGCCAAAACGGCAACTACAGAAGCTAATGGCGGAGCAATTAACACTTTGGATCAAAATGTAGCTTTATGTATCTCTGAACCCAAGTTCAAGAGTCTTGCCACAAGTTCTTAATTATGATTTTTTTTTCGGGGAAAATATAAGAAAGAGAAGAGAATGCTGACATATAACAAAGCAGCATTTCCCCTTCCCACCAAAATATAACGAAAGGATATAAAAGTGAAAAGGAAACAAAAGCACCGGGATGATCCCACGATCATCACTTCACGTTCAAGATCTTGATTACTGATGCAGTTCCAACGCGGTGAAGAGCCACGACTGAATCTCCTTTCTTGCAGAGTCCCTTTTTCTTGCCAAGTTCAATAGCAAAGTCTAGTGCTTCCTCTGTGGTCTCCGCATCCGAGGCCCTAGCAGATCCTGCATATAAAACTGGAACCAACCCACGAAAGATTAGGCTATGCCTTGCGGGAGCTTCATTGCTGCATGACCAATCAAAGTTATCAGTCTTGATCTCAGGAACAACCACTGATAGAATAGGCATGCCAGGCCTGTACTTAGCCACCAGTTTAGCAGTACTCCCTCCCCTTGTTAGGACCAATATAAGAGTGGCTCTTGCAGAATTGGCTGTTCTAACAGCAGAAGAAGCCAGACTCTCCAATGGGCTCATAGGCACAGGTGAGTGCTGCATAACCCTCTTAAAAACATCACCATAGTCAAGTGTGCTTTCAGCTTCTACACATATTTGGGCCATGGTACGGACTGCAACCTCTGGATAAGCTCCAGCTGCAGTTTCACCACTTAACATCACACAGTCCGTGCCATCAAGAACAGCATTGGCAACATCAGTGGCCTCGGCTCTTGTTGGGCGGGGAGACTTGATCATGGACTCCAACATTTGGGTTGCTGTGACAACAGGTTTTCCTTGGATGTTGCACTTGTAGATCATCACTTTCTGTGCCAGAAATATCTTCTCAATAGGAATCTCCATACCAAGGTCGCCCCGAGCCACCATAAATGCATCTGAATTTGCAAGGATGTCATCAAAATTTGCCACCCCTTCTTGATTCTCAACCTATTCAATGAATGTCAATGAAAGAAACAGATAGTAAGTAAACATGAGAAAGTGATTGAACGTATAATCTAGCGATATGACAGTGATAAATGAATTCCAACATTGCAGAGATTTTTTCAATGTTTAAGTCATACACACTTTTTCCCCTTACAATATTCATAAGATATTGATTTGCTCTTTCCAAATCTATTTTCCTCCCAAATCACCCCAATCAAAACAGAATTCCTCATAATCAATCATTAACTATGCAAAGGACACCTAATAAAACATTAAGTTCCGATTTCCAACCACAAAAAAAGATGACCAATTGAAAAAATGACATTTAAGTTGTCATGTTACTTATAAATCATCATAATAACATACCTTTGACATAAGCATGATATTCTTAGCATGCGCTCCAAGTAGCTTCCTAACCCCCACAAGGTCCGAACCTTTACGAACAAAGGACAGAGCAATCATGTCAATTTGATTGGGGATTCCCCACTTCAAGATATCTTCCTTGTCTTTGTCTGTCAAGGTTGGGAGATCCACAATAACCCCTGGGAGATTAACATTTTTCCTTTCACCAAGCATAGCAGAGTTCTCACAGCGGCATTTAACCAAACCAGCTTTCACATTACATTCTAGAACAGTGAATGAGATTGTGCCATCTGAACAAAGTATCACACTCCCTGGCTGGACATCCACTGCCAACTTTTTGTAGCTCATGCAAATCATGTTCTCGTCACCCTTTATGGTGTAATCAGTAGATATGGTAATTTCCTGACCTTGTTTCAGCTGAATAGGCTTTCCATCTTTCAAGAACCCAGTTCGAATCTCTGGACCCTGTGAAATAGCATATCAAATGTCAAAAAAAAAATCTCTCCCAACACATGGCTATATTAACATTCAGCTTCACTTACAGCAACACAATTTCTAGGGGTAAGACAGAAGAGAGAGAGAAATGGCATAAAACTTGTTCCACCAAAGACATTGGTTGTATGCAAAAAGGGGCAAACTTAGACGCATGATACATATGTTTATAATTTTGAAGGGCAGAAAACATTTTTGGTGTCAACAAGAAACCACCCAATTCCCACTTTTTTTCTAAGCAGCCAAAAAAAGAAAAAGGGGAGAAACAAATAATACAAATTTAAAAAAAAGGGACAATTGTGTAAGCTTACGTGATTTTTCAAGACAGTCAAAGAACATTCTCTTTTATAGAAATTATAAATAAGGCATTCGACGATGTGTTTTTATGGAAACACAAATACAAAATCCTTCAGTAGATTCTGCAATGCTGTAGCTACAACTTATACAAAGGCTACTGGCAATTGATTATGTCAGAACCAATCAATATAGAACCTACTCAGAGATTATCAAAGCAAGTCATAAATTCCTACTTCTATGCCATAATTCTTCATTCTTGGAAACAAGGGAATCCATCAAGGCTCTCACAATGCAAGGTAAATGAAGCAAAGATGAACATAACGAAGACTTAGCAGATAGTCTCTATTTTATTTTTTTATTATTATTTTTATTTTTAAGACTAGAAATCACTTCATTGAACTTTAAGCAAAACCATGTATTGACTGGCTATAGATAATCCCATTACATATTTAGCTATGTCGATGAACAGCCAATAGTGAATTGCAAATTTATTTCTCAAAACTAACACTAACAGTAAACCTAGAGAATTTAATACAAATAAAACAAACAATATGTAGACAAATTCACATGTCAAATCGATTGTACAAACTTGCGCCGAGATTCACAAAGCTTAGCCAACAATCCAGGGAGAATTTTCTTGCAGTGTTATCAATATTTTTCACATATATTGATCCATTCAAAAATATTTTTCGCAACAGGCAACAGATCCCAAACAAAGCAAAAACAATTTTAGAAAGTTGCATGTATTCAAGCAACTATTTTGAAACAAAACAAGTCATCTTTCGCTAATGAGAAAAATCAGTATAGAGTCAATAATCATAAAAAATTCTACACTGGCAAAAACCCACAAAACAAAAACGAGGTTAAAAAAGTTTAACATGAAGATCATACTCAAGTAAACCGAACAACAGTACTGAAAACTTGAGGGGGAAAAAGTCAACTAAGAAAAAAAATGGAACTCATCAGAGGCTGAGATCACCAAAAAAGCTGAACATCTCAGATTAAGAAACTAGCCACCAAAAATAGAACAACAAAACAAAACAAAAGAAACATGCCAACCTCCAAAATTCCCGGATCAGACGTCAGACAACACCAAATCAAGCAAAGACAACACAAACCCAGATGCGAAAATGAACAAAACACCAAAGGGCGCCAACAAAATAATACCTTCGTGTCAAGCATAACAGCGCAGAGAATCCCAGTATTGACCATGGCAGTTCTGAGATTATTAAGCGTTTCTAGGTGATACTCATGAGATCCATGAGAGAAGTTGAAACGGGCAACGTTCATGCCGGCTTTAAGTAGCTTCTCAATCATTGGAACCGATCTTGAAGCCGGTCCCAAAGTGCAGACAATCTTGGTCTTTGGTTTTTTCTCGATCGCTGTTGAAACTCCGCAGTTGGCGTCCATTTTTTTTGTTTGTGTTGTAAAAAAGGAATGAACTTTGATGCTTGTGATTGAGATTCGGGGATGAAGAAGGAAGCCCAGACGGGATTTTGAGAGAGAAACGTTAGAAACGGAGAAAGAAAACGCTGTTGCTAGCCAGACTAAAACTAATGAAATGAGATGAAGAAGAATGGTCGGCTGGCTCAATAAAAAAGAACTGGGAAACGTTTTGTTTATTGCCTTGCCTTGCCTAGCAAGCCATTTGGAATATGTTGGCGTTGATTCTTTCTTTTTAATTAATTAATTATTAACATATTCTAGCAGTCAAATAATGAAACCCTGCCCTTCGATTATCATTAATACAGGTCTCCCTAAGTTGTAACTAACCAAAATTTACTCCACTGTTTCGTTACTTATGTTTACACTTAAAAAAAAACAAAAAAATCTAGTTGTAGTTATAATAACTAATAACGACATCTCAAGTATATTGTAAAATTTTAATTGTGTTATTGATTTAATTGATTTTATCTTAAGACTAAATTCCGCTTATACGTGTAGGGGAGAAAATTTAGTTTTTGATGATGTTATATATCTAATTTTTTTATATGTTGGACAAATTTTTGAAGAAAACAAATCCTAAGTTGATGAATGGATAGAAAAATTATGTGAAATTTTAGTGATGTTCATAAGTTTTTATCAAAAACCAACCTTTTAAAAGAAGGATATTGCATATTTTTCGAATTTACGAAATTCTTTTAAGAAAAAGAAAAAGAAATTAATTGTACAGATTTTATTTTATTTTTTTGTAAGTTTATAAGTAATTGAAAAATTATTTCCCAATGTGAAAAAGACACTGTTTTTTCTTCTAGAAGAATGACAATAGACTAAAGAGGCATTGCACAAATTAACGTGGCAGGATGGCAAGCATTGGGGGGAGAGATTCGGTGCAGGTTGAAAATGACTGCCCAAAAATGTGTGTACAGCAGAGGCGGAGGCAGACTAGGCGTTGTTGACATTAATAAAGGCCCCCTGTTTGGTGGGTATCACACTTATCACAGTAGAGTGGTGACAAATTTTTAAATATAAGCCAGTATTCAACGCCTGACTATTTGGCTTCTAGAGAAAGAATAGGTCGTCGCTTATCACATTCATATTTTCACACCCTCTTTCTCTTCGTAACCTTCTAGTTTTCGAGGATACCATTATAATTCTATGTACAATTTATTTCATTTCATCTGGCCCTTTTGCTTGTTGTTATTGACTAGTAAAAGTTGAGCATTTCATAATTAAGTAGTGTGTTGTGGTTGTTTATGTATAACTACTTATGAGTATTTCTAGGTTGTTTCCACACCTTTGTTTTTATCCATTGAAATAACACGGAATTGTTTCTAAATGAGATTATAATTCTATGTACATATTTCAAATTCAAAGTGTAGGCACCCCTGGGAGGTCTCAAATATTAAGTTTGAATCCTATTGCAAGACTTTTTTCTTGCATGGACTGTCGGTCGCTTTAATAACAGAAAGAATGAAATCCATTGACTTGGAATCCGGTGGTTCCAATGGTTTTACCAGATCCCATATTACGTACGACTATAATATTTACAAGTTGTATGGTTCTAGAAAGAGACTTTATTGTTCAAGCAGGACCTTTCAACGAAGTGCTGCTTTTGCTTTGAATTGAGGTTTGAATTATGGGACTTTCCATGCATGCCTCGTGGGTAGTGAATAAGCTCAAAGCACAAGGTGTTGATTGATGGTTTCGCATAACAAATCTATGTGACAACTTTTCAGAAGCACCTAGATTTATATTTTGCATGTTGTAAACAACTAACTGGCTGCAAACTTGAAAGCTGAAAGCAAAAAATTTGGGTAATTCATACGTAGCACAAGTGACTTTCATCATAACTTCTTTCACAGCGTTGTAAATAGCCTTGTTTGACATGTTAATCCTAATTGAAAACAAAATTGCTAAGGTTCTTCAGCACAATGTGCAGCTAAGTTGGTGTCAACCCTCAGCACATAGCATCATCTTCATCTTCTGCTGCTACTGGTAGTGTTGGTGTCAACCCTCGAACCCGCCGCCATTGCTAAGGTTCTTTTAATAATGGGTTGTGTTAAGTATATTGTTATGCTTTTGCAACTCATGTTAGTTATATTCCTATATGTTGATCCACAAATTTCGATATGTTTCACCATCAAATTAATTAAAAGCATTCATTATTATTACTATTTTTAATTGGATGGAAATTATTTACGAGGTAAATTAGCAACTTTTTGTTTGGTCCACAAAAAACACCAATGAAAAATGCAAGTAATGACAAAATTATCAAATATATACATACATATATATTTAAATAAAAAAAAGGCAAACAATTGGGGATCGTACAGATATCCCCGAAATAATCCTCAAAAAGAAATTTTTTAAGTATTGAGGCAAGCTTGGGGATTGCTTCCGATTTAGCTTGATAATCGAACCCACTGCATTGCATCCCTATATCTCAGTTTTTTCAGTCCATAACAATGTTTAGGGCATATAAACGCCCCCGGACGAGTTCCACTTCAATCTACCAAGTTCTCCTATTTTTTCTTTCTCTTTTTTTTTTTTTTTCTCGGCTTTTCAAGAACCCTAGTCTTTGAGATTCTAAAAATCATGAAAAAAAAAAATTAATATAAACCTCGAATTGACTTTGCTTTTGCAAAAGATGGGCTTGCGGAGAGGAAATTTCAGCCTTCATGTGTGTATAAGTATAAACACAAGCAATTATCATCGTAACTTATTTTACAGTGTTGTAAATAAACACGCAAGTAATTTTCATTACGGGTTATTTCACAGTATCGTAAATATAACAACTCTGGTCTTGTTTGTCATATTGAAAACAAAATGGAGCCACAAAGATGATGTGGTTAAATATTTTTATATTAATAGGCCTTCATCACACATACAAGTATTACAAGTTAATAGGTTAATCTTCTACAAAAATAAATAAATAGCCGAACAATATAGGGATTTCTTGAGATAAATTGTTGCCTAGCATGTGCCGAGGCCACTCAGCCTGAGTGGCCAGCCCACACCCTCATTTTGGCGAGGGCATAGGGCCAGCGCATGAGTTCAAATCCCCTTTTGGAACTCCTATAATTCTTGTCTCAGTTAAAAAATTAAGTAAAGATAATGTGGGTGGAGTACATACCCCTTACCCCTCCAATATTGTGAGGATAGAAATCTAGGCTTGTGCCATATTAGACTTTATGTAAGATAATCCTAGTAACTTTCTGATTCTAAATATCACTAGCCTTCTTATTGTAATATATATCAGTATTCCAACATAAAGAAATATTGCCTAGCATGCATTCATGTACGTAAGATAAACAAACAAGAAAGTGAAGAAGAATAATATCATATAAATGACATAAATTTGAAGAACTATAGCAATATATTGATATTAAAAATCCAAGCTGGGGTCAAGCATATAGAAATAATGTTCTTCGTATTAGAAATGATAATATAATTACTCTAAACTCAATTCAAAATAGAAAGGGGTTGTTGGGGGGGGGGGGGGGGGGGGTTGGAGAAGTGTAGCATGAAAAATGATATCAAAATCTGTTTTGATGAGCCGAGCTTGAGCCTCAATCCACCCACTACAATTCTATTATAGAGTGCACTCTAGAACGTTAAAATTTCAAGAGGCCACTTCATCTATTGCTTCAAATTCTTTAAAATACCTGCTGAAAGAGGATGCAGAACACAACAGATTTGTTGACTGAATTATAATCTTTCACACCGAGATTCGCTCAAGCAGTCAGCATCCTCTGGAGCATTTTGGGTAATTTATCAAGACAATTTAAAGTTCATCGTGGTGCTGAGGTTGCTTCTTGTTCAATTCATCTAGTTTATGTTCCAGTTCCTATCATATTTTGCAATTTACCAAATATTATTAGAAATCCAAGGCAAAAGAGAAGAGGTTATCGCTGCAAATTTTATAAAATCCATAGTAAACTTACCTGAAGCTTTTCCTCAGAGCAAACAGCAGGGGTAGACAATAATGCGACATATCTGCAATGATGAACTAGAAGTTAGACAACAAGCACGAGACAGACAAAGATAGAAATAGAGAGAGGAGGGAAAATTTCATACTCGCAGCGGCTTGGTTCATCAACATCAGTAACCTCATTTTTCAACCCACATCTTAGCCGGACCTGTAAAACAATACATTTAATTTGACTTCCATTACAATGACCATATTACTTAATTTTTGTCCCACTGTTATGAACTCTTTAAAGTAACCTTACAATCGGATGGAAAAATAACATGTTTCATGTAGTTAGTTTGTGTTTTGTGATAAATACTTTGGATCTAAGCACAGGTAATCCACAAATCTTCTAATGCAAAATCTAAAATATCGTTACAAGTTCTGAGAAATATGGGATTCCAACAACTTCTGACAGAATCAAAGCACAACCAACTGCAGTAACATCACAATGTTACCTTCATACTTCTATCAGGCCCATTCCAACACTTATCACCATTTGAAAATAGCATGATGTGGTATGAGTCCTCGAATTTGTCCCAGCTCCTATTCATCAAAAAACAACAGCAAAGAAGAGAATACAATCCAAGTAAGTAATCAGCCGGAAAGTGGAATGCAAAAGGAATGTGGACATCACAAGGATTGGCAATGATCATATTGGAAGGGGTTCAAGCATTTGTAGTACAAACTAAAATGCCTACCCACCCGACAAATCTACTATCTCATCTTGATTATTCCCCTTTTTTTATGCCTAATTACTTCAAGTTGCATTAAATGAATCCAAATACAAACAACATGTTTAAATGTACCATGGGTCAACCAAAATACTCAGATTTGTCCAGAACATAGATCTTCAAGGTGGAAGAACAAACAATATGCTGTAAAAAGAGCAAATATATAAAACTACTAGAGAAAAAATAAATGCAACCAAAAAATGGTTGCAGAAACCTACCCCAGACGAGTTGTTGAGTGGCCCTCCTCTTGGGTAGCTTTTTTGTATGGACAGACTTTGTAAACATACCTGAAGCAGGATCAGCCATGGCAAAACAATTTGAATTGAAGATAATTGCAGCTTCCTAGAAGATATAAAATATTAATAGTAATGATACAGCTACAAACTCTTTTGTCCAAATGACTTTGTACAAACTGATGTGGCATCACATGAGTGGTTAAATGAAGACATCACTTAAGCCCACATGATTTATTTTTATTATTTTATATTTTCATTCAAGCAATCATGTAATGCCCCATCAGTTAGTACAAAAAATAATCTGTACAAGAGTTTGTAGCTATAACTACACAAATACTAAATGGAGGAAAAAAGAGTTAAAAATAATAACTTGTTCTGCTTGCTCTCAAAACAATGACCGTGGAATGAGTAGAACTCCTTCTCTGGCCCTGTAATATGAAAGTTCAAATCAGTTTAGAGAAGCCAAGATAAAGAATTAAATGCCAGAGCATCAATTAACAAACATAAGTTCATCTTATACAAACCAAAATCATGCTTAAGCTTTTGTGTCAAACTCGATATCCTCGACTGTATTTTAGACAACTTGTCGCTAGACTCATCATACTCCTTGCGGACACGAGCAGCGTCTAAAGAAGCAAAAGAGAATAGATGATACATTTCCATGCATAAATTTCCACATCAAATATAACATAGAATAAAGGCTTGAACTGTACCTGATTTGTCTACTGGCGTTTGGAACAAATTAACAGCCTGCAAAATATTCCGTACTGTTTGTTGTACCTTCTCCAACCAAGATGGACTACTTGGAGTTGTCATCTCTAATAAAAAAGTTGGATAAATCAGAGACTGGGGATTATGCCAGCCTTACTAAAACAGCTAAAACTATAAAATAAAGTTAACAATAAAGAATTTACAAGAAATAAAGACTTGCAAACCTGACATATCCAAGTCGTCATCTACATCTGTTTTGTATGAAGTACTGGTATAATCATGATCCTCCTCTCTATAAGTTTCATCTATATCATCTTCCACATCATTGTCATCATACTTTTCAGTGTCATACCTTTCTGAATCATCATCAGTATCTGTAGCATATCTATCCTCTTCATCATCATGGTTGTACTCTGGCACATCTTCACCTTGATCATCATTTTCTATTGCACCACCTTCCCCAGATTGCTTCTCAGTCTTTTCTCCTGTCCAACGAGAAGCAACAAGGCGACCCAACTCTTCCCTTGATAACTCCTCGGTATTTTCAGATACACCATTCTCCTGTAGTAGCATGCAATGCAAACACCAAAGACAACAAAATGACAAAGTTTTGCTAATTCTAGGTTTGCAGAGGAAAATATGAATGAGAAACTCCAAGGAGAGTTCCTGATTCTAAAAAACAATTGTCCCAAAAATGATAAGACAAAAACTTTTCTCACTTCTTCCAAAATAACAGCAAGTTCACAATACATTATCCTTCTAAGATAAAAGTGACATCAAGATTCTCTTTTAACATTCTAAAGATCACAGGAAAAAGATTAATTATAATTGTAAAAATACTGTATAGAAAACTTTTCATCTTCCTCCTCTTCCTTACTACTTTTCTTTATATTCAACAACACAGATGGAGTAACCAGAAATTTAATTTTAAAACCCGAATTCAATGATCTCAGAAATATAATGCAGCTCAGCATCACCTAGAAATTCCAAAGATTGCAATAAGAAAACCTAATAAAAGCATCATCAAAAATAAGAAGACAACCAAGTATTGGCTACTGATAAAAGAAATATTTCCCTTAACAATATGGGTTGTTACACGACTATCTTTAAGCTGGCTGCATTCTCTGCTTGGGTGTTTTGAAGTATATAACATGATTAGGGTAAAAAAAAAAACAAATATATCATAATGCGTATGTTCGAATGATGTAGAACATCTGACAATTAACGCACATGTTAGGCCCAGGCATAAGAGCTAAACATTGTTTCGATTAGTCTTATACATAAGAGCTAAACTTTGTTTTGATTTGTCTTATCTCTATTTTTTTTTTTTCAATTTAGATTCATTAGGTTTCTTTTGATTGTTTGAGACAGAAACACTGCTGAGAAATTTACCAAGTTCTTCTCTTCTTTCTTCTCTGCTTCCGGAGGCATCTGATTTTCAGCATCCGAACTTGTTTCTGGTACAGTGGAAGAACCATCCTTGCTTCTTGATGAAGCAGACTGCTCCATCTCTTCTGTTGCATGCTATATTCAGAGGGAAGAACATATCACAATCTTATAGTTTTGGATGGGAGCATCACTTCATGGAACAACTTCAATGTAAGGAACATCCTGATTGACAAAGTCTTTAATTTTCATTTACCTGCTCCACTCCATTGACTGGCGTTCCCAAATTTTGAGAAGTACCAATTTGTTTAGCTTCAGTTGCTGGCTCTTCATCAACGTTCCCAGCCTTGCCCTATTAGAGAACTGGTATGTGAGATCTTGAAAAAGGAAATTATTTGCAACAGAAGGGAACAGTAACCAAGAATACACGAATCACAATAAATATACATTGACATATGAGCTTCTACTATATGTACATATAACTATAGCTGTATCCATGTACAGGAGCTAACAGGCAACTAAAAATGTGTGTGACAAATGTGGTACCAAGCGGAAATACAAATTAAAATCTAGCTGTCAAAGGAAGAAGAACCAGCAGCAACATGAGAATTATAGAAGTGTAAATTATTTCAGAAGCAAAACTAAAAAGTTGTGTCTAAGGGAGAGGAGAAATCAAAGTGGATCTGTGTATCAAATACAAGGAAGTATTACATCTTACAATGATTCTGTTTATGTATATATGCATGGGACTTGTAATTAACAACTCCATAGCAGATTAACATGCAATGAAAATTAGTAAAAGTTGATTCAGCAAGTTATTTCTTTTTCATTAATAAAATTCCATCGTATCATTGAGGTTCACCCCAAAAAAAAATAAAATATATAAAAAAGTTATCTATTAAAAGATTTAATAATTTTATATTTAAAAAAATTTACTCTGAATTGTGTTATGAAAAGCTGAAAAACTAAGGGGGTTACCACTGGGTTTCCAAAAGCAAAAGTCCACATTACAAAAAGCATAACAAGCTTATGGCCATTTGACCCTATGCACACCAAACCAAGGAAAGAAATTATGTTTTATCAGCAGCCATGGAGATATAATTGGTTATGTAACTAACCAAAGTGCATCAATAAGCTACTTTGCTAACTTCATTTTTAATTAAAGAAGAAACAAAATTACATGTGCTGAAATTTATATTTGCAGACAGACGAAAGTTGAGGTTAAAAGGCAGTCTAACCTGATCGAAAGACTCCTCCTCCAAAACACCAACTTTATCGTCATGTCTAACATCATCTGGCTTGTCATCACTGTAAGCATTCTCCTCAGCTTTATTTTTTTCCTGCATATCTTTCTCGCCAGATTCACTTTTCTCCTTTCGTTCATTTTCCTCAGCTTCTTTCCTTTCCTTTTCTTCCTTTTCTCTCTGCAAGCGCTCTTTCTCCTCTGCCTTTTCAATTTGTTCTTTACGCTCTACAATGGAGTGGAAGCAAAAGATTATGATAATGAGCTTTATAAAGACGATCAGCTTACATCCAGCTGGCAATAGATATAAGCATCTTACAAACAGACAAGAAAATTAAGAAGTTTAATATATTATTTTGTGGATCACCAAGATCAACAATGCAATCAAGACAGATTACTGTTCACCAATAACATAACATATGAGGAAACAGACCAATCAAAAAAGCAGGTACATAAGGATTTCCCAAAGTTATGCAGCTAGCAAAACATGTTTAATTAAGAGTATCTTGCTCACTCTGAATTTTTCCAAAATGTGAGATAGAAGAAATGATTGAACAAGATCGCTAGTAGTACACCAGGAAATTGAACCAAAAGGCATGCAAAATGAGGACAACTTGCCAGATGAGGCTATTGTCAATGAATAAAGGAAGCTTATCTAGCATTAAATGTATAAAATGAATCCAAATACCAATTTCTCGGAAGTTGAAATGCGTCAAAATCAATAAAAATTTCCAGCAGGGCATGTCAAAGTTGGGGCACCGCAGCAACTATGAATTTTCACTGCCTAATTCATACAATGCTGAGCTCATCTATTCTCACTCACCTTTCCCATTCATGACAGTACTAGCCTCATGTTTCCTCCCCCAGATGTTAGTAGTTCACTCAAATTGGTTGTACAAGATGTGGTCCAAGCACTTTATGCACTAAGAAAAAAGCCTATAGCAGACAACGGATGCCACCTTACTCATTTTAACTAGTACTTCTAACAACCTCACATGTGGTGTTTGTACAAGCTCAAATATCTATTCTGCCATACATGAACATATATTTAATTTGCAGTCCAGTGCCTCATATTGAAATATAATGAGTAAACAATGTAACTAGTAGGGCTAACCTTGAAAAAAAAGATCATGACTGAATATAGTTGAAAAATAGAGATATTCACGGGGGAGGGCACAATGCATATTAAAAACATACCTTTAAGCTGTTGTACGAGCCCTTTGAGTATTTTCTCTTCATTTTTCAAATTTGATAGTTCTGCCTCATCCTTGACCAGATTTTGTTTTGCCTGTTCAATTTCCTTCTTTCTCAAAAGGACACCCTCTTGGTATGTAGCTATCTTTTTCTTCAACTTATCTCTAGCTACTTTACCAGCCTCCCAGCAAGTGTTTGGGCACTTTACTTTGCCGTCATACTCGTCACTCCATCACAGCAATCTGCACATCAAAAAGCCGCTAAAACAAATGCATAGACCAAGAACTTGAAATATAATACTTTATTTGTGTCAAGAGTGAGAAATAACACACAGAATAAGAAGTTAAGCAAAGCTGCAAGTAGGTAATTGAAGTCACAAAGAACATTTACCACAAATGCCATCATTCACTTTGGAAGAAAATATCATAAGAGGGGAATGTCCTGCATTCTGACAATAGAATTTTCCATTCGGGCATGCTGATGTACCTATAACCCACATTTCAAATGCTGATCAAAGTAAGGAAATAACTCAAAAAACACAACCCAATAACCTGACAATTGGATAAAACTACTTAAATAACAATGATTGCAAAACAGTTTAAAACGAAGAATAGGTTCCCTATGAAGTAACAGCCATACTACAAAACATATCACTAAGAAACTAAAATTAATCCCCACTTCAATTAGTTTAGAATCCCAGCAAAGTAGCCGAATTTACAAATCAAGAACTAATTTTCATAAAAAAAGAAAAGAAAAAGAAAAGTAGAAACTGTAAATGCCATTGCAAACATATAAGCATATAAGAGATGAATGGAAACCTGGCTCATCAGTGCCATCAGGGCAATCACAATAATCATCATTAAGCTGGGTTTTGGCGAATTTCTTGGATCCATCTTTGCACTTAATGGTATTTGATGAAGTCTTGTAATAATTCTCATCTGGGTAAATCCGAAAGCAACAGAATCACAAACCCACGTGTTAAAATCGTTAAAAACAATCAAACTTCGAAACATTAATTAAAAGAAAATAAAAGTGACCTTGAGGAGAAATTCCATAAAATGGGTCATTGAGAAGAGAAGACGCAGCATTTGATCTACCAATAACTGAAGAAGAAACCCATAACAAACTCAACACAATAGCATATGTGAACCTAAAATCAACTAACACTACTCTCATTTTTTTTTTATAAATTTCTTTCGACAAATCAATCAGCAAAAAAAAATTGTAACTTTGTGTGCGCCCAACAAGAAACGACAGCGAGTGACAGAGTTTATAAGTTCGAGAGAGAGAGACGGGTGAAGGTTTCCGAGTGTTTCTGATTACTGCTCCCCAATGCAATGAAGGATTCTCAAATGTAAAAAGTTGAATATTTTAATCTCTTTCCTTGAGGGGAAAAGTGTGCTAAAATAATCTGACTTTAGGATGATTAAGTAATTAGTGCAATTTAATGTTAATTATTTTCCAAGAAAAATATTTAGTATTTTTAAAATGAATCAATTTAAAATTTATCCATTGCGGCTCCGCTAAAAGAAATATCAATAGAGATTTTAATAGTAATATTTATTTTACACGTTCCGAACTTGCATGCTAAGAGTATCATTAAAAAATTTTTCAAATAAAATTTTATTACTTATTTAAAGAGTCACATTAATATTTAAAGCTCCAAAAGATACTCCAATTAAAATTTTTTAAATAAGAATTGATTCTCTCTCTTCAAATTTGGAGAGTTAATTTCTCTCTCTTTAATTTATATTTTATTATTTTTTATTAAAGAAAGAGAGAGAAGTGCTTTAATTGCTATTGATTTTTTCTTTAAAAAAATAATTATTTGATTAAAATAATATTAATTTATTTCAATTTGAAGAATCTTTTAGAGATTATTATATTTTTTTACCCTTCTATTTGCCACATAGGTAAGCAAATAGATATTTGAAGAGTAAAATTTATAGAAACTTTTGGAGATACTCTAAAGTTGAGCTAAAAGACCCACGAAAATATAAATAAATGTATTAAATTTGCATTATAAATGTTAAGAGACTTAGCTAAGAAGTTTTTAAATCATTTATTTTAATTCACTATCGAGTTTAAACCTCTGGACGGATAAAAAAAAATCATTAATAAAATTAATTTAGGCTTTGATCACTAGTCCTAAGATAGCTCATAATAATTTTTACAAGAATAAGAAATTAAAAATAATAGAACATATTTTTTCTTAAAATAAAAGAAAAGACCTCAATAAAAAAAATAACATATATTATCCCCACTTTTTGAAAATACTATACATTACAACTCCCTTACTAAAAAAAACCTCTCTACAATAATTTTTTGTTTTAAGTTCGTTTAATTATTTAAGCTTACAAAAGGTTTTCTTTGTTTTTTTTGGTAATTTCATTTATAAAATTATTATTGAAAATAACAAAAGGAACGGCGTCGTTGTAGGTGGAAAGATATTTTATTTTCTCGAAAACAAAGAGAAAAATACGCCGTTATCCAATAAGTTTACAGAACTAACGAAAAGATACGAAGCTCGAGAGCAAGTCCAATGGCCGTGGAGGCAACAAGTTCACTCCTAAGCTGTTCTTCGAAAACCCATTTCCTATTCAATCTCCACACTTCATCTTCTCCTTCTTCTTGGAAAAAATTCACACAATTGGTGAACTTTGCAACCAAGAACCGCCATGTCTGCAGTACTAAGAGGTCCAATGTCTCCTGCTCGGCAGCAGCGTTTGCAGTGCAAGAAACGTTGGAGAAGACAAGAGAGTCTGTTATGGCTAGTAGTGCTAAAGAAATGATGCCCAAGATTGACAAAAGCGGCAGGTTCTGTAGCCCCAGAGCCGCTCGTGAGCTCGCTCTGTATGTACTTGTTCATTTTTAATGCTTCTAGTGCCGGTTGTTGATAAATATTTACTTTTTGGCCTTGAAATTTTCCCAAAATTGAAACTGTTGTTGGTAGGATTTCTTGTTTATGTCATTAGACATTTTGGAGTTCATAGTCTTGCTCTTTTGTTCAATTAAAAAAAAAAAATTGAATTTTATGTTCTAATTTTGTTGAGGCTTAATGGGCAGGTTGGTAGTTTATGCTGCGTGTTTAGAAGGGTCTGATCCTATTCGGCTTTTTGAGAAGCGATTGAATTCTAGAAGAGGTAATGCATTTGGTATTCAAGCATTGCTTGATATGGGGTACCGCTGAATTTGTTCTGCTTTTGAGATACTTATTTATTATACATGCAGAACCTGGTTATGAATTCGACAAGTCTTCATTGTTAGAGTATAATCATATGAGCTTTGGAGGCCCTCCTGTGACAACGGAAACAGTTGAAGAGGCAGATGAGCTTGTGCGAAGTGATGAGGAGGAGTCTGCAATTGGTAATAAAGCATTTCTGGAATAAATTTATTCACTTCTTAGACATGCTGATGCTTTTCTTTCTGTTGAGTGGCACACTTTTTGAGTCAAAATTGTTGAAGCAAAAGTTAGTATATGCGCAGCTAATGTGACCATGCAGCTTTTCTAACTATAGTAGCTAGACAAACTTGTGTACTCCTGAGGCATTGTTAGTGTTAGAAACTCCAGTGGAAGTTTAGTCATTGTATGCGACATAGAGGAATGGAGGGTGAAAGCATGATGCTTTAATGTGGTAAGAAGACCTGTATGGACTTTTTGTTTACTTTAGCTAGGTCATGAATGAATGACCAATTCATCATTTTGTGGGTTTCATCCATTTGTGAACTTGGTGAATTGATTCTTTTTCTGTCGTCTTCCTTGAATTTGCATACCAAAATGTTACCTGTAAAGCTGAAGCTGCTGTTTGCTTTAATTCTTTTCTTCCTTTAGTAAGCCTAAATGCCTTATTCCAAGCTGCATTTTTGTATCACAAACAGAAGCAGAAGTCCTCTCAGCTCCTCCAAAGTTGGTATACAGCAAACTGCTTTTGCGGTAAATCCCTAATGATACATGATTTTTATTTTATCACTAAACTATTGGCTTTAATTAGTTCATTTATATGTGCTTTTGTGAATGAATGAGTGAGGTAATAGGTATGCGTCTAATTTTTTATGCTTCATGCAGTTTCACAAGGAAGCTTTTGGTCGCAATTGTGGACAAGTGGGATGCTCATGTCCGCATTATTGACAAAGTTGTACCACCTATTTGGAAGGTCTGGAAAATGGTTTTTATTGTATGCATTGCTAAATTTCTTTTTGCTAGGATGATATTATTATCTCGCTAAACTTAGATAGTCTGTCTTATATTTCTAAACCAATTATAAACTTTTCTGTTCAATCTGTGGGAAATTCTTTTTTACATGATTTTATAAAAATTAAGAGAAGACACCTACAAAAATAGTCCTTTGCCATCAATTACTTGGAAAAAGATAATACCTTACTGATATTACAAGCGAAGTTATGTTAGTATACGTATGATGGATGATGTCTTCTGGCCAAAATATATCAATTTAAAACATATGCCTTGCAACATCAGATTGGACTGCTCTACTGCACTCTAATTGTTTCATATTTGCTTAACAAGCAAAGAGGAATAAATGACTGGACTAGGTTCAGATCCACATGTTACAGTGTGAGTATTGACGGCCATCTTTTCTGATTTATTCAATAGTTAACATTTCTAGCTTATGTGTTAGTTCAGAAAATGCAACATTACTGCAAATGTCCTTGTAATTGAGAATGGTATACATTTAGGCATATAAAAGATAAGGAAATTTTCATATGCATATTTGAGTTGAGGCCATTTGCCTGGATCAGTTATTCGGTTTGGTCCATATGTTGCCATTTTATCTCAAGCTTTTGTATGTTCACGCTTGGGGGAACACCAAGTATTTTACTCCTTTGGATTGATGTACTTCAGGATCAACCAGCAGGAAGAATTTTGGAACTTAGCATTCTCCACTTAGCCATGTCTGAGATAACAGTTGTGGGAACACGGCACCAGATTGTGATTAATGAGGCACGTCTCACTCTTCACTTTCTCTTTATTGTTTGCTTCTCTTCCTCTACAATCTGATTGCCATTATCTTTCTTAACTCATTGTCTTTTTCTTGAAGGCTGTTGATCTTGCAAAAAGATTTTGTGATGGAGCAGCACCACGTATAATCAACGGTTGTCTTCGAACCTTTGTGAGGAATCTTGAAGGAACTGCTAATACTGAGGCTTCCAAGGCTAGCAAGGAAGTTCCATCAGAAGTATGAACTGCGCACTTTTTCAATAACATTCTTTCTGTGCTGGGATTTTGTTACGAAACCCCCATGTTAAGCTGAAGAACTTCAATCTGAAAAGTGTGTTTTATCATCTGCTTCTGTAAAATCTTGGAAAGTTTTGGAGGCTTAATAGTTGTTAGAAACATATAAGTTCTGGGAAATATTAACGCCTCACAACAGACAATAGAGCTTAATATATATGTATATGATTCTTATGTTGTAGTTATTGATCCTTTCTTGTACAACATTAACGTCCAATATCTCTTAATGAGATCATGAATTAAAATTTTATTCCTCATCTTTATTTTTACACCATTTCATTCCTAAAGCTGAGACCAATATTATTTTTGCTTATGGCTTAAGGTGAGGTTTCGGCATATCTGTGTATTAAAAAATTTCTTGAAAAATAATTACAGTTCATATTAGTTGACCTATAGCTTATGAATATCTCCCAATTCCTTTAACTTAGGATATATCCTAAACTTATGCTGATAATTAAAGATAGTACTTTTTAATTCTTTATGTTTATTAATTTAGCTATCACTGTATTTGATGTTCCAAATATATATATATTGTGAATTTACTAATCATGGATTCCAACTATGTTAGTGATTAAGTGCTGGGCTGGGACATACATATGATATGCATTCGAACTCCTAGTGCGGGTAATTATTAGTCATCCTCAATCTCATATGGATCCGGTGACATACGACACTTGGAACTCTCCGAATTTCCACATGTGAAAGAAGGAAAAATTTCATGACCAAGCACTGCCTGTCAGCATCTTCAACAAATTAAGATCACTGGTGGTGGATGGAAAATTCTAATATTGTTCATTTGCCTAGAGAAATTGGGAAATTAATATGTATCATTTTTGTTGTTGAACTTTCTTTTTCCACTTATAATTGATAATAAGTGACTATTTGGTATGACTTATCTAACGGTATAAGTATTTATTAATTTTATAAGTTTTAATTAAAATTATTGTTGTTATTTAGTTTTTTTTTTTTTTGTATAGTCTTTGAAGATTAAATAAGTTATTTTATCTCTAATAGCAAAAGTTTCAATTTTAGGCTTTTGCGAGTAGAGGTCAAATTTTTTTTTAAACATTAAAATCGCTAAAAAATTCTTTACTTATTTAACAATTTTGTTTCATTTTTTTCATAATGTAACTTTAAAAAAACTTGTGTGTTAAAGTAGTTTTATAAATTTTAATAAAAGATCTTATAGGCAACCAAATGACAAATTTTTTTAAGTAAAATTTTTTTTTTATAAAAATTCTACTAACAAAAATTCTATTTAAATAAACACTGTTTGTAAAGCTATATCAAGCGAAGCTAAGAGACTTTCATAGTCGGTGAAATTTTTAGCTTTGTGGGATTGGCCAGTAGTGTTTTCTTCAACACTCAACAGGATTTCCATTATGGAGTGCTTGTGTGTCTTAAGGATCATACTGATTGGATATTACCTGGAAACAACTTGATGCATCTTTGTAAGATTGACTAAAGACAAAAGGGAAAATACCATACTCATCATCCCCCATCAATTGTTGGCTAGAAACAGCATAGATAGTTCATAAACATCGAAAACTTTGAATGAAGTCACTCCTGTCAATATCAAAGGGCCAAAGTTACAAGTCTATGATCGCCAATATGTTCACATTATCTGGTCACGTCATTTCCTGATCTCTTTAAATGAGATAATCATAAGTCTTCCACCAATATGCGCGTTTTCTATATCGTTCGTTTTGTTGGGTCATGATCCTCGATCACGTTTGAGTCAAAGTCATTTTGTGAATTTTCATCTAGCAGAACACATAGCACACGTAGAATATGAGACACGGCTCTGCATGATTTTAAGTTTAAAACTTGAGGATTTCTCGGTTGCTAACTTATAGTGTGATCTAAAATTATCTGCTCAATGTCAATGGATTGGAATCTCCATCTGAGCTAATGGGAGATATTGTGCTGAGTTAATGTGCTGCTGTGCTACCTGCTGGTGCTGGGAGAGAGAACTTTCTCAGTATCTGGGTTTCCAGGATTGGAGTTAATTGTTGTCATCTTTAAAGCAAGATTACAGGTCACAATCTCAAGAACATGTAAACTGCTATATACTAATTACCACGTCCCATTTTAAACCATTACATACCTATATACTATATGTATGATTGATATTCTCTTACATGAAATTATTTCAAAAAAATGTACGTAGGTAGTTTCTATAGATACGCACAAATTCACTAGTCCTAAAATGACAAATCAAGCTAAAGCCTAAAATGATTCCATGATAAAATTTGGAGTGGAGTTATTGGCACCCCTATATTATTCTTATAAAACCCCACTTTAAATAAAATAAAGGAAAATTGAAAATTAAACACATATAGATTTTTTTCCAACAAATTACTTAATTCATAATCAATCCTTTTCAAAAAAAAAAATTCTATATGTTACTTCCTATCTAATTAAAATAAATTGTACACAATTTATGCCCGCTTTCTCTTTTTCCTTACATTTTTTTGCCCAACTACTGCTGGCTCACCATTCTTTCTAATTCGACAAAGAACAAGGTCATTGGATCGAAGGTTTTGCGGCAACAGTGAAGGATTCAAAGAGTATTCATGCATAATTCAGCAACCATTGTGTGGAGACTTGTCCTTCTCATATCGAAACCTTTTCTTGGAACCAATTTTCTTGCTAGAGTTGCGGGACACAATGGCCTTGCCGGCATCTTCTCCTTGCCATGTACCAATACTGACTCTGTGATCAATCTTGGAACCGTTAACACTCTTCTTCTTCAAGCGAGTGAAAGAGTAAAGATCTTCACCATCTTCTAAATCGAGTCCTCCAAATCTACCACGGCTCCTTGTAACCGTAAAGATTATCAATTATCACAAAATCATCAAGAAAAGGGGTTAGAGTTCCATAAATCTTATTAAATAATCTATTGTTCTCTTTTAATTTCTTATTGATTAAATATTTTTATACTTAAAAATTATTTTGAAATTATAATTTGAAATATGTGTTATTTCAGCCAATCATTAACACTAAAAATTTATCACCTATATAACTTTTTTAATTTGTGTGCAGGGTAATACTAAAATTGGAAATAATTAAAAAATATCACAATAATAATTTGAGTTTTAAAAATAAAACAAATCAAATGAAAATTGAGAACTTAGAAAAATGTTTTTAAAATAAGGGGCATTTTCGAAAATAAAATGAATATAACTAAAAAGGGAGTTTTATGAGGAGACGAGAGGGGTGCCAATAGTCCAACTCTAAAATTTGTCAACATCCATCTATAATTAAGAGAAGTCCATAGTGGCACACCCAAAAACAGACCAAATCCAAAAAGGCCATGAAATTTTGCACACTTCGCATTCGTAAATGATGATTGACACTCTAAAATCTTATTCTAAATTGCATCTCATATAATACGGCATACAATGCATTAAGTTGATGATGATTTTTTTATAAGTTTTGAGCGATTTAATTACATTATCTCACCAATTAGTGAATGAATACCACATCACTTGGGATAAAATTTTAGGATATCTTAAAACAAAAAAAATCCATCAATGAGTAGAAGCATATTAATTAAGAAATCAAGCCGAGTTTTTGTAGAGTGGATACGTTTTGAATTAACTGTGATTAATCTAAAATGTTTTTGTAGATGCACATCAAAGTTTTTCGCATGGATAATATTTGTGGCAATGAAGTCTCCTTACAGCGTAACTAGACCCAAGGCAAACAAGGATGAGAGAAACATCATGTTTTCAAATGCAAAATTGAGCGTAAATTATACATTATTTAGCTCTAGCTAGCTTAAGGTCATACTATAATCAACGGCCTAATCTCAAATTCGTATTTTAAGTCCTAAATGGTATGCTTAGGCCCACCTCAATATTCAAGCATGCAGAGTGTCGACTTACTCTAAGAATAAGATCGTACCATGCAATAAGTCACGTACAATGATAAATATCTAAATCTAGTAATGTAGATAATTATAGGAGTTCTATACGATCTAAAGAGATGGTTGTATCATGATCTCATCATAGTCTAATTTTAAAAACACTTCTTACCTTGCATGATTTCATTAGCAAGTGTGATCCAATTGTTGCTTTGAAACAAAGCCATAAAACATCATATATGTTTATATAAGAGAATAGTTCTTTATTTAATTGCGTGATTAATTCTTGTTATAGGCTGTTTGTGAGCTCTAAGTTTTCCAAATTATTAATGGTCGGTGTTTTATAACAAATGGGCTTTCACAAAAGCAAATTGACCAATAGCTTAATAATAATATATTTCATTTGAAGAATAAGAGCATCGTTTATTTAGAAAAAGAAACACCAAATATATAACAACTTATTATATATGTGAATTAATATTATAAACTGATTTATAATACCATAAATTTGTTTCGAATTTTAATTTCATACCTAATAACGATTATATATGTGAAGTAAAAAAAAAGCAAATGAATCTTCGAAAGAATTTGTCTACATACCTTCACAAATAAGAAAAGTCCAAAAGGCCCATAATCTAACAAATGGGCCCAAAACCCAAAACAAAGACCAAATCTAAAATCCCATGTGATAATTTCGCAAATAGGGTTTCCAAAAACTTACACCACTGACCACACACTAGATTTGGGAACCTTCAAATGAACACCCAACACCCATCACCCTCTGACAAAACAAGAAAAGTTGAAAAATAAACCAAAACAGCCCAAAGGAAGTCAGGACCCTCCACGTGGAAATGACAGCCAATCAAAAAGAGGTGATGAGATCATAAAACGACCCGCGGGTGAGACAGAAAAAGAGGAGTCCGTGGTGCTATTTGAGTCACCGCTCTTGGATTGACAAAACCCTCTTCTTTTCTTTCGCTAAACCCAAACCCAAACCCTCGGCGGCTGTGTGCGAGAGAAGAGAGTAACCCCATTTTAGTCTCCTCGTTTCTAGGGTTCCTTTTAGATCCTTTTGGGGGAAACAAAAATCTTTTAAAAACCAAATTAATTTTCTTTTTTTATTAGGTTTTTATAAGATACGATAATTGTGAAAGATCAAGATCTGTTGCCGTTGTTGTTATTCATGGCTACTACTGTTGCTCCTGCTGTAGAAAGTATCCTTTCACAAATAGCGATCTGGGTATTGCTTAATTCCCTTGTTTCTCGTCTGGATCGAATTTGGTTTCTGTTAATTTTTGGTTCTTAATTTCGTAGATCCGTGTCAAAATTTAGGTTTTTACGCGTTTAAATTACGGTTTTCATGGTGATTTGTTCGTTTGTGAATAAGTTGTTTTATTGGGAAGTTTGTGTTGTTCAGAATTATTGTAATTTGTTTGTCGCTACATGATCTTGTTTATTTTTGGTTTCTTCTAAATGAATTGATGAGTGTTTGTTTTTATTCTAGCTGGGATTAGGATTGTTGGTTGCTCGTGTGGACTACAGTATGGTAGTTATATTGTTTTCAACAGGGATCTGGATTTTACTGTTCAAACATTGAATTCAAAATTATATGCTTGTTATTGGACTGTAGTTTAAGCATTGCGATTTATAAGTTTAGGTTGTTTGTAAATGGAATTTTGTAAATTGAAGCATGTATGATTGTCTTGATATTGGCTTTTGGCTAGCAAGTGTGTTTCCTTTACTTTTTTCTTCCAATAGAAGCATCAGATTTGCTGCAGAAATTGTCTTTAGATTCGCAGACCAAGTCTCTTGAAATTTCTGAGCCTACCAAGAAGGTATGTTCACACAATGAGTTGGTGCTAATTTTGGCTATTGTTCACTTTTTTGGGACTGTCTTTAATCTTTATGATGGATGGAAACTAATATGTTTATGTTTGATTGAATTTGTTCATACAGCCCTCAGCTAATCAGTATGGGTCTGTTGATTCTGTTAATGCTGCTGCAAATGGTCAGATCCCTTCAGAGCGTTCTGGAACTCCATTTCTGAATGATTTCATGGACCCAAATATGTGCTATGTTCCCAATGGTTATCCCTCAACTGCTTTCTACTATGGGGGTAAGTGGTGAGCTTTGGTCTGTGGGATTCTCTAGTTTGGAGAAATCCAAATTTGTTAGTTGGTATATTAACTGGTTAATGTTATTATGTCGCTATTAGATGTGGCATTGACCTGGTTATAAACTCTTGCAGGGTATGATGGAAATGTTGCTGAGTGGGATGATTATACAAGATATGTAAGTCAAGATGGAGTTGACATGACTTCTGTAAGTTATTATGCTTCAACAATGATTGGATGGGGTTGTTTTTTGCAAGTATATATTTCGGTCTAATGATTTGTTACGTTATTTTGGTATTCTTGCAGGGAGTGTATGGAGACAATGGGTCTCTTATGTATCACCATGGCTATGGGTATGCACCCTATCCGCCCTATTCACCGGCAACGTCACCAGTTCCAACCATGGGAACTGATGGTCAGCTTTATGGACCTCAGCACTACCAGTATCCACACTATTTCCAGCCAATTACTCCAACTAGTAGTCCATACTCCCCAAGCCCTGTTGCTCCTACACCTGGGGATATTCCCACCTCTGTAGCTGCTGATCAGAAGCCATTGCCTGTAGAAAGCACCAATGGGAAATCCAATGGTGTTGCCAATGCGGGAGGTGTGAAGGGGAATAATGGTTCAGCTCCATTTAAACCAACATATCAGCCCTTTAATTCAAACAATACATATGGAAGGGGTAGTTTGCCTGGACGAGGGCCTGCTTCTGGATATCAAGATCCAAGGTGTAATCTTGATGGGATGAGGTCTCCAATTCCATGGTTGGATGGCCCCGTAATTTCAGATGCTAGGCCAGTTGCAAGCAACACCTTCAATTCTTCAATTTCAAACGTCAATAATGTTGCATCTTCAAGAAATCAGAACTACCGTCCGAATTCTCATTACATGGTATGCATGAGTTGCCTTATCTGCTTTTTAATTATGGTTTTGTATCATGAATCAATTAGAATAATATAATGCAGATATTTGATTATGTTGACTTGTGTTGTGAGAAAGTGTTGATATGAATAAATGTTACCGTTATTTGAGCCTCTGCTGTTGTGATGAATGTTTTGTGGTGGACAAAAGTTGATGTTAGATCATTTTATGCACAGAAATATTCAACACTTTATTTAGCTATCTCTGAAAGTTTTCTTTTCTCTTCTCCACAGGGTTTGCACCATCCTAGACCGATGTCTGGCATGGGCACTGCACAGGGTTTCATGAATATGAATAGGATGTATCCTAACAAGTTATACGGTCAGTATGGTAACACATTTAGATCTGGGGTGGGGTTTGGCTCCAACGGCTATGATTTGCGAACAAATGGTCGTGGATGGTTGTCTGTTGATGGGAAGTATAAATCCAGGGGACGTGGCAATGGTTATTTTGGTTATGGTAATGAGAACATGGATGGATTGAATGAGCTTAATAGGGGACCTAGAGCCAAGGGAGCAAAAAACCAAAAGGGTTCAGCACCCAATGCTTTACCAGTCAAAGAGCAGAATGTGCTAACAAATGGGACCGCTGAGGACGAGAAGGATAAGATTAGTTTGAGTCCTGACAGAGATGAATACAATAAAGCAGATTTCCCAGAAGAGTACACTGATGCTAAATTCTTTGTCATCAAATCGTACAGCGAGGATGATGTACATAAAAGTATCAAGTACAGTGTTTGGGCCAGCACCCCCAATGGCAACAAGAAGCTTGATGCTGCTTACCAGGAGGCTCAACAGAAGTCTCGCAGCTGCCCTATATTTCTTCTCTTTTCGGTGAGAATCTGATTTAACTAATCTAATCTGATTTATGTTATTTTCTATATTTCCATGGTATTTACTTATTGGTCTTGAATTCTTTCTTAGGTTAATACAAGTGGGCAGTTTGTTGGCCTTGCGGAGATGGCTGGACCGGTTGATTTTAACAAAAACGTTGAGTACTGGCAACAAGACAAATGGACTGGCTGTTTTCCGGTGAAGTGGCACATTGTCAAGGATGTACCAAATAGTTTGTTGAAGCACATTACTCTCGAGAATAATGAGAACAAGCCTGTCACTAACAGTAGGGACACTCAGGAGGTAATTAAATTTTTGTAATCTTATCCCTTGCTATTGTGTCATTGTTCTTTCTTTATTTTAAACAGCAAGCTTTGATGGTGTCTTGCAGATCAAGTTAGAGCAGGGACTTAAATTGGTCAAAATATTCAAGGATCACCCAAGTAAAACGTGCATTCTGGATGATTTTGGGTTTTATGAGACTCGCCAGAAAACCATTCAGGAAAAGAAGGCTAAACAACAGCAGTTCCAGAAACAGGCAAGTTACTTCCCATTAAATTGGTTTAATGTCTTGTATTCTTTCCAATTTAGATATGGTGAAATATTTTGCTGAAGAAGCCTAATTTTGCTTGTATGTGGTTGATTTTGGAAACGCTGCAGGTATGGGAAGGAAAGCCTGCTGAGGAGAAGAAAGAATTGGCTAATGGGGAACTAAAGACACAGAAGTCATCGGAGGTTGCCTCTGATTTGGTTGAAGAGTGTACTACAACAGTTCAGAGTAATGGGGACCTAAGACTTTCTGAGAATGGATCAGTTGCAAAAACTGGAGATGCCCACAAGGGAAGTAAACCAGTTGTAGTTTCAGAGAAGGTTATATTGGCAAATGGGGTTGCAAATGGTTGTTAGGCTTAGCTGCACAGGAAGGCGGTCTGATTTTATTGGAGCTCATTGTGAGGAGTTCTGTCAGAAGTTTTGCTGGTTTCAGACATCGTATAGAAAACTTCTGGCCAGTTCTATGTATGACTCAGGCCGCCTTATTGGATCTGCCCTGCTGCTTTAAAGTCAATAATTCATTGAGGGATGGGATTTCATGTTGTGAGTTCAAAGATGGTGTGGCAGGCTAGGTTTATCAGAATCTGAGTAGTATTGCCCATCTCTTTTATGATGGGCTCTTTTTCCTTTTTTGTTTCCTCTTAAATAGTGGGTATCTTCTAACAAAGTTTTTCATCTGCTAGGGTTTTGGGTTTAGTGAATGCTATTTAGTGGCTTTTTCTTTATGTTTCTTCTTCTGTTATGCTTTTTTTTTTTTTTAATATCTTTTTTTAAAAGAAAAATTGTGTCTGGGATGTTTTTCCTGTCTTATGGAGCAGCAGCTTGCATTTGGGTCAAGAGAGGGTTGCTAAAGCGCCAAGCTGGGAAAATTATTTCAATGTAATAGAGAGCTTTTGATATTCAGTAAGCAAAGAAATAGAGTATGCTTTTATGGTAGCTATTTTTACCAGTGCATGTGATGACCGTTGTTGTTTTCTGCTTAATAAAATTGCATTGGTGCTTTCTCTGTGTGGAAAGGAATGCTACTTGATATAAGCACCCGGTTGATATAAACTACTTGATATGAGCACACGGTTGTTTTCAAAATAGTAAGTTATGAATTATTATCTAAATTTGTAACTAAATAAAGTTACGTAAATGATCGGATCAAAGTCGTTTTTTCTAAAATTTCTGAAAATGTTTGCTTCTACCAACATGTTTGATGAATAGAATTATGTATTTTCTTTAATTGTTTAAGAGAGGGTAATCAGGTCTTGTCTCATTCTCTCCTAATAATAGTCGAACTTAGGACTTTAGCCGTTTGGGGACACTACGCTCTGACCACGTACGAGCTTAAGGCGTTGCCTCAACTGAAGGAAATGAGCTATGTATGTATGTTGCGCTGCCGAGTCAATGTTTTAATATACTTGACCTTTTGCTGACTGTATAGTTACTTACTGTTTACGTATTAGAAAATGCAAAGAAGATGACAAATTGCCGAGTTTATACGTTGGTATCATGGCGCTTACTATACTTGACCTTTTGCTTAGAGGCATCTAATCTTAGCATAGGACTAAAATCCTAAAAGGCAAAGCAGTAACACTATTTGCGTAACATTACATATAAAAGTGCACATATTCACTAACCAATAGATTTATCATGTAGTGATTAGACCGCCACGTGCACAGAATACAACTCAGCAGCTAGTACACCCCCGGCTCCAAACTATAGAGCTCTATTCACGTAATGCTTGAGCTGGCTTATTCTCAACTCCCCTCAAATCCGAACTAAAAACATTTCAACGCAGACAACCGCACAAGAATTCAATATTTGCAAACTCCACAACCAAAAATCTTGGCGGAGATTTCACAATATGGCTTCTGGTTTGAGAAGATTTGTGGGTTCCCTTTCAAGGAGAAATCTTTCAACTGCTTGTGCGAACAAGCAGCTAGTTCAACAACACGATGGGGGTGTTGGCAGTGGCAAGTCTTTGAATTTGTACTCTGCCGTCAACCAGGCTCTTCATATTGCTTTGGAAACTGATCCACGGTTTGTTTTTTAAGATACCCGGCTTGGTTTTTGTGTTTTTTATTTTTTTATTTTTTATTCTTGTATACTTTCAATCTTTGTAGGCCTTAATGAATTGTCTTCATATTTTTATATCTGATCAGTGATTTGAGATTTTGGATTTGGGTTAGTATTATTTTCATTGACTATTCAGTTCGTTGAAGAAAAATGGAAACTTGGAGAGGATGATACATGAAGTTGATAAGGATTGGTGTAGGATTAGCTGTCGATTGCCTGGCTTAGCAGTCTCGCATGCGTTTTCATTTCGATGAATTTGTTGTTAATCTTTTCAGCTCAAATTTTCTCAAATCCTGTGAAATATGTAGTCTTCTTTTCTATTTTTCATCGTTAGAGCCTCTTTGTACTTTTGCAAGTTCTGTGACGGTGAGTCTTCTCATGGATGGTTATATCTTGTCACAGTGCTTATGTGTTTGGAGAAGATGTGGGCTTTGGTGGAGTCTTCCGATGCACGACAGGATTAGCTGATCGATTTGGTAAAAGTCGGGTATTCAATACCCCTCTTTGTGAACAGGTATTCCAGACTCTGTTCTTGGTCATAGTTCATATATAATCTCCATTTTTGGTGTCATAGTTCATACTTCTACGTATTGAGTCAAATAGAGAGTCTCACTCTCTTTCTACGCACTAATATTGGACTCTTCTGTGCTATGCATATTTGATAGGTTCGTATTATCGTTTTTGTATGCAGGGCATCGTTGGGTTTGCCATTGGTCTGGCAGCTATGGTTTGTTTCAGAAACTTATGTTTAAAATGCACAAGCTGGGAAGTCATTCTCAGCATAGTTCCTCAGGAACCTCTAATATGATGTACATATCCCTTGCTTTCATTTCATGTGTGATAGGGAAATCGAGCTATAGCTGAAATTCAATTTGCAGATTACATTTTTCCAGCTTTTGATCAGGTATAGCTCTCTTCCAGAAACTAGCATCTCTTGTGGCTTCATAATTCACCTTTAGTTGACATAATCTTCTTGGTAGATTGTCAATGAAGCTGCTAAGTTCAGATACAGGAGTGGAAATCAATTTAATTGTGGAGGTAATATGTTGCTCCGTTTATTGTCCAATGCTCCCCTCTGGTTCTTTCTTTTTTAGTTTTTCTTCCTCCCCTTCTCTCTGCTCTTGTTTTGTCCCTTAAGGGCCTTCATGTGATTCCCCAGGATTAACAGTAAGAGCCCCTTACGGAGCTGTGGGCCATGGTGGACATTATCACTCGCAATCTCCTGAAGCTTTCTTTTGTCACGTTCCTGGTCTCAAAGTATATTTTCTTCTCCTTGAGTTAATATGACTTTAATTTATTTATTTCTCCTCTCCTGTGGTTAGCATCCTTCTCCCTGTGGGGCAATGCCCCGCATGCTAACTGCAGTTCATGAGGAGTCCAAAGAAACTATTTTGTTGTACCTTTGAGATTATAGAAAATCTTTCAATTGGTCCTAATCCTTTTGCAAGGGCGCTGAAGTTTAGCACTTCCCTTCTAAAATTGTTTGATGTTTTGCATTGCTTCCAATACTTAATCAGTGAAATTTCTAGGTGGTCATCCCTCGAAGCCCACGACAAGCAAAAGGATTATTGCTGTCATGCATTCGTGATCCGAACCCTGTTGTCTTTTTTGAGCCAAAGGTACTGTACTTCAACTCAAGTTTGGTGATTCTTTTTGTACCCATTTATCAACTGATGATTTTTGTTATTGATATCATGTAAATGTCTTGGATAATCCAGTGGCTTTACCGTTTGTCTGTAGAAGAGGTTCCTGAGGATGATTATATGTTGCCTTTATCAGAGGCAGAGGTATGCAACTTATTCATCAATAAATAATTATCTTCGATAGAGAATTTGGAATCTGAAGAAATGCAAATTGCAATAATTAGGTGATTCGAGAAGGCAGTGACATAACACTTGTTGGCTGGGGAGCACAACTCTCTATCATGGAACAGGCCTGTTTAGATGCTGAAAAGGTATGTGATTCTTTCTTATTGCTCGAAAATGTTTTTTTTAGTGTGATACAAACTATACCAAACTTCTTAGACCATATGCAGTGGTGCAGAAATATTATATGGTAGCACATCCATCAGGTCTAGGTAATTCTGTGATGTAATTCTAATCAATCTCCAACCTCCATATCATATCCCCCTATCAAGTATTTCCAGAATCATAATGCAACAACGTTTGATGTAATGTTATTACTAGCACAAGGAAATGCTTTTTGCTATCTTAAGGATTTTGGTTCTCATTAGTTATTTGAGCCTCGATGTTTTTCCAGGAAGGAATTTCTTGTGAACTGATAGACCTGAAGACACTAATACCATGGGATAAGGAAACAGTAGAGGCCTCTGTCAGGAAAACCGGACGACTTCTTGTAAGGATAAAAATTTCACAAAAAATGCTTTGATATAATTGGCTGGTGTCAGTGATGAGTTTTTTTGGCACTCTGCAGATTAGTCACGAAGCTCCGGTTACTGGAGGTTTTGGTGCTGAAATTTCTGCATCTATCCTTGAACGTTGTTTCTTAAGAGTAATCTCTTTCTTCAGATCCTTTTTTTCCTTGTTTCTTTCTGTTATTTAGTAACCCGAGCTTATTTTTGTTGATTTTGGTGTTAATCTTCAGTAATAGTTTGAATAAACGTTGTAGGCTGATAAATTGTTTTAAGTATGACAAGTCACGGGTTGGATGGCAGATATCGTATCTCAGTTAACAATTCTGATGAGACAAGGGAGCTATCAACATGGCTTGTGTACTCCTGTATAGTTAATTGATGTACTAGCTACTAGGGGCAAACCGGAATGCTTTTCTTGCATGTAAAATATGACTTTCATGCTCTTAGCTCACAAATTTTGAGCAATATAAGGAGTTGGTCTTTGACATTGCACTGGTAGGTAACTGTTGGATAACACGTTTGAGTAGAAAATTAGTCATTCTTGGTGGCACTCTAGAGTAGTTGTGTGCATAGCTTTTTCTTGGCGTTCCAGGTTGGTATGCGCTGAAATTAAGTCTCTAGATTGTACAACTGTTGAATAACTACTGTGAAGATGCTATGCGAGTCAAATTACACAGCTGATTTCTGCATGGTAAGCTCATGCAAAAGTTGGGATCTTGGTATTAGTTGAGAAGTAGATGTCTCACTTGGCTAGCATTAAGTTATCTGAAATAATGATGTTATTTTCTTTCACAGAAAAAATACATACGGCTTAGTTCTAGAAATGCATCAGTATCTTCCTTGTCTATCATATAAATTAATAAATAATTCAAGAGGCATGATGCATTGCAGTTGGAAGCTCCAGTGGCTCGAGTTTGTGGTCTGGACACTCCCTTCCCTCTCGTTTTCGAACCATTCTACATGCCCACCAAGAATAAGGCAAGTTTTCTTGAATCCTTCAAAGTTCCTACTCAGCATTGTTGCATGAATCTTACAGCTCACGGTAGCTAACGAGAATCCCATTCCTGATTTTGGATGCAGATATTAGATGCAATCAAATCAACTGTAAATTACTAAGACCCTAACCAACCCTTCTTCACAACTGCATACACACGTCCAGAGATAAGTGAAATCCCTGCAATAGTTTTGCAGGAGGGGAGGTACCAATGTTCCAATACAAACAATAAGAAAGTTGTATACTCTCCAGAGTTGCTAATTATTTGTAAACTGGTGGTAATGTTATTGGACTGAGCATGCTCATTTACACTCTGCATGTTTGATATAGGGATGGTAATGGAACATATATGAATTGGATCTACACTGTCACTGCTCTAGATCCAAATCCATAATAAAAATTAAGATCCGTACCTGCTCCAGATTTGTCATGGATATATATTTTTCGCTCTATATCTAGATCCAATCCTAACAATTAAAGGACTGATCCAAGCATTCAATTGAAGTGGAAAAACCAGAGTAGACTAAAGAGAAAAAGAGAGACTAAATTGTAGAGTGAAAAATTTAAAACAAAATCAGGGCAGGCTACCCTATTTTTATTTTACGCTTGATAAATTTTTAACTTATTATCATTTAAATACCTTTAATCTATAAGATTCTTAAATACATGCTAATGAATGAATTTTATTATCATCTAAAAATTTTATTATCATTTTTTTATTTAAACTTAGAATATATTAAAAAATAAAAAATAGAAAGAAATACAAAGTTCACATGAACAATAAATTAAGTTATGAAACGATGCTTAGGATAACCTCAAGCATCATCAAATAATTTTTTCCTAATAGTCATTGGTGGTTCATCCCACTAAGTATACATGAAATAAGATAAACTCAAACGCTACATAATCAAGTTACGGCAATTAATCCGTCTATTACGGATGCACCATAGATAGGATTTTGGAGACAAGACAGACTAGCAGTAGAGTCGCTCACTAACCAAACATATTACCACCTTCTATTAACTGCTTCTTTAATAACCACAATAATATCAAATATTTCAACATAAAAAAAAAAATAAAGACCTAAAGACATTGCAAAGCATCCTTTAAAGCCCCATTAAATCCCCCGAAAACAGCACCATAAGCTGCCTCTCCCGAATTATTCCTTTAGCAAGACCATCCGTATTAATTTGGATCACGTGCATCTTAGTCAGTTCTGATACATTGCCATCACTAGTTTGATATGACAAGTGCAAATGCCATTCTTATCAATGAAGTCCACTCTTTGTTTCAGTTTTTAACTTTGTACATGGTTGACTGTCAATTAATTATTAACAACATATCATCAATAGCACCCAACAGTGTAAATTACAAAATTATGGGATTGCCTCTTTAAGAGTTTCCAATGTGAATTGCCTGCTACCAATGTATAGTCTTAAAAACCTGAGTCCAGCTTAAAGGGGAAGTTCGGATGGAAATAATTAAATATCATTTACAGTAAACTTTTTTTATCTGCAGCATAGCAAAAAGATAAAAGAGCTTCTTATTTCCATAAACGAGAAAAGATAAAAATATATATATATATATAAATACTTTTGTAAAGCAAATCTTTAATCTCCGCATTAATAAATTAAAATGTTATGGCCTCAGAGATCTTGGTGGATGTGAATAATCATCAGTGAAGAATTAGTTTGTAAAACAAATCCCCCAATCAAGAGTAGCAAATATTTGTAATTACATCACCGGCCAAATCAATCCCAAATAAAGAAAAAGAAATTAAAAAAATAAATAAATGAATCATGCCATGGAGTGGAGTCAGAAGTAGCTGGTTGTTAATATCATATTTTGATTAAAACCAAATCATTGGGAATCCGTCTGATTTATTTCATCATCCATCCACCTCCATGCCAATACCAAACCGAGCTTATTAAAATAAAATAAAAATAAAAAAATAAAGAAGGGAGATGCCAAAAAAGCTACGAATAATGAATTGGACTGTATCTACCTTGTCACCGCAAAATGTTTCTAAATAAGAGAAAAACGGAGCTAAAAGTAGAGTATACATACACGAGTTTTGAGTATGTATACGGTTCTTCGCTTTGGCCTAACGATAGATTCCTTGATTCATTTTACTCTGTATCAAAGAATTGCAATATTAGGCCGGCCACCCATTTTCTTTTATAAATCCATTTAAACTTAAGAAAAAGATAATGAAATTTTAGATCAGAATGCGAAAGCTTTAATGGGTAAGCAGCGGATTCTCGGAATGAATTCGATTCATCCGGTGGAATGAAGAGGAAAAGGAGACGTAACTTGATCTATTTATAGAGAAAGGAAAGCGAAACGCTAGGGTTTATCCGCATAATCAGAAAGATCTGAACCGTCCATCATCATCATATCATGGGCCATTTCGCCACCATTGGGCTTCAAACTTTTATCTATACTAAAAGGACCGCAATGATGCCTTGTTCATCTTATAATTTTAATTTACCAATCAAGTCGAGCTAGTGATATTTGACCCTTTTATTATAATACTTTTTATATTAAATTATTTTGAAAAAATAAAGATTTGTTTGGTATTATTTTTGAATTTACATTTTCTAAAAATAAAAATAAAAATAAGAATGAAATTATGTTTTATAGTTGTTGTATTTACGTCTGATATTATTTTATGTATCATGTATTTTAAAATTGAAAACAGTAATATGTATTCAATTGACACAATTGAAAATGATAAAAATATTTAATATGTATTCGATAATACCATTTTCAAGAACAATTTTTTTTAAAAAATTTAGGCCATACTCATAGTTAGAAAACAATTGGACGCTAAATCAATTGCATCTAAATGAATGCAATATGGTATTTGTCCAAAGAGTTCTACATTAATCCAACAAGCTCTCTTGAGTTTTTGGAATTTTTTTTTTAATGTTTTCAAAAAAAAAATTATGAAAATTGGAAAAAAATTATTTCGAACCTCCAAATTGACTCCCATTTTCTCTATTAAATTAATGATATAAAATTTCAAAACCCTATCTACTGTTAAGTTTGCAAATAGAGCATGAATAAAGAAATTGGATTTTTCGCATCAAAACCCTATCCGGGCTCTAAAAAGAGCTTCAAATGAGTTTCACATCAATTCGATAAGTTCTTCTAACTTTTTAGTTTTTTTTTTTTGTTTTTTGTAAAATTTTTTGAAGGTTTGTAAAATTATTTTAGGCCAAAAAATTAACTCTCTCTCTCTTTTCTTTTTTGTTGTGGCCTAGTTTCATCAATATCTAGATGCATACAAAAATCCATCTCAAAATTTAACATTTTACCCTTTAGCGACAAAATTGCCTTTTAAACTATTAAAAATTGTGTATAGCCTTTGGGTCTAGGCCTATAAAAAAAAAAATTACATTTTTTCCAAAACCCTTTTTGCTCCATAAAAGGATCTTTCAAAGAGTTTTTCATCAATTCACCAAATTCTAATATTTTTTCTTTTTTCTTTTTAATTTTTAAAAAAATAATAAAAATGATCTCAACCCTCCACATTGACTCCCATTTTTTGTTTTTTCTATAGCCTAGCCTTACGAATATGTACATGCGTACAGAAATCCAACTCGAAATTCAACAACATTTGAGGGCTGGGTGTTATTTTTAGTTTCACCAATTTTGAAATAGAGTTCAAAATAATTAGAATTGAAACATATATTTTTCATAATAAAGGTCTTATTACTAGGCAATTTATTTTTTTTCATTATCTCAAAACTATTTTGAGTTCATATATGATTTAAAGATAGGAGGTTCATAATTTGCAGGTATTAATAAGATTTTTATTTGGTTCAATTCATTAGTTGTCCTTTTTATGGAATTTCGTCTAACAGTAGAACTTATAGGACTATTATTACAAAAAGTGAGGTTTTATAAGGATTTTATAGAAAGGATTACTACAAGATAAAATGACATGATTCAATTCTGCTTCCAACGTATTAAAAATATCAAGTCGAGTCCATTTGGTTGCTTCCTGTGCGATCGAAGAACGAGTGCCCTTAAAACAATTGAGAACTAGTAATTTTTTAAGGATAGTTCTTGCATGCTGCACTTTGAATGTTAAAACAATAGATGGTTTAATTTTCACAAGTTGTTTTCTTATATTAATCCATTTATTAGTTTCTAATTGTTCTATTAGATGCCTAATGCGGATTTGGATGTCATGAATTTCTCGGGTTGGTTGCCTTTCTTTACTAAGTTGCCTTTCTAAATCAACTTTCAGCCACTGGTAATCAATTTATAGAAGCATATTTAGAAGAATTGAAGAGCAGAATTTTAATGGCAAACAGTTGCACATTCTTTTAAAATAAAATCTTTATGCCTTCATATGTAATTCTTATCAATGGATTTTAATATTACATGAAATTGAAACCCAATGTGTCTACAAAACAAACAAAACTATCTCCAATTTTCCCTCTAAAATTACACTTAATTTGACATTAATTTTAAGCTTTTGAATTTAAAACATATCAACGGTGAAGATTTAATATATTAAATGACATTAATCTTTTTTACTTTTTTTTTATCGTTAATGCACACTTTCTCTCTCATCTCATCCATCTTCTTCCCCAAAATTTTTTTTTTTTTTTAATTGGCTTCCCATCATCGATATTAGGGATTTCCATTTGCCGAAAGATTACATAAATCTTTGGGGAAGAAGATGGATGAGAGGAGAGAGAAAGTGTGAATTAATGATAAAAAGTAAAAAAGAGTAATGTCATTTAATTTATTAAATCTTCACGGTTGATATATTTTAAATTCAAAAGTTTAAAATTAGTGTAAAATTAAGTATAATTTTAGAGGGCTCTTAATCCGCCCTATATATAGTGCAGAAAATTTGCAATATTTAACTTATTTATTACCTGCCAAATTTTAGTTTTTAATAAAAACTGTGATTTCCTAATTAATTAGTATATCTATTCAAAAGGGTAAGAATAAACTTAGATTTATTGTAAATATTCTGTGAATGTAAGAAACAACAAAGACCAAAACGTTGGAATCAAATGCACAGTTGGAAGTTTCCATACACGAAATAGGAAATTAAATCAGTGTGGAAGCATTAAAAGCAAAACGGGAATTAATTTGTTTTTTTAAGGTAAATACAGAGATTTTAGTAGTATATGTTTAGGCGATTAATCAATACCTTCTTATTTTTACATTGCTGCATTAAAATCTTTTCCTTACGAGCTACTGAAATCTGCTCACTGTAAGTCACAGAAGTCACTATAAATAAAACAGTGTACGACCATGGGAGTTTATCAAATCACACAAAAACTTTGAACAATCTTTTATGCAACCAGTTCATTCATAAGATCGGAGACATGGCTCAATCTCAAACTAAAGTTTTCTCTTTCATTATTTTGGCAGTCCTTTTGCTGACCATCATGATCAGTACGTTTAGTTTTTAGTTTTATTTCTATTGTTACTTGTGCTTAAAGTTTAATCTTTGGGTAGAGTTATAATTTATTAGCCTTTTAGTAATAAGTTTTTTTCCCCTAATTTTAATTCAATTGTGCATGTGTTAATACAAGCCGTCGTTTACACGCATCGGTGTGCATACAATTTTTGTTTATTTTAATTATATTTTTCATACTTCTGTCCTGTGGTTGCATATAATTTTTCATATTATTCTCTTGTTTATCTTGCTAATTTCACATAATATCTCAAAGATTTGCTTCATTATAGAAACCCTTTTAATATTGTTGATCTAAGTTCATATATATATGTTCAGATTGCAATGAGGTGAGCGCTTCAAAATGTTGCAGAAACCATCCTCAGCTTGGAAACTGTGTTAAGGGCAAGGACGATCAACCCAATACCGGTAAATGCTGGAAGTATTGTACCACCGAGTGCAAGGGCTGCATTTGCAAGCCAGTCAAGAGTGAGCATCATTGTCATTGTATGTGTTGATGGTGTACGTACGTTGGTGCTCTAATCAATTTAACATGAATAAAGTTAATTTATGATCATTAATGGAAATGGGATTGTCGTTGTTTCTCAATCCATAGCAAATTTTTATTTTCTAATATTTTTCGCAAAAGTTGGTGCCATGCGGTGATCCGAGTTTGCTCACAATATTAAGATTCATATTCAAGTATTGCTGCTATGGAGAACCTCTAGATATAGGTTAGTACACAGAGTATTCGCTCTGTTAATACAAATAAAATATGCATTATTTATTAACTCTCGCGTGATCGGGTTCCTTTCCTATCAAATTTTACTTTCTAATGATCTCTGAAGCTTTGACTTCTGTTACCCTGTGATTATTAAAAATATAAAAACAAAGGAATTTTAGTAATAATGAACCTTTCTTCACATCATCGTATAAAATGATACTACAAGAAAGTATGTATGTATAAAATAATTACCTCTTTGCCTGTTGAACATAGTTTCATGTTCAAGAAGAATGTTCTTGACCGATTGTAACTCGTGCACAACATTGGTTGTGTTCATCCGATCTTGCGGTGATGCCATTGAACATGCAATTCCAATCTTAACCGTAGAACTGAGACATTCTATTTTACAGTTGAGTCTTGCTTGCTGCAGCCTCTGGTTGGTATCTAAATCTCCATCATCATTTATAAGTGTTAAATCTACAATATCCATCACATGATCGGGCAAGGCCATTCTAGCAAAATTGTGAAGATTCAAGTCTCCTTCAAACATAATGTCCGTGGGTTTTTTTCCTGTCACCATTTCTAGCAACAATATCCCATAACTGTAAACATCTCCTTTTACTGTCACCTCACTTCCTAGGCCATACTCTGCCATTCAAAAAAAAATTACATCAAGCACTATAGTATTTTTTAAGAAGAAATTAAGAGTTGTAAATGTGAAAAAGCAACTCAATGGATTTGAAAGCAATCACCTGGGGCTGCATAGCCAATTGTTCCTCTTACTCCAACAGAGCTGCTCTGATTATTTGGGACTTCTTGACGTAATCTTGCCAGCCCGAAATCACCAACATGAGCAGTCAAGTTATTGTCGAGAAGGATATTGCTTGGCTTTAGATCACAATGGATTGTTGGTTCTTGGCAGTGGTGATGAAGATAGTCCAGTGCAGATGCCACATCGATTGCAATGCTTATTCTCTCAAGAAGGGTAAGATTTCGAATCTCGTCATTTTCTTCATCTGTTTGCGGAATCGCATCTGGATGCAACCAGTTTTCGAGACTCCCATTTGGCATGTACTCGTAAACTAGAGCTTTGAAGTCGTTACCTTGAAAATCAATACTTGAGCATGAAGTTATGACCCTGACAAGATTCCTGTGACGGATATTTCTCAGGGCTCTGCACTCAGCAGCGAAACTCTTCGAAGCTCCTCGTAGTTGAAGGTTAAGCACTTTGATTGCAACAATAGTTCCATCTCGATCGAATGTTCCTTTGTACACAGAGCCAAAGCTGCCAATACCAATCAAGTGTGTCGAAGAAAACCCATCAGTTGCTTTCAGGAGACTTTCGTAAGACACTTTCCGTAGTGCTCTTCTCAGTATGGGCTCTGAAGGTTCTTTGCCTGATCCTCCCCTGGGATTGCCTGAAAAGCATTAATCTGGACACTCATAGTTTCAAAGAAAACCCAAATGTCAAGTGATCACAAACATCTTTCAAGTGATAAGCATAATGTATGGCTACACTTCCCACAAACATGATTCATATCCTTAAACCATCTTGCGCCTGTCTGCTGAAGCATGTAATTAATTAATTTCGTTGCTTGTATCTGTTTGATATTTCACAGAACAAATGGAATGCACCTCAGATTTAATGTCATAAAGCTGCTAACTTTAATAATTGTAGAAATGATCAGTATTGAAGATTGGAATCATCATCAGGGTTTACTTCAAATTTTGTCCTTTGCTTTTATTTTGCCAAGAATAGGGGGGCAAGCATAAAAAAGATCAACTAGTACAACATATATATATACTACTTCAGCCTGAGAAATTAATAAATTAACAGGACTAATTAAAGCTTTTAGACAGAATTATGAATCAGAAAATGTGAAATCGAAAAAGAGACAAGTTAACTTTAATAGTCCTAATTCAGAAAAAAGGGTGGGGGGCAGGGGCAGAGATCAAATCAGAAATTAAAGTTGGACGAGGCTACATCCAATTAAACAAACAAACGCCTAATAGCATGCATTTAATGTTTAGATGTCCTGTGGCGTGCTTTGTTCCACCATAAACCCAGAGCTTCATTCAATTGCATAGCTTCTGATCTCAGCTGTATTGTGACCTGTGCCTTCCTCTTCAGATTTTCATCGGCTTCTCGAACTGTCAATTAGAAAATAAGCACTCAATATTCTCTTTGCATGATCCAAGGCAAAATCAACTCTAAAGTCTAAACCCTGCTCTCTCAACCGGTTTCAAGGTTAGCCACCACCGAGTAATTTGTTCCTTCGCCTTAGTGTCCCTCATTGCGTTCACAACCTGACACAGTGGTTTAAGGCTCTGAGCAGTGAAGGGGCAAATGTCACCGATATCCCCATATCTGTAAAGCAAGTTGTTGCCAATTCCTGATTCATTGGCGAGCTTATCCGTAAATATAACCTGTATATCTTCGTTGCAATTCCAATTGCGCGCGTCAGTTCCCTTGCCTCCGGCTTTTAACATATGTTTTCAGCATCAGACAGTGCAATTGATCTCTTTCAATTCTTCAAAAGTGTCCAGTAGACTGCGCTCCATTATCTTCTGTTCCAGTTCGGTTAAAGATTTCTGTTCCTCTTCGGTTAACGATTCCACCATTTTTTGGTAGGTAATGCGTTCTCCGGCCTCCTCTTAAGTTCTACTGATAATCCTCAGCTTGGCATCTTTGCTCCTAATGATCAGTTCTATCATCAAGACACTGCATTGCCGCTATCATATCATATTAATTAATTAATCTGCAGGTTATTAATCTAAACAATAATAATGTAAAATATGATATGATATCGGTAATGCAGTTGACCTGAATTTTCAACTGTGATAAGTGATCCATTTAAAATATATCATATTTCATTGTTGCACTGTGCAAAATTATCTTCAACAAGTATTTCTTTGTTGCAGAGGATGAGTGGATGCTCGTGTTCCTTAGGGGGACAGGGCCGCAAAGGAACATGCTGATTGCTGCACATCTCCATATCGTTGTCGTATGAACGATGGAACTGTGATTTCTTGCCGAAACTCATCCCGACACACGAATCACGGATGTAAAACTCACAGAGGAGCACAGCTTAGAATTCATCATGTCATTATCATCATCATCATCATAATATTCCGCGTTCTTCAACAAGGTGAAAGGATGGTTGATGAGGCACACCCAACACCAATCGGGAAATCGCACCCTTCACAGCAGCACTCATAATCCCTGTGTATTTGCTCACAGAAATGGCAGGCCAATGAGGTAAATTGAATAATCAGGTTCCCTTTGGAAGTGGAGAGAACAATGTGGACGGTATCTGATTTGAAGCTCTTCCCGTAAATCAACACATAGTTTGCGGAAGACTAGAGGAGATTGAGGCCAGCATTGCTCAGAAATGTAGACAAAGGAGGGTTTTTCCTGGCAGGCAAATTAATTAAGCTTCTTTAATCTTTTGGTTTGGAACCCACAGTTGGGGCAACTATAGGATTCGCAAAGAAGTTGCCCATTATTATTTTTACTATGATTTTTTCTCACAAATAAGTGTGAGAGGATGCTTATGGAACGCTTTAATTTGATCATGCATCGTTATCTCTCCCTATTGGTCTCTCTTTAAACCCCTCACTGCACTTCTTGTGTTATACGTATTTGAGTCATAAACGCGATTCAACACTAACCCGAAGCCTTAACTCAGTACAATCAAGAAGACAAATTGTTGACCAGCCTGTTGCACATGAAGCCAACTCCACTCTACCGACTAATTAATAAAAGAAAATGAAAAGACCCTATATTTTATTATCAAGCTGGGAAAATTAAGCTCACCATGAGCAATCAAGTTTATTTGACAATTTGACATTAGATACTTCACTTTACTTAGCCGCCATGTTCTTGGATGTTTCCCAATTTGGCTTGTTATTAGTGGTCGCGATTTTTTTTTAATAAATATTTTGCTAATGGCTTTGGAGTATAAATTTTTTTTAAATACTATTTAGTCTAAATTATTTAACAATCAGCCGAAAATTAACTTTTTTACTTTATTAGTTTTCAAAATATGGGGTGGATAAATTTTAAATTAATTTTTTAATTCGTATATTCGCTATTTGTAATTCGAGTGGCTAGTTAAATATAATTACTTAAAAATTACTTAATCAAATGTCTTAAAAGGCATTAACCAAAAATTTATTAGTTTAAACAGTCAAAAAATGAATTCACATATTGGAATCATCTTTTTTCTTCTTTTTTCCTCCCCTCTTTTGCAGTACTTATCTATATTTCATTATTTTCTCTTCTTCACCCTATACCCACTCTCTCAATATTTTCATTACTTATTGTTCTCTCACTCTATACCCACTTTTTCTATTATACATACTATAGACTAAACACCCTCAATTTATAAAATTGATTTCAACGACTCTTTTATCCGACACAATTAATCATAATTATAATATAAACCTTTTAGCAAATACTATGTCAAGGAGTAAAATGATGATCATAGGAATTAATATTGTTGCTAAAGATCGGGAACAACACAAAAGTTGAACATGCTTATAATTTATATGCCATCCTCAAAATTTTTAATTACTAATTTCTTCACTGATAATTAAAAAATTGTGAGATCGCCGACAAAACATTATAATAGTAACATACTCTCACACAGTATACTACATATTTATTATGGATGTGAAAGGAATGACTACATAATTTTGTATATATAAATATTGAAATTAAGCTAAAGAACTGTTTTTCACTTCTCAGTTTCCAAATAATTTTTGACATTTTGAAGTACATTTTTTTGTGCTATATTTAATTGAACCGATTCTTATAAATATAGACGTACTAGAAACAAAATAACTAAACAAAAGTTTATCTACGATTATATAGTTAGACGCAAATCATTAATTAACCAAGCCAAGAAGGTGAATTTTATTGTCATCATGATAATGTAAAGTTGGATTGAAAATGATAATAAAAATGGCCAACACAATAGCCATGCTGAAACTCAAACATCTCAATGTTGGTGAAATTATATGTTTGGTTTACAAGGACCATAAAATTAACCCTAAATGCTTGAATGATGAGTTACAGAATCCAAGTGGGTATTGTTGACAAAGACCACCAGTGGACTTCTAACATAATGAAACCCATCAGACCAAACAATCTGTCCAAAATCAAATCTCCCTTGAGACATCTTCAATGGCTTCAAGCTCACATAATACGATACCTCTTCTTTAAACCAGCTAAAAACCAAAACCCTAGGCCAAATCACAACCTCAACACCCCCAGGCTTCACAACACTAGCAAAATAAATTGCATTCTTCTTTTGGCCAACATTTTTCACAGTCCTTTTGATAGTCATTGTGGATTGAAGATTTGAGACTGTGATCGATGGGTAATTTATGAATGCGTTGGGTATTTTGTGTGCTTGTGGGCAGCTTGTGCGTTCAGTTTCATCAGGAGAGGGAAGAATAATTTTGTTTATTTGATCTTGTGTATAGCCACTGTTGCGGAGAAAGACAATGTAGTCCGTTGGTTTTAGGTCGTAGATGAGACCAGGATCCATGGCTTTCATGGGGTTTATGTGGCCGGCACCGATGTCGAAGGGATCGGAAACTTTCATTGATCCTCCGGCTAAGATACTGTCATGACTTGTGTCTCTAGTGTAAGCTGAAGAAAATGAACAACTAAAATGGAACTCATATTCGTTACAATTGAAGAGTCAAGAAGTAGCAACATTAGAATAAGATATAAATAGAAATGCAATTAATGTATGTGGAGAGATGTTCTTTTTAATTTTTCTTTCTATGTATCGTGACTTTTCTAGATAAAAAAAAAAAAAAATATATATATATATATATACACACACACACACACATACATATATATTACAAAACTTTCTTGCCTGTTAAATATATACCTGTGGTCATAAGAGCAGATCGAATGGCAGCAGGTGACCAGTTGGGGTGAGCCGATTTGATTAGAGCAACAACTCCGGAGACATGAGGGCACGACATGGACGTCCCCGACTGAAAATTCCACTTCACTGACCGCCCATCAGATGGCAACAGAGTTGGAGTGTTGGGAGGCCATGCTGCTAATACTCCAATTCCAGGAGCTGTAATGTCCGGCTGCACATAATTACAACAACATTAACGTATACGTGCATAGAAACAAAATTGATCAGCAATTAACCAATTTAATTTTTAAAATGTTATTTAATTAATTGATCAATACCTTGAGAATATCAGGGGAAATTGAGCTTGGCCCTCTGGAAGAGAAGTACGCGACTGTTGGTGCTGGTACTTTTCCAATGCTTGTTTTACTTGGTTTTAATTGCACTATAGGTAGCCTTCATTAATTTGCAACAATATATATATTGTTGATCATGTCAGAAAACTTTTCGATATTTCTAAAAAATTCTGGTTTTTTCCAACTCAATTTTACAAAGTATATCTGGAATAGTAAATAGTTGTAGCGATCAGCATGCATCATCCATTTGCTGAGTCATATGTACAAATTAAATCTACATTTTTACGTACGGACTTCTGAATTGCAAAATTACTATAATTTTCTACTGCTCCAATAGTGTTGTATTGCCATGCGTTTAACAATATAAAACTAATTAATTTCTCAAATTTATATATTATGGACAATTACAATCATTTAAAAGCATCAAAAATCAATTTAATTTTTATCTCAAAATTCTCATTTCTTTAAATATTTCCATCTACGAATTGTCCTGTATGTATATTTATACATCAATTAGGTCTCATTTAACTATGTGTATATATGATGTAATGAATCATTTGTTCATCACTTACCTTGGAAATTGAGCAAGGTAGTCACGAAGTTGAGTCCCTTGAGCAATGTCAATGCGGACAGTTGGGATGATATCAACTTCAGCAATAAGCTCAGTCATAGGCTCAGCAAAGATCAAACCGGACGCATTGGCTTTCTTTGCAGCTGCTTCTGCTTCTTCAGTTTTTACTGATCCCATAGTAGAGAAGCATAACACTACTCTCCCAGTAGCTTTTCTTCCCATCCAGTTCTCGCATTTACAAATCCTGAAATTATAGTTCAATATGCGGAATATATAGTTAAATCATTTCTGAAGTAGTTGCTTTCTTGAAATTAATGCAGCTAGACATACCAGTCTATCTTAATTTTACACTTTAAAAAGAATTCTTACTAAAGTGTGTTTATATATATCTATCTACTGTATGCTTTACTTATAGTTCAAACGTAAGCGAATCTAGCATAATTATGTAACTGTTTTAATTCCCCTTCTATTAATGGATAGGGATAGATAGCTACGTTTTAAAAAAATTACAAAAGTGGGCAGGCAGACACATTGCGTACAAATCACGGAAAGACTGTTACCCATCAGCAAAGTAAGTGAATGCCTCCACCAATTTTGCCTTAACCTCTGTGCTGATGAAGCTTTCTCCCTGTATATATATAATAAATTAAGAACAGTGCAGAATTAGCTTCCCCAAATAGCACGTGGTGATACATCAACTACAAAACGAGCTGGATTAAGAGAAATGATCATGGTGGCCTTCTACTTATAGCTCAAAGGATTGAGCTAGTCAAAGAGTTGATCAATATTTATCATTAATCTTCAATAGCAGAATTTAAAAAAAAAATGATAAAGCAAGTCGCCACTTGTTTAGATTGATGGGAATGAGATGAAAATCTTAGGAATGGAAAAAGATCCTGGAGATCATAATTAGTATCAGGTGAAGATCCTTCTCAATCAAGAAGCTATGACTAAAATCGAGACCAATATATACTATGACCTTCTCATATATGTGACAAGAATCCCGGACATTATAAAATGCAAAATCGCGAGACTATTATGTAATGAAAATTGTGGAAGAATTTCTAATTTATTGTACTTGAATATTGTCATGAATCATGATAGAGAAGTCATATTGATCATGACCTTTAACAAGAAACCAATTCACTTACCACGATAGAGAAGTCACTATTCACAACAATTTCAGTTGGAAACGTTCTATCAATAGATGAAGCAGCAACACATATGCTCCAAGGTGCAACATTTTGTACCAAAGAGGGTTCAGGGCCATCATTACCACCCGAAAACACAACAGTAACACCATGTTGCATTGCGTGAAACGACCCGATATCAGCATTCGATGCAAAGAACGGCCGCAAAGGCGGGGATTCACCAAAAGAAGCCGAGATCACATCGACTCCATCATGTAAAGCATCATCAAAAGCAGCGAGAATATCAGCCTCAGTGCATTTCCCATCAGAATCTTTTCCCCAACAAATTTTGTACACCGCTAGCCGTGCCCTAGGGGCTCCCCCTCTAGCAGTGCCTCGGCCAAGCCCAAAGAAACTGGCATTTTTAGCTATGGATCCAGCTGCTGTTGAAGCTGTGTGGGTTCCATGCCCCAGAAAATCTCTCGCTGATCGATACTCCCGGTTGCTACTAGCGTTCAACGGCCCGTATTCTTCTTCGAAACCCTTAACATAGTAACGGGCACCAATTAACTTCCGGTTACATGCTTTTTGCGGATCAAATTTTTCTCCTCTAACACAAGTTCCTTTCCAAGATGAAGGAATAGGACTCATGGAAGGCTCTTCCTGAAAACTTTCGGATTCCGGCCATACTCCTAGTTAATTTTCACCATAAAAAATAAATCCATTAGAAGTAAAATTGATTTGCTTTAACATAATACATATGCATAGAATAAGAATAATACCTGTATCAAAGATCCCAACAACAATGTCATCACCATAGGCTAGTTGCACAGGAGTCACTTCACCAGTATTGTCCAAAATGAGTCCCATAAAATCCCAGCTTCTTGTTGTGTGCAACTTCAGTACTTGGCTCTCAAATATCGATATCACTTCTTCCATCTCTGCAGCCACATATTAATTTCTTTTCTTGATTAAAATTTTCAACTCATTGATCAGAATTTTAAAATAAATTAAACAAATTAATCCTTAATTATGCAATGTGGTTAGGTAATTAATTACCGGCTAAGGAGGCTGCTTGGCTTGAATTGAGCTTTGCTGAAAAGCCAGAGAAGCTATACTTGTAGCTATAGAGCAAGGATCTTTTAGCATCTTCTTCACTTAAGTATGTAGAAAATTGATAGTAAGTTATCGGAATTTTAGAAATCGCAGCTTTGTAACAAATTCAGTGAAAAATGAACTAAAAACCTTGCGAAGACGCTAGAGAGGAGTTGAAGATGAGACTTTGAGATGAGATTTGGATCACAATGCCGGTTGTGCCCTAAATAGACAATGTGGACCTGTATAAAAGAGGAAGATCAATTACATAGTAGAAGAGAAAATGAGATCAATTAAATATTTAAAGGATCAAGCACTTGAAGTTCGTAGTAAAGTTACATGAGATGCTGTTGATGTTGAGTGTACAAAAGAAAGCGAAAGTGAGAGCGATAGGCCCCAAAAACCATGAAGATAAGAAGCCATTTGTCTCCCATACGGAAGAAGCAACATGAATGGTTGAGCCATTAAATAGGCACATAGCCATTAAAGAAAAGGATGCTTATAGTGCGTGCATTCGAAGGCTCTAATTAAGGCTGCAACAAGCACTTATATTTTTCCATAACGTCAGCTGGATTCATGATGTTGATTTACCTTCAAAGCTTAAGCTAGCACCAAGAAGGGCTTCTGCTTTTGTATTTTTCTCACACTTGTCCAGTGTTGTATCTAGCTATGTGTATATCTTAGGTAGAATTAAAGCCTATGACTACTTTTATAAAGCTCCATCATATACCATGAACACCATAAAGAGAAATGCATGTGGCTTTCATCATTCTTTTGAATAAAATTCTTCAGCTTTCTAGTTTCTTTCAAAGGAAATTAACTACTTAAGTTCACTAATACAGCTTCTTAAGTTCACTAATACAGTATCAACGCATTGGCTTTTAATAAATGCAATTTTGGGATCCTGTAAGCTTAACTGAAAGCAAGGCAGCAAAAGTATCAAAGGTTTTATTAGTAACCCTAAATTATAACTTATTATACGAAATGTACAAATGAAACTTGGCAAGGAATCCTTGAAATTAAACTAACTTTGAGAACAATTTTAGATGTGTTTGAAATGAACAAATGATTGCTTCCCCATGTGAATTCGGAAGACTATGCAAACACTAGGTAGTTTAATGTCATTCCAATGAAACTTGAAATATTAGCTCAATTAGATTGATCTTGGATATAAGTTTAGGGTTTTCTTGGTATAGATTTCATTTGGTGAAACTAGAACTAACATATAGGCAACGGATGGTTCAATTATATCTAGCTAGGAAACATGTATATGGAGAATCATGAAGTTGCATCACAATTTCATAACTCAAATGTTTCATAGGTTTTGCCAAATTCTTAACTGTGTCCACAAATACGCTGGGGAATCATCAATCTAGCTACGAGGAACAAGATTTAAACATCAATCGATCAAAACTATATTAGCTATAATCTATGCAGGGGACTTGAGTAGTTAGTAGAAGTAGTTCTATATCTATAAATAAGTTGATGCAGCAGGGTCTTACTTCAAAATTACTTATTCTACTGAGAAAGAATTGAGGAAAAAAGAAGAAAAAAGAAAACTGTGTACACAAATCAAATCATCCATTTGCTAAAATTTCGCTGATACATTATGTAAACTGATCTATTACTTTACATAATCACTAGTTTACAATCAAAGAACTTAAATTATACGAAACACGTTTTACCTTTGGATGTAGAAATTTCACATCATTAAACCTACGTTTGTATGATGCACTAAGAATTTTTTTTCGTTGATAGGTATATGATCTTTGTCATAGCAATACATAATTGCATCTTAATGCATGGTCATAATTTGAAGAAGTAAAAGCATGCATATTGTCTGCTTTGCTTAGATAAGCAGGAATTTTAAGTGCAACATAAATAATCTCTTTCTCATGAGACATTGGATTTGTTATAGATTGAAATCACCTGAATATATATGCAAAACGGGTAATCTTTTATAATTTTTTTGTAGTTTCAAACTAAATGTGCGCTATTCATGAATTTTCGAAAATTTACAATTGTAAGATATTTACTTTTAGTTTGCTAGTTTGAATGCACATGGCATGTTGTTCTTCAAATAAATGCAAGTCTTTGATGGAGTTTAGCTCTATCATTTTGTCTATGAAGTTCAACTTGGATACTTATTATCAAGAGTTGACTGTAACTTGTGTTTTCGAATGCTCAAACAAGAGAATTCATTGTGCCCTATGCTTTTGGCTAAAAAGAAGACCTAATAGTCCCATCCGAATAAGTCATTATTTCTTCCCACAAGTTGTTTCAGAGCACAATTAATATGCTGATTATACAGACTTTTTGTTGAACTCGGGCGGGCATGTATTGAATAAGGTTTACTTCTTTCAAGTGTTTGATAGAAGCTAACTCCTTTAAGTTGCAGGCTGAGCGAGCTAGACTAATTTTTGTAAGGTAATAAAAAAATCTTTTAAAAAAAGCCATTAAATCAAACCACAACATCAAAATTAACACTTTTTGAATTTGAAAAATATCTTGTGAATTAAGTTCAATCAACAATAAAAATTATCAACTTCAAAGCCATGACTACAGTACCCTATGGATACTATACCCCACAACCCGGCACCATTAGATGGTTCTAGTTTATTAATTGTTAGTATCTTTTTAATTATTTGACGATGTTCAGACTATAGAGTATGATGTCATTAGGGAATCACACATAGACCCTAATTTAAAAAATTAAAAGGCAAATGAGTGACAAATAGCTTGTCATCATAAGTTTATTTATTGAGATGGAAAAAGATTCCTGAAACAAGATGAAGTGAGGAAGAAGAAGTCGGGGAAAATGAGAGTGACGAGTTCCTAAAACAACTTGAGTGATTGAGCTTGTAAATAATGAAAAGACAATTTTGTAAATAAAATATTGGTAGTTCCATACATACTGCATGAAAATTTTATAAAATTACAACATAAGAATTATATAAAGTCACAAGCAATATGGAAAAATTAGCAAAACCCAATTTTTTAATATTGTTGTCTTCTTTGCAGGAATTAATGGAGCCCTTCAAGTCATAGTTGATCTTCTAAAGATGCAATATTATTCATTGTACAGGTTAGTAAAAAGTGCTTTATATAAAGCTCTATTCTAGTGCTTATTATCATAGTAAAGAGTGCTTTTTATAAGTTTTTTCTAGTGCTTAATTGTCTACAGCGTATTGCTTCTTATAGTAGCTTCGGTAGTATTATCGTTTATTATACAAATTTCAAAACTATGATTGTATTGAAACTAGATTATATACATGACAATCCAATTATAAGTTGGCATCCGAAATTAAATGTGTACACTACAAACTATAGAAAACATATGACTTTGCAAAAGGTGATATTTATAGTGGAAGATATTGAAATCACCGAGGGGATATTTGAAGATTTATTAGTACATATATTATATTAGGGTATGATTAAAAAATACGTGTGTCGATGTACGCTAACGACTCATAATTGATCTTCGAAGGATAAACTCTCCCACGTTCTATAAATAAAAAGTGGTTTGTATAATTGTAATAATCTATATTATGAATAGGTAAGATGTAATTAATATGCTAACGAGTTTGTTACGTGTATCGATCATATTTACTTGATAAGTTGGATTATGATTACAGTAAATCTAACGTTGCGATTATATATATAAATGATCAATTGATTCTTTTACATTACTCTTCAAATACCGGCAGAATTAATTGTCCTTGCACCTTCACAAGTATTGTCATTATAATTGTAATGGACATGTGTTTGTATGCCACCTAAATTAATTACTGCTATTTGCCAGCGTCGATAATCATCTCAGGCAAGATTAACATGAATTAATTTGCAGCTGTTAAATTACTTAAATAATTATGATTAATCAATTATGAGTACTTCTAATATTGCTGTCCAAAATTATCTGCACGAGGCACAAGTTGATCGATGCATGTTGTACGTATGAGGAATTATGATGGACATGGGGAAAAAAGAAGAAAGAAAAACAAATAAAGAAATCGATTTCACATAATTTTTTTTTTGTCAGAACTACGAGGTAGTTATGAGTGAGTCCTAATTGTGAGAGGTATTTTTAAATATGTACCACAACTCAGATTAATTTCTGTTCGCACAGGTCAATTAATAAAAGATAAAATTCTAACAAAAGTAATAACTCAATATGAAAGCGAGACTTAAATCTCTAATTTTTCTTAAAAAATAGGAGTTCCACCAACTAACTTCAATTTTGATTACACATATTTGTTTGTGTGAGGGTGTAGGGAAGAGATGGCAAAACAAGTGGTTATGGGTTTTCTGGTGCGTGTCAAACAAAACGAGCATGCATGCGAGACCATCCATATATATAGCATTAAAGTGAGCATTTAATTTGGACCCACTTTCCACTAACTTCAATCCTTCCAGCTTCTGCTTACTTAAAAGTGCTTCCAAATTAAAGAAAGAAGAGTAGTAGCAGCCAGTACACCACATGTCAGGTCAAGCGCGGTCTCTAGTCTCTAGCTTTATCTTCTAATTTGGCGAAGCAGAAGGTATTAAAGGACAACGTACAACATTATTGATATGCAACAGCCAAAATCTGCACACAGACATCACAACCAAACAAAAAAAGCGTAAGCTTCGCCATTTGTGTATTATCTACGTACTGAAAATTAAACTTATCAATATATTATGTAGCCCAGCCACGTTATACAGTACATCAAGAAATTATGCCCTATGTCGGTGAAGCTTAGTCGTCAAAATTCTTTCAAAACCAAGTGGATCAATTATATCCAAGTTTTGACCAAGTCCTATAATATAACCAATTCATGAGAAAGAAAGAGAAGGAGAGAAAATTACTCGGACGACTAATAAGCAATATTAATTATTATTAAATTACCTGCCGACGTTGGAAATCAGACACTAATTATTCTAGTTTAAGGATAAACTCTTTGAAAACTAGCGCAGCCGTTGACCATTGATCTTTTTGCTTTTTCTCCACTGTTTTGACTCTTCCTAGCTTGAACAATCTATGATGATAATATTTTTTTACCAGACAAGCGCATTATAAAATGCAAAGATGACAAGGATCTTGACCTAATTTTTAGCTTGGAAAACGTGGAGGAATCATAAAATTATTTAATCTAACAGATCATATATTAATATTAATTATAATTCTTCTGCTGTCGTGTTGTTGTTGTTATTATTAATATATATATATATATATAGAATATTTCCTTTTCATCAAGTGCATTTACAACTGGCAACCAACCGCGTCTATATGTACATAGCTAGGGCATGCTTGCAGCATTCAACTGTATATTTCAACCAAACAACAAATTCAAGAATAAGCCGCAACACTTGTAAGAAATGTTTTCTTGCAATAATGGAAATGCACGTGTGTTGTTTTATTTATTTATTTTTCTTGTCCTGTTTTTGTACATGTTCTTTATTTGGTTTAATTAGTGTAAGTTTGCTAAGTAACCCAAATGAATACAAGTCTTTGTGCTTCCAGCTTCATCTTCTTAATTCCAATACTCTTTAACCGATGGGTGGTGATGACTTTAATTAGTTATCTAGGCATGAATTAATAAATTTTACAGAGCAAATATACATACATGCTAGCTACATTTAGGATTTGAGAAAGGATCTTGCTTGGAGAATCTTCTGTTTCCCAGCTTGCTCTCCTTTGTTTCAGAGGGCTGTTGTGTTTATTGAATGTAAGAATAATAACAAGCTGGTAATTTAATTTAAAATTCTAATAATGAGAAATTCTATGATACAAATACAATCAGTTAATGCATGTAAAACGCGTGATTAGATTTAATATAATCACTACTTACACGACAATTTTTTAAAATAAATACACATATACATGAATTTTTATTTAATATATCACTGACGTGGTACTTCAAATATATCGATGAATTTCTATTCATGGATTCTATTCTCCATAAACTCGCACATAAAGAAACTTATAAAATTGGAAACTTCGTATGGACCTATTTTCACTTACATTTCTTTCAGAAAGTGATAGCAAATAACAACATAATAGTATTATTATAAAGTGAAGGCAGCTTTCTTTCTAGGTTCGGTAACATCATCAAGCCAAGCGTAGTCATTAATTCGTCGGTGGGACATTGAGCTGAACTTTCACCAGCATTTCCGAAATCAATAAGAATTCCCATGATTTTAGTTTACCTATCGACAAAGAAAGAAAACGAGAAGAGAGATAGATATATAGATTTTCTTTTTTGCCTCTCAGATTCAGAATATATCTTAATTTGTTAGCAATATCACACCATCAAAGTATGTCCAAGTGTTATTTAATTACCTGCCGACCTTTGGTTATCGTGACTATATATCTACTCTTTGAAAAGTTAGCTCATCTCTTGACTTTGAATTTTCTTTGACTTGTGGGTGAGAGATCATTTTCAAGGCAGATTTTAATTTGTGAAAACAACCAAAAAAATGTTAAAATTTAAAATTTGCTGTAGCTTACTGGTTTGGAAAGAAATGGGATTTAAATCTTATTTAGAATTAAGGTTGGACAACTATAACTTAAAAATTACACCACTAAAGTATCTAATAAATACTAATTGCTATAACATATAAGTTAAACTAATTTGATTTTATATTTGTATGATGAAAATTTTATTATATCTTTATTAATTTTATTAAATTATTATTTAAAAATTATACTTACTACGTACTATTAACTTTTATTTTATATTTACAATTTTTTTCTAATTACAACAACGGTAGATTTTAAATTACAATACCTTAATAATAATAGGGTCTTAATTAAGATAAATTATCTTTTACTCTATATACACACACACACTTAAAATGTGTGTGTACGAAATATATATGTATGTATATTTATGGTGTCATAGAGATTATTAGATTGATCGAGTTGAAATACTAGACAGTTAATTTATTAAATCTCTTTTATCGGAAGTAATAATGCATTGGGATACTAGATGAACAAGCTTGTTTTATTAATAAGCAGTAAATGAATGGTTCCCCTATGTCATTAAACTAACCAAAATGTTTTGGATATCTCTTATTTTAATCAATACCTTTCAAAAAGAAAGTAGCAGCACTTTATTTCTTGGCATTAATGGAAATATTTTCTTGCGATAATGTGCATGCACGTGTGTTATTTTTTCTTTACTCCTTCTGTACAGTGGTTTTTTTTTTTTTTTGGTTTAGTGCAACCGTGCGAGTCTGCAAGCAGCCCAAATAACTAACAAAGTCTTTTAACTGTGCTTCCAGCAATAGCTTCATCCTCAAACCGATCACGACCCTCGATCAAAATCTAAGCAAAAAATGGAACAAAGTAATTTTTTATTTTTCCCTTTTTCCCAATATTATTGACTAACTAAGAAGATTTAGAAGATTAACACACGTATCTCAGCCATTGAAATGACATATTGACATTACATGCATGTATGAGTTGTCTGTTTTTGTTTTTCCAAGCTTCCCTAAGAAAAAAAGGGTAAATGTAGTTAACGTTGAACACATGTTTCTTAGCCAACCATCGAAATGACATTACATGCATAAACACATCATCATCATCGTCGTCGTCATACTCCCCACTTGGCATCATGAAGCTTTTTAACCCCCAATGTTGACGTTCTTGCACGCATGATGGCTTGCAAGCGTAACGATATAGTTATAAATTCTTATATAAATTTATGTGATATTAATTTATTGGTTAAATAAAAATATAAAATAATAAAAATAAATCATGTGGGTTGAGAAATATTTAATTCAATCAATTTATCATGTCACAATAAATTTACATAAGAGTTTCTTACTATATCATTAAGTTATTTTTGTTCTTTGGAATACGTATGCATAGATACATTTCACAATTGGACAAATGAAACAAATTTATAAGATTTTTTTTTTATTTAATACAACTCATGTAGGTGTGATGAAATTTATGCATAGCATATATATGAATGCTTCAGCAAATCTATTTCTGCATCAACATTATTTTTTGTTTTCAATTAAAACTAAGATATTGATAAAGATTTTTTTTTCCCCCTTTTTTTTCTTGTTTTTCATATGACCTTGATGTTACGAACAAATTTATTATTAGAGACTCATACGATCCAAACCAAGATATTTTTATGGAAGAATAGAAGTATTGACTATTTAAACAATACTAGAATCCTTTTTTGATATACACGTCTAATAATTTTTTTAAAACAAAACTATATTATTAAAATTCACGTTCTGTAAAGCGTATACGTCCTCACATATGAAATTCTTCATATAATATTACGACAGAAATTAGGTAAGATTTCAAAGGGATTGATCATGCATTAATTGGCTCCCACAAATGGAAATTTTGCACTTCGGTACAGTATTTTGGGATGAAAAAGGGAGAAGAAAAAAGAAAAAAAAAAGCTTTGTGTCACTTTTCTTGGCTTTTTTTTTTCTCCCCATCAGAGTGATCGATGTTCATTCATTTTGAATCCAACTCTCAAAATAATTACATCAATATTAGATGAATGACCAAATTTTTTTCAAGATGAGATTTAATCATTTTGCTTGTGGGACAATCAAATATCCACTAAATTTTTACTCAAATGTGAATGTGCACGTGTTAAATACTCAAAATAAATCCATCTAGATTGGTAATTATATGTGATAAACTAAAATAATCAAATAATATGAACCCAAAAAAAAAAAAAAACGGTAGGTAAAGTTGTTGAAGATTTGCTGCAATTAGATTCATTCCTGACTCTGTTTTGGTGTGTGAACATAGCAAAAAAAAAAAAAGTGATTCAATAGGATAGTGAATGACAAAGATTGGTGGAGATTTTTTTTTTTTCAAACTTTTTTCTTCTCCTCTTTTGAATGGAGATTGAAATGCCTCCTACATGCGCACTAAAAGAGATCAGATGAAAGAAAACAGAAGGCAGCAAGTGAAGCAAGCACTAGGAAGACAAAAAGCCAGCTACAACAACAACAGCAACTCAAAAACTATTTTGTGTTTTCAAATGAAAATCTAACAAAACCATCTGCTTCCTCGTGGGCCCTACCACTAAGCACTCACCCCATTATAGCCCACCAAGAAACAACTCTCTCTCTCAGTCTCTCCCCATCAACTTTTCCACCAAAGACAGCTCTCTTTCTTTCTCTCTTTTTCTTTTGCTTTCTTTCTCCCATAACTGCCCATACGTTTTTACAGAAACAGAGGAAAACGCAGTGGCTCTGTTTTTTGAAAGTGTTTTCTTTAAAGTCTGTACCACTCAAACAAGAGTGAATAAGTTTGGTCTTTGCTGATGGGATTTTGGTGAGAGAATCAGTCTTCTTTTCTCTTTTTTAAAGATTTTGATATAATGGGAAATTGTTGGTGTAAATGGGAGCCTTCAGTTTACATAGTTTCATCAAATCCAAAGTCAGGTTTGTGCCCTTTAAAAGCTCTGTTTTCTCCCCACTTGTTCAATAATTCTATATATCTAGAATAAAATTGTAATTTAATCCTGAAAATGAGTTAGATGATCATGCTATGTCATAATTAAAATCAGTTTCTCCTATGCAAACTGTAATTCCACTTAAACATACGCTCTGTTTTTTTCTCCCCTTCCTTTTTTTCTTCCCCTCAGCTTGTTGTTATTTTAGATTTTTTTTTTTGTAATTCAAAATTTTCTCTGGTTTTATTGTATTCTGATAACTGATATTCTTCTGTTTTTTTTTTTTTCAAAGATTCATTTGTAGGGTTCTTTATTCTAGATATTCCATTTTTATTCTGCAAATTAATGAAGAAAACAAAAATGAAGAAAGTTCAAAGCTTTTTTCATTTTCAGTCAATTTCCCACTGTAAAGGTGGTACATTTTCTTCTACTCTTTTTCAGTGCAAGTGGATACTTGTCACGATAGTGCGTTGATTCTTATCTCAACAGTAATAAGTAAATTTAAAAAATAAATAAATAAATTTATCGTTTTAAAATTAATTCTTTTACCCTTTTTCCATTCTTTTTCTTTTTTTTAACATATACTGTTTTGAAAATTTAGAATTTGCTTTTTTATCCCATGCTCAGACATATTTTTAATTGATTTTTTCATATTTTAGCGTCACGTTAATCTTGATAAGTATTTAAATTTTATTTTAAGAACAACATTTTTATATTTGAGAAACCCTTTAATTCTGATATCACGGTTATTTTTTATTTTAATTCTTTAGAATGGTAAATTTGGTTCTTAAAGCTAATTTATTCTGCCTTCAACTGTTTGATAGAACTGATAAAAGGAAGATACAAGAATTCATCCCTATTGATTGGATGATTATATATATGATGTTATGTTTTTATGTGTTTCTTTTCAGAATCACCAAAAGATGAGAGTCCGTCCGAGAAAGCTAAAAAAGAATACAGTAAGTTACCATCAAATCCGGAAGAAGTAGAGGACCTGCGTCGTGATTCGGCTGCAAATCCATTGATTGCATTCACGTACGATGAACTGAGAATCATCACTGCAAACTTCAGGCAAGATCGTGTGTTGGGCGGAGGCGGATTTGGATGTGTTTACAAAGGGTTCATTTCTGAGGACTTAAGGGAAGGGCTTCAGCCTGTTCCAGTGGCTGTTAAGGTTCATGATGGTGATAACAGTTATCAAGGCCACCGGGAATGGCTGGTAATCTTTATGTCCTTAAAAGAAGTTACCATTGTTGATATTATTCCATTCTTAATTTTACTCTTGTATATTAGAGCCTTAAATATACATATCGTTGATTTGGTAGAGGGGGTTGTGTGTGTCTAGGCAGAAGTCATATTTTTGGGACACCTTTCTCATCCGAATTTGGTTAAGTTGATCGGTTACTGCTGTGAAGATGAACACCGGGTACTAATATATGAGTTCATGGCTCGGGGTAGTGTCGAAAACAATCTTTTCTCAAGTAAGTACATCCTTTCATTTCAATAAATTGATGCTTACACATCAGAAAGTGTTAGCAAGGCACCATACTGGAGACACATATAGCGAATGATGAAATTGTTGGCCAGAGAAAAAATTGAAACAATGTCTATCTCATCCTCAAAAGCACCTTCAGTTTTTGCCAGCATCAGTTCTGGTGAAAGAACTGATGATATACCGTTAGTCCATTAACCCCACAAGGCAATCATTCAATTTGTTTTATGCCCATAATGCTGTGATTGTTAGCATTTTTAAAGGGAATAATGGTAAAGCTAGCTGCTGGAGTAGTGCCTCTGAGCCTAGAACAGATGTCACGTTCATGGAAAGGAATGTGGGTGTGAAAGTGCTAGAATTTGATTTAATGCTTAGTTGCCTGTGGATCTAGGAGCAATAGAGGTTAATAGAGAGGGGAACTAAGAATGGAAAGTTGTTATAAGCAGAAACAAATTAAGGATGTAAAGTTGTTTTCATGTCGTTCTAGTGGTTTCTAAAATGATATGGCTAGGATAACTAATTTGTTGGTGTGTAATACAGGCCTATGATTTTGTCTTTTGTTCAAATTGTAATGTATTTTTTCTCGTTGCAGAAGTACTGCTTCCTCTTCCATGGTCTATCAGAATGAAGATTGTGTTTGGTGCTGCAAAAGGACTGGCCTTCCTTCATGAAGCAGAGAAACCTGTCATCTATCGCGACTTTAAGACATCTAATATTCTCTTAGATACGGTTCGTACGTCGAAAATGTTGCACATGTTTCTTAGAAAAGGATTAACATGCATTCGGTTTCACAGAATTGATATATAGGGAAACAAATTGTCTTAATACTAATCAGTATTTGTTATCTGAAATCATAACGTCTAGTTGTAAAGAATTTCATCAAATATCCCTTGCATTCTTGTCATTTAATCGGCCTAAACTCAAATTAATCTGCAATTTGCTTAACATGTACAAAAATGCAGGACTACAATGCAAAGCTCTCGGACTTTGGCCTTGCCAAAGATGGACCAGAGGGGGACAAATCTCACGTTTCAACTCGCATAATGGGAACTTATGGATATGCAGCCCCTGAGTACATAATGACGGGTTGGTAACTTCACGTTATTCATTAATTCTTCTAAATTAAGGATCTATGCAATGCAACCATCTGTAATCGAAATGTATCAGTCATTTTTCCTTTGTTCGAGTGAAATAAGCCTGTGTATAACTAACATGTGAACGAACTGACATAAAAATTATTTTGTGCAGGTCATCTAACTCCCAGAAGTGATGTGTACAGCTTTGGTGTCGTGCTTCTTGAGATTCTGACAGGAAGAAAATCACTAGACAAGTCGCGACCAGCCAGAGAGCAGAACTTAGCAGATTGGGCTCTCCCTTTGCTTAAAGAGAAGAAAAAGTTACTCAACATCATTGATCCTCGACTAGAAGGAGATTATCCAGTTAAAGGAGTTCATAAAGCTGCCATGCTCGCCTACCATTGCTTGAACCACAATCCAAAAGCAAGGCCTTTAATGCGGGATATTGTGGATTCATTGGAGCCATTGCAAGTACTCCCAGATGAGGCTCCCACTCCAAAGAATTTTGTAACTGTGGTTACTCATGAGGAACCAAAAGCTGAGATTCAAACAAAAGATTCACAATCTAATTAGTTAACATGCATATGATTTGGGGGTTGGTTCTGTTTTGTGTATTTGTTAAGCTTCTCTTCTCCAGATTTAAAGGAGAGTTTTTGTATCATCACATATTTTTTTCCTTGTGTGTGTATAATCAATAGAAAAAAAAGCACGCTATTTTACCTTTTTTTTGGCATTATAAAGTGCATGAATCATGTAGAACATATATAAACAGATATTATTGAATTAAGTAAATGAAAAACAAATAATTTTTATCAGAAAAAATAAAAAGAAGGCAAAAGAAAATAAAAAGAATTAATGATATTATTCTTGGTGTAACGCACTAGCTAGCGTGGAGTTAGGCCCAAGCCTAGTGAGCAAAGGGTGTTATTATCAATGATTGGATTCAATGAATTAATTATTTTCTGATCTATTTAAACGTGCTAAATGGTTTGCTCTAAGTCATTTTTTAATTTGATTATGATTCTTTCCTGGTCTAATCTCTTCATCAGCATAAATATATGTGGATAATTGGTAATTAATAAATAAAGAAAGTAAAAAAATTAAATTATATCCATACACTATCAATTAAAGACAGTAAGTATAAGAATTTTAAAAACTCATGAGAGCTCAGATCAGGAGAGGATCTTTATCATTTTCAATTACCCTTTAGTACAGCACAACCGATTCTTGTCGTGTATTGATCGCACCATTGGATTCTCAACCTTGTAGATTTGTAGTTGGGTAAGAGCAACGTAGTCTAACTTATTTTCAGTCATTGCGTTCTCTCAACTCCGTATTGATAAGAAAACAAATTATCTATATTTTAATAAATAAAATAAGTTTTAAAATTTTGAGTTAACACTTAAGTCTAATTGATTATTTAACATTTGCTCCCAAAACTAAGTGGGTTGATAACTAATTCAGTTGGCAAATTTCATTGAGTGAAAAACAATGGTTGTTCGTTTAAATCCCGCTCAAATAAATAAAAGGATGAAAATTTTATAAAGAAAAAAGAAAATGACCCGTAGATAGGAGAGACAATATTGAACATGAACTTTAATTTACTCCTGTCAAATAAACAAACAAGAAGTCATCTCGAAATCAAAACATAAGTTAAAGTGGGGGAAAATGCAATCGCAAGCAAAATAATAATAAATCAACTGATTAAATCTATAAGTGAGACAACTAGCAACTGTAATTAGCAAGAGCATTGTAACACCGTTCCCTTGTGAAATTGAAACACATATGAGTAGAAAAAGATAATGGGAAATTATCAATCGTATACCCTTAGTTTACTCCATTATCAAATTTACTACAACACTTTCAGGGTATATTAGTCGTCCATCATAAGTTGATAAAATATATATATCATCCACTAAATAATTAGTTGTCGTTTAAATATGATGACGTCAGATGAGTAATCTAGTTTTTTCATATGATACAAGCGATAATTTAAAGGTATGCAAGTGATAATAAGAGATTTTAAGAATATACAAGTGGTAATTTTTAAAGGTAAAATCGTCAATTCACTATAATTTCATTAATTTTCAAAGGGTAGCTAACAGTTTAGTGGTCGACAAATAATTTTTGTTAATTTAAAGTAAACAATTGATACACTCTTAAAGTATTATAATATTTTTAATAAAAATATAAATTTAGATTATGTGATTGATAATTTCCCAAAGATAATTTGTATTGGGCATTGGACATAAAATTTTCAAAATAACCCGCTCAATTCACTCTCTCTTGGAGTTTAGCTAATCAAAAGAAACCCACAAATTCAAACCTAACTCAAACCAACAAAAACATAGATATTGGTGACGATAATCTAAATTAGAAATGGACTAAAGTAACTAAACAAATAAACAAAACCCTCGATCAGTGATGTCATGGAACCGACGTCACATAATACCAGCTGTCTGTCTTATTAATTAGTGTGGAGTCAAGATATTGTCTCTATCACTTGCTTTAGGTTTTTTAACTTTTTCCTGGAGCAATTTTCTTTTCTACTTTTATATCTCGTACTTCAAATTTCACCTCCCATTTTGATTAATTTTCTTTCCGTTCTCGTCTTTGCTCCTTTTCCATTTTATCCCTTGGAAAAAAGATAGCGTTTTGATGATCTTTAAAGAGTTTCCAGTATCCATTAGATAGTTATCCATCCAAGTCAGAGCTGCATGGATTATATTGTCCATGAAACTAGGTCATCTCTTTAGCTCCCATTTCTTTTTTCTTTTTCTTTTTACCCAAAAAGTTGCCAAACAAGTTAAAGAAGGAAAATTTCTGTTCAAATGATTGTAGACAAAGCAATACTCGTTTTGTCTCTCTCAATCTTTCTTATTCCTCTTAATCTTTGCACAAAAAGTACTTTTTCTCTTTCTTTCTTTTGGTAAAGTTAGAGATCTACTGAAAATTATTTTTAGATCAATTCAGTTGTGACGTCACAACCCAAATTTCTATTCTGCCAGGAGATTAAACTTAATTTGACAGATTTTTTTCCTTTCTTTTTCTTTATTCGTACCGAGTGAAGCTTCTTCTTCCGCCACCATGTATGTTTTTCACCAGATCTGATAATATTGTACGTATTTTTTGATTTATAATATATTTTATTTGTTTATTTACTCAGCCGTGAGATATAGTAAATAGATAGCTAGGTATTTAAATACATGCTAATTCTGATAAAATACATGCAGATCTATAGATCTGGATCAACAATAAAGGCTTTCATTCAATGGGTAATCAAGTTTTCAGGACTCAAAAACATGTCTATTTCGGCTTTTTTTTTTCTTTTTTTCTTTTTGCTTTAATTTGTTAGTTGCTTAATTTGGATGAACCTTTTTAAGCTTTTATGCTTTTTTGACATTTTTTTACCATATTGCTGTATTTTCTTTATTATTCTTTCTCTGTATATCTTATTAATATATCATGCATCCTTGTGGGGAGGTGGAGAGTAATTAGAATACCCCATAATTAATTAACTACCATCTTCGTGGTGCTAGCTAGCTTCTCGAAACAGTTTTATAATAATATGTTAACTTTGTGCTAGCTTGTTTCAAATGCTTTCACATAAAGGAAGCACTCATGGATAAGATAAATGTACATATGAGTTAATTAATCTCTTGTGTATATATATATACAATATGTAGGAGGGTTAAGTAATTAATTCTTAGCTTTTGTATATATATATATGTTATAATAACAGGGATCAAAATGAAGAGAATGATGGAGAAGACGCACAGGAAATGAACCGACGAGTCCACAGATTGGTGTTGCCAGAAGATGGATATGAGTGGAAAAAATATGGCCAAAAATTCATCAAAAACATCAGAAAATTCAGGTACGAATAAATTAATTAATTAATAGCATATCTTATTCAATTCTTGTTAGTATTAATTGTTTGGATCACTACTCCATTTTGTTTTGTATTTGTTTTTCTCTCGCTTTGTTTTTGGCCTCTAATAGGATGAGGTGAAATTAACCCCACACAAGTATAATTACTCAAGCTAGTTTAATTTTACGGAACGGTAATCAAGTTAGAATTGGAATGAACTGGATTGTATGTTGATAGTGCTCGTTTATTAATCTCTTTGGGTCTCTGAGCTTAAAAACAGGAGCTATTTCAAGTGCCAAGAGAGCAGTTGCATGGCCAAGAAAAAAGCCGATTGGTGCACCTCGGACCCAACCACCGTCCGAATTGTGTATGATGGGGATCACAGTCACACCCACCATGGATCTTCCTCATCCTCCTCCGCAGATCAACCTAAAAGAGGTTCCTCCAATACTTCATCAAATGCCAATCAGTATAACTTGTTAACACAAGTGTTTGGAGATCAATCATCAAACGCACCACCAGCTGGCAGACGCAATTAGGTCATTAACTAGGAATTAATAATTGAATTTTTAATTAGTTCCAAGTTCTTCATTTTGTGGGAATAATTGAAGTCCCAATTCTAAATTAGTTGAACTCCTGTAAATTAATTATCTACCTAGAGGCTGGCTTGAGCAAATGTTTCATTAACCACTTTGTAAAGCATATTTATTTCATTCTTGCCGCCGAGAGATTTGAAGTTCCAATCCTAAACTTCTGCAAATTAATTAATTACTCTAAAGAAAATTCCAAATAAATCTTAGGTAAATAAAAAAAAATGATAAATGATAAATGATAACATGTTGACACTTGACACTTGACAGACAATAATTTTATTTAAATCAATTTATAATAAATTAGGAGAAAGAAAAACTAATCTTTGCCTTTCGGTGCATGACATGTTGGCTGTAGCTTCATCATAGAGTTTTTTTTTTAATATTGATTAATCATCAGATTACTGTATTACACATATATTTACAATTGTTATTATAATAGATATATTACATTGATATTTACAATCAGAAATACATGATTGAGACTTATATTATTACATGAAATTTTTGAAGTATATGTTCAGACAAATAATCCCTCACTTGCATTTCACGAGGAAGAAGAAATATTAAGCACGTTAGCCCCCACAAATGCTTTTGTGGGATTTGAACCGCTGCCCTCACAACGGCCGAAGTGGCCATCATAGAGTTAATTACGTGGAATCTGTATAAGTTGTCCTTTATATTTGCTATATCTTTCTGTTTCTACTCCAGAATAAAATTTATATGGTACGTCGTTTATAAATTTATCATATCATATATACGACATTTCATACAATTTTGTATGACACCATTTAAAGGAGTAGAAAGTTTACACCATGTCATCTATGTGCCGGAGCTTAACACGACATGCCATACACAAATTCAAACTATATGCCTAATAAACGACATTTCATACGAATTTTGCTGCGGACTTTTAAAATGTATGACATGTCATCTATTTCTTAAAAAAATAAATGTCAAGTCATACCTGTTCCACTCAAATTTACAACTACCATGTCGTGCAATGAAGGCCAAAGATTGAATTTTCTCACTTTCCCAACTTAATATAGGGCACGATTGAGATTGCGGTTAAAATTTAATAAGTTGCTTATTAAATAATTTTTTATAAAAATAGTGTTTGTAAATTTTGTAAAAACAATTTATTTTATAATTTTCTTTATTTTATCAGCAGCTTTTAAAAACATGTAGAATGTTATTTTACATAAGCAGCTTATTTAATAAGTTATCATATATTTTTAAATTCTTATTATAACCCTAGATTTTAATAAAAATATAATTATATCTGATTTATCCATAAACTCTAATATATAAATCATATCTTTATCTTTATCATATTTTATGTAACATATTATAAAGTTCTTTAGATTTTTTTAATTGAGTTTTTTAATGCAATTTTACATATTGAAGAAAAAAGATATGACTAATATGTAAGAAAAAAGATATGTCTAAACAATTTTATTAAACATATTCTAAAAATAAAAAGTAATTAAAACTTATGTTTATTTTGATTATTATATAATAAAACAACATTTTCGTAATAAAATTTACCAAACACATACACTCTACTTTTTAAAGTCACAACAGTTGTAACAACACAGTTTACCAAATGCCAATATACTTTTTTAATCAACAGCTTATTTTATCTGCACAGCACAAACAACTTATTTCATCAGCCACCACAATCCCAAACTAACCCAATATAAATTAACATATTATTTCATTACTGGAGAGGTGATCGCCTCCTTATTCTATTTTATTATGCTTTTGAGTCAATCATTTTTTTTTCCAACAAATACAACAAAACTATAATAAATCATAATAATATTCACAACATCCAACAATACCAAGATTGAAATATTAAAGGACAAACCTCCGATAAAAAAAAAAGTATAGTTTTGAAGCAAATATGAAATCTTTTAAAATACAAATACGAAGTATGGAAATTTCTTTTCAAATTTAATTCCAAACCTCAAAAAAAATTTTTAAAAAGAAAAATTTAAAGTTTCCTGCTTACAATAGTAACATAACATGCAGGCTTATAAAGGGACCATTAAAAGTCAAACTCAATAGATGTAAATGTGAAGAACTTAAGTCTCTTGTGTGCTTAAGTAAGTTAATTGTTATAATTATTGAACATATTTTTGGTTCATTTTGTACTTAATTACGTAAATTGCATATTCGATATTTTTAATTATACCATAGATGAGGAGATTCAAACTTATGATGTACTAGTAGTATATATTTAATTCTTTTAAATATTTGAAAGTATCCTACAATTTTACGATTATGGTGTTTAAATTTGTAATTTCAAGATTATATATATAATAATTTTCCAATTCAAATTCTTAGATTTTCTTAAGAGTATGAGAAAATTTTTATCATAGCATATATTTACACATATATAATTTTTAAACTTTTTTCAAATTTTAAGAAAATTCAAAATCCAAACATCTATATACATATATTGCCCATATAAATTTTTTAATGCAGAGTTATATAATTGAATGTGAAAATCATATGTAGAGTAGAGAGTACAAAATACAAAACACTACCACAAACTAAACTAAAGTAAGTAGAAGAGATGTTCTAGAGTGTTCCAAAGTAAAGACAAACGAACGGCCTTCGACTTAAATCCAACGGTCGAGATGCACTCGAAGCTTCAAGAGCTAAGAAACCGTTTGCCCTTTATATTATCAACAAAACCCACCCACTCTCAGCTCCTACTCTGCCTGCAGCTCTCCTTATCTCTTTAAACCCTAAAGCTCTCGCACTCTCCGCCGTCTCACAGTGAGTTTAGCAAAACCCTTGAAGCTTTTTTCATTTCATTTTGTATTTTGTTCAAAGTTCTTTCCTTTTTAGTTGCTCTGGGTTTGTTTGTTGTGTTGGGAAATGAGAAAGATGAGGTTTTGGGTTGAAAATGGATAATGGGTATAATGATATGCTTGCAAGTTTGATTTTTCTCCTGCTTTTTGTTTAATGTTTTCTGTATGCTGTGTGGGTTTTTGTGCTCTATTTTTCTTTTCAGATAAATAATAGTAGTTTGAATTTGTGAGTCTAATCGTGATTGTTCATTTTGCTTCAATGACTTTGTAGAATTAGAGGCTTTCGAATTTTGAATAAAGAGGAGTATTTATTTTAATTGAACGTTGGTGATGTTTGCTGGGATTTTTTTTAAAATTTTTTTCCCTTCTAGTTGGTTATTTTTGTTGTTATTGTGAAAATTGATACCGTGTTTGATCAAATGCAATATACAGTTTAGTTGTCTTTGGTTTTTATATTCTTGAGTATATGTGAAAGTTGTTGAATTAAGGATTGAAGTTATTGATAGTTTGTGAGGCTAACTTGGTGGAAATAAGATTGTGGGTGTACAAATGCTTTTGTATCTAAATGAAGATTCCCCTATTTACTTTGATTTATTTTCTGTAATACCATGGGTGGAAGAGAATCTCATGTTTGCAGATTTTTATATTCACAATGAATCTTCTGCTTTGTGAGTGGGTAATCTTATCAGCATACTTTGGCTGAGCTTACTTTGTCAATGATGGTAGGTTTAAACAAATAAATGGCGTCGACTTTCACTGCCATGTCTTCCATTAGCTCCATGATTGCTCCTAATGGACGAATGACTGATAAGAAGCTTGCATCTTCTTCGAACAAATTGTCATCAGTTGCTTCCATTTCTTCAAGTTCATTTGGCAGGAGACAGAGCGTAGCTCTACGCAGAGCCCGCACGCCTAAGATTTATGCGGCAAAGGACTTGCATTTCAACAAGGATGGATATGCCATGAAGAAACTTCAAGTGAGTCTTGGTGCTAAAACACTGATGGGTTTTTGGTTAATGTTCCATTGCAACTTTCTTTCTTTATTTAGTTTTTGATGTCTCCCAATCTGTGTTTGCATTGTCACAGAATGGTGTCAACAAGCTTGCAGATCTAGTTGGAGTTACCCTTGGTCCCAAGGGTAGGAATGTTGTTCTAGAGAGCAAGTATGGTGCCCCAAAAATTGTGAATGATGGTGTAACTGTGGCCAAAGAAGTATGTATTTGCTCCATTGTTTATGATGTTCTATTGAGCTAGAAGGCAAGCATGTGTTTAGAATTTGAAATTTTATTATTGTAATTTTATCATCTATTGTGTCACCTGTTCTGCTGAAATTTTAATCCTTTTTAACATGTTTGTAGATCTTTTCCATCTTATTTTTCTTCTATTGTGAAAATCTACTCGATGTATGAGATTATTAACAGTTTGTTCTACTAACTTTATCCAGGTTGAGTTGGAGGACCCGGTTGAGAACATTGGTGCTAAATTAGTGAGACAAGCAGCTGCCAAGACTAATGACTTGGCTGGTGATGGAACAACAACATCTGTTGTTCTTGCGCAGGGGCTTATAGCTGAAGGTGTTAAGGTTGGTACAGTGTGATAGTTCTTTGTGATGGTTTTGTTGATCATCTTAGTAGCATGATAATTTTGGAATTGTGCCTTCTTTGTTAATTACTAAGTTAAATGATTCAGGTCGTGGCAGCTGGTGCAAATCCTGTTCTTATCACAAGAGGCATTGAGAAGACATCTAAGGCTCTTGTTTCTGAGCTCAAGCAGATGTCAAAAGAGGTAATGGGAAATTTTATTGAACAAGGTTTCCAAATATCAAGCCACCATTGCAATTTTTTGTGTATATTAATCAGATTTTGCGTATAGGATTTAATGAGAATATGTGGGGTTGCAGGTTGAAGATAGTGAACTTGCCGATGTAGCAGCTGTTAGTGCAGGGAACAACTATGAAGTTGGGAATATGATTGCAGAAGCCATGAGTAAAGTGGGACGTAAGGGTGTGGTGACCCTTGAAGAGGGAAAAAGTGCTGAGAATATGCTCTATGTTGTTGAGGGAATGCAATTTGATCGTGGTTATATTTCTCCCTACTTCGTCACTGATAGTGAGAAAATGGCAGTTGAATATGAGAACTGCAAGGTATAAAATCTATCATGACTTTCAACTTCTTACATTCGCCCGCCATAAAATTACTCTTGTTTTTTATCCTGTAAAGGTTAATGTTTATGTTGTGTACTTTTTTTCAGTTGCTTCTTGTGGATAAAAAGATTACCAATGCAAGGGACCTTATCAATGTTTTGGAAGATGCGATTAGAGGTGCATACCCAATTTTGATTATTGCAGAAGATATTGAGCAAGAAGCACTGGCAACTCTTGTCGTGAACAAGCTGAGAGGTGCATTGAAGATTGCTGCTCTTAAAGCTCCTGGTTTTGGAGAGCGCAAGAGCCAGTACCTTGACGACATTGCTATTTTGACTGGAGGTCAGCACAAATAATGTTTTATGATTTTGATGCAAAATATTGGTCGTTCTTTTGTACAGTGAAAATATTTGGAGTTCCTGTTGGGTATCCTTAAACTTATGTCCATTCGTAATTGTGGGATATTAGTGTTTTTCTAAGAGTATTCGTTCTCATTATTTTCAACTGCCTGCTTAATCTTAATCCATGCTGCTGATTGGGTTATCTCTTGGCATGCAGGAACTGTAATCAGAGATGAGGTGGGACTTGCCTTGGACAAAGTTGGCAAGGAGGTCCTAGGTAATGCTTCTAAAGTTGTGCTCACAAAGGATACCACCACCATTGTGGGGGATGGTAGCACCCAGGATGCAGTGAGCAAACGAGTGGCGCAAATCAGAACTCTAATTGAGGTGACTTTTTGTCCCTCTCTCTTTCTCTTACTTGTGTGCATAGAGCTAATGCTTGAATATGTGAAACTTTTATTATCTTGTTAGAAGAAATGTTCTGGGCTGACTTCAAAATTTTTCTCCTTTCAGAACGCTGAGCAAGACTATGAAAGGGAGAAGCTTAATGAAAGAATTGCTAAACTGTCAGGTGGTGTTGCTGTCATACAGGTAAATTTTCAGTCGCTTCAAGTGAGAATGTGATGTATGACATTATATTTCATATCCAACTTGTGTATTGATATCCCCTTGAACTTTTAAGGTTGGAGCTCAAACTGAGACAGAGCTTAAAGAGAAGAAGTTGAGAGTCGAAGATGCTCTTAATGCAACAAAGGTAACTTACGCTGGCACTGCTCTATGAAAAACATTAGTATTTTCCCCTTTTGGATTGTCATCATGAGTAAACCAGTGTTAAATTATACATCTTCATATGATTTTCAGGCTGCAGTTGAGGAAGGTATCGTAGTTGGAGGGGGATGTACTCTACTGAGACTCTCATCTAAGGTGGATGCCATTAAGGAAACCCTTGATAATGATGAAGAAAAGGTAATGTGTTGTATCAACTTCAAGATTTCATTGAAACGCATAAATTGTTAACTGGGACTTCCTTCTTGATGAATGGCAGGTTGGAGCAGATATTGTTAAAAGAGCTCTGTGCTACCCACTGAAATTAATTGCCAAAAATGCCGGTGTTAATGGAAGTGTGGTCAGCGAGAAGGTATAGTTTTTTAGTACTCTTGTAAGGCTTACTACAATGTGTTGTCAGGTTACAGATTTTGTTGTTCCAGTTGAAATTCATATCTCTATTTGCAGGTGCTTTCAAGTGACAATCATAAATATGGATACAATGCTGCAACTGGAAACTACGAAGATCTAATGGCTGCAGGAATTATTGATCCTACCAAGGTTAGTTGCTGTATTGCAGGTGCTCTGTAGCAACAATCATTAATATGCATCCCTTTTTCTCTTTTTTATGATTTATTTGGAGTCAGAAACCAATGTTAATTGTGTTCCTTACTGATGAATGTTTTTACTATAAAGGTGGTTAGATGTTGCTTGGAGCATGCTTCCTCGGTGGCAAAAACCTTCTTGATGTCCGACTGTGTGGTGGTTGAGATCAAGGAGCCCGAACCCGCTATGCCCGCGGGTAACCCTATGGACAACTCAGGTTTATATTTGCTGATCTTAAACAACTCACATGCTGTACTGCCTTAATTGTTACACCCTGCTTCTGTGTAACATTTTTTGCTCACCAACTTATTGTTACCATTTGTTGTTTCAGGATATGGATACTAAGATAATTAACAAGGTCACGGGAGGCAAGCAAATAAGGTTCTGACTTCGTTATAGCAACTATCTTTCAGTTTGATAGCGATGAGTTCTCTTCTTCTTGTAAATTCAATTACTCGACTTATTAGAGTTTATGGATTCTGGTGAGGATAGCTTGCCAGAGTACGGCTCCTATTAATTTGCAATTAAATGTACAATTGCAATGATTTTGAACTTTTTGAGTGAAAGAAATTTTATTTTGCTCATCTCCTTCACAGTCTGTGGTTGCTCACATTTGTTACTGTTCACTGTTCCTCGAGGTTAAATGTTATAACTCTTGGTCTTGAATGGTTGCATGATTTTACACCATTAAAATGTGTTTGGCATGGTAATCGATTATTACAAAAATTTGCTCATTTACTCGAATAATGTGCAACTATTCAGTATTCATATAAACAGAGTCGTTGCAAAATTCCTCATGTAAATCATTTTTCTTGCATGTAAGCTGTAAGTTCTAGTGACAGTAACGTGACTGGTATTATTACGTTACAAGCACGCTCTATAACATCAGATTCTGGGGTGATATAATCATGAATTGTGTTTTAATAGAGGTCCCGGTTGATTTTATAGTATTGTAGCTTATTGTGAAAAAAAGTTTGGCAGTTATGAAATAAAAAATTAATAATGTTTAGTAGTATGATATTCAAGTGATAATTTTAATAAAAAAATAAGGATTATAAATTTTTATTTTACAAATAATAGATTAGTTTAATGTATTTTTTTTAAGTGCAGTTTTCAAGGTATAATATCAAACAGGCGGCAGTGACACTTGGATAATGAGGCGCCATTTTACTTTCTTTGTCTCTTGGGTAGATGAAAATTCATCGCATGAAAGAGACCGTCATAATTTTCCCAATTCATGCATTTGCGTGGGAACAAAGAGACTTGAGTGGAATATCTGATTCAATCTTTTTCTGATTTTGAGCACATTTTGGTACAATTTTTTAGCACTTTATGATGTCAACTTGTTGCTTGTCAATTGGCTTAAAAGAGGCAGGTCTCCTCTTTTTCGTATCGGAAATTACGACAAGAATTGTGAAGAATTTGGCCTATGTTGCTATTGCACGAGTGACAGCATCCACGTTTGGACAAAATTATCACAGTTCATGGCTATTACTTGCATTAGAAGGCATAGACACAGTCCAGTTCCAGGTGGTGATAAGATAAATAGTGAAAATATTATTGTGGTCTTTTGAGATGGCTTTTGAATTTAGATAGTTTATCCACAATCTAGGGCTTATTGGTGTTTATTCAACTTTAGTATGGAGTTTATTTGGCAAACAGAATAAAATTTATAAATAAATATTCACAATGATGCATCTCTCAACAGACTCAAAACTCTTTCACTGTTCATCTTTGTGCTATTAAGTTTGATCATTAGTGATCTATATATGTACAACCAATGCACCTAGAATCTTTAAAGCAATAAGGCATGGTTTTCCCCATATCTATTTAAAGTCTTCAACTTTTCATTTATTGTTTCTTTTTTTTTTTTTCTCTCCATTTTTATGTCTCACAAGTAGTATAAATGAATAACTTGTTTTCCTAAAAAGTTTAGGCTGAAAATGTCCTAAAATATAAGGGTCCCTATCCCTACAACCAAAGAAGAGGGGGCTGTGCAGCACGGGCCCCATGGTTGCCTTTAAACTACTTGTACGCAACTGCATTAAATTATAATCATCAAATTAGGTTAATTTTGTGTTTATGATAAGAGTTTAAAGAATGCTAACACTCCGAGACAATTCTTAGTCAAACAAAGGTTATTATATGCTCTCAGTAACATACCATAAATTCTAAGGTATAAGAGCTTTAATCTTATTAAATAAATTAACAGCGATATTAAAAACATTGTCTAATGTAATTAATTTACTTTATAGCACTTAATAATGGTCCAAAGAATGCTGCCAACCAGCCGTTTCAACAGTTTCATTTCTCATATTCAAAATCTAACATTGATTTGGGCACTCCCATCTTCTCACACAAAGCCATTCAGATGAAATTTCTTAAGAAAAAGTTGGGTTCTAAAATAAATTTATATAACTACAATCAACATGAATCTTTTTGGCATTTTGAGGTGTGTGTGGGCGCGTGTGTATTATATATATAATTTTTAAGGTTATATATATATATATTTTTAAGGGCATATTATTAAAAATGTTTAATCTTTAATTTTCTTAGCTTTAATTGATGTTGTGGTTGTTACTAACTTATTATTATTTATATCAATATACACATAAGATCATATCATACAAGATATAGTGCGAATCCAATTAAATGAAAACTTTTTTTGGTACGATTTTCATTTTGGCAAATATTATGTTCTCAACTTTCACTAGAGTATTTAGGTCGTTACATTAAAATTTGAGTTGTTTTGGGGGGGGGGGGGGGGGGGGGAGGAAAAGGAAGACACCCTTAAAATAATTAATCACGCCAAAAAAATGAAACAAAGATGTGGGAGTAGCAAAAATGATGAGTGGACACGACAAAAGAATATAATACTATAAAACACAACAATGAAAAATATCAAATGAATATAATAATGTAGACAGTATCAAAAAACTATATAATAGATTAAAAAAAGAAAACATTATTATAAGCACTTAAAATAAAGGCAAAAGGTGATGACACAATCAAAAAACATGCCAAAGAGCAAAGGGAAGAAAGCTAAGTGTAAGTGATATGTAGAGAGAGGAAAGTGAAAGAAAATGAATTATGGCTTTACATAGAATTCATAACATTACATGCCATTGGCCATTGGCCATTGCCATTGCCATTGCCATTGCCATTGCCATGCATATGAAACATATATATAAATATATTCATATGCATGGTTGGTTTCTAATATGATGATGGTGTGTTGTGTTAAGTAACTAGAGGAGTGGTGTGAAGTTGCCAAATCTCGTATTGTAGTTGGTGAGTGTTGTTGTAGTGTTTTTGTTTTTGGCAAATTGCAAAACAACATAGACGCATACATAAGCTTTTGACATAATCATAATTCATAAAAATCATTCGTAATCTCTCTCTTTATTATCTTTGAGTTTTGTTTTTGTTTACTTTGAAAACCTCTTCTTCTTCTTCTTCACGCCGCCTCACTCTTTAACCTTACCTACATCACTCTCTTTGTGTTCTATCTAAATCACACTTAACAAAAACATAAAATAAAATATAAAATAAAAATTCACAACAATCCTGTGTGAAATTTCATTTCTTTTTGTGTAGTGTTGAGTGTGGTGGAGTCATGGCGTCTTCATTGTTGTCGCTCCTCTAATGCCAGCTCCCCTTCCGTTGTTGCTGGTGAGTCTTTGATAATGGTCATGATGATGATCGTTTCCTGTTTTCTTCTGCATTGTGATATTTTATTGTTTTTTCTCAATTGGGTTTATTTCTTTTTGGTTCTCGATTACTTTTGTGCTGGAAAGATAGAATTTTGATTCATTTCGACGATCAGAGGCTTCTGGGTTTGGCCTCTTTTGACAAAAAGATCGAATTTTTGGTTTTTTGTTTGTCGGAATTTTCACATGATTCTGATTTGCTTGTTTTTGAATTGTTACATGTAAAAGTTGACAAAAGTTGTCTTGGAATTGCTTTGATCACTCTGATGACCACGATGATGATGATGACGACGAAGTGTTTTATGGCCTTTGTATGTGAACTGGGTTCTTGTAATTGTTAAACTGTGATTGCTGTTTTCTTATTTTTCATTTCTTTCTAAAATTTTAATTGATATTTTGGGTTGGAGACTGTGATTATAGCTGCATTTGTTCAAAAATATGAAGAAATTTATTTATTTTGGTGATGAAATCCATTGATTCTAAGAGTACTGCAATTTGGCTGTATTTCAATCAATGGGTTCATATTGGACTGTGGAATTGTTCAAATTTTGTTTGGGGGATTCTGAGTGATGTGTTGTTTTACAATGTGGGTTGTAATTCTTGTGTATAGATTGGTGCATAGTAGTTGGAAATGACGTTGATAATTTTTCGGTTTGCATGTTGGATAAAATTCAGTTCAATGATCGTCACATGTCTATTTTATGAGTGCCCTCTTGACATGTCATTTTGTGCATTGAAGGGTTTTTCGTGAATCAGCATTGGCTAGTCAAGTTTGCTTTATTCAGTAGAAGGAATTTGCAAAAATTTTGTAATTTGTCAAAATGGAAGACAGGAGGAGTGAGCTGGTGGTTGATGAATTTGAAAAGCTTCTTGGTGAGATACCGAATGCTACTTCTGGGAATACACATTCTGAGGACACTGGACCCAAACAGGTGTCTTCGAATTATATCTTGCCACCTATCGCTGTCAATTCCAGCAAAGGGCCTTTGGCCGAAAAACTCAAAAACAATGGAAATTTAGATGAGGGAAAAGCATTGGTGAACAAATCTCAGCAATCACCAATCAAGAGGATTCCGCAACAGGAAGCAAATCTTCCTGATGATCAGTCCTTGACATCTGCATTTGCAGAATTGAGATTCAATGGTGGGATACCAATTGAACCTGTGAGTCCGTGGGAAAATTGTAAATGTTCACCAAATTATGCTGTTTTATTGGATTGTCAACATCCAAATGGCTTAAAGGAACCTTTTTCTAATGTGGATTCACAGCTGATGGTTGCTTCCTCTTTCCAGTCAACAAATAGTGTACCTAGTGGTTTTGATGAATTTGACTTGACAAAAGTTAGGCAAGAAAGTTCAAATATGGTCAATCTTGATGTTCAAGAACTCAAGAAGCTGCAAGTTGGCTATCGTCAGCCAGTTGAAAATTTCTCTGGTGCCTTGCCGAATGCTCATTCGTTGCAAGGATTCCGGTTTCTGTCTAATGTGCCTGTTCCTGGAGTAGAGTTTCCCGTAATGTCTGATCCGCAGCAATACTTTGCAGATACCCAATCGTCGTTTCCATACTTACATTCACAACATTTAAACCAGCCTCCCATCAGCTGGAGAAACATTGACCAGGAACAATATCATAGGATGCAACAGCAGTATCTGTATCTGCAGCAGCTTCGCAATCAGCGATCGGAATCCCAGCATCCTATTCAACAGAGTGGAAGCATTCCATCTAAGTTGGGCCGCACCATGAGACAACCGTGCTTTGAGATGCCAAACCGACTTGAACAATCTAATCAAGAACAATTTTGGGATGCTTATGCAGTCCCAAGGGGTGCAAATCATTTGAATTCTGCTTTTTCCTCTACAGATTGTAATCCTATGCATGTTTTGGGCAAAGTGGGAAAGCAGAATTTTCCTGAAAAGATTCTAACAAGATCTCAAGGGTTGAACACTCTTAAAGCTGTCAAATTTGGAACAGTTGGAGGACATGAATCACTTAATCATATCAATCAGAGTGGGAAACTTCTATCAAATGGTCATCTATGCCTCAGCTTATCTACTCCAAATGCTGGATGCTTTCAGATTGATGGTTTGAACTCATGGCCTTTATCTTCAGACTCCATGGATCTCAAAATTATTAGGCCACAACCTCAGAAATATAATTCTGTCGAAGAAGTCACTGGCAGAATATATCTCATGGCAAAGGACCAACATGGTTGCCGCTTCTTACAAAGAAAATTTTCTGAGGGCACATTAGAAGATATTGAAAAGATTTTTGTTGAGATCATTGATCATATTGTTGAGCTCATGACTGACCCCTTTGGAAATTACTTGGTCCAGAAGCTGCTTGAAGTGTGTAATGAGGACCAGAGGATGCAAATACTTCAAGCCATCACCAGAAAAGCTGGAGATCTTGTCAGAATTTCATGTGACATGCATGGGTTGATCCCTCACTGCCTCTTTTTATTATTTAGTTATCTTTTTTATTCTCTTTCACTGCAGTGTCAGGGATGCTGGATTGTGTGTATTTATCTCATTGTCTGTCTGTCTGCTGTTACAACCTACGCCATTTCTCTGTCCTGTCATGATATGCTTTAACTATTAGCATTTTGTTTCTCAGGACTCGGGCTGTTCAAAAGGTTATTGAAACTCTTAAGCGTCCAGAGCAATTTTCCTTGGTTGTTTCCTCACTGAAACCTGGTATAGTGACTTTGATAAAGAATATGAATGGCAATCACGTTGCTCAACGGTGCTTACTGTATTTATTGCCTGAGTACAGTAAGGTAATTGTCTAATCTCTCTACATTTTGTTCATTTCTGTTCGTATCATCACTGATGGTAAAAAAAATGCATTACTGTGATCACCTTAATTTATGATTGTCTAGGGAGTAGGGGAATCAAATCCTTTAGGGGAAATATTATTCATCATTGAGGATTACTTTTATGCAAACAAGATCACTTTTTTTCTTCTATCTTTATATATGTACATTAGTGCAATGTTTCAACACTGACACAAAGTGTCAAACATGAGAGTTCTGGAAAATATAGCCATGTATACATGTGTATATTGTGCTGTTAAAATTTGAACAAATTACGATATGGCAAATTTTGTCTGTTTCACAGTAGAACCTATGAACCACTGTCATATGTCACATACATTCTATTTAGAAGGAAGTGCATCTTTTCATATGAGAGTCAGACATGGTAGACAAATTCACTTGATCATAGTGTTCTCAAGTTTTTTGAACTGTTCGAATATCAAATTTTGGTAGAAGGGTCCTGCAAATATTGGCTCTTTTCATTTTTTATTTCTTTGGAATTCCTGCTCTTCAATGATATGCCATTAATGGGAGATGAGGGCTAATTTTGATTACTTCTAGGAGGTTAAACAGGTTGAAATGCCATAGGTAAACTTATAGTTTTGCATAGTTTTTCCTTCGACCGAAAATGTGCATTTGAATGAGCACTAGGATGGGAAATTATGTGTTGAGAATGTCTTTTAACTCTTCAAAATGTTTAAACTTGCTATCATGAACAAAAGTAATGAACATGTACGCTGATTTATTTGGATACTGATACAAAATTTTTATGTGATTCTGAAGACCCTTGCCATATGGTTTTAAACCCGACTTCAGGTTTCTCGGAAAACCAGTTACCCCTGTTTGACAAGTTGTTCAACTTATGCACATGTACTTTGTATGTATTGAGATCAAATCTGTTTGCAATCGTTGGAATGAGTGTATCTATTGATTCAGGATTTCTCTAGTTTTACTTTCCTGATAGTGTTGTACTCGGTTCTTCCGTATCAAATTGTCTGATAATGATTTTGTTTGTTGTAAATCCAGCTGTTCAACAGATAAACTAAAAATACTGGCAATTCTTTCTTCTGCAGTTCCTTTTCGAAGCCACTACTAATAATTGTGTTGAGCTTGCCACTGACCGCCATGGTTGTTGTGTGATTCAAAAGTGCCTTACTCATTCTGAGGGTGAGCAAAGACATCGTTTAGTCAGCAAGATCACCTCAAATGCTCTAATCCTTTCACAAGATCCATTTGGGTAGCTTATTTTTCCTCTTCCATTTAAGAATGCATTATTCAAATGTCAATTAACTGCTTGGCTTTAGACCTTTTCACTCTTTATAATTGGAGTATGAATGCACTTTATTTATTTTTTTTTTTGGAAGAAAGAGTATGGGTGCACTTTACTCCATGACAACTGTGTTGAAATGGTGGCCTATGAATTAGAGCATAGAAATTATTAGAAATATAATTGGTTGGCACAGGTTGTTTTTATACTAAAACTTAACTGCACGGGTTCTTTTACTTCTTGCAAATCAGTGTAAATCTGAAGGTAAGGGTCACCAGCTTCATTCCATAAATTTATAAGTAGAGAAAATGCTTTAATATGCCAGACCAAGCAGATTTGATACACTTCACCTCATAGATGACTTGAAAGCATTCTATGCATATTTAATTTTATAATTTTGAACTTCGAAGTCTAACTTTTAACTGTGCAGGAACTATGTTGTGCAATTTGTTTTTGAGCTTCGACTCCCTTGGGCAACAATGGATATTCTTGATCAGTTGGAGGGTAACTACGGGGACTTGTCCATGCAGAAATATAGTAGTAATGTTGTTGAGAAATGCCTAAAATATGGAGATGATGAACGCCGTGCTCATATAATCCAGGAACTGATAAGTAACGCTCACCTGGATCAAGTCATGCTAGATCCTTATGGAAATTATGTTATTCAAGCAGCATTGCAGCAATCTAAGGTGAGTAGATTCATTGTTCGATATTCTTATTAGCAGAAAAATACTGCAGAAGTGTGCTAATGCTTTTTGTTTTCTTATATTTTGCATCTATTATCATAACGCTGCATTAACAAATGACTGGTAACTATTATATGATTTTGGACTATTATCATATTTCTTCACATTGAGATTTTCTTTTTTTCCTATATGTTTGTGATGAGTAGGGAGGTGTTCATTCAGCATTGGTTGATGCAATAAGACCCCATGTTCCTGTGCTGAGAACCAGCCCATACGGGAAGAAAGTCCTCTCTTGCAATAGTTTGAAGAAATAATCCACAAGTACGATTGCAACATTGTTTTTCTTTTGACATTGTAAATTCTCCTCTATCCATTTTGATTTTCGTTTTCACGAGGGCAATGCAAACCTTAGGTGTATATGTTCGTGAAGATCCTGTAGGTTTCTAATAAGCAGGTAAAGAAAAGCTCTGAGTTTGGCGTTATTTTCAGGATTTTGAAGCTTAGACCTGAAAAAGAAAAAAGGTGAAAAGATGCCTTTATCAATCCAAATTGATGAACGATGCTATTCTGGCTTTCATGTTTTCCAATTCAAGTTTCATTTTGAGCTTGCAACAAATTTTGCATAACGTGGAATCCACGTGTATGTGTATCGTCAATTTTTTCATTTTTCATAGAAATAAGAGAATGTGGAGAAGATGTAAAGTTCTTTGAGCTTCTGGGAATTGCATCAAGGCTTGGAAGTTGTTGGAATATTGAAAAGCCTTTTAAGCTGCCTTGTTATGTGCCAAAGACAGTTTCGGTTGTACATTTAATGTTTTTATAAAATGCCGCGATTGCGGCTATAATCATCTTATTTGTTCTTTTGTTAGAAATTTTAGTTTGTAATCTCTCTGTGTGATCAAGATTTGATCCTGAGATCTTTTATCAGTTCGACCATTTACAAGCAACATTCCCGTTTGATTGCTTTCGGAAGTTAATTAAAGCATCAGGTGAGCAATCCGATCAAATTTTAAGAGGAGAGGTTAAATTTTTTTTCGTTTTTTGTGAAATGCCCATTGTGTTATTTATTCCATTAAATCTTGTATGGTGCTTCGAGTGCCAAACTGTGGAAACATTAAGAACATTTGAAAGGAGCTGAACATATTGCTTGTTGCAGAGAAGAAATGAAAGCATTCGTATTTCTGTTTAAGTTCTTAGCAATATTCTTGTCCAGAATTGCCAAAAAAAAAAAAAACACGAACCATCCACCGAAACATCATAAAATTGTTCAAATCTCGCCTTCAAACAATGAATGCTATGAACAAAAGCATAAAAGCTACGCTAAGCCTTCGATTCTCTTTTGCAGCTTTGAGCAATCACCAACTTTAGTCCTTTGAGTAAGTGAGAGCAAATTCAAGGATTTATTTCTTGTCTAATAACCCGAACAATGACTTAATGGCATTGATGGCGTTCTCATTAATAAATGACTCATCAAACGTTTTTAGAAGAACATCAAATTCCTCAAAGTTATGAGATTTTCTAAGTCAGGATCTGTCCGGACTCTCTGTTAACCATTTTAAAAATTTCAGATACTTTGAAGGCTCAACTAAATTCTAAGCAACGGTTCTATGATCCATATATTTACCTTAAAGTCTTCATATCCCGCCAGCAATGCATCTTCAAGTGCTGAGAGCCCAGCTTTTACCTGGCAGAGTTTCCAAGATATCATGAAATTTCATATATTCAATTAACATAATTGGAAAATCAAAGGCATTTGTCTTCATGACATTATTCAATGTCACTCTATTAATGCCAACAAGAGCGGTACCTGATTAAGCTTAGAGTAACAACATGCAACATTGTAGCTTGCCACTGAACTTTCCTCTGGAGTTGGTTTTGATCCTAATACAGACTCGAACTTCTCACGAGCTTCCTCATATTTGCCAGTCCTAAGTCAAATGAAATATCTCACTACCAGCGGTTTTGATAGTTATGAAATTTTACATGTTCATGGAAAATGATCACAGATCTTCCCCCCCCTACCCAAAAAAAAAAAAAGGGAACATGTATATATTTGGTCTTCGAGTTAATGGATGGTGAGACTAATAAGGGTTTACAGAGTTCAGTTTACAAGTTTATTTTTTTGTTGGTATCTTGGGGAGGGCCCCAATTGTGGGAGGCATCTTTAAACCCGTACCACAACTCAGGCTAGAAGTCCTCGCTCGAACTGAGAGGCACAGGTTCTCCCAACAAAGGCGACTTCCCTGCGACTCGAACTGGGAAGCAAACCCAATCAAGCCATTTAAGGGGACTCCATTACCAGTGGAGCCAACACTTTGTTGGTTCAGTTTACAAGTTTACAAATTTTGATAGTTATGAAATTTTACATGTTCAAGGAAAATGATCACAGATCTCCCCCCCTAACCCAAAAAAAGAAAAAGAAAAAGGAACATGTATATATTTGGTCTTCGAGTTAATGGATGGTGAGACTAATAAGGGTTTACAGAGTTCAGTTTACAGGTTTATAAAAGAATGTGTTGTATATTATCCTGTTAATTTACGAGTTTAAAAAAAAATATTATTTTGAAAAACTGAAACATTCCTATAAATAAGGTCCAATTATTTTAAATGGGACATATCTTCCTACCTTATATATGTATATATATATATATATATATTGATATTTAACCAGACCAGGGCCTTGAGTCGATTTTGTCGTTCGTCTTATGCTGAATATTCTTCGGATTTTTTTTTTTGGTTTTGTTTTGTTGATTACTTTTTGAAGAAGGAAAAGAATCTTTGACTTCTGGAACGTGAGTCAAGAGTAGCGTCAGCAGAAGTTGATGACCGACCAAAGTCCAAAGCCGAAGCGAGCCAAGTCCAAAGCCGAAGCGAGCCAAGTCCAAAGCCGAAGACAATCAGTAGGCAGTAGCCAACATCTGTTATATGATGAAAATCTACAGCTACAGGAGCTTGCGGCCCACGTATCTTGTAATTTTATGGCTCTGTCTTTGTCAAGCGTGATTTGTGTATAACAATTTGCCATTTGAATTTTGCGACGTATCTATTAAAACTAAAGTCATTTGAATTTTGGTTGACAGTTCGCTTTTGATGGTTGAATGATCGGATTCTTTCATTTTATCTTCAATCACTATTCACCCTATTATTATTTGGTCAGTCACCAGAGGATAGGAAAATGGAATAGCATAGGTTTGTATGATAGCATTCGTTTTAGTTTCTATTACTTTAAATGTTGGTTTATGAGGATATTTTTTATGCAAAAACTTTAATTTTCTCTTTCTTTTTTTTATATTACTTTGGGATATGCCTACAATACACAGTGATATATCATATATGTCGTTACTCTTAATTTCTTAATTATGTAGTTTTTCATATTAACCAAAAAAAAAAAAAGGAACACAATCTTAATAATAATCAATTATTACATGCCAATCTATTGATATTGCATGTGTATAAAATATTATTATTCATGAAGTAGATATGATCAGCAACAAAAAAAAAAAAAATTGTTAAAAGAATAATAATAAATAGTTTGGTAAGCAGTCAGTTGGTTTATAAACTAATCGTAACAGTTTTAACTCCTGGAATCTGGATATCGGGCACCAAAAGTAATTTGTTATGACTATGAAAAGTCAAGCACCAGACAAGACACTAATTTTGATTAAGGCATCCACTTGCCACTTAGTTCTAAGACCCTTCCAAATTTGGCTGCATGTTGACTAAAATCAAGGGACTTGATTAGTCAAGTCCTAAAATCAAGATATATATATAGAGGTCCCACCATCCGATTTTCTATTGTTTAGTTTCTCACTCCACATCCAACGGCTGATGCTGCAGTCTGTAGCTTACAGATTCTGTAAAGCTAGTCAAGTCCTAAAATCTTTGGTTTAATGAGTTCACACAATGGATGTCATAAATAATAAATAAGTCAAAAATTAGTAACCTTATTACCTCGTTCTCCAATTTTTCTTTTTCTAATGAAAATTGTTCGCTTTGTTCCAAATTTCTTGTACAGACTTAGTCCACGCAATAAGGTATGCATATGGATTAAAAATGAGGATCGTTTATTTAAAAAAAAAAAAAAAAGCTTGAGTTGTAAGTAAGACATTCAAAAACATTTCATAACAGAAGATTTTCCAACAAATTGATTTATAAAAAAAAAAAAAAAATACTTTTCATGAATAACAAATGCATCTCTACGGAGGCATTTCATCTTTGAAATGCAAATGGTGGAAAATTCTCTTTGGTATAAAGAAAAATTGGGAAAAAAAACAACTTTCTTCTTTAGTTTCTTGGTAGAGCAACGCTCACATCGCACGTCACCACCTGTGTTAACATCCACTTACCAACCACTCCCACGCCACAAATTTATGCAAAGCTTCACCTGGTGAACGCAGCGCACGAATGCTTTTGACGATGCGTTAGCAAGTTTAATTCCTATACATATTAGAAAATTAATGGACATAACAAAACGTGCATCTTCCTTAGAAACAGGAGATAAAAAAAAAAAAAAATGAAGCGTTTAATTTTTTGCCAAAATTTGTGTCTTTTTTTTTATTAAAAAAAAAAAAACTAGTGGTTGCATATTATTGTCATTATATATATGCATGATAATAATCCCACGTGCAATATTCTTAAGCTGCCTTCAATAGTCCCATTCGATATGGTGTTGAATCTTAGATAATTGTGATTATTTATTTGCATTAATTTATTTTCTTCTATAGTGTTCACATTCCATAACCAACCACTACCTTATCCCGTTGAAAAAGAATGTCACCTGATATATAATACCCATTAGCTCATGAGCCGGCGAATGGTCGTGTTTTCCTCTTGTATTATTTTTTGTGATATTTTCCAGTTCGCTGAGAAAAGTTTCCACAAGTTGACGTCCAAACCCCTTTCAAAATGAAAAATAATTATAAATAATTTCTCATTTTAAAGGGATACGTGGAACATTTAAAAAATGGTTGGTCATCGCCTACAAACTTTAACAGTATGAAAGTAGAGAGAGAGACTGTATGTTCTAAAATCTAAACTTGTTGCACAACACAAGTAAGTATCCTCTATTTTAGATATTTCTCTGTTTCTCATTTTCTTGTGTTTGTTTGTGTTGGTCTGTTTTGGATAATACGGTGGACACTGTTAAGTACCCGCCACCTTAATCCCACAAGCTGTCTTCACCGCCGCCACCAAATCCTCTACTAAGCGAGGGTTTGGGGCAGGTGCGCTGTAACGGAACCCGTTTAATGTGAACCTGATTCCTCCCTTCTTGCGGCATGGTACCTGGCGGTAGGAGAGGGGAACGATGCCGGCGCGGTACTCAGCAATCTTGAGGAACATGGGCATGGCAAGGTCAAAATGCGCCGCTGTGTTCATGCCGTAGCCCTGTCTGTACAAGTTCCCGTAACCGTATGCTCCTACCATGGTGTCAGAAGCGTCAGAGCCGCCGTAAAAGGTGGCATGGGCACTTTGCCATGGGTCAGCGGAGTAATTGCCAGGGATTCTTGCATCAGTCACCCAGAATAACGCCAGCCCAATTCACCTCTGCCATTGTTCTTTATTCTCTTCACTCACAAAGAAGACACAGCTCCGTGTAGTTAGTTTTGGGTTTTTTCTTGTGTTGTTTGTGTTGGTCTGTTTTGGAAGGTTCCTAATGATAGTCACTTGCATTTCTTTTTGTGTATTTAGTTTGTTTTGATTTTCTTTTACGTGGGACTCTGCTGTTTCTTTTTTTTTTATCCCTCTTCAAAGTAAACCTTGTACGTAGTTTCTTCTTTCTTCTATGTGCATAATTCATCATCATGACCACGATCCCATTCATTCAAAATTTTCAGTAGTTCTTGATGAATATCTATATATGTATGATAACCAGTACCTGTCATTCTAGAGACTTAAGTTGTGCACGTGATTTGCACGATCAAACTTAAAGACTAAACGGTAGCTGATGTTGCCGTTTCAATTTGAAGGGCTGTTACTAACAGTTAGAAGTGGCGGGAGCTTGCTGGGTTTGTTGAAACAAACCCAGAACAAGAGCTGGTGGACAGCTCACACATCTGGATTCCTTGTGAGGTGTATATAAAGCCTTAAGGGCTATACTTAGTGATAATCGTTCCTTGTAGCAATTACTCTAAGACTTGTAATCTGTTAAAGCATAAAGAAAAGCTATGGCTTCTGTTTCTCAAGAGGATGTAGGCTGCAAAGCCGAACCTCTATAACCATTCTTGCATTTCATTTTCTGCTTTATTCTATCTTAAATTCTGTCTCACTTAAATACTCTTGTTTCTTAATCTGATTTCTAAACTGGTACTTCATTCTTGCCTTATCAAGATCAGTGTGTGGTAAATTCTTGGGTATAAGTATTAAGGTTTTTTCACCCTTAATTGTAACAATAATTCATTTCACAAGTTCCAGTAGTTGCGTTCTTGATGATACTATGTTGGTATCTTAATTTTTTGCACTGATATCCATTTCTTTTTGTCAAATTTATGTATTAATTAGCCAATAGAAGCTATGGCTCTTGAATCTCATGATGAACAAGCTGGAACATGGCGTGCTGTGCTATCTATCCTTGACGAAGTTCGTGGCTCGGCTGTGGCCAAAGAAGAGGCTGTTCATTTGATCAAAGAAATACTGGGACTCCAGGATTCTGTTCGTTCGTTGCTCTTGCAATTGTCTGGGAATGAAATTACTGTTAATGATGTTAAAGATCAGTTATTGGCAGCTCTGAGCCTGACATCTTTTCGCCTAGATGGAGCACCAGTTGATGAAGAAGCTATTAACTCTCTACTCAGCGAAAGACTCAGATCGGCTCAAGTTACTAAAAGGACATTCCAAATTAAGAAAGCTATGGGTTTCCAAGATACTGTCCAAGAGGTTGTTGAGGAAGTAGAAAGAGGGAGTATGTCTGCCCAGAGTGCTGTTAATCGTCTGGGGGAACTGAGGATGAGGACTATCTGGAAGCTTGCATTGGAGAGCATTTAACGTAAGCAGCTCAATTACATGCCTACTAAATAATATACCATGTGGTAAATAATGCATGCAGGCATTGTTAGCAGCAAGAGCTTTGGTTTTCTTTTACTTGGTTGATATATTTTATCACCGTTGGATGATATCTCTAAACGTTGAATCGATTGTTCTTTTGGACAAGTAATGGGCAATAGTTTTGCTGTGATATGAGCACAAAACACGGAGAAATTCACATTATTCTCTTTACCTTAATTCTGTGGTATTCTAACATACCATTCTTATCAAGCACTACCGGCAATGCAGCAGTGGCCAACTGATTGAGGATAGGGGACCAGCTAGCTTGTTCAAAACTAAAAAGATCTCGTTTTATTTGTTTTTAAGTAAAACATGAAAGAGAACCTAGCTATATTCCATTCCAAGTCTCCTGAGATATATACATGGGGGATTTGACAAATTTGACAAAATGAGAAGTGAGGAGTTGCTATCAACATTCACTGGAGATGCATATGCATGGAAAGTTAAATTGTATATATTGTTGCGTAATAGCATTCATTTAAGATACTACAACTTGAACCTTTTTTTTTAATAAAAGGAGGGCTCTTAAGAAGAAGAGCTAAAGGAACACAAAATGGGAGTGAGCCACCCCATACATATCCGAATATAAAATAGAACTCAATCCTAAAGGGGTAGAATTAAAAAAAAATGCACTCCAACAGACAAATGTAAAGCATGCGTAGCAAGAAAATCGGCCGTCAAATTGACTTCGCATTAGATGGGATTAATTTGAAGACTCCAATCCCTCCTCATGAGCTCCTAAATCATTTGGATTATAGCCGAAAGGTCATTGACATTAACATTATACTCCTTTTATAAGCTGCACCACACTACAGTTATCAATTCCAACTTGGATACGTCTATAGCCAAGGACCCATACCATTCTTAATCCATGAAAAACACCCCAGGGTTCAGCCTTTATAACCGAACACACTCCAAGATTTGTGCTGAAGCCATGAATGAACCTACCATGACAGTCCCGCAACAGACCTCCCGCACCCGTATCTCCATTTCCTTTCCTTGCACCACCCGTATTTAAGCACGCATAAGGCCATGTTGGAGAAGCCCAACGAATTCATTTTTGAATCCTTGTATTTCTTCTATAGACTATGGTTGAGAGGGTAGAACAGATATTCTCAGCCCTTGCCTTAATATCACGAACAATCAAGTCACCATTCCAGCTCTTGTTTTTGAACATCAACTGATTCCTCCAATACCAAATTCTCCAAGCAGCAACACCAAACGTGACCTGCCAATATAAACTCCCCATATCACAGGTCCTTCTCCTAAGATTCAACATGAGCCATTCCCGAAGAGGATGGCTAAAGAAGCCGTGCTGCCTAGCCACGGGAACTAGCTTCCTCCAAACACCTTTCGAGTACACACAGTCCCGAATTGCATGCAAAGAGCTCTCAACCTGTGCATGGCACCGCCCACATAATGGGTCAATGTCAAGGTGCCTTCCAGCAAGCTCATATCCTGTCTTCAAACGATCATGGCATAATAACCATAGAAAAATTCTTGTACTTTGAGGCCCCCTCCATTGCCACAAATGCTGCCGGTCGTGACTGTCTTCAACGGGAGAATGATTCGTGAGCACATGATAAGCTGATTGGACTGTGAAAGTTCCCGTATTTGAAGCACCCCAATACACCCTATCATCACCTCTCGCTGCCGACGGAGGAGCCATGGAAGCAATCCTCAAAACAGCATGGTTATTCAACAAAGAACTGAATCTGTTCCACAACCAATTCCCATTCTGATCAACACATTCCGCCACCGTCATATTACGCATGCTATCAGGAATTGAGGCCACCGTCATATCCTCTCGCATGCTATAACTTGAACTTTAAATGTTGCTATAATTGTAGACCATCTGAGGATATTGTATGCATATGTGTCAGCCGCAAAAGTTTTAGTTTTCTTGTTAGAATGAGAATCAATGTTGGAAACTTTCATTGAACATATGGAGGAGGATAATTCATAATCATATTATTTCTTCTTTTATTGTGCTGAAGAAATAAATAATTAGAAAAAATAGTTAAATATTTAACAAAATGTGTTGTTAATTGTGTATGGTGAATTTAAAAAAATCAGAGTATGTTTCCAGTGTTGTAACATTATAAAGTTGGCCATAGTAAACAAGCTTAAATTATTTACCCAAATCTTTTTAATTTTCTCTTTTTCCCTAACATTCTCAAGCTTATACAAGGTGCCAAAACAAAGTCGCTTGATTCAAAATGCTATGACCTTCATAGCATATCAAATATGACAATAACAATCATATATTTTACACACACACACACTAGGGTTGTGGTATTAAAAAAAAAAAAGGAACGTTCACTAATACGTAAAATATAATAGTACTATTGTTCAAACAATTAAAGTGAACATACGATCAAGGGTGTGTAGATCAAGGGTGTTTTAAAGAATTTTACATTAAAATTTTCAAGTGGATTCCAATGGAGAAAAATCAAATTAAAGTGAACATACGATCCAAACAAAAATTATAATATAGGACTGAAAACAAAATAAGGAACTGCAGCAGAAACAATAATTAATTGACACAAATAAATGAACACTTACTATGGAGAAAGTATGAGAGCATAATTCTGATACCATAAACAACTCACAAAACTGATAAGTAACGCTCACCTCGATCAAGTCATGCTAGATCCTTATGGAAATTATGTTATTCAAGCAGCATTGCAGCAATCTAAGGTGAGTAGATTCATTGTTCGATACTCTTATTACCAGGAAAATACTGCACAAGTGTGCTAATGCTTTTTGTTTTCTTATATTTTGCATCTATTATCATAACTCTGCATTAACAAATGACTGGTAACTATTATATGATTTTGGACTATTATCATATTTCTTCACATTGAAATTTTCCGTTTTTCCTATATGTTTGTGATGAGTAGGGAGGTGTTCATTCAGCATTGGTTGATGCAATAAGACCCCATGTTCCTGTGCTGAGAACCAGCCCATACGGGAAGAAAGTCCTCTCTTGCAATAGTTTGAAGAAATAATCCACAAGTACGATTGCAGCATTGTTTTTCTTTTGACGTTGTAAATTCTCCTCTACCCATTTTGATTTTCGTTTTCACCGGGGCAATGCAAATTGATGAACGATGCTATTCTGGCTTTCATGTTTTCCAATTCAAGTTTCATTTTGAGCTTGCAACAAATTTTGCATAACGTGGAATACACGTGTATGTATATCGTCAATTTTTTTCATTTTTCATAGAAATAAGAGAATGTGAAGAAGATGTAAAGTTCTCTGAGCTTCTGGGAATTGCATCAATGCATGGAAGTTGTTGGAATATTGAAAAGCCTTTTAAGCTGCCTTGTTATGTGACAAAGACAGTTTTGGTTGTACATTTAATGTTTTATAAAATGCCGCGATTGCGGCTATAATCATCTTATTTGTTCTTTTGTCAGAAATTTTAGTTTGTAATCTCTGTGTGTGATCAAGATTTGATCCTGAGATCTTTTATCAGTTCGACCATTTACAAGCAACATTCCCGTTTGATTGCTTTCGGAAGTTAATTAAAGCATCATGTGAGCAATCCGATCAAATTTTTAGAGGAGACGTTAAAATATTTTCGTTTTTTATGAAATGCCCATTGTGTTATTTATTCCATTAAATCTTGTATGGTGCTTCGAGTGCCAAACTGTGGAAACATTAAGAACATTTGAAAGGAGCTGAACATATTGTTGTTGCAGAGAAGAAATGAAAGCATTCGTATTTCTGTTTAAGTTCTTAGCAATCTTCTTGTCCAAAATTGCCAAAAAAAAAACACGAACTACATGGCACTGTGTAAATAACAATTAAAAACTCCTGCGTATAAGACATAATTTAAAAAAAAAATTAATTTGTTATGCATGCATATAATGTCGTTCATGTATCTATTAAAACTAAAGTCATTTGAATTTGGTTGACAATTAGGCAAGCATGAATATCAATCTTCATTTGGCTACTGAGAGCATATAGTAAGTAGCTAATATTTTGGTAACTGCACTCTGATCTGTGTTTTATTTAATTTGTGGAGATTCATTTTCTGTTACTTCTTCTTAAATAAAATAAAATATACCAAAATTTTGAATTTCATAATCAACACTTTTTCAAAAGCAAATATATATATATAAAGTATCTTATATTGTTGTATGATAGCATTCGTTTAAGTTTCTATTACTTTAAATGTTGGTTTATGAGGAAATTTTATGCATGTGCACTAACTGCAAAAACTTTAATTTTCTCTTTCTTTATTCTTTATTACTTTGGGATGCCTACACTACACAGTGATATATGTCGTTACTCTTAATCTCTTAATTATGTAGTTTTTCATATTAACCAAAAAAAAAAAAAAAAGGAACGCGATCTTAATCATCAATTTCCCCCATTTTGCACATCCTCACTTTGACTTTTCATAGCTACATGAATGTCCGCATTCGCTAATAGTCACCCTTGTCTCTAGTGATGGGCTAAAATGGGATCCACAACTGAATTTGTTTATTTGCATGTAGGAGACGGGCTCAAATGGGATCCACAACTGAATTTGTTTACATGTCGTATAGTAGATCCAGCTCCTCTTTTTATGAAATTTTCCCACCGAGAAAAGTTTACGACGTCAGATGCCCTTTCAAAACGAAAAATAATAATAAATAATTTCTCATGTTTTGTTTACATGTTGTATATGGACTGTTTAAAAGAAGAAGAGAGAACGTATGTTCTACACTTCTTGCACCTCACAAGTAACTGAACTGAGTAAGTATCCTCCATTTAGATATTTCACTGTTTCTCGTTTTCATGTGTTTGTTTGTGTTGGTCTGTTTTGGCTAATACGTTGGACACTGGTAAGTACCCGCCACCTTATTCCCACAAGCTGTCTTCACCGCCACCACCAAATCCTCTACTAAGCGAGCCTTTGGGGCAGCTGCATGCGCTGTAACGGGACCCGTTTAATGTGAACCTGATTCCTCCCTTCTTGCGGCATGGTACCCTGCCGTAGGAGACGGGGACGATGCCGGCGCCGTACTCAGCAATCTTGAGGAACATGGGCATGGCGAAGTCAAAATGCGCATAATTCCTCATCCTGCGCTCTTTTTTTTTTTTTAATCACTCTTCAAAGTAAACCTTGTACGTAGTTTCTTCTTTCTTCTATGTGCATAATTCATTCATTCAAAATTTTCAGTAGTTCTTGATGAATATCTATATATAATTCATTTCACACGTTTCAGTAGTTGCGTTTCTTGATGATACTATGTTGCATAGATTAAATTCTTTTATACATGTTGGTATCTTAATTTTTTGTACTGATATGCATTTCTTTTTGTGAAACTTATGTATTAATTAGCCAATAGAAGCTATGGCTCTTGTACCTCATGATGAACAAGCTGGAAGATGGCGTGCTGTGCAATCTATCCTTGACGAAGTTCGCGGCTCGGCTGTGACAAAAGAAGAGGCTGTTCATTTGATCAAAGAAAAACTGGGACTCCATGATTCTGTTCGTTCGTTGCTCTTGCAATTGTGTCGGGATCAAATTACGGTTGATGATGTTAAAGAGCAGTTATTGGCAGCTCTGAGCCTGACATCTTTTGCCCGAGATGGAGCACCAGTTGATGAAGCAGCTATCAACTCTCTGCTCAGCAGAAGACTCAGAATGTCTCAAGTTATTAGAAGGACATTCCAAATTAAGCAAGCTATGGGTGTCCAAGATACTGTCCAAGAAGTTGTTGACGAAGTGGAAAGGAGGCACATATCTGTTTTGACTGATGTTAGTCGTCTGAGGGTACTGATCATGGAGAATATTTAGAAGCTTGCATTGAATATCATATAATGCAAGCAACTTAATTGCATGCCTACTAAATAATATACCATGTGGTAAATAATGCATGCAGGCATTGCTAGCAGCAAGAGCTTTGGTTTTCTTTTACTTGGTTAATATATTTTATCACCGTTGGATGATATCTCTAAACGTTGAATCGATTGTCCTTTCGAACAAGTAATGGGCAATAGTTTTGTTGTGATATGAGCACAAAACACGGAGAAACTCACATTATTCTCTTTACCTTAAATCTGTGGTATTCTAACATACCATTCTTATCAAGCACTACCGGCGATGCAGCAGTGGCCAACTGATTGAGGATAGGGGACCAGCTAGCTTGTTCAAAACTAAAAAGATCTCGTTTTTTTGTTTTTAATTTTTTTAAAGTAAAACATGAAAGAGAACCTAGCTATATTCCATTCCAAGTCTCCTGAGATATATACATGGGGGATTTGACAAATTTGACAAAATGAGAAGTGTGGAGTTGCTATCAACGTTCACTGGAGATGCATATGCATGGAAAGTTAAATTGTATATATTGTTGCGTAATAGCATTCATTTAAGTTACTGCAACTTGAACCTTTTATTTTTTAATAAAAAAAGGGCTCTAAAGAGGAAGAGCTAGAGGAACACAAAATAGGGGTGACCCACCCAATACATATCCGAATACAAAATAGAACTCAATGTTAAAGGGACATAATTAAATAAAAAAAATGCACTCCAATAGGTAAACGCAAAGCATACGTAGCAAGAAAATCGGCCGCCAAATTAACTTCGCAGTAGATGGGATTAATTTGAAGACTCCAATCCCTCCTCATGAGCTCCTAAATCATCTGGATTATAGCCGAAAGGTCATTGTCGTTAACATTATCCTCCTTTTATAAGCTGCATCACACTACAGTTATCAATTCCAACTGTGATGCATAAATGGAAAATAAGGCAAGTGGATGTGAATAATGCCTTTTTGAATGGAGAATTACAAGAGGATGTCTATATGTATCAGCCTGAAGGTTTTATTGATCAACAAAAACCCAATCATATATGCAAGCTAAAGAAGGTCTTGTATGGCTTGAAGCAAGCTCGTAGAGCTTGGTATGACAAGCTTAAGAATTGTCTGATTGCTAATTGGAAATTTCAGAATTCAAAGGTTGATACCTCTCTTTTCTTCAAAGAAGTGCAGGGCTTAATGATACTCATCTTAATCTATGTAGATGACATTCTAATAACAGGACCTGACAATGGTGAGCTGAAAAAATTCATCTCAGAATTCAGTAAGACTTTTGCCTTAAAAGACTTGGGAATTCTGTCATATTTTCTAGGGATAGAAGTTTCCTATGTTGAAGACTGCATCTATCTATCTCAGATGAAATATATCTTGGATTTGTTATCCAAAGTTGATATGCAAAATTGTAAAGGCTGTGACACTCCCATAGTTACTGGATCAAAGCTTCAGAAAGAAGTCAAAGGCTGTTTGGGTCAATATATTAAGGATGCAACAAGCTATAGAAGCTTAGTTGGAGGTTTACAATATCTGGTATTAACCAGACCAGCGATAGCATTTGTTGTGCATAAGTTAAGCTAGTATGTGACAGCTCCAACACTCCAGCATGTTATGGCTTGTAAAAGAGTTCTTAGATACCTTAAGGAGACTGCAGATTATGGTTTGAAGTTTTTAGCAGGTGGGGAAATAAAGATCACAGGATTTACAGATGCAGATTGGGCATTTGATGTTGATGACAGAAAATCAATAAGAGAATATTACATTTATTTTGGAAACAATCTAATTTCTTGGTCATCCAAGAAGCAGGCTGTGGTTACACGATCTAGTGCAGAGAGTGAATATCGTGCTCTGGCTTCTGCAAGTGCAGAGATAACATGGATCCAGTCATTATTCAATGAACTCAACATTAAGTGTACTTCATTACCAACTATCTAGTGTGATAATATAAGTGCAACAGAGTTTGCCAAGAATCCAATTTATCATTCAAGGACTGAACACATTGAACTAGATATGCACTTTATTAGAGACAAGGTTTTGGCAAAGGAGTTGGAGATTAACTATATTCCCAGCGAGGAGCAAATTGCTGATGCTTTGACAAAGCCTCTGACATTTATTCATTTCAATTTTTTCAGGGCCAAACTCAATGTGCAACCATGCCCCTTGAGTTTGAGGGGGGCTGTCAAGGAAGCTCATAATGCATGGAAGGATGCAGCACACGTGTGAGATGAATACAGTCAGCTGAAGTTAGTTAGGCACGTTAAGATCATATTTTAGTTAGCTTCATTTTCTGTTAAGCTGTAAAACAACTGAGTATAAATACAAGCATATTGTAATCATTTTGTAATTAAGTAAAATGAAATAAAGCATTTGATTCCAGAAGTCTTTTTACAATTTTCTTAGCACTTTAAATACATTTTCTCAATAACCAAACAGTCTGTTCATTCAAGCTTTTAAGCTTTCAAACACACACTAGGGTTGTGATATTAAAAAAAAAAGGAGCATTCACTAATACGTAAAATATAATAGTACTATTGTTCAAACAATTAAAGTGAACATACGATCAAGGGTGTTTTAAAGAATTTTACATTAGAATTTTCAAGTGGATTCCAATGGAGAAAAATCAAATTAAAGTGAACATACGATCCAAACAAAAATTATAATATAGGACTGAAAACAAAAATAAGAAACTGCAGCAGAAACAATAATTAATTGACACAAATAAATGAACACTTACTATGGAAAAAGTATGAGGGCATAATTCTGATACCATAAACAACTCACAAAACTGATAAGTAACGCTCACCTGGATCAAGTCATGCTAGATCCTTATGGAAATTATGTTATTCAAGCAGTATTGCAGCAATCTAAGGTGAGTAGATTCATTGTTTGATATTCTTATTACCGGGAAAATATTGCACAATTCTGCTATGCTTTTTGTTTTATTATAATTTGCATCTATTATCATAACCCTGCATTAACAAATGACTGGTAACTATTATATGATTTTGGACTATTATCATATTTCTTCACATTGAAATTTTCTTTTTTCATATATGTTTGTGATGAGTATGGAGGTGTTCATTCAGCATTGGTTGATGCAATAAGACCCCATGTTCCTGTGCTGAGAACCAGCCCATACGGGAAGAAAGTCCTCTCTTGCAATAGTTTAAAGAAATAATCCACAATTACGATTGCAACATTGTTTTTCTTTTGACGTTGTAAATTCTCCTCTACCCATTTTGATTTTCGTTTTCACGGGGGCAATGCAAACCTTGGGTGTATATGTTCGTGAAGATCCTGTAGGTTTCTAATAAGCAGGTAAAGAAAAGCTCTGAGTTTGGCGTTATTTTCAGGATTTTGAAGCTTAGACCTGAAAAATAAAAAAAGAAAAAAGGTGAAAGATGCCTTTATAAATCCAAATAGATGAACGATGCTATTCTGGCTTTCATGTTTTCCAATTCAAGTTTCATTTTGGGCTTGCAACAAATTTTGCATAACGTGGAGTCCACGTGTATGTATATCGTCAATTTTGTTGTTACTTGAATAAGAAAAGAAAACAAAGTTTACAAATGGAAATGAAAGCCACGTGAATTGATAAGAGAACTTCACTCAATTCATTAACTGAAAACATTACACTTTAAAGCTTAAATAACACACAAAAACCAAATAACAACCCACTAGAATCATGGTCCAAAGATTGTGCCACGATCACAGCAAGAATCAACAAAAATAAATAACCAACACCAAAAAAATAGGAAAAGTTTGAAACATTCAACAGAAGCAACTTCTATAACTCCACATCAGCAGTCCTAAACACATCTTCTAACACTCCTCCTTGCTTTAGGAGCTGCAAACACCAAGTTTTGTTCTGAAAAACTTAAACTTGCTAACCGGCAGTGGCTTGGTGAAAACATCTGCAACCTGATCTTCTGTTTTGCAGTAGACAAGACTAACAACTCCATTTTTCTGCACTTCTCTTAAGAAGAATAATTTAATATTAAAGTGCTTAGTTTTCCCGTGAAACACAGGATTTTGAGAGATTGCAATAGCAGCTTGGTTGTCAACTAGAATCTTTGTACTTTCCTCCTGCTCCAGGTTAAAATCAATTAAAATCTTCCTCAGCCACAAAGCTTGATTGACAGCAACCGTTGCAGCAACAAATTCAGCTTCAGCAGTGGATTGAGCTACAATTTCTTGTTTTTTCGAGCTCCAAGAGAAAACACCAGAACCAAGTGTGAAACAGTAGCCCGAAGTGCTTTTCATATCATCAATGGAACCTCCCCAATCGCTATCTGAGTAACCAAACAATTTGAACTCTTTGCTCCTTGTAAATTTAATGTCAAAATTACATGTGCCTTTCACATATCTAAGCACCCTCTTTGCAGCTTTGAGATGCCATTCGCTAGCACAATGCATAAACCGAGACAAAATGCTTACAGCATTCAAAATGTCAAGTCGAGTTGCTGTGAGATACATCAAGCAACCAATTAAGCTTCTGAAATATACCTAATCAACCTTCTCTGTTCCATCTTCCTTACAGAGCTTCTCCTTTGAGTTCATTGGAGTGCTCATTTCTTTGCATTCTTCAAGTTTAAACTTTTTCAGAATTTCCCTTGCGTATTTCTTCTGACATATGAAGACTTCATTTTCTTTTTGTTTAATTTCCATTCCAAGAAAGAACGTCATTAATCCGAGATCTGTCATCTCAAAAATCTCCATCATTTCTTGCTTAAACTCCTCCACAACACACTTTTTATTTCCTGTCACGAGCAAGTCATCCACATATATTGAGATGATAAGAAAGTCAGCATCATTGTGCTTGACATATAATGTTGATTCAGATAAGCTTCTAACAAATCCCAAGTTTCGCAAGTATTCATCAATCCTACTGTACCAAGCTTTTGGAGCTTGCTTCAAGTCGTAAAGAGCTTTTTTAAGAAGATACACTTTGTTTTCTTCTCCTTCCTTTACATAGCCTTCCGGTTGCTCTACGTAAATCTCCTCCTACAAGAAACCATTCAAGAACACTGACTTGACATCTAACAGGTACACCCTCTAATTTTTTTGTGCTGCAACCGCTAGTAACAGCCTGATGATGTCGAGTCTAGCGACTGGTGCGAAGGTATCTGAGTAATCCACGCCATGTACTTGAGCAAATCCTTTGACCACGAGCCTAGCTTTATATTTGTTGATTGAGCCATCAACATTAAGCTTGATTTGTACACCCACTTGACTCCAATTACCTTCCTGTTTTGGGGTCGATCAACCAACTCCTATGTCTTATTCTTTTCAATAATGAACAGCTCCTCATTCATTGCCGTAACCCAATTCTGATATGTCTTGGCTTCTTCATAATTTGTAGGTTCACACACAACAATATTGCATCTTTGGTAAACATCTGAAAGTGGTCTTGTGCCCTTGGTAGGTCTGTCATCCACCATTTCATTTTCCCAATCTTCAATGCTTTGCTCTGCTGTGTCCATAATAGGAAACTTGAGTTTTGGCTTTTTTGAGGTTGAATCCATCTTCTTTGCATCATCCCAATGCCACTTTTCATCTTCCATAAAGTGCACATCCCTGCTTATAATAATTTTTCCAGTTTGTGGCTGGAAAACTTTATAAGCTTTTGTAACGAAGCTATAGCCAATAAAGATGCCTGGAAGTGCTCTTTTATCTAGTTTGTCTCTATTAATCTGAGGAATATGAGTGAGGCACAGACATCCAAATATTCTAAGGAATTTCAGAGATGGTTTATAGCCATACCAAGCCTCAAAGGGTGTTTTATCTCTCACTGCTCTTGTGGGAAGCATGTTTTGCAAAAAAACAGCAGTGCTTGCAGCTTCAGCCCAAATTTACTTTGGCAAGTTCTTCTCATGTAGCATACATCGTGTCATCTCCAATATAAATCTGTTCCGTCTCTCACTCACTCCATTTTGTTGTGGAGTGTATGGAGTGGTTAATTGATGTTGGATGCCAGCCTCCTCGCAAAAGCGATTGAATGCTTCAGAGGTATACTCCTTGCCATTGTCTGATCTAAGAGCCTGAATTCTACAGCCACTCTCATTCTCAACTCTGGCTTTAAAGTTCCAGAAAACTTGAGCCACCTCTGACTTGTGCTTAAAAAAAAACCACTCTCATTCTCAACTCGGGCTTTAAAGTTCCAGAAAACTTGAGCCACCTTTGACTTGTGCTTCAAAAAAAAGATCCAACACATACGGGTGAAATCATCAATGAATACAACAAAATAAAGACTACCATTTAAAGAAGGCGTTATTTGTGGGCCTGTAATATCAGTATGAACTAATTGTAGTTTCTTTGTTGCTCTCCATGTTACCTTGGGAAATGGTCTCCTACTTTGCTTTCCAAACTGACATGCTTTGCAATTTGGAATATAGTCATCAAATTTTGGAAGGTCATTTGCCATCCCCTTGGATTTCATCTGCAGTAGCCCCTGATGATGATAATGCTCGAGCCTCTTGTGCCATAACTCAGTGATATTTTCTTTGATCGGGAAATCATTTTGCTCCTCCTCCAATGGATTTAGAACAAAGCTTTTCCCTTTCATTTTTACTCTGAAAATATCTTTTCCATCTGCATTTTTAATCAAGCAAACTTTGTCTTCGAACACAACTTTATTACCATTTTCAATTAGTTGTGCAACACTTAACAAGTTTTGATCAATTTCAGGGACATACAACACATCAGAAATCAACTTTGTACCTGAAAAGGTTGTGATTGCAACTGTTCCTTTTCCTTCCACAGCTATGTACGTGCCATTTCCAACTCGAACCTTTGACGAGTTTACATTGCTTAGTTCCCTGAATAGATCCTTGTTATATGTCATGTGGTTAGTACAACCACTATCAATAAGCCAACTCTCACTTGATTCAATGCCAGAGAAACATATAGCGACGAACAAGTGATCCTCTTCCTCTTGACCAACCGTTTTTGCCTCTTCACCATGTTGATTTTCATTTTTATAGAAAACTGCTTCATGCCCCATCTGATTACATTTAGTGCACTTAGCATCAGGTCTTCTCCAGCATTTAAACGGAGGATGACCCTTCTTTCTGCAATGTTTGCAAGGTGGATAGGATTTCTTCTGATTTTCATTCTTTTCTTTTGCATTCGCAGATGCTGTACTTGCCTCATTTCCTTCAAAGTCCTTCTTCTTTGTTTTGTTTTTGGTCATGTTCTGATGTTTGGCTGCTAAAGCTCCTTCGGTTGTTGTATCCCCCCTCATCAGTCTTCTTTGTTCTGGTGCTTGTAATGCATTAAGCAATTCTGCCAAGGAAATCTTTGACAAATCCTTAGTATTTTCAAAGGTAGTTATAGTTGCTTCATATCTTTCAGGTACTGTAACAAGAATTTTTTGTACAATTCTTGAGTCAGTAAATTCATATCCAAGAAGCCTCACCTTGTTTGCAATACTAAGAAGTCTGTCGGAGTAATCTTTGATCGTCTCGGAGTCCTTCATTCTTTGAAGTTCGAACTCCCTGATCAAGTTCAGGACTTGCATACCTTTAATTCGTTCATCTCCTTCATATTCACTCTTGAGATAATCCCATATCGCTTTTGCTGACTTCAAAGACATGATGCGAGTGAAGATGGTGGATGAGACTGCAGCAAACAAACAGGCCTTTGCCCTTGATTTCTTTGTCTTCTTTTCTTTATGTGCTTTTATCTGTGCCATGGTGGGATTGTTTGGAAGTGTAGGAATTTCATAGTCTTCTTCCACTGCTTCCCAAAGATCCAAAGCTTCCAAGTATGTCTCCATACGTACTGCCCAAAGCTGGTAGTTGTTTCCGTCAAACACCGTCAGAGCAATTGCGGAGAAACTGGCTTCGGCTTCCATGACTTGACAAATTCAAACACAGATCCCTTAAGAAGATAGCTCTGATACCAGATGTTGTTACTTGAATAAGAAAAGAAAACAAAGTTTACAAATGGAAATGAAAGCCACGTGAATTGACAAGAGAACTTCACTCAATTCATTAACTGAAAACATTACACTTTAAAGCTTAAATAACACACCAAAACCAAATAACAACCCACTAGAATCATGGTCCAAAGATTGTGCCACGATCACAACAAGAATCAACAAAAATAAATAACCAACACCAAAAAAATAGGAAAAGTTTGAAACATTCAACAGAAGCAACTTCTATGACTCCACATCAGCAGTCCTAAACACATCTTCTAACAAATTTTTTTCATTTTTCATAGAAATAAGAGAATGTGAAGATGTAAAGTTCTTTGAGCTTCTGGGAATTGCATCAAGGCTTGGATGTTGTTGGAATATTGAAAAGCCTTTTAAGCTGCCTTGTTATATGCCAAAGACAGTTTTGGTTGTACATTTAATGTTTATAAAATGCCGTGATTGCGGCTATAATCATCTTTTGTCATAAATTTTAGTTTGTAATCTCTGTGTGTTATAATGTGTGTGATCAATATTTGATCCTGAGATCTTTGATCAGTTCGACCATTTACAAGCAACATTCCCGCTTGATTGCTTTCGGAAGTTAATTTAAGCATCAGGTGAGCAATCGGATCAAATTTTAAGAGGAGACGTTAAAAATTTTTCGTTTTTTATGAAGTCCCCATTGTGTTATTCCATTAAATCTTGTATGGTGCTTCGAGTGCCAAACTGTGGAAACATTAAGAACATTTGAAAGGAGCTGAACAAATTGTTGTTGCAGAGAAGAAATGAAAGCATTCGTATTTCTGTTTAAGTTCTTAGCAATCTTCTTGTCCAAAATTGCCAAAAAAAAAACACGAACTATCCACCGAAACATTATAAAATTGTTCAAATCTCACCTTCAAACAATGAATACTATGAACAAAAGCATAAAAGCTACACTAAGCTTTCGATTCTCTTTTGCAGCTTTGAGCAATCACCAACTTTAGTACTTTGAGTAAGTTAGAGCAAATTCCAGGATTTATTTCTTGTCTAATAACCCGAACAATGACTTAATGGCATTGATGGCGTTCTCATTGATAAATGACTCATCAAACCTTTTTAGAAGAACATCAAATTCCTCGGAAGTTCTGAGATTTTCTAAGTCAGGATCTGTCCGGACTCTCTGTTAACCATTTCAATAATTTCAGATACTTTGAAAGCTCAACTAAATTCTAAGCAACGGTTCTATGATCCATATATTTACCTTGAAGTCTTCGTATCCCGCCAGCAAGGCATCTTCAAGTGCTGAGAGCCCAGCTTTTACCTGGCAGAGTTTCCAAGATATCATGAAATTTCATATATTCAATTAACATAATTGGAAAATCAAAGGCATTTGTCTTCATGATATTATTCAATGTCACTCTACTTAATGCTAACAACAGCGGTACCTGATTAAGCTTAGAGTAACAACATGCAACATTGTAGCTTGCCACTGAACTTTCCTCTGGAGTTGGTTTTGATCCTAATACAGACTCAAACTTCTCCCGAGCTTCCTCATATTTGCCAGTCCTAAGTCAAATGAAATATCTCACTACCAGCGGTTTTGATAGTTATGAAATTTTCGTGTTCATGGAAAATGACCACAGATCCAAAAAAAAAAAAAAAAGCATCATGAAACAAAATAATAAAAAGCAAATGGTCAAGATAAAGTGCCAGAGCTACCTATAAAGTTGCAGCCCTTCACGAAGATCCTGTTCTCGGCGTTCTTTCTGTTCCTTCTTTTTCATGTAATTTTGCATCTGCATTCACAATCAAGTTGTAGAAACTACGCTGGTGTCATCTTACACAAAAATTTAGTCACATAAAAATGCAAAGAGATGATGAGTTATAGCGTGCAATTTCAAGTTCATGGTGACCTCCATTCTTAAGAAATCATACTCACTTGGATTTCCCTCACTCTGTTACTAATTACACCTGAGTTCCTCTCAGCTCTTATAATCTCCTTTTCAGATAATTCACCCGTCTGCTCCATTTTCCCTGAAACACGCAGTCCTTTTCTTCAAGATAAGATCAAGATGAAGGATTCGCAAAGACAGCATAAAGTACATTTGCACTTTGATTTCCTACATCAATGAGATGATGGTTGGAGATGTTGAAGTGCAGTTGTTCTTCTATGAATGTGTCTTTTTTTATTTAACCTCAACAGAACAAGAAAAATTATAAAATAACAAAAGAAGTTGATGACGGCTAGTCTAGAGTACGAAATGAAAGAATTAGTGAACAACCGACCGTATCTCTTTTGCATTTTCATAAGCAATGGGCCAACTCTCTGGCGAATAGTGTACATTGTCCTCCCATATTCAGCGGCAGGCCATATTTCCGTCCCAAACACTGCACTGCAAACAAATTTAGAATTCTTATGTCACTTTCCCATCCATTAATGCCATCAAAAATCAACAAGAATACACAATTTTGATCTTAACCGATAATCATGAAACAATAAACAAGCCAAATCCAAGAAACTTCAGCAAAGAGCTGTGGTAGAAACAACTAAAAAGACATCATTTACAATTCTGCTAACAGAACGCATATATAAACCACCTTTAGAATCAGTATTCTCATGAGTCATGATTCAACATCACTTGAGAATTGCAGCAGAACGGAAATTATACCTGGTGGCAAGAACTCTATCACCAACTTGAAACATGCCAGTCTTATCAGCCGATCCACCAGAGGCAATAGCATCGATGTAGGTCCCGCCATCCCTTCCTTTGGCAAATTTCAGCCCGTAAGGCTGCTCTATTTCAACCTCATACTCTTCGTACTTCTCTTCTTGTTCTTCACTTCCACTCTCAGCTTCTGGCGAAGCCTGTGCTTCAGTTTCTGATGCTTTAGCCACAAAAACAGATGGTTTCACCAAAAGGGTATTGCAAGAACACCCTGAAGTGCTCAAAAAACAGTTCTTTTTGAACCAAACATGACTGTTTTGAGAGAACAAAAAGGGGTTTTGATTGGTTCTTGGCAATGGTGGTGGTGAGTAAAGAGACGCGTAGCTACTTGGAGCCAAAGACATGGCTAATAAAACCTGCAACTGTTGGTCTCTTTAGCTTCTTGATTGTGTGTCAGTTATGATATGAGCTGAAAATCATTTTGGGAAGGACACAGAGATTGGTCTCTAAGAAAAAGAAGAGGTTTAGATTACATGTACTTTACTAGTGGCTCTGAATCATTGTTTTGTTTGTCCTTCGTTTCATCATGTATGCCACGTGGCTTCTGCTGAGTTGCTGATAAGTGATCTTGTGCTTGAAGGCTGAAGCCCTGAATATTCCTTAGTTTCTTTCAACTAAATTCATATAGCAAGAAAAAAAAAAATTCCCTTTCTCTTTCTTTTTTTAAATTTTAAAAATCTTGTACTATATCCTTTTTAAAGAATTATTAATCTCTTTAAAAAAAATTACACCAGTAAAAAGATTTCATAAGCAGCAACCACTTTGTACGATTGAAGATATATCGAGTAAATATAAATTTATTGAAGAAAAATAAAGAATAACTAAAAAGAATTAAAGGCGAGCAGTGTTCGTTGGAAGAGTTTAATGTTAAGTTTGATTTTAAAAGGTGGTAAAAAATATAAGATGGTTAAATTATTATCTTTATTTTAAATTTAAAAAAAAACACATACAAAAACTGATTAAGAATTAGAGCCTTGATGTTTTCCTGTTAATAAAAGAATAACAAATGTTGGTAAAAATCACAATCTTATAAATATTTTTAAAAAATAGACGTTGATTATTATACCCCCTCAATCCAAAGGCAGATTGAATTCGTAAAACCAAGTAGTGTAGAAAGAGAGAAATTCTAGAATACCTCATATGTATTACAATCAATTGATGTATGTATGACATGTGTAATTGAATTTAATATAATCACTACTTGCGTGATGATTTTTCAAATAAATGCACACATGTCATTGCATTATTTGTTTGTTGTATGGTTGACATAGTACCTCAGATGTATTCTAGAATTTATCGCAGAAATATGTTAGGACTGTACATCTCGATCCCTTTGCATTATATAAGAATATAATTAGCAACTTAAAGTTTAAATAAGAAAGCTATATATATTACAAATTAATTCATTTCTAACCACTTGCTTGGGAAACAAATTTGCTCTCTTCATTGATGACGTAGTTGACAAGCAAAAAAAAAAAAGTGGACTTCAATTGTTATGATCTTGAATGATTTGAATCTACAACAAAATGATGGCTTTTTAAAATTTATATAAACCATATAAACTTTTAGGAACTTAATGCATCATTCATACCATCACTCGATAGTATGGGGCTTACAATGTTTTCAGTCTATATGCTTGTGCCTTTCTCTTTTTCTTCTTCTATCAAATTATCACCAAAACCCTCAAAGCAAAATATGCCCAAGTCCTCTTCATCTTCCCCGGGAAGCCTCGGATGACCTCTTATCGGCGAAACCCTAGCGTAGTAGAAGAAAGAAATGAGAAACATGACTCTAGAGTCTTCAAGACATGCATGCGTGGAGAAAATATGATGGTGTTTTGGGACACAGCTGGAAACAAGTTCTTGTTCAGCAATGAGAACAAATTGGTCGGGAGATGGTAGCCGAGCTCTGTCAGGAAACTGTTCAAAACGTGTTCGATTACGGCAGCTGGGGATGATGTGAGGAGAATGAGGAGGATGCATATGAGTTTTCTTAATCCAAATGCAAGTATGTTGAAGTAGAGGATATGGTCAAACAACAACACATCGCAACTCATTGGGAAGGTGCATATTGACTCTTTAACTATGTCCATGCAGCTTGATTTGATAATATTTTAAAGCTAGGGCCGAAATGATGATGCATTCAAATTTTATAAAACCCAAATGGTCAAATTAAAAAAAAAAAAAAAAAAAAACTGACGTATTGTGGTAGTCAAATGATATGGTGGATAAATACTAAATATTGTTCTCGTGTCGAATCAAACTAACGCGATTAGATTACGCTCTAATCAAAGCTTGGTCAGATCTCATTAACTCAATGAGATTTCAATACCACGTTAAGCGAAATTGCAGCCAATTATCAACTAAGTACAACTAATTACAACAACTTAAACTAATCACCACGTGCATGAACAATTACATAACCACCAGGTGCCAGCTGGGATCCCATATCATCAACTCGTAACTGTATGCTACAGCTGCTGATATGTGCTTCCTTCACATGAAAATATTTATGAAGTACTTGAGAAACCTGATGAAGTGTAAGTTTTATGATTATGAAGGTAAGGAGGTGCAAATTCGTCCTACAGGAAGCTATATACGTGTGAATTGGCTTATCAATTACTTGCAAGCATTGAAGACCCTTTACACATCTCCAAGCTCTCTGCCCATTTCAATGTTTTCCTCAAATAGGTGATTGATTTTCCGATCAATTTTCCCGGAACAATATTTTGCAAAGCAATGGGAGCAGAAGAGCTTAAATTGATAGCAAAACAAAAAAGGAGAAGCCTGGAAACGAAAACCGCGTCACCGAACACGATCCTTTGTCACATTTGCTTGTGACTGCTGATTCAAGTGGAAGGTTTTTTACCGCTATGGAGATAGCTTATAATATATTGTTGTTGCTGTTTGCTGGTCATGACTGCAATGGCATTGCTCATGAAGTATTTAGGACAAATGCCTCAAGTTTTTGAAAACGTGATGAAAGGTTAGTGTGTATGTGTGTATATATATGTTCATACCTTCAACTGCAGCTATCCAATAAGGACGTTTGCATATTTTAAAATGCAGATTTGATGCTAAACAATATTTCCTTTCTGTAATTTAACATTGTATATGTTGTAATTGATAGTGTTATTTACTCTCAGAAATTTTAAGACGCGTTAATATGATCTTTAATTTATTGATAAATTCATTGATATTGTTTATGACAAACAGAGCAAATTGGTATTGCCAAGTCTAAAGGACAAGGTGAGTTCTTGAAATGGGAACACAAACAGAAAATGAAATACTCGTGGAATGTGGCCTCCGAAGTCATGAGACTATCGCCGCCGGCAAGCCTCGCTAACCGAGAGGCTCTGGTTGATTTTACCTCTGCGGGCTGAACTATCTCCAAAGGATCAAACGTATTAAATTAAACTCAAAACTTTAAATACTACTTTTGGGCTTTTACCGACTTACCCGCATTTTATCGGATTCAAAGTCTCGGTCGTATTTGTTTCGTATGAATACTAAATTGGGTTGCCTACAGATATATTGGAGTACCGGGTCGACGCACAAGGATCAGATCTCTTCCCAAATCCGGAGAAGTTTGACGCTGAAGATTTGAGGGAGAAGGAGTAGCCCCATATCCATTTGTCCCATTTGGAGGGGGACCAAGGATGTGTCCAGGGCATGAGTTTGCAAGGCAGCAAGTTGTTACGGACCACCAAAGTTACTAGCCAAATTGCTCATCATTTCGGGCTAGAGAGTCCAAGACAAGGCTAAGAGTGCTAATTTGGCGTGATTCCAGAAACTTCTAGGCAGTTCTAGCGCATTTGACCTTGTAAATATTTAGAATACTCCATACATTTTTAGCACATGTAAATAGTAGAATTCTCTAGAATCTCTAAAGCTTGGCAAGCCTCCCCTATAAATAGGGTCTGACATTTAGCATTTGAGCAACAAACTTAAAGCAAGCAACTCAAACACTTATAAGCTCTCTTGTAATCTTCCATTTGAGTAATACAATTCTCTTATTCGGCTTTATTCCTCTCTTCTCTCTAACTCTTCGAAAACCTTTAGACTTAGCTAGTTAAGAAGTTCAAAGCTTACTTAGCAACATTCGACAAAGGTTGTCTAAGTGCCGCACGATTTTGCTGCGCAAAACACTCATTCCATGACAAAGTGCTTGTTTTCATGCATAATATGATCAAACGGTTCAAATGGGATATGTTAATTTTCAACCTAATTAATATTTTCCCTTTTTGTTTTCCCCTCTAGAATCTGTGATGTATTTGCTCAGAAAATGCTCTGTAGAATATGAAATGAAATTTTGATTTGAAATCATCCTTAGGTCAATTCAGTAAAACCTTGTCATTTATCTTCTTTTAAAAGATTTGGATGGGATGAGGAACCACAGTCATTCAACACTAACCAATCTCTGTTGACGGAGAGAGCAAAACACATTCACGATTAATCAAGTTGCATCCCTGGAAAAAATCTTGTAATGTTTGTATCTATTTCGAAATTAATTAACAGTTAATCAAAAGAGTGGTTTGTCATAGATCGATTAAATATGTACACTGAAAACAAATAATATAAGTTTAATGAATGGACGTATTAATATCGTTTCACGCATCTCTTTTTATAGAAATGCACTAGGAAATGAAAATAAATTTGGTTATACATAATACATATAGAATACAAGTTCTGAAAAAATACACCATAGATCTCAAAGGAAGCAGTTACAAGTATTAAGTTGAACATTGGTGAGGTTGAAGCCTAATGGGGAGTCCTTGTGATGGAGAAAGCATAGGATCATAACCAAACTTTTCATCAGGAATTAACAGATCCCATTTAAACCGTTTGATCATGTTATGAATGAAGACAAGTATAAGCAACCTTTCAAACTCATAGCCAGGACACATTCTTGGTCCACCTCCAAATGGAACATATGAATATGGGGTGGCTCCTTCTCTTTCAAATCTTGATGCATCAAAAGTTTCTGGATTTGGGAACAGAGTTTCATCTTTATGTGTTGAACCTGTGCTCCAATGTAACTATACCATACATTAAGCAAATTAATGATACATAGGAAACATAATTTGTTTTGAAAAAGTTATTTTGTATAGCTATTTATGTACACACACAGTAATGATATTCTGGATCCTCTACTCATTTAGCTTTCAAAAACAATGAAAGAATACATCTAAACCATACGCGTAGCCCAAAATCCTTAAAAGCTAAGCAAATTTAACTAAGATGAGTAAAGAATCCATTTCCAATCGTGTAGAATCTTATTAGTTTAGGTCTAATTGATCTATACATAAAAGAATCGATAGAACAGAGGAAGGTACCTTCCATCCTTAGGAATAGTATAACCTGAGTAGGTAAAATCAACCAGGGCCTCTCTGAAAGCACCGATTGCCGGCGGCGATAGTCTCATGACTTCTGAGGCCACATTCCATGTATATTTCATTTTTTGTATATCCTCCCATTTCAGCAACTCACCTTGTTCTTTAGACTCGGCAATACCAATTTGCTCTGTTAATCACAAACAATACTGTCAATCAATTGATAATAAAGATCCGATCAGCTTTCATGTGTCTTTAAAGTACATGTTCACAAAACGAACCCCTCAAAACATTTTCGAACACTTGAGGCATTTGTCCGAGATATTTCAGTAGCAACGTTATAGCAGAGCTGGAAGTATCGTGGCTAGAAAAGAGCAACAATAATATATTATCAGCAACCTCCATCTCAGTTAAAAACTTTCCATTTGAATCAGCAGTCACAACCAAACGTGACAAAAGGTCTTGTTTGGATCCTAGGGCTTCTCTTGCTTGTTTTGCTATCAATTTAATCAGCTCTTCTCTTATAGCATCTGCAGCTCTTACGGATTTGTAAAATGTTGTTCCGGGAAAGTTGACGGGAAAAGACATCACCCCTTTGAGAAAAATATTGAAATGAGAAGCCAGCTTGGAAATGAGTAAAGGGTCTTCAATACTTGCAAGTAAGTGACAAGCCAATTCAAAAGTGTATAGTTTCACCGTAGGATGGACTTTCACCTCCTCTTTTCCTTCATAATCAACCAAAATAACATGATAACAAGGGGACTTTGGACATTTGAAAACTCTCAGAGAGAATAAAACTAGCTTGAATTAATTAATTAATTAATTAAAATTTTAAAAATTGTGTATTTTTGTCTCTTTGATAACGTACACTTTGGTGTCTTCTTCTAGTCCAAAATACCATTCCTCAATGGATACTGCTGATTTCAAGTAATTCTTTCCAACAATTGACAACGCACTTTTTATTTCCTTCTAGTACGTATTGGCAGCAATTTTTTTTTTCAATTTAATTTCTAAATAAACTCTAAAGATGCTATAAGTAGAGCGTCTCAAACTTAATTTCTACAATTTCAAAAACCTTTAAGTATTCAATTGTACACATTAATTTTCATTATTTTTCTTATATCACACTATTTTCAAATTTAACAATACTAATCAACAGCAAAACACCATTCAAATTAAAAAAAATATTAATAACATCATACTCATTCCTAATCAAATTCAGTTTACGAAAAACAAATTGATAATAATTCACAAAATATGCATTATTGTCAAAAACTTTACCTACATAAATCATCACATATGTGTACGCCTACCTTCCCAATATGTAGCAATATGCTGTTGCGTGATCATATCGATTCTTTCAACATACTTCATCAACGCATTTGGACTTAGAAAGCTCATCATCATCATCCTCCTCATCCTCTTGGCATCATCTCCAGCTTTCGTTAGCAAACAAGTCTTGAACAATTTACTGACGGAGTTCGGCCACCATGTTCTCACCAACTTGTTCTCGTTGCTAAACAACAACTTGTGCCCGGCCGTGCCACAAAACACTATCATATCTTCTCCAAGCAAGCAGGTCTTGAAAACCCTGGAGTCATGTTTCTCCATTCTTTCTCTTATGAACCTCTCCGGTTTTCCTTCGAAGCCTGCTCGAATAAACCCCAGGGTTTCCCCGATAAAAGGCCATCCGAGGTTCCCCGGAGGAAGATGAGGATTTGGGTATATTTTTTCTTTGAGTTTTACGGCGATAAGTGGATAGAAGAAGACAAAGAGTAAAGCAAAAGCTATACACAACGAGAAGTTGGTAAACTCCATTGATGAGTTATTTTTTATGCATATCATGCATGAAATTTGTGAAGAAGGAATTTGGATTCATGATTTCGATAAAATCATGATTTTTAATTAAAAAATGTAAGAAAGTCGTAAGTCTACCACTTTTTTGTTTCTAGTCAACTATGGCATTAAAGAAAACAAGTTTATTTTACTATCGGCCATACAAAATCGTTTTATTTTTCTCAAATATCTTGTTCTAAGTCTAGTGTCAATCTACGTGGCATTGTATGGCAAATGATTTAGTACTGATGTAAGCACCATGAAAATGCCACGTGTTCCTTTGTCATTGACCCTTCTTCCTTTTGATTGTTCTGAGATAATAGTTTTTGTGATAAATAAGAATAAATGTCTTAAATTTCATCTTGAGTAATAAGTTATGGCAATAATTCTTAATAAGATTCAAGTGAGTTAATTATATTATCTCACTAATGAATTAATTAATATCATATTATTAGAGATAATTTTTTGAGATAAAAAATTTAAAATGTATAATAATATAAATTTATTTCACTGTTCCACCATTATATCAAAGTAGGGACTACATTTTTAGAGGAAGAATAACATAGTTTTATTTCATTATTCCACCAAATTTTGATTGTATTTCATTAAGCATTACTTCGGATTTTCTCATGAATGGTGAATGGAATGTTGAGAATACTAATTGATTATGCATAATTTGTGGCAAGTTTCCATTCACGGATTTGAGGACCGAATGGGGTGTCAGTGGGAGACTTTACAATCGCCGGTATGGAAGTGGAGTTGCGACATTCCCATTTTCAATAAAGTCAAAGTCAATTATGTCCGCAAAGTAATGAAGAAATTTTAAGAAAGTGACAAACAGTAAATTGATTGAAGAACTTAATTTTAGCAGTCTTCAACTATTTTTCTAGATCACCGAAAATGGACGAACTTAAGTGCGTTTCCATGTCTTTCCCACCAAAATTTCCAGTCTTTCTGCTAGGGACTTTTGACTTCTTACTACGACTAACCATGCATTGACCTGCTAAACCTGCTTTGAGCAAAAGTGCCACTTGTGAAATCTCTTTTACTTCTATATAACTACAAGGAAAATGAACCTACTAAATAGCAGAACTCTAACTATAATTTAATATTCAACCTGGTAACAAATGGCTAAAGTGAACCTACTATTTGCACTCTTCATCTTCTTCTTCTTCTTCTTCTTCATCCCTTGTCTTTGTTGTCCTGAAGATCAGAAACAAGCCCTTCTCCAATTCAAATCCTCCTTCATCAGAGCTTCTAGCACTTCTTCAGATGATCCATCTTTTGGCTTGGCATCATGGAACTCAAGTTCAGATTGTTGCCAAGATTGGGATAGAGTCATTTGCAGCTCTTCTCAACCAAGCGCTGTTATTGGTCTCTATCTTGACACCCTTGTTCTAATGCCATCCTTATTGGAGCCTGTGTCGGTGTCTGCAGGGGTTTTGACACCACTGTTTCTTGTCAAAAGCTTGATGTTTCTTGACATTTCCTCAAACTACATTCATGGTGAAATCCCACGTAATGGCTTTGCTAATCTGAGAAGGTTAGTTCATCTTGATATGATGCAGAATAACTTCTCTGGCTCCATTCCTGCTGAGATTTTTCACTTGAGAAATCTGCAATATCTCGACATGAGCAGCAATCAGCTTACTGGTAACTTAAGTCGGGAAGTGGATTCTCTTCAAAACCTGAAGGTGCTGACATTGGAATCAAACTTGCTTCAAGGAAATATTACTGAGGAGATTGGTAACCTCAGCAAGCTGCAGCAGTTGTCTCTTCGCGGCAACAGGTTCTTTGGTGGGATTCCATCTTCAATTCTTAATCTGAAAGATCTGCAAAAATTGGACCTGAGAGAAAATTTTTATCAATGGAGATTCCAAATAAGATCGGTGAGTTAACAAACGTGACCGCTTTGGCATTGAGTGGTAACAGGCTGAGTGGGGGAATCCCTTCGTCAATGCAGAAGCTAGACAAGCTGGAATCACTTCGACTGGAAAACAACTTGCTCAGAGGAGAGATTCCGTCCTGGTTGTTTGATTTCAGGAACCTGAAGGATTTGTTTTTAGGAGGCAACAATCTGAAATGGAACAACAGCGCAAAGGTTGTGCCAAAGTGTGTGCTATCCCAATTATCATTGAAGTCCTGTGGACTTGCAGGAAGAATCCCTGATTGGATTTCGACACAGAAGGGCCTTGTGCTTCTGAATTTGAGTGAGAACAAGCTTGAAGGACCGTTCCCATTATGGCTTGCTGAATTGGATGTTGGCAACTTATTTCTGTCGGATAATCGGCTTTCGGGTTCTCTTCCATCTCGTCTCTTCCAATCTTTGAGCCTTTCAGTCCTTTCTCTCTCGCGAAACAACTTCTCGGGGGAGCTGCCTGAAAATGTTGGAGATGCTATGATGTTGATGATCCTTATGTTAGCTGAAAACAATTTTTCTGGGAAGATTCCAAGGTCCCTAAGCACAATATATCGCCTCCTCCTGTTGGATCTTGCGAAGAACAGATTCTCAGGCAAGCCTCCAGTTTTTCACCCAGATGCTCTGCTTGCTGTCATTGATTTCTCCTACAATCAATTATCAGGTGAGGTTCCAGTGACCTTCTCCGTAGAGACGAGGGTACTTACATTAGGAAATAACAACTTCTCAGGCAACTTGCCTCGGAATTTGAATAATCTCAGCAAGCTAGAACACCTTGATCTCCAAGACAACAAAATCACAGGTGAGTTTCCAGGATTTCTCTCCCAGATATTCACCCTTCAGGTTCTGATTTTACGAAACAACTCTCTCCAGGGTACAATCCCCGACAAAATTTCCAATCTGACAAGTCTACGAATTCTTGATGTTTCAAGCAACAACCTGACAGGAAAAATCCCTGCCAAGTTAGGAGAACTAGTTGGAATGATTCAAACACCAAACACCTTCTCATCAACCTCAGAAGTGTTCACCTTTGCTGTTGGATATGACTTGGTAGTCAACTGGAAGAAGTCAAAACAAGGTCTCTCAAGTCACAGCCTTGACATCTACTCTTTGTTGGACCTGTCAGCGAACAAACTTTGTGGGGAAATTCCAGTTTCATTAGGTGCTTTAAAGGGTCTAAAGCTACTCAACGTCTCATACAATAGTCTCTCTGGAAATATTCCACCGAGTCTTGGTAATTTACAGAGTCTAGAGAGCTTGGACTTGTCACACAATCAACTCTCCGGTTCAATCCCAGAAACGCTAACAAAACTGCAAGAACTCACAAATTTGGATGTCAGTAACAACCAGCTCAAGGGTAAAATTCCGGTGGGTGGCCAGATGGACACGATGAATAATCCCGAATATTATGCTAACAACAGCGGGTTGTGCGGTATGCAGATTCAGGAGCCATGTCCAACGGAGCCACCAGCAAAGCTAGAAGAGGATGAAAATGAGGCATCGTTGTTTCAGTGGGAAGGAGTGGGAATTGGATACTCTGCTGGCTTTTTCTTAACGGTGGTGATTATGTTTTTCACTGGATATTTTCGACCTAGCATCCCCTCCAATCCACAGTCGCAGAAGGCAAAATGGTAGGAGTTCAGTTCCGTAGATTATGCAGTATCTTAACATAAACATTCCAAAAATTCAGGCTTGCATAATATTCACCCACAACTACAAGCCATTTGTAATTGTCTGTTTTGGATGCTTGTTTCCTCAAAGGCTTATGTTTTTTACAATCAAAGAGATGCTTTCAGTGAGACATTACAATAGTACAACATGGAAAGTATTACTTCTGTCAGAAATATAACAGAAAATTTGGCAACTAAAATGTCTGCAGTAACTTCCTCTGATAACCATCAGTTGAACTAAGATAAATTTTCTTTCATGGTGCAATGGAAGAGAAGTGTTTCATGTTAATACAGATCATAAGCACTAGAATTTCACATATAATTTGTTTATGATGAAATGAAGGCAAGGTATTTCATGTTACAAAAATTGCAGTAGTGCCAATGGCCTTTTGTGGAGCCTGGAATCTGAAATAGCAGCAGAAAGTGCAGCAAGTGATGAAATAAACTACATATCAAAAGAAGACTTGGAATTTCTATGAATTTATCAGGTTCATCCGAAGAATAGTAGAATTTTCTTCTGTAAAGAGACGAAAAAATAGTTTGACATTCTTACAAAAGAAAAAGTAACCTATTTGCTACACTGAGCTCTAATTGAACAATTTTCGTTCGAGGGATGATGAGGCAGCATCAAACAAATGGAAGCCATTTCTAATGCCAGGTCCAGAACAATTAGATTGAAGCTGAGATTTCAAGTTGTTTTGTCTCCTTCAGTCAATGCTATAATCACTATAAAGAATTTGCCATGGAAGTTGATAAAGCAGGTTCATAGAATTGTACAAACACAGCCTTTACTGAATTCACTCTCATTGTCGGTGTCTTCCATTTCACTGTTTGGAGAAAAGAAAATACAGAATGTTAGCGCGAATAAGTTCATTGCAGCAAGTTCTTAGGCAGCATATCAAAGAACATAGAATCCAGGTCACAACAACAACCAACACCACAGTTTTTAACAAACAAAACATTCAGTTCAGTAACATTATAACTATTGGGTATATCTCACAGAGCTATCTCCAGTGGAAGTGACTTCCAATTTCAAGTTTTCAGTTGAAACTCTTCTTTATGCAAAGCAAAATCAAATATTTATCAGGAACTACGAAGGGGTCTGGTTGCTTATCATTTTCTACAGCAAATTGATTGGCTATTTATCCACAAGCATATCATTTTCTACAGAAAATTGATTGGCCATTTATCCACAAGCATTTGAAGTATAAAGACTTGAATGCCCTATTTTAGATTATGATTGTAAAATAGTCTTTTGGCATAGAATCTTAGAGAAATTTATCTCATGAAAAGATATTCCCCACATCAAGATAAGATTAGTGTTTCCTATATATCAGACACCACAATTATTTCAATTAACATTATTCTCTATCATCTACAAATTTTCAGGCCATACATATCCATTAAAAAAGTAAACAGGTAAATTCTTAATCCACCATTACTGAATTTCCTTTTCTCATTGCCTTGGTTCACACCTACTTATTTGTCTTTGCACATATTTATATGTTCACTTTTCATTTCACTAGTTTGAACTACCACAGTATTCACCAAATTTGATCCTATCAATCCCTCATACGTCATTGCAATTCAATTACTTCTAATAAATGATGCACATTTCCATTAGCTTTTACAGTCACATCCCCACCATGCCACTTTTAAATCAAGAAAAAGAAAATTCATTGACCATCCATACACATTGACCTTCTGTCAAAGGACCGCTTGCAAAGGGAAAAGTCTCTGTCAAAAAGCAATGCTAAACTCAGCCATAAACTTATTGAAACAAAAAATCCTTTGCCGCACCACCGTGACTTCTCCAACAAACAGCTGAGAACAAAAAACATATTTTCTAGAGCATCAACCAAATATTTTAATACCTTTTCTCCTCAGATGGATTAATATTATGCATCAAGGATCAATAAAAATTACCTTTTTTTTATTCTTTTACCTATTTCAAATTTAAATTTGTTTGACCTTAACTTATTGAAACAGAGAAGAACCCACCCAACTTGGAAAATAAATACCAAAAAAAAAAAGACATTCCAATCCTTTCAATATTTAAAAATGAAATTAATTAATAAAGCCTTTGCACAAAAAGATTATCATTTAGATTGTCATGCCTTTATAGGGTATTAGCAGCAGGGATTTCATCACGATGCCTCATGTCGCCACCATATGATTTTTAAAAGAATGCCTAATGCATAATAAGAAGTTAAAATCATATTTCCATCTCACTGCAATAAACAGATTGTCCAAGTTTAGAAAAAGAACATGTCATCCAATTATTTTAGCACGTTAGAATTTTCCACTGTTTGAAAAACTCCCAACTCTCTCTCTTTGTAAGCTCAAGATCTCACCACCATTCTTTTTTTGGTAGCAACAAGAACAGTAAATTGGATCTAAGTTTTCGATTGCACTACACAAAACATACTAATTTTCTCTCACAAGAATCTAGATTTCCCTCTTTAGCCACCTTCACCAGCTCACAATTCCTCTATCAAATCTGGAAAAGAAGATATCCTTTAACCAAATTCAGCACCTTTCTATTAAAACAACTATACAAAGACTTCAATTCTTTGCTTTCATTTTCTTTAAGAACTTTGTTAAAGATTTTGATTCCATTTTCTTTCTTAGCATATCAATTTCAATCATAATAATTAACTGCAAAGGGTATCAAACTTTTGCACAACACTCAATACACCACCAAAAGCAACATAAAAAATGAGAACTCTAAAACACAGGAAAATAAAAAAGGCAAAAAAAAAAAAAAAAGGTACCCACCTGGCTTCAAATTCTCTGATCTCAACCAATTCTTTCCCCAAGTAATCCATCCATTGCACTCTCTTCTTCTCCACTTCTTTTGAATCCAAGGCCTCCTTCTTGAGACTGCTTTTGACACAATTCTCCCCTGCTTCTTCTTCTCCTTCTCCTTCTCCTTCCCCTTCTCCTTCTCCTTCTTCTTGTTTTTGTTGTTGCTTGTTCCCATCTACCACAACACTCTCCTCCTTGACTCCGTCTCTCTCAGCATAAACATGATGATCATCACTAACAGACACAACTGGTGTTGGTGTTGTTGTTGAAGCCTCATGCGGGCTGCTCTCCAACTCCAATGGCCGTGGTGTGCAAATATGAGAAGAGGGTTTGCAAAAGCAAGTGAAAGGACAATGAATCTTGCAAAACAAAACCCTCATGAAAAAAGAAATTCTTTTTTTGATTAAACAAACTTGTTTCATTGACACTCAGCCCATTTCACGACTTCTCTAATGCAAAAAAAACAAAACATTAATATTATGAACCCCCAGAAGGGATCAAGATAAGAAAAAAGTGAAACCCAGAAAACGTTCTCAGTTTTTTGAGACAAATGAAATGAATTAGAGCTTTAAAGAGAAAAGGGTCCCTGCTAAAACAAAACAGAGACCTCTGTTTCCCGTGTTTCTATATATCCACTGCCTCCAATCAAGTGGAGTTGAAAAGACTCTGATACCCTTTAAAGAGACTTTTCCGCCATGAAAGTTCGATGAAGTGAAGAAGAAGAGGGACAAGAAAGGGGTAAGTTATTAGCTGGAGAAAGATATGGAGACCAATTTGGAAATTTGGAGGACTCACAAAGCACAACTGTCAAAACAGTCTATCCTCTAATGTAATGTAATGTATGTAACTGTTGGTAAGTGCTGGAATTTCCAACTCTTTATAGTAACCGCTATAAATATGTTGTCGTGTGTAATCGTAATTGTAAAGGAAGGTACTTTTGGAATTTAAAAGTGCCTTTTTCTTCACCAACCAGCAAACACAACACCTTTTATCTCTCTTATGCTTTTTTTGTTCATTGTCTTACAAATTTGTAAGTATACATGTAATGTAAGATCCTAAGTAGAGTAATTAGATTATACGGATAGTGTTGTATTAAATCACGTATAATAATACTGTCAAATTTTACCAATTTAGATGCACGTTGAGTCATTCCTGAATCAATATGTTACATGGTATTAAATTAACATGTTGATCATATGCCGTATTGTGTTGATATCGACATCTCTTTTATAAATTAGGGTCATGAATCATTTGGGTTGTTAAAGTAATTTTAATTTATTTGGGGGTGTGGGGATACACTCAAAAATAAAAAATAAAAAAAAAAGTTGGAATGAGATATTTAACCAGAGTTAGGTCAATGAATTTGTTAAAAAATAAGTCATGAAAGTATCATATTCTAAATGAAAAACAAGTTGAAGCAAACTCATAATCTTGCTTGATAATTGATAATTTGATATGACTTCAACCTGAAAGAAAAAAGCCATTAGCTCAAATCTCAAACAAAAAAACTTTATTAAAAATGATTCTAATCCTATGCTGTAATTTAGGGGGGTGTGGGAACATTGTTTGAGATCATAGTTGATTTGATTAGGTCATCCAACAACACACCATTAAACTGATTGTCCACCCACCATTTATTCAACAAATCAAGATGTTGAAAGGGGTGTCTTATTATTATCATTAATCAGAGGACCAAAATACGAAAGGGTCAGATGAATAGTCCATTTGATTTTTAATTCATTGTCTTCTCTTTTCAATTTTTGTTTTATATTGGTACAAGATTCAATGGCTGCCAAAATTTATTCTGTATATGGGGTGATATGCTCAATTAGTTTTCTCTATAATGAATGAGTTTGTTATCAAATATTTTTTTAATATGACTTATTTAATAGTTATAAGTTCTGTATAAAAATTATACCAAAAGAAAGAGATTTCAAGTTATGTGTATCTCTTTATTCCAATAATTTTTTATGTATAGCAGGCAGAGGTTGTCTCACTCAAGGCATAACATAATTATCAAAAAATTTATATATATATCTCAGAATTTAGCTACAAAACTTTCTCTTTTTTTTTTTTTAATAATTTCTGAAATGGGCGTTGTACAAATTGATCATAATCTTGGGTCGGCCTTGCAAATCTATCCTGGCAGGCTAATCATTCCTTCCAGGGAGGCTGTGGAATTGGATGCCTTCTTTGGCTTTACAGGAGGTCTGGGTCTAGGTCTGGGTCTAGGTCTAGGTCTAGCTTGGAAGGTTTGATAAGCATAAAACAAACTTGGTTTTTCCTTTTGCCTTTTCTCACTTACAATCATATCTTTGCATGGATGATGATACGAAACGCATTGTTGTTTTCAAAGCCATTCTTTTCTTTATTCGTTTTTGGTAACAACAAATTTCACTCTTCTTCGTATCCACTGGCCACAATCTATAAGTTATCCCTTACGTCAATAAAAAATAAAAGGAAATTTATAACCTACCCCAAATAAATTGATATTTTATACTGCGCATTTTAAAAAAAATATGATGTGTTGCACCATATCTTTAATTTCGTTAATTTTTCAGTTATTTCTAACGTCTCCATCTAACTTTTAAGTGAATGACAAAAATACCCCAATATATGAAAAAAAAAATAAAATTTTTAGCTCATTTAATATTTTTTAAAGGTTTCTATTTCAATTGCAATAAAAAAAAATTCTTGTTACATGTACATTATCACCACTATTATTTTTCTTTTAATTTTTTTTAAAATTTTTATTTCAATTGCAATAAAGAGAACTCCCATTAAAATTAATTTAAAGAATGAACTTTTAATTTTACCCATCCACCGTTAAACTTAATTGAGAAAATAAAAAAAAAAATTGGGGGCGCAGTGTAACAAGTTAAATTTTTTAGGGACGCGGTACAAAATATTAATTTATTTGAGAATAGATTAAAAATTACCCAAAAATAAAACAAGTTGTCTCTAATATAAGTTTTATAAAATTATCTTTAGATTGGTTTTAGAACCAATTAAAAAAGAAACTTAGTTTTTTTTCTTCTCTTTAACCCAATAATAAGTGAAGTTTTGTTTTGATTTGTTTTTTTTTTTTAATTCAACACTATTTATGATCTTTTGTTTTAATCCCATAGATAGTCGTATGAATAGGGGCTATTTCCAGGCAAATTCCAAGAGTAGAAACTAGAAACCATCCCGGTTCGTACTTAATCGAACGTGTCACATGCTAACATGGGCGCGGGCCATCGACTGAATAAACAAACAAAACGGAAACCGAAATCATTAGATAAACAAACAAAAAGTTGTCCCCATTTGATCCAATTTTGGAAATTTCACAATAGCGACTTAAAATTTAACTCATTTCCAAAAATGGCCCAATTTGAACTTTACTTTGTTGCCTCCCAAAAAAAAAAAAAAAGTAAGATTTTGGAGATAAAAATACAAAATCTTAACAAAAGATTTGACTTAATTAATTAATTATGTGAGAACAAAAATTAATTAATTAATTATGTGAGAACAAAAATTAATTAATTAATTAATTAGATAGCGATATTTTAGAGAATGTCTTTTAATAATATCATTCATCCTTTTTACATTAAGTAAAAAACTAAAAAAAATTGACTTAATAAATTTCATGCGCCAACAAGTAGGTTCATTTTTGTCACTGATAACTTTTACATCACATTTATAAATTCTTTTCAATAATATTATTGATTGTCTTTTTTTTTTTACCATATATTGTATCCGCCTTATATTTTCTTTTTTGTTCATTATAATTTTTAAAATAGCATTTGCGTTATAAAAATATTTACAATGATGTAGATGGATAAAAACAACAAAATTGTCAATGAAATTGAAACACTAATAATGTATCACGAGATAAGACTATATGGGACCCTGAGATTGTATCAATTTTTTGTAACTTCTGTATCCAAGAGGGAGCGGAAGGACGTCACCTTGGGACTGCTTTTACTAAACTATGATGGAAAAATTGGGTCAAAAACTCATTTTACTCAAATGAAGACACATGGAAAGAGGTTAGTAAACAAGAAGGTCAAGATGAAGACATATTAACAATGGACCCGAAGCACAAGAAATGAAAGTTCTAAGAAACAATATTGCTGAAAGTTTAATGACAATGTAATATTGCATGACAATCTATTATTTAATTTCATTTTGAGATTTTGTAGCTTATTACTTTTTCTTTTTTCTTTTTTGTGAAGGGGTACCTTATTATACTTTGATTATATAATGACGATGTTATTTAATGAAAATTATAGTTGATTTCTTAAATATAAATTATTTTAAGAAAAAATAAAATCAATAGTATTAATTTTATATTTTTATTACAACTATTATAAATACACAATAAAAAACATTGTAAGTACATGTTTTTATATGTGCATAGTAAATTTCATCATATATTATGTTTATTTTAGTAATTTATTTTCTTATATCAATTTAACAGTAAGATTTACCTATAACTATAACTGCTTTAAAACTCATAACATTTTCTAAAAATAAAAATTTTTAAATACTTAATTGATTTTTTTTACAACTAATTATTTCATAATACTGCGAATAAATAATTATTTCAAAAGTTATACCATGATTAAATTGACCTTGTGATGAGATGATTGTACAATAGGTATAAAATATTTGGTAAATGCTTATAGTTGTAGGTTGGAAAGTGAGGTGATTTTTTTTTATTATCTCATAGCATCATCAGATAAAATACTTGTATTGTCCTCATAATTATCTATATTATAATTTTATAAATATATATTATAATTTTGCAGTAACTGATTTAATATAATTTACAAAATTAAATAATAATAACTGTTAATTTAAATAACTAATATATTTAAGTTAATAATTATATAATTTATTAAATTTTAATAAAAACTTTTATTAAAGACTCTTACATCAATTGCAGTTTAAAAACTATCTCATCTCAATCTAAAACATAACTTAAGATATACAAGACGTCAACTGTGGTCAATAATTGCAGTTACAAATTACCATTATCATTATCTAATTTTTTTTTCCCTCTTTTACTAAAAGAAAATGCTTAAGTTAAACCATTTTTTTAAAAAGAAAAAAATTGATTAAGATTTTGGCCATTTATCTATAAATTCCATAAAATTTGAAAACCGAATATCAGATAGGGTGTATGTGAGATTTTCAGACATTTCTTTTTTTTTTTTTTTTTGGGGTACGTTTTGGGGACAAACGCATGCACTAATGTAAGTGATTGGGGGAGCAAAGGGTACCCCTCCTTTAGGGTACTCTGTCTTGCATGATTACTACATGTAATCCTTTATATACAATGAAAATAAGAAAGATAGAATTTGTTTGATATTCGTACCAATTTCTATAAAACAACATTGGGAACATTCAAATTACATTCCCAATAGCTAACAATTAAACTTTAACCACTTGGTTAATTTATAACACAAGACATTTTGATACCACTAACAGTAATTGTGTTATTATTGGTTTTTTTTTTTTCTTTTACGTTGAGAAGGTAATTATATGAAAATACAGGGGTTAAATACCAAAAATACTAGGAGAAATATGCGCGTGTGTCTGCAGGTAATCTTTTCTTTTCCCCCCACAGTAAAAAATCAGACTCCCTCACAACCAAATTTCCCAAATAATTAATATTTGAACTTAAGATCTGCAAAGAAAAAAAAATATACTCATTCAATCCGTGTAAGAATCAGTGCATGCATACTTTTATTTTCTTTATTTTATATTTTGTTGAAAAGAGTCAACTTCACGAACTTAATTCCCTAAGTGGAGCTCCAATCATAATAATAAAGTAATCAATTTTGTGAAGAATAGAATATAGAAAACAATTAATAATGAGCTGCTTGCTATCCACTTAGTCACCCCAACTATTCAATGCCACAACACCAAGACTGATGTCAATTCAAATCCTTGTTACCAAATTCTAAATACATATTTGTTGACGGGCATACCAAGTATGTAACATTCATCCAATCACATCTCATCACATATAAATTCACTTTGATTCGGTCAATTGGATCAACACCTGGTCCGGATCAACAAAGCACTTGACCACAAAACAATATCTATGAGTCAACACACAACACAATCCTTACTCTCAAGTGCCTAGATGAATTCTAAGTTGTTTTTATAAGAATCAGAAGTTCAACATTTTTATACAGTACTCTAAAGAATACACACATGCCTGGATTTTAATTTACTCACATAAAAAGGTGACATCTAATCAACGATGCCGTGCCCATAGCTGAGACTATGAGCGTTTACGCTCTCCTCCTTTCAATAATTAATTCATTTTTTTCTTCTTCGTCAAACCACACAACAACTAGAAAAACCACTTCAAATATAGAGCCAAAATTTTCCTGAATATGCATGGGGTATTGTATTATACAGAAAAGAAGTTACAACTGCCATCCTGTGAGAAGCGACCAATATCCTCTTTCAACTTAAACTTATTTGCTGATCCAAAAGAAACCTGCTCTAGCGAAGCAACTGCCATGGTACTACTGCTGAATCTTTAGGACGGGAAATGCAATAACATCACGAATACTGGCACAGTTTGTCAAAAGCATCACAAGCCTGTCAATTCCGAGCCCCTGGGAAAGGAAGTATTTCCATTAGACTTTAATGAGATAAAGCACATCAAGAGATTAACTTCGCCAAAAATTAACACCACCACTGTAAAGTGAAAATATGATCATACCATCCCTGAAGCTGGAGGCATTCCATATTCCAAAGCAGTCACAAAGTCGTCATCAAGAGTCACTTCATATGAATGGTCATCACTTTCCTTCAATTTTTCTTGCGCACTTGATTTTTCTGAAACAGCTGCTGCTCTCTTCTCATTATGCTGCCTCACTTGCTCTTCCAACCGTGCTCTCTGTCACCATTTTAAATCAGTGACAATATCTACTGATTCGTTGAAGTCTTGTGATGTTAAGCAAAAAGGACCGTAAATTTCATCTAAACAAATATTCTTAGCTCACCAGTAACTAATAGTAACTATAGGTTATGCTTATTTTATTACTAAAATCAACTAAATTCCATTTCTATATTTAAATAGAAAAATAGTAGTCACCAATTAGCAAATCCAGAGACTGCATTAGCTTACCTGATCCAAAGGATCAGTCAATTCAGAAAATGCATTGGCCATTTCACGACCACAGATGAACAGTTCAAATCTCTCAGTCAAGCCTGCGTGTCTATAGGAAGAAAGAAAATTAAGAATGAGAATAATCTGTTCCAGAAAAGCTCCCATCAAGGAGTAAAATGTCTGTTGCAAGAAAAGAAGAAATAGGTATCTTTATAAAACTTCTGTACCTTCGATGTGGTTTAGCTAGAGGAGATATTTCAATAGGATAGTCCAAAACAAATGTAGGTTGTACGAGCTTCGGTTCTACAACAATTTCAAAAACCTTGCGAAATGAAAGAAATAAAAGGTGTCAAGGATTTTGTTATAGAAAAGCACCAGAAAACAAAGAAATGTGGACCAAGTCAAATAATAAAAAGGTAATTATTTAATCCTTTTTTATTTTGGTACATATGCAGCAAAGCAAGGCCAACGTCATCCAACTGGGAGAAAAAACTAAGTCAAATGAATGCATGAAGGTGTAGAAACGAAATTTAGGTCCATTAATAGCAACAAAGATTCACCTCATTAAGGAGGTTGCCAACAGAAGGGCTCGATTCAATGACAAATTTGTCTTTATTTTCAAGCCCATCTCCAAGTGCCCTCAAAGTAGTCTCTTTAGCCACCTTAAGGTCATTCCCCAGCTCATTGAAATCAATTCCAGTGGCTTCTTTCACAAGATTGTGCATGGTTTCCCTCCTCCACGGCCTCTCCAAACATATCTCCACACCCTGAATGGATGCATTACATCAGTCTTTACAAACCCAAAAGCATGTGCTACAAATAGCTAAATGATTTGAATTTCCATAGCCCTTTCATTTTTTGGTGGGAAACAAGAATTTTATTGAACCGACACGGAAAGTCAACCAGCAGTCCACAAGGGAACCATAACCCTTTAATTTAAGTTATGGAACCTGAAAATGGGGGAGCACTGATTATATTTCATATAAATGACATTACTTCAGCACATTTTACCTGGTAATCAATAGTAAGCTTCCCATTAACTGCAAGAGCACAGTGAGTAACAATTTCCTCCGTAATGTTCATCATGTTTTGGTAGTCTGAATACGCTTCATACATCTAAAATCAAGCTAATAAAAGTAGTGATCAGATCCTCATTCAATAGAAATAGAAATTTAACATGGATTATGGCATGCAATAATCAGTTCCTATCATGTAAAATACCTCTATGGTAGTAAATTCAGGATTATGGCGGGTTGAAAGGCCTTCATTTCTGAATATTCGACCAATCTCATATACTTTTTCGAATCCTCCAACCTTTCATTACACAATTCAGACTTTTGTCAGGAAATGAATGTAAGTGCCAAGCAAATGTTGCGAAGTAAAGCACCAAAACAAACACAGACAGTAAAGTACCACATTAATTTTCTGTGAACCAACTGTTACAAATTTACAATAATTTAAGAAATCTTCATAATGAAAGTCAAATATGTAGAACCTCACCAACATTCGCTTTAAGTGAAGCTCAGTTGCAATTCTCAGATAAAGATCCCTTCCAAGTGAATTATGATATGTAACAAATGGCCTTGCTTCAGCTCCACCCGCTGCTCCCTAGTTGATCAAACCAATCAAAAACCAAGTTCCAGACTTCTAGAAACAAATTTTCTTTAAACCTTTGAAACCTAATTCTAAAGACTATAGAATACTGAATACAAATTACAATGTAGGAAAGCAGTGACTTGCTTCCATTAGCCACACAGGTAATTAATTCAATAGCTTTGTTATCCTTCATTTTTTCAGTGAAACACTGTATGGCAACTGGCTTAGAATAATTAAAATGAAAGAGTCTTTGTCCCACATTTAAAAATAAATAAATATATAAAAAAGATCTTCCACCCCACCTTAAAAAGAACATGAGAACACATGTCTTCCAAGTTTTAAAGGGGTTCCTCTGTCACGACAACATCTATGCCATAGTGTCATCACATATTTGTGTAACCAAGGCTCAAGTTCATCCAATAAGTTTATAAACCTCCCAACATGTTTAGTGTTCAATTGAAAGGACTTGCCCACCATGACCAATAATACTTTTGGAGTGAACTATAGCTTCTTAAAAGGTGTTCTATATGAAAGACCCGCATCTTGCAATCCTTAGGAAGGTCAACTAATTTATTCTTCACCTATTAGGACCTGTTTATCCTTCATCTAAGTGAACACGTAAACACTTTTAGGAATTACAACACTTTGATTTCGTGATTTTATGTAATGTTAGTAGTTTAATGTCAATATAAAAATTAGAAACCAAATTTCAATCATAGGCTATTGACAAAGTTTATGTGCTATTATGAAGTAAAATAAGAAGACAAAGTAATCAATAATTTGATCAAGTATCCCCCAAAAAAAAATGTAAAATCCCAAAAGAAGCGTGAAGATATTTACAAACCTGCAGAACTGGAGTTTCAACTTCAACGAAACCCAAAGACTCCACTGTCTTGCGTATCTCTGAAACAATCTACATGAAGAAAGGTAAAGGAAGAATGTCAAAAAAAATAGAGCTTAAATAATTTAGGGATAAGAAAAACTTAAAAGAAATAGATATGTTAAACTAAATCACTGCACAATCCCTTAACTTAGGGATAAGAAAAGCATAAAAGAAATAATAATACTTGCAATAACAATTAAATCAAAGTTCTCAAGTGCATAAAAGATATCAGAGGAGAACAAAATGGGGTCATCTAATGAATCTTCCAATGTCACAACTCCTTCTGCAACAACAAATAGATAATTTTTTTTAAAAATAAAAAAGATATTATTTTGTTGATATTTGCCAGGTTTTAATGTACACTTTTGTAATCTCAGGCATCACATGCATCATTGATCAAGCCTAATCAATCTGTATTCCAGCAGATCAAAAGAAACCTAAAAATGTGAACTGATGACTATATTTTATACATTACACAGTATTTTTGCCCTGGAAGTACAAGTAACTTTGTTTTTTAGTTAATGTGCAAACGATGGAGACCATGTTCTAGCATGTTGGTGATAACATGTCTCACTTTAGAGATAAGTTGGTAAGATAAGCATTATGCAAATGCTCGCATGAATCGATTATATGAGGATCATGAAAATGGCAATTTTAAAGATCAAAATTTATAAAACCAAAACAATAGTTGAAAACCACACTGGGAATAAAGAAAACAACACCTTTGCTCTTTTCCGGAATACATCAGCTACTTCAGTGTTTGAAATCATATCTACGTACCTAAACATAAAACATATCAACTACTTAAAAAAATAAATGAAAAATGGATTTATATATTTGAATATATGTGTATCATACAAATGAAAGGCAATGGGAAAAAATGGCATTTCTATTAAAGAAAGAAGTAGAAGAAGGAAAAACGATAAAGATTTGGGCCTTTACAACTATGTTTTATCTCCGCATCACACCTTGGGTTAATTGCACTATAAACTTAGAATCCAAATGTCCAGAAACCAAAAATCAATTAAAGAAAATTAAATGAAAATGAACTAACCTTTGGCGGTAACGTTTATCCACATCAGTTAAACCATGATATTTGTCTGGTAGTGGAAGTAGAGATTTTGTCAGAATCACGAAAGAATTGACAAGAACAGAAAGCTCACCTGAGAATTAGACCGAATGAAGGAATTAGTTTAATTAAATGAATCATCAAACAAGTCCTCATGAAAGCAATAGCATTGTTAACTCAGAGTCAGATTTAGAATAGTATAAAAGCATCCCAACACGCATTAGTCTAAAAACCAAGACAAAACAGATCGATGAAACATCAATCTAGAGGTAATACCCTGCCCTAAACCAATATACATTATGATTTACCTTTTTCTGTCCGTTTCATTGAGCCGCTAACACCCAGTATATCACCAATATCAACAAATGCCTTTAACTGCTCAAACTGATCACTTAAAAGCCTTTCCTTCTCGCAGTAAAGCTAAAATCATACGAAACAATAATTTCAGTGCACATCAAAGCATGTTCAAGGCCAGTAAATCTGCCGCATTACATGAACCTCACAGCCAAAGGACAAAAGGGAAAAAAGGCACAAACCTGTATCGTACCCGAGTCATCTCTTAGTGTCAAAAATGCAAGCTTCCCAAATGCTCTACGAGCAACAACTCTCCCAGCTACAGATACACGATCATTCTCACTATTTGACTCTTCACCATTTGCTAAATGCCTATATATCTCTTGTAGCTGATTTGCAGAATGCGTCCTATCCCACTTATATGCATAGGGCTCCAACCCTTTGCTCCTCAATTCTTCTACCTATCAACCAAAAAAATAAAGATTACAGCATTTCTACTAAATATAAAATTAAAATTTCAGTGTGATTAAAAATAATGGTAAAACAGAAAATTTGGATTTTCAACAATCAATATGCTCATTTTTTTATAGTTTTGAAACTATAATGAAAACAAAACAATTTTTTTTCTGTTCATAATTTACTTGTACATTCACTAAAATATTGAAACTTTATGGATTCACAAAACTACTGAAACTTAAGTACACACATTGAACCAAAGATTAACAATCAAAACAAAATTTATCAGAAAGACGAACACAGCCTTAACGAATTCCAAATAAGAAACTAGTCGAGAATCAGATAAAACCGCTGTCGTATTGACTGTTGACCTTCTTAATGCGCAGGGAACGAACGGCCTCGCGGTCAGAAGTGGAGGTAGAAGAAGATGAAGCACGACGGTTTCTAGTACCGGCGGAGACGGTGATAGAAGTGGAAGAGCGACAGCGGACAAACGTCAAAGAGGTTCGCCGGCGGATGACGTGTCGGAAGCTGATTGGTAGAGAGGATAGAGTACTCCACAACTTCAAAGCCTCCATCTTTGTTTTCTCTGCTTTTCACTCCACTCGCATGGCTCCTCGTTCTGCTTTCTTTTATCCTCTGCTTTCTTTTTCAGAACGTCAACTTTTCAATTTCATCATTTAGGTCCCTCAGTTAAAATTTACTTCACCCTATAATAAATTATGAATCCCTTATTTTTATTATTTCCTTTCCTTTTGTAAAATATTTTTATATGAATGTAAAAGTAAAATTATCTGACTTTTATTAAAATGATAAAATGTCTGAATGAAAAATCAATTCTTCTCACTAATACTTTATTAAATGTATTTAGTTTCTATTTATCTATTAAATGTCATGTTAAAACTCTCTTTAATCTCAAATTTAATTTGGTATTAAATACTTAGCATATATTCAATTTAAATTTTAAACAAATCCTTTTATTTTTAGATAACAATTTTTTTATGTTGTTATTAGATTTGCTCCTCCATGGCGCATCCATAATAGATTGATTAATTGTTGTAACTTGATAAAAAATATGATTTTCATATGCTCCTATATTTTTCGAGAATGATATTATGTAGTGGATTGCTTGGTTAACTTGGGGTTTATCTTATTCTATATATGTGGTGGGATTATCCATGCGTGGATGTAGTATGTGACTAGTGGGGGCTCTAGCCCCTGTTGGCTAAAAACAATTTTAAGAATAAAAGAAAAAATATTTAAGATTTCTAATTAGATTCTATTAAATCTATTAAAATTGACCCTATAAACGATTGCACAGTCGCTCCTTCAATTTTCAGGCACATCGGCAAGCATTCTAAAACGCAATGACCTTCTTGTGCGTGAACCAAAATAGAATAATCCACCATGATTAGTGCCCAAAATTGCACCATTATGAGTAAACTTTTATAACCCTTTTTCTTTCTTTTTTCTCTTTTGATCATTCTTAATTGAGAATCAATCAAGTGATCAAATCACTAGTTAATCATGCATGTCCGGAGACATATTTTAAGAAGCTGGTGAATTACTGAAGCCCTTTACTTTAGGTTGGTGCGGAGTGATTTAAGGAAAATTCACTAGAATATATGGTTGGTGAAATGTCAAATTAATGTTAAAATTTATTTTTCCCAAATGAGATTTTAGGGAAGAAAACGCAAAGAAATTAACCCCCAACACACGTAATTAAAATTAACAAGTTAATAAATGATGTTGACAATAAATATGGGTGGCGTAATTTTGTTTCTTCTAATACTCAAATTTTTAGTCCATGTTCCAAATCTAATATTTCAATTCTTAAGTGTAATGGTTTTGATTACATTTCTAATGAATCAAATCTCTATTTTAACATAAATTGATTACCAATTCCAAGCCTATTATAGTATTTGACCGGGTGGCATGCCAAAAATATGGCTTTACGTTTTGAAATTCTTTTTGTACGGGTCCAAGTCATTTACAATCCGTGACAATCACGTTACTAATTAACGTAGGGAGATAAGTTTCGACAAATTTTTAGCTTATGTAATAGTTTAAATTATTATCTTCTCAAAAGGCCAAAAAAAAGTTTAAATTATATTACTAAAAAATAAATAAATAAATACCCCAACCGACAAAAACGGACTTTCGAAAAGGAAAGACAAATCCAAAACTCAAATTAAAGACAACAGGACACACCAACGAACCAGAGACGAACTGGTGTTGATCAACAAAACAAAGCAGAGTTAGCAGAGAGAGCAAGAGACAACGCAAATATTACACAGGATAATAATAATAACAATGGTGTTTAATAGCACGGTGGTAGTAGCAGTAGCACACTTATCAGCAGATGCATGGCAGCAAACGTCATGCTGCATACCAACGAGTGAGCGCGTTAGCAGCCACCAGTTGTTGGATCTCGTGTGCTGCTTCCCTTTGCAGCAACTGGGTCGTTTTGCTCTCTGTCTTTGGAACTATTTTTGCCTCTCCCCTCCATCCGACTCCTCATTTTACTCCTATTATGATGACACTTCCGATGATGATGACGATTACTATGATCATCATCATGGTCGTGACAGTGGTTCTGCTTCATCCAGTTCCGTTGCTGATCTTCTTGATGACGACTACTACTACCACTCTCATTCTGATTGATGATGGGTATGCGAGCTTTTTTTATTTTCTTTGATGGGTTTGTGTTTGATTGCAATGAGATAGATGGTTTGCTTTTGCCCTTTTTTTTTTTTTTTTTGTGGGTGGGTGAATTTGGTGTTTGTATATATGCCGTTTATTGCGGGATTGATGGTTAACTTTCCTGTTGTAGTCTATCTGTTGAAGTAATTGCTATACTAACATTCAGGAGAATTGCAATTTGTGCATCTTATAAGTGAAGCAGCTTTATAAATCATCAGAATATAATTTATCGAGTGTTGGCATATTGACAGTAATTTGTTTCCTCTTAAGTGGTGCTATCTATGGAAGAAAGCTTGTAAAATAATGACTCTGAAAACTCATGTTAGCTTAACAAGTAATCGAAATCTTTTCTAAATCGTTTGGGGTATTTCAAAGGAGATTTTGTTGGTATTATTGATGTGAGACGAGGATAGTATTACTCTGTGTACACTGTCTTTAATTTGAATGACACGTGTTAATCAACTGACTAGATCATAGATGATTGTAGGAGCTTAGGAAAATCATGATTTTCGTAGTTAAAAGATAAAAGAGCAATACTTAGCAGCTCCCTCAACCTGTGGAAAGATTATAGGGGTTGTGAATTGCTAGTATATCATCATTTAGATTGTTAAATTGTTTCTCCAGTTGCGGCTAGAAATTCATTAAAACAGCAATTTCGCCTCATTTCCCACTTCTTCCAGAAGTCTTGATTTTCTTTGATCTCTTGAAATTGTTTTTGAGTTACTAGACACCTGTTGATGCAATTCTTTGTGTTTTCTTTTTGCTGGAAATTGCAGTAAGGGAGTACATTTCTTTCTTACATAACCATTAGCCACTGTAACATGGTGTAGTGCTGGGCAGGAAACTTACAGAAAAAGAGGATTGCTAAGCTTGTTTAGGTTTCTTAGCTGGTCACTTTCAAGGGTCAATGGAGTGTGGTGCAGAAAGTTCCTTTTAGAAGTAAGATAGCTCGGAGAACTCTGTTCTGTTTTAGCTTCCTTTTAAGACTCATCTGATTATAGAAGTTTTATCTTTTCTGGTAAATCACGAAAGATGTGCAAATGGCTGCTAGAAAAAGTAGATGTGAATATTGAATTTGAGATTTTTTTTTCTCTTGAATTATTTGGTTTTAACTGTTTCTTTTAAAGAAAAAAATCTTGTGTAATATCTGTTTGCTTGCAATACTGTTGTACAGGAACTCTTTACCTTTTGTAATGGAATTAAAAGTTCTTTGAAGTTTCTTTCTAAAAATCCAAATTTTTGTTCACAGAAAGGCTTCATTTGAAGAAACCGTTGTCAAATTACAGTTGTTTCGTTGAGTAATGAAGTGGGGACATTGATCAGAAAATTTTCCAGTTTCCAGTGCTGTCATTGTGGGATAATAGTTCTGCGTCATATGAATTGTGTAGAACTTTTTCATAGTTGAAAACATGGATGTAGATTTGCTGTTACTTAGAGAAGTTTAACTTGTTTGAGATCTACCAAGAGTTATTAAAAAAACAAAAAGGAGGCTGCAAATAACCTAAGCGATTCTTTTCTTCTGGTGCAAGGCCTCAGAAAAGGCACCATGGATTCCTTGTACATTTTCTTTTTCAAAATTTTCTGGATATCCAAGAAGTAGCATAAAGAATTGCATGTGTTAGTGTGGCCAAATCTTATTGCTAAGGTCCTCTAGCTTGAGCAAATTCAACAAATGTTTATGATTTAACAGTTCCATGTGTGTATACATTCCTGTCCACATCACCAGATGAATGAAAAATGGAATGTTTATGATGCTGTTATTAAGCGGTGCATCTAAGCCATCTGGAAAGATAATTTGTCTCATTGGATGTGAGAATTTATTATGTGAATTTCAGATACTGTCTTCAAATTGCCGGATAATAATGGTATTCGCTCATGTTCAGTCTTACATCTTCCTGTCTTTTGAGTTTTTTTTCATTCTTGTCTGGTGGCCTATAGTCTAATTAAAATTTGATAACATCATATGCAGTTTGTTCTTTTTTTTTTTTTCTCTGAATTTCTACAACACATTCCTCATAGTATGATATTCCTTTCCTACTGCAAGAAAATGATATGTGAACATGGACTATTATGGGCTGATTCTCACACTAATGGACCTGCAATCTGATGTTATAAGGATGTCTGCACCTTATGCCATGATATGATGACTTGGTTATTGTCTATTTGTTTTCTATTATTTTATGAAACTCCCAGAATGTTCCATCAATGTTGTGTGAAAACAACACCTCGTTGTAACACTCTTTATGGCAGCAATTTTTTGAGAGCCATTTGTCTTAGCAGAAAAATTATTGGAACGCCTATTCTCACGCTTCAGAAAGTTTGAATGAAAGGGTCGGTATATTAGATTGATCAAGAGGAAGCTGTATATTTTCCCTGCATTTGGTTGATGGTTCATATCACAGAAGATAAAAGAGATCAGCAGATGCCAAAGTACAGGTATGATGTTCTGCAAATATTCTAAAATTAAGTGACTGGATCATTTTCCTGGGCTGCATTAGCTTCACTTTAGTGATTTGTATGTTACTGCTGCCAATGTTCTCCTGAAGCTGATTAACCTCTTCTCTGCTTAGCACAAGTCACTTATTGTCATTTCATGTCTTCTACTTGAATGCTTGCCTATCCATCTGCCTTTCCCATCTTAATTGGAGGATGTGCAAATTGTTCTAAAATTGGAGATAAATTTCGAACTCTGAATTAGTTAAGGCAATCCGGTATAGTGATAGGTTATAGTCATTGACTCCACAATGACTTTGATTAATAAAGAATGAGAGTATCAGAAGTTCTGCAGTTGCTGTGGACCAGTACCCATACGGACACTTTTCGGACCTCGTCACCTATGATAAGTTTAGAAGATACCTTTGGGAAATAGATGTTTATTTCCTTTTCATTTCAGCAACTAGTTGAAAGTTAACAAATTTTCAATATTCCTGATTGATAATGTTTTCAGTATGTTGAATGGTTATTGATGATGCATGGTTCAGAACCATAAACTCTCCATCACTTACATTTAGTGATGATTCTGTGAGTATCAGACAATCAGTCTGCGATCGTATTACAGATGTCTTACTGGAGCTTCATGACGTCTCTTGAGTTTTAGTTATTGTTGGATTCTTTTGTCATGTGAAGTTGCTGAAGTATGATTAATTTAATGAAAACTCAAGCACTTAGTATCTTTGGATCAAATGAGGTCTCTATATACCAGCAACTTTTTCTGGCACCAAGAACTGCATGTATGGGGTCATCACATATTTCATTCAAGAGCAGAATGATAGCGGAAGGAAGTCGTGCATGTCTCCATGTATTGGTTTGCCTTTTCTTGTAGAAGGGAGCTAAATGTTTTGCGGATCGCTCGGTCCAGAAGGAGGTCCTCTTCTCCACCAGGAAAAGTATCCTGCTATTCCCTAGTTCTTACCAAAGCCGTTTTTGATGATTGAGAAGTATTCTAATTAACTGAAATCATCATCTTGACTCAATCTGATGCTTTGTTTGTGAGTGTACTGAGAAGGGCATTTGCCAACTTCAACAATGAAAGATGAAACATGTTGATTTTGCATTTTATTTACTCAAGAGGTTGCATTTTGGGTGAAGTACACCTGTGCAAAGCAGGCTGAATGCTATCTGCTGATTGAGATACTGCCAAGGATAAATAGATGAGAGGCTTAGAGCTAAGTTGATGTTCATTTTATTCATCGTAATACAGGTCTTGAAATCAAAGTTTACAAAGTGTGAAATCACTTGCACATTCTCCTATGATTGATTACTGATTCAATGCATGAACTTAAGACTTTTTTCTTTTTCTTTTTTCCCAAGAGAAGAAGCATGAAGTCAAAATTTTGTATTCAAAATCGATTTGTGCAATCCAGGTTGTCCTAGTTCTAAATCAACTGCCTGCCTGTGATTCCACAGTAAATGACAATTGCGAATGTCACATTCTCACGGACCATTATCACCATCTACTCTATAAAGTCCAAAGTGGGCAATTTTTCCATCCATTTTCATATGCACTGATGCATGAACCACCACGCTGCACAACCGTCGTTCACGCTGGTCCATCATCCTTAGCTTAGCTGGGTGACTTTTGCGAGTCTCGTTTTTAATGAACATTAATTCTAAATAATTTTTTTAAGAAAAATAGATAAATCTAAAAAGTGCTTTTTAGAAAGCAGTTTCTTCATAAAATTCCTTATCACCCCCAATTTTTTAATGCAGGACTAGAGATAGTGAATCTTCAGCGTATAAAATGTGTAATGGGGCGGAATACGATCAATCATTCATTAGAGTAGAGAAGCACTTTTGGTTTTGGGGGTACTAGGCTACCAGCTTAACCCAACAAACACCAATCACGGCACTTGTGGGGCATTCAAATAACATAATCCCTATGGCTAGCGAAGAGGCTAGCATTTCTAAAGAATAGATAGCACAATCATGGTTCATGGGTTGATGAAAAAGCAGTAAAAAAGCTTTTAAGGCTCCACCCCGTATTGTGACTATTAAAAACCTTACAACGCATACATGCAAACACCCTTTTTTTAAAAAAAAGCACTTTGAGACCAACATCAATTGATCAATAACACGAATGAATGAAAGAATGAATGAATATACAATAACCCCATTTGAGAAAGCACTTTTGAGGCTACTTTAATTTTTTTTTTCCCCCTCTTCGTTGATGCTTGACAGGAATGGGCTTCTCTGGCTTCTTTCTGCTTCTACTTTTTCATTCATGTGGTGCCAAGAAAGGTCAAGTCTAAGCCTTAAACTATCAATTTAGGTATATTATTTTCAAATTACTTCCTTTACTTTTAAAAAGATTAAATTATCAGCGACTAGCTGCTGCTCCATAGCGGACGATGACAGTTTGGCTACTGGATCGCCATTGCTATTGCTTGATTTGGCAATGATAGTTTGGTTGTTGCGAGCGATTTGCTTCATTCTCAATTGCGATTTTGTTTTTTTTTTTTCAATTTTTTAATTTATAGGAGGGCATTTTCAAAATTTTGAAATGTTAATAGGATAGAATCATCATTTCTAAGAATGAAAGACTGATTCCCAACCTCCTTTGAATTATATCAAGATTCTCTGCTGATCTGATTGTGTACTGAGTAAATAATTTAATTATTGATTGATACTTAATAAAAAATAAATAAAAGAAATTAAATTTTACTCTTATACTACTATTAAAAGATACACGACAGAAGATTTTTAAAAATTCAGTAGAGCTCATATCAGAAGAGAATACTGGATCACCATTGTTATTGCTTGATTTGGCAGTGATAGTTTGGTTGTTGTGACCGATTTGCTTTGTTGTCGACTGCAATTTTATTTTATTTTTTAATATTTTAATTTATAGTAGGGCATTTTCAAAATTTTGAAATGTTAATGGGGATGGAATCATCATTTCTAAAATTGGAAGACTGATTCCCTCTTTAAATGAATATGTCATTCCTCATTCTTAAATCGAGATGGGCCTCATGATTCCGATTTCGAATCATGCCGCTATTTTACAAAGTAAACGTTATCAATTATTTCGATTTCGTATTTTGATTTCTCAATACGAAAAATAAAAACACCGTAAATTATTTTTTTTTAAAAAAAAAGGAAAACCGCAAATGGAGAGAGTGTGTTGATGATTTTTTTTTTGGGTTTAATTTAATTAAAATAGGGGTAAATTAAAATTTCTAAAAATAAAATGAATGATTTCAATATAATTAATTTATGAGGGGGGGAGTAATGCGAAATTATCCTATATACTTTTAGATTATCCTTTTCTTCTGGTCCAAACCCACAACTAGCAACTAGCAACTAGGAACTAGCAGGGCCAATATAAGAGAACACTTTTGAAGGCAATTATTAGGTGTAGGAGCACTTCTGTATTTAATAATTAGATAACATGTTAACCACTTTTCTTCTGAGAAATCAAAATACACTTGATTTTGTAATTAGCTTTGTTTATTGAACAAGCATTGATTTTGACATTTGAATAATGTTAGATAATACCATACTAATTATTAACACAATTCACCTACGTACACTTCCAATGAGAATTAAACATGACATAATGTATTTTTGGATTTTTTTATTTTATTTTCTGCCGTATGTATTCATGCAAATATGAAAGCAACAACTTTGAAATTTATCTCAAACAACAAAAAAATTAAAAATTAAAAAAAGGGGGGGGGGGGGGGCCAAACCATTGGTTGATAAAGAAAAAAAACTTTACATCAAAACTGCTGTCACATTACATTTTTCATTATCAAATTATTATTATTATTTTTTTTTTAACAAAAAGCATAGTCTGTAGTCTTTACAATTATTAAAGAAAATGGAAGTGCGTTGCGATTCCCATGTAGCTTTCGATCGAAGTGGGTTCTAATTATTAGCAGCTAACACGTAACAAATATTATGCAAGTGAAAATAAAGCAATTATCGGATGACTAGGTTATTAGACAATTGACATCATTTTGATTCTTTCGTTAATTGTAACTTTCAATTTCAATTTTAATTTCCATTACCAATCCAATCATTTCAACTTAAAAAGCATATCTAGGCAATAGTCTAATCTCTAAACCATCATTTTTTTTCTTTTTTCTTTTTTTTTTTTGTGGGTTTTACACATACCAATTAAGAATTTAGTTAGCATTCTAAATTTACTCAAAGTAACTCATGATACCACACTATTGCTTATAATAGTACCACTTGTCTCCAAATGGTACCATTCAAATATGGTTCACATACATTATCCCAATCCATAGTGGAGGATCCCACCAAGGCCTAATAAATCTTGTACATGCTGTGCTCCAAAATTTTGTTCACGGAAAAAAAATTGTATGTCCCTAGGAAGCTCACATTCAACCCCACACTGTTTGTCGGGTCACATGAAAAATTAAAAAAATGAAATGAAATCTTTAGCCCACCTTCTTTTACTCTCTCAATAGTTTATTGTAAAAGCCAATTTTTTGTGTCACCACTTGAAAAAGGTTCATTGTCCAAATGTGTATCTAACAACCTCCACAATGAAACTTTTTGTTTTTTTTTTGCCCTTTCCTGCTAATAAATGATTTTGTATGGGCATGAAGATGAGTTAAAATAGTGCTTCATCCCATTTCTTGCCGACGAAATTAGTAACAAAGTTCATGTTGGTAAGAGAGAAAAAAAAAAATATCACTGCTTACAATAAAATTATAATATTTTACGGAGGTTATTATTAAGTTTAAAGAATTGTCAAGATATGCCAACTTAATGTTAATAATAAACCTAGTACAATAATACCCAAATAATTGTAATTAAAATAATCCATTGAATGAATAATGGCTAGATAGATAGTTCTTGCCTTAATTTGTTAGGTATAAAAATAATCCATTGAATGAAGTTGAGTAAATATCATCTTAGACTCTCGATATGCATGCATTTGTTATAATATCAATAAATTGTAACGTATCTTTGAAAAATGAAATTAAAACGAGGATTCACTTAGAAGGAGGAGGAGAGGCTAGCAGCCTAAGAGTAGACGAAGCAATAATGGCCCCAAGATAAAGCTTATTATTCCTTAATAATTGCTTTAAGTGATTCTTGAGCTTTAATGGTATGGGAAGATTATAAAATTAAATGTGGGATCTGATTAAGATAAATAATATTTTCTTAATTGCTTTCTTTTTAAAAACTTTGACAAGAAAGTTCACTTTCAATTCTCAAGAAACCGAAAGAAAATGTTAATTCAATGGCGATTATTCCTAGCTAAGTCACGGGTCCCTTTTCAATTCAAAAAAACAACATATCTACTCACAAGAATAATCATATTTGTGACCATTGAATTATAATTATAAATATTAATAGATTTCGGATAGTAATATATCATCAATTAGATGGTAAATATAAATATGAAACAAAAGTTACCGATAATATATTTTACTTTACATGAAATGATCATAATAATCATTTTCTTAGCTGCGCTTAGCATATATTTAAGGAAGATAAGGATAATCTCTTAGTTTTTTTTTTTCTCTCATAATTTTATGAGTGGCCAAGATTGAGTTTTAAATTTTGGTTGCGACAAATTTTTTCATGTTATTTACAATTAGGTCTTAGTCTTTTTTACTAAATTTAAAAATTCAGGAGATGTTATAACTTATAAGATAAAAAAATTAGGAGAGAATCCTAATCTATTTGAACATTTTCGCAAGTTCCCCCTGCCTTGATAAATGATGATTAGGTCGTTAGTATATATATTTTGTGATAGGCAAGACCCTCAGTATTTTATTTGATTATAAACGCATTCTAATGTTTGAAAAGAATAATAACTTAAGTCCCACTAACTAATTTTCATTCAATAGTCGTAGTGCCATCTAGTTCATTTTGTAAAATTTCTTTTTTTTTTGAAAAGTCGTAAAATTTCTTAAGTAGAAACAAAAGATACGAGGTTAGAATCACTGTCATAATTAACTCAATTCACAATCTAATTTTTATACATATTAACAAAGAAATAATATATTTTCATTATTATTTGTAATTTTAAGGGATCAAACTGTGATGTTGATTCATGTTAAAATGAAATTAACTGAAATAAAATTAATTTGTAATCAGAGACCAATTTTACTCTCCCTATTCTCACAACATCATAAAACTACGACTCTTAATAAAACTAAACTAAAACATTGAGGATGCTGGTGATAATATCCAATCATTACTAGTAACCCATTTTAAATCAATGATGACCGTTGCCTTTTTTCCTCTTTTTTTTTTTTTTGGTTTTTAAATTTTAAACCATCCACATTGGATTCTCTTTCTGTATTATTACCGTTAGTAGTAACATTCCCTTTTTACCCTTCTTAGTACTTCGCGCTTACTAGGACTGCTGATGCTGCTCGCTCACGGGTGCGCTTTTGCAAAGCGCAATCAAACTCACGTACACGTGTACGGCTGCTGATGCATCCACACGGGTTCGGGCAAAAAGACAGATTGCGTCCGCTTTTTGTTGTTCGTCTTGTGAGTAATTATTATTCTTTATCGGGTGCTGACTGTTGCGACGTCAAGCCGACCCGCGGGTGAGGATAAATATCTAACGGCGTTAAAACGGGCTTGACGGCCTGTTTGTAGTTTTGCCTTGAGATTAACGACAAGGGAACAGACTGGCGCCATTTATTGGGAAAACGTACTTCTGTTTTTGCACTCGACAGTGAAATGACTAATTTACCTTTCCTTTTGTACATTACGTGACCGAAATACCCTTGTCCAACAAAATCTACTACAATTTTTTTCTTGAATCAAATATGAAATGTGAAATCTTAAAAAGAATGTAATCTTTGAATACTATTATTATATATTAATTTCAATATATTGTAGAATATCTATCGCACATTTTGGCATATTTGAAAAGAAATAAGATATGGAATGGAAGCTTTACATTATTTCATAATTAAAACCACAATCCCATCAGTGGATTCTTGCCATTATTTTCTTTCTTTTCCAACTCACCTTATTCCATTCAATTGCCTTTTAATTAACTTTCTTACCCAAAAAAAAAAAAAAAAAACTAAATGTGCTTCACAAAAAAGAATCATGAGCTGAACAACAAATGACAATGAACAATGCAACAAATGGGCAATTAATTGGTTTCTGATGAAGATGTTTTCAATGGAGAAATAAAATGGAAGAAGAAATATTGCAAGTGTGAATGGTGGTTGGTACTCGGTAGAGACGACTAAGTGTCGAATTTGAGTTTTTACTCCAAAGTTCCTTTAATTAGCAAATTAGCAATTATGGGCAGTGTTGACTGTATTTTATTATTTTTACTGAAAGAACCAAGAGTGTGTACAATATTTTCATATTTTAATTGATGTGTTTGGAAACTTGAGCTCTTTCAGTAATTAAATATAAATACGCAAAGAGCATATAGAATATGAATGTGAAGCATCTTCAACATGTTTAATACTTTGTTTCTACAATTGTAACCCCATTTAGTCTCATTAACAATTATATCCTAAACTCGTATAGTATGTGTTAATTAAAAAAATTATGTATCAGGAATTATAGCAGAAGAAGAATCTTTGTCAAAAAAAAAAAAACATTATCGTAGTTGAGACGCCACGTAGTATATGATTCGTTACGTGATATTCTTATTCTCCCACTAAAATAATTTGTGGTGATGGAATTTTTTTTGTTTGTTTCCTCTTTTCTTTGATTCCTTTTTAGTGATGCTTAAAATTATTTAATTTCACTATTCAAATCACTAACATGAAATCACTTAAAGATTAGTGTTTGGTCCAACTAACAAATTCAAGCAAGCATTTCATATGATAAGAAAGAGTGGTAAGAGGAAGTGAAATATTTATCGTCTTTAGAAAAATGGGTTGAATCTTGAGAAAATATTCTGATGAGAAAAATTAGACACAATTGAAAAGAAAATAATAGGATTTTTTTTGTTGTTTACAAAATTTATTTAAAGTAACTATTTAAAAAAAAAAAAAAAACTCTGGTGTAAAATCATTACAAACCTACCCCCTAAATTGACTTACATGGAAAAACAAATCATAATCATGTGAGAAAATGAAGTTTTAAATTAAAAATACCTACCGTGTCTCTAACAAAAAATGACAAATAGGGAGAAAACATCCCTAACTAATTAAATCCTAATTTGTCCTGCATCATTATGACAATAATCACCCACAAAATCTCATGGTGTGTATATAATTAAGGAATGGGATCATGATTTAGGGCATTGAAAAGATTAAAGTTAGTAGAAATTAGACCAAAAATCAAGTGGGCAAATTGGTCATATGAAATGGGAATCAAATTTTTGAATAAAAAAGATCAAATAATGAGAAAACCAAGACATGTTGTGTGTCACATGGGGACCCCCCCAAGAAAACAGCCTTTCCGAAACGACAAACAAAGGTCATGTGAACACTATACACTACGCACATAATTTTTAATTATTAAATTATTTACCTTTAAAATTCATTTTGTATTAATAATATGTCAATTTGTGAATTGACCCAATTTTTTTTTTTAAAATCACTTTTTTCTTTGATGCTTTTTCAGTCCCCTTTCTACCCCTCCTCATGCAAATTTTTTAAAAAAGAACAATTTTGTTTAAAAAAAAAGGAATAAAGAATAGATTTTTGGAAAGAGAAGTAATGGCAGCAGTGGCCACTCTTAATGGGAGAAAAAAAGTGGGATAAAATGACAAAGAGAGAGAGAGAGAGAGAGAGAGAGATTGGACTTTTGTGAAAACAAAACCAGACCCACCTCAAAGTTCTAGTCTTTAAGCTCATTTGTTATGTTAATGGTGAGCGAAATTACATGCTCTCATTAACACTAAAGCTCTGAACTTTACACCAAAAAAAAAGTGCGTGTTTTGTGTGTGTAGGAGTTCAGCACAAGCAAAAATGGCAAATAGAGGAGGGTTATTAATGGTGGTCTGGTTATGGTGTTCTGTGATCTCTATAGCCTGTGCTGCTAGATTGGGCTCTGAGTCAAGGCAGAAACTTGAAGTTCAAAAGCACTTGAACCGCTTGAACAAACCCCCGGTTAAAAGCATCAAGGTTTGATTTTTTTTTTCCCCCTTCATGTGCATTCTATATTCTTTATTTTACTTTCTCTCTCCAAAAGTCTCCATCTTTTCATTCTTTTTTGTCTGTTTGGTTCGTGGGAAAGTGAGCGAGAGTGCAGGAAAGTAAAAGGAAAAATGCATTTTCTTTGAGGTTTTTGTTCATTGTGTTTTTGGGTATATATGAATAAGTGTCAATATTAGTCAATAGTTGTTCTTCTTTAGGCATTGGTTGAGTAAATTTTCTCTCCTTTACTACATTTTCATATAATTATATTAGCTTGAAAGGAAATTGGGGTTTCAACCAATATATATATATATATATATATATATATAATCTTTGGGTGAAAGCTTAGGTTATTTTTTTGAAGAAGCAATGATTTTTTCTGATTTATTTTTATTTTTTCTTCTCTCTGTGCAATGATTTTCTTTTTGTGGAGTTATTAAAGCTAGAGAGAAGGATAAGAAAATGAGTTCATAATGATAAGTTCAATTTCTTTTTATGATTTGTCAGAGGCCAAGTAGAACATTAATGCAACTTTGAAAGCCAATTCTTGAACTATTTAAAAGATCTTACATTTTAATCTTGTGTTTCCTATGTTTGAACAGAGCCCAGATGGAGATATTATTGACTGTGTTCACATCTCTCACCAGCCAGCTTTTGATCATCCTTATCTGAAGGACCACAAAATCCAGGTTTACATTTTTTTAATCCTTTTTAGCCTTCTTATTCTTGTACAGATTTTTTTTTTTTTTTTTTTGGTGTGTGTTGTTGGTTTTGATTTTGTGTTGTGGGTATGTTTGGTTTCATCAGATGAGGCCTAATTACCACCCAGAAGGGCTTTTTGATGACAACAAAGTGTCTGCAAAACCCAAAGAAAGAACAAATCCAATCAATCAGCTGTGGCATGCAAATGGCAAATGCCCAGAAGGAACCATACCGGTAAGAAGGACCAAAGAAGATGATGTTTTGAGAGCAAGCTCAGTTAAACGGTACGGGAAGAAAAAGCATAGAAGCATCCCTCAGCCAAGGTCTGCAGATCCCGACCTCACCAATGAAAGTGGCCATCAGGTATAGAAAGTAAAACAATTTTCAATTTCTCGCCAACTTTTTATGTTGCATACATTGTTAAATCTTTTGTTTGTTTTCCGTTCTTGGGGTGATTAGCATGCGATAGCTTATGTGGAAGGTGACAAGTACTATGGAGCCAAAGCCACCATTAATGTATGGGAACCCAAAATACAACAGTCTAATGAGTTCAGCTTGTCTCAGCTTTGGATTTTGGGAGGTTCGTTTGGTCAAGATCTTAACAGCATTGAAGCTGGATGGCAGGTATTATTTCTTTGCTCCTATATTGGCCAATAATTGAAGGACGACTCAATTTTTGTACTCAAAATTCTTATTTTAATACTTGGATGTGTATAAAAACAGGTCAGCCCAGATCTGTATGGTGATAACAACACAAGGCTTTTCACTTATTGGACTGTAAGCTCTCACATAACTTTGTCATTTCTTTTTTAATTGATTGTTTTTTTACTAATTTCCAGCTGCAAGTTGATTATTTGTAAATTTATTTCAGAGTGATGCATACCAAGCCACAGGTTGCTACAATCTCCTTTGCTCAGGCTTCATCCAAATCAACAGTGAAATAGCAATGGGAGCAAGCATCTCTCCTGTTTCTTCCTACAGGAATTCTCAATATGATATCAGTATACTTATCTGGAAGGTAAAAAGATAAAATAAAATAAAATAAAAGATAATTTAATAATAAAATCCAGCTGACATATATGTTCATTCAAACCCAGCCTTGTACGTTTTTTATTATTCCCAGATAACATTTTAAGATTTTTTTATGGACCCATCATAAAATAATTGAGGTGAATCCTGCCAATTTACATGTGACCATCAGTGAGAATGTTGTCCTTTTGTTAGTGTGCTTACAAATTGTATATATAAAATTGAGTGGTGAGGATCAGAATTCAGAAACATCATTGTGACTCAGATGCTGCCAATTTTTGGCATCATCTTTTGGTCACAGATTTACACTGCTGCATATAACATGACAATTCATTTTTACACATGTTAGGACTTGTGTTTAATACTAAGCTTAATTAAGCTTATGGTTTAAGTGGTAACTAACAATATGGTTGTGGCGGTTTGTAGGATCCAACTGAGGGGCATTGGTGGATGCAATTTGGAAACGACTATGTGTTAGGCTACTGGCCTTCATTCTTATTCTCATACTTAGCAGATAGTGCTTCGATGATTGAATGGGGAGGTGAAGTAGTGAATTCGGAGGCAGATGGTCGGCACACATCAACTCAAATGGGCAGTGGGCGCTTTCCTGAAGAAGGTTTCGGCAAATCTAGTTACTTCAGGAACGTACAAGTAGTCGACGGCTCAAATAACCTCAAGGCTCCTAAAGGCATTGGCACTTTCACTGAACAATCCAACTGCTATGATGTTCAAACGGGAAGCAATGGAGATTGGGGCCATTACTTCTATTTCGGGGGCCCTGGTAAAAACCCCAATTGCCCTTAAAAAAAGTGAAAACCCCCTTTTACCCCTCTGTATCATTCAACCTAGTGTAATCCCCCCTTCTCTTCTGTATACCTCCTCCTTTTCAATGTTAGGTCGGGTTAGTAACACGTGACCTTATTATTATCGTCTCTAGTGAGAAGTTTTGACCTTTTTTTTTTTTTGTCTTTTACCTTGAAAGAGTCCTCCATGTAAGTTGGTTGGGGATATGTGGCCAAGTTTCTCCAAGCTTAAAGAAACAAAGGCCTTTGTTTACTCTCTGTGTCTCTCTTGTTCTCGCTTGTATTCTATTTGTTACGTAACTCCTTTCTTGGAGTGGTCTGTTAATGAATGAATGAATTTTCTTCCTCCATTTTTTTGTTGGTCTTTTTTTTTTAAAAATTTCCCCTAATATTTACATTTTAATTAGAATGATTAGAAGTCTGAATTTGCTCCCAAAAAATTAAAAAAAGCACTCTGTTGAGCAAGCAAATTTCGGGATGTATGCATGCATGTCTATCTAATATTTTAGTTTCCCTCTATTTTTGGGGGGTGCCGTGTGTGTTCATGGCTAGTGCCTGATGGTGGTGGTGGTGGGATACAAAGAATAAGCATATGATTTATCTAAAAAGATTCTTGATGATGAGAAATGTGCATGTGAGTGGATGACACAACTTTTTATCACCTTTTTTTTCTTCGGTCCCAGTGAAGATGCCCCACCACTTTTTCCATTTTCTTCAACAAAATCAATTGCACATCCTCCACGGCTTGATTCCTTTCCAAGTTCTCCAATTTTTGCATAGATTCTTTGGCCAAAAGGGTCTCTCAAATCCAGTAAGATAATCATGAACAATTTGGACGATCTGGGTCATTTTCACCCAACCACCTTCAACGTGATGATGGAAGATAAACATATGTAGCTATCAAATAATCAAGTTGGGAGGTGATGAGCTAATTTACAGCTGTGTTCCAAGGTCACTTCTAGCTCTGTAGCTACATGAAGAAGCTGGTATTGGCGCATTGATCGACATAGATACGAGTTTTTTCTACACTAAAACACAAAACTTGTAATTATATAACAATTATGTTGTTGAAAAGCAAAGATATGCTAAATGTCACTTAATTCGTGTTTGTTGAGTATACCATATGATAATGATATAATCCACCCATTGACTTTTAAGAAAGTTTTTTTATCTGAAGTTTTGGCTTTTGATGCCTGATTTCTGGTGCTTTACTGTAAAGCTTTTGCTGCTCAAGCCCATATCACTTCATTTTTGGACCTTTGGAATCACATTTTTTTTTTAACCAAAAGGCCCCTTTTAGTCGGTCTCACGTGAACATGATTCTCTAAATTTAAAGGCATTCTCCTCCTCAAGTATACAATTTTGAAAAGTCTGTAACATCTTGAGGTTTACACTTTAGAACGGCGTAAAAGGATGGCGAAACAAGAGTAATGATAGAAAGCATAGCATGTATAAGAATTTTTTTCTTTTTTTTTTTTTCAAACGTGTTTTATATATTTGGAGCTACGAAAGATATCTTAATAATGTCTTGTACTTATTTTTTTTCCATTCGTATCATTTTCAACTCAAATTAAAACCCCAGTTGAATAGGTGGAAGATATTATTCTTCATCTATGGTGGGTGATGCTTGGCAAATTTAGGTCATTCATAAATGAATGATAATCTGGAGATGCCAATAAGGTAAATTTGAAGATAGTGATTTGGTTGTCTTGGTGTATTTGGGCTTTAATGCCCATTTATTGTTTTACATAAATGCAAATCATCAAGGAGTCATTGTTAAACGTACTTTTTTTAGTTAATTATTGAATGATGAAGGCCATGAAAATGACCTGGATTTTCAGTAATTTACTACTAAAGTGGTATTAATTTTCACTAAAATTGGTATGCGGCTAAAAGCCAATAAAAATGCTCTTCTTTGTTGACTTTGAATATGAGATTTTAAAAAAAATCCATGGCAATTAGCAAAACCAATAAAAGCTTCTGATTCCCATGTTCAAGTTTCAAAAGCACCCAAAGTTGATTGGTTCGCCCATTTTCGAGTACGTTTCCATCCAAATATAGTGAGGTCTTATAATTTAAAATATTTTAAAATATATTTTATAACATCTAATTCGAACAAACATAATTATTTTTTTTTTAAAGATCTTACAGATATGTGGTAGTACTTTTCAACTAAATAATAGTAAAATTTTGAGTTTCCGAGTCCAATGATAAAAGGTGAATGCGAAATAATTATTAATGAATGCATTTTAGTGCATTTTTACTATTTCCTACAGAACTTGAAAGTATTTATAATCTATAAACTTAAAATACACAAATCCATGTTCATAAAAAATAAAGAAATTCAAACCCTAATTTGGAAAATCACATGGTTCCTCCTAAAATTCTGTTTTACACTATCAATTGGGCTTGGAAGTCAATTCTCATTTGAATATATAAAATAAAATAAAATAAAATACCCATCTCCACAATTCTTTACCTAATTAAATAAAGTGATGTTTGAAGACACAAATTCTTCACCTGCTTAATCAAGAAATTAAACCTCATGTCAACTAATTGACCTCTTAATTGCTTATTATATACTTCAATGGACACAATTTTTTTTTTAAATTGAGCTTATGAAATAAAATAAAATTTAAAAACCTCAAAAAGAATTCTGACTTTGACGTACGTTCCACCTCCAGTAGTAACCCACCACGTGTCCTAATACTATCGTGTCATTGGTAAGTGTAGCCCACGCGCTCCACTAGAAGAGGCTTTGTTACTCCCATTCAGACACAAAGATAACTTCCTATCCAAAAAAAAAACAGTGTTTTATTATTTTGAGTCCGCTGTTTCTAACTTTACTAAATTTTCTAGTCTTTAGCTTCTCCTTCTCTCTCTAAGGAGTAAAGACTCAAACTCTCTCTAAAACCAAAAAAAGTTCATTTTTTTACTTCACATTTCTCACACATACCAGTAGGGTTTTAATCTTTACTCTCTCTTTTTCGCTCTCACAAATTATCAAAGAAGATAAAGACAAACCCCGAATCAAAGTCACCCAGAACAAACCCTAATCAAAGCTCACTCCTTTTTTCATAATCAAAGCTTAGCTAGAGTGGCTTTCAGAGCTCAATTATCTTGCTACAAACCCTAAACCCATAAAGGAATTACCCCATTTTGGTCTAATTTAATCGCTCAATTTGCACATTCAAGATGACCCATTTGTGCTGAATTCAACATAATGTTGTTGCCCATCAAGCCCGCTTGAGTCAAGTAGGTAAATTTCTCATTTGTATTGCTTCACATTGCTTTACTCTTTGCTGGGTTTGAGTTCATTTGTTGAATTATGCCTGTTTTGTTTTTGTTTAATTTTGATGCCTTGTTATGTATTGTTGTTTGGATTATATTTCATTTCGTTGTCTTCACATTACTGTTCTTATCTGGGGTTTTACTTGATTGTGTTATTTTGAGTGATGACATTTTGGCTAACGATTGAAGCTTTTAATTGTTAAGATAAATTCTGGTTTTAAATTTTGTTTCTGAATCCAAATTTTTATTTTTGTTTCTCAACTTTTTGTTTGATGCATGTGGTGTGCATAGGTGAGAGAGGGGGGCCATGGACGGAGATGATAAGGGGATAGTATTGGCGTGTGCAATATCAGGAACCCTTTTTGCTGTTTTGGGTTCAGCTTCTTTTTCAATTCTCTGGGCTGTGAATTGGCGGCCTTGGCGGCTTTATAGGTAATCTTGGCATTTTCTGGAGCTTTTAAATTTTGTTGCCACGTTTTCTTAAATTGATCCGACTATGTAAATGCAAGCGTTTGTTTTGTTGTACGCAGCTTAAATTCAAGCATTTAATTTCCTTGTATGGATTGCCATTATATGATTTATTGGGTTGTCTGTTGGCTTTATCGTTAATTGTATATCTCTTTCTCAGTTGGATTTTCGCTAGAAAATGGCCAAATGTATTACAAGGAGGACAGCTGGGGATAATATGTCGTTTTCTGGCTCTGTCAGCATGGATGGTTGTTATATCTCCAGTTGCAGGTGCTTATCATGTGGGGAAGCTGGTTGATTGTAATACTTGGTCGGGATATAATCGGTCTGGCTATAATAATGGCTGGCACTGCTCTTCTGCTGGCCTTCTATTCAATCATGCTTTGGTGGAGAACACAATGGCAAAGCTCAAGTATGCATTTCCTTGAACTTCATATTACTCAGCAAATGAAAATTTATTATATTTTTTTGTTGGGAAAAGTAATAAAATTATGCCTTTTTAAAGTTTTATTGAATTGCTAATTTAGTTACTTGTGGGAATTGCTATGTTTCTTGTATCCTTACCCTAGATGGTAGGTCAATTTCAAAATTGGCTTGCAGTTTGTGGGAACATCTGCAAGTGCTCGGGGGGCAGGGGGTTTGTAGTTTTCAGTGGAGATGGGAAGAGTACACTCAATCTCCTAGAATCTGCCAAAAAGATTGAAACTTAGATTTTATGCTCTGTTGACAGCTTTAAATTTACTATATGTAATATGAAGTACTACTGTATGGGATCTCCTTTCTGGTCTTTGGCTATGGGGGATGCCTGCTGGGGTGGTTTGTTTTTCCTTTTTCCTCTATGTCTCAACTGAACTTGACATAAGTCTGCATGAAAAAGTGGTACACAATAGGACCAATTGGAGCTTCTGTGAATGACTCCTTTTATCTTGATAGGGTGGTGATGGTCAAGACATGATTTTGCTGTTGTGGGCTTTGAAAGTCCACTATTTTCCCCTTTTTTATTGGTAATATCTTTCGACATAGATATAATGATGATTTGTGGTAAGTGAGTCCATTGTGTAGAAATATTTAGGATCAAACTTCCCTAAACTACTTAGCTCTGTTAAAGAAAAATTGGCACATTCATATCCAATAAAAAAAATGTTGAAGAAAACAGACTTGCGCATATTCAGATCAAGAAATAAGACTTCGGCATACAAGCTGAAGTAACGGGGAAGCCTATTCAGATAACTTTTCTTGGATATGGAGGAATATATGAAAATGATTATTTAATGAGAGGCTCTAATGGCAATATTGTATGAGCGTTATCCTCTATGACCATCCTTTTTCTAGCTTAGGTCATATGAAGTTGAGAGTTTCTATTTGTGGATATTAAGCAACGATTTTTATTCTTTCTTCAGATACACAGAAATTACTCAACCTTTCTATGTTTACCATGTTCTAAACTGGGGACAACTGCCGGGACCTACAACCTTAGTATTCAGGAAACTTGTAGTAAGTAAATACCTTAGGTTGGTGGCCCCAAGGGGTTTTGAGCCCTTGAACTCTTTTGCTGAATCCAATGGATTTTTACCACTCAACCCAACCCCCTTGGGGTAATTGTTTAACTTGGCAATAAGAAGGGAAGTTTGAAAATGGATAGAGCATAGGGAACAGAAGACACAGTTTGGTGATAAACAACCTTCTGAAAAAAGAACGTAAAAGATGCTACTGGATCTAATAGCAAGGGAGGGAGCTTTTTTGTTGGATTAACAATACTGCCTTCTGAGTATATCAAACAAAAACAAACAAATATGACTTCTGAGCTTTGAGGAGGAAACTCCTCATTTGGTTGTCTCTTTTTTGCTGTGAAGAAGTTTGGTGTGTTCTGTAGACGTTCAAAAAAATGAAGGGGAGACAGAGTGGGAATGGGACTACATTATTACCTTTTGGTTGAATATTGCACTTGGGCTTTTATGGTAATTTTATTTGTATCTTTTACTTTTTATTATTCTCATAATCAGCTTTCCTCATTTTTTATCAGGGGCTGTTGCCGTTCTTCTTCTCCTGGCTGTTGCCCTACTCTGTGCCTATGAGCTTTCTGCTGTATACGTTACCGCTGGTTCACATGCATCTGATAGATATTCGCCTTCTGGTTTCTTTTTTGGTGTATCAGCGATTGCCTTAGCAATAAATATGCTCTTTATTTGTCGAATGGTCTTCAATGGTTAGTTTCTTGGTTAATTTTGCTTTCCTCAACACAGAGATGTGATGGCAGTTTGATGCTATTATTTTACAAGTCATGAGGCATTAGTCTTTAGGATGCTGTTAATTCTGGGTACTGCTACTCTCATATAATTTATCGATTATTACCTTCTTTGATAAATTGTTTCAGGGAATGGCTTAGATGTGGATGAGTATGTGCGGAGGGCTTACAAGTTTGCTTATCCTGATGGTATAGAGATGGGTCCTTTGGCTTGCTTACCTGAGCCTCCTGATCCCAATGAGTTGTATCCTCGACAGTCGAGCAAGTAAGAATTTTTTTTTCCCCCTTTTGATATCAAATATCGTAAATTCATAGCAAATTTTTCTTGATCTTCACATTGCATTAAGTACGGCAACCACTAAGCTGGCTGTTCTTCTTTTACCTGTTCAGAGAAAATTGTTGCATTTCTTGGTTTATTGGATGCTTGTTTATGAATGTTTCATATCTATAGTTTGCAGAAACTTGTGTTTTTTATCAAATAGGATTTGCGTAGTGGATGTTAAGTTGCTAGGAGTCAAATTCTTTTTAGTTGTTAAATTTATGAAGGTATTTCTCATATTTCAATTAGGAAAGTCCTTTTCTGTTTCTTCTGGGAAATGATGGTGTAAAAGGCTTGAGAACTTATTTCTTGCTGAAGTTTGAAATTTACTTATTGTTAACAAGGAAAGTTTGGAATTTTTTTTATACATAGTTGACCATCATAACACTTATTTCAATGTGTTTAGTTGTGCATCTCAAGATTTTGTTCTGCAGTATTCTGTAGCTCTCTAATTACTTTGATTTTGTAGGGCTTCTCATCTTGGACTTCTCTATGCTGGTTCGCTTGTAGTTCTTTTTGTCTATTCCATCTTATATGGTCTAACAGCAATGGAGGCACGCTGGCTTGGAGCAGTTACATCAGCTGCTGTCATCATTCTTGGTTTGCTGTTAACTATTGTCTATTTATATTTGGCTGATTGCTATATTTCAGTAACATAGTCCATCCTCATGTGCTAATTCATTTTGTGTACTAATTTTTTTCGTAGACTGGAACATGGGGGCATGCTTGTATGGGTTTCAGCTTCTTCAAAGTCGTGTTGCAGCTCTTTTTGTTGCTGGAACATCGCGGGTTTTCCTTATTTGTTTTGGAGTGCATTATTGGTTGGTTCCTGCTTTTGCAGAACTAAATATTAGCTGTAATGCTGTTGTAACAATGTTGTGTTCTCTTATTTATTCCCGTTTGTTCGTTGCTTCAGGTACTTGGGACATTGTATTAGCTATGCAGTTGTAGCTTCTGTCCTATTAGGTGCAGCGGTTTCTCGTCATTTGTCAGTTACAAACCCATTAGCTGCTAGGAGAGATGCCTTGCAGAGTACAGTGATTCGCCTAAGAGAGGGATTCCGCAGAAAGGAACAAAATAGTTCATCTAGTTCTTCTGAAGGTTGTGGTTCAAGTGTGAAGCGCAGTAGTAGTGCGGAAGCGGCCCACCTTGGAAATATTATTGAAGCTAGTAGCCGGAGTGCAGCACAATGCTCTGTTGATGTCACTACATGGAATAATGGCGTTTTATGTCGAACTGCCAGTTCTCATGAGGGTATCAATAGTGATAAGAGCATGGATAGTGGAAGGCCAAGTTTAGCATTATGTAGCAGTTCTTGTCGTTCGGTTGTCCAAGAGCCTGAAGCTGGGACTTCCTTTGTTGATAAACATTATGATCAGAATAACTCCCTAGTGGTTTGCAATAGCAGTGGTCTTGATAGCCAGGGTTGTGATTCAAGCACATCGACTTCTGCAAATCAACAAATATTAGATTTAAATTTGGCTCTTGCATTTCAGGAAAGATTGAACGACCCTAGGATTACATCTATGCTGAAGAAGAGGGCAAGAGAAGGTGATCGAGAATTGACTAGTTTATTGCAGGACAAAGGATTGGATCCTAATTTTGCCATGATGTTGAAGGAGAAAAGCTTGGACCCCACTATCTTGGCACTGCTTCAGAGAAGTAGTTTGGATGCTGACAGAGATCATGGTGACAATACTGATGTCGCAGTAATTGACTCAAACAGTGTTGATAATGTTATGCCTAATCAGATTTCTCTCTCAGAGGAGCTAAGGCTCCGTGGACTTGAAAAGTGGCTTCAAATGTCTAGATTTGTTTTACATAAGGCAGCAGGGACTCCAGAGCGAGCATGGGTTCTTTTTAGTTTTATCTTCATCCTTGAAACAATCAGTGTTGCAATCTTTCGCCCAAAGACCATTAGAGTTATAAATGCTAGGCACCAACAGGTGAGTAGGGGCAGTTCCGTTGGAATTATAATTAGTTTATCTATTTCTGTCCTGACTGATTTTTGTGAAATTGCATTAAATGATTTTATAGAGAACTATATATATTTATATTAGTTCAATGTTGTTTGGCAATGCCTTACGTGTACTGATATAGAAATTTGGTTATGTTTGTAGTTTGAATTCGGCTTTGCGGTGCTGCTTTTATCTCCTGTTGTATGTTCAATCATGGCTTTTCTCCGATCATTTCGAGCAGAAGAAATGGCCATGACGTCAAAACCTCGCAAGGTATACTTCACCTATTTAACTGGATCCTTTATCTTTCTTTCTTTCTTCCTTTTTTTTTTTTGGATATTTCACTGGAAGTACTTTATCTTTGGAATGTTTAGATTGAATTCAATGTGGATAGCACCTTCTCATTCAGTTTCTCTCTTGATAATGTATTTAGCTGTTTGCATTTAAGAAATAGCTGTGGCCGTGTAATAGTTTCAGTTTGGTTGTCTGCAGTATTCTAGTCGTCAAAATGTGGATTGAAGCTATATCTGCTCGCATAATAAAATGGTATATAATTAATGCAATAGCAGAAGATCACTTGTTCAACTTCCCTCTGGTACCTTATTAAGTTAGCACTTGACACAGAAGTTTAATGTTATAGGTTAGGTCCAACAATAGTATTTAAGTTCTAGAACCAAAAATAATGGATTTTCACACTCCGGTGCTCCATATTTATAGATTCTCTGTGTCCCTGGAGCGTTGTGTGTGAGATGTGAAGTTGAAAGTCTAAGGCAATGTCCTGTCACTCTGTGCTACCAATAAAAACTTTTTTCCTATGGCTCTTTATTTTTCATTGTAGCCTTTCCAGTTTTGATTGTCTACAAGTTTGTTGTGTCTGAATGTCTGTAAATGTTTGTGGTTATATGGTAGATTAGTTAAATGTTATGATGTAAACTGGCAGAGTAAGTGGGTGGGAAAAGTATTTGTATTTTTGCGTTCCTATACAAAATGGAATAAGTTTCTCAACTGTGAAGTTCATTCTATTGCGCCTGCTCTGGTTCTTTCAACTATGGTGGTCTACAATTTTTTTTTTATTGGGTGACTGTAAATAAAATTCCGTCATTGCAGTTTTCATGTGTTTAGGTTACTGTTTTGATGTTCATGTGTACATTTTCATGCTAAATCAATTTAATGTACAATATCGTAGTTCAAACAGCTTTGTTGCTTGTCTTGACTCTGTTAAAAATTTCTATGCTCTTCAGTATGGATTTATCGCTTGGCTGCTGAGTACAAGTGTTGGATTGTTGCTTTCCTTCTTGAGGTATGTTTCAATATATAGCATTTTTTGTTTTCTTTCATTATTCTTTTTCAGGTTAGACAAAGAGCTAGCTTGATCAGTATTTTTATTCTCATTTACGCATCTGTAAATTAAATGCAAAATTTACCAGAAATTTATTCATTGTATTGGTTCTAGGAGGTGGATATCCTGAAAAAGTAAGCCTGGTTTTCTGTTTGAATATTGTCAATCTAGTGTTTCTGGTATCCTGTGCTTGTGGTTAAATTCATTATCATTTAGTTCAAAAGTAACTGCCGTTCACTTTCAATATTGTTGTTGCAGCGTTTTCCTTAGAGCAGTTCTTTTTGTCTGCTGGTTATGAAAATTTTGAATCTCTTAGAACATCATCCTAGTAGGTGGACACTCTATTTTAGTGAATTTGAATATCAATGTTTGGAGATGAAAATAGTGATAGATAAGTTTGTATATGTGCTTCACGCTTGAGAATCTTCTATTTGTAGTTTGATCCATATGCTTATCAAGAAAGCTGCTTTGCTATATTCTTGACCCTCTTTCTTTATATTTCTGAATCTCATTTGGATAATTATTTGAGCTCCTTGGTTCTTGAGCTGTGTACTTGTATACATTGTATCTGTGAAATCTACTCATGAGCTGGTTGTGCACTAATGTCCATGTTTGTTCTGTAGCAAATCATCATTGCTTCTGGGGCTTTCCTTGACTGTCCCACTCATGGTGGCTTGCCTTTCTTTCGCAATTCCTATTTGGATACGCAATGGTTATCAGTTTAAGGTTCCACAAGTACAATGTGCGGCAACTCCTGGAGGAAATGATCAACCTCCTGGGAAAAAGGAGGTTTGTTCTTTAATGCCTCCCTCCCTTTCTTCCACTAATGTAGTATCTAGTTCGAATGGTCTTATCATTTGTGTTTTAGCTAACACTTTTCAAACATGCACTAAGCATGATTGTTATTCTTTGATACTTGGAGTTTTCTCTATTGCTATCTGGTTATTTTGTAACTTTGACCAATGTGGTATGTAACAATCATATCACTGATTACCTACTGAAGTGTTATTATTGTTTTTCTAGTAAGTGGATTATTTTGCTTTCTAGTAATGTTCTAATTTTCAACACTGCTGTGACTAGGTTTTTGGCAGTTATTGCCTGCTTGTTAATATCCTTCCATTGTTGGAGTTATGAGTTGCAATATGAGTGTTAGATGTTTTCGTATTTATGTCATTATTGCAAAATACGGTGGAAAGGAGGAAAATCATTTCTGTGGCCGGCCCTGAATAGGCATAGTTGAGTTGAAGCGGTCTTTCAGTAGTAAAATGGATGCAGTATTTTATAAAATGTATGTTTAATTCAGATATATTATTATTATTTCATTTTCTTGTTTCTATTGTCTCCCCTCCCCCAACCCCCTCCCCAAATTTTATGTTCATGACAGTAGCGAAGAGAAAAAAAGAAAAAGAAAAAGAAAAAAGAGGAGGAAATAATGTCTTTTGTGAAATGATTCTAAAGAATTGAATGAAAAATGTTTCCTCTCAAGGGCAGGTATGGGGCTTACTGACAAGTTTAACCTTGAAGGAACTCGTTTTCAGAAGCTAAAATTTTCATAATCTTAAATGCATCAACTCTTTAGTTAATAGTGAGGAAAAATGATTCAGGTCTCATGAAATGTTTTGTGTTTTTATCCTTGTTCCTGTATGCTTGTAACTGATCCTTATACGAGCTTATCACTGTATATGTACAAGTCAGATTAAATCTTCTACTCCATCAGCAGCCTTTGTGTCCATTTTGGAAAGAACAGAAAGGAAACCGTTGACAAGACCGAGAAAACCATTTTTCAAAACCTCTTAGATACTCATTGCGCTTGTTAGGACCCTTGAATTCTTATAATGGTACTCATCTTTCTTAACACGATCTGCTGGTTATGTGGCCTTTGCACCAATTCGGTAGCAAACAAAAGGGGGAATCACTAATAGTACATGAGGACAAGTTTGAGGCTATATTACCTCCGTCATAGCTCATCAGTGGAGCTTCTATTTGTTGTTTTCTCCTTTTCTCCTCATGCAACTTGTTGGAGTCTATAATATTCCCAATTTAGCAAAACTAATTAATGCCTCATTGTTTTCCCCCATTTGGAATGTTGCTTCTTCCCCATTTTGGATAGTAGTTTGTTCTTGTCCGTGTGTGTGTGTGTGTGTGTGTGTAATCTTGTGATAATTTAGTGAGGTACAGATCCTTTTTCTTTTCTTTTTCCCATTGCTTCAATCTCTAACTGTCACAGCATAATCTCCTTCTCTTCATTTCCCTTACTTCACTAAGTATTCTCGATACCAATGCTATTAACCATTTAGGTGTTATACATGTAAAGTGTGGCAATAACCTTTGAATGGTGTTTTCAAAATTCTTTTATTTTTTTTTCCATTTCAGCTTTAATTATATGGCTACACTAGTTGTTCCAAGAAATTAATCATTGAAGAAGTGTGTTACACTTTACAGTATTATTTTTCATTTTTCACTTTAAATGGACCAGGGCTTTGAATATAATCATGTCTTCTTGTCTCTTTCAGGGCATTGTTCTTGTTATTTGTATAACTGTATTCACTGGATCTGTGTTAGCTCTGGGTGCAATAGTATCTGCAAAGCCATTAGAAGATTTGGGATACAAGGGATGGACTGGCGAGCCAAATAGTTTTGCCTCTCCTTATGCATCATCTGTGTACCTTGGCTGGCTGATGGCATCTGCAATTGCTTTAGTAGTCACTGGTGTTCTACCAATTGTTTCATGGTTTTCCACATACCGGTTTTCCCTCTCATCTGCTATCTGTGTTGGGATATTTGCAGGTAATGTATATATGTTTGCTTTACTCTTGATTTATTGCTATAAATTAGCACTTCTTTCTACTAAGTAATTTTCTACAAGGGCTACCTGGATAATCACAATAATGTGTGTATATATTCTTGTTTCTCCTGTTTCGGTAGCTGTCCTTGTGGCATTTTGTGGTGCATCCTACTTGGAAGTTGTCAAATCTAGAGAGGACCAGGTCCCAACGAAGGGTGATTTTCTTGCTGCTTTGCTTCCTTTGGTGTGCATTCCAGCATTATTGTCACTATGCTCTGGATTGCTCAAATGGTTAGTCAATTTTTTTTTTCTCTAAAATGAGGAATTGAATTTTTCTCAAATTCAATACCAACCATTCTCAGATGTTTGCCTGTCATGTTGTTTGATTGGTTGCCGTTTTAATTTGATATTGACACCATTTGCAGGAAGGATGATGATTGGAAACTTTCCCGTGGTGTATATGTATTTATTACAATTGGTTTAGTTCTTCTGCTTGGTGCAATATCAGCAGTTATAGTTGTAATTACGCCGTGGACGGTATGGAATGCTAATCTTGGCATACTTGATTTTTCTTAGCCTTCAGGTATACTAAATCAATATAACCTGATTTCTCTTTTCCTTTTGGCAACTTTGACAGATAGGAGTAGCATTTCTATTATTGCTTCTACTGATTGTACTAGCTATTGGTGTCATCCATCACTGGGCCTCAAACAATTTCTATTTGACTCGAACACAGATGTTTTTTGTTTGTTTCCTTGCTTTTCTTCTGGGTTTGGCAGCATTTTTGGTTGGATGGTTTGATGGTAAGAACAAATTCGTTTACAAACCTTTTGCTTGAGCCTTTGGAACTGATCAACGTCTTGCTTGTCACTAACAACATTATGTTTTGCCTCTTATATATTCCAGAGAAACCCTTTGTTGGAGCATCTGTTGGTTATTTTACATTTTTGTTCCTTCTTGCTGGAAGGGCATTAACAGTGAGTTATAACAAACTGTTCTGAACCACATGGTGGATTTAAATATGTAATTAATTCTTGTTCTTGTGTCTGTTCTGCTTCTTCATTTGTTTGACAATCAAGCTCCTTTTCTTTAGGTTCTTCTTTCACCTCCCATTGTGGTTTATTCTCCACGAGTACTGCCTGTATATGTCTATGATGCTCATGCTGATTGTGGAAAAAACGTCAGGTTTGTTCTAACCTGGTCTTGCTGTGAATTGTTCTTTCTTACTCTTCAAATGGTATCAACATTCACTGCATGTCACATCATTTGCTCAACAGTGTTGCATTTCTGGTGCTTTATGGGGTTGCACTGGCAATTGAGGGCTGGGGTGTTGTTGCTAGTTTGAAAATTTATCCTCCATTTGCTGGTGCTGCTGTATCAGCAATCACTCTAGTTGTGGCCTTCGGGTTTGCTGTTTCTCGTCCCTGTCTGACTCTTAAGGTTTGTTTGCTCATTTATCTGATGTGCTTATGCTCAATTTGCTTCCACTTCTGTAGCAGCCTATGTGTCTTTCTTTCCTTGGCAACCTATTTAAGTTGACATTTTTTACTGGTATCTTCAGACGATGGAAGATGCGGTTCATTTTCTCAGCAAGGATACTGTTGTTCAAGCAATCTCACGATCTGCCACTAAGGTGTGTTTGATTTATATATATATATATTTTGGAAAAGGCATTTGATTTATATTTAAGTTTTCATAATTAGCCAAATTAAAAAAAAAAACAATGGCGTGTAGTGTATTCCATGAAAAGGTGGATAACAGAATGAAGAGTTGCGAAGAAGATAGAATTGTTATCTTCATATAATTGTTATTCTGTTCAAGTACAACAGTATTGGTAATATGCTATAATCATTAATAATAGTTGGAATTTCTTTCTGTTTGATACTTGAACGTACTGATATTGCTTCAATGTGGACTGGGAAATGTTAGCAGACTGAACTCTGCTCTCGCAGACTTTTTTTCTGTTTGAAGGGTTAAGTGTTGTCAGCTATAGCATATTTCTTCCTGTTTTTGTAGTCTGTATAGTGAACCATGACAAAATACTAGTAGCATTGGTAGATTAGGTGATTGTTGTGTTTGCATGTAATTCCTCCTTTTTTTTTTTAATGCAGACAAGAAATGCATTATCTGGAACTTATTCAGCTCCACAGAGGTCTGCCAGTTCAACAGCTCTTTTGGTTGGAGACCCTAATGCTACGCGTGATAAGCAAGGGAATTTAATGCTTCCCCGAGATGATGTCGTGAAATTGAGAGATCGCCTGAAAAATGAGGAATTTGTTGCTGGGTCATTCTTTTGCAGAATGAAATATAAGCGTTTTCGCCATGAATTATCCAGTGATTATGATTACAGAAGAGAAATGTGTACTCATGCACGAATTCTGGCTTTGGAAGAGGCAATTGATACTGAATGGGTATATATGTGGGATAAATTTGGGGGTTATTTACTTCTTTTGCTGGGTTTGACTGCAAAGGCTGAACGAGTACAGGTTAGTCAGATTCAAGTTATTTACGATGTACAAAGATACATGTTCTTATTGCAACTACTAAAGATATCTTATGTGATAGGATGAGGTACGGCTGAGACTTTTTCTTGATAGCATCGGTTTTTCGGACCTAAGTGCCAAGAAAATTAAAAAATGGATGCCAGAGGACCGTAGGCAGTTTGAAATTATCCAAGAAAGGTAATGACTCCTATTTTGGTTTTATTGTTTCTGAACTGTATGGAACTCTTAATTCTTTGATTGCCTTTCTAAACCTTGCTTTAAACTTTGTAGTTATATAAGAGAGAAGGAGATGGAAGAGGAAATCTTAATGCAAAGACGTGAAGAGGAGGGGAGAGGTAAAGAAAGAAGGAAGGCTCTCCTGGAGAAGGAAGAACGTAAATGGAAGGAGATTGAAGCGTCTCTAATTTCCTCTATTCCTAATGCTGGAAATAGAGAAGCAGCAGCCATGGCAGCTGCAGTGCGGGCAGTTGGAGGTGATTCTGTTCTTGAGGATTCTTTTGCACGAGAGAGGGTTTCAAGCATTGCACGAAGGATACGCACAGCTCAGTTAGCTCGGCGAGCACTTCAGGTTTATTAAAGAACTATTGGCTTTGACAAAAGTTCTGGCAAATATATGGGGACTGTTTTTGACAGAAGTTATTATTAATGACAGTAGTGGACAACAACAAAACCAATTATATTTCTGTAAATCAAAGTTGGAATAGTTGCAATATTAGGTGTTTCTTACATTGGTATGTCTGTTTTCGCTCTGGGGACTCCCATTTTCTGAAGTAAAATATAAAATGCTTTTAAATGCAAATGAAAATAAAAAAATAAAAAACTGTCATAGCATTTTAGATGAGCTCCTTGTCTGCATCCATATTTCTTCCACATGGAATGATGTGCTCTTCCGTCCTGTGTCTGTATGATCCTCTATTTTCACCTGAGCGTTGCTTTTAACATATGTTTGCCCAACTGTTGGTCTGTTATGTATTTTCCTATATCTAGAGAATAGATTTACGAGGAAGGCTTGTGGGAATGGAATGTTGTATATGGGTTGTTTCTTTATTCATGTTTATCTTAGATAGGATTTTATTTTCTGGTTCAATTTTCTTTTTTCAGTTTGGGAGTTCCAGATACATTAGTGACATTGGTTTTTCGACTATAAATTACTAACTTGTGTTTTTGGCAGACGGGAATTACAGGTGCTATTTGTTTTCTTGATGATGAACCAACAACAAGTGGGAGGCACTGTGGTCAGATTGATCCAAGCATATGTCAGAGTCAAAAGGTTAGCTTTTCCATTGCTGTGATGATCCAACCTGAGTCTGGTCCAGTTTGCCTGCTAGGCACTGAGTTTCAGAAGAAAGTGTGCTGGGAAATTCTGGTGGCTGGTTCTGAGCAAGGTATTGAGGCTGGACAAGTAGGGCTTAGATTAATTACTAAAGGTGATAGACAGACAACTGTTGCAAAGGACTGGAGTATTAGTGCAACAAGTATTGCAGATGGAAGGTCAGACCTTTCTCTTTCTTTACCATATGATTCTGCTTCTCTTTTTCCTTCCATATTTCTTCCAGCTTATGGTCTTACTCTGGTTCTATATTACTTTTCAGGTGGCATATTGTAACGATGACCATAGATGCTGATATAGGTGAGGCAACATGCTATTTGGATGGTGGTTTTGATGGCTACCAAACTGGATTAGCGTTGTCAGCGGGTAATAGCATTTGGGAAGAAGGGGCTGAAGTTTGGGTTGGTGTTAGACCACCTACTGATATGGATGTATTTGGAAGGTCGGATAGCGAAGGAGCTGAATCTAAGATGCATATAATGGATGTTTTCCTGTGGGGAAGGTGCTTAACTGAGGATGAGATTGCTTCTCTTTATTCTGCAATATGCTCAGCTGAGTTAAATATGAATGAATTCCCTGAAGATAATTGGCAATGGGCAGATTCACCCCCAAGAGTATGTTACTAATAATAATTTAATATATCTTGTTATTTTGATACATGTGATAATTTCAAGTGCATAATCCATCCCTTTAATCATATACATGTGATAAAAAGTTTGTCTGTTTACTATTTTTTTTAAAAAAAAAATCCATTCCTTTTCACTGACTGTTGCCTCATCTTTTCCACTCAGGTTGATGAGTGGGATAGTGATCCTGCAGATGTAGATCTTTATGATCGGGATGACATAGATTGGGATGGGCAATATTCAAGTGGTAGGAAGAGAAGGGCGGATCGTGATGGCATAGTGGTCAATGTGGATTCCTTTGCTAGGAAGTTCAGAAAACCTAGGATGGAAACGCAAGAAGAAATCTATCAACGTATGCTTTCAGTTGAGTTAGCTGTTAAAGAAGCCCTCTCGGCCAGAGGCGAAAGACAATTTACTGATCATGAGTTCCCTCCAGATGATCAGTCATTGTATGTAGATCCTGGTAATCCCCCTTCAAAGTTGCAGGTGGGTTTTCCTCACTGAATAGTTCTGTCTTGTGTTTAATTTCTTGATAGCCTAAACCTCTTGGCCTTTTATCTAGGTTGTCGCAGAGTGGATGAGGCCTTCTGAAATTGTGAAAGAGAGCCGTTTAGATTGTCAACCATGCTTGTTTTCTGGGGCTGTGAACCCATCAGATGTTTGCCAGGTTTAGTCTCTTTGCTGGACTGACTTGCAAATATTTTATTCTTTAGTGTCCATGTTTCTTGATTGTATCAAATTTCTTAAATAAACTTGTCCTTTGAATAGGGTCGATTAGGCGATTGTTGGTTTTTGAGTGCCGTTGCTGTTTTAACGGAGGTTTCTCGAATATCTGAAGTGATTATTACACCAGAATATAATGAGGAAGGAATCTACACTGTTCGATTTTGTATTCAGGTAATGAACTCTTAATTTCTTTTATCACTTATGTCAGCACCTGCTGCTCAGTATGCTTGACAGATTATGTTATATAACCACAAACAGAAAAAACAAATGATTTTTGTTGTCCTGGAAGACTTGTTTTTATTCGTAGGCCAGTACTTTGTGATGAACCTGAGGGAAATGATCTGCATTTGAGATATTTTCTATATAAATGTGATATGGACTCAGCAACTTCTTGCATCTAGAAATGTGGTTGATCTTATGGTCAGATCATGATTGAGCACTGATCATTGGAGTAATAAGAAAAGCCATTTAGCTTGAGAAAGTCAAAATACAAAATGTTTTTAATTATTCGGTAGACTTGGTAATTGATTATGAGATGCTTCTAGACTTATAATATAGGTAATAGGTGCTTTGTTTTTAGTTCTTCAATCTTGCTCTAGTAAAATATCTGCTAGCTTTCTACTATGACAAAGTATTAGCTTGTTAATGATTTCCTGCTTTGTACCTCTCCACAGGGTGAATGGGTCCCCGTTGTTGTTGACGATTGGATTCCATGTGAGTCTCCGGGTAAACCAGCATTTGCTACTAGTAAAAAGGGTCATGAACTCTGGGTCTCTATACTGGAGAAGGCATATGCCAAATTGCATGGTTCTTATGAGGCACTGGAAGGAGGACTTGTTCAGGATGCTCTTGTGGACCTCACTGGGGGCGCTGGTGAGGAGATTGACATGAGAAGTGCCCAGGCTCAGATTGATCTTGCAAGTGGTAGATTATGGTCCCAATTGTTGCGCTTTAAACAAGAAGGATTCCTACTTGGTGCTGGGAGTCCATCAGGTTCTGATGTGCATATTTCTTCCAGTGGCATAGTGCAAGGCCATGCTTATTCAATTCTACAGGTATATTGATTTCTGTCTGATTTGGCTGTATCTATCATATGCCAGGGAGATCTTGATGAAGCTAATTATTTATTTTATTATTCAGGTGAGGGAGGTGGATGGCCACAAGCTTGTTCAAATTCGAAATCCATGGGCTAATGAAGTTGAATGGAATGGCCCCTGGTCTGATTCGTCACCTGAATGGACTGACAGGATGAAACACAAGCTAAAACATGTTCCGCAGGTATTTTTCTCTCATAGAATGTAACCCAGAATTTCTTTTCTTTGATCACTGATTGAGGTTGAGTTGAATGGTGTTTGACTTCTGTTTCGTTAGACATGAAAGATTGTCTTATATTGTCAGTTGGCTATTGCTCAATAATATCTGATTACTATGTTTACCCCTTGAACAGTCAAAAGATGGTATATTCTGGATGTCCTGGCAAGATTTTCAGATTCACTTTAGATCAATATATGTCTGCCGTGTTTATCCGTCCGAGATGCGCTATTCTGTGCACGGCCAATGGCGTGGTTACAGTGCAGGTGGTTGCCAAGATTACGCTTCATGGAATCAGAATCCTCAGTTCCGATTGAGGGCCTCTGGATCGGATGCATCATTTCCTATTCATGTTTTCATTACCTTGACGCAGGTATACTTGAACACCTGCAGAACTTATATTATAACTAGCTCAGCTTTTTATTTTTTACTAGGTTTCATTAATTTATATGGCATTTATATAGGGTGTGAGTTTTTCAAGAACAGTTGCTGGTTTTAAAAATTATCAATCCAGTCACGATTCTATGATGTTCTATATTGGGATGAGGATACTGAAAACTCGTGGTCGTCGTGCTGCTCACAACATTTACCTACATGAATCAGTTGGTGGGACAGATTATGTAAATTCGCGGGAAATTTCTTGTGAAATGGTTCTGGATCCTGATCCGAAGGGCTACACAATAGTGCCTACAACCATACACCCTGGGGAAGAAGCACCATTTGTTCTTTCTGTGTTCACCAAGGCATCAATTATCCTGGAAGCTTTATAGTACAGTGGTGGTGCTTCAGTTGAATTTTAGACCTTTGGGATTTTAGCTGGTCTGCAAAGTTTTTGAGGTGCTTGGGATCTCCATGAATTATGTGCCACACCTGTAGTTTTTGTTGAACCACAATCAATGCACAGAATAACAAGGTGAGTTTCTGTTTTATTGTTCCTTATGCCATGGCGTAATTCGTATATGCATGAAAATATGTATTGAATGCTACTTATGCGTCTATATTTTTATTTATAGTGTCACACCCGAAGTCTGCCTTATGTTTGAACCAATAGCATTGTTCAGCAATGCATGCCTTGCAATTGGTGGAATTACTGTTGATGCCAAAATCAACCATTGTCGAGACTGACTTGAAGTCTTTTTTTATGACAGGCTGTGTGTTGTGTGGTTCTTAGGTGCGACAATGGCCTGTGGCATAAGCAATTCATTTGACCATTGCAACTCCAATTCCTTCTACAAGCTCAGGGTTTTGGAACGTGTCATTTCACAAGGGATGATTTAGAAAGGAAAATGTGGATTAGAGGCAACCATGGTCTGGATACTCGGATCATTTGCATCTGCAGAATCGAAGTGGGATTGCGGATGATGAACTGTACATTTGTAGGTATTGTAAGGAATATAGGTCTGACCATGTAAATGTTGCGGAAAAGAAAATTAGAAAGCGACAAGAAAATAATTACTAAAGCCTGATTTATGGGAAATACAAAAAAGCATTGTAGCTGGAGTAGGGATAATTTTTTCAGCTGCAGTTTTGAAATGCTGTAGAAACTAAACAATTAGTTCTATCTGTACAAATTTTTTTCTTTGCAATATAGCTCCCATTCTATTTTGTTTTGTAAATTCAATCTGTATGATTTTTTATTTTTATTTTTATTTTTTTGGCACTGATTTTTTGTCCTCACTTCCTGTTTAGTTTAAAATCCGTGAAATCAGATGTTAAATTTTCACACAGAAGACCGTTGACTGCATTGTGCTTTGCATGTTGTATTAAATTTAAGTTGACATGAATTCGTGTTCAAAAATTGAAAGAGGAAAAAAAAGAAAGAGTTAAGACATGAATTCGATCCATGTATTAATCTTGAGGAGAATTCCAAACACTAGTATTGAATCATTTATTATTAATCCATTTATATTGAATCATTTGTAATCTACTTTTTTTAAAATTTTTATTATGGTTAAATTTCATCAACATAAGGACGAGCAAATATCCCAATAATGGCCTCCAGGAGTGAATTTCGGCAAAAAATTGTGCGCTATAAGCCTTTGGTGTCAAAAATTTAAAAAAAAAAAAAGGGCTCTGGAGTTTCCTCCTTATTTTTCTCAATCGAAATTGTAATCCTGTAGTGAAGTAAATTGTTACTTAAAATTTTGTAGTGATCCAAAGTTGTTGCTTCCCCCTGCTAGGATGAGTTTCATCTCAATCGAAAGAGTGCTTTGATTGTTGCCTGATTATTCAGCATCAATCAGGTAATCCAAAGTTTCCGATTTCTTGAAATTACGTCTTTTCAAGAGTCAGATAGCCTTTGAAGCTGGGCCCTAAATCTTCCTCCTTACTTTTTCAAAATTTTCAAGCCATCATACCATTTGAGTTGTAAAAAGGCCCCCCGAAACGGGTTATATCCTTAGTTCTACATCGAAAAATGAGCTTAGAGCTTCCGCATTGTTTTCTCAATTTTCAAGCCATAACACTATTTTGTGCGAAAAAGGTTCCCCATTCAAGTTTCACCTCAATCGGATGAGTTCATTGATTTTCTTGGTTTCTAAAGAACAACTACAATCTTCGATATTAAAAGGTTCATAAAAAAAATAATTTGGCCATCTAAATCCACTTTTATTTTATTTATTTTTTCCCTGTGGTTTACTTTCAGCAATACGTGGATGATGAGGTCAAAGTCTAGAACAGGTTTCATCCAAAAACCGTGTGCTATAACCTTAATTTTGCGCTGAAAAAACAGAACACTATTTTGGTCATAAAGAGGCCCCTAGACAAATTTTGCCTCAATCAGACAGGTTCTTTAATTTTTATTTTTATTTTTTCGATTTATCAAGAACCAGTATCTTCGGTATAAAATGATCATAAAAAATAAGATTTGGCTACTCTGAATCAGCTTCAAGGTAGACCACTTACCACAGTCATTGGATGCACTCTGTCGTCACAATTGTTTCAAATTCAAGTACATGCATTCAATAGCTGTGGTGGGTGATCTACCTTAGAGCTGATGCAAGGTAGCCACTCCTAAAAAATATTGTGTCAATGCATCAGTGGATTAACATCGTTTAAGATATCCTGTAAAGCATTTTTGGTATGACATACTTGGAACACTCAATTTTGGTCCATGTATAACAGCAACACTGGATTAACATCTCTGAAGATATCGTCTAAAATATTTTTGGTATCACATACTATTTAACATTTTAGTCAACACAATGTAATTTCAAATCTGAATTGATTTATTTCCCGTCGAATCGTATAATCTTGTAGCGACCCTAATTGTTAAATCTTGTAGTGACCCAGACTGTTACTTCCGTCGATGGTGGATGTGTCTGTGCATACATGACTAGAGAAACCTAAGCACTTTCAGGTCGCCAAAATATTCCTTCACAACTATGGAATTGCCTAGATGTCTTTGGAACAGAAACTGAAATTTGACTGGTGCTTTAAACTTATTATTGCAAGCTTTTATGTTAAGAGATACAAAAAGTATTGAATTCTTATCAGACAATACTTTGATTACCCATCATACTTCAGAGTGGTGTAGGATCCATGATTGAATTAGCTCATGATCTAAAATCAAAAGCAAGAAGATATGGTCATGCAAAAAAGCTCTTTAACTGCACTGAACCTTGTGATGTGAAATAAAAACAAAAGCCAAGATCCAAAAAAAAGTAGATAAAAGCATTAAAGATGACAAGCCTATCTCAAAAAACAATTAGATGAACGTTGATCCTACATGGCACAGTACGAAGACAATCTCTACAAAATGAAAACTTTCATCCTCTGATTCTATCCCTTCTCTTTCACTCTGAATCACTTTCCATGCTTCCCATGGCCTTCAACCCTCTAGGTCTTTGCTGCTGCTGCATATCACATAAACAGACACATCACACACAATGTCATACACTCTCTTTGGTGCTAAATGAATACACAACATATTTGTTTTCTTAAGTAAAAATTTTGAACTGCAGATCTCAAAAGAGTTTTAAAGAAATGAAAAATCCAACATTCAAAATTTGTATTTCCTTCATCCTTTTGCAGAAGGAATATGAATACGACAAAAGGAAAGGGGAGAGAGACTAATTGAATACCTTCTTAGAAGTTCTCTTCTCCCTCACTTCATATCTCTCTCGGCATAGGTCCGATAACCATGCACCTGGACTCACCAACTGCAAACATACAAAACAACAAAAGCCAACCCATCAACGAAAACCCAGATAGAAAACATAATATCCTTTCCAATTTTTTTTTTTAATTTATCCATAATTTCCTTCTGGCTAATCAAGGTTAGATAAGGATAACGTACAAGTATACTTCTTTGGATCAACTTGGCCCTTTTCTTTGGCCTCTGAGAGGGCTTGCAACCTTTCATAGCCATGAAATCCTCTTCCTTTTCTTTGTTGGACAGTGTGACAAATAGCCTTGGCCACACAGGAGGTTTTTTTTGTTCCTTTAGATGATCAATAAACAGTTTGCTGCTATCATCCAATCCCAGTGAACCCCTTGTTGTGTAGTATCTATCTTCCTTCTCTGGTGAAGTCACTGAGGGTTTCCGGCTAGTCATTGGCAAATCGGAGTTCCTGCAGCCAGACAGGAGATAATAAACCATTAGCACATGAGAATACAAACCATTAGCAACTTAATTTGCAAAATCTTCTTCTGATTCATGAAAAATCATGAGAAAATGGAACTAAACAGAACTTGATTACAAGCATTAACCACTCCAATTCTTCAGTTTGGACAACCTATTAAATCAATATTTCCTTATTCTCACACTTTCTCAAATCCAAACAGGCTAGAAGTTCATGGGAAGAATCAGCATCATTAGTGTTTCCAAATCTTTGGTTTGGCTCTAAAGAAATTAATGGCAAACTAAGTAAAGAAACTGGGATCTAATACTAACCAGTATTTACGGACCCAAAATGTAGTAAGGTTTCAAGTTTTCTTTTTCCCACATTCTCGGTAACCAAGCATGTTATATCTCAAGCAAAAATTACTTTTTTTTTCTTCTCTAAACTGAAATAATCTGTTGCAAACTCAATAATTAAACAAAAACGAAGATAAAATCATTTTTTTTTTTAATGTCTAAGCTTAAAATATATTCAATTTTACATCAAAATTCCATTTTTCTCAGTTTTCACTCTGACCATTTGGGTTTGTATCAAGCTACAAAATTGCAGTCACAGCAGTCAAATGCCTCTTGCAACAAACAAACAAAACCACCAGAAATTCTCACAAACATCACACAACGAAAACTTTCAATCTATTTATCACAAATATAAATATCCGTTGGAGATCCTTTCTCAACAGAAAAAATGAACTACAACAAGGGGTTCACTGGGATTGGATGATAGCAGCAAACTGTTTATTGATCATCTAAACAGTTATTTAGGCGATTCGGAGATCCTTTCTCAACAGAAACAACTCGGGTATCTTGCTAACTTACTTGTTTAGGCGATTTGGAGATCCTTTCTCAACAGAAACAACACGGGACGAGATTTTCTTCTTTGACAAACAGTCAGTAGTTGATTTGTTGTTGCTGCTGTTGTTCTGGTCAAATTGTTTAGATTCTTTTTTCACTTTACAACATCTAAGCCTCTTTCTGTTTCCCCATTGTAGCACAAAATCCGTTGCCTCTTTCACTCTTAGGCTTTGATTCTTCCCTTCCTTTTCCATTATCTTATCTTTCCCTTTACTGCAACGGCATATTAACATCACTGTACTTAGAAAACATATCTTAAAAACAGAAACTTTACCAATTTTTTTTTTCTAGAATTTTATCAAATTGAGAGAAAATCCAAGTGAGAAAATTTGCTAAAAACTCATCAACAAAATATAATGATTATGTGTGACATATAAAGCTATAGAATAAGGTGAGTTCACACTAAAATATTTGAAAAAGAAAATTCCAAATGTTTACTATGAAACAACCGGAAATTAAATGAATCATACAAAACAAAAATTGTAAAATTTATCAGTACTGACCTGAGGATCTGTGTGGAATGGAGTAGAAATTACGAAAAGAGTCTTAAATCAGCCTGCATTTCAAAACCATTATGGTTAGACTTATCAAACTGAAATTTTACAGAGAAAAAGCAGAGCAGTGATCTATTCTGTTTGGTTGCTGAGGAACTATTTGATTTCCAAAGATAAGGAAAAAAAAAAACTTAGCAAGTTATCATCTTGTTTCTCAGCAACCAAACAAACATTTGACAATGTATATATAGATAGATTAAAAGAGAGAACGGTCATTATTACAAGATAAAAACTTCAGAGCCGTAATGGACAAAAAGACAAGTCTTTTGCTCTTCTGCTCGACCTTTCTCTGCCTAAACAATGAAAATTTTCTCGAGAAAACAAGGGAAAGAGAGATCAGTGGGTTTCAAATTCTGGGTATGTTTTAGTTTTTCAAAATGGAGGCTACTACTAAATGTGAAAAAAACCGGCTGCTTTTTGTGTTACCTTCACCAAAACTGCCTCTACAGTTTTTCTTCTCTCCTCTGTTTTGTTATTTATTTTTCATTAAATAGGTCAATTTTATTAATTAATTCTAGCATTAAGTTTTTCATTTAATTTAAAGAGTGATGTGATTATGACCATCCGATGATGAATGGACGGTGTGATGAGGTCTCCCTCCAATTGAATGTTACTCCCCCTCGCTTCAAGATTTGGAGGCTATTGGCTATTGTGGTGTTTGCCTTTAGGCCTTATCAGTATCAGATAACAGGCAGAGTGTGTTTTAGGGGCACGGGACCCTTGCTATATCAATTATCATCGTTCAGGAATTTCATTTTGTGGAGTCAGTGACAGACAGCATCTTGTCTTCAAAATAAAATCCAAGAAGGATTGTGTTTAAATTGTAACGCTGGCTGGCCATGGCTCGTTCTTTATTTACATTTTAAGCAAATAGTAGTCTACTATGATGTTTGACTTTGTTATTTAATTTAATTTTTTTTATTTTAATGGTTAATTTAGGGTAATCTTGAGCTTGGGTTTTTGAACTAAATCCATATTAGACTGTGTCCCTTTTGCCAATCCAAATCTTAAATAATGGAGTGATGATATAATTATAAATTTTTATATAAATTTATTTTATACAAATTGATGTGTCATTAATTTATTAGTTGAATAAAAATATAAAATAATATAAATAAATCATGTGGGCTAAGAAACATTTAATTTAACTAATAAATTAACGCCTCATCAGTTTGTACAAAATAAATTTATACAAAAATTTAGTTCCACTTGCACCTGCTCGTGCTGCGAGTCATCCCTGAACTTCATTCAATAAATGAGATTTTCCCAATTCAAAATGCAGCCTGAACTTTGAATACTGCTCAGCCCTCACGTCATTCCACTGCTCAAAATATTATTTAAAAAGAATCTCAGCATCAGTTTGTTTTTGTGAAAAAATGAACAATCACATAGTGGTTCAGCTAAAACCAATTTGATTCCAGTCTTGTGAATCTGATCGGTTGCGTGCTTGTCTTGCCGTTTCTTGGCTTGAATTTGTACATCACAAAGAAACTATTAGTTTGCTGACAATGGAACGTCTTGAAAATGCTGCTTACTAGTGACACGAACATGATATAGAATTTTTGAAATGCCTTGTCGTACTACAATTCAGCCTTGTTCTTATTTCACATATAAAGTACTGACGAAGAAATTACCTGCATGTGGGTGAGGGTGATTGTTCTCTCTTGTCTCCTTTCCGTAAAGTTCTTCTCACATTGGACTGTCATTTGTCCTCAATGTCTGCAGTGTTGTAGTTTGAAGAACGTGATCGGGCTAGGCAGTGCTCTTAATGCTGGGCAACCATCCATCAAGAGTCAAGAAAGAAAGTTGTAATCCCATAATCCCACTCTTCCAGATCAATCATATTCTCTTCCAAAGCCATCATCACTTCCTATTCCCAAAAATGAAGTTCCGATATGCAGAGTTGTTCAACCCCAAAGGAGGCAACTGCTCCCAATTTATGCACCTGGCTGGTGGGGCTCGAAGCCCTTAAATTAGTTAATGGATGTCATCCATCCAATGAGGGGAAACATTGTTGCCTCTCTGTGTTGATGTATATAATAGAAGGGGGTTAAGGTTTTAAAATGATTCAATGAATTTGGAGGTGGCTGTAAGGCTTCAACAACTTGTTCATCCTTGTCATCACTATTTGATCGAAATAGAAGGACCATCAACACCTCCACCGACTGCAAACTTTTCTGCTTTCGATCCCTGCTGACAAATATGTTAAGCATTCGGTTGCCATAATTTAGCAAATACATCATCAGGTTTATTAACTTTCCAAATCCTTGAGGCAGTTCTTTAAGATGTGGACAACTTCCAGGTGAGTTTTTCTATATTCTCGTGGGACAAATTAATTAAGATCTGGACAACTTTTTAATGATTTCTCACGACTGTTTGTCTCTACCGTAAAACATTCGTTCTTACCTAAAAAATGTTGGGCAAAATCATTTACCATATCATGCATCTTGCAAGATAAGATTCCGCCATCATCATTTTTCTTAAATCGTTGGTACGATGTTAAAATATTCTTCACCAATGATTTCTAACTCATTATTTGGTTTTTCACTAAAGTAACCTTGAGCCATTTACAATTCCATTAATCGATCTTTCTTTGTATTGTAGTCTTTTGGAAAGACTGCAAAAATAAAAGAAATATTGTTTAACCATAGAGACAAATCATTATAATTTATAACTCAACTCAACATTAGAGGGGTCAAAGACCTTTCTCAACCTCTCTTCCAGTTTCCACATTTCACTCTCTAAGATATTTTGGCAATGGTTCTTCAGTATTTTTAGACCGCAGTAGACCCCACTTGTCTTTTTAACTAATGGTAAGCCCTTGCACTTGCCTACAATTCTTCGACGAATTATTTCTAATTTATATTGTTTCTCATTTGACCTATCAAAAAATGTTAAACTTCTCCAACATTCATCGATAGATAGTTTCTTAATGAAGATCGTGTTAATTGATCCTATTGGGCAACTATTTCCTTATGTGTGGTAATCAAAATTTTACTTCTATGAAGACCCTTCTTTAAACAATAAATATAAGGACTACCGTTTTGTTAGAATTCAAAGTACAATGGAAGAAGATTCTCATCTCAGCAACAAGAATTAACAAATCTGATAATTCTTCTGATATCTCAGAGTTCTCCAATTCGGGTTTGGAGTAAACCACAAGGACAAATCTTATTTTTAAAGCTACCGAACCACTTATTTTACAACTTATTAAATAATGAAGCAAAGCAACGGCTAATTCTTATTTTAACTCAAGCTACTAACAAGATATAGAGATTTTCCGACACAAGACCCGGTCCTTTATGCATCCAACACTTGACCAAGCCTTTTAGCCCCCCCACGTCACTAGTATTGCTCACATCCAAAAGTGCCAGATACTTTGGATTGGGCTTCCTAGCCCCTGGTGGTTCTGCTAGGTTCAACACGTTTTACTACAAATCTTCATTCCACACGCCATCTAACATGGGAAGACATTTTTTTTTTCCCACAATATGCTCTTGAACATGTTACATGAGAGATTAAAACCGGCCTGAAAAACGCATTAGAAATTCAAGGATACTCTGGCGATTCTAAAGTCATCGAAAGGCTCGATAAACGAACCCATGTTTGCTCATCAAAATTTCCTGTAACCTCATCATTGCTATTAGACAAGTTAAGCAAGAGTTGTTTAACCCATCGGTGCACGCTTCTCATATTCTCAACGAGATATCTCAGACTCATAAATGAATTTACTGAGGTAGCTTGTACCCACTGATCTGGTTTCTCGATTGAAACCAAAGCAAGAGTTTGAGTTGATGAAGGAACAACATACATTCTTCTTATGTACGTTGATGAGGAAGGAGCGCATTTTCAGTTCCTGCCTTCCACTCATCCATCACTTGTCCCATGTCGTAAGATGCGTCTTTGAGTTGATGAAGGCAGAATCATTCCAACAAGCCTTGATGGCTCATAAGATTGAGCTTCTTGACTCTTCAGCAGCCATTCAAATCGCATCGACCATGCTGAAAAAAAGAAAAAATATCAAATTAATTTGATGATTTAATTTATAATGCCTGAAAGATGTTGTTTAAGATTTTGGTGGACAAAATCTAAATTTATTGTTTAACCTCTTATTTTCTGAAGATTCAAAATACTTGTTAACCTCTTATATTCTCAAGATTCGGGTCTAGGTGGCCAGAGAAAAAAACTGCTATATTGATTCTTATATAAATTCTTCTATTGAATTAATCTTTCAATTTATCAGATTGGAAATTGCGTTTGTAAGTCTATAATTTCCACTCCGTCATGCTTAGTTACCATTTACAAATCTTTCTTTATACTTTATTTCCACTCCGTCCAATAAATTCATTAGTTTATACTTTATTTCCTTTATCTGGCTTCTCAGCTTTCTTGGGAACTTAGATATTAAAAGAATTATCTAGAAAATTGCGTTTTCAAGGTCTCTAATTTACAAAGTATGGTTGTGGGAATAAAATTAACCAAAAAAAAAAAAAGAAAATTGTTTGGTGTAAACTTTACGTATTTTTTAAAAAAAGGTGATATTTCTAATCAAGTCATGTATTCATGTGACGATATGTCATTGACAAGTTTTATTAAATATGATCCGTCATCTACAAAATTAGTACATATACGACTTATCCGAATTGGTAAGCGTCAAAGCATTACTTATTCAATTTTCATCTATGTATTTTTACTAGAGATGATGATGATATGTTGTTCGTTGTCATGTCCTTAGTTAATTTCCTCTATATGATTTCTCTATCTTTCTTGGGACTTGAGATTTTCAAAGAATTATATAGAAGATGAATACATGATGGGGGGAAACCATGCATGAAAAATGAGGATTTGTCAAACAAAGAATTATTTTTGATACATGTCAAGCCGTCAAGGCAGGGGCGGAGACAACATATTGACTGACTGGGGGCTTACCCAACGGCGATAAAAAATTTTAAAAAGTAATAAATATATAAATTTAAAAGATTTATCATACTTCAATATATGTTTATAATTATCCTTTACGAGTTTTCATACATTGATAACGTTGCTTTACAACTTCATTATCAATATTATTAAATAAGTCTTTTTCTATGTAAACAACTAAACTATCATTCATCCATTGCTCCCCCATTCAGTTTCGTAACCGATTCTTCAAAATGTTCATGGCTGAAAATGCTCTCTCTACACTCGCAGTGGCAACAGGTAAAGTCAATGCCAATGTTATTAACAAGTAAACTAATGGATATACATTATGTCTCTTAGTCTCGACCATCCGCTTTGCAAGATCACCAATATCCTTTAATTCTGAAAACTCACCACTAGTGCGCATATCCAAAATATATGTATAAAGTTGAATCTCAAGTGCCATGATATCAATTGTAGAGAACTCATTTGGATACAATTGGGCTAGCCGTAATAGCTTCTGCTTGTTGAAGAATAATAAAATATTATTAATGGGTTTGTGGGTTATTTAAAAATTTAATTAATATTAGTATTTGTGGGCTTAATTTTAGTTTGCAAAGCTCATCTCTTTTTATTTGTTTTAAAAACTTAAAGTATATAATTATGTTTATCTATTAGGGGTTTGAATATAAATTAGTGGGGGCTTAGGAAAAATTTATTAGAAATTTTTGATAAATTAAATTAGTTAAATTTAATTAAATTTATTAAATTAAATTTTCCTTTGAAGAATCTAATTTCAATCCGCAGTTTGTTTCAGCTGCCTGCCATTTCAAAAAAAAAAAAAAAAAAGTTAACAGGAAACAACGCATAAGTGGCAATGTTAAATGGGAATGCCCTTTCTTTAAATTTTGCATGCTTTCTCTTAAAGCAAAAGGGTCTGATCATCTCATCAAAGTTTCTCCCTTTGCAAATCAAAAGTTTGGTGGATTCTTGAACCATTCAAGCTCCGTAAAGTTCGATGAACATACAGAGAAAAATGGGGACACCACTACTTCAAATATTGGCACACATTACGTACACATGACCCACCAAACAAGATTTTTGTAGGAGCCATGAATTCAAAGTACACAAAAGCAGGTTACTTATGAGTTCTTTAATACGCTATCGAACTCTAAGATTTTTTTTTTCTTTTTTTAGCATTTTTCTGGCCTCATATTGAACTTGTCCTAGTTGCCGAATTTAAGGTTCATATCATCAACTTTATTGCCTTCGTATACTAATTTTTGGCTCAAAAAACAAAAAAAAATGTTATGGCTATTCTACACAAGCGGGCCAATTGGTATGGTTACCAGTCGCATGTTTGTATTAATTAGATATGTAATGTTGCAAAGAAAGTCGACATGTTAGATCGTAAATTGGAGAATCCGATCAACTAACATTTTGAATTGGATGTCGACAGATAGCCGATTTTTGTTTTTCTAGCCATCCATTTGTCTGGCTTAGCAAGCACACATCATCAACAGTTGCCACAATTTCTCTTTCATTTGGATTTTAAGCAAAGAAAAAAAAAAACCAACTGGGATTTCTTGGATTTCATATTTGATGTCAATTCCATCAATTTATTCCTTGAGGAATTTGACATGAAATAACATTAGGCAAAACGTTATTATATATACTATTGCCCAATAATATTTAAAGATCTTTTGTATTTGTTGTATACTATATACAAAATACATGCGATATGGTTGATTTAATTTGTATATCTATTTTTGGTCCAAAATTCGTTTTGTTTGGGCCTCTGAAAACGTGTTTTGATTAATTTTAGGTTATGGTAGTTTGTGTCATTTTCATGGCATAGGCAGTGATTGAATAGTTAACAATCTTAACGAAACGTAAACGGCTAATTGACCTCTTAATTGCTTTTGAGGCTTCTTTAAACCCCACTTAATTGATTGCAAGAAATCAGGTCGTGAAAATTCCTTTTCTTTTTCCCCCACCCAAAAAGCTGACATGGAGAAGCAGTACTTAGCTTTAAAATGCTATAAGGTTTCACATTTCGTGTATGCTAAAACTCAAAAGCATGAATCGGACGGACATATAAGAACATCAAGGAATTTTCATACAATTACAACTAGTAGTTAACTTTGGAATTAAGAAAGCTATAGCTAGAGCCCATATTCAACTTTTTATATATATAAAAAAAAAAAAATTCATCTTAGTAAATCATTTGCCCAAATAAAGACATCCTTAACCCAACTTTGTTTAAGTTATTAACAACTGTGTTCCTATTATTTATTCTTTTGATCAACTATCAATCAAATAACTATATGACTAACTCTTTCAATTTAAAATTGAAAAGAACCCTATGGGGTTATGCAAATAATTCAATTTCAGTTGAGCCCATGTGAGTGTGTGATCAAAAAGCACATGGAAACACAAGAATATTAAAATTAAAAAAAAAAAAAACTTGTAAAGCCATCATAGCACACCAATCAATCCCTCCAACCTAAAAGTGAATCCACCCAAAACCAACTCATAATTTCTCATTCTTTCCCTTCAAACCAACCATGGAAAAAGTATTGAGAACAATTTTCATCTGAATTGATTTCATACAAAAGTCTTGGTGTTTGCTAGAAAAAAAAAAAAATTGTAGAAGTTAAGACATGTTCGTGAAGCATCATTAATGACTCCAAATTTTCATAAAAGTATCATCAATTACTCTATTACATAAGCCCTTCCGATTTTTTACTTTTTTTAAAGAAAAATAGATTGTAGATGGTCAATTGATCATTTGAAGATCCCTTAGTAATATTTCATGAAATTAAAGATGATTAAATGAAGTTTATTAAAAAAAATATTAAGTTTTATAATTCAAGTCAATGTCACCATTGAAAGGCATCTCAAAATTAAGAATAAATATCATCACTTTAGGTGTAGAACTTTAGATCGCACTATAGTTAAAGCTCTTTTTATTTAACCTTTAGGCCACATGTTTAAAAAATGCTTGCAACTGAGTTTTGAGTATACATATGATTATTTTGTACAACTGTTTGATGATAAAAATATAAACTCTAGAAATGACTAACTAGTGTTGTTTAATAAACATCCATAAAAAAATGGAGTCTAAAATCTACACTCTAGCAAGGCAGCAACTTAAATTAATTACAGGGTCGGTGTTAAAGAAAAGAGATAGTAAAACGTTAGGGCAATAATGAAATTAATCAAATAAAATATCTCACCAAAAAAGAAAAGAAAGAAAAAAAAAAAAACAGTAGTAGTTAAAGAAGAAGACAGCCCGAGCAATGACCCTACAATACACACAAAGCCAGCTGTGAGCCAACCAAGACTCAAAAGCAACGTCCCAACGTTCACAAAACCTGTTTATATAAACCACCACTCCACTCTCTTTATTCTTGCAATTTCCAAAGAGCTGCATCACTATTACACACACGCATCAAAGCTTCATTCATTTTCTCTTCACTTTTTACAGTCTTTATTTGTTAAGCTAGCTAGCTAGCCGATTAGTAATTAGCAATGGAGGCAATGAAAGTGAAGTTCTTTATTGTTGCTTTGATGATGATGGCTCTGATGGCCATTGAGAAGGTGGCAGCTGCTGATGCTGAGGCTCCTGCTCCTGGCCCTTCTTCTGATGCTGCTCTCTTTGTGCCAACTTTCTTTGCTTCATTCATTGCTTTGGCTTTTGGGTTCCTCTTTTGAGCTCTCATTTCTAACTCAGTCCACACATTTTGGTGGGTTGAGCTTGAGTTTTTTTTTTTTTTTTTATTGATATTATTTATTGAATTTTAGGGCATTTTTAGTTTCAATTTTAATGTTTTAACGTGGGGTTTGTTCTGGGGTGTGACTGGTGGTTGTATTATATCTTGAGTATGACTTGATGTATCTACCTATTCTATTATGTATGTATCATTTATAATTTTTTTATTTTATTATTGTTATGGTTTAGATTTGATCCATTTATTGTAATTCTACTTCTCTCATTTGTATGAAATGAATTTCATTTTGTTTTCATATATGGTTTTATATATTTTTACATTCTCCTTCAATAATGAAATTGGCTTGTTGAATTTCAGTTGTAAAATTGTAATTAATCTTCAAGGGTAGCCAAATAATTTAACCATAAAATTGGCAACTTTTATTTGTGGGCATTTGTGGTTGTAAAACGATGTGTATGACAACTTTTGGCAGATTTTGATGAAGTTGTCTGATGATCATGATCATGATGTACAGCTTTTAATATTGTGGGGTCTTAAAATTTGATGATAATATTAAGAAGAGCAGCGAATTTGAGAAGAAGCTTATTAATGGTTTGGAGGTCACGTGATGGGGTGAATTTGTGAGTTGCATAAGCTACACATTTATGGCCAACAATTTTCTCAAGCACAAGGAGTTGTGGTCCACAATTTTCCTTTGAATGTAAGGCAATCACAAGCAATAGCCAAGCGCATATATAATGGTGTCCCTAGTATTTTGGTTATTTCTAGGATGAACAATGCAGCGTAATCACAAAACAATCTTCTTCTGCGAAAGTTCCGAGAATTAAGTAGTTGGTGATTTCGTACTGTTTCTTTGCTCTTATGAGTCCTTCATTTTCAAATAAGCAATAATAACAAAAGTTGGTGAAATAAGGTTGCTTCCTTCTAGGCACCTCCATTTATGTGGTCAAGGCTTGAATCGAGCAAAAGATTAATTAAACCAGTTAATTATGACGTGAACTTGTTAACAAACATACATGTGACTATGTGAGTGGGCTCTCATTGAACAACCCTTGTCATTGGGACAGTTACAATCCCAGTCAATTTCTTTAATTTTCTTTAATTTAAGCATTTGCATACCTCACTGATTATCTCAGTCAGCGAACTTCAGGAACTTTAAATGCTAGTTTTCCTAAAGATTCCAACTACTTCATGTTCCAAATCAAAGAAGATATGCACTCTTCTTTAATACTTTTCTTTTGTTTCTTTCTACATGAATAATGAGCTAAAGGGAAATAGACACTTGGCATACAACCTACAACTATGTGATGTGCTTTGCACATGGAGTCCAGCAAAGAAATAGCACAAGTATGAAGACAAAAGAAGAGTTGAGTTGGTTAGAATGAGGTTTGTTTGTGCTTCAAGCTGCAGCACAAAAATAAGAAAGCTTGATCTACTCTACCAACTTAATTGGAATAAATCATATGGTAAGAGTAGCTGCCAATTCAACCAAAGAAAAAAGTTACTCTAGCTACACGCATAAGAGGGATCGCAATGCAGGAAAATCTCATCTGCCAGCAAGTAATTTACTGGATTATAATTCTACAAATTAAAATAAGAAGATAAAAATTTAAATATGGGTACAGGAGTTTGTGTTACAACTTTTATGGTATTACTTCATCCATCAACACGAACAGAAGCCATTTTAAGACTTGCTTCGGCTTTAATATTACAGCATAAGCAGTAATCCACTCAAGCACGCTATGAAAGTTGAAACATCCTCAGCAAAATTTCTGAAAGGAAAATTTTGAAACATTCTTGCAAACCATAGAAGCTACAATGAGAAACGAAACAGATGATACAAGGACCTCGAATCTATTAAAATTAGAGCTCTCCTATAAGTTCATTTACATTGTTGTAACCAGCAACAGTTAGCTCTAACTATTTCTTCCTAGACTGCTTTCTTTCAGGAAAATTCTAAAAGATGGTTACCGATCAATAAGCTACTATTACATACAAAATTACATGTTACATCTAATTGTACATTGAACCATAAAAATGGATCGCATGCAGCACAAGCTAGACTGGGCATATCTTCCATCGAGTAAAGCAGCGAGGAAATAACCAAGTGAGGGCTTATTTCTCATTATCTTAGGATTGTGGATTATCTGCCTGCTGAGAGAGCTCTCTGTCAGCAAAATGAAGCAACCTTCTCAGTCTTAATACCATATCACAGTGAAAAGGAAGCGCAGTCCGACGATTCAAGTACGCAGGGCTTGCTGTCATCCATGACAGGGCATGAAGTTCTGCTGCAATAGACTCGAGAATCAAATGGGTTTCAACTTCAAAGTCTTTAGGTTCTGAGCTTGAGGTCCTTCCTCCCTGCTTGATAATTACTCTATTGACTTTATCTTGGCTAATATTATTACCTCCATAATAATCAATTAAATTCACAGAAAGTACAGAAGGCCATTCATCTTTCAACTTGTTTTTGTGGTCTTTTCTCATAGATGGAACAGATTTTGAAACCACAAATCCAGTGGAGAGGGGGATTGCAGAGCCCTTGCTATGAAGGAGATGAGCAAGGGGTGGAGATTCAGCAGTAAGGCAAGTAGGGAGCTGAAGAGGTGCTGGAGGAAGGAAGCGCATGCTTGGTGATGGGATCAAAATATAAGATGCAGGTGTAGCACCAAGAGACTTTACAGGGGTAAATCCTTCCAAATAGCCTGACGGAACAACACCATTGCCACCCTGGGTTCCTCCTGCACAGTTATACAAGGTATTTTGAAATAGGAATAAGATGGTTTATCATGCACAAAACATTATGAGCCACCATTGTACATGAAGTCCATAAAATTTTGAGGGTCACCATAATATAGCAGGTAATTTTATTATTCAACAAACATTAGAACCCGTCATTTCTTATTTATGCAAAGACCATCACAATTTAAAGCCCGTTCAAGAGGGTAAAACCATCAAAAGAGCATAAAATCTTTTTGATCAACCCCACTGTAGCCAACGGGGATTACCTCATATTTATGGCTCATCGAAGGGCTGACAGTAGAACCAAGGTCAGTAATGTACCGAACATATGGTAACTGTAAATAAATTTAACAAGGATTCAAGATGCAATTATAAGTCAATAGAAATAAAAACTTGATGTGGTGACGGATAAATACAATGGCCAACAACCACTGCAAGTGTATGAGCTTAAATTTAAATTTCTATAGCCCTTTAATACATAGCTACTTCGTGAGTCAGTAGGACACTGAATACAGTACACTGCATACATCAGGGACAAGGCAAAACCAATTTATTTATTTCTCAGTCAAGCGTTCTGACTTCTGAGGTACCTCATCAACAAGAGTACCCACACAATTAACAGATAATGGAGTTCAACCGGCAGGAAAATGCAAATGATTAAAATGAAGAATTAGAGGAAAGGGAAGACTGAAAACTCACCAGAAGATGGTGAATCTGCTTGATGGACTAGATGCAGAGAATGATCAATTGAAATTGCTACAAAGCTGATGCTCTGTACCCACTGAAGCAATCCCCTAGAATTGTCAACCATCGTATGTCCACCAATAAGCTGCTTTCTTCCAACAGGCTGTCCTAGACCACCTTTCATAAAACCAGAAGCTTTTGAGTGAGGGCTGTACAACGGACTAGGTGAGGACGGTAGTGCTCTCTCTTGAATCAAACTTATCTCCTGCTGCTGCTGCAAGGATGCACCATTAGTACTTGATGGCATCCCATCAGGTACAGATCGACGCAGTTGTAGCGGCCACTGCTTCATCTCGGACCCGCCAACTGAATAAATGGCTTTCTGCCACTCTGTTGAATCATAAGATAGAAACAAAACGATTACAATGTTTATGCCAAAAATGCAGACCAAACAAAATCTTGGGTGCACTATAGAACAAGGTTCTACATGAAAAAAGGAAAAAGAATAGACAAACAAATAAACTGGCCACAGATATTTCATTACATGGCAAATTTTTAACTAGGACAGGTAACCTTTTGTCTCCACAAAATACATGCCAACGGGTTAAAAAATGCTTGAGCAGAGTATATACTTATAGAAAGAATGACATTGTAGCTTAGAACAATAGTGTAACAAATGAAGACAATCATAAGATTTTATCAAAGTAGAAAAAGGCAAATACCCAAGTATTCAAGCTCATAGAAACTTCCAATGCGTGAAATCACGAAATCCCTAGGCTTGGCAGCACCAGAATCAGGAGAACAACATGTCTGAAGTATCTGGCAGCCCTGCTGCAAAATTTGCACGAAAAGGCATTGCAAACCCTTTGTGTCCTGTCGACTACTGATTCCACCAAAAGGAAATATATGGCTATCGAGCAATTCTCCCCTTGCATCAGTCCAGATGCACACCAGCCAACGCCAATCCTCTGTCCATCCATAGCAGCAATGCAGACTTGGAACACTCTTGTGATGACCAGATCCAAAGCCATCCTGCTCAGATCTATCTAGTTGAGAGCTTGATCCAGTATCTGCACTTCCTGCTGTACTTCCACTCATCATGAAGCCTCCAGTACTATCATCAGAAGTCGAGTTGCCATTAAATGTAGATGAAACACTATGATCTAAAGAGCCAGGTTCAGCAAGGACAAAGAGTGGTTCAAACATGAAACGAATTTCGTCTTGAATAAGAAAATCTCCATTTCTGTTTGGATCACAATTTAATCCCCCAGATCTTGTTGCTTGCCAGGAATTATCCCAAGTGCCAGGCCTCAAGCTAGCATCAATTTCACCCTCTCTACTAAGGGAAGGTCCGGTCATTCGAGAACCAACACAGTCCTTCCACATCCCAGGAATAGATGCCATTTGATTCATGACTGAATGAGATCTGCTAGACAGTGAAGATGAGTGCACTACATCACCAGAAGACCCTCGCGAAATCCGTCGAGCCTTGTTGTATACAGTAAATGCAGTCTCCTTGAGAAGGACAAGTTCATTAATGGCCGGACTTGTAACCCTAAAAATTTCATCAACAGTCAAAATTTGCAATACCAACTTGGGAATACTAAACCCAGAAATGGCTAGAACATTTGATATTGAGGTTTCATCCACTGCTGCTGGGCAGCTTAATGCCTTGCCAACCTGACTATGCAATATAGCTCTCTCTCTATCTGATGAAATAGCAATAGATCCAAGAGAAGCAGAGGATTCAATAACAGTTTGTAGAATTGCAAGAGGCTCTGGGAAGGGGCACACCACATAGATCACCTAAGCATTTTTATAGGAAAAAGAAAATGATAAAACTGATAATGCCAAAGCATAAATGATGCGAAAGCTGTGGAATAAATATGTAAAAAATGGTGGTGTTCAATAGAGGCACAAGGAAACTGTTCACTTAGAAAGAATCACACTGTCTTCAACTTTAAGATAAGCATGTGACTAGATATGAATCAAGTGACTATTGAGTAGGATTACAAATTGTTGATCTTTAACATCCAAAACCGGTATCTTAAGAGCTTTCTACAGAGCATATCAATGCTCCAGCTCTCTATGAATGTGCACCAAAAGCTAACCTTCAGGAAAGAGTTTCCACCATAAAATGATAACCAAAGTTAAGAATAATAAACGTACTCCATGTAAACAAAAAAGTTCCAGTTCCATCAAGCACACAGTACAATCAACAGAAATTTTTCACACATCCAAGACTTTGTGAAATACACCATTGAAACCTGTAAAATACACTCGCATACAGTTCAAGATATAACAGAAAATATGGTTATAAAACTTCTACTTACTGTACAAGGACCACTGTTTCCTTCTTTTTGCTGTGTAGATGAGCATGGACCAAGTTTCATGGTTTTGAGAGCCTTAGAGAGAGACTTTAGATAGCTTGTCAAGTCCCAGCCATTGGACAGAGATAGAAAATAATCGCTTATGGATCCCACAAGAGATGCGTTATTGCTTTCAATTTTCATTGATTGAGGGCAATCCAGTAGAACAAACCCAGAAGATGGCAATTTCCCAGAATCTATCTCCATATGGTTTCCCAAATTCTGAGGTGAATGAGTTCCCAGTTTGCATGTCTCATAAACTAAATGAAGAAAAACACATAGTAGCAGTATTAGCACTTGAGAAGAGTGAAAAGTTTGGGAGCACAGAATTGATGTGTGTTACTACTCTTGAAAGTGTCACAGTAGCCATAGGAAACTGCAAGTCATCATGTTTTACACCGCTTACATAGAATTCAGAATTGTAAAAGAAAGTGCCAGTAAAAGAGTATGTTTTCCCTTAAAGCTAATTAATTTTCAATCAAGAGCTAAGCAAATGCACTTTTTTCGGGAAGAGGATTGAAATATTTGTGTTCACAAATTAAATAATTATGAAAAGATACAAAAATTAGTCAAAATTTCAACACTTGAAACCCTCCAACTCCAATTACAAACTAAGTTGCTACCCTTCCCTCAAATAACAAGGGTTTAAGGAATGCTTTACAACAAGAATAAACTTGTAGTTGATGCGTCCAAAGTAGGGAAAATAAACCAAAACCTTCTTTCTATTATAGAAATAGAAGACCAGAAACAAATATTATAGTAATAGAAGAGCACAAACAAAGAACTCCAATCACAGGTGCAATTCAAACAACGGCAACTAAAATTTTAAGTACAGAAAAATTTTCACCAACTGACCAGCTCCTAGTTGTTGAAAAAAATCAGCTGCAGCAGAAGTAAGAGGATCAATGTCTGGACATATAACATTATAAGTGATCTGCAAACAATTTAAAGATATTACAAGGAGACAATTTTTAAAAAAATTTGCTACAAATAACAGATATTAGAACTGGATATCACTGTTGTTGCCGCAACTGCTTTTAAGAACTTACAGGTTTTGGTAAAGCATATGGTTCAAGAGGGGCCTTTTCCCAAAACTGTAAAGAGGTCGCTGATGTCTTAAGCCAATCATCCTGGTACCTATTACAAAAACCATTAAATTACACTTATCTCTGAGAACGATACTCAAAGGTTGAGGCATGTAGCCATCTGTCATGAGTTATCTAGACACCATTGTAGTTAACCTGTAAGCTACCAGAGGAAGTTAAAGAACACATAGAAATCCTACATCAATCCAATAAATAAGATAATTTATTCACTCAACACTAAATATGAAGAATTAAAAGTAGTTGTACAAATTATCGGTTGCAGATGAATTATTCTACACTGCATCGAGAGCAACTTTAGTGGCGCAAAATTATTCCATCTGTGCCTAGGTGAGCCATTGTCATGCCCAGGCTCAACGATCATTAGTTTGTCTTTTATTACCATAGTTGCAATTAGCGTACCAAGGTGAAATAATGCGTCACAAAGTGCCATTTTCATACACAAAAATAGCCAGACTGAGTTTTAGAAAATAATGCTGTCCTGCTATTTGGATAAATAGACAAAGGAGATCTTCATATGTCAAAATAGCCATATAATCAACTCACCCTCCCCATTCCAGAAAAATTAATATAAACACAGCGAAGAATGTCATTACATTATCCCACTGTTAGCGCCAGCATAGAACTGTCACTTCCTAAGAACTTTGCTTTTTTATTTTCTATATCATGCTTTGTTTTCCAGTTTAGTTAAAATTAAACAACCAAGGTACAATTTCCCATTTGGTAGTTCAAATAGCTCAGAAATGTACCAAAACTATCCAATATTGATTAATTATCTGGGAAGGCGGGAAACAATGAGAATACTTCTAAGAATTTTTCCTTGGAGCGGATGCATTGCCACTCCCTAATATATAGAAATTAGTATTATTTGCTCAAAAATTCAATATTCAGACTAAATTGTCTGTATAGCCTTTATGCATTCTCATGAACAAGCAGCTCCGCATAAAACAACATACATTAAAATATTATGAGAGTTTTTCAGATGTTGACGAAATATTAATTTAATCAGAACTCCAAGACATACCCAACAAGTATAGCAGGTGAAGGAAGGACAAAAAGTGTTGGCTTCAAACGGGCACACAATTGATGATCTGACTCTGAACTGCCAATATCTTGGTTCAATCTCCTTTGGCCTGTCTCATCGAGTTTAGTTCCATCCATAGCAACTGGCATTGTGTCATGGCCAAACTGTTTATTACTCTAAATATTCAAGAATCTAACTGCCCATATTCAAGCAAAGAAATCTAAATGCCCATATTCAAGCAAAGAGATACCTTTAAGGGAAGATGATCCACCGCCAGAAGATTGGGATGGGCTCAGTGCTTCTCCAACAGTAATGGTACTTGAAGAATCTCTGCATTCACTAATAGACTCAGCAGATCCATCCCCTATGGCCGCTGCATCAACTGATTGACCACGGCCTTTGCACCAATCTGTGACAGACAATGGACCATCCAGACTTCCAAATGCAGATTTTAGAGCTGTTCTAATTTCAGATTGCAGCAAACTTATAACCGAGGAAGCATGAATCTGAAAAATAAAGAATTATCTGCATAAGAAACATTATGTGATAAGAAGAACAAACAAACTTAATGAAAAACACTTGTCCATATACAGACAAACACACACAAGCAGATGTGATTATGTGAAGCCTGACTGAATTTAACAAAAAGTAAGAGGGAAACAATGGTGACAAAACTTAACATAATTCATACATGTGCGACCCCCCCCCCCCCAAAAAAAAAAAAACAAACACACCAACCCCAAAAGGAAAAAAATAAAAAATAAAATAGTGGCAGAATTTAGCTTTAGCTACATGTGCACCTGGGACCCACCAACCAAGGAAAAAAAAAAAGAGAAAGAAAGAACTTACATCAGCAGAAAGTGGATCTACTAACTCCACACCAGCAATGTCCAGCGAATGACAAGAAGCCAGAGTCCCTCCACAACCTGCATGGACCATGGAAGGCCCACAAGAAAATTCTTGCCGCCAATGTTCTTGTAATGCTAGCCAACCATAAGGACCATCACCACAATCCGCATCCAATGCCACATCAACAAAGGAGGTAGCTTGCTGGACAAGCAATGGCAGACCATCAAGAAGCTCCTGAAGTGGTTGCCTTTGCCCGTAAGAAAGCATACCTTCCTCACTAAATGAACTATGGGGCATAGATGGGCTAACTTCAATACTTGGTGAATTAGTAGGTTTTGAAACTTTAGCAACTCCAACCGAACGCCACACCCCAACAGGTGCATTCAGGTGTCCGTCTAGTAGTCCTCCATCAAAATCACCAGCTATCCTTACTGGAATAGATTCTTTCTTCTTGAGCTCATATCTTCCAGATGTGCTTTCCGTCATGGAACTCAAGTCACCAGGCAGCTGATTCAAGACCGTGCTGCCAGTGAACCTACTCAAGCTAATAGGTGAGGGATTACTGGAATATAGGAGTACATGACGTATCCTGCACATGGAAGCTTGGAACATAAGACATTCAACTTCAGTCGCAAGCACAGTCTTCTTAGATAAAAAAATATGTTCCACTCCCAATGTGCCCTCAGTCATCTTCCTTGGTAAAGATTTGATAGCATTTGTAGAACTCAAATTAGAGAACGGGGATAGCACTAGCCCATCACTTTTAGCATTGCTATCTTTATGTGTTACTGATTTCCTATCATTTTGCTCTTTAGAGCTCTCCACATGAGAATAATATTTCTTTGAGTGGAGCAAAGCACTTGAGTCATGCTTTCCAGAACAAGCTTTTGAGACAGGCGTGCCATTCTTCTCATCCGATCCAGCAAAGCATGGAGAACCAGGAGGGGTTGCACCATATACATAATTATTTGAGCTTGAATTTGAACTCTCCACTCTGTAAGACTTTGGCAGATATGGACTTCTGAAAATCGACGAGGATAACTCACTTGTAGGAGTTTCAACTGCTCCATATTCTGGAGCAAATGTCATCAGGGCTTCAGCTTTCATTAAATGATCAAACTCACCAGTTGACGATGCTTGACTTTGGTTCGCTTGACCTGATGTCAGAGTACTGTTTGTGACTTCTTGACTTTTGCCCATGCACTCCTCTACGGCCATGGTTGGCAGTGGATTGAAGCTCTCAAATGACGAAAAATTAGGCATAAGCATTTGATCAGAAACATCCATGGCCACAACGGGACTGCTACCCACATCTCCACAGTCGGGAGCAGAAAACATGAAGGACTGAGACTCTGCAGTTCCTGGGGGCTTCACAGAGCAAAAAGTCATAATGAGATGCAGTCAAATCTTCACCATGCCAACAGAAAGCAGAGCAAAATGTACTAGCTAATGCAGAGAACCAGGCATTAAGACCATGAAAAGCCTACTCACAGCAACTTCTGAAACCTAAAGATGGAAACCAGAGGGAAATCAAAGGGAGAAAATATCTAAACTTCATTGAAATAGAACTTTTTTTGTGCAATACGGATACCGCATTCCAGAGCATGCTGAATATACATATCCCTCTAGAAAATATAACAAATATGAACACACACTCATATCATAAAAATTAGTATCTTCAAAACAATTGTGCAACTTGAAAAGAAATTTCCAATTAGTCTTTTTTGTTCCAACAAAAGAACAGACAATTCATTTCGATCTCACAAAAACTTGTACACAATAGTCTAAATGGCCAAGTATAGGCCAATTCACTACTATCACTAACGCAGGTACTGCTATGCTTCATATGGTGGCTTTAAGAATTTCTGAGATCAGATGTTCAGGCTTTTCATCGAGAAGAAGTGCCCAAACACTCCATAAACAAAATACTACCCATTCTTCCACAGGCACCCAGTGCCTAGGATCGATAATGATGGGTTTGTGCAACAATGATTATGAAGCACCACATCACACAGCGTCTTACACTCCCATCCCATAATGTCTGTCTGTTCTAAGAAAGTCAAAGTCCATCCACCCTTTTACTTTTCTAAACTATTAAGTATGATTAGAAAAAGAGGGGGGGGGGGCGGGAAGGGGGGTAGGGGAGGAATTGCCATCAACAACAACTAATTCTTCTGAGAAAATGTACAGAAAATAGAACTCTCAACAAAGAATAGGCAGTTAAATATTCAAAAAGCATGCAATAGTTTGTGATAGTATATTGGAGAAAAGAGAAAGAAAAGAATTACCTCCCCAAAAGGCAAATTTTCATTTTCAAAGAAGTCACCAAAATCTCCAAACTCCGAGAGAAGAGCTTGGATATCCATACCCATGCCTCTGTCATCATCATCATCCCAGTCCCAATGAGATCCAATCTGGTCATTGGCAACTCCAGTAATGGCTGAAGTGTTCTCCACAGAGCCAAAATCTGTAGAAGCATTTGTACCAGTGCCCATTTGACCAAATGATTCGATCATCCCTGTTCGAGGACGCTTAGAACCCTGCGAAGAAGTTACAGCCATTTACATAACTGAATACCTCAAAAAAATAGCAAAGAGAGTTCCTTACCCAGAACAGTAATCAATTAGCACTAAGTAAAAGCATGAGGGAGGAACTCAGAATATCATCTCAACCAGTTTACAATAACAAGGTCAAATAATACAATGCAACAATAAAATTCTATTCTCTTATGCAACTAAGCAAGTAGCTACAAAGCTGTAAAACTAAAAGATCAAATGATAAAATGGCTTGCATGTATGGGTGAGAATGCGCCTTTACTAAATACTAACTTAAACAACAGATATAGAATAATCTATTGGAGTAAGTTATCATGAGGTCATTAAATTCTGCATTATGCCTACAATGCAGGTAGACTAAAGCAGAGATGCACAACATAATATAGCAAAACATGCTAAATGCGTGCAAACATATGTTTGGATACATAGATCTGAAGTTCTGCTGCTAAGACTCACAATCCCATCTCAACTAATGGTACTGGTGTCTTCATCCATAAGCAATACATGAAAACCTAGATGACTAATGCTCTTGATTAATGAAGATAGAATTAGTACCAATTTGGGGCCTTCATTTTCCAGCTGATCATTGGAAGATAAACCAGACTGTCTACATGTTAAAGAATCTGCGTCTGCTTCAAGGTCACCAGTTCTTGCATTCATCTGGTAGTCACTATCGCTGGAGCTGCCACTTATGGAGCTGATGCTGCTATTATTACTATTGCTACTACTGTTATAACCACGTTGAGCATGTATGCCATTGGTTTCAATCCAAGATCCTTCCAGAGAGTCCATATTACCAAAACTGCAGAAAAGAAAAACAGGAGGTCAAAAATAAAATAAAAAATGCAGGGGCTACCAACAACATCAGTGAAAGAGAGAGATTGTGACAAGCAAAAGATTTAGACTCTGTTATAAGGACAGGGAATCCATTTATGTTGACTGTCTTTGTGTTGTCTGTGTGGGCAACTGTTTCCTTAAGAAAGGTAAATTGTATAAAATAAACGAATGAAGAAAAAGCGATACATCTATGCTGTGAGGCCCACTTGCTACCCAAGGGGAACACCAAAAACTTTACAAAATCTTCCTATTATATTTGTAATGAATGCACGGCTACCCCTAGGGGTGGGCATAAACCCACAACCCATAGGTTTACCCAAACCCAAACCAAATTAAATGATTTGGGTTGGGTAAATCATGAAAATGGGTTAGATGTGGGTTTTATATAGAAAACCATTTCATTATGGGTTGGGTATGGTTTACCCATGGGTCATGGACAAAACTCCAACACTCAAATTTTTCAAATGAAATAAATGAAAACAAATAAGTGAAAGGCCACCATTAAATTTTTTACGGCGTGATCAATTGTCAACAGTTAGAAAATGAAAATAACATGTAAAAAAAAAATTTAATTAAATAAATATTGTTGTAAATAACATATTTTGTTTTCTTATTTACAAAAATAATTCCTCCCACATGGAAGGATCATCATAGAAAGAGCATGAGACTCTACTAGTGATCAATAGTAACTCAGTTTGGACTGGGTCAAATATGTTAGATGGCGGCTAATTTTTGGTCAATAATTGAATGTAATACCCATATTAGGCCCTGCACAAACTTTGCTTACCATATAATGAAATTAGAACATAAAGCATACACACTATATAATATCATAATGTAAATAAAATTAAGCACATAAGTAGACAACATAACGCAAAACTACCAAAACGATAAATAAAAACAAATATTGCATAATAAAATAAATAACAAGTGGTAAAATTTATTATTAAATTGTTAATGTCATGTTTGTGAAAGTTTATTATTAAAGTGTACGTTCTTATTTATTGAGAAATAATAATTTTTGTGATTAAACTTTATTTTGATTTTCTAGTATTCTTTAATTTAAGGATTAAGTTATTGTAAAATTTATAATTTTTATTCACTATATTTTTTTATATTTTAATATCAATTTAATAATTAATAACAATTTACAATTATTATAATTTTGATCTAATTAAATTTTATTAAAATAAAAATTATTTTGATAATAAAATTCAAACCAAACCCAAATGGTTTGGTTTGGGTTGGGTTAAAAATATTTGGGTTAGTTTGGGTTGGATTCAAATTTTGATGGTTTGGTTTGGGTTGACTTAAAATCCAACGCAAACCAACCCATGCCCACCCCTAGCTACCCTTATAAAAGCTAAAAAGCCTAACACAAAACCCCCTTCCAATTTAGATGAAAAAAGTAAGTATCTTGGAACTCTTTAGAGACTGAAGCCCAAAGAGAAGAAAAAATCAAACTCTTTTCCCATAATCCATCAAATATTGTTAGCTCTTTTTTCTCCCTGAAATTTCGAATATTTCTTTGCAAATCAACCAAAGTAGAACTGCAACACTGCATTATCAAAGGTTTTTTACCTTGGTTCCCACAGGCTTGAATTACAGTTATTTCAATTGGGATGCATATTTTTCTGATAAACAAACACTATATGAACAATGATAACAAAAATCAAGATACTAACCAATGCATGAGGAAAGATGAACCAGCCATTGATGGCCCTATCCAATTTTGAAGCCAAAATCTGCAAATGCACAAATCTTTGTCAATTAGGCAATAAAGAGCAACATTAGGGGGAAAACAAGGAAAGAAAAGAAAAGAGTTGACATAAAATGCAAATTAATTAGCACAGAATACATCTGTACCTTCTCAAAGAAGATCTGGAGAATGATGTTTGCAAGACCGGGACAAGCACTGCCCCAGCTGGATAAATAAACGTCTTTTCATATGCCGACATGTTATCGGGCGATCCCTTTGGATCACCTCCTCCTACTGATGGGGGCTCTGAAACGTTATGCTTGTGTAAATTTCTTAAGGAGTTTGAGTTTATATGTGATGCCTTGTCACTTCCAGACCTAGGACAACCCATGGTAACTTCAACATAGCAATTTTGCCCATTTAGCTGGCAACCAGAACCTTGAGAAACATGTGGTAGACCTACACATCCATTTGAAGTCCTAAGAAGAATAGAATAGTACAAGAATATGTTAGGGACTTTCAAAAATAGAAAAAAAAAATACAAGGGTGTAAAAGATAAAATTTATAGATTAAAAGGGATAGATATCGTTCACCTAAAATACACTTGCTTGACAAGGTCGGTGGGACAATATCCAGTGAGCCTACCACGCATACCATGAGGAGAAACAATCACTGCAAAAGTCCCAAATGAAATCAGAGGAGATAACTATGCAGTAAAGATTGCTTAATTGGCTTCCTGGATCTATCATTGGGCCTTAACTTGCTCAAAGTCCTCCATTATCGTTTGCAAATGCTTTTTAACTATTCTATTTACCTCCATGTACTATGAAAACTGCTGCCCAATTTAGGTAAATGAAGACAAAAGGATGCATCTGGAACTGTGAGTCCCAAAAAGGCATTGAGAACTGAGCTATATCCCCAGACCAAAACAAAAAAGATCTGAACCTCTCTCTTTGGAAAACAAAAAGTGACAGATTGGTCAACTTTTCTACATACCTTTCCTTCTAATTCAACAGTCTTTGTTTCCTTTTTCAAAAAAAAAAAAAAAAAATTGCATCCAGCGGGAACCTTTTCATTTCAAGTACAATAAACCCAGTAGAAATGTACACCAACCTGGAAGTCTAAAGCTGGAACTACTACTTGAAGAATGCTTAAAGCCTTTTTCCATGTCACCTCCTGAAAGTGAATGGATATGCCTAGAAATAAACAAGATAATATCAATTTGGCATGCATTCAAGGAAAACCAATGCCCAAACCAAATTCACCACCGTAAGAACATGACAACTGGGAAAAAAAAAATTAAGTATGTGCTTTCACGAACTTTGCAGATACTATAGCATGGATAAAAATTGCCTCTTCAGTAGCAGCAAAGATGAACTCAATTGTCGGATGTCCTTTCCTACAAAAACACCAGCCAAAAATCAGCCAAATAAAAAACTCTGACAAGTTCAGTCAAATTCAACAACCAATTCAATAATCACCTAATTCTAGAAAAATGAATTGGCAAAGAAGAACAGAGAAATAATATAAAAAACAAACATCCACGATCAGAGACCACATTTTTAGGTAACCGAGAAAATGTTTAACATTACGACAACGAATGAATTCCTGTTGTTTCAAAACTTCAAATTCAGGTCTCATGTCTAGTTTCATGTTTGAGTATTTCCCTGGCTGCAGTTTCGGAAGTCCTGCTATAACATGCTCTCCCTCAGTGGCAGGTTTGGGCACCATAAATAAAAATCCACAGACAAAGATAGGAATCATGGACACCCACATATTGATATTTTGTACAAAATCACACCGATTGAACAAAAATAGTTAAAATGACATAAAGTTCATTTATCTATCTGATAAGTGTATCCTATTTTTCAGAGAAGGAAAACTAGCCATTTCCAGAAACAGAGAACATTTAATGCTTAATTCCTTTAAATTACCATCCAAGACACTAATCAGACGGTAGCCAACAGGTAGCAATTAACTACTGAAAAATGAAAATAGAAAGAGATCAATACTTGCTAAAGAATGGCAACAAATTCAAAATTATTTATTCTCAAAATGACATCCGAGAGCCCATCAAAAAAAAAATTAACATCCCAGAGAGAAAATATCACCACATGAGGTAGAGTAAAAACAGAAATTATGAAATAAAAATTCGCAAATCCTTCAGTGGTTTAACAATTCAGGTGCAGCTTAGTTGTGAATAGATTGGGTACATCTAGCTTCTGGAAATTGGTTAGAATAAAATGATAATAACAGAGAAAACCTTGTCAACACAAAACCAATGAATTATTGAAATCAAGTTATCATTGTAACAATAATAACAATGACCATCATTTTAGCCACTCAATTCTACTTGAACCATTGATACTACTACCAATCAACAAACAATTTGAGGGGGGGAAAAAAAAACCTGAAAGATTCTTCGCTTTGGGATGGCTGATACTTCGAAAATACATCACCAAATCTCAAGTAGGAAAGTCCAATCAATGCTCTGTAGATTCCAATATAGCAGGTCAAGATATAAACATGTTCAAATTACTTTCAGGGTCTAGGAAATAATTGAAAACAAACCTTTCTATGCAGTTCCTCAAAGCCTGAGAGAGGGCAGCCGCAACCTCTTCTGAGTCCCCAGGGGCAACCCAAAGTCCAGAAGCAACAACTGCAGAAAACAAATGGAGGATTGTAAAATAATATCTACCGTAATCATACACCATCAATAAAGATTCTATAAAGCTATATTAAAGCAATATAATAATTTAAATAAACCGACGACTACTCATTACCCACCAAATAAAAGAACAAATAAAATTATTGAAAAAGACATAAGGACACCACTAAATACCCAAAAGCACTTGATACCTCTTAATCTAGATACAGCTGCTTGAGCGGTCTCAGCAACAGAAGAATGACGCCCCGGAAGAAAAAGCCAGAGCTTTATTTTCTCATCTGTGATGCAGTTACAAAATAAAAATGGTCATATATAATGTAAACAAGTGCACGGCAGCCCTTTTTCTTCCAAAGGTGCATAACCGAAGATGGTGAGTCTCAATTGTGCCAAGACTTTCTTTTTTTCCGCCCAAGCAACATTAAAGAAAAAGCACATAATTGACGATTTGCATTTCTTACCAGGATTGTGCAAACCTTGCGATGGATCCCAAGGTCCAACAAAGGAATTTGTCCATGTGCTAAGAAATCCCTCCTTTTGCAATTGCAGATGAGAAGAAAGTACAAGAAATGTAGCGGCATCTTTCTGGTCCACTTTTAAACTATTGCACCTCGAAAGATATTATATTTTAGGAGTGCTTTAAACAAATATTGAAGCTACATTTTTATCATTCACATTCACTTGTATTTGATATAAATCACTCCAGGTACCAACCTTTTATCAGGCAAAGCATTCAGATCGGATTCGTTGGGGAGAAACTGGAACCACGACACATGATGAAGACCTCCCTGTGGAATGGCCAATGTAACAACATCTTAGAGCAAAGTACATATCAAAGCTGAAAGGACTAGATGATAATGAATTATGGATCTAACTACAATAATGGCAGAAATAAGGTCAAAAAAGGAAAAAAAAAAAAACCTATGTGATAAATAAAGGCTAACCCCAATATTACATCGCACTTTCAAGATTTCCTTATTAATCACAGAGAAGGTCTAGTTCTCTAACTCGTCAAACAGCTTATAGAGCATCTGATTACCAAAAAATTGTTCTCTGATTTTAATAATAAAATGCCTATATAGGGACAATGCTTACACGTGTGGTACTGGGAGAAATTTTCTCATTTGACTTTTATTTTAAATCCAATAGTTTTCATTGGCTACAAAGTAAATCTATAGGCCAGAGGAGGATTCTGGGAATGGAGCAAGCTCAGTTTCAGGTAAAACCAATGAAGTTCACCAGAAAACAGTAAATATCTAGTTAGAAACATTATGCTATAACCAATGAACATGCAATATCCTAAAATCTGTCTTTTCCAAGCAAAGATCACATCCCACATAGGAAAAGAAACGTAAAGGATATATGATAACAAGCATAGTTTTTTTCCTACACATGTTAATGTATGTGTATGTATGGATGCGTGAGTGTGTGCAAGTGTGTGTGTGCGTGTGCGTACTGAATGCCTGAATTGCAGGCACATGCAATCCCTCATGTGCGCCTGGAAATTATGGGGTCAGGTGGCTCCAAAGAATTGATGATAGCATTTGAACCGGCTCAATACTTCATAAGACGCCTCGATGGAGGTTGAAGAGTCACTCATCCCAGGCCCTTAAAATTAACAATATCTCAAGCCTTCCTATATAGACCTAGATTATGTTTTGCAAACATTAGAAATGACACTAATCGGCCTTTAATCCCAAAATCCAACAGAGCCAAAACCAATCACCCACTTCTTAATAAAATCATTATATTAACAAGCGGGTCTAAATGCAGCAGTCAAATTTTGCAAAATGGCTTCGTCCAGAAGTAGCAAACAGAATCTCCCAACCACCAACTAGAAACTCCCAGCCTCCAATTAAATAAAACAATTTAAATGACAGTTAGTATCTTCTCCTATTTATAGACAACCATAATACCCCCAATGTAATAATTCAGGAAAACTTATAACCTTATCAAACCTCACATTCAAAATCCAATTGCATAAGTAAGATTTCCAAAACAATCTCAGATTCAAACACACTAACTCTCACCCAGAGAAAGAAGGAATATTCTTCAATGCAATTAGTTTCCAAACAAACAACAGTATCACTGTAATAAACTACCGAGAACACGATATGATAAGACTGAACTAGACAACCATAACTCGCTTTAGTACCAGCCAGTGACACGCCAGACAAGTCTAGGTTTTACATTCGTCATCTCACATTAAGTGCTATCATTCAATGCTACAAGTGCCGAATTTCACATCATAAAGTACAACGTAACATGTTAAAAACGACCATTATCCACTTGACCTATGCATAATTCAGAATCACACCATAGGATTTTAACCATTATCAACAGTTACTAGGATTTAACGGAATCATATCCCAAGAGCTACCCATACACACACACTCATATAGGCAATAAAGAGCTACACATACACACACATATAGACAATAAACAACATGGTGAATTAACAGAGCGACCAAAATTCGACAAAAAAAGTAAAGAAACATACAATTCTAAACACATTGGTCCACATCACTTATAATTCAGCTAAATCTCTCCTTCTTAACAAAACCTTCTGAACCTCCAAAGCCTTTCTCAAATCATACCTTCGCCTGCAAACAAACAGTTCACACATGTAACAACAACTAAACCCACAAAACTCAAAATAGTATCATTCAATTGTCCAGCATCTGCACATACGATAAAACGCAATCTCAGCTTCGAAAATCTAGAATGATACAAAATATTTTATCCGAAACCCTAATTGACCGTTAGGTAGCTGCGGATGGAAAATTTTGCAAGAAAATAGAATTGGATGGATATATTGGTGTCCTTGCAAATTTTAGGATGGTTTCCCGGGAAACAAACGGAAATGAGTAAAGACAATGAGAGAGACGATTACCTTTAGCAAGTGGCGAATTGGAATCGGGAATCGGGTCAAGTAGTTGCTTAGTTCACACGAGTTTCTTCAGAGTGTTCGATATTTTGTTCTTTTTTTTTCTGTAATTATTTAATTAAATCATCAACAGTCAAAGCCTGGGACCGACTAGTAATGCTAACCGGAACACAGATCCAAACCCGAAAATAAAAATCGGGTTTGGATATCCACTGGATACCACAACTTTTACTCTCTTAAATAAAAATAAAGATTATTTATAAAAAGTGGATCCTTGATCAGTGACCACCGCAAACTCTTTATACAATTAAAATCGCCGGTTATATTATCGTAGTTAAAATGTTGAATGCATTTGAGAGAAAATAAATGTAGATATTAATTATAAGGCAGTACATGCGTATAATCATAATAATAATTATAAGGCATTCATATTTATTTGTATTATCTTGTTTTGACTGTTAACCCCCCTATGGTTGGATAAATAGATATTTCCTAATATTTAAAAAAAGACATATAACTCTCTTTCCTTGATAATTCAGTTTTTTTCTTTTCTTTTTTTTTATAGTGAAAAGGATAATATTGTACATTCACAGCTTTACAAAAAATGATTGTAGTGTGGAGGAACTCTTTTTGAGTGGATGGGGAGAGGATTCTGCTGACGCGCATAAAGAGCTGCTTAGGGATCAATTTTTATGCTCGCGTTTTGCTTTTTATTACGCCTTACTAGCCCATTTCCCTTCTAGGCACGCTTCTCCCTGCGTCTTAGTTCCTCCAACTGCTCGCTCGCTCCTAACCCTCGCAGCTTTTTTCTCTTCAATTTCAATGTTCCTTTTTGCATGTTCATATGCAATAAAATATCATTAGATTCCCCCAAGTTATACCACAAACACCTATCTCACTCCTTCTTCAATCCTCTCAATGCCTGAGAATAGTTAAAGGCCTCAAGATCTAGAATTGTTCAATGGTATCTCTTTACAAATTCGTTGAGGGGTTTGTCCTCTCCTTGCTTAATCCCCATAAGCTTCATCGTATCGTCTTCTGGTACAATTAGTTCCCCGAAATTATTCCATATATTCTATACACATATACTCAAAGCTCTTGATACTCATGTGGAGCAGCTTAGGATGCCATTCCCGTGCTTGCCCTTTCAAGGTCAAAGGAAATGCTCTACATCTTTGTGCCTATGTCCGGCCCTGCACCCCTCTCATGTTATTGAAACGTTTAATGCTCATGTTATTGAAACGTTTAATGTGTACCAGATTGTCACTTTTTCCAGAAAATTTGAGATTAGGAAAACGAAAATCATTATCTATCGTAATGCTAATAATTTCTAATTGAGTCGGTTAGCAGTTTCATATCAAATTTTTGTGTCATCATCAAATTTATTTGGTAGGAAAGCAGTTTGTTAATTTTTATAAAATCCTTCGACATGAGCAAATAATATGTAAAGTAATGATCAACAAGCACTTAAAATTATAAAAAATAATAAGAGGTGTCAAAAAAAAATTTTGGTACGAACCCCGACACTTAATTTATGAATTTACGGAAAAAAATAAAGTATGTACTTTTTTTTATTTTTAATGTAATGGAAAAAATAATGTGTTTCTGATCAAAAGATTAAGATTAACAGGGTACAATAATTACTGTGTTTCACTGTTTACAAACCCAAAAGAAAATGTTAGAATATTTAAAAAAGAAAAGAAATGAAATGAAATGAAACTTTAACAGTTGGATATGTGCACGAATCGGACAGGTCACACGACGCCGTTAAAGCCATCGTCAACCTCTGTTTATCCCCTGCATAAACCACAAACAACAACTAAAGAATTATACAAAAAAGAAAATGCGAGCTGTTGAAGTGAGCAAGAGATTATCTCGTGCTCTCTTCTCTTTCTCTTCTTATTCGCGTTCATTACCGAACTTTCTACCGTCGCCAGACTGTCACCGCAGCAGTGGCGACCGCGACACGTGTCTGCTACGCTTCCCGTGGTCCGCCACTCAACAGCGTGGCGTCAAAGTTAACGCTTCTCATGTAATTTTTTTTCAATATTTTTTGTTAAATAAATTTTTAAATTTATTGTTTCTATTTTGAAAGTTACCGCTTTCACATTAATTAATTGATTGATCTAAGTATTCGTGCAGGTTAGGCCTGGAAATGTTATTGAAAAATCAGGTTAGTTCTTAAGCAGTGCAGTGATGGTGAGTTCGGAAGTGCTTTTATGAAAAGCGCTCTCTTTAAGTAATAGCTTCTTTTTCTTTTATGTTCTTTCCTTTCTCTTCTGCATAAGCAATCCAAATTCCAAGGAGTGTTTTTGTAAAATCAACTGTTGAATTTTGAACTTTGGGAGTGTTTTTGGCACCAATGGAATACCTTCTACAAAGGCCAAAGGTGCCTTGGTGTTTATTTTGAATTGCTTGGTTGAGATCAAAAAGCATTTGGGAAGCTTTCTGGAGAAGCACTTGATTCACTTTGTTCTTTTATGAATAAAGCTTGTGAAGTATTTTCTCAAAGAAGCAATTGCTATGTGATTTCCCAAAATGCCTTTCTAGTGATTTTACAGAAGGTGCTTTTATTTATAAGTATATTTATCAAAAGCACTTACAAACACACCCAAAGCGTTTTTTTGGAAAGCAATTAGTTCTTTCCTTATCTTACAGAAGTATTGCAATTGATTCTTGAAAAATACATAGAAGTGCCTGTTTATTAATTAATTGAAAGTGCTGTCAAAAGCTTTCCCAGTTTCAACATAAGTGAATTAGTTTTACTAGTTTGAATTTGGTTTACTGTGATGCACTACGTATTGACAAAGTTGCCTTTGGTCTATAATTTTGGTGGATGGCACTCACTACAGGAAAGATGTACCAGGTATCTTTTCTGTGTGCGCTTCTCATAAATTTTCTCCAATTGTGCTCGTGAAATTTAGTTTTCTAATGTCTTATGTTGCTTTGGTAACTTGGTTTTAGGTCATAGATGCCGAGCATAAGCAGCGAGGAAGAGGAGGGGCCATGATGCAGGTTTTTTCTAACTCATGTCCGTCCAGATTTGAGGGGATATTTATTAGAAATCCAAATATGCATGATATATCTATTCTCCATTGTTTGCTTGACTTATTTTATTTATTATTTTCAATTCATATCTTAACATTCCCCTTCCTTCTTTCACCACTGTAGATGGAGCTTCGTGATATTGACACTGGGAACAAAGTAAGCTTACGGTTTGGTACAGAGGAGGCTGTTGAAAGTATGTATCTTAACTTGTCATTTATTTCCCATTTTGCTGACTCAAGTCTATGTTAGTTGTTCCATTTCTGATTGTTTATTTGTTGTTATTTGTTGGTTCGTGTGGCCATTAAATAATATGAGTTTTTTGAGGAGGACTTCTTCAGGCATCTAACTTAATAAATTCTAACTACTATTTGCTGGTTCTATAAATATGTTGCCAGTTGCATGCTCGAATGTTTTCATGTTGGTTCTTGTTTGCCTTTGTGAAATCGAAGTTTATTCAACAGGATGTAGATTTTGCACTTTAGTTAAGTTTGCTTGGTGTTGGATGATTAGTTTTGTTACTAAAGTGACGACTCAATTTTTGGGTAAATATTTACATGAGTGGGTGGTGGTGTGGATATAATTGATTTGATGTAGTTGTGCATGGCTGTTAAGCTGCTGTCCTGAATCTCTTTTCAAAATCAATTACTAGATCCTTTTTCCCTCCTGTAATGGCAAATGCAACACAACTTCCCCTCTATGTTGATATTGCTGAAAAGGCATCAAGTTAGACTGAGGCTGACCACAGAATCTTGGAATATTTTTTTTTTCCCTCTTCTTGAACTCCTTTAAACGGGCCTTATTGTTTTTAAGTCTTCGTTTTGCAATGAAGTATGATTGAAAGCGGAAATGTGAAATTCTCTCTTAATTTTAATGGGTTTCCAGGGACACCAGTAGTAGATGAGAACTATATATGCATCCAGACCCTTGTTCACCTAGTTAAAAATGGAACCATTATACTCAATAAACCTGCGGCACCCATTATTTTTATGCCGCTTGCATCTCTTAGGATTTTGGCATTTTGTTCTATTTTGAGCCAGATTCTCTTTTTTTTTTTTTTTCTTCTTTTTTTGAGTAGTTCTATGTTAAATAGTAAATACAGATTTGTCTTAGCTTGGTTTGTCTATTTGTATCCTGTGGCATATTGGGTTAGGTAACTAGCAATTTCACTCATTGGCAATCATATAGAGCTACCAACTTTAAACAATTTAGACTCTAGTCCTGTTTCCTCAAAGGAGTTGTGAATTCTTTATGTTTATTAATGCTATCTATTTTGCTGCAGGGGTATTTGTTGAGGACAAATCTTTCACATGTTTATATACAGAAAATGATACTGCTTTTGTGATTGAGTGAGTTTCTTTTCACCCCTTCCGTAATGGATCCTGATTTGTTAATATATATTGCTGCAATCCGATAAGTTTTGTGTGTGTTTGTGTGTATGTGTAGAAAGGGCCATCAGATATGTATGTGTGTGTATATGTATTTTATATATATAACAAACACATTGGTGTTTTTTTTTTTTTTGTGATGCTTTCTAGGTCCGAAACATTTGAGCAACTGGAAGTGCCTCTGGACGTGTTTGGCAAGGCTGGTGCATACCTTAAAGGTTGATACATATAAGACTCAGCATTATGCAGCTGTGCTCTCTTTAATGTTAATTATGCTATGATGTGAAAAATTTCCAGATTTGTATACAAAGATATGCGTGCACATACGTCACTTCAAGAACACCCCTTCCCCAATGACACTCTCTATTTCCTAGTAAGCAACTGATGATATAAAGTTATTTTCAGAAATAATTACTCCAGGTTAATGGATGGTTCTTCACTCAAGTTTTGTCACTGGTGCCACTACTAATTGCCCCACATGCACTACCAGATCATCACCATCGACAGCCCCGTTATTGCCATCCTCATCATTTCACCCATGCCCATCCTAATACTATAAATGTGATGATCCTCCTGCCACATCTACCACCATCCTATAATAATGTTGTTACCTACGAAATGCATAAGCACTGGTTAGCCGAAGCTATCATCCTCATGTTCCTTAGCTTTCTGCTAGTGATTCTGGGTTTGAATTTTAAAACCAGCCAGTTCATTTGTGGAAGTGATTCTTGGCTTCCAGTTCCAGTAGGTCTGACGAGGGGGCAGGCTCCGGCTCAGGGACCAGAGGTTGGTTATACATGAAGGTTCATGTGGGTAGCCACTCTGGAAAAGCAATGCATTTCCTTTCTTTTCTATAAAAAATCGTGAATTCCTTTAAAACTTTTTCATCTCTATCTCTAATTTATATTATATCGATTGGAAGTTCAATTTCTCCAATCAAGAGTCACTATCAAGATAATTTTTCGTCATTAAATTACTCCTACATTTTGATGGTTGTTCTTTTTATTTTGTAGTAATAGGGCTTCTTGTCACTGCTTCTAGTATAAGTATTTTGTTTAGTTCTTATGCTGATGGGTAGCTCTCTTTGCTATTGTTAAGCATCAACTGGCTTATTTAGTTGTGATTTTTCGTTGTGAGTAGAAGGAATGAAAGTTTGGTTGCAGTTATACGATGGAAGAGCTTTGTCTGGATCCATTCCCAAACGTGTTGCATGCACTATTAAAGAAATACACGCTTCTACAAAGGGGCCTACAGTCACACCTCGGTATGGTCCAGCAACTAGCAAACATATGTTTACACATATTGTTGTAATTAAAGGAATGTTAATATCTTGTGTGCAATGATTGGGCTGCTGTAAATAGTACAAAAACTATAGATGTAAGCCTAGCTAACAGCCCCATTCATAGTGGACAGAAGATGATAAAATGTGACATAAAACAATATAAAATAACATATAAGCCTGGAATAAAGTTACCAAAAATGCTATTTAACAGTCGGAATAAGATATAATAAGTTTACCTTGCATACAGATTTCTTAAAATACAAAATTTATGACACCTCTTTTGTCCCTAGTACGTTTTTTACTCTTCTTTGTCTTCAATCTACATCTCTGGAATTTAACTTTATTTGCCATTGCCACTAGTGCATTTTTTGATACAACAGTTAATATGCTTAATCAAAGATTGTAAGTAACAATTAAACCCACCCCGTTAAACCTATAGGTGAGGGCCCAACAGTAGTATTCAGGCTCTAACATGTTCTTGCATTCAAGGGGGATAGATCAAATGTAATCACAGGTACACCCACAACATAAACAACCAAACACAAAAATACATACGAACAGAACTTGTGGTAATTTGATCAACCAATAAGGAGCCTCTCGGTCAATTGAGCTCTGATATCATGTGTTAAGTAACCACAAAACCTACAAGCTCAGGCATATGGGTAATGGCTGAACTATAAAATTTGAGCTCTGACAAAAGCATTTTGCATGCTCCATTGTTTTTGTGTGCTCATAAACTTACAGATTTCTTCTAATGCAGATATCAAAGGGCTCTCTTAGACAATGGTGTCACTGTTATGGTATGTGAAATATGTAAATTTTGATGCTTTACTCTGTTCAATCACTTGACTAAATTAATTTGTTTGGCAGCTTATATATTTCTTTCCTCCCTATTTTCTTTCTTTTCTTTTTCATTTTATGCTTGGAGTACCTTGTGATCCAACTCAAGGATTCTTGTATAATTTCAGTCTCTGGTTATGTTCTGTTAACTTTAATTAGATGATACAATATAGGAACATTTAGAGATACCCGAGGATTATCTCTCTAAGAGCTGGAAAGAAAAGTTGTTCTTTATAGATGATGCATTTACATTCCAACTGTTGCAGATCCGTGCCTCCAAAAATTTCTAGTATTGAGTGTTCAATGCTCTGATTCTGATATATTCTGTTTACTGTAACCTTAAAAATATGGTGGAATACTGAATATCGTGAGCACTTGTATCATGGGCGCAAAGAATGTGAAATGTTTATATTTATTTTTGAAGGTACGATAAGATCATCATAGCAATCAGCCAATATGAATTTGCCACTAAGGAGCCCTGGAGCCCATAGCTGCTGTCAGAAAGTTATGGGGAATGGGTATGCTGATTGAGATGTTATGCTGAAAATAGAAAAATAAGAAAAGGTAGAAAGAATAGGAGCAGGGGAAAGAAAATAGAAGAACTAGGGAGAAACGTGAGGTACGCTGTCATTGGCAAAGTCCTAAAGAATACAAGTAACTCGACCTCTACTTCTAGAAGAATTGAAACTTACTCGTAACAAGTAACCTAAGTCTTTACTCAGAAGTTATTATTATGAATAGGATAGACTATAGCCTCTTGGATTTGGTTATTTACACCTTGACCCCCTAAGTGTAACCTCGCAAAGTTAGGTGTATTTTTTCATACTGTTAAGACTTCAGTACTCCATACCTGGTAGGATTGTCTATATTTCCATTCTGAACTTCTATTGGGTTTCCGCTTAAAAAAATGGGGTTTTGGTTTGTTTTGGCAATTATGTTTGTTAAGTTTGCAGCATATTCTGGCTGCCATGCCTTTTTAACAAAGAATTAATGTTAAAACTATTAGATTCTAACAGCTCTTTGTATCCTCACAACATGATTACCCCAGGTACCCTCTTATCTTGAAATTGGTGAAGAAATATTTATCAATCCTCAGGATGACTCCTATATTGGCAGGTGAATTTTGACACGTTATTTCTGTTTTGCAATGCTAACTTATCTTCGCTGCATCTTCTTTTTTTAATACCTATCTGCTAATGGCATGTCACTGCATCAGTAACATATATATAGTAGGAATACTTCATTGCAGTTTGCACCTTGGTATCTGTATTAGTTTCCTTGGTAACAACCAGCAATGAAACATGAAAAAGGGATGAAATATACTTGCTATTGTAATAGCAACTGAGTATTATTTTCTGCTACATGACTGGCGCATTTTCTATTCTACGAGGCAATACCTTAAGATTTCTACTGTTATGCTAGAAGTAATATTAGTAATGGTGTTATCATTTTCCTTTTTTCATCTTGCTGTTGTTGAACGACAGCATTTGAAAATTGTTATCAGTTATAATAGGCTGCTTTTCTAATATGTTTTCAATGATTTCATCTCTTGTTCTCAGGGCAAAATAAACCTGTGTCGTTTACTACATATATATATATATATATATATTTTTTCCCGAAGGAGATGTTGAAAGCCATTTGTGTGCCATACCTTGGCATTAGACTAACGACAGTGTACTCAGAAAAGTAGAGCACTGGATATTTTATTTGTTTCTCCTTTGCAGTTGAGGGAATGGAATAAAATTTTGTAGAGCAGGGGCATATTTCTCCATATTTACTTTTTATTAATCACTGCTGCTGCTTTGAGTGATATCACAGAGAATGAATAAGAATAAGAGTAAACAAAATTTTTTTTTTCCCTCTCCGCTTTGATGTGGTGGTACTTGTGAATTTAAGTCGCGCAAGCAGCACGAATACTGGTTTAACTATTTTTTCTAGGCAAAATATGGGACACATGTAACTAACTGTTTTTTTTTATAATTTTTACCATTTTGTTGTCCCAGTCTCATATTGGTGAAAATCTGAACAGCTACAAAATTAATTCAATGGCTGATAATGCTAGTAGATGAACCACAAATTCAAGATAATCGACATTTTTTGTACAATATCTTTTAAGGTTGAAGTGAAATGAAACGTGTACCTCAAATGGTCTTTTCATCAGAAAAGGTTTTGAAATCTGCTGTCCCAAAAAAAAAATATATATATATATATATATATATCTTTCCTTTATCCCAAAAAAAAAAAATCCTCGTTCAGTTTGTTAAAACAATATTAAACTTTTTCAAGGCAAATGAATGAACCAACAGGTGGTCAAGAAGATCCTAAAGGGAATCTCAATCAACTAAGATTTTGAAACATCAAAATCAAAACAAAAATCTTGAAAATGTGTAATATGAAATATTCATTCCAGTGGATAAAGCAATAGCGATAAGGAAAATTTCCCACGCAGGATCAACAGATGCCAAAAAAGGGCTCAATGCAAAGTACCTGTTTATAGAGTACAAATTTTATTTAGTTTCGACATTTTTGCTCGCAGTTTTTCCAAGAGAAGCTCTCTCTCGTATTCAAAATGGTTGTCAAAAGTATCCTACTTTAGTCACACCCAAAAAGATAATCAATCAGGCATGATGGTTCTTGAAGGTCCTACATCAATTGTGATTGTAAAGAATTCCAAACAAATGGTTTGATTTCTCAAGGTCTGAAGTGCAAAATCCGCCTGGAATACAAACAAAATGCCAATTTATTTAATACTCATTTCCAACCGAATTCTTCATTCATGTCAAAGACTACAACCCCACTTTATTCTCAAGCTTTTGGATCTGGTTGAGGAATATCCAAGTCATCTGCAAGACCATGCATCCGTTGATCAATAAACATGAGATATCATATCTTACTTAAAATTTAGCTTTTGGTGTGAGAATGTTGATATTAATCGATGTCAAGTGCACAAGTGATAAAGAATGACAGAAGAGAGAAAGAGAGATTACCATGACATGAGGGGCAATCCGAACACAGTACACAGGGAAACCAGTGTAAAATTTGAATGGTCCTCCAGCCTTGAGGGTTTTCATGGCACAGTCCATAGAGCCTGTGTATGGATACTTTCCTTGAGCATCTGGTTGCATTTTCTGAATTTGTGTTTTGACATAATCAAAGGGTAAACTGCAAGCTGAAGCAAAGAACCCTGACACTGTACTCGCCCCTGAGAACAAAAAGGAAAAAGCAAGATATTAGCCACAGACAACATGAATCTTCCTCAGGATCAAAGGAAAAACATCAAAACACTTAGAACCGGCACACTACAACTTGTGCCCCTGCTTGAAAACTCAAAGGACCGCACATCCTTGATCAGATGTCTCATGATCAAGCACAACCAGTTTATAACAACCAGGATAAAAGGATATAAGGGAAACGACAATTCAATTTCGCATGTAGAACTCTATTTAGGAAGTTTCTCATACTCCTGACAATTGATTTACTAAAGGATCCAACTTATGACTATATTACCAACCAAATAAGAAATATAATCAGAAACAACATCAATCACGCAAGAAAGATGAGAAAAAAGTAATCGATGACAGTCATAGTAACTGATGACAGTCATTCACATAATGTTCCAGATAAAACTAGTTTCCAAACCGATTAGATTTATAATATCAACAAATCTAGGCAGTTAACACAAAGTAATTGACTTGTTTATCGCTGAACTAAAATAACTACCACAGTCTCGAACCACCAAAGCAAGGGCATAAAAGATAAGACCAATTAAAACGAATTGCAAACTAATGATTAATACTTGAAATGAAGAATGGGAGAATATCTTAAGAATTTGTTCAGTAAGACAAACAAAGGAAAAGATGGAAATGCAAAAACTCCTTTCTCAGATAAAAAAAATGTCATCTCATTAGCCAAAAGGTCATGTGAACGGCATCCGGACAAATCCAAATGTGCATTGAGAGGTTGGGAAAGAGAGGGATCATTTGGCCATGAATAATAAAAGCTGAAAAGAGATCTCTAAACTAACTCCACAGTTCTAATGGAAATAAGAATTCGACACATTCGCAGTTTTGAATCCAGCACATATATTAACACTTCGCAAGATCTAATATTCATTATCCTTACTAAAAGAAAATGATAAGTAACTTATATCAATGGCAGAGTGTAAAATTCGATCAGAAGAGATGTGCTTAATCTGGATGAAACAAATGACAAATTCCATTTACATGAAACAATATTCATAATTTCTGTCGAAGTCTCTGATTCGAACCTGTCTATTGCTTATGACAACCATTGAAAACCAATTTTTTTTTAACCCACTTGCCTATCTCAGATAATGGAAAAATAATTGAGAAGAAACTTTAGGCAAAGATAACATACTGATTGCAGAGAATACTTACCTATTACTGTGGGAAGTTCAGACAAACCACATGCATCTCTGAAAAACTCAACACTTTGATCGTAGGAGGCAAGCATGCCCATGTTCAATGCCATAGCTCTCACAACAGTAGGACCTGCACCTTTCCAAAGTGCTAAGACCCCTTCATCTGCAACAATACGATAAAGAGCTTGGAAGGCATTAGTGTAATGGCGGCGTTGAGCAACAGGTAGTGTAGCATCAGCCTGCATACGGATAAGTGCCAAATCTGCTGGACTACCAACAGAAGCTCCAATAGCACCAGCAGTTAGCCCACACAAAGCTTTCTGATACAATGGAAGAGGCTTCCCGTCATTGGCTTCAATTGCTTTGTTTGTCAAGATCCTAGAAAAAAGAGAGATGGAAATCCAATAAACAGCAAATAACTATTTATTTAAGAAAAAGTAAAAAAAATAAAAAATCCATGTCTCATTCTTTTTTTTTGGGGGGGGGGGGGGGGGGGGTTGTAAAACACAAAATGAAAAGAAAAACTCACCTAAATGATCCAAGACGAGCAGTGGTATATGTAGCTTGCCTGAGCAGTCCAGCAGACAACCCCTGCTCAATATAAAATAGTTTAAACAAACCTAAAGTAAGAAATCGTTTTTAGTCTAACTGGCCATGTAAGACCACATTTTGAATTTTGAAAACACGACAGTACACATTTAGGTTAAAGTCCACAGAAATGGGAGATTAGCAGTTTCTTAGTCTATCCCATTCATATCACAAAAGCTAACAAAACCAAACAATGATCCATACAAACCTTGTAAAAGGCACCAAAACCCTCATTCTTAAGCATAGTCCTTGTCACGGTACCGGCGGATCCCTGGCCCAGCTGAATTCTCACCTGCCAACAACAGAAAACAACCAAACAAATGGAATCAAACATAAAATTGAAATATCAAAGAACGAAAATCCCGCAAATCAAAACAACTCCTAAAATACCCATCCAATCACAGATCTAAAACACATCGAAACTCAAAATAACCCACTTGCAGCACCCAAAAAGAAAAAAAAAATCAAAACCTTAACACACTCAACAAATAAGAGTCCCAATCTTTCACTCATAAACAACATAAAAACACAAACCCACATCCGCTTTCGACTAAATTTGCATTACCTTGATCATATCGATGGGCTGAATGACACAGGTGGCAAGCATACCAGAGGCACCACCATTGACAAAAGGCTTAACGGTGGGCCATACACCAGCTGATTGTGGCTTCTTCTCCTCTCCCATTTTTTTCTTTTGGATCCAAGAAAGCTTAAGCTAGCTAGAGAGAGAGAGAGAGAGAGAGAGAGGATTGAGTACAGAGGGAGAGAGGGAGGTGGAAGGAGGCAAATATAAAGAAGGGAAGCAAAAGCACCAAACCAACTACAAACCCTCCAAGGCTCCAACCAAAATTATTTATTTAATACTACTTTAAAAAAATTTCTGTTTTTCTTTTTCTAAAAACCAATTGTTGTGCTGAATTTCATTTTACATATTTTTCTAATTTACTTTGACTATGTCTATTTTGCACTTTATTAACATGAATATTTTATGTTTTTAATAAATTGAAAATAGCATTGATATGAAAGAAAGAATTTGAACATAGGCCTTGGAGAAGTTATTAATTTTTTTTTTTTAAAATGACTACATAAAGAGAATGATGGTTTTAGTACATATTATGATAAATTAATGCACATTCAATAATTAATATGTTGTCTTTTTTTGTATTCTTATTTTTGTTGGAGAACATTTTATCCTTTAATTCATTATGAGTGATTTAATTCTTACATTTAAAATTATAAAATAAAAAGATACACCACCTAATCATTTTTTAATTGTAATAGAGTATTTGACTTGGATTCAACGGACCCTACCATTTTAATATGTTTTTAAAATGTCAAACTATGTTGAGAGGAGCATATATAATATATAATATAATATAATATAGAAATAAATTTAATTTGACAACTCACTTTTTAACTTCCTCAACGTTGAATAGTTTAAAAATGTTGGCCGTATATAAGATGAATCATCATGTAATAAAATTTTGATTCATAGAAGATCATACAGATGTGAGTCCATTCGATCTAAATAATTGTATATAAAGGACTATATTTTCACTTGAATTATATTATTTATATGATTTCGGAATAGTTTATTGCATTTGTTCAAGATCCATAAATTTCATGAGTTAAAACATTATTATTAAAAAAAACAAAAATTATTACAAATAATTGGGTTTTTTTGCAGATAAAATATTTGTTTTTTTTCATCCAAACTCGTTTGTTGTTCGTTTCTTTAAAATGGAAGTTGAAGAAGTGTTATCAAATTTGACTTCATGATTGATTGGGTAAAGATTGATGGGATAGCCAACACTTTGCTTTTCCGAGAAAAAAAAAAATAGTATAAATGCGATTTAATAAACAATAAATAGGTAATTCTACTTTTTTCTGATTTTACTTTTTGTCAGAACAACCCCATTGCTTGTGTTGATGTTGGGAATTCATTATTTAATATATATATATATATATATATATATATATGAAAATCCAAAATGGACGATAAAATTCATAGAAATTAAAATAAATGGCTTTATAAGTAGAGAAAGGAATATATATATATATATATATATATGATTGGGCACATGTTCTTGCTTGTCATGAACAAAATCATTCGTTGAACAAATTAATAAGCAACAATTCAATATATAACTTAGTGTTAGTTATTTTAGTTGATAAAACTTCTTAAATTGAAGTAAGAGTTTGGAATTTCAACTCCAACAACTCATATAAGGGAACATAGGATTTAATCACTAAGAGTTCGTCTGCTATAGTTTTTCAAATAGAATTTATTGAAATAGAACTTTTACAAGTAAAACTTTTATTTTTAAAAAAATTTAGTTTTCTAACTGCTAATTAGAGTTTTTATTAAAAATTATAAAATTATTTTAATGGACAAGTTTTTTAAAACTATGATTTGAAAATAATGAAATAAGATTTAAATAAAATTATCAAACAAGTAGAGAATATTTTAAATATTTTAACATTTAGAAAGAACTTTTCAACTTATATTTTCAAAAATCCAAATTTGAGTTTTTGTCAATACTTGGTAAAGGTAAAATAATTTATTTAATTTTTAAAAACTTTAAAAAATAATAAAAATTTTAATAAGAGTTTATGAGATTAAAAAAGTAGTTATGACAACTAAATAAGATATACTAAACAAATACTAATTCTATTATGCTTAATAAAGAAAGTAAATAAGATATAAAAAATAATTGAAAGTGAAAACTAGTGTTGGTGATGTAACACGAGATAGTGGCACTTAAATGCTAAGGGCTAAATGCCAACCAACTAACAAATAGTGGCTGTGCTTTATTTAATTATCTTGTTTATTTTATTTTAATTTTTATTTGTCAGATGCTGGGAATCGAATCAGGCCCATTTGAGTGGAAATTTGGGCCCCAAGTGAGAATTTTTGGGTCACTTATCGGGCTTTTATGTAAGCACAGAATAAAAATTCTTTACTAAAAGCACCTCGTATATACTCTAGTCACACCCAATTCTGTTACAAACGTGCCAAGGGTGTAATTAATAAGAACAATCGCGGATGTATTTTTATTTTCATTTTTTCTTCCAATATCTCTCTTTTTAATTTCCATTTAATTTGGTCTTTTGAAGCCCAAGTAAGAGCGAAAAGCCCAAACTTGTTCACTGGCCTAATTAGTCCACTGGTTTTATATATTATCCCATATTTTAATTAAAATTGTCCCTTATTTTTAGTGCAAATAGAAAAATGCCACTTGTTTTCAAACAGAAAAAGAAAAAAATGGATTTTTTTAATTACTACAAAATTACAATTAAAAATCTATCGAAAATAATTTTTTTAATGGCACAAGCATACTCAAATACAACGATTATCTGATTTCATGTTGTCAAATGCTCAAAAAACTTGTTGACTCATACTCATTATTTATGACATTCAACTAGAATAAAAATAGACAAAGAAAGAGGCTCGAATTATTATTATTATTATTATTATTATTATTTTCCATGAATCATTGAAGTGGGAGGAAAAAAAAAAAAAGAAAAGAAAACAACGAAGCAATACTCGGAATGACGTGTTAACTAACAACAGCTCATTAAATGGCCTTTTTGTAGTTTTTTGACGCGCACATGACCAACACTGGCCTGCCAATTACACTTTCCTATTCCACCCGTAAAAAATTTGGTAATTTGTTTTTGTTTATTAGATTTTAAAATTTATCAAAAATTTATTTAAACCTGATTTTTTCATTTAAATCATATGGAATGTGGACCAAATTTGACTGTTGGATTAAATTTAACCACTAAAATTTGGAAAAAAAAATAATACCCAAATGCTCTCGAAGAGAATTCTACCTCACATAAAAAAAAAAATTTCTCTTTGATATAATCAACAAAAATTGAAAAAAATAATATAAAAAAACACTAGTTCGAGACTACAAGCAGCTCATAAAGAATGACTTATATATTTGTATAAAAAGAAAAAAGAAGAAATTACTTAAATATTTTTTAATAAATAAAAAAAGGTCAATAACGTAATTTGACATGGCCGGCTGGTAAAGTGGACCAGGGACAAGGCTGGAGCCAATTGTCATATCCGGACTCCAAATTCTCATCAAATCACATTTAGCGTCGACCAGATTCGCTCGACAAAGTAAGAATAAAGTAAAAGTAAAATAAAATAAAAAAATATATATATATATATATTTATAAGAGCTAAGACCTAAAATACATACTGAGCAATGCAAGATCATTTTCGCCGGTTTTTGAGATCGAACAACGCGGTTTAGCTTTAAAGTGTAGGGGAACAGAAAGCAAAAGGGAGGAAATTAGGGTTCTTGGGCTTGTGGGTATTTTGAAAAAGGCAAAGAAATGAGAGAAATTATAAGTATACACATTGGGCAAGCTGGGATTCAAGTGGGGAATTCATGCTGGGAGCTTTATTGCCTAGAACATGGCATTCATCCTGATGGCATGATGCCGAGGTATATTTTGTACATGCCCTTCTTGATTTTTTGTGTTTACTGTTAAATGTGCTTGTTACGATCAGAGCATTTGTGGCTCAATTTTGAGATTTGACCGTTTTCAGTCTGGATGATTGTTAGTGTTGATTTTGATTATACCCTTTTGATTAGGTGTTATGAGCATGTAAAGATCAAAACGCTGTAGCTACATTTTCTGGAATTTGGTGGTCAAATCATGGGTTTTCATGTGTAAAGATCAAAACTTTGTGGATTTACTGCAACTCATGTTAAAAATGGACGTGTAAAGATCAAGACTTTGTGGGTTTACTGCATTTTTTGTTAAAAATAGACATGTAAAGATAAAAACTTTTGAGTTTAATGCATTTATTGTTAAAAATGTTCTTGCTTTGAGTCTCTTTGAGTGCTAAAAATGATTTTGACCTATGATGTGTGTGTATTTTTGTGAATGTACATATAAAGATCAAGAATTTGTGGCTCAATTTGTTGGGATCTGATGGTGAAATCATTGATTTTCTTGGTGGGTTTACTGTAAAAAGTTGAAATCTGGATGAGTGTTGTAGTTAATCTTGATTATATTAAGCTGAATTTGTGGGGATGTGAAGATGGGATTATGTTTTAGGGTGGGTTTATTGCATTTGATGTATTGTGTTTGTTCTGTGAGTTGGGATGGGAGTATCAGTTGAGTATTTGCTTTATTCGATGTCAATGTTGTTTAATAGGCTTTTAAAGACCAAAACTTTTTCATGGACTTATTGCATTGTGAAACATGTTAAGTATTTCCTTTATATGTGTTTATTAAATGAGATTGGATGGGCGTAAAGTTGATTTTTTTTTTCAATTTACAGTGCAACAAACCTTTGTAGAGCGATTAATCGGAAGAACACAAAATTTAATTTTGTAATTTCATGATCTATGTATTAATAAAAAATAAAAATAATATTTATGCACAATACTGTCTAAGTATTTGTGATGTGTTTTGGTGTAATGAAAAAATTAGAGCTATTTAAGGTGATAAAGCTGCATTACATCAATATAGCAGTTAAGAATTTGGTTCTCAATCTCTCTTTACATTGTATGACTTTTTTTCCGTTCAATAAAATAATTTCTTTGTTTTCTTTTTCGTTGAATGTTTGCGCATTGTGGTTTTATTATGGTTACACAGTTTTAGTTGAAAACAATGATGACCTTTGAAAATTTTGGTGTGCGTGCAGTGACAATACAATAGGTGTAGCCCATGATGCCTTCAATACATTCTTCAGTGAAACCAGTGCTGGCAGGCATGTGCCCAGAGCTGTGTTTGTTGATCTTGAACCAACTGTCATTGATGAAGTTAGAACGGGTAGCTACCGCCAGCTTTTCCACCCAGAGCAGCTTATCTCTGGCAAGGAAGATGCTGCTAACAATTTTGCAAGAGGGCATTATACCGGTAATTACTGTTGTTTGTCATTTGCATGAATGACATTTGCATTGGATGGTTTGGTGGTTGTGATTGATTGTTGCTTTGTTGTGCAGTTGGGAAGGAAATTGTGGATCTTTGCCTTGATCGTGTTCGAAAGTTATCTGATAACTGCACTGGGTTGCAAGGGTTTTTGGTGTTCAATGCTGTTGGTGGTGGTACTGGTTCTGGTCTGGGGTCGTTGTTACTGGAACGCCTATCTGTAGATTATGGAAAGAAGTCAAAGCTTGGCTTCACTATCTACCCTTCTCCTCAGGTACCTATACCAGTTGTTGACTTCAAGCCATGATGATGTACTCCAATTTCTTTCCATTCATCATTTGTTATTTGCATTCGATGACATGGATGAAGAAATTATAAGCTGTGTACTTGTCTGGACTTTGGACCACTTTGATAAGTATGGCATCAAAAATTAGGATCCATAGCTTTTATCAGTCTATTTTTCTAGGAATCTGTCACTCTCTTGCTATTTATTATACATGCATATGTACAGATATGATATAACTTCATTGATTTGTACCATATTATATTTCAGGTATCAACAGCAGTTGTGGAGCCTTATAACAGTGTTCTGTCTACTCATTCCCTTCTTGAACACACAGATGTTGCTGTGCTATTGGACAATGAAGCTATTTATGACATCTGCAGGAGATCCCTAGATATTGAGAGGCCAACTTACACTAATTTGAATCGATTGATATCTCAAATCATATCATCTTTGACAACTTCATTGAGGTTTGATGGAGCTATTAATGTTGATATTACAGAGTTCCAGACCAACCTTGTACCATATCCTCGTATCCATTTCATGCTTTCATCATATGCCCCTGTCATCTCTGCTGAAAAAGCATACCATGAACAGCTCTCAGTTCCAGAGATCACAAATGCAGTCTTTGAGCCCTCAAGCATGATGGCCAAATGTGACCCCAGGCACGGGAAGTACATGGCTTGCTGCTTGATGTACCGAGGAGATGTCGTCCCCAAGGATGTTAATGCCGCCGTTGCCACCATCAAAACTAAGAGGACCGTGCAATTTGTTGACTGGTAAGGAAACTTACAGAATTTCTCACCATAAACTCAGTAATTTTGAATAGATGGATTAACTATTCCTTTATAATTCAACTTCCAATAATTGTATCCGTGGTTCTTTATGAAATTGCTTTCATTGAAAGCAAACCATCTTTGGACAACATTTTTAGAAATTGGTTTGGTAAAGGCCGGATGATTCTGTTAGTGGATCTTGTTATCCGCGTTATGTGCATATGAATTAAGATTCACAATCACCTATTTATTGAAGAACAATGCGTATGGATGACTACATTGATTTTCCAACTTAATTTCAAATCAGTTGACAAGGTTTATGGCTTTTTTGATAATTTCTTGTGTAAATTGGGTAACAAGAGAGCATTCTTGTATGTATAACCTCTAATTGAGGTTGCTAAAGCAACCTCAAGAATTTATGTTACTTGTTTGATGTGGAACATTATAACTACTCCAACATTTGTCTATTTGGAATTACAGGTGCCCAACTGGCTTCAAATGTGGGATTAACTATCAGCCTCCAACTGTTGTACCTGGAGGTGACCTGGCCAAGGTTCAGCGAGCTGTTTGCATGATCAGCAACAACACAGCAGTGGCTGAAGTGTTCTCCCGCATTGATCACAAATTCGATCTCATGTATGCCAAGAGGGCATTCGTCCACTGGTACGTTGGTGAAGGCATGGAGGAAGGTGAATTCTCAGAAGCACGTGAAGATCTGGCTGCTCTTGAGAAAGATTATGAGGAAGTTGGTGCAGAAGGAGTTGATGATGAGGATGATGGTGAAGAATATTGATGTACTGCTTCTGCTGTAAACTATGAAGATGAGAAATATGTACATTTTGCAAGGGCATTTATGTGGAAATTTGTTCAGAAATGTGAGGGTCTGTACTCAACGCTTAGTCCCTTGCCTTTTTATTGCTTTGTTTCTTTCGTGTAGACTATTTCCCCTTGCTGTTGAACTCTCAAAATTGTGCCAATATTTTGATTTGTCGTGCTTTTAATGGTATCAGTGAAGTGATATTTTAGAATTATAAGTTGCATATTGTTTCTAACAGAAATGTTGCGTATCTCTGTCAACGATATTCAATATTTTGACTATTGTTAATTGCATACCCTCAAGTCCTTGCCATTCTTCTTATAGTGAAGAGTTAAGAATTGGCTGCTATTTGTGATTGCTGGATGCATGGATTTTTTAATATTCCTATCAATTATTTTGCGTTATATATGCGAAAATGTACCAACCTGGTGTGGTTTGTTTCTGAAAGATTATTGTATAATCAAGCTGCTCTAGAACATTCTGCTTCATTTCAGGATCTTTGCTCTGTACTTCCGTGTTGAAATTTTGGTGGTTTGGAAATGCTGTGCATTGAAGTAACCATTTCGTTTTGTTTTTATCCTCTGCAATATGAGGTCACTCTATGGGTGCTGGAAACGAAATATAACCTTTTCTTTTCTTTTCTTTTCTTTTTTGAATGGATGAAATTTAAATTTTGATCTAAAGAAAAATGCGGAATCAAGAGAAGCAGCTTCATTAATTCTGTTTTCGTGTAGTATCACAAGCGTATGCTGTTGTCCATGCTTCATAATGTTGATAGCAGCAGCCAGCAGTGCATGTTTGCGTTGCCTGTGCTCTTTGAAATCCTGAATGATTTATATGAAGCTTGAAGAGTACAGCCAGTGACAAGCACTTAATTTCTTTTTTATTCATAATCCCATGACTGTTTGCCTGCAAATAGAAGCTTTCTGTTTCATCGAGGTTTTCCACAATCTGCCAACCCATCAATTAAGTTTAGGCTTGATTGTTTGATGCAGCTGATTTTCTTGAGTAAAACCATGTCCATAAGCTCAACAAGAAGAGTTCGTATGGTCAATTTAAGAGGGGAATTATTTGGCGGAATAGACAACAAATGTCTTTCACAGTTTTAAGGTGCAACGGGTGAAGCATAAAAAGAACTATCATTTCTACATAATTCTCATAACTGGATATCTTAAGCTGCCACAAAGTTTAGGAGAGTCGACGATGGGATTGTATTATTTCTGAGGGAACATCTCCGCACCAGATTCCAATTCTAAGTAAACCGAACTGGTTTCAAAACTAATCAACTACTTGTCCTAGAAACAATTGACAATAAACTGTAGATCACTGCAACATGTTAGTATCATGTGTTTTTATACTTCGATGATTCAAGCCTCTTCATTACTTCACTAGCCACAGATACATTCTCAAGAAATTCATTCAAAACATAAATGAATATATGTTTCTTTCTACATTCTATGCATTCAAAATTCATAACATTGAGAAAACAAGAGAGAGCTTTGAGACATAGTGGGCAGATCCCAGAGAGCGTGGCTGGGATCAAATGCATTTTCCAGGTGCTGATTCAATCCATTCATAGTATACAGTGATGCCGAAATCTGTCTCTCGGCCTTCATATGTTCGAATTCTGAAAGCTCGATGTCAAACTGTTCGGGAAAAAAAGCAGCAACAGCATGTTTATTGGGCAACTGAATCCCCTCTTGAGCCAGTGGAAGCGGATCTAACCCAGCCGGGAATGGCCATGAATGATAAAACTGAGTACTGCTGCTGGCTTCAAAATCCCCAATGCAGCTGCTCAAGTCTGGCCTATATGCATCATCAAAGATAAGGTCATCTTGTTTCATGCCCTGATATATAAAACTACCATAGCTGTTGTTGGATAAAAAGCTATCATTGCTACTATTAGAACTACCAATACTGCTATTATTGTCACAAACTATAGTACTTGGTTTTATGGGGGCTATTGTGTTGCTGCCGGTGCTGGTTGTGGTTGATGGGGAGCTTTGTTTTAAGCTCCTTTTGTGATTAAGCAGGTTCCTGATCTTCAAAGAGATATGGGAGTTGGTAAACACAGGAGTGGCAAAGTTGGTTCGAGTATTTGATCCTCGGAGAAGGCAAGCAGCTTCATCATAAGCACGAGCGGCTTCTTCAGCTGTCTCAAAGGTGCCAAGCCACATTCTTATCTTCTTTGTTGTGTCTTTAATCTCTGCTACCCATTTGCCTGAAGGCCGTTGTCTCACCCCAACAAATTTGCTTTTGTTGCCAGGGTTTGTGCTGCTTTTGGCCTTGATTTTGGCTGATGAAACACCCTTTGGCCGCTGCCTTTGAACTTGTTGTCCCATTGAAAATATGAAAGAGAAGCTATGAATCAATGGTGAGTTAAAAAAGTGCTTCTTATATAGGAGATGACATTAAGGTCCAGAAGTTATTATTGGTAGTGGGTTGCTCGTCTTTTATTCTTGTCAGCATGTCTATTAGTTTTGTTCGTTTTGAAGTGCGACTGATCTTCCAACGTTAAGGCTAAGGGTGCGTTTGGGACCATTTCTAAGACAACCAAAAGCACTTCCAATTATTAAAAACAGTTATGTGCTTATATTATAGAACTTGATCGTTTGAAATTGAAGTGCAATGACTTTTCATCCACAGTTATCGTAAATGTTTAGTTAAAGTTAATATCAAATTTTGTCTATTGTGCTATGGAAATTAAATTGAACTGATAATTATAACCAAATTAAAAAAAAAAAAACTTTTAACTAGAAGTTTTTTTTAAATTATTATTATTATTATTATAATGATAAAAATTAAAAAAAAAAGTTTCCAAACAATGCTTAAAACTTTACTTGATGATATCTCCAAGGGTCATGATTTGTGACATGCTAGCCATTTGCTATATTTCGAAAGCAAGAGTCAACTCTCTGAGTTGTAAATATCAAAGTGATTTTTCTAATGGAACCTGCGTTGCTGTCCTCTTCTTCTTCACTCTCAGTTGGTCAATGATTAAACATAAGCAAAATTCGTGAGATGCATAAAGTCATGACACTTGGAAGATTTTAAGCCTAATGTTGATGTAGCCGAATTATATATAAATAAATAAATTAAAGAAGGGAGAAAGCAAATGGGGAATCTCATAAGGCATGCTGCGTTTGGTGGAATCTCTTTTCAAAACTAGACGACAAATTCGAACTTTTTGGATGAATTGAAAGCACTTTCTCCTGATGGTCTTATCTGTAATCCAAATGAATTAACATTTTGGATGCTTCTCTAAAAGCATTCGTTTCCCTTTACAAAAACATCAACAAACATAGGAGATTCAAATGCAGAACATATACGCAGCCTGATTGATGCTCATGGGAAGTACCTCTACAACAGCCATTTGTTTTTGAAGAAAAAAAATCTTTCAAAGTAACATACGTGCGTGCACAATGGTGCAAGATAACATTTTGATTATTGTGAAGAAATAAAAAGTGTTGTAAATTCTTCTTGAATGTTATATAGAGGAACTATCTACTGCTAAGCAAATTTATTCATAAGATGAATGGTTTTGAGTCTCTTTATAGTTGTGACTGAAAACTCCAAGAAAATAAACCATGTACTAAAGACATAACATTAAATTATATATGAAAGATTTTTTTTTTGGAGGGGGGGGAATGCAATTATCATGTCCAATTTGGAAACACACTTAATCATTATTAAAGATATTATTAAAGATGCTTTTAAAGTAATTGGAGGCACTTTCAATGAAGATTCTTCTCAGTACATGACAATTTTTAACTTTTTAAGGCAGGTGAGAGTAGGTTTTTTCAAACCATTCAAAATAAAAATGTGTCAATCACATCGTACAAGGAATCAAGCTTACACCGCCAGCCCCTGTAAAATTGAAACATGCACCTCGAAATATAAAAACTAAGGTACATGCTGCATCGAAGATCAGGTCTTAACCATGTCCTAAACCATTTGAACTGTTATCTACACTTCTGTACTGTATTTTAACTGTCATAACAAATCGGTCAGTTGATTGAACTTAAACCAAAGCTCCAAGTATCAATCAAACATGGGGGGAAGAAACTGATTTTTACAGTAAAAGAGAACCAAAAAAGGAACTCTATCTATTGCATCGAGTCATTCTTGGCAAAAATGCCGCGTCCACTCAAGTGTTCTTCTACCAAAGAAACAAAGTTAACCACTGAATCGCCTGGAGATCAGGTCAGGTGCATGCCAATGAAACATTAACATCTTCATGGCTGGAGCCAATTAATGCCAATTCATCATTCAGGTGGCTTGAACTACAATAAAATCTGCTAGGTTATAACTAAGATGGCAAAATAAGCAGAAAGAATGCATTCCCAAAAAGGAAAAAAAAAATTGAATCTGCTGCCTCCAACTTGCAAACAAATCAGTGCTGCAAAGAAAAACAAAAATGGAAGGTTCAAAGAAGAGCAGTAATGTTTAAATCAAACAAGAAAGGTAAACACTTTACTTCTAGTGACCAGGAGGATCTAGACCACCAAACCTGCCTCGGTTTGATCCAAAAAAATAAACCTGATAAATTCCACAGAAACCGCTATGTTTCCATAAAAAGTTGCTTTTTCTGATGCATGGAAGCAAAGGCATGAGTACATCCCAAGAAGCACTTGCTATAAACTAGTCAAGGTGAAAAAAGGGAAGCGATATGCTACAAATTGGGCAATAAGCCCATACCGACCAGTCACACCATATGAAGTTTCAGGATGCTACAAACAAACTAGAGAAGCCTTCTACTCATCATCCATACATCCAGGTGCATGAACATGCTCCCTATGAGGTGACAACCTGAATCCTAGCAAACAATAAAAGACCTTTGAATCACTACATTTACCAGGACAGAAAATAACAATGACAACTCAAAATGCACAGCAATAAATACTATAATTGCATATATTCAAAACCAAGACACTCCTACACATGGACAATGCAAACCACAATATGTAGTAGTATCATAAGTGGATTACTTGTCTCTGCCTGAGCAAAAGGAACTCCTCTGACTCCCATTGCTCTTATAGAGTTGCCAAGAAGCTGGTTCTGAAGCAGACATTAATTTACCATCAGTTCCACGACAACAACAATAGGGTCTCAAATACTTATCCCAAAGAAAAATAAGCAATACAACATCCCACATATAGCATCAATGCAGGTTGAGTTATAAAACTGTCGTTATACATGGAAAAATGGAAAAGTCTTAGGGTAAGAAGGCAGTTCCAACAAAAACCTCAAGTATAGCCCCATTAAGAAGCCCATTATCTCTTTCTACCACCCCGCTCTCTCAAAGAAAGAGTTAGTGTTTCCCCTGTTGTGACGTTATAATATGCAAGTGACATATTATCCTTCAGAAAACCAGCTTTTCCACTCAATTTCTGTTTGTTTGCAGGAAGCTGAATCTCCCCGGAAATTTTCTCTTTCAAACTGCCAACAGTTTCAGATAAGGACTGCATTGTAATCTCCAGAAGTTGCCCTTTCAGATTTCCTTCATCTACATTGGGAACAGCCACGGTGATGCGAACAGGTCCCTACAAAAAAGCACCATGTAAATCAGCTAAAATGCAATATAAAGACAAACTTAACGGCATTATATGAAAGAAGCAGTTTCAAGAGTAACCATACCGGATGCTGTGCCAGAAATTGATCTTCAGGAATAAGCATAGAATCATCGAGCTTCTGCCTCTTTGGCTCTGGCTCTTCTGGAAGTGGCGGCGGAGCTTCAGTTGGAGGTGGAGGAGGCATCCCATGAGGCAAAGGTGGTGGCTGCATCATAGTCACAGGAGGTGGTGCAGGGCCCGGGAGATGGGCAAAATGTTGCGGAACTTGCATATGAGTAAACTGAGATCCAGGAGGCGGTGGGACATGCACACCAGATGGATTCATGGAAATCGATGGTGGCATCGGGGGTGGTCGACTCATCATAACAGGTGGCTGTCCACCTGTAGGCATTGAAGGAGGGTTTGGGGACATTGATGGAATCCCTTGCATAGTGAACTGCCTCTGTTGAGGAACTGGGATCCCACCACTAGTGGGTGTTGAATACTGGACTGTGTTTGGAGGCACACGAGGAAGATTCAAGGCTAGTCCTGGTGGTGGGGGAAGAGGACGCAAAGAAGGCACACCAGGTCGAGGAGGAGGAGCTGCTGGACCAGGTAGATTCGAGGAATCACTGTTAGCTGCACCGTTTTGATCATCTCCATTAATATTTTGAGACATGGCTTGGTTTGCTGTACGCCCAATGCTACTAGTATGACCATCCCATATGACTTGCTTTGGTTGCTCATCTTTCTTCTTCTCAATCTCTGCTTTGACTGCATTAGAAACTTCTTCCTCCGTGGTACCAAAGATATCAGGCCGTAAACGTGCAAGCCCAACAATATTTCTGGAAATCTCATCATCCTGAGCAAGAGTCGTCTCCCGAATCTTAGCGAACATCCTTTCTTTTTGCTCCTTGTACTTGGGATCAATGAGGGAAATTCTCATGTGCTCAGACATTTCACTAATGGGAATTAGCTCACCAGTAATGGGGGAAATAACAAACTTTGTGGGGTCTCTTTCAGCAGGGATCCTCTCCTCAGGTCTCTTCCAGTTCTTTACAATTCTCATTGGTGGTTCTGGATCCTCATTAGCCTGCATCTCCTTTCTTTCAACATCATTTTCTTCAAGACTAGCTGCCCTCATACCCTCTTCAACAAGTTGCACCTCTTCTTCATCCATCTCCATTTCTACCTCCTTTCCAGGTTCAACAATTTCATCTTCTTCTATAGAAGACATCTTGCTCTTCCTAATAACCTCCTCAAGACTCATTGGCACAGGTAGGTCCTCATCCTCGTCATCTGCAAAGTCTATCGTCTCAACAACAACAAAATCATGCCAATCAATCATAGCCATTTGCATCCTCTCCTGCTCAATCTCGTCCTCAGCTTTTTGCCTCGCCTGCTCTTGTGAACGTTCCCATTCCAGGCGATGCAAGCACCGTTCAAGCACAGTTGTCATGTCAAGAACGCTACTCTGCAATTTCTCAGTCAATCCCTTTGGTGGCATCAACACTTTAGAATATGCATCTGCAAGTTGAGTGAAAAAAGTAAACATACTATGCGTTGGTTTCAGAAAGTGGAACTGAGGATTGTTGATCTCTCTACTAGTCAATCCTGTCAAGAATGATTTTCCATTTCTAGCTACAAACTGGGCAGTCAGCTTAATAATGTCAAGTTCTTCGCCAGTAATCCCTTCGGGAAGCCGCACGGTATACTGCTCGGCTTCAGGGGGCTCAAGGACCTTCTGTACAGGTAGTTTAAATGGAAGAGCCGGCTCAGTCTTTGCAGCTGCATCACTACCATCAGCAGCCACAGCAGATGGCTCTGACTCAGGTGCAGCAGAATCCATGGGCTCTGAAGAAGGTTTCTGGGCAGAAGATTGATTCTGCGCACGAAATTCAGACAGCCGATGTTGGTAATATGCATGATAAGGATCTGAACTAGTCAAAAAATTGAACTTGGCATTATTAGCATTGTTCGCAATGATCCTCTTCTCAAATTCTGGTCCATTCTTAGCAACGAACTGAGCAGTTTTGTCAACAATATTTCTGATATCTGGAGGAGGATGAATAATTCCAATTGTTCTCGTGTGGGTTGCAACCGATGCAGGAGCAGCGTTAGCATTGGTCTGCTCCTCGTTTGATGGTTTCTCCTGTGTATGCTTTTCTGACACCTGAGATAGAGGAAGAGGACCAAGATCTCCATCGGAAGGAGGTGCTGGAAGAGTCAAGATTGGCGACACCCCTGGCATTGTTTTTGCAAGAAGCAGTAACTTATTTCAGAATTTATAAACCGTCTCGTATCAACACAATTTCAAGCTAAGTTTGTTATCTGTAATATCTATCAATTTTTTTTTTTAACACTTCAGTCAAGGAAAAAATCTAACCTGCAAAAACCAAACAAAAATCCGAGCAATAGTTAGGGAGGGAATAATAAAGTCTAATATAATAATAAAAAAACTTGAAACTTTAGTTTTATCCAGCATTCCAATAGATTACAAAGTGAAGTTAATTAAAGCCACAAGTTTGCATTAAATATTACCAGCTCAGTAAGTCCCTGCATCGTTAAATCAATAATTTGAAAACTCAATCGTGAAACAATCACGCGATCAAAAGATTCAGCCACTAAAAAAAAAAAACCTAAACTATTTGCAAATAATTCGTGCCCACACACACGCACATCATTGGATGAAAACCAAATTCTCAGCAAACCCACGTGCCATAATGCAACCCCAAACCTGATTCACTTAAAAAAGAATGAAAGTTTAATAAAACCAGAGTTAGGGTTGAAAATTTAACCTTATGAGGCTGATATGAGAGTGAAATTTGGCGGGAAAACGACGAATGGCCGGAACGGTGCCGTTGTCGATGGTTTTCCGCCGACGCCGCCCTCGTGGGAGGTGCAAATCGGGCTATTACTTGAAAAGATTGTGAATTAGGAAGGTTTTTTTTTTCTGTGGTACAAAATTATTATTAGGGTAGATGAACGGGGTCGGTTAGGACTTGGGAGGAAAGCGAAAAGTCGAAAAGGGTACAATTGTCTTTACATGAAAAGCACATTGGAAGTCTAGAAGTGGCTTATTTTTGGTTGGGCTCAATTTGAAGCAATGGGCCGAGCCAGGCAAACGTATAATGGTTGTATTGGGTCTAATCAACTTGATCCGTTGAGGTCTAATTCCAAGACCACTAATTACGGAGGGTAGAAATCCTTGGTACAGTGGAATTTTTTTTTCATTCAGAAAGAGTACGTGGATAATTTTTTACTTAATTTCTCATTCAAAAAATGAATGAGGATGCTTTTTATTTAATTTTCAAGAAAAGGACGTAGATGATGTAGAATCTTCATCCCCTTTTTCTATTTTAATTTTTAATTAAACTTTAATTTTTTTAGAATTATAAGCGAATAAATAATAAAATTTAAATTGTAAAATATGAAATATGAAATATTAGCATAAATAAAAAATATTAAAATATTTATATAAATAATATAAATATTAGTTAATATAAAAACTTTAATGTAATTTAGACTTAACTACAACCTAAAGTCTACCACAATCTCATAAGATTGTAATCTACAAATCCAACACTAAGTCGTTCTCTCACATACTCACTCATCATTTCTAAATTATTTGTGTCATAGCCAACACCTTGCTTGCCCTCATCTCATCATAACTTAGTAATATGTCGCGTCGTTCGTGACCGAGTAGCCCAGCATTGTTAGCCAGCAGGCCTGTTCTCGGCATTCGTTGTGGGTGGCCAAGAGGTATCACAGCTCATGGACAACACTCGCGTCAATATTTTATAAAAATCACAGTATTTAAGTATTATATATACCAAAAGTTTAAGCATAATGAAATAAGATTCATTCATGATTGTTCTCGTTTCATTTTATATATTTTTAGGTTGATATGATTAAATTAAGTTCAAAAACTGAAAATAAAACAGTTATTTGGGGATCCCGATTCTCTCCCCTTGATTAATTCTAAGAAAGACGGCGAGCGAACAATGAGATACAGAATTTCGGGAATGAGTATGGGACTATTGATCCTCATCCTTTCCCTCTATTACAATCTCTACCAGTAATCCACATCAATTTGTTTTGTTTTGACACTAATGATTTTTGACAAGCGATCACATTTATTGATTATTGAATGAAGAATATCCAGCCTCCAATATAAATTTAACATACACAAATTCATTTTTTTTAACTTATATTCTTTTCTCCTTGTATATTTTTTTTCCTAGGAATATCGTAGAAAACCTGCATTTAATTTTCTGTTGATTCTTGTATATTTTTAATTGAATTGTGTATCTGTCTCTTCGCGGTTTCCCGTAGAAAATGTATTAGCTCTGGGATGGATACAATATTAATTAATTACTTGGATTTTTTTTAAAAACAATTTTGGATCTTTTTTATTTTTTTTAAACAATTATGAATAACAAATTAGGTGTTTGTGTTGCCATGATAATGGTTTAGGATATGCATGCATGTTTAAGAGCAGCGTAAGCTTGAAAATACACTTGCACGTGAGATGAACTCATTACCAGGATTTGTATTCCAATCCCAAGTTAATGGATCGGCTGCCTCGAAACCACTTAGCTTATGCTTATCTGATGGTGTTGAGACTTGAGAATGAATCAACGCAATTGTAATTATTGACTGTTTCTTATAAATTAACATTCGAAAACACATGAAAGCAGTAAAAGATTCAAAGGGGCAGCAGCGGATCTCCAAAATATTACAAGTGATAAATGGAAAATCTTTATAAACATTAATTGTTAGACAATTTTATCTGAATAGAAAAAGTAAAAAAAATCTACTTTTATCCGAAGTCTGAAGTTTAAATGGAAAATTTTAATTTCAAATATTAAAAAGGGAGATTGCCACTTTTCCCCCTACAGAAATCAACATATACCATTTACCTCCTTACTGTTTTTATAATGGCCAAAAACCCCCCTGACAACATAAGTTAACATTTTTACCCTTATTTTAAACTATTTTTTTATTAACATTTATTATAAATTAAATAAATCACATGAATATAAACTAAATAAAAAATTAAGCATTAAAAACAAGAAATATATATTTTGATATGAGTAAAAAAATTAATAATAACTTTTTTTCTTGTACTAATTTAATTTGTGAAAATTTTCTTATAATAAACGTTTTGTAATATTTTAAAATTAAATGTAAAAAGATAGGCAAAATATTTTATTATTTATCTTATAATAAATTTTTATTTGTCATTCAAGTTTTCTTATAATAATTTTATTATTATTTTATAATAATTTTCTTATATATTTATGATAAATGTAAATAAAATTATATGTGATTTATTTAATTTATAATAAATGTAAATAAAAAATAGTTAAAAATAAGGGTAAAAATGTAAACTTATGTTGTCAGGGGGGTTTTTGGCCATTATAAAAACAGTAAGGAGGTAAATGGTATATGTTGATTTCTGTAGGGGGAAAAGTGGCAATTTCCCTATTAAAAATGCCCTTAACAATTCATGTATTTCCAATATTATGTATAAACCTTATATTTTGTATTATTCTTGAAGTTATTTTTTTTAATTGCTTTAAATTTTTATTCACATAATAACATTAACTAAACTGAAATATTAAACAAATCAAATTATGTCAATTGTGATGAATCAAAAATAAAATAACATTATTGACTTTATAATAAAATTTGATGTTATAATTACATCTTTCATTAAAAAATTAAGTTAAGATCAATAATGATAATATTTTTTTATGTTACCAAACTAATTAACCTGTGAAAATTATAAATTGTGTAGAACAAATATATGCACAACTTAAAAGAGTATTTATGTCGAACTATTAGATTTTAAGTTTTTCTCTTCAAATGTTGAAAAAGAAAAACCAAACATGTCATTCAAACATTTTCATTCATACCTATTCAGATTACTAAATTCAGATCTATTCAGACTTCACATAAAACAACAAACGCAACCTAACACTAGTAAAACAAAAGAAGACTAAACGGAAAACTAATGCTTCCGGTAACGATCCGGGAAAAAAACCCCATGAGCTAATAATATTTGTAATTTAAAGAATTACAAGTTGACATAATAGAAAATGTTTTTTAATTTTTAATTACGGTCAAAAAATTAAAAAATACATGTAAGAGAAGATATGGGGACTGTGCTGGCTTACGTGTGCCTCGTTATCATTTGGTTCAGTCGCAGTAGTGTTTGCCTTAACATAAACCACCAATACGAGGCGGAAGAGGCGTTTTTGTAGGAGTTAGGAGTTGATCCTCACTTGTAGTTCCATTCTTGCCTTCACATCTGGGAACTGGTCACATCCACAGCCACAGCCACAGCCACACCGAGTCCATAATAGTTTTGGTTTAAAGATCGAGGCACCTGTGGCTTCTGGCAGCATTGCTCAACAGCATCCAGCTTCTTTGCGATTTCAATACCGTAAGCCTATGGTAGTTGCCGTAAAGGTTAGACATCGTAAAGTCGTTGAACCAATCAGGAGTTATTTTGTGATCTATCATCTTCGTAGCCAAGGTTTCCAAAGTTGACCTTGCTTGGGAAGCTGCTCATTTGAGCCGCTTTTATTATTTCTAGTTTCTGGAAACGGGATGCCTGTTCAGTGTATCCCTTTATACATCGTACTGTTTTGTGGAACGTGTCCCTGAACTTGAAGGACGTCAAGCAATCTGACCTTCCTCTGGTAGCATTTATGCTTTTGGTACTCTTTTACTTTCTTGGGTGCCCATTCCTTTTACATAAATAGTATTATTGGAGGAACCCATGCTCAAAGAACAAATCAAATGGGGATCTAACCCTCTCTAGTCTTCGAACTCAATCCTTATCCAAGCCCTAAATTACAATATTTTTTTCAGTTTTATTGTAGAATTCCAAGTTATTTTCATCTCAGTATATTATAAGATCAAAAATCATTTTGCATTTGAAAGAGACAACTGCGCTGGTTAATTGGTTATTGTACTGCATCCATCTTTTCTCATGTATTACTTGCTTTTTCTAGTCTCCTAAATTTGTAGGCATTTCATATGCTGTAGAGTGACAATTTCATATTCCCACAAAACAAAGCTGACAAGTCTATTAACTTCTCATTTAGATTAAAAGAAAAAATTGCATACTTAATGAAAGAATCACCATCCAAAATTTCAGTTCAAATATAATCACAATCACCAAAGTTTGTACCACCAAATTGACGTGAGAATCACAACTGGATCAAAACTGCTATAGGAATTGCCTTGCATTGCTCGCAGCCTCCAAACCTCACAACCCGACTGACAAAAGCCAGTCACAAAACACAAACGATTTTTCCTTTTCTTCTTTCAGACTCGATATCAACTCAACTGTAGTATACACATTCTACAAGCGGTATCATTTCAGTTGCTTCGACGACTTTCATGCTCAAACCAACTGATGCTGGGCTGTTGTCAAACCTCACGCAAGGACAATCAATAGGGGAACCACCTTTATGGAAAAAGAATGGGTATTATATAGTATACTTTCATCGACACAAAAAGGCAGGCATTGCATTTTCTGAAAGACCAGCAAGATGATTCATTGTTTGCCATGATACTATCACGAGAGAATTGATTGAAGCGCAAGCTGTTGTTGGGGTTGCAAGGATGACCATGTTGAGGCCAAGGTAGCTGGCGGCAATGTCTGCTGAAGTTGCTTCAGAAGATTGACCATTCGACTTAATGTTTGTTCAGTTGCTAGATCCTTACCGCAAAGGATCTACATAAACAATACTTCATCAACAAGGATGCTTTTCAAGTTCTTTTAAGATAATATGCAGTATGGCATCCATTACTCATTGCAGGGGCAAGAATACTTGGCTATATCAAATGAGCTAGCAGAATTTGCTCTACCACAAATTTCAAAAAGATGAAAAATGCAAGGTAACAGCACCACCCAAATTCAAGCATATCTTTGGTACTAAGAGCATAATAGGCGAATGTACTGAAAAAGATGAAAAACTAACATGCGATAAGATGATACCAACAATTACTATAAGCTCTAGTATCCACAGTGATGCATGGACTCAGATGTACATGTATGGTATGGCCAGGGTGGTTGTTGGTTTGAAATGGATAAAAAAAATGGTGTACAGCTGAGCAACACAAAATGGTCTGAATAAAGGACATCTGATTTTTTAACAGAAATTCACTAAAATATCTTCTTTTAGATGCACAAACAAGATGTAATAGGGAAATAATTCCTGATACTTGTGATATGACGTGGCTTCAACAGAATCAAACACAAAACTGATCGCCATCTCTTCTTCAGATTCACAAGTAAAAGTAAGAATCACTACGTTATAAAGTATGAACTAACCTCAGCAAACACTGAAACAATTTTAGGAAGATATTGATGGTTGGGGCCCAGAAGATCACTGTCTGACCTGTGAACAGATAATAAGATGCATTTATTAATAATGATGGGTGGCAAATGAAAAAGCACAAAATATAACGTAGGAGGAAAATGAAGAAATCCACAAAGTCTTACCTCTCTACCATTGAACAAAGCTGTTCATGAACAATTTTAGCCTCAATCAAATCACCTTTTATTGGCAAGCAGTTTAACCATGCAGGAACAACCTATCAAACATTATAACTGTTTCATTTCGCAATGCAAAGAAATAACTGACAGAATTACTATGGTTTCTTTAAATAGTATTACCACTAAACTTTTAGTTTATATGTAGTAAGATGCTGATTCATCAGCAGTGTCATTGGAGAAAAGGTAGCCACAATGGTGTGGAAGAATAATTTATTTATTGGAGTGATAGTAACACTGACAATACTGCTGAAATTTAAGGCTACTGTAAAAGAACCATTTACAATATGCATTGAAAGTATGAATAATTGAAAAAACAGAATGGCATTATTTAAGTACCTGAGCTGCGTCGATACTGTCACGATGAAACTGGCATATTTTTCCCAATGCAGAAACAGCATTATCATAAGCCATCAAATTCTCAGATTGCAAAGCATTAGGATGCCGTATTACAACATTTAGCCTTGATAAAGCCTCTGAAAGTGATTGATCAATGTAAATACATGATAGCATACGAATAAAATCCAATCGTCTTAAGAAATGCAAGCAGAATTACCGCCAACAAGTGGTTTAACTACAGATCCACCAAACTCTGCACAAACACCAAGCCCATATACAGCTGCCTAAAAAAGGAAACAGAATTGGATAAGAACAACTGCAACCTGAACAATAGTAACTAAAAGTGCTTATTGAATGCATGCAGACCTGTCGGACATCTTGGTTCTCATCATTGCAGGCCTCCAACAAGAATGGAAGATATGTCTCGTAATACCTGTCCCAACACATTAGAAGAATTATACTTAATGAATGTACTAAGTGATAACAACCAAAGCTAAGTAAGATAAAGCAAACTTACTTAAGAGCGGACTCTCGACACTGCTCAGCGACATCATCAAAAATGCAGATTGCAATCCTTCTCTCTTCAGCAGTCTTATCCTTGCCCTGTATTTAAAACAGCCAATCAGCCAAACATGCGTATACCCCAAAAAAAAATAAAAAAATAAATTAGTGTACTTGCAGAAAACTAACAAATAAAACTTCTGTAATCATTTAACTAAGTTCCATGAACCAACAACCCTCAAATGGATACCAATGAAGTCAAGTTTAGATACATTGCACAGTTGCAACAAAAAGAGATCTAAATGACTAAATATTTCATCATAATGCATTTCTAGCCAACAGAATGCTTAAATTTAGACAACAGTACCAAAAATTTCAAAATAAGCAGACATTATGAATTCTACAATTCGGTGATAATCTTTTAGCGTTTTAAGGTTGAAAATAACCCCTTCAAGGTTTGCAAATAGTGTTATCAGTGGAGAGGAATTTTATGGGCATTAAATTATTGGTAAACTCTCCCCTTTAGCCTCTCTTTTCTAAACCAAGTTTGAAACTGATATATCTTTCCCTTCCTGAATTAGTGATTTCATAACCCTAATTTTCAGACTACATTAGAAAATCAGCAGCACTGGCAAACAGTTCAACAACTGTCAATTGTTCAATATTAAGTTAGAGATCCTACAATTGTTTTGACCAAACCTCAGAAAAAGTAAGGAAGCATACAAAGAGAAAATTTTAGAAGTATAACAACAATAATAATGAAGACAGCAGCAATATCTTTGCGGCAGAACTTACCCACATAGGTGTCAGATACGAAGATAGCTCATCAAAGAATGGCAAGAAAGCAGCTTTAAATGTTTTGATCAAAGTTCCCAAAATTTCACCCACCTGTTGCAATAAATAATCTTTTAAGTACGGAAAGTTGTGGATTGTCAAAAGCCAGTTAACCAAACATTGATCTTATTGCCAATGAGTTTTATCCTTTTCCTTTTGTTTTCCCCCTTTTTTTTTTTGGCAGATAAGTCCAATGTGCTAAATGCTAATAGATAATGTGTGAGTATTCAACAATACTAACTTGGTCAAAAACTTCTTCTTCTTGTTCATTCTCCTCTTTAATCAATTCTGACTCCTCAGCATCAAAGTCTTCAGCTTTGGCCCTCTCTGCTCTCTCTCTCTTTCTACTAGAGCTGGCTGTAATCACCTGTTTTATCTCATCTACAATGGATCTGACCTGGCCTTCATCCAGAAGTGGCCCCGAGATCTGAAAAAGATGTGAAAAAATTACAAGATACAATCACAAATTTCATGTAAAACACAGCATAAATAGCAAATGAAATAACTACCACAATCAAATTCATAATAGAAAAAATCAGTCTTAAAATCCAAAATATATTCCTTCTTTCTCCCCATTTTCTCCAATATGCTTGCAGTATGCTATGGAGCACAAAGGGAAAGAAAATCATGAATATTGTAATGCGGTGGTGAGATAGTATCATACACTCTTGATTATAGATAATATAAATCAGCAGAAAATGATCCCAGTGAAGTAACAAATGTAACATCAGATAAGTGACTAACCTGTATGCATTCATTCAATGAGTCCAACATACTAGCACAGATCTCGGTATCTGGTTCCTGCAAACTAATTGTGGTTCAATCACTTCACCCAAAATAAAAGCAATATTAATAGAAAAATTAGACCAGCAGCATTTTTTTTTTTGTTGGGGGGGGGGGGGGGGAGGGATGGGGGACAAAAATGTAAAGAAAAGACCTTATGCAGAGCTTCCACCAGAGCTGGAATGATAAAATCAGACAATTGCTTTACATAGGACTCATTACGCCCTGGAGCTAGGCCTTTCTCTATAGCTAATTTTGCAGAACGCAATAACTCCGGCATGGCTAAAATACAAAAATCAGTTCATAGTAAGGAGATTATGAAGGTCCTACAAAATGAAGTACTACAAAGAAAACTATAGATAGCAGTTTCATACCTGAAACAGCTGCTTTCCTAACTTCTTCATGGAAATAGAATTTAAGGAGAGGAACAAGAGTCGGAGCAACCTAGGAACATATGCATCCTCGTATTAGATAAAGAAATTCAAGAGGTGTGGAAACAAATTTCCAAAAATTGATGCACAGACAGACCTGATCAATCCATGGAAAGAATCCTTCCTTCAACTCATCAGCATAGCAACATAGCATGTTGCAAGCAGTAGCTTTTTCCTCCAAGACACTAGTCTTTATTCCTATTCTTTTATCCCCAAGTGTAATGGTCTCCATACTGTAATTGATAGAGAACTATCAGCAATGTGCAAAAATCCATTTGCCTGTGTGCAACACAGCAATACTACCACTGCAATTCACTATTTAATTGCATTTAAACAAAAAAGGAGGCCTGTAAAAGTAACATTCGTATGTTGGTGCAGCATGGGATAAATAAGCATTTGTCAATGTGCCCGAGGAAGGTGGGAAAAAAGGAGATATAGGATGAACATAAGAGTAATACTACCAAAGTGCATAGAGGAATGTAATTGAAAAATTATTAAAATGTTTAGAGAGGTAGAAATTAACAAAGACAAATAGTCCCACACTACATCTACATGCATAAATACACGGATAATGTCTAATGAATGAACTTCTAGAAGGAAATACCTATCATCATCAGAGTCTTCGATTTCATTGTCTGAATCTGCAGATGTAATTGTTACATCTGGCTTAAGCTGAGCAGATTGGAGCAAAGGTGGCATCACAACACTCATATAAGGAAGAAAATCCTGTCCCAAACACTTGCAAAGCCTGGCCCATGCCTATACAAAAATGAAATAGTTATTGAGGAGGCTGAAATAGCTGGAAATTATGTTTCTTTCACTGCATGTCATCTGTAAAGAACATACTTGTAGCATGTAACTTGTAGTTGGATCATCTGTCTCCATTTGAGATCCTTGTAATGACATAAGCACTTCCATGACCTTTCACAGGGTAAACACAAGAAAAAGGTCATATCTAACATGATATTTAAGCAGAAAACCAAACTAAAAAGAAACAGAATCAGACAACCAGCATAAGAATGCAGCAAATTACAGACACCTTACTATCTCTCAATGGACCTAAATGAGTTCAAGAAGAAATAATGCATAATGAACTATCTACCTGCTTGGCATCATCCCTGAACTTGTCCTTTCCAACAGCCATTCCAACCAGACTAATGCACTCCATTGATTTGGCACGAAGCATGCGGTTCGATTTGTCAGTTGCATTTACCAAGATAGCTTTCAGGAAAGGCATAACAGCATCATAGTATTTTTGGAAGTGCTCCTACAGGAAAACCATGCTGTCAGAGAGGTTTATATAACAAATGACTTCGAATTAAAGCATATTTTACAGAATACCTGAGATGAGTCAGCAACAGATGCCAAAGCAGTTAATGCTCCTTCTTGCACCATTTGTTTTCCATTCTGGCATACACACATGTGAAATTTAGGGGAAGAAAATTGTTCATCCATTAAAGTACCGATGTAAATGTTTGCATTGTAAACAGGGCATTGATTGTTCATTCAATATACCTGCAGAAGTACTAGCAATTTGCTCACTATACCATCCAAATACGGGGTTAAAATTTCTGGAGTGCAGTTCTCACTGAAGTTAAGCACTGCTGACGCAGCATGTGCCTGTTGATAATAAAAATATATTAATGAAAAAAAGAATGAAAGTAACCATCATCTAAAAACCAGTATGACAAATGTCCAACTCAATCTGAATATGCTATAATCTTATAAACTAAGATATCCAACTCACCTTCAGAAAATCAAAAAAACTATCGCAAATGCACCCACCAGACCACAAATGTTCTAAAATCATAAACAATAAGGCACATCTCAAAGCAACAGATAAGCTATTATCCCAATCCCCTCACCTCAAATATCAGATACTCAACTCAGCACCAAAGACAAACTGGTTGGTTTTGGCTATAAAATTAGAGCAGATACATAAAATACTTTCCAAGAGCTTAAAAACTAGTTCCTTCTCCCAACCAAAAAGAAAAAACTCCTACGCGTGTAAATCTTGATCCATTATTTATCTTTCACACAACTTGAGTTGTTACAGTGATGAGAATTCAGCATACATTTATGAGAGGAAATCAAATAACTAGCAAAGGGAGTTAAGTTAAATTCAAAGAGCTACTAGATCAAAGAGTAGCTACACCAATCTCAGGGTCAGTTAAGCTCTGGAAAACAAAAAGTAAACATCTCAAATCAATAATTAAAGTGAATAATATAAAGCAGCGTCTCTAATAATTCTGATATATTAAGTTGCTGCCATCTTCAGTAGAACCTAAATACATGTCTAATCAGTCCTCTTAACCACTTGCCAAAGGTAACGAAAATATAAATAACAACCAACAAAAAATCTGGATAACCATTGCTCGTGCCAGACTATCTAAAAACAATATGAGATATTTATTTCCCCTTGTTCCAAAACATGATTTGTTTATAATGAAAAGACTTAAATTATCATCTCACAGAATGCCAGAAGCACATGATAGATGTGACTAACCTGTACTCGAGGATTCTGGAAATCATCCATTGCTCCAGCTAGTGCTGGTAGAACCTGTTGGTGGAATTGATTTTGCAAATCTGGCCCCAAGTCTGTTGACAGCTGACCAATTGCATTGATTGCTGCCCACCTTACACGAGGGTGAGGGTCGCGAAATGAGTTTAGAACCATTGACAACACTTGCTCCAAATTTTTTACCATTACCTGCAGAAGCAAAATCAAATTACAAATTACCAACATTCATATAAAATAAATTCCAGATAACTATATTCATACAAACATTTTAAAATCAGGAACTTCTAACAAGTGAAAAGACCCAAAACTCTATGAAAAATGCACTCTTATAACAAACATCTACAAGAACATATTACATAGTAGGGCCTTGAAATTACTTTACCTTAGTATATCTTAAGTATCAAAAATGATTGAATGAGACAAGTAATTCAGTGTCCAAACACTTTCAACTTAAAAAGAAACTGCCGGAAAACACTCTAATTGTTTGTAATCCAGAGATAAGTTGAAAGCTATACCTTAGCACAACCCTCAGCAATCTGAGCCAGTGCAATCAACGCAGCATGGTGCTTCTGCCACTCAGGTGCAGCCAAGTAAGCTGGCAACTGCTCAGAAGCAACAGGAACAATTGTATTCCCACCTAAAGCAATAGCCAATCTATCCAAACACTCCTGGCCAACACTATAATTACTCGACTCACCCGCATCCTCATCCTCGGTCTCTGCACTATGCCACAAAGGATCATCCTCAATATCCAACAGCATACTCATCAATATAGCAAACAACCTACTTATAAACTGTGGCAACTTCCGCATCATCCCTGGTGCCCGCTCCCTAGCCTCTGCTAATGTAATCACAAACTCAATTGCCAGATGACGTGTCCCTTCCTCTAAACTCTCCGCCTCAGCTATCTGCAACATGGACCCAACCACATCCACCAACTGCCTCCTCAAAAACCTCGGCTCAGTCCCCGCCAACTCAATCAACAACTCCAACGCCTCCTGCGCAGTTGCCTCGTTTCCGTTATTCAACGACTCCGTCAACGTCCTCATCATCAACGGCAACAAATCCTGAAACCTATCCCGATCTGCAGAGCTCGTCAGACACTGGATAAAATTAATAACCGCATTCAAAGCCGCGATTTTCACATCGGGATTATTCGAATTCGTCAAACAATTCAAAAACACGGCGTGCAAGTGCTTTAGATGAGGCGTGAGGGTGTCCCCAATGTACTGACTCAACTGAGCGAAGATCAAAAACGCGGATTCCTGCAACTTAACGGAATCACTCGACACGCATTGGAACATAAACGGCAACAACTCAGGCCACCCGTTCTCGGGCAAAATATTTGAGGCCAATTCCGAAACGGTGTCGCATAGTTTCTTCGAAATCGACTTGGCGCTCTCGAGTTGTACCGATTGGAGAAGCATCGATTTGAGAGAGGACTGAGTGTGTAGAGAGAGCCTCGGCCAGAGAAAGGAGTCGTCGCGCGTGAGAAGCTTGCGAAGGAGGACGGCGGCCATGGCACGTGCCTCGGGGTGAGGGGAGCGTTGGAGGAGGTGAGCGAGTTTGAGAGTGAGGGAATCGGGATCCTGTTGCTTGCAGAGGTTGAAGAGCAGTTCGGCTTCGGATCGTTGCTCGTTGGAGGTGGCCATGAGGTGAGAGATTAGGGTTTCGAATGGGGCAGAGTCGGGGCCGAGGATCACCGCGAGTTGGGATTGTTGGAGGTGAGTTGACTCGGCGGCCATGGCGGCGAGTTTACTAGGGTTTTCCGCGTGGAATTTGTTTTTGTGATGTGAAATGCGAGTGATGAATTTGATGATGAAGGGGGAATTTGAAATGTCAATGTGTGGGAGTGTGTTTGGAAACAGAGTGGGGGAGGTTTAGGGGATTTTCTACACTAGTATGATAGTATCAGTCACCACCAGTGACTGAGTGGGGCCGTTAGGGCTGATGAAGTGAAGTGATTAGCTTAGAGCCTTAGCTGTATTAGATTTTGTTTAATCAATTATGATTAAAGGTTTAAAAATACAGGAGCCCCCTAATATTTTACAATTTTTTATATAATGATAAAAGTTTTTAGGGGGTTACTCGCGGCATGACAGCGACGTTTGCTTATTGACATTTTTTGCTTTGATTTTTCAGAAAACTAAGCTGAGCAATTCAAGAAACATGTATTAAATAAGATCAAATTATAATTTCAGTCTTTTTTTTATATATTTCTTTGCTAATTTAATTGCTTTCTCAAAACAAATCGAACTGAGTTGGATATTTATTCATTTAATTAAAAAATTTAAATTGAATATAAAATTAAATTTAATTCAACTTATTCTTATTTGGTTCGGTAAAATATCCACTCTAACATTGCGAGTGTCGGTTATAATAAAGGGAATTATAATTAACATAAATTATAAGAATTAAAATGTTATGGTACAATTCGATGTTACATGGCATATTCTTATATTCCGATGGTTAAAATTTTATGTTATGAGAATACTTTTGGTAGATATTCAATATTTTAAAAAATGAGGGTTTGAATGTAATTGTGTTGTGGATAAATGATAATGATTAAAGCTTCCTTGTTTGCTTTCACATTTTTGTTTTCTATTATTGGTTTTGGAGGGAAATGAAACTGGGGGAAATAACAACTGTAAGCCTTAGGCGGAGTTGTATTTTGGTTTGATTTCATGGTTTGGTTGGTCTCGGGGTAGTTTTTAATTCAATTATTCAAAATTGATAGATTTCATAATAATTGAATAATTTTGGTACACTTTAACGATGAATACTAATATTACAAATGCCTACTCAATTGTAAAAATTAACGTGGCATGCTTTTATTCGTTATTTTCTTTTTTGCTCTTCTAATCACATTTCGTCAGTTCAGTTTGTTTGCACATTAAGAGTGCGTTTAATTGCTTATTTGGTATGGTTTATTTAAGAGTTATAAGTGTTTATTTAATCGTATAAGCATTTTTTTAAAATTTTTATATTGTTTGGTTATTTTTTTAGTAGAGTTTTTTTAACTTAAATAAGCTAATTTACCTCTACTAGCAAAAGTCCAAAATTTGAGCTTTTGGGAGTAGAGGTTAGAGAGCTTTTTCAAAAAATATATAATATAAAAATATCACACATTTTAATGGTTCAAAAGTGTTTTTTTAATGACAACCAAACACCTAATGGCTTTTTGCCCAAAAACTCTATTGCTATAAGCTCTACTGTTATAAGCTCTATTTAATAAGCTGTATCAAACGGAGCTTAAGATTGAGATATTGTACTTTTTAAATTATAGTTGCTGTGGAAAAAAATTATATCTATGAAATAAAAGTTAGTAATAAATAGTAAATGTAAATTTTAAATAATAATTTTGATAAAATTATTAAATATATAATATATTTTCTCTTATACAAGTAAAAAATCATATCAATATAGTTTATAAATTACAGCAGTTAGTATTCACCAAATATTTTAGTATTGTAATTTTTAAGTTACAATTACCCAACTTTATTTCCAAACGCACCCTAATTTTTTATGGTTTAGTTGATTGTTATTTACAAAATATAATAAATTAATAAATTTAATGAAGACATATTTCAAAGAAGATTTACTTGATTACTTATAAGGTCGTGTTTGTATGACAAGGCCACGAGGGGCATGGTGGTTTTCCGATTGGAACCAACGTATATAAATGACAGTTTTGGCATGAAAAATATTTGACATATTTTCTAATATTGTTTATATCCTGCTTTTTGAGCAAATGTAAAAGCCACAAATTGAAAACTAAAGAACCTTTACGGCCAACCTTTTTTAATTTTTTTTTTCAAATAACTTTTGCGGCAACTTTTTTCATGGGCACGTTTGCCATGCAGTATTACGTTGTATTAGAATTCAATATTATATTAAGGGTACATTTAGTATTACAGTGTATTTTATTATTTTAATATAAATATAAAATATTATATTATATTAACAGTATATTATAATAATGTCATATATTATTTAGTGCTACATTTAATCTATATTAATTTTTAATTATATTTTATTTGGTGCTGAATTATACAACAACCATCACTTAATACTTCATTCAATTTTGTTATAACAATTAACAAACAAATTTTTATACATATTATTTTCCTCGAAAGAAAAAGATAATTTGTAATTTAATTAATTTCGATATAACAATTTTCTTCTTTTAATAGAATTTTGATATAACAATTAACAAACCAGAACGCAGTCCTAATCTTAGTGAAAGAGAGAACGACACATTGACTCACACACGTCCTCCCTGCAGCCACAGCCGCCGCTTACAAACGCCCCTCTAACCCTAAGCTGACAAACGCCCACGCCCACGCCCACGCTGCCGGCGCTGTCACTTTGGTTCAAGTGTGCCGACGCTGCAGCTTCTAGCCGTTCTCGATTTGCTTCCTCGTTCCAGCTGCTGCGCTGCTTCCGGCTTCGTTCGCCGTCGTCAGCCGCACAAGGTAAGGTTATAGATGCGATTCCAAATGGTACATGAATGGTTGTTTGTAATTCAATCTTCTTTTGGGCTTGGGTGAGTGGCGGAACAGGCACTGAGACTGTTCAATCTTCTTTTGTATAGTGGCTGTTTGTGATTGTTGCTGATTCGTTTTATTAACATTGTAATTGTTGTTGTCTCGAGTGTTCTTGGTGATGGGTTATTAATGTATTATATATGTTTGTCATTTGGTATTCATTTTTGCATCATTGAGCAGGGCTGGTATTTGATTTTCAAATTTTAGGTGCTGCCTGGCTGGGATTTGATTCATTTTGAAATTGAATTGAATTTTGGAATAGGTTGTAACCCGAACTGCAAACCAAACTGAAATTTAGACCTGAACTTTCAATCTGAACCTATTCGGAACCCGAACCTAACCCTTTAGGTTCGTGTTCTGAACCCAACTGGGTTGAATTCTCCAATTTGAATGGGTTGTAACCGAAACCGAAACCCAAACAAGCCTAACCGAAATGCGATTTGCCCACCCCTAGGCCAAACAGTGAAATTTTACTTCCCTGGCACGGTCACCTTATCAGTTGCTCCCAACCAATCCAAAATTTCAGTTCATGTGAGTCAGCAACTCATTCTGACCATTTCGCTGAGCTCATCTCTATCAGTCACACAATATTTAATATTTATTTTTTTAATTTACTTTTAAATTATTTCAGGGTGTTACTTTTTTTATTTTAAGATTTAGGGTTTATGGCCTTAAAATTAGTTATCATTTCATATTATTTTGCACAATTTAAACATATTTGGGGTTTCTCTGTTAGTTTCCTTGTAGATTCCATCCCAAACTTGGTAGTTCCCCCCCCAAAAAAATGTGGAAGGTTCATGATAAGATAATGGCTTTTTGTTTAATTATTGATGCAACTTATTGAAGGAAATGACATTAAATAAAATAATTTAAGCTGTCAAATGGTTGGATTGGGTTGTTGTTCTTTATTTTTGGTCAAATCCTCATTTGTTTCGAACCATGGGGCTGACGTGATAGTAAATTGTTACTAAAGATGGAGAACCTGTATTGCAGTGAAGTGGAAGGAAACTGAGAACATTTGAGGAGATGCTTATTAACAGGTTTCTGAGGCGTGGTTTCTGCACTGCTGTTGCTCGGCCATGGCTTTTTGTGGGGTTGGGTAACCCGGGAGATAAATACAAAGGAACTAGACACAATGTACAATAGTAGTACATCTTCATTATGTATTTCAAAATTATAGTTTCAGCCTTCTTGTGTTGTTTGTTTAACTTCAAGCTTCCATTCTATCTGGTCTTTTAGCAGGTGGGGTTTGACATGATCGATGCGTTTGCTGAATCACAAGGGATTTCTATGAACACGGTTCATTGCAAAGCTACTTTCGGACAAGGTCTATATTTGGGCCCTTCGTTCTTTGTTTTAAGATATTTTTATTCTTTGTTCTCCTTGTTGATGGATGCTTGATTAATCCATCTCAGGTTTTGTTGGCGATGCCCCTGTACTCCTTGCAAAGCCACAGACTTACATGAATCTGAGCGGTGAATCTGTAAGCTTTTGAGACATACTTCTTGGAGTATCCGAAAAGTGTCTCTATCCTTGTATATGTTTGCGAGTATTTGTACTTGTATTTCATGAAGGCTTTTACTTGGTGTATCATGGAGTTATAAGGGCAAGGCATTGATACTTGTATTTCATGAAGCTTTTTACTTAGTGTATCTTGGAGTTAGAAGGGCAATTCATTGATCAAATATCTTTGACAGTAGAAAATTTTCATCCCTTCCCCCCACCCTGTCAAAATTGAAAAAAGGAAAGAAAATTTTCTTCCAATTTTCCAATAAAAATTGTTTATAGAATTTTATTTATATAAAGTTTCTAGTGGTTTTGGTTTTGGGTTCAGTTATCAAAATTTTCTGCTAGGAATTTCATTTATTTCTTTTACATTCCTGTAATATTTCACCTAGGATTTTAGTATAATGTATTAACTTGTGTTCTCTACCTTCAAATGCAGACTGGACCACTTGCAGCTTATTATAAGTTACCTCTTAATCGTGTTCTTGTGGTAATTGTGCTTTTACTTCGTAAAGAGTTCTCTGTTGTTTCTTTGATGATGATAGCATTTTATAGTTTATGACGGCATGGGTTGACCTTGTGGTAATTGTACTTTTCTTGTTGCAGTTTCATGATGACATGGGCTTACCTTGTGGAGTGCTTCGTCTGCGCCACAATGGAGGTCATGGAGGCCACAATGGGTATGTATATTGGAGCCTTTGAACCTGTTTCCAGGAAATCTGATTGCAAAAAGTTATATTTAGTTTTATGGTCTTACCAACCTAAAATGCTTCATTTTGAGAAAGCGGTAGCTAAATTGCATGTTAAATGCATGAGTAAGCAATTTTACTGGTTAATCTTGTAGTTAATAGCCGTTTGGCCTTTTGAGAGTTTTCTAAGAATTATTTCTTTCTTTGCCCATTGATCCGGACTGAATATGTGTGAATTTGTATGAATTTTCACACATATTGAATGTATATGTATGAATTTTCACAGACCATGTCTATTTTAGAGCTGAAAACAATGTCAATGTAATGAGTTTGTCTTTGCCAGAGTATTGGTTTGTTTAAAGTCTTTTGTTACTTTTTAGGAACTTGTTTGCTCATATATGCATGAGATTGTAAATTTATAATTTTTGGCAAAATTTTGCTATTTTATAGAAATAATTTATGAAACATTTGTGATTGTTTATCTATATTTATTTACCCATTTGTCATTATTTTATAGGCTGAAGAGTGTGATGAGCAACTTTCAAGGTAACCGAGAATTTGCTCGGCTAAGAATTGGTTAGTTCAAGACCCCTACACACTGTTAGAGATTTTCAATAAGTAAATAACTAATATATTTTAGTCTCTTGTTAGGTATTGGGAGGCCTCCTGGTCAAATGGATCCTAAAGCTTTCTTGCTGCAGAAGTTTAATGCAATAGCTCGAGAGCGAGTAAGTTCAAAATCACTGAGTAAATGTGTTTGACAAAATCTAGATTCAGTTGTCATTTGGAGGGTTCCCTATATTACTCGGAATACTTTCTCAGCTGGATGACAGAAACAAGGTTTACGAATTACATAGCTTATATATTTGACTACTGAAGCTCTTAATCTGTAATATATATTCCTGGTTTTGTTAGAAAATCTCCATTAGTAGATTTTGAAAATGAATTTCTTACTTTGGAAAACTTATGAAATACCTACTGAATCTAAGCACATATTGTCCACACCTTGAGCATCAGAATTTAATCAGTATCTTTTTCTCAAATGTATAGGAGCTAAACAACATTTTGTGAAGGAAATCAAATGTTTACGAAACCTTTTTACCCTTTTGGTTGAAGTGAGGTTCGGAGTGAGTATTCCTCTGAACACTCGGTATGCTGCATTGTTGTTTCTGAAACAACTATTTTCTGTTTCCAAGCAAAAGAGAGAATGGATACATCAATTTTGGATTTTCTATTTGACTTAAAATGCTTATTGGATCTTCAGATAACAAAATTGTTCTGAATATCGCCTTGAATTTTTTCACTTTACTCTTGCTTCAAATTCAGTAGCTGCATCTCTTCTATCCATCATATAGCAACTGGGGCTTTTTTATTAAAATTAATTTATTTCAAAGATATATATTCTTCACAACATATGGCTACATATCTTTCTTATGCTTTCTGTTGACTGATTACCAGGACATTAGTTTCGATTGCATAATAGTGTTCTATGGTCTCCTTTCCTAGATTGATACTGCTTTGCAAGAAGGGGTTGAGGTTCTGAAGCTGCTTTTATCTAAAGGCTTGACAGAGAGCGCTAGACATTTCAACACCATACAAAAATACAAGCACATAAGATTGCAAAACATGCCAGCATGAGCTACTGGTACCTTTGATGACAACCACAAAAGCACCGAATGGTTCTTCATGGCCGCCTTTGTATAATACATACAAATGTTTAAAATCACCCAGACGAGAGGAGGCGAAACCACCCATCCCAATGAGAGAATACTTCTAATGATGTAAGTGAATGGCTTAGCCCAATTAGCAAACTGAATTGCTTTGTCTGTTCATTTTGCAGCAAATCAGCACTTCTCAAATTTGGAGACTTTTCCCAGTGTCATGGTCGTAGCCAACTGAAGATCTGACCATTATGAAAGCAAAACAGTGAATCCTCTAGGAATTTATGATATAGCTTTCGTTGCTGGCCTATAAATATCGTGTTTCGTGCAATTCGGTGTACTTTATTATATTATGTTGTATTGCATTATTTTAATGTTGGTGTATTGTATTATGTTGTATTGCATTAGCACTGTATAGTAATATTATATAATGTTTGGTACTACACTGTATTGTATTAATTTTTTGTGATTAATTTAAATATTATATTATATTAATATTTTATATTATATTAGTATATTTAAATTGTATTAATATTTTATATTATTATTTATATTAATTTTAATTTTAAATTAATATTATTGAAATTTATTCATATTTAAATATTTATTATTAGTTGTAATAAATTATAATATAAAAATAAAAAAATTATAAAATAGTATATTAAATAAAAAATCATATTTATTTATTATTAATATTAGAGTCAGACTATTAGCACTCCTCCAAAATCCTTTTGAAATCCTTTTTTTTAATTATATTTCATTTAATGCCAAAAGTACTCTTTTCTAAATAAACATTATTTTCACTTTATAAATCTTGTAATTTCTAATAATTTTTTTCACTCTTTCAGTCTTAATAATTGCATTCCTCTCTTCAAACTTTCTTTATTATTTAATTTTTAAAAAAATCTAAAAGAAAAAGTAAGAAAAGCCTTATAAAATATTAAATATTTTATGGGTTCAATACAATTTTATTGTTCATATAAATTTTGAGTGCAACAATTAGTTTAAGAATACTTAAAAAATTATTTGTAGTGAGATAAAATTTAATTTAATTTATTTTCTCACAATGTTGTATCTTATTTTCATTGCTATATATATTCCGAAAGTATTATTTTGGCTTAAAAATTTGATTCTTAAATTTAGATTATTTTAATGATTGAAAAAAAATTTATAGATTGCATCTTAAATTCAGATTATTTTAATGATTACAAAATTTTATATTGTGCAAGTAAAATGAAATTGAAGAGAGAAATAAAATATAAATGAGATTAATTTTATTTATATTTGTCTTTAAATGTAATTATAATATCACATGAATTTTATAAGATCAATGAAGGGGTACTAATAGTCCAACTCTTAATATTATTATAAAACAAAAGTCAAAAGCAAAAGCGAAAGGAAAAAACAAAAAACAAGGGGTAGTTGCCGCATTAGTTTGGATTCATTAATGTAGTTCTGCTATAATTTTTTATCTACTAAATATGAGCCTGTATAAATTTAATGTAATGAGAAATTTTTAATATCTCAACCAAACATTCCCATAAAACATCTCGAAAGAACACAAATAGTGTTGATGTGAGCGGAACTAGAATCTCTAATCTCTTATATCATTTTAAGAGATTTTATTGGTTGCACCAATAATTAATTACTCATTAAGATTTACTTCACAATTTGCAAGTGTGCCTTAGAATGTACATTTTCAATTTGAGTAAGATGTCTGAAATTTGCCCTCTCAAGTGTGGGAAAAAGACAAAGATGGAAGATGACATGAAACAGAGAGAGAGAGAGAGATGAACTAGCGCGTCCTTACACGCGTACTCTCAGGAGCGTGATGCCGTTTCGAAACCTACTTCCAAGTTCAGACAAACTGAAGTAAACAATTATTTAAAGAATTTTTATCATCCAGGTCCCTGAATTTCTTTGTCGTCTCAAATAAAGACATAGTTTGTCCATTTGTATTGAAAAAGTCCCTAACTCCGCAGCTCCTAACAAAACAAAATGTCAATTGTCTCCTAACAAAACAAAATGTCAGCCGACAATTGGCATTTTGTTAACAAAATGACAATTGACAATTAATAAAATGACAGTTCAGACAAACAAGTCCCTGAATTTCTTTGTCGTCTCAAATACGAGAATACCATTTTGTGATTACTTACAAACCGAAGTTTTGGGATAAAAATTCAATCCGAGCGACAGACTGACAGAGTCATTTCCCTAAGAGTTTGGAACTAATTGATCCAAACGGACAAACTATATCCTTAAAACAAAAAAATAAAAAATATGAAGGAACCTTAATGATATAATCCTCCCATCTATCATCACCGATCATATAATAATAATATACATAAAAAAATGTTACTATAAAATGATCCAATCTCATCATCACACCATACAAACAACAATAACAAGAATCAGATTCATTCACAATCCATTCACACAAATTGGGTAGAGACAAATCCAAAGCTTGACACACCAGAGAGAGAGCTCAGCACATCATCAGCTTCACTGCCAAAACCACCACCGCCAACAAGAAGGTAACAAGACGATGAGGAACCCATCAGCCTCACCATCATCAATAGCAGCAGCAGCAGCAGCAACCAATAAGAGCACCCCATGTTGCAGCAAGGTAGGGTTAAAGAGAGGGCCATGGACGCCAGAGGAAGACGAGCTTCTGGCCAACTACATCAAGAAAGAAGGCGAAGGCCGGTGGCGAACTCTGCCAAAACGGGCCGGATTGCTCCGCTGCGGCAAGAGTTGCCGGCTTCGTTGGATGAACTATCTGAGACCCTCCGTTAAACGAGGACATATCGCCCCTGATGAAGAAGATCTCATCATTCGCCTACATCGCCTTCTCGGTAACCGGTAATAAGAATATAATAACCCATGAATACCTTAGGGTTTCCATGGATTTTATTTACTCGGTTTTTTTTTTGGTTTGTACTTCAGAGTTAGGGCTAGGGTTTTTGTTAACTGAATTTGGTTTTGTGTTTGTGCTTTATAGATGGTCTCTGATAGCGGGGAGGATTCCGGGGAGAACAGATAATGAGATAAAGAATTACTGGAACACTCACCTGAGTAAGAAGCTGATAAGCCAAGGGATTGATCCAAGAACTCATAAGCCATTGAATCAAGCACTTGATCCTTCTTCTGCTGATCAAGTTACTAATAGCAACAGCAAAGCTTCAACTTCGAAAGCAATACTAAACTCGAGCAGCTCAAACCCTAATCTCACTCCAATGACCGTTTCATCTGGTCATTTAGATCAACGTCATACCTCTGCTGGCCGTGGTAGAATGATCTCGTCGATCATGATGATCAATAAGGAAAATGGGTATTCACCGAACGCTTTAGTTGATGATCATGACAGTGAGTATCATCAAAATGGGATGATGGAGAACCGGTATACGAGTTTATCGAATTGTGATCATCATCATCATGACGATGATGGGGGGTTGGGTTTGAGAAGCAATAACGTGAATAACGTTTTTGACGAAGGGCTTAGCTATGAAGTTGATGTAGATATCAATTACTGCAACGACGATGTTTTCTCTTCGTTTCTCAATTCGTTGATCAATGAAGATGCTTTTGCTAGCCAGCAAAATCAACAAGCACTGCAACAACAACAACAACAACAGCAGCAGCAGCTACCAAATGAGACGATTGCATTGCCGAATACAACTACTGGCTCATCATCGGATCCTTTGGTTTCGACTGCAGCTGCATCAACTTTTGGCCTTGAAGCGAACTGGGAATCTCCAATCATGGCTTCTTCTTTCAACCAAGATGAGTCCAAGAGGGTTGATGAACACGTTGAGTAGCCTTCGAGTGAATCACCATCTGCATACGTGTCCGACATGAAATTACATGCACATTGGGGTTTTTCCTTATATATATATTTATTTCTCTGTGTTTAATTTTCTTCATGCACTTGTTCCACTTCATCATCTGTTATCCTCTTTAATGTTGTGAAGTATTGATGGAAATTAATATGTTTGCCGTAAACAAAACCAAGAACTTGAACAAATAATATGCTGTATTGTATTGAATCTAGCATGCGAATGTGATCACATTACATTTATAATATTTAATATGTAACGTGAATTTCCAATGCTTTATACATGGAACTTCATACACCCCATTCACTAAAATTTCAATATCATGCACAATTAATTAGTTTCTTGAAAGCTGAAAGGGAGATAATGCGATTATAGAGCTTTGGAAAAGGACGTCGTACACAAGCGATGATTTGGTAGTAATAATTATGCGATGTGTACAAAAATTGTTTTATATATGAACAAGAGTCTGGCTAACGACACATATATATATAAGAAGCTCTAAATTATGATCTCTCACAAGGTCTCGAGTTATCGCGAGGGATGGAATGAAATTCTAATGTTGTGTGTTTCTTGGATAGTTTTACAAAGATGAAATGATTAATTGGCTGCGTAATCAATATATATATTACTAGAGTTAATAGCCTACATACGATCATATTAAAACCCTTAATCCCACAAGTGAAATCTTTCAATGATCATGCAAGTTGATGCATTTCCTATCGCTATTCACGGCTATCATTACGTTTCTCTTATTATCTAATTAATTCGAATTTTCTCCACCTAAAGTTGGGTTCGTATATGGCCTTTTTCATTCTACTCATGCAGAAATAAATGACAATAATTTTTTTAAAAAATCCAACATAGCAATTTTTTTTTTTTTAATTGTAGGAGCTATTCTACTGCACCTCTGTTGTATTACACTCATTTAATGGTTGTATGATATGCATATTTAAGATTTTGATTATAGAATTTATATTCCAACTGATTTGTCACTACTAAAAATTCATAATTTGAATTATAAATAATAAAGTTTAATAATTAATTAACTATCACTTGAGGCAATCAAATTATGACGCATCATTTATTCTATTAATTGAGATACAAATTAAGTATTCCAACTAAATAAATAAATATAGTATTATTAAAATCTTAAACGTCTTTGTACAATGATAACAAATCTCACATGTAAGAAGAATTAATATCAGTTCTTACTTTCACCAAAATGACAAATTAAACATGTGAAAAGATTGAATTGACGCCATTTCTCTAAATTAGGAGCGTGTTAAGTTACACGTGTTCAATTGAAAATCATAGAGAAAAAAAAAAAAACTGAATTAAAACCAAGCAAATTAACAAAAAATAAAAACTTTTATTTTTTAACAAAAAATTTTGCGGTGACTTACGACCGAAAGTGTAGTAGAACCGTAGGGTTAGCAGAACTATGAAGGCGGTGATGGACGGTGGAGATGATGTTTGCCTGAAGATTTTAATCATATCTAACGGTCAACTGAATCTACCAGTCTACTCAAAAACAGCCTGCGATTGGTAGATGGTTGACTACTTGACTTGTCGCACACTAATTTGGTAAGTCTGGCCGTAATTTGTTTGACAGAAAATTCCTTGCTTTGTTCCATGGTCATATGCTTCAAATTTTAAGAATCTTAGATAATTTTTTTATCATATATTTATTTGCAAATATATTAGTTTTATTCCTTTTCTATTTTTTGAGGTTTCTAATGCTAATTTCTACATAATCCTTAATATTTTCTGCCCCAAATTAGTAACATTTATTATATATAAGTTTGTACCCTCGATCTTTTTTTCTTTATTTATCTTCTCGACCAATGGTTTATGATACTATTAAATAAATAAATAGAGAAGTTATTATATTTACAATTGTATAATGTATTATTATTTTTGCATTTCTTGTACATATGTTAGAATATTAAAATATTTTATAATTCATTTTGTTTGCGTGTGTTGTGTGCATTTAGAGTGGTCCTTTAGACCAACTTTACATGCTTTCAATTTTCAAGTACCAATTATAGCACCAAAACGCATTTAATACACACACACACACACAAAATTACTTCTACGTATAAAAAAATAATAATGGTACTTCATTTTCCATTTTGTTCTTTTTGTGTGAATGAAATGTCTTCTTCTTTCTCCTTTTTTAATAAAAGGTAAGAAGTCTAAGTGGGGCTACACTTTCGCTTTAAATCATGGAATTAGCTCTAAATTAAATTTAAATATAAATTTTTAAGATAGGAACTGCCCCACAGTAGAGCATTGATGATGATCGTATGATCACAGAGATACATATAAAGTATGCACTTACTATTATAATCTGACGGTCATCATTAACGTTCCACAATGAAGCAGCTCCACTGTAACCACTATCTCAAGATATATGTTTTATGAAACCTCAAAATTTAGTGAACATTATAACGAAACTTTACAAATATTAGCAAAATGACACTATTATTTAGAAATAACCATGTCTATTGGTACTCTTACTCTAGTTGATGCATTATTAACATGGAACAAAGTTGGTTCTTAATAAACTAAATATATAAAATAACAACCATTAAACTTACTTATTATAACAAAAACAAGAACAAAAAGTTAAAAGAAAAGAAAAGGAAAAAAAAAAAAAAACAGTACCGATGGCAATGACAACAAGTGTATGCAGAAGAGCCACTCTTGCTTTCTGTGAGTTTTATGGGAGAAAATTGAGAAACACGTTTCGGAAAACAAAAATGCTGCAGAATTTAATTAACATTAAGAAGTTTGGAGCATGTAAGTCAAAGATTTTACCCACAACAAAGAAAAGAATGAACTAACAATATAGTTATGATGATGATAATTATAAGTAAAACAAGAACAAAAAGAATCAATTAACATACGTACAGATGAATTGATAACATACCTTAAAAGAGTTGCATGCAAAGTAAAGAACCATCCCATTCATACACTTGAAGCCTTTTTTTTCACGAAATGCAGCGGCCATATGATGATGAAACAATATAAAAAAGGGGTCGTCAAGACAACTCACTGTGTTATATGCACTTGAAATGAGAAGAATTTTCTGTGACGCCGAGCAAAATTTGTGAGTTTCGTGAAAGTTTAAGGGCGGATAGTAGGTTACATATTGGTCGATAATTAAGTTGAGGAAATGAAAAGATTTTATTTATTAGATTTAGAGTCAATTTTTGACCAATAGATTTGTGTGCATCTTTGTTTGGATCACTGGCTGCAGCAGGTGAAAGAATTAAAGAGGTGATCAACCAAACATTCTTACCAAAATGTTAGACAAACCAACCTTTCTTTTGTTTTGAATTGTTGAAACCTGAAGAGCCCAATTTTAGTGCAAGCTTCTTTAATTTCAAGTCATGATGAACTCAACTGCCAATCTAATAATAACAATACCTGGAGATGGTCAATCTTTGTGAGTAAATATAACGTGAATAATTCCAATTTGCTGCTAAATGAAATAACACATAATATAAGAAATATGTGCCATATTGATCATACCATGGGTGAGTTCAATATCACTAATTCATAATTTTGTATGAATTTTGCAATCCACCATTCCACATCTAAAATGTATTTTATAAAGCGTCTAATAATTAAGTGTCTTTCATATAAACAATTATAAAGTCAATTAAGTCACACTCAAGAGGCTAATTGACATACAACTTAAACCAATGAAAATGTCCTGTAATTTGAGGGCTTTAAAGTAACCAACCATTCTGGTTCTGCATCTAGCAATCTACCAAAATGTGAAGCCACTTAATCATCAAGTGCTTTTACTTTTACTTGATCATAATGGAATGCGCTTGGATGCTGTAACAATAGTCGCAATATCTAGGATGATATATAGAACTCAAAGGACTAAACTGCTTTTCAAAATTATTTAATGTGCTCTCCAATGAATCAAGCAATAAGTAGTAATAAGCAAGCGGACTTAATTAACTTGGGCCGAACAAGTTTTATCTATCTACTTTGGGAGTTTAACCCTTTATTTTTTATTTTTTATTATTACATGAGGCTCTTGCTCATATTACAACTCATATTACATGAAACTATAACTGATATTTACAAATCAAACTATTACTGGGACCAAGTTACATAAATATTAATGGAGCTCTGCCCATATTTTAACCCTCACAAATATTCGAGAGATGTTTATTCCTCACTCATGGGTAAGGGAGAAGACTACCTTCACTCAATTAATTGAGGAAGAAAATACCCCCACAATATTTTTGTGGAGGTTCGAACTACTGCCCTCCAAGTTGGAGGGCAGCAACCCTGGCCACTTAGGCTTAACCCTTTAATTAAGTTAATGAAGATTGAGTGTCTAAAAATTATTTGTACAGGAGAAAATAACTAAATAAAGAATACACTTATTAAAAGAATTGATATTACTGCCTATAATTGTTGAGAAGTTAAAATCATGAAAAAAACAAAATAAAGTTGACTAATATATAAAAACATGTTTGTGATTGTTTTTTTTTTCACATTGCTAGAAACATTCTTTTTTTTTTTTGGTGTTGGGGTTTTTTTTTTGGGGGGGGGGGATTGGTTATTAATTATAACTTATGATTTACCTATACTACAAATTTTGCATTTCAAATTTTATAGGCCCCACTAAGGCACTAACATTAATTGATGAATCACGCCAAGAGAAAAATCAAACCTATTAAATGACATGTCATCACATTGTGAGATGATTTATCTATTCCACAATAAAAATTTATCATAATGTGAATGCAATATATATGGAACATTCTCATTAAGATAATTGAGACTCTAGCAGTAATTGCTGAGCTAATGAATCCACAAAGAACCAAATTACTAAGTTGGCCAAATTTTAGTATTTGTTGAAAGATTCGCAAGAAAACAAAGGTTCATAAATGTTTCATTTTAGTCCTCATTAGACACCAATAACATTGTTATTTTTCACTTAGGCCCTTCCGATAACAAAAACCGTAATTTACACTTAATTGTCGGACCCAAGCTGTTAAATCGCAAATCATCATTAAAACACATTCATGCATGAACTTGAACCATCTGCACATACAATTAAAACTCTTTTATTATATATTTATGATTGATGTATCAAACAAATTTCATAATTTGTTGATCATCATCATTCACATTCTTACACAACAGTACTTAAAAAAAGACTTCTCAGTCACAGACACAACAAACACTTAAACAGAAGACCCAAAAAAAAAAAGGGGGGGAGCACAACCATGATGAATGAAACTTTAAAGGCAAGCTGATCATCAACATCTCAAAACATAACGACTCTTATGATGTCCCAACGATGAACGAAACTGTCACAAATGGGGCATCGCAGGACAATTTCCGGGACAAGAAAATAAATACTAGAGCCACAACATGTTGCTGATATGAAAATGAGATTGTGATGATCATCACCGTTGGTTTCTCTCCTGTAAAAGAAAGTGTAATAGTCACAATCTTTATCATTCACGAGATCATTCCAGATATCGTTGAAGTGATACAAGCCACCTCCAAGATTCACCCTGGTCCTTAGATCCACTATCAGTGCAGCATCCCTTACATTTCTGTAATATATGAGATCTACCTGCAATATTTTTTTAACCATGAAAAAGCCATTAGTTTGTTTCCCAAATTTAAACTCAACCCAAATGAATTGGAAAAAAAAAAAGAACAAAATGTCATTAAATTGACTACTGATGTAGTGTAATAAAATAAATAACAGCCGATCAAATGGGTCAGTTCGAGTTCAATGATAAAAATAACAAACAGGCCTGGTTTTTGATTTTTTTTTTTATTCAATAAACTAATGGGTAGGGTTCAAGTACACAAAGTTTAACACGACATGATAAGAAGACGACACGCTGAATACAAAACCACTTCTAACACGATCCATTGTCAGGCCTATTTGTTTAAGATGTGTATGAAAGTGTGAGAAGCAAAATATGAAACCTCAGGATCTAGGCAACGCTCCCAAGGGTAACAAAAAGTGTATTCGGGGTTATAGTTGAGAAGGAAGGATCGAAGAGCGCCATCCATGGAAGCAGAATATGAGCAAACTTCTACACTATATAATGGAAACGCGAGGGTTAATGAGTGAAGAGCTGAGACGGTATTTATAGGGACAAAAAAAATTCCGAAAGTGATTTGACTCGTTTGTCATGATCTCGAGTCTTTGGTAGTTGACTCAGTAGTAAACCACTTAAGTTTGTGCGTTACAAACTTTTGTATTAATTGTCAAAAAAACAAAAGCTAATAATTAAAAGATAATGCTATAAATGCATAGAGCGAAAATTATTCCTTTAAGTGATATTTCTATATCTAAGTTTACTTCAAGAATTTTCAATATTGTGTGTTAATTTAGTAATATAGAAAGCATCCTCAAAGGATACTTCAGTTGGTTGGCTTCTTGTCATGGAAGCAAGAGACTAATGGTTCAAATAGTGCAGAAGGTAAATTGTTCGCAATACCAGTGAGAGTAGAATTATTAAAAAAAAAAAATGGCCAAGGAGTGCAATTAACTATCGACAATAATGATGACTGTATTAAAGAGAGTGTACTTATATGTGTGTGTGTGTGTGTGTGTGCTCATTTTAACTTAAATACTAATTCTTTTTTTTATTTAAACTTAACTACCATTAATTTAACAAGTTAGAGAAAGATATTATGACTATTAAAGGAGTTAATGCATATTTTCACTACATTTTTCTGAAACGTTTAACAAGAGAAGGGCATCCCACCAGAACTCAGCAAACAAATTAATGAAGATAATATTTCTCTTTAAAAGAAATCAAACCATATTTGTCAAATAACCCTGAGTAGATAAGCATGCTAGTAAAGACACGTTGTTTATTAAAGAGAAAAACCATCCAGATTAAAGCAAACAACTGGCAGAATCCATTAGAGTTATTAAAAGGCAAAAAATTATAATGGACTATCAGATGACTATAGCAGATGAGAGGTATGGTAAATCCACAGGCCATTTTATGTGATGAAAGAAAGCAATTCCAGGGCCAACGATCGCTTTTGGTAAAATATATATAAGATAAAAGAATTTTGGTTCAACGCGAGCAACAAAGGCCAATCCGAAATAATGATGGCGACTTCTATTGTTTTAAAAATAAAATCACCTAGCAAGCCATATTATGAAATCCAAACCAGAATTCTGCAATTATTATACACCAGAAGCATTCATCAGTGTTAGCCAAGTACAGAGAAAAAGAGAAGAGATCTCTAAGTGACTGACCAGATCTCTAAAGAAACTCTCGGAGGAATTTCCATTGCAAGATCTTTCGTTGCCTTGTCTTGGCCTACTGCTTCTTGTAACCAGTCTAAGTCTACAAAATCAGCACTACGTTTCCAGTTAGACAATGAATTCCAGGTAAAAGCACCAACTTGACCGAAATAGTAAAAAAAAAACAAAATAACTAATACTGACCAAAGCAAAATCAATTAGGCTCCAACAGCTCAGCACTTATGCCATTTTCAAGCCACTTCAATTCAAATTTTGTAATTATGCAAGTAAATCAACTTGAATACATAATCCAGGTAACATTTCAGCTGAACTATAAGGATTCATGATATTTTATTAATGTTTACAAAAATGATGCAAGTGCATAACTGTTCTGCATTTCAAACACTGGGATGATTGAAAAAATAAGACATTTTTATCAGTGTGGAAGCCATTTTACCAGTCTGCTAAAATCGCCTATAAAAAGAACAATGTCATTGAATCAACTGTGCAACACATAGGCGAGCTAATGAAAAAATTGATCGAATAATTGATGCATTAAAAATATTATGGAAAATGGACACCAACATTCTTGTCCAAGCAATTGCAGAACTTCTTACTGAATCTAGTTCTTTATATTCTCTCAGGATTCCCACATTACTCTAAAGACCTCTCTGTAGCTGATAGAAAAGAAATTCTCTAAAGTGCCTCAAAATAATATCTATCATTTTTCTAATTTGGACAGGGAACAGAGATAGAGAAGTAGCAAATATTGTCAAAAAGAATATGTGCTGCCTCACAATATTCTTTCTTTTCTTTGTTGTTATTTATTTATTAATCAATTGCAGTCTCCTCCTTTGTCGATCTTCTTTTTTCCCCAACGGACAAAAACTAGAATTCAACTCCATGAGTTTGAATCAACATCCAACAAAATAAAAGTTTATTTATGAGTGGAAAGTGGAGAATAAGCACCACAAATATTTATCTCATGGACGGTACTAATGAAAATTGCAGACATTTGAAGCCAAAATTTAGTTTCAATTTGTGAGGTAAAAAAGGGAAAAAACAAATCAGAGGAGAAAATCCAAATCTTAGAATGTAAGCTTTTGATGGTAGAAAATCAACTTAGTAAAAACTTTAAATATATAAAATTTTAATTTAACATGAACATGGGCTTTGATTTATTCAAATAGATTGCGGATATCATAACTTATATGTGTATCTCACCATGATGAGCACCAGTTGTGTGAGTGAGCTAGCTTGACTGCCACTAGGACTGCTCCAACAAGAAACATACACTGTGGCTATGGTCTGCAAATTGATTTGAACAATATCAGGCAGTATAACTTATTATTTTCAAAATTTCAAACTCAATTCAAATAATTTAATCATTTATCATCATCAATCACTTTTTATTAAACCAAAAGATAAACGAATAAATAAAAGAAGATAAAATATAAACACTGATGAATTACCCACCCATGAAGCATGTATCATGATGTAATAAAAACAACTCCCTCAACCACTTAAAAATACAGAGCCACACACAAAGACAGCCAATATCTCTCTACAGCGATTCACTTCACAGATTGTGCCAAAATAAATATTAATAATAATAACTATATTATTATTATTATTATTATTATTAATAGAAAAGAATCATAATAATTGGGGTGACCTGTCCTGGAACATCAATTGGTGTTTGATCACCCATACAATACTCATGATACAAAATAACAATCGTCATAATCATTCAACATTCCCAAGTATAAAGTAATGAGCTCTTACCTTAAAATACCACTTTGTAGCACACAAACAATGCGAACCTCCGTTTAACAAAAGAAGAGTTTTAACACTTGCACTTTGCTACTCAGCAAAAAGGGATAAGTACTTGTCCACGTCTTTCTTTGTCGGGCAGCCACATAAAAGAGCTTTGTATATGACAATATTAGGTTCCAGTCCTCTATCAATCATTTCATCAAAGACTATCAAAGCATCTACAAGGTTGTTTGTATAGCAAAGCCGTGCAATCAAAACAGTATAACATACAGTATCAGGTTCCAGTCCTCTATCAATCATTTCATTAAAGACTCCCATAAGGTTGTTCCTCTTGCTAAGCGTTGCAATCAAAACAGTATAAAATACAATATCAGGTTCCAGTCCTCTATCAATCATTTTATGAAAGACTGTCCCAGCATCTGCAAGATTATTTGCAATCAAAACAGTATAACATACAACATCAGGGCTTATTTTCATTTCCTTCATCTCCTCCAAAAAATCTGAAGCATCAACTACCTCTTCATTGCTTCGCAAGGTATGTGGCGAGGAAGAAGAACCTCTTTTATTTATTTTTGAATAAGCGTCACATAAAATTGTATAAAGTACAACATCAGGTTTGATCCCTCTCAGCTTCATGTCTTTGAAAATGTTACAAGCTTCACGCAAACAATTTAGTTTGCAAAAGCCATGTATCAGCATTGTATAGCTAATGAGATCAGGAATTAACCCATGGCGAGTCAAAAAATCAAACACCTGATGTGCCCATTTAATTTCTCCAGCCAAACATAAGGCACCTATGACCTTATCATAGGTAGTTTTGCTGGGTTTAGCATCCAGTTTTAACATTGTATCAAGCAACTTGAAAGCTTTGTTGTTATAACCCTCTATAAGAAGATTAGTCAGCAATTTACAACAGGACTCTGATCTCATTAAGAATCCCCGCTGAGACAAAGTCATAAAAAATTGAAAGGCCTCTTCTAAATGATTTGCTTCACAATAACCGTCGACCATGGCACTATAATTTTCCAAACACTTCTCTTTCAAATCATCATCAAAAAATGCCCTAGCTTCCTTCACCCGGCCACTCGTGCACAAGCCTTCAATAATCATGTTGTGAGTAATAACATTAGGTTTCACACCCTGCTTTTTCATATATTTCAAACAATCAAGTGCATCTCGCACACTTCCATATTGAGCAAGCCCACGAGCAAGCACGTTATAGGCTTTAATATCAGGTTTATATCCCATCTCCCTCATTTTCTTGAATAAACCTATAGCATCAACAAGTTTACCTCGAAGAATGTAACCATCAATCACAGTTGTGTAGTTGGCAACATCCGGAACTATCTGCCTACCCTCCATTTCATTGAACAGTTTCACAGCCTCTTCTACTTCCCCGAGTTTGCATAAAGCATCCATAATGACATTATAACAAACCTGGTCAAGGAAAATCCCCATACTTTTAAACTCCTTAAATTTTTTTATAGCTTCAGAAGTCTTCCCCATCTGACATAAGCATTTTAATATCACACTCACTACATAATTTGTTTTAACACCTATTGATGTCATTTCTCCATGAAGAGACAAAGCTTTACTTATGTTCCCACATTTGCAATATCCGGAAATCAAAGCACTATATACATACTTATCAGGAGTAACCCTTAGTTGTTTCATACGAAGCAACACACTTTCAGCTTCTACAAGTCTACTATTTTGACAAAATTCACGTATTACAGCAGTGTAAGCAAAGGCATTCAAAGGAATACCATTCTCACTCCATTTCAAAAGCAGATCATAACCCACATCTAACCTTCCATTCTCACAAAGCCCTTGAATAATGGTCGAGTAATTATATCCATGCAGGGTTACTCCTGCTTTATTCATCTCATTCAACACATCGAAAGTTTCTTCAAATCTAGCCAGCTTACAAAGGGCCTTAATTACAATATCATAAGTGAATTGATTCAAACTAAACCCCATACTCTTCATTTCTTCGTAAAGTACTAAAACCATATCTACTTCCCCACACTTTAACAACTGGTTCATGAAAAAGTTACAGGTGAATTTAGACCAAACAAATCCAGGACGATCAGTTTGGAATAACACCTTTAAAGCCTGATCAAACATTCTCTCACTACAATAGGCCTTAACTATTGCATCAGAAACTCGATAAAACACATTCGACCCTTCTTTAGAAAGAGCTTCAAACAGATCGATAACCTCAAAATTCAAATCATTATTTTTCTGAACAAGTTCCCGTAACAGAGACTCCAGCTTCTTCTGCCTCCCACAATAACACAAGATTCTGACAATGGCAGCATAAGTGTGAACATTATGCCTAAACCCTTTCGCTTTTAACAGTTCAAAGAATGTTAATGCAGCTCCGGGGTCTTTTCTGAAACTATCCAATTTGTTAACAACTTCACTAGTACTATTACACTCAGAAGAGTCCTCTTCTTCAGAATCTGACCAAATATATTGAGAATGTGACGAAGAGTCTTCTCCTTCTTCAGAATCTGACGAAATATATTGACAATGTGACGAAACTGGTAACTGGGGAAGGGATGAAAATGAACGGCACCTAATGCACTGAACTGGTTTGATAAAATGCCTCAATGAATTTAACTTAATAGCCGATACCCACATAAGAGAGAACGCATGAGAGAGAACGGAGGATATATTAAACAAGAAAATTGTGTGAAGAAGAAGAAGAAAAGCTTACTTGACATAAAATGAAAGCAAAAACGGCACCGTCTTTTGGAGGCGGGAAACTGGTTCTTTGTTTCTGGTCTTTTTTGTTTCGGAACCCCTAACTAACAAAGATTAAAGATTTACCTAAATTTTGTGTTGAATAAGGGTCGGATCGGGCCGGGTATCCGGGTTTGGGTATAACATATGATTATGAATGTGTTGTCTTGTCTTATATCTACGTGGAGGAAAACCAAACATAAGTACAATATCTCTTAACAGAGCTTACTGCCTTTAAAAACGTTTTAACTGCTCTCTCTTTGCTATAGCAATTAGCAATTAGCAAGCAATGGGTAGCTTCAGTACTTCATCAAGAGTACTGCCAGTTCTCTCATTGCAGCCAAAAAGAAACCTGAGCATCATCACATCTTCTCCATCTTCAGTGCATTTTAGCAACACCCATTTGCATAGTCTGAAGATTCGTCACAAAAGTTTGGGACTTTCAAGCTTTGAACCAGGTGGGTTTGTCGTGTGTTCTGCTTCAAATAACTATTTTTCAGTTGATGAGCAAATGAAAGAGAAGCAGAGCAGTGAAGAAACTTATGAGGTTAAGAACAGGTAAATTTGTATTGTGTTCTTGCTAATTTTTTTGTTTTGAGCACATCAATTATGCCATTAGAGGGTATATTAAAAAAAAATAGTATGATATTAGCCTTTGCTCTGTCTTTTAGTATGAATTTTTTTTTTTGATACACGTCTTTTAGTATGATTATTGTCCCAATGATGCAGATGCTTTTATTGAAGATTTTGTTTTTCTTTTTTTTCCCTGATGAATTTGAGTATCACGATTTGTGATCTCATAGTTTTCTGTCTTGCTGTAGTATGTGGAACTGGAGGGGGTATTCAATTCGCTATCAGTATTCGGGAAGCACTGGTCCTGCTCTGGTTCTGGTTCATGGTTTCGGAGCAAACAGGTCTAGATCGTTGATATTTCGCTTCTCATTAGCGGGCAACTAATTGCTCTAGGTATTGATTGCAGATTGCTCTTCACTGTCATACTTGGCACATTCATTTTTTACCTTATGCATGCTAAGAACTTGTATGACTATCCCCTTGTGGTTCCTTGAATTAGCACTGGTGTAGAAGTAGAATGATATTTATGGACTGACCCAATTCATTTTGCTGGATTTAGTTTGGATCCGGTAGCTAAGACTTTGGATATTGGTCACAGCATTGCTTGCATTCTCTAATGAACCAACTGTTTATGCAAGTTTCATGATAAATCTGCCGTGTCAATTTGAAAAGAACTTTTGTTCTCTTTCTCTTTGTTTATGTTCTAATTATGTGTCTTCATTTAGTGATTGTGATGCCTTAACTGCTATTTACAGTGACCATTGGAGGAAAAACATTCCGGTTCTCGCTAAATCCCATAGGGTATACTCAATTGATCTTATTGGTTATGGATACTCAGACAAACCAAATCCTCGTGATTTTTTTGACAAACCTTTTTATACGTTCGAGACATGGGCCAGTCAGCTGAATGATTTTTGTAAAGATGTGGTGAAAGATCAAGCATTCTTCATATGCAATTCAATTGGAGGTGATCAAGCATGAGTCAATAAATAGCATCTCCTTTCCATATTATCACCACTTGGCTAGTAAACAGTTTACATGGTCTTCATGTAGGATTAGTTGGTCTTCAAGCAGCAGTAATGGAGCCAGAGACCTGTAGAGGCATGATCTTGTTGAATATATCTCTTCGTATGCTTCATATCAAAAAGCAGCCTTGGTATGGACGGCCTTTGATCAGATCATTTCAGAATTTATTGAGGTAAAAATTAGAAATTTTCTTTCTGCTCAGGTTCAAGTTCCCAACTTGCCAGCTTATAATTTAAGTTAGATATGCTTATTTGATAGGAACACTGCTGTGGGCAAACTTTTTTACAAAATGGTCGCAACATCAGAGTCTGTCAGAAATATTCTTTGCCAGGTATTGCACGTTAACATTAGTTTTGCAATCAGACTGCTGGGAACTATATAATGGTTTGAAGCTTTTCATGACAAAATAAAAATAATTAGCTGTCTACAGTAGAAATAACTATGGATTTGTACATGCAAGGAAATGTTATATTGAACAATACCGGTTCCTCACCATTCTTTGGAAAGAAAAGAGAATGAATGTGGTTGATGTTGTCATCAACTCTGTTGATTGTTTTTGTTGTATCAGTGTTATAATGACACCTCCCAAGTGACAGAGGAACTAGTTGAAAAGATCTTACAACCGGGACTTGAACCCGGTGCAGCAGATGTATTTCTCGAATTCATTTGCTACTCAGGAGGCCCTTTACCTGAGGAACTACTGCCACAGGTGAAGGTCAGTTTCTTCAAGCTGGATCAAATTCACAATATGCCAATCTCCAGCCAGTAAAATTAATTTTTGCTGGCTCTTGGTGATTTTGGATTTGTTCTTCTTGTATACCTGTTTTCCTTCTTTGCTGCAGTGTCCTGTTTTGATAGCATGGGGTGACAAGGACCCATGGGAGCCCATTGAGCTTGGAAGAGCCTATGGGAATTTTGATTCTGTGGAAGACTTTATTGTCCTTCCTAATGTTGGCCACTGCCCTCAGGTATCCCTCTATCTCTCCCTTTCAAGTGCATGCTTGCACACACACTCATACTTGCACACATGTAGGTGCTATGATCAGGTGGCAATTTTCTTTCCCTTATGAACTAGAAATTATGTGGTGGGTATTCGAATGTATGGAAAATACATTCATTTTTTATGCATGTATGAACACTTATGGGCTTTGGCCATCTTACTCATTCACTTTGGAGATTATAGTAGCAAATTTGCAATATTTTTGAGGCTGTGAATGGTTCGGTAATATATTTGGCTTCTGATTTTATATTTGCATTAAATATTATGCATTTTGATGATGATGATGATGATGCTTGAGGTAACAAAAACTTTGCGTAAAGTTTATCTATTGATGTGCTTGAAGGATGAAGCACCCCATCTTGTCAACCCACTTGTGGAATCATTTGTGACTCGCCATGCTACACCACCAGCTAGCATTTCTGCAGCTTCTTTATATTCTAGCAATTGATACGATCAGTTTTAGTTACTTTCTGTAACTAGGAACCCGTTTGTAAGTTGCAACTGCTATGCCTCAGCAAGATAGTAAATTGTTTGGCAAGAGGTCCATATATACTGTAGCAATTGTAAGTTAGAAGTTGATCTCTGACTGGTTTTATCATTTATGTACATTGTTCATTTGTGTTTATCAATCCAAATCATGCATCTCTTGTGAAAACTAAAAGCAAAAAGCAAAAAGCAAAAAGAAACAAAAACAAAAAAACAAAATCGGTTCATCCTAGGATTGTCGATAAAGCAAAGATGCCATGAACCAGGACTTGAAAAGACATATGAAAGAGGGGTCCGCTTATAATACAGCCACTGCATGCCATACAGCCGTTTTTATTTTTTATTTTGAAACCTATTCCCCGTTGGATTGCTTATAAAAAGCAATCCAACGGCTTTTATTTTTTAAGCATGAAACCTGCTACCGAACGAAAGAATTGGGGACAAAACTACGTTACAGATTCTGTAAGGTACAGACTGCAGCATCGGCCGTTGGATGTGGTTGGATGTGGAGTGAGAAACTAAACAAAAGAAAATCGGATGGTGGGATGACGAGAGATGTTTGTTACAGAATCTGTAACATAGACAGGTCCAAGAATTGGTAGTGGGAACTGGCAAATATCAGTAGCAATTATCACATAGCTACACCAATTTTATCTAAATATCACAATTATCAATTTAAATTAGGAAAATGTCAAAGACACCCTCCTCAGCATGAAAAATTTGCATTTTCTTATGGCTGAAAAAATTACTTTGAAACATGTAATGTCTATATTAGTGAGAATAATATTTATATTAGTGTAAACTAAGTATATTTTTTTCTTATTTTCCATTTAACTATTGGATAGTTTTCAAATAATTATAATTATTCATAGTACCAAATATCCTTATTAATCATCAAATATTGTTATTCTCAATATTAGTTGAAATAGTGACTAATATTAATGGTATAAATTTGTACTGTATACAAGGCATATATAATGTACCATATATTTGATATTTTGATTATACTCACAAAGTTTCTCTTACACAAATTACTTCATACAAATTTATCACAAATTAATTAAATTATTGCATACTTTGTTTAATTTTTTTATTTTGCTACATTATTAAATTATCGCATGTAACATATTTGATCTTGAGTTATTACTAGTACTATCATTAATGATAGTTAAGAGCAAATGAGAATTACCTCCTACTGCCCCCCCCCCCCCCCAAAAGTTATAATAACGTTAGCTTTATATATCATTTTACTATTCTACCCCTAATCTTACTGTTAGCTATAAAATTTAAATATTTTGAAAATACAAATTAATTAAAATAACTTATATATCCTTAATGATCAAATTTTATTTTATAATAAATTGTAAATTATAAAGAAAAATTACAAGTGGGGAAAATATCCCTAATAGTTGTAAATTATCCATTTAAATTGGAATAGCATTTGGTTATTTATATCCACAATATGTGTGTTTGTGTGTGTGTGTGTGTGAAGTAATTTTTCTCCATAATTTATTATTAAATTTATTTAATCATTAGAGTTATATAAGTCATTTCACTTTATTTATACTCTAAAAATATTTAAATTTTATGGCTAACATCAAAACTATGTGTCAAATAGTACAATGATAGATAAAGCTAACACAGTTAGAGTTGCAGGAGATTTGAATTTATTTTAAAACATGAGAGGGTTTTTCATTTTTCTAAACAACAAAGGATAATCTTTGTTTTTTTATATTGTTAATAACTGTCATTATAGTAATTATTATTATGATTAAACTAAATTCAGCTTATGATATTTTTTAGGATATTATATATTTTTAATGAAATGTCTTGTATGGTCTATATGATTTTATTTTCTATAATAATAAAAGTTTTAATAATGTGTATATATATAGTCCAATTGAATGTATTTTTCTAAAGTGTGTATAATTTGATTTTATTTTTTTAACCCCGCTTGAAAACCACTCAATCAAGTCAACAAGGTACAATTTGTTAAAAATCAAATTTTTAATAATATCAAGCATAATGTTTTAGGTATTATTACAATAATTGTTATTGACATTGTATTGTACCCTTAACTAAATTAACAATGTAACTAGAAAACTATAATTTTAGTGCAACACTGAGAATTAAATAATTTAGGGAAAAAGATACCTACACCCCCGAGATTCGGAAAAATGATCATATAAAACTCCATATTTTCACCGAGGGACCCTAAGACCCCTTTGACTATAATACAATTTGGATTTATTGATTCAAAAAAATTGACTTTTAGATTTTTAATAAGTACAAATATAATTTAAATAGTTTAATTTGTCTAATAAATTAATAATATTAAAATATTTTTTAATATATAAAATAATTTTTAAAATGTAAATTATGATATTTATTTTAATTATATATTTTTATTTGTTAAAAAAATTTAAATAAATCTTTAGGTTAAATAGATTTTATAATTAATAAAATATATCTCATGTATTAATAGTATTCAAATTTTGTATACAATATTGAAAATAATTTAAATTTTTAAATATTTATTTTAATATTATGTTCCTATTTATTAAAAAAATTAGTTTAATATAATAAAAGATTGTTAAGTACTAAAATATTTTTTATATATTAATTATTTTAAAATGTATATATTGTTACATTTATTTTAATATTATAGTTCTACTTATTATAAAACTTGAGAGTCAATTTTTTTGAATTAATAAAGTCAAAAAGCATTATAAAATAGGCATATGCAATTGTTAAGTACTTATTATAAACTTTAGAGTCAATTTGAGCTGTACAAATTGCATATGCAATTGTTAAAAATGAAATTTTGGCTGAAGTCATGAGATATCAAAGAATTTATTTTGGAAAGAAAATGAGTACAATTAATTTGAAATAATAAAATAGGCATATCTATAATGATAAAAAGCTCAAGTATAAATAAGTTGAGTTTAAGAAATCTCATGAAGTCAAGAAGATTAAAAAGAAAAACAAAATGTTCCAACATAATTAGATTAGGTAAGTTCCTAATCTTTTAACTTACAATGTTGATTGTAGTTTATAGAAAATTGAATAGGGGTTACAATAGTGAAATTTTAATATATTGTTGTAAGTTGATATTTACTGAAATAAGAGGAGTAAAATGAGATTCACCTTAATAATATTATTTACTTTTCGTAATAAAGGTACCTTTGAATTTTATAATATCAACTTGGAATTTAACCAATAATGTTGAAACATAACGTAGACACTGAGAACTTGAAACATAAAAGTAGTGAACTAATTAATTGAAGTAATTGAACCCATAAGTGAGAAAGTTTAACCAAAATATGAAACTTATCTAACCATATGTAAAATCTAAAAAGTAAATTTGGTATCTAACCCAATTTATTAAAATCTTACATAAATAATCGGAATATTGAACACAATACTAGTGAAATTATTAGTTGAAACTCATGTACCAATAAAGGAGAAAGTTTAACCAAAAGTAGGGATTAGTCCAACGAGAAATGAAATTTATTTATAATTTAACCCAAAATATTGTTACTTAACGAATTTAATAGAAATATTAAACACAAAACTCATGGATTGAAAAGTTGAAATATATTAACCTATAATTGAGAAAGATTAACCAAAATTAGGGATTAGTCCAACCAAAAATAAAATCTTACAAAGTATATTTAATATTTAACCCAAATTATTGGAATCTTAACTAGATAATAGGAACACTCAACATAAAACTAGTGGAATTATTAGTTGAAATAAATGAACCTATATGAGAGAAAAAATAACCAAAATCAGGAAAATTATCCAATGAGAAATAATATATACTTGGAATTTAACCCAAAATATTAGTTTTTAACGATTTTAGTAGGAATACTAAACACAAAACTAGTGGATTGAAAACTTGAAACATATAAGGCTATAGTTGAGAAAGATTAACCAAATCAGGAACCAATAGAACCAAAAATAAAATTTTACAAAGTAAAATCGGTATCTAACCCAAATTATTGAAATCTTACCTCGATAATAGGAAGATTCAACACAAAATCACTGAAATTATTAGTTGAAATATATGAACTCATAATGGAGAAAGTTTAACCAAAATAAGGAACTATTCCGACGAGAAATAAAATTTACTTGGAATTTAACCAAAAATATTGATTTTTAACGATTTTAGTAGGAATAATAAACACAAAACTAATGGATTGAAAAGTTGAAATATATTAACCTTAAATTGAGAAAGTTTAACCAAAATTTGATACAAATCCAACCAAAAATTAAACACTACAAAGTAATTTGGTACTTAACCCAAATAATTGAAATCTTACCTCGATAATGGGAACATTCAACACAAAGCTAGTGAAATTATTAGCTGAAACCCTTATACCAATAAGAGAGAAAGCTTAACCAAAATTAGGAACTCATCCTACGAGAACTGAAATTTACTTGTAATTTAATCCAAAATATTGGTATTTAATGAATTTAGTTGGAACATTAAATACAAAACTAGTGGATTGAAAAATTGAAATAAATGAACCAACAAATGAGAAAGACTAACCGAAATTAGAGACATACAAAATAAACTTGAAACATCCACCCATTAAATTGGTATTTAGCCAAAAAAATTGGAATATAATTATTTTTATAATTTCTTAACATTTATTTATGTTAAAAAAATTTAAAATATTTTTCTCATTTAATTGATTTTTTATGTTTCAGATTTAAATTTTTCATATTTTTTTTCATTTTACTATATTTTTTTAAGCATTAAAAACAATTTTTAAAAATTATTTAATGAACAACCGGTAAAATACCGGTTGTTCTAGTTTTTGGCAGCGGCTGTATAAGATACAGCCCTGCACTGTAAGATGACTCATATATTTGTAGTCATTTTCGTTCATATTTATACGCCTTCTTTGACAGTATAATTTTCACTTTTGACTTTTATTATGGCACAATTTTTGCACAAGGTGAAACTGTGCAATAGAAAACATTTTTCATTAGGTAGGGTTAGATCACTAGGAACGCCAGTGACAAATCACTTGTCACCACAACAAGCAATAACTTTTGTAATATTGTTGTTGATTCCACTTCAAAATTGACATTAAGCGTATAGAATTTCGGTTTTGTATGTATGTATATATATATATATATATATATAAAGTAGGAGTGAACAAACTCAAATTGTTTTCTAGTCCTCATTTCTTTAAGTTTTGAACTCCGCGGCCAGCAAAAACAAACTACATGAAATCACTCGGCTAAGTTTTTGGGGCAGTTCTCAATGATGCTTATAAGAACACTGACAAATAATCTCATATTGTGAGGCTAAGCTCTAACATAATAAGTGTGGGATTTGATGTTAGTGCAACTCTTTTAATATACCAATTTGTATAAAGTAACCCTAAATGACACTCCAGTAATATATATCGGCAATAGAACTACGAATTTTTGTACAAATTATTTTTTATATAAACTAACGTGACATAACATCATTTGGTTGACTGAAAATATAAATTAATAAAAATAAATCATATGAGTAATGTGGTGGCTTCATTCAATCAATTTTATTATGTCACATAAATTTATGTAAAAATAATTCGTACAGAAATTTACAGGTGTGTATTATTCATAAAAAAAAAAATCAAGTTATCTATTGAATATAACGAGTACGACAGTCACTTTGATACATAAATATGCCGTAATTTTATATACCATGATCTTAATGTGGTAATTTATGAAGAAATAAAATTAAAATCGAAAGAAGATGGTGTTTATTCAAACTAATCTCTACCAAAATGTTTACAAAGAAGGCTGTCAAAGCAATTATGTCACTTTTGGGCTAGTTGGCATTTGTTGACTCTATAAAATATATTAGATAATACCTGAAAGGCCAATTCGTTTGGCGTTTCTCTGCTTTTTGCTATATTTTTTAATGCATCGAATCGAAACAAACAAATAAATAAAGTATGAGATTATTAATCAAATGATTATGGTGGGCTTACATAATAAATTTGGTCCCTACATCACCATCAACGTCATCATCAGGATTATTATCAATTTATCAAAATCTTTACGCATGCTTGAACCCCATTTTAATAAAAAAAAAACGCATGATAATTGCATATCATAATTGCTTTATAGGTTAGGGAGGGGAAGTGGACATACAATATTATAAAAAATAATCTTATAAATTTTTCCTGAGTAAATATTTATTTATTTTTTATATTTTAATTTAATAACTCGATTAATTCTTATATGTTCTTACTCTTAATTAAAAATAAGGGTATTTTGAAGTTCTTTTCAAAATATAAGAATTAAAGGAATGTTTAAATTAAAATATAGAGAGTAAACAAATATTTATTCATTTATCCAATACAACAACTTTTATTTTAAAAAATGCGATATTAATCAAGACTTTGGTAAAATAAACATCATATTGCTACAAAACTAATTTATTGGCGACTAATTATCGATTTATGTACTCATCCATGCTTCAATTCAATATATGTAACGTTAAAATGTGTAAAAAAAATAGACTAGAAAAACCTGCCAATAAAATAATAAGATGACAATTGTTGAGTGACCTAGAAAGGGCCATAATTAATAGCAAACCACTACCAAAATTGTGAAATATTATTTTATTAATTAATTGGTGATGAAAGCACCAAACACAAAATCCCAAATACGTAATTGGATTTCCGATAAGAGATAGAGGAGATGAACTCACCCTATAAAATCCAACAACATAAACAGTAAAAATCTTATTGGTGCACCCACAAAACAAATTGGATATAAATATAATATATATATATATATATAGAGAGAGAGAGAGAGAGAGAGAAAGAAAGAAAGAAAGAATCTGCTTTGACTCAAGAAAAGCATTTTTGTCGTTAATCGTTTATGGGTCCAGCTATGGACTTGTGCCATGAATCACGTCTTACGTATTATATGAAAAGTTCTGCGAAAATCATTTGCAGGATTAGCGAATGCATATCAAAGAGTCTTTCACAAATGGAAACTTTTTTAAAGAATTAACAAAATTCTATTTTAAAAAAAAAATCTGTTAGTCTTTTTGATTCATTAATTACTTGGCTCTTGTATGCACAAAGAGGTCTCTATATAAGGTTAAGTATACACCTAAAATAGTGATGAGCATAAGCATTAAATAACAATTCTTATAAAAACTGAGGAGGTTTTTGAATTGTAATTAAAATATATGTACATCTACTCCCAAAATTACAGTTCTAAATAATGGTGTATAGGTTAAATATGTGTTTTAAAATATATGTATGCCTACCCTCAAGATTATATAAAGTTTTACATATGTGAGTTTACCATTAAACTTGTACTATAAAAGATGCTTACATGTCCGCACTCGAGAATGAGCCACGACTCTTTATATACACACACACACATATATATATATAAAGCACATGTTTATATATGATTGAAACATAACATATAATATTGTGAAGACTTGTTGGAGGACTTCTCTTGCACTATTCTTTTGGAGAGAGAGAGTAAATGGGGAAGTTCAAAAGGATTTGTGTGTTTTGTGGAAGTAATTCAGGAAATAGAAAGATTTTCAGTGATACAGCTCTTGATCTTGCTACACAACTGGTTTGTAAATTGTCATCTCTCTCTTTTATATATATATATATATATATATATACATAAACATATATATTTCTTTCCTTTGCTTGCAACACCCAAACTCACAAACACATATAACTCATATGTAAAAGCAATTAGATTATCGGTGATGGCTTAAGCTTGTTTGAAGGTATTTTAATTAAGAAAAAGTTGCAGGTTGAGAGGAAAATAAATTTGGTGTATGGAGGAGGGAGTGTTGGGCTTATGGGATTAGTTTCTCAAACTATTTTTGATGGAGGGTGTCATGTTCTTGGGTAAGTTAAAAAATATTTATATATTATTGAAGTTTCTTAATCTTTTATACTATTATGAATTGAGGTACGGTAACTTTTAATTTTTAACTGTTATGTAATAGAATGATTAATAGTCAAATATGCGGGTGTCTAAATACTGTAAAATTCTCAATTGTTGATATTCAATTATTGTTGTTGATATTAACTGTCGCAGATATCATCATTTTTATGATCATGGGTTCGACAATCTTATAGTCGTTTGATGAATCACGAACATTTATATATTTCTAAGTCTTTTGTATTATGAATCTCTCCTCAAAAATATAAATTTGTAGATAATAAGTTAGTAACGAAATACTTGTGATTATTAAAACATAAAAACGGTTGTAAGGTACTTTCACCGTGCTTATGTTGTTTGTTGATGTATACCCAATTGTTTTCTTCATCATTGTTGTTGATTCTAATGCAATTTTTCTTCTTGACTAGGGTCATACCAAAAGCTCTAGTTCCAATTGAGGTAATTAATTAAGATTATAAACAATTCTGCTTAATTCTCTTAATCTTTCCATTACTAAATTACTCAAATTTTGTCAAAATCTCAGATATCGGGACAGACAGTAGGAGATGTGCTAATTGTGTCCGATATGCATGAAAGAAAAGCAGAAATGGCTAGAAGAGCCGATGCTTTCATTGCACTTCCAGGTATATAGATCACAATTTTCTAGCTTCAAAATTCATATTTTGATGGTTGATTGAAATAAGATATCGTTTTTTTTTAATTTTATTTTATGTGTTTTTCTTTATTATAATTTATGAAGGAGGGTATGGAACAATGGAAGAGTTGCTGGAGATGATAACATGGTCTCAGCTTGGCATCCATGACAAACCTGTAAGTTTGATTGAAATAATGAAAATGTTTTTAGGAATCAAACCATTTTTTTGGCAGTACATTGATGAAATCTTTCTATTGAATTTTGATTTTAAAAAAACAGGTGGGTGTGTTAAATGTTGATGGATATTATGATTCTTTGCTAAGGTTCTTTGACAAAGGAGTAGAAGAAGGATTTATCAAATCTTCTGCTAGAAATATTGTCATTTCTGCAAAGAATGCTAGAGATCTTCTACAAGGAATGGAGGTGCCAAACTTACTGCCTTCAAACCAATAAACATCTATTTATCTTTTCTTACTTTAAACCTTTACTTCTTATAGAGATTAGAAAAGCACTTGTGCTCCTGCAGGCATATATACCTATGCATGATCAAGTGGCTTCAAGTCAAAGCTGGATTGTAGAAGAAAACAGCGAATAAAATTGTAGCAATTTGCCTTTGGTAATTCACACAAGGAAAATGGAATTTTTGCTATGAAAATGAAACCATTATCGATAATGGACTCTTAAGTGCAAGCAAAAGAGTAGAGGATAATACACAATAGCACTATGAGTCCGATGAGCAACAATACTACTTCATCATTAAGCGTTGACGCATATGTGTGGCAATTTCAAATTACTTGCAATGAAAACAAATATGGAAACTTGGCATCTCGATAATTCACAGATTTGAAACAACTATTGAACTCTATAATATGATCAACTGGAACTGCCAATCATGAAATCAAATAAAGGCCAAGAATAAGCTCAAAGCTTCCATTTCGTGACTGAATCAAGACATTAAACTTAACAGGAATTGTCAATCAACCTGGTCAGCAGTAACCAACTCCATCCTTGCAGTCTTTGGTCAAATTATTAAACGTTTCCAGACGTATCTTTCCCCGGTAAAAGACCTCAGTGTCCACAATGGCTCTCATGTACCCATCAAATTCAACTGGTCTTCCACGGGTTAAACGTGTCATCCAATGGTACCACTCACTTGTGCTATTCCACAGGTCCCTGTAATCGTCAAGCAAATGGACCTTGTATTCTGACCTCAAAGTATCAAAGTAATTATAAGATGGCTCATTGGTTGCAATATACAAATTTGTCCAGGGATGAACAACCTCTTCAAGCTTCTCAAGGAGTGCACCAGGTGATGTGTCAGAATCCAAATTGGGCCAAAGCTTCTTATTTTTAACTCTCTCCCCACGAACGACATGAATCGCATCATATTCGTAATCCATTCGCCCACCAATCTCTGCAACAATATTTAACAATATCTTAGACTTGAGCAAGGCATGCCATGGCCTCTCGATGTACTTAGCCGCTTCCCCGTCACAAACCATAAACCAAAAATTTCCTGGAGATGGAGCATCAAACTGCCTCCATATGATTGTACTGTTATCTTTCTTTAAATTCTTTGGTTTGACCTTATAGCTAACAACCTTCTTAACTGAAACTTTTTTCTCATGCTTTTGATCCCATTTCTTCCACTCCCTTAAAAATTCACCTTCCTCCACAACTGATGCCACGTCCTTAAGGTGCTCATAGTCAAAATAATATCGAAAATCTTTCCCATCCACATCCTGATTACTCGGGTTATATTTCGCCGCCAGGCACATACTCAAATCCATCACAAATGTCCTTTTCAAATACATAGCCTCCCCTAATCCGCACAAGAAACTCCACGCAAAATGATTCATTCCTTTGCAATAATCTCCTCCTCGTTTATAATATAAGTATTTCCCTTCCTTAAAATCTGCCTCTGATCCGGTACTCAGAATTGCGTCATTGATCTCATCATCGAGAATTGCCTTTGATACTATTGTATTCCCAGCACCCCTGGTGCCATTAACTCTTCTCCTAAACAACCTCTTGGCATTGATACCCGAATGCCAACCACTTGCATGCTCAACTCTGTAGAAACAATCTTCTCCATATTCAAACCTAAACCTCCTAAAATCCTTATACTTCCTCCAAGACTTATCTCTCTTGCTCCTAAACCTCCAAGCTACATCACACTCATTTGCCTTCGACCCATTAACCGGTGTAAGGTACTCCAAAAACAGAACTGACTTAAATTGCTTAAGATTAAATCTCTCAACAGCTAGCAAAACCCGGGGGTCAGAACAATTTACTACCCTCAATTCATCACAATCAGAGTCATCCATAATGGCCAAATTTTTCAGTTTCTTCTCAGCTTTGTCAATCATTTGTTCAGTGATTGAACTACCAGCTGGCACAGACCGAAAGACTTCACCAGATTTGAGGATAGAATTGCCATCTTCCAAGGTTGGATTTTCAGTTTTGGAGAAGAATTTGGTTAAAGCTGAGGTAGATTCAAGCCATGGATCTGGAGGTTGATATGTAATGGCAATGACTGTAAATATGAGAACTGAGAACACAAATACAGAGAAGCACAGGTTGCTAATTAGTCTTATGAGCATTTGGCCAATCGGCTCTGATTCTCTCATGCGCTCTGCCTAAAATGAAAAACCCAATCCTCTAAACTAATCAGATATTAAAAATCTATCATAAGAGAATGTGCTTGGCAACCGAGAAAATGCAAGAAAGTGATAAAGTGAAAAAAACTAGGCTTGGGGCTACATACATTAAATGTTAACTCTTAGATGAGGTTTGCCCATTGTTGAATACCCAAATTATAGATTCAATCAGAACTTGAAATCATATCAGAAAAAATGGCGTTCGGTGACTGACAAAAAGAAGGAATATGAGAGAAAATTGATGTCAAAAGACCAAGTACGAGGCTAAAGTTAACTTCAATTCCTTGATGGGTTTTTCTCATTGTTGCATACCCAAGTTTTAGATTTAACAGAATCATTGCGGTTTTATCAGGGAAGAGGTGTTTGGTGACTCAGAAAATGATGGAAACTGGGAGAAAAGATTGATGTCAAAAGACTGAATAATAGCCACAAGGCCAAAGCTAACTTCAAACTGTTCAGCCGTTAACTTCGTTCAATTTTCCAATTTTACCACAAACCATTAATTGCAGTTATCAAAAGATTTGTGTAAAAAGCTTTCATGGCTACAGTTCACTGCGGTGAATTGATCAAGGAATGCGACATGTCAGCAAGCATTTTTAATTTATCAATTAATTATCTATTTCAATAGATTTTGATTTTTTTCTATTTTTTATTTTATTTAATAATACATCCTAAATTCCTAATACAGGGAAGTTTTTCAAGTCGAATTAGAAATGGGTATCCAATAAATTATTTTTATATAATGTTAGAGCATCTCCAAAAGACTATAAATTTTACTTTTTAATTTTGGTAATGGATACCAAAATTACCCAATACCTGATTTCATGTCAAATTTTGAAAATATGAAAGCAGAATGCAATTTTTGAAGCAAATCCTTTTTATTAGGTATTGGGTACCTAATCCATTTTAAAGCTTTATTTAAAGGTTTGTAATTTATAACAAGTCTTGGTGTGCCTCTCTCAATTTCGGAATTTTTATTAACATAAAAAGCGGCACATGACCAAGGTGACCTTGATTTTACAATAAGTCCTTTATTAACAAGATCATTAATTTCATCTTTACAATGTCTCTCTAAATCCATATTCATTTGAATCGGTCGAGCTTTAGTGGGTATTTGTTTTTCATCAAAAGAATTTTCATAAGGTAAATCTACCATGTGCTGTTTTCTAGTCCAAAAAGCAGAGGGTAAATCAGCACAAATTTCTTTTTCAATTAGAGTTTTGAAATCAGAAATTTTTCTTTTAATGAAATCTCTTTGTAAATCATTTGGTTATGGCTTGTTGTTCTTCTTCCTCGACTATTTCGATCCAGGATTTAATTGGTATGGCGGAGGATAAAAGTTTGTCTTTAGAGGGGGTTGATTGGGATTCTTTGGATGGCTTTTGGGAATCAGTGTCTTTGGCTATGCCTTTTCCTTTATCTCGACGCTTTGCCGGCATTATCTGTTTTGAAGAAATTCACGTGTTAGAAAATCAGGAACAGAATTTGTATCGCCTTTAATAAATTCAATATCAAAATCAAAAACACTTAAGATAGCTTGTCATCGTGCAAAAATTTGTTTTGATGCAATATTTTGAACATCTTTTTCCAAAACATGTTTTGCAGCTTTGCAATCTATTCTAAGTAAAAATTTTTGATTTAATAAATCACTTTGGAATTTTGATATGCATAAAACAATTGAAAGAATTTCTTTTTTAATAGTGGAATAATTCTTTTGACAATCATTCCAATGTGCAGAAACATATTGGATAATTTGTTCTTCATCATTTTCCTTTTGCTTTAAAATACCTCCATAACCTATATCAGATGCATCCGTTTCAACTACCTTAGGCAATGCAGGATTTGCAAGATATAAACAAGGAATACATTTTACAGAATTCTTTATTAATCTAACAGTCTTTGTATGCTCATCGGTCCATGCAGCAGGTTTCTTTTTTAGTCTATCATGCAAGGGTTTAGATAACCTACTAATATTTGGACAGAAATCAAGAACATAATTTAAACTGCCTAGGAATCTTTGTAATTGGGTTTTATCCAAAATTTTGTCAGGAAATTTATCAGCAAAAGCGAGTGATCGCTCAATTGGAGTAATGGTTCCTTTTGAAATATGAATCCTCTATGACAGGGGATAGTGATTCCTTACAAATTGATGAGTTAATTGATTCGGATACCTCTGTATCTAACAGTAGCGATTCTGAATCCGAGTCTTATTTAAAGAAAATAAATGTTTTGACTAAAGACCAAGAGACTTTTCTTGAACTTGTAAAACATATTTCTGATCCGAATCTTCAAAAGGAATATCTTGAAAAACTTTTGAAAACCATGGATTTCAACAAAGCTGAAACTTCTAAAGTCCCAATTGTAAAGAAAAATTCTTATGATCTTACTGAGATTTTAGATAAAAAGAAAACCAAAAAATCGGTTCCTAATATCCAAGATCTCCAAAAAGAGATTAAGGATATTAAATCCGAAATTAAAGATTTGAAAGAAAAACAAAAAAGTGATTCTGAAACCATCCAACTTCTTTTGCAAAAACATTTACAGGATGATTCAGATAATGAGTCTACTCATAGTGAAAATCAAATTGAGCAAAATGTTGATAATATTGAGTCTGTCCCACATGATTTCCTTTTTGTTTTAAAGCAAGTTACTACTCGAAAATATTTGATTAAAGCCATCTTAATTTTTTCAAATGATTTTGCAATTGATGCCATTGCCCTTTTTGATACTGGTGCAGATTTAAATTGCATAAGACAAGACATTGTTCCAAAACGATTTCATGAAAAGACAAAAGAAAGGCTTTCTGCCGCCAACAATTCAAAATTAAAAGTTGATTCTAAAGTTGAAGCCTCTATTCATAACAACGGTTTTGAATTTAAAACTTCTTTTATTCTTACAAATGATATTCATCATGCCGTCATTTTAGGAACTCCTTTTATAAATCTTATAACTCCGTATACTGTTAATTATGACAGTATATCTTTCAAAGTAAAAAATAAAAAAATCGTTTTTCCTTTTATTGAAAAACCAAAGACACGAAATTTAAACATTGTCAAAGCCTGTTCTGTTTACCAACACCGAATTAATAATCTTATTAATTCGAAACAAAACGATTTAATTTTTCTACAAAAGGATTTGAGCTTACAAAGAATTGAAAATTCAATATCAAAATAAAAAACACTTAAGATAGCTTGCCATCGTGCAAAAATTTGTTTTGATGCAATATTTTGAACATCTTTTTCCAAAACATGTTTTGCAGCTTTGCAATCTATTCTAAGTAAAAATTTTTGATTTAATAAATCACTTTGGAATTTTGATATGCATAAAACAATTGAAAGAATTTCTTTTTTAATAGTGGAATAATTCTTTTGACAATCATTCCAATGTGCAGAAACATATTGGATAATTTGTTCTTTATCATTTTCCTTTTGCTTTAAAATACCTCCATAACCTATATCAGATGCATCCGTTTCAACTACCTTAGGCAATGCAGGATTTGCAAGATATAAACAAGGAATACATTTTACAGAATTCTTTATTAATCTAACAGTCTTTGTATGCTCATCGGTCCATGCAGCAGGTTTCTTTTTTAGTCTATCATGCAAGGGTTTAGATAACCTACTAATATTTGGACAGAAATCAAGAACATAATTTAAACTGCCTAGGAATCTTTGTAATTGGGTTTTATCCAAAATTTTGTCAGGAAATTTATCAGCAAAAGCGAGTGATCGCTCAATTGGAGTAATGGTTCCTTTTGAAATATGATGACCTAGGAACCGGATTTTTGTTTGAAATAGAGAGACTTTGGAATTTGAAATTGCCAATCCAGCTTGTCTGGTGGCAAAATAAAAGGTCTTTAAATGTTTAAAATGTTGATCAATTGATTTTGAAAAAATCAACACGTCATCAATATAAACGATACAAAAATCGGAATAAGGATTGTAGATGTCATTCATAATTCTTTGAAATTCAGATGGTGCATTTTTCAAACCAAATGGCATAACAGTCCACTCATATTGTCCAAATGGAACAGTAAAAGCGGTTTTATAACGGTCTTTTGGATGAATTTGAATTTGCCAAAATCCTGATTTCATGTCAAATTTTGAAAATATGAAAGCAGAATGCAATTTTTGAAGCAAATCCTTTTTATTAGGTATTGGGTACCTAATCCATTTTAAAGCTTTATTTAAAGGTTTGTAATTTATAACAAGTCTTGGTGTGCCTCTCTCAATTTCGGAATTTTTATTAACATAAAAAGCGGCACATGACCAAGGTGACCTTGATTTTACAATAAGTCCTTTATTAACAAGATCATTAATTTCATCTTTACAATGTCTCTCTAAATCCATATTCATTTGAATCGGTCGAGCTTTAGTGGGTATTTGTTTTTCATCAAAAGAATTTTCATAAGGTAAATATACCATGTGCTGTTTTCTAGTCCAAAAAGCAGAGGGTAAATCAGCACAAATTTCTTTTTCAATTAGAGTTTTGAAATCAGAAATTTTTCTTTTAATGAAATCTCTTTGTAAATCATTTTCAATTCTTTGTAAGCTCAAATCCTTTTGTAGAAAAATTAAATCGTTTTGTTTCGAATTAATAAGATTATTAATTCGGTGTTGGTAAACAGAACAGGCTTTGACAATGTTTAAATTTCGTGTCTTTGGTTTTTCAATAAAAGGAAAAACGATTTTTTTATTTTTTACTTTGAAAGATATACTGTCATAATTAACAGTATACGGAGTTATAAGATTTATAAAAGGAGTTCCTAAAATGACGGCATGATGAATATCATTTGTAAGAATAAAAGAAGTTTTAAATTCAAAACCGTTGTTATGAATAGAGGCTTCAACTTTAGAATCAACTTTTAATTTTGAATTGTTGGCGGCAGAAAGCCTTTCTTTTGTCTTTTCATGAAATCGTTTTGGAACAATGTCTTGTCTTATGCAATTTAAATCTGCACCAGTATCAAAAAGGGCAATGGCATCAATTGCAAAATCATTTGAAAAAATTAAGGTGGCTTTAATCAAATATTTTCGAGTAGTAACTTGCTTTAAAACAAAAAGGAAATCATGTGGGACAGACTCAATATTATCAACATTTTGCTCAATTTGATTTTCACTATGAGTAGACTCATTATCTGAATCATCCTGTAAATGTTTTTGCAAAAGGAGTTGGATGGTTTCAGAATCACTTTTGTTTTTCTTTCAAATCTTTAATTTCGGATTTAATATCCTTAATCTCTTTTTGGAGATCTTGGATATTAGGAACCGATTTTTTGGTTTTCTTTTTATCTAAAATCTCAGTAAGATCATAAGAATTTTTCTTTACAATTGGGACTTTAGAAGTTTCAGCTTTGTTGAAATCCATGGTTTTTAAAAGTTTTTCAAGATATTCCTTTTGAAGATTCGGATCAGAAATATGTTTTACAAGTTCAAGAAAAGTCTCTTGGTCTTTAGTCAAAACATTTATTTTCTTTAAATAAGACTCGGATTCAGAATCGCTACTGTTAGATACAGAGGTATCCGAATCAATTAACTCATCAATTTGTAAGGAATCACTATCCCCTGTCATAGAGGATTCAGAATTCGAAGACTCAATCATAAGGGGGGCAATTTTGGAAAGGATGTCGTCATCAAGACCAAGTTCATGAAGCTTCCTGTTCATTCTGCAATATTTTGCAGTATGGCCTTTTATACCACATCGATGACAAATGGCTTCTTTGAAATTGAAAGGAGTTTTTGGTGTAGCTTTAAAATCTTTCTTTCTAGGGAATTTGGACTTTTTATAAGGCCTCGAAGGTTTCTTATAAAAATTTTCCCTATGAGCAAGAAAGGGTTTCCTATGGCTTTTTGACTTGTAATGTTTTTTGTAAGTTCTCGAAGAGCACTTACCATTACAATCTCTGGAAGTAGAAGCTTTGAAAGGGTCGTAATTGAACTGTTTACAGAAACTACCAAGTTCCCGCTTGGACTGTCTAAGCTCTTGTTTTAGACGTTTCTGTAATTTCAAATCTTGACAAATCTTTAGACCTTCCTTATTGACGAAGCTGACAAGTTCACCATAGGTGAGCTCATCATAAGGAATTCGATTGTCATAAAGGGCTTTGATGGAATTTCTAACCTTTTCACCTAAAAGGGTAGGTAGACCAGCTAAGAATTTTTCTTTCCAAGTAGTATGATTCGCATCATCTCGTAGAAAGAGTCTGGTGAAAAAGGAGGTTTTGTACTCTTGGAAATCACTAAGTTTCCTACATCTCAAGTTATGTAGTAACTCAGCATTTTTGTCTCTAAGGTGAGAAGGGTCACCTATAAAATGGAGGGAAATGGTAAGGATTAAGGTAGCAACGGCATCCTGAATAGGATTGTTAAATTGATCGAGAATAGGAGTCCTATTTTCATCAATTTGAATGGCATTTAAAATATCCATTTGTTGCTGCCTAGTGAGAAGATGATCCCACCAACCTTTAAGTTGACCAGTAAAACCGGTAATGAGAATCTCTGCAATAGCCATGTCAGAGGTTCCAGATTGGGTTTTATAGGCATTGGCTGCCATGGTCATTTGTTGTAAGACGCCTAAGATGTTATATTCGGACATGCCATCAATATTCCATTCATAGACAGAGGATGCATTATACCGAGATTGGTTTAATGCACTGGGCCTATTGTCTATAGTCAAATCAGGAGGAGACTTGACCGTGGGAGGGGCAAGTTCCCAATGGATTTTGTTGGCTTTAGGAATGGTATCATCCTTAAAGGCTTCTAAGTCAGAAGAGGCTATAGAAGTTTGGTCATCTTGTTCTAATACCCCAATCCTGCTGGACTGAGGAGTATCCATTCTGCTGGACTGAGGAGTATCAGGTGCAATTTGAACTTTATTAGAAGAGGACGAAGCAGATTCAATCCTATCTAATTGTTCTCTAATGGCTTTAGCAAAATCTGATTTTGACTCTTGAACAAGCTTTTGGCTAGTTTTCGAAACCTGGAAAGGTTTGAAAATAGGTTCCTTAAGCTTTTTGTCATAATCCGATTTTGATGGAATAGGAGAAGTGGATGAAACAGTAATAGTTGACTTTTGGAATTGGTTTTCTATCCTAGTCAATTGCTTTCCAATAGTATTTAAGTTAGTATTACAGAAATTATTCTGTTGGATAATACTACTTAAATTTGAATCACAATCATTTGGTTTTGGAATTTTGTAAGGTGAGGCTCTAATTTGGACAGGAGGTTCGCCATGATCAATGGTTAAACTCCGAAGAGGTGGATGCTCGGATTCTATGGATCTATCACTATCAGAAAGTTTCCATTCCGGAATTTTCTTCCTAATGGTAATAGGGTTTGACTCTTTGAAGGGATAGGTTATGTTGTTCTCAGAAGAATATATTTCGAACCAATCAAAAAACAATATATGAATTTTATGAAAATTCACAAATTCATAATAAGTTTGTTGGATTTCTTTTCTTTGGTTTAAAAATTGTTTGAAAAATCAAATTCTTTTTTCTTTGTTTGAATCAGAATAAAAATCATTATGTAGAAATGTTTTATCTAATTCAAATTCCTTATCTATGACATTAATGACATTTTCAGTGACTGCCGAAAATGTAGGAGATGTTGGAGGAGAAGGTTCCTTCTCTTCTTGACTCTGTACATGTTGACTACTAGTATAAATAGGGTGTGGAACATTTGTAGTATAGTCAACAGAATGTATAGAAGAACTAGGTATATCTGAGGTGGAAAACCTCGGTTGACTCTTTGTAGATTGGTATGGGAGATTTATTACAGAGGGGATTTTTGTGAATTTCCTCTCTAAAGTAGGGATACTTGAGCACGACTCTTTATCAGAAAATCTGGAAGACATAGACCTTCTGAATGATAGTTTAACCTTACCATCAGAATACTGAGTCACATTTTGCAACTCTGTATTTGGCTCAAGTTGTTTTGGGATCGTTGGGGGAGCAGCTCCCTCTAAGATCCATTCATCTGGAAGATTGATATCTTTCCATTGGATTGGCTTAGGAATTACAGTGTTTGCCCTAGACAGGTCAGTCTGCAAGAGAAGTGTTTCATCTCTTTTTGACTGGAATCGGTGTTGTGTACTAAATGCAGAGACCATAGCCTTGTATGAAATTTTAAAAATTAAGGCTACTGGAATTGACCCTTTAATCATTTTGTAATTATGAGTTTTGATTTGTAAAATCATGCTTTTTAAAACATTTTTGTCTTTAAGAGAAATTGTTATATTTGGATAACAATCAAAAGAAATTGGACCTTTACATAGACTGGATTCAATGCTACTTAGCAATGAATCATCAAAAGAGATGAATCGCCCATCTCTTAGAACGGCCAAAATGGAAGTATCAAGGCCTTCTTTCGTTAATGGCTTTATTCCTACTTGGATGAGACCAATGTGAATATACTTGAAATTCTTTTCAATTAATTTCTTTAAAGACTTTTCTGAAAACAAATGAATTGTTTCAAAAGGCTCAGAAAGAGTGATATCACGTTCTTCAGTCTTTATAATATAATCATTCTTTAAAACATCAAGCATTTTTGTTTTGTAAATCTTTTCTTTTGAAATCTTTGGAAGTTCCCAACAATCAATTGCTTTATCAAAGTTCTCAATAACGAATTCTTCTGAACTCACAACATGCTTTGAATCACTAGTCTTCCCGGAAGAAGAGCTAGTAAAGGATGATGTCCTATGGAGGAGAGAATCCATGGTCAAAACCTTATGGTTTCCTATAGGGTTTGGTCAGAATGGCTACAGGTATGGAATTACAGCCCTAAGCGGAATTCTTATCCTAAAACGGGACTTACAACCAGTAAAAATTCACCACCAAAAACAAACGTCAAGAAAAACACAAGACTTTAAACACAAAAACTCAAAACAATAAAACACTTTTCCCCTACCTGGCTCTGATACCAAAAAGAAATAGAATGAAAAGAGAAATGGTAAATAAATGAGTGAAAAAATATATTATTTTCCAAAAGACTTTTCAAATAAAAATGAGTTAGTATTATTTTAATTAAATACTTTTTAAAGGAAAAGTTAATAATAATTAAAACACATTTCTCTTTTTCTTCAACAAAAAGTAATAAAATATAAATTGAAGAGGGAGAAAGTAACTCTTCAAATTTGAAGAGATAAGATCATTTCTTATTTGAAAAATCTTAATTAGAGTGTCTTTTGGGACCTTAAACGTTGATATAACTCTTCAAATGAGTAATAAAATCTTATTTGAAGAATTTTTTAGTAATGCTCTTAGTGTTATTGATCAAATTTCATATACATCATGAACATGTTTATTTTTGGGAAAATATCATTCATGTATCCTTAAATAACACTTGTAACTAACGTATCATAATACTTTTAACATGTATCACTCGTATATCCTAAGATGACAAAATGTGACTGCCGTCCACCAAACCGTTAGTTATCATTTGCGAACGCTGACATCATAAGGGTAATTTAGTCTTTTTAGATGAAAGAAACTTTGATTACAAAAATAGCATGTCATCTCATTTACTTAATAAAAAATGACATGTCATCCAAATTATTGGAAGATGACATCATCTATGTGAAAACATGACTTAAAAAAAAATGATACTCCACAATTGAATCTACTCCAAAATTTAACTTAAATTTTTGAAAATTTGTTCCTCCTAACTCTAATTGGAATTTTTTATGGTATAATATGTATAATTATAAATAATAGGTTGTTAATAATATTTTATGATATAATATGGATGATATTTTTTACGGATAATTATTAATAATATATACAATTAATAATTCATATTTTTTTAATGAAAATGTATTATTAATAACAAAATAAAAAAATTATATTAAAAAGGAAAAATATCCACCGTCCACCTATTTTTTACACATTTTTCAAAAATACACAATTCCTTCATTTTTTGGCTGGAATCCACCTAAAGTTACATTTTTTTTCACTTTTCCACTTCCGTTTGGAATCCGTTAAGAAAACTAACGGAAACTTAAAAAAATGACAATTTTACCCCCAAAACGAAAATTATAATTTCACCCTAAAAATGTCAAAAATAATAAAATTTAATAATGAATATCATTATTGGTACGTTAATGAAGTACAAAAAAATCTTAACTACTAGAGATTATAACTCAATAAATAATAAAACTTTACTTATCTTAAATTCAATTGATGGTTTGTGAGATTTGACTATTTTTAATACTACTGTTATAATTTAGTATTCTAATTACCGACATATTTTTAAAAAAAACTTGCATTTGATGGTTGTGAAATTAATTTCTTTATTGACCGATGGGGAAAATTATTAGATTTAATCTGATTATTTTTTTATAATTTTTAAGGTGAAATTGTAATTTTCGTTTTGGGGGTAAAATGGTCATTTTTTTAAATTTCCGTTAATTTTCTTAACAGGTTCCAAACGGAAGTGGAAAAGTGAAAAAAAATGTAACTTTAGGTGGATTTCAGCCAAAAAATGAAGGAATTGTGTATTTTTTAAAAAGGTGTAAAAAACGGATGGACGGTGAATATTTTCCCTATTAAAAACTTATGTTAATTTTTTAGATAAATATGTCTTTTTACCTTATTTTAAGGTTCAAGAACAAAATAATTAATTTGTCACAATTCTATTAACTTTCTAATAACAGTTAACGATTTGGTGAACGACAAATACATTTTTTCAACTTAAGATATACGAATAACACATGTTAAAATTATTATAGTGCGTTTGATACAAGTGTTATTTAAGGATATACGAGTGATATTTTCCCTTAAATTTTCAACCAATTCGATAATACTCTTTTCAAGAGTGAGTTCCATCCATGGGTTCATAACACAACCATTGCTGAAAAAGCACTTGTGCTATGGGCATCATTCATCATAAAACAATGACTGCTGAAAAGCACTTCTTGTGCTCCTTCAGAAATATCCACCTAGGCATGATAAAATGGCCTCAAGCTAAACAATGTTTTTTATGAAATCAATAATAATAGACTTTTGCATTCAATTGCAAGCAAAAAGAAGAGGGTAGCTCATAAATAACATTTTGTGTCAAATGCGTACATAAACTACCCATTGTATAGAAGAAAAAGAGCACTTAATAACTTTCAAAATAAATCTCAATCAGAAGAACAGAAAGCATTATAAGTTGAATCTGTAATATGATACATGCATTTCATGATCAGCTAGAATTGCCAATCATCGATAGAATGAAGGAACAAGCAAATAAAATAAGAGCCTAAAATAAACCCAATATTATCATTCCGTGCCAGAATCAAGAGACTTAAAACATAACAAAAGATGCAGATCAATTTATGCTTACGGCGACAAGAGCTGTCCCCCAACCTGGTCAGCAGGTATTAACTCCATCTTTGCAGTCTTTGGTCAAATTATAAAATGTTTCCACTCGTGTCTTTGCTCTGTAGAAGACCTCTGTATCCACAGCAACTCTCATGTACCCATCAAACTCAACTGGTCGTCCGTTGTTCAAAAGTGTGGTCTCATTGTACCACTCACTTGTATTGCTCCAAAGTTCCTTGTAATCATCAAGCAAATGGACCTTGTACTGAGACCTCAATTTATCAAAATAATTATAAAACGGTTCATTGGTTGCAATATACAGATTTCTCCAAGGATGAATCATTCCTTGAAGCTTTGTAAGGAGTGCATCAGGTGATGTATCGACATCTAAATGTGGCCAGAGCTCCTTATTTTGAGCTTTCTCTCCTCGAACCACGTGAACTGCATCAAAATCCCAATCCATTCGCCCACTGATCTCTGTGACAATATTCATCAATCTCTTGGACTTCCACAGTGCATGCCATGGCCTCTGTATGTACTTTGCAGCCTGCCCTTCACACACCCTATACCAATAATTTTCAGGCTCAGGGGAATCAAACTGTCTCCATATAATTGTGCTCTTATCTTTCTTTAGTTGCGCCGGTGTTACCTTATGGGTAACAACTTTCTTAACTGGCACTTTTCGCTTATGACCTCGATCCCATTTCTTCCAATCCCTCAAAAACTCACCTTCCTCCACAACTGACGCCACCTCCTTAAGATGTTCAAAGTCAAAATAATATCGAAAGTCCTTCCCCTCCTCATCCTTGTTGCTTGGGTTATAAGTTGCAGCCAAGCATACACTCAAATCCATTACGAATGTCCTATTCAAATAGACAGCCTCGCCTAAGCCACACAAGAAACTCCACATATACTGATTCATTCCTTTGCAATAGTCTCCTCCACGGGAGTAATACAAGTACTTCCCTTTCCTAAAATTCGTCAGTGATCCCAACGTTGGAATTGTGTCATTGATCTCATCATCGCGAAATGCTGGTGCAACTTTAGGATTCCCAACACTCCTACTAGTTGCATTAACTCTATTCCTAAATGACCTCCTGGCATTAAAACCAGAGTGCCAACCACCTGCACGTATGATTTTATAAGTACAATTTTCTCCGTATCCAAACCTAAACCTCCTAAAATCCCTATACTTCCTCCAAGACTTCTCTTTCTTGTTCCTAAACCTCCAAGCCACATCACATTCATTCGCTTTCGATCCATTAACTGGTTTTTGATACTCCAAAAACACAATTGACTTAAATAGCCTCAAATTGAACCTCTCTACGGCTATCAAAACTCGTGGATCAGAACAATTTACTACTCTCAATTCATCACAATCAGACTTTTCCATGACGGTCATATTTTTCACTTCCTCCTCAGATTTCTCAATCACTACTTCAGTAATCGAACTAACTGGCGGCACTGAAGGTGCAAGTGGCATAGCCTGCAAATCTTCACCGGTTTTGAGGATAGAGCTGTCATCTTTAAAGGTTGCATTTTCAGTTTTGGTGAAGAATTTAGTTAAAGCTGGGGCAGATTCAAGCCAGGGATCTGGAGGTTGATATGTAATGGCAATGACTGTAAATATGAGCACTGAGAACACAAACACTGAGAAACATAGGTTGCTTATCAATTTGATTAAATTTTGGCCAATTGGCTCTGTGATTGGATTTGATTCCTTCATGGGCTTTGCCTAACCTTCAGAAACAAATTCCCTAGAATAAGCAGATCTCAAAAATTCTATTGCTATAATGGATGTACGGCAACAGAGAAAGTGTAAGAAAGTGAAAGAAAATTAAAATGAACTAAATTAAGCTCAAGGGTCACTTACATAAACGCTGAGATGGGTTTTGCTCACTGTTGAATACCCAAGTTTCAGATTTTATCAGATCTTCCAATCATACTAAGAAAATGGTGTTTGGTGACCGAGAAAAATGAAAGGAAAATGAGGGAAAATTGATGTCAAAAGGCTAAGTACAAGCTCAAAATCACTTCAATTCCTTGATGGGTTTTTCTTCCCGCTGAAAACCCAGATTTCGATTTAACAAAATCTGGTAGTGTCGGTGTTTGGTTACTGAGAAAATGAAGGAAAATAAGGGGGAAATGCAAGAAAAAGAGGTAAAATGCTGGAAGAGTCGGGAGTAAAAATATGATAAGTTGGAACTCGACAGAGGAAAATTGGACTTGAAGTTTACTTCAAATCAAATAAGATCATTAAATCACTCGTGTTATAAGCTTTCATTACACGGAAAGCGTGAAAAGGATTCTCTATTTCAATGAGTTGGTGCCAGTTCACTGGTACCGATCTAGGCAGGTTCCACGTCAGCATCAAGACGTTTAATTTTGTTTTTCTGATTTTATTTAATCGGTTTTGGATCGGTATCTTTTTTACAGAGATATTTGTAATACAAAGCCCAAAATTGGCCTAAGAGTGAGAGGTGGAGGAGTTGTTGTCTTGTTTCTCTCATTGATAAGATAAGAAGGGTGAAAATGACAACAAAATATTGAAAAATTAAAAATATTGACAACAACATGTTGTAGTGTAATGCAAAACTAATTAAAGCATCACATCATATTTCATGTCTGAGCTACAATAATAAATTCAATTTAAATTTAATATGATAATTACAATTTTTAACATATCATACAAAAAAAATTGAAAAATAAAAAAATCAAGTCCTAATGGGCCGGCCCATTACCACTACCTGTGCTGTGCCTGTCACTTGGGCCTTAAACATCAGCCCAGCACGGCCCATCAGTTGGCCTGCTGTGCTGACATGCCTTATTGCAGTGCGGTCCTACTGTGTCCCTGTAGGAACACGTACCGTTCCCATTGACCCAAAGGACGGCGTTGTCTAGGCGACCTCTTCCCCTATTTATTCTTCTTCAATATCAAGTTCACACGTTTCAAAATATGCATTATATTCATGTCGTTTTAGAGAAAATGATTTGGTCCTAAAAGAGAAATTATCAAGGGTAAGGTCTTGTGTTTAAGGGCTTGTTGGTTATTATTTTTTAATTGATATTTTTTGAGAATAAAAATAATATTTTTGTAATTGTTGTACTTTTGAATTGAAGTATGAGTTTGGTATTATTTTATGTATCTTATATTTTAAAATTAAAAACAATAATATGTGTTCGGCAGATATGATTGAAAATTATTAAAACAATGATTATATGTTCGTTTGAGCGGTCTTATAAAAACAAAATTTGAGTAAATATATTATCTTAACATTTAAATAAAATTAATTTATTTTTTGTATAATATGATAAAAAAATTGTAAAATTTTATTCATCCAAAAATTTTTAACTAGTCAAAGGATGAATCATAATGAACATAAAATGAATCTTATACAAGATAAAGTTACCTTATAAGGTTTAGTATAGATTTTATAACAAGCAAGGGCAAAACAAAGTTAAGAAAAGCATTGTTAGTGATCACGGAGTCACTGACTGTGGCAAAAGTAGAGAGCAACCAAAAGAAAATCCGTTGCTCAGGTTGCATAAATATTTAAATTAATCTTTCATGAGTAGTCATCCTCCATTCTTTTGCTTCTTGAAAAATTACGTGATCTAACTTGTATACTTTTTGTTACTTTCACTCTGTATAAATGCCTAAACATCGGTTAAAAATATTCCCTTTAATTTGAACAAATGAAACTAGCTAGATGCCTAAACACCCATTGAGTTTGCAGTATCTTCATGTTAGTAATTTCTTATATAGCAACGGAACCTCACATATAAAGAAATCTGAAACATAAACAATAACGGATATTAAAATTCATGTAGCAGTCCTTATCTACCTTTGGGTGGTGGAATTCGCATTATTTTATAATGTCATAGGGGACATGAGCCGTGTCCATTGGATTTTCTATTAAGACCTCACACCCGCAAATTTCCATGGACTTCAATTAAATCCCTTTACATGGAAATATGAGAAATCTAAGATATATATGGTTCAACATGTAAATGTTTGCATACCCATAAGGCAGGTCTCTATTTCTTATCGTCTTGATATATGATGGATCGTCCATTTCTGGAATGTAGAGGGGTGTTTTCTTCGTTATTTTGTCTTTGTATTGTGTGGTTCAGAGTTTGGCCAAAACGATACTATGTCATTCTTCACAGTACTTGGATAGACTTTTGCACCTGATTTCTTGAATGTGTGAACCTGAATAATCATAGAAAAGGTCATATAAAATCCCATTTTAGCCATATGATGTTGAATGGACAAAGTGCATACCCGATCTTCTAATTTAACGAATCAAGACTTTTACGCCAAACAAGCTAAGATAAGAGCTGTCCAATAACTATTGTTATAGCATGTTACTGTTTTTATTAACATTTAAAAGGTTAATAGATCTCCATTCTTTAAAAGTTTTCGACAATCGAACTAAGCCAGGTTTTTAAAGAAAAAGAAAAATGACTTTTGTCTGATTGATATGCTACACAAGTTCACCATCAACCTTAGAACCAGAACAACAATTAATGGCAGCAACAACCAACAAAAAAAAATAAAGAAATTGTAAATTAATTAAATAAGTTATCGCTAGACCTAAAAGCTGAAGTGTGTACTATAAGCTCTAACAAGTTCTCTCACATATGCAAGACTGATATTAGACAGGCTTGTCATTTGGCTAGAAACAAATACAAATGCATTTACATTAGGGGATTTGAACACAAGACTTTCTAGTCAAAACCAGCTTGGATATAAACCAAAAGATAAAAGTTTTTACTCATGAATTATTTCACTGATATGCAACAGAAATCATCACCAGCCTTAGAATTAGAATGACAACAACTAAATACTCAATTAAACAAACAGATATTATAAATTAATAATTAAGTTACGGCTTGAACTAAAAGTTCGATCAAGCTCATTGGCAAAGGCACAAACTATATTATTAAGCTCTAAAAGGCTTCATCACCAGCAAGATCGATACCAAATAGAAACATATATAAATACAATCACATCGAAAATAGTTGCCGATCATCAGGGGGAGCCTGAGGGATGAATTTACAGTCACCAGAGCCATTGAAACACCAACCATGATACACACATTGCAACTTGTCCCATTGATCAATTCTCCCTTCAGACAAAAGAGCCAATCTGTGGGGACATGTATCACCAAACACTTTGCAAGCATTCTCATTTCTGTCCCACCAAACCACTACATCAAGCCCTAACACTCTCTTTGCATGAGGCACTCTCTTGTCCAAATCACACACTGGGTACCACTGTGAGAATCAATCAAATTTCTCATCTTTGGCCTCAGTTTCAACCTCAGCTGAAACTACTGACAACGATGATGATGATGAAACAATTGTATAAATTTTGGTTATGATTTTAAAAACAAAGTGGGTATTGGACTAAAATGAGAAATATGCAACAGGGGTTTCACGAGTTGTTGAGCTTTGTGACTGTGAAGTGAAGGATGAAATGAAGAAGCCATATGTGCTTCCACGTCTGCTTGTTTCAGAATCAAAATTCAAAGTTACTGCGGATGACAAAAGAATTTGAAACGAATAATAAAACTTGGCATTGAGTATGTTTCTTGAAAATGGATAATAAAAAAATTATAAAAATATTTTATTTTTGTGAATGAAAATGAACGAATGGCTGTGCTCATGGCTCGGAACATAGAAGCACTTATTGAGTTTTTGTCAAAGTTTACGTAGGCTTGTTAACCATCGGTTGATATTGGACTGTTGGGAATGATTTTTTTTTCCTTTTTCTATTTATTTATCTACCGTCCCTTTTTTGCAATTTTGTGTTGGCAGAGGGTTTCATGTTGTGCTAAATTTTTTATCCAAAAATAAAAAAAACAACAACAATAAAAGCACTTTTGCAACTGCACTTTCTAACTTCGCTTCATCAACATGTTTGTCTAAACTCTAAACTACGTTCAAGTATTCAGAGACCTTGAATTTACGTACAGAAAAAATAAGTTATATTTACATATTCCAATTTTCACGGATCTATTTGGAATTGTTTTTGGAGACTGAAAAATAATTTTAAAAAGATAAAATTAATTTTGATATTTGATAAATTTTCTTAAAAATCACTTCATTCTACAGTTAATTTTGAAAAATAAGGAAAGATTAATCACTTTTACGCTTAATACAATTTTATATATATTTTCAAATATATATTATAAAAAATTTAAATTATCCTAATTAATTAAAATAAAATCATTAAATTTAAAGAAATTGTTATTATTATTATTATTATTATTATTATTATTATTAAGATAACAAAATAAAAAATAAAATTAATAATATAAATATTTATTTTAGTTATCAATTATTATAGCTACATAATCAAAATATTTTATATACATGTTTATAAATATTTAAATAAATTTTATTCAATATTATGACTAATATAAACTTACATAAGATTATTTTTTAAGATATACAACACTTTTAAAAATAAAAATTATCAGTTTTTTAACTAATTTTATTCACGGCAGATTATTTCAACACTATATGTAATAGTAATTATTTTAAAAGTTACAGTATTACTAATGCTAAACTTAGCGAAGAGCATGATTGTAGTCATGATAATGAAAGGTTTTGTAGACAAAGTGAGACAACCATTTTGAAGCTGCAAAGCAGATTACTGCAAACGACACGATCATAGCTCTTGTAGCCATTGACATGGCGTTCTGCTTGGTTGCAGCAACAATCCCAACTGAAACAACAGAGACGACTTGCAGTATGACCTCAAGTGCACTGAGACTCTTGTGTGCAGAATTGCAACTTTTGCAGTTCACCACATGAGACCAGTACCTGCAAATTTGAATAAAGTTCCTTTAATTATGCACAAGATCTTACGTTTTAATGGGGTCACAGCAAACTTTATAGTGTTCCCGTTTTCATGGCATTGCATAAGAAGTTTGGCAAAAACACAAGTGAAAATGTTTCTCAAGCCTGAAGAAATAACTAATGCTTCTTTTAAAAATCCATAAATCCCTGCTCTTTCTTCAAAACCAAGAACTACATGGCGTTAAGGGATTCAAGTTTATTGAAGTGAAGCCCAAATACCTGTCCATGAGCTGTTCTCTTGGCAGTGTTGGTGGAAGAGTTGCATCGAATTTTCCTCCCCAATTGAATTGGCCACCGGAATATTTTTTTAACCACATCCTGAAACCAACTACCAGGTTATCGGATTTTGTTGGCACAAAACAAGCTTTCTGCCAATTAGCAGGGCCAACAGCCTTTATCTTTCGCTCCTGCAGGGAGAAACCAAAGTCAGGTAACAATATGTTGAAGAGAATTTTATTCACGGCTAGAAACAACAGAGAAGCTATTCATTTCTTTTATCGTACGTAGGAAAGTAGTATTTAAATCAACAAAGTGTTATTTTAATCAACACTTTCTATTGAGAAGAAAAACAAAAATATGCTTTTCGGATGGTGTCACAATCAATCGAGTAAAATGAAATGGTTGACGAGTCTCAAATCTGACTTTGAGGCCAAGACTGGAGGAGTAGGGGTTGTTTGATTTTTTTTTTTTTTTCTGAAGTTTGAATCTTAATTGTTTTATGATATTTACTGTTTGTTTTTTTATTATTTATATGTAATTATAAGATGTTTAGATCCGAATACAAAAAGTTAAATACTATAACTTTTATCTAACTCGTAAAACATTTAAATGTAACTTTAATAATCGAACTTTAGATGGGTGTATTTTATAATAGGTCTATCTCTTGATATTTATATTTGCTATTTTTATAATAAATTTTGAATTTTATTTAATACATTAATTTTAATTCAAATGATTAAACAATCTTTAATTGACAAATGTAATTAAAAAAATCAATATAATATATTAAAAATAACAACATAAGTATCATATATTGTGTGTTAGATACATATTTTTATTTTTCGTGCTCCGTTAAGGCAAACATTATTAAATTTTTTTTACTAATCAAATAATTTATTTACAACTTGTCATGTGTTTAACTAAAAAAAAATATAAGTATCGTTAATATTTATGATGTTATATATTTCAACATATCATATTTATTTATTTATTTATTTTCAGACAAAATAAATAAATGCTACCTATCACTCCACTTTAACGCCAATCCACCCGGCATGTTCCAAAAACTTTAGATTAAAATTATTTTAGCATACAGAGATAGGAATCACCTCAAGATGAAGCAGGCATAAATCTGAATCCAGAATTAGGTTCTGTCCAATATGAAATATCCACCGCGGAACAACTTTGTCTATCCAAATCTGGAAGTTTCTTGGGAAAGCCCAGATTACTCTGCTGTTACCCGGACTTACTGGAGCACCAATAAAAATCAGAGCTACTCTTCGTTGCTCCAGCTTCTGCACCGATCGAAATTTATATGGACAAACAATGCGTGAGCAACATAGAATAGGGAGTGAAAAGAGTGCAAAATTCTATCCGTCAGCTGAGCATAACGAAACATATTGAATCTTACCTCTTCGGCTCCTCCCGATGATGCAGATCCATTTTCCTGATTCTCCAGAAGATCAGAATAAACAACAAAGACACAAGGTGCCAAAAATTTGGCACTTTCCGAATCCTGCTTTGCAATGAAACCATTTATGTCAATTTTCTCGAAACTTATTTTGATTGGTCTTCCCCCTTCTCTATCGAGCATCCCTGTCAAGAAAATTTAGCATTAGCTAATGGGTTTTATTAATATTATTGATTGGGTTTTATCCAGGAATTTATCAACCTTTGGGTTTCCTCGCACGCATCATTCCGTAATGTGCATATGTAAGATGAGCAGGATCCATAAGATTTTCCATTAGGACCTCATATCTGAAAATGAAATTTACTTACACTTAGAAAAAGACGTTAACTTACATTTACCGGGCTGTCATTACACTTGAGTTCAACTAGTTTTCTTAATGATTGTTGCCAAATATCAGTATGGTACAAATTCAAACTAGAATTTCAAATTAAAAATGGAAAACCGGATCATTACATACCCATAAGGAACATCCCTGCTTCCAAACATTTTTGTAAATGACGGGTCATCGAGTTCCGGGATGTGAGGAGGTTTCTTAGTCTTGATAATATCCTTGCACTGAGGAGCAATATCTGGCCAAAACCATAGGATGCCATTCTGGACGGCACTTGGATAAACAGCTGCACATGCTTTCTTGGATCTGTGGACCTGCGTATTTTGATAAATAAGTCAGTAAAAATTAAAGCAATCAGCCACCCAGCAAAGTAGAAGTCTTAACAACTTCTGCATGCAAGAACGAAAATCAATTCTAGATTGCAGAAAAATCACAACAAAATTTTATCAAGCAGGAAATGGAATCATAACTCATGTATTCTGCTTATCTTTCGTTGTTTCCTCACAATCAAACCGAAGACGAGAGGTGTGGTGGCTTTATCAAACATTGAATTAGCTACAGTTCTTTCAGAATTAAACGTATCCCATTGGAATTAGGCCCTTGACCTATTTTATTACTTCCCGTCTTTTAGTCCTTCAGGGATTCTAATTAGACCAAAATATAGCAAGGAAGTAGCATCTCACTCTAGACATAATCAAGAAAACCGCAAAAGCATACATAGCAGCATAAAAAATAATAAAACATATGAATCTGATACAAAAGTGAAGCAATAGATGTTACCGGGGGGCCGTCTGGGGGAGCCTGAGGGATAAATTTACAGTCACCCGAGCCACTGAAGCACCAGCCATGATACGGACACTGAAGCCGTCCCCATTGATCAATTCTTCCTTCTGACAAAGGAGCCAATCTGTGAGGACAAGCATCGGCAAAGACTCTCCATTCATTCTCATTCCTGTCCCACCAAACCACGACATCAAGCCCCAACACTTTCTTTGCATGGGGGATTCTCTTGTCCAAATCACACACCGGTATCAATGGATACCACTGGGAGAACCAATCAAATTTCTCCTCTTGTGAGTTAGTTTCAAGCTCTGTCTCAGGTGGGTCTGTGGCTTCAGTTGAAACTTGAGATGATGGTGATAAGGTGGTGAAGAGTTTGGATGGTTTTGATGAGAAAGATGATAAAGTGGATAGTGGACTGAAGTGGAAGCTTAAGAGCTTGGGCTTAGCAGTGAAGTGGGTTCTGTTGTACTTAAGTTTCAATGGAGTGTTATAAAATGGTGAAACTGAGGAGAGTATGAGAGCTTCCATGGCTGCATGCAACACCTTACTCTGCACAAAAATCGAGATCAAGCAAGGTTAAAACTCGAGACAATTATAGCTAATTGTGAATGAACGTGCGCCACATGAGTCATGATCAGTGGACGCTGAAAAGTCCAACATAAATTAATGCGTCCTCTTATGTTTGTGTCTTTCATTTCATTTCCTCGTAGTTGAATCAGTCAACATTTGTTGAGTCCAACTGAATAAGTCAGGAGTTGTTGAGTGATTTAATAGCTATGCAAATGAAAGTAGTGTGAATGGATGCCGTAAAATTATTTCAATAGCTAAGCCGTTTTATTTGACTGCTACGGGGGCCAAGGCTCCTCACTATGCCAAACATCCTCCGGAGATTATCTGCCATCGAAAATTCGCCGGAAAAGAAAAAAGAGAACGTTCCCTCAATACCAGATTCAATTTTTATTTGTTCACGCATGAGGATAATGAGATGAGTTGACTAGCTTTTGCAAAATATTTGTCGAGTAATTATTAAGGTCAAAATTATGTTTTAGGATTTTTTTTATTATTATTATTTGAAAAATGGAATTTTATTTAAGAAAAAAGCATAATTTTATCAAACTTATAATTATGTTTGTGTAAGGCGACACATTTACTCGATTTATAAGTTTTGTACAGTCGCTTGATGCATTCGTATTACAAATTTTTTATTCAATTATTTATTGTAGAGGTCTCGTTTTTGTTAATTTAAATTTAACATGACCCGTTAACCTATCCTTCATCCTTAAATTAATATTATAAAAGATTTTTTTTTTTTGGTGTCAATACTTTTTAATTTTTTGTACATTAATATATAAGAACGTTACATAATCTTGTAAGTTCAGCATGATTTTTGGATTCTATAAATAAACATCTTGAAGCTTGAATATTAAAAATTGAGATATGTCTATGAGTCTACATAGTACTTCTTGTTGAAATTTTATTAATTTTCTTTTGGCACTTTAAAACAAACATTTTACATTTTTTTTTATATTTTGTAATATTTATGGAAAACATTCTGTATGAAGAACATTTTTGTATCTCTTTACTAGCGTACATGCATTATTCATGGTTAAGTTACGCCTAAATTAATGGGTGAATTGCATTTTTCCTTGAGAATTAATATTAGACTAAATGAATTATTTTGAAAGCGTATGTTTAACTAATTAGACTAAAATTAATTTCAAAAATAAAAACTTGGCTTTTTTTGGTTAAACTTGACTAAAATTAATTTCCATTATCTTAGTCATGCAGGACATGCATAAGATAATGGACTATTTTTATTATAAATTATGTTGAAATAATGTATCGTGTGTGTTAAGTCACCGGCCATATTAAGTAGTTAATGATATGATTCAACATTACTAGTAATATAATGGTAAATGAAAATATCACCTAATAATTAAAGTTTTGAATTCCTCTCAGAAATTAAAAAAAAAAAATTGAATTGGCAGGCACGGCTTTTCTTTTGAAATGATATTACATGAACTCGCATTGCTAATCAAACATATCATAAATTCAAATATATATTTTTTTCTTTTTCTTCTCCGTAATTTTTGCTCATTTACATTGAAGACCTAAATAGTCTCTGGTGTGGGCTCGGCTCATTTGTCAATTTCCACCATTTTCTTAAGTAAATATATACTTTGTATCATTAGTAATGTGTCATTAGCAATTAATTGACATGTCTTAGCCTCTTAGGCACCAATTGGTTTTAGCTTTCATTATTGATAAGATAATATTACATCACCAATTAAATGTTGACACATCATTGTTCATATCGTTTGGGGTGTAAATTATTTATTCCAACTGTATATTTGTAGCATAACTCTTTCTTAAATACACCTACTTAGAAGTTCTTTAATCTATTTTTTACAGTCTTCTAGGAAAGAAAAAAGATCGAGAAAAGTCACTTTAATATGATATATGATTGGGTGGAAAAGTCTCGTTGCTAAGTTTTTATTCTATGACCAGTGGAGATTATGAATAGAAACATTAAAAAATAAGTGGGACATCTTAAAACAAATTGGCAACTTTGGACAAAACTTGCTGAGAATGAAATTGATTTAGGATGGGATGTTGTAAAACAGACAAATACTACTAGCGATGAATGATGGGAGAGAGGATTGAAGTTGCAAATTCTAACCTTCTTATTTTAGGGAGTACTAGAAAATTATTTTAGGAGCAATTTAGACATATTTTTAACACATAATCCTTTTGTATTATTGTAGGAGATTCTCGAAACAATTAAAATTCGTTATAAAGGCTTGAGAGATGTTGACCAACTAGAAATTTTGTTTAAAGCTAATGTTGCGCCATCTATGGGTTTTGTACCAAATGATGGTGATATTTAACCATCTAATTAATATGCTAGTAAAGATAATAATACATATTTTTAGGAGAAGAATATCAATATTGAACCAACTAATTTTGATGGGCGAGAAAATATTGAGACTACACATGACAACGGAAGGACAAGAAGATTATCAATTGGAGTAAATTAGTGTGTAATGAGTTAGACTTTTGCAAAACTTTTGTAGAGTAATTATTAAGGTCACAATTATGTTTTAGGATTTCTTTTTTTTATTATTTAAACAATGGAACTTTTTTATCAGCCTGGGTGTTAGGAACTTTTTTTAATAGAATATGTGTTAGGATTCTAATTATATGAAGTAGTGAAATTCTAATCTTATGAAATTATTGAAGAAAAAAATAACCAATTCTTTAAATTGTTGATTGATTTCTCGCAATTGATTCAAATTAGCCTTTTATATTCATGGCGTATGGCAGTGTGTCCAAATCACCCACCAACATCACTAGATACCATTGTGAAAACTAGTAAAAATTTCCTTCTTGTATTCATTCTGAAGCTCTGGTTCAGTTGTGTATACGTTTTCTCTTGCAATTGTTAATGGTGATAATAATGTACTTACAATTACAACTGCTAATGGTGATCATAATTATATGTTTTCTATTACAACTGCACTTTCTAATTTCCCTTGATCAAAATGTTTGTATACAAACTACATTCCTGTATTTACGTACAGAAAAATAAGTTGTATTTATATTCTAATTTTCGAAGTTAAATACTAAGCTCAGCGAAGGGCATGATTGTAGTCATGATAATGAAAGGTTTTGTAGATGAAGTGAGACAACCATTTTGAAGCTGCAAAGCAGATTACTGCAAATGAGATGATTGTAGTTCTTGTAGCCATTGACATGGCATTCTGCTTGGTTGCAGCAACAATCCCAATTGAAGCAATGGAGACGACTTGTAGTGTGACCTCAAGTGCGCTGAGACTCTTGTGTGCCGCATTGCAACTTTTGCAATTCACCACATGAGACCAGTACCTGAAAATTTGAATAAAATTCCTTTAATTAAGTACGAAATCTTACGTTTTAATGGGGTCACAACAAACTTCTCAGTGTACCCGTTTTCAAGGCATTGCATAAGAAATTTGGCAAAACACAAAAGAAAATGTTTCTCAAGCTTGAAGAAACAAATAATGCATCTTTCAAAACTGGGAACTACTGTAAAATCCCATGACATGGTGTTAAGGGGTTCAAGTTTATAAAGTGAAGCCCAGATACCTGTCCATGAGCTGTTCCCTGGGCGGTGTTGGTGGAAGAGTCGCATTGAATTTCCGTCCCCAATTGAATTGGCCACCAGCATATTTTTTTAACCACCTCCTGAAACCAACTACCAGGGCATCGGCTTTTGTTGGCACAAAACAAGCTTTCTGCCAATTAGCAGGGCCAACATCCATTATCTTTCGCTCCTGCAGAGAGAAACCGAAGTCAGGTAATTCACAGCCAGAAACAACAAAGAAGCTATTAAATTCTTCTATTGTAGGAGAGTAGTATTTAAGTGAGTACCTTCTATTGAGAATAAAAACAAAAATATGCTTTTTGGATGGTGTCACAACCAATCTAGTAAAATGAAATGGTCGACGAGTCTCAAATCTGAGTTTGAGGCCTAGACTAGCAGTAGACTTGAACACCAATCCACTCAGCATTTTCAAAAAACTTTACGTTAAAATTATTTTAGCATACAGAGACAGGAATCACCTCAACGTGAAGCAGGTATAAATCTGAATCAAGAATTAGATTCTGTCCAATATGAAATATCCACCGCGGAACAACTTTGTCTATCCAAGTTTGAAAGTTTCTTGGGAACGCCCATATTAATCTGCTGTGACCAGGACTAACTGGAACACAAATAAAAATCAGAGCTGCTCTTTGTTGCTCCAGCTTCTGCACCAACCGAAATGTATATGGATAAAAGAAAGCCCAAACAGCATAGAATAAGAACTGAAAAGAGTGCAAAATTCTACTGTCAGCTGAGCATAATGAAACATATTGACCTTTACCTTTTCGGCTCCTGCTGATGATGCAGATCCATTTTCTTGATCCTTCATAAGATCAGTATAAGCATAAAAGATACAAGGTGCCAAAAATTTGCTACTTCCCCACTCCTGCTTTCCAATGAAACCATTTATGTCTGCTTTCTTAACACTCATTTCAACTGGTCTTCCCCCTTCTCTATCGAGCTTCACTGTAAAGACAATTTAGTATTAACTAATAGGTTTTATTCACGAAGAGAATATAAATGACTTAAACGTAAAACAATATAGTATGTTTCAACCTTTAGGTTTCCTTGTACGCATCAATCCGTAATGTGCATATGGAACATGAGCAGGGTCCATAAGATTTTCCAATAAGACCTCATATCTGAAAATGCAACTTACTTGCAATTAGAAAAAGTTGTTAATTTGCATTGACCCGGTTGTCATTACACTTATGTTCAACTAGTTTTCTTAATGATTCTTGCCAAATATCAGTATAGTACAAATTCAATCTAGAATTTCGTGTGCTAACTCACTCAAATTAAAATGGAAGACTGGATCATTGCATACCCATAAGGTATATCTCTGTTCCCAAACAATTTTGTGAATGACGGGTCATCTAGTTCGGGAATGTGAGGAGGTTTCTTAGTCTTGATAATATCCTTGTACCGAGGAGCAATATTTGGCCAAAACCATACGATGTCATGCTGGATGGTACTTGGATAAACTGCTGCACATGCTTTCTCGAATGTGTGGACCTACATATTTTGACAAATAAGTCGGTAAAAATTAAAGCAATCAGCCACCCAGCGAAGTAGAAATCTTAACAACAACTGCATGCAGGAACAAAAAATCAAAACTAGATTGCAGAAAAATCAAAACAAAATTTTATCAAGCAAGAAATGGAATCATAATTCATGTATTACCCTTATCTTTCATTGTTCCTTCACAATTAAACTGAAGATGAGAGGTGTGGCGGCTTTACCAAACATTTAATTAGCTACTGCTCTTTCAGAATTAAACGTATCCCCTTGGAATTAGACCCTTGACCTATTTTATTACTTCCAGTCTTTCAGTCCTTCCGGGATAGCTTTCGGGCAAAAAAGGCGCTGAAGCGCAACAATTATAAACAAACAAACTCTATGCCTAGAAGAGATTCTAATTAGACAAGACTATAGCATCTCATTCTACACATAATCGAGACAACCGCAAAAGCATCTATAGCAACACAAAAAATAATAAAACATATGAATGTGATGCAAAAGTGAAGCAATAGATGTTACCGGGGGGCCGTCTGGGGGAGCCTGAGGGATAAATTTACAGTCACCCGAGCCACTGAAGCACCAGCCATGGTACACACACTGAAGCCTTCCCCATTGATCAATTCTTCCTTCTGACAAAGGAGCCAATCTGTGAGGACAAGCATCAGCAAAGACTCTCCATTCATTCTCATTCCTGTCCCACCAAACCACGACATCAAGCCCCAACACTTTCTTTGCATGAGGGACTCTCTTGTCCAAATCACATACCGGCATCAATGGATACCACTGTGAGAACCAATCAAATTTCTCCTCTTGCGAGTTAGTTTCAAGCTCTGTCTCTGGTGGGTCTGTGGCTTCAGTTGAAACTTGTGACGATGGTGATAAGGTGGTGAAGATTTTGGATGGTTTTGATGAGAAAGATGATAAAGTGGATAGGGAACTGAACTGAAAGCTTAAGAACTTGGGCTTAGTGAAGTGGGTCTTATTGTACTCAAGTTTGAATGTAGCGTTACAAAAAGGTGAAACTGAGGAGAGTCTAAGAGCTTCCATGGCTGCATGCAGCACCTTTCTCAACACAAACTAGAGATCAAGCAAGATTAAAACTTGAGGCAATTATTGATAGTTGTGAAACGAACACGAGTCATGCCATGAGTCATGATCAGGGAACCGTGAGCTTGAGGCTGTAAATTGCCCGACATGAAGGAATGACGCAATTTTTATTTGTTGTTTTCTGAAGCATATATATGAGGATAATCTGATGACAGGTGTAAATTAATGTGAAATGAGTTGGCTTTTGCAAAATATTTGTTGAGCAATTATTGAAGTCAAAATTATGTTTTAGGATTTTTTTTTATTATTATTGCCTGAACGATGGTATTTTATTTAAGAAAATGACATAATTTTAATTATGTGTTAGGATTCTGAGTATAAAAAATAGTGAAAGTTTAATCATACACAATTATTTAAAAAAAATTAATTCTTCAAATTGTGGATTGATTTCTCACAATTGAATCAAATTAGCCTTTTATATTCGTGGCATGTTGGCACTCTGTGTCCAAATCACACACCAGCATCACTAGATAGCCTTTGTGAAAACTAGTAAAAATTTTCCTCCTGTATTCATTGCGAAGCTGTAGCTCAGTTGTGTCTATGTTTTCTATTGCAGCTGTTAACGGTGATGTTATATAATGTTCGGAAAATTTATGGAATTTAAAGTGATGGAACAGAGAATATATAAAAGCTTCCGTGGCTGCAAAAACTTTTAAAATAAAACTTCCAATTTAAAGGGTTACAGATGTGACATTCATATATTATTGGGCACAATCTTGTTACATGTATCCACCTCGTCCGCTTCAAACTTGAAATGCCAAACTACACTTGTCTCTGCAGCAATCTCTTGGAATTGTCTTTAATTTCATTTTTATGCAGATTTTTTTTTTCACAATCCAGATTATTATTTTTAAATTTTAATATTTTCTTATTCTTTTAAGTAGATGTCCGTTAAAAGTTCTGTTAGGAGTTTATAATTATCAAAAGATGTTCGTTATAGACTCATCATATAAATCTCAAAGCTGTTGAGAAAAAAGGAGATACAATCTCGTTAGATGGTAGAGTTGTGTTCCAACATATAACGAGATAATATGTCATTCTCTCTCTACAGTTGAGTTTTATCCGATGAGTCATATCGAACACCTTTTGACAAACAAGCTTAGTAAAAACTTTTAAAGGACATCATCAACTTGAAAGAATAAGAAACTATCAGAATTTAACAATAAATCCGAATTGTGAGAAAAAAAAAAAAAAAAAAACTTGTTCTTGCATCCACATGGCTTGGTGTTTGAACAGAGAATATATGATGCCTGCAAACAGATGTATCAAACTCCATTTGTAAGAGATTCAATTTATGTACCATTTCATATATAATGAAATTGGACCCATGTCACAAAAGTTGGCAAAATATTAATTAACTCAAATACCAGTAAAAACACCAAAACAAACAGACCCAGCAAGAAAAATAACCAATGCAGAGAATGAAAACAAAACTCAAATCCCCAAATCAATATACAATATACGTATATTGAATCTCATTAACTGTAAACAGAATGTTAGATATATACATATACACCAGAAGTTCTTCTGGAAAAATCAGCCCACCAATCCAAGAGCTGAGATTGTGACATAAAAAATCAACACCAGCAGCAGGCCTCTTTCAAAAGCACACTTCTTTGGTGAATCTTGCAAATTACTACTAAGGCAAATGGTTTCGGGGCTCTGAACTTTGTGCTTCGACAGTTGAAACATTTATGGATGGGAGGCTTGGTGCCTCATTTAATATCCTTGATGTGTTAGGTAAGGTTAGGTGTAACCAAGGTTTAATTGTTAGAAATTATTATTTTTTGAAATTATAAGAAATTATTATTCATATTACAAATTATAATATAATTTATATTAATTGTTTAAATTTTAATCATCTCTAATAGTTGAGTGACGTTTATTTTACTCATATTTTATTTATAAAAAAAATTATTTTACTCAATTATTTTTTATAATTAAAAAAGATATTAAGTCTCATAATACTTTGTTGGAGTTCAAAACATTTGTGAGTGAAGTGACTCGCTAAGTTTTGATCAAAAAGTAAATGAGCCTAAATTTTTGTCTTTGACTTTTTAATAGTTAATTTACCTACCCCGTGTGTGTGTGTGTGTGACTGTAAGTAAATATATGACTTGACGGGTAACCTGGCTCAAATAATTTTAGAAATATATTTATATATCGAGATGTATAATACAACTTTTGCTTATAAATATATGAATTGATCTGACTCTCAATAACTTTTAGATTATAATGTGTTACTGAATTTACAATTAAAAAAAGGGCAAAAAATAATTAAACTTGCAAGAGTTATGGTAGGAAATGGAAAAACAAAAAAAATAAAGCCCAGCAGCAGGTCAGCGCAATTAACGACTGTTGAAATGATAAGTGTTTGATGAAAGTAACTTAGTGTTTGATGATATGCCTGTGAGTTTATGATTTTGCGGGAAACAACAATTACAATATTCTAAGACTCGGTAAGTGCAAATCATCAGCCTCAGGTCTTTGTAGACACTCAAAAGCAAGAGGCTTCGTGGAAATATCATAGTGATAAGGTTGATGACGACTCACCACTGCCGTTGAGAAGCAACAGACTGCACCCTTTATAGACAAGGTCCCCTCATTCATATTAACTGTTGTTATTCTATACTAAATCTAGGCCGTTGATCCAGGTATATAACAGCTGTAATATAGTATAACCTAGCACACTCTCCCTCATGACTAATGGGCCATGTAAGTTAACATTTGTTATGTATGTTGATTTTGCGGAAACATTTATGGTGAGTTCACATTCCAGATTGAGGAATTGGAATCCAGAAGTGGAATAATTGACAATGTTTACTTCATAAAATAAAAGAAGGAATCATAATCAAAAGGCCATTGATTCCCACCTTGGGAATAAATATGCTCTCTAACAAAATTCATAAACCTGGATTTATCCTTGGTTCAAAAATAAATAATAAAAGAGAGAAAAAATAGCACAATAGATTGATAAGAACCAGAAGCCATGATCGTTGCATGCCAGTCGTCGAACTTAGCAGAGTCGGTCGTCGTGCACCACCGTCGCACACAATCCCATCAAACACAGCAGAGCCTTGCACCGATGCAAATCATCAGCCTTGCACTAGTGATCGTCGCTGGTAGTATGCAGTACTCGTCGATTGTTGATTATTCAAATTATTCTTAATATTGTTGTTGTTGTTGTTGTTATCGTTATCATTATTGTTATTATTATTGCTATCGTTATTTTTCCAAAACAATGTAAACAAATTAATGGAAGTAAAGTTCATTCCGATTCTGAATATTATAATTCACGTAAACAACTTATTTTAATTTCTATTCTATCTTATTTCGATTTTCATTTAGTAAATGTACAATCATATTAATCTTTCTGTCATTTTGCATTGTTGTTTTAACTAACATAACATTCTTGCAAATAATGATTTAAGAATAAATGTTTGATACTCTCTCTTCTAGGGCTTCACATGGTGATGAAGTGTTCATTATGGGCTCAGCAAATGGTGAGTTTTTTTTGTTCATTTATTCTTTCGTAATAATTTTTATTCAAGCCGAATACTGGTTCAAATATTTATTTCTCTTTCTCTTACGGCAATGTTGGTAGGCTCCAAGGAATTACTAGAGCCAAACGGCGGGTGATCCCCCAATGTCGGATGGTATTGAAATAATGCTGCAGCTGATGATTTATGATTGCATAGATCTATCCTCATACTATAATTTACATGTAAAAATATAATAATCCAATAAAAAGACATTTGATTTTAGTTTGGCGTCTTAATTTTCATAAACCCAATAATCTAATATCATAACGTTGACATGGGCTTCGTATTCACTTGCTTGTTTTTGCACACTCCATTTGCTCCTGTCAGCGAGGTAATTAATTTCTACCTACCATGCTTGTACGAAAAGGTCCAAAACAGATGAAGTATGAAAAAGTTAAGTTAATTATTATACAGATTTAACTTCCGATCAAAATTAAGGTCTTTTACCCCAAAGCATTAGCCTCAATGTTTGGACACACAGAGCTCCAAGATATTTGGACACTGATAGCAGCTGGCTGCCTCAAAAGATTTATGATGCATTTATTAAACAAGAATTAGAATGGACATGAATCATAATGAACTGTCATCGAAATGAAAATTGAAAATCAAATTAAATTATTTACTTAAAATGTAAGAATTTGAATCAGAATGAACTGAATTGTCATTAATATGTTTACTTTGTCTCGAAATTAGAATGTGTTACAAATTACTAAAAAATCCTTAATTAACTATTGTCATAATTATTATTTTGTATTTTAATTATTTTGATTATTTATTCAAAAATTATTGTTGTTGTTAATAATATATTAATTAATTATAATATTTTTATCATTACTAATAATAATAATAATAATCATCATCATCATCATCATTGACGAGTGCATCATTATCAACAACAGCGGCATCGTCGGCATGGTCATTGACAATGGCTGTTGCCATTGGATCATGCTATTGCTGCTGTTGCTTGAAAACGTTGCTACTATTGATGATTGACGACACTGCTTCAGTTGGACAATGCTGTTGTTGCTGCTCGATGACCAACGACGTTAATTTTGGAAGCAATGGTTTGGCAAAGACGAATTTTGGCTGTGTTTTTTTTTTTTTTTTTAATTGAATGAGGGTATTTTTGGCATTTTGAGATTTTGATAAAGGTAAACTAGGGAGTGTTGGGGATGGGAGACTAATTTCCACCCATTTAAGAGTTAATCTTCCATTTTTCGTTCCAAATTGAGGTAGGTCCCATGATTTTTATTTTAATTTCCACTTCTATTTTACAAAGTAAACTTTATCAATTATTCTAATTCTGAATTCAGATTTTCCAATCCAGAAAGTAATCAGACCATGAAGATTCCAAGGGTCTTGTCATCAATGAAATTGTATTGCTCGGGTAGTCGACTTGCTACTGTCCGGCTGCAGGCACTAGGCAATTAACCAACCACCAAATGAGTCCTACATTTTCCTTTAATTACTGCCAAATTAATCAGATCATGTCCCCAATATCCATAGGTTGGTGGGTGCAATTACTGAGTCTCACCAAAATACATTAGTTAATTATTAATGCCATCAATAATACTCTTTCTCGTAACATCTTTTATTTATAGCTAGATCGATAGAGAGCATTCAGTTTCCAAACAGAAGAACCAAACCCTGTAAATATATGTTCTCTTGGCATGCATTTTAATTTCAGGTTTCACACTTTTAATTAGGTTTTCACTAAGCACTTAGTTTCCTTAGAATTCAATTCATTGTATCTGCAAGCCAATAATATTATTATTATTATTCGCATGCAAAAGATAGTTTCTTTAGAAGTTTTGTTTCTTACTATATTTTATTTTTTGGTTATATGGTAGGTTGACTTGAGCAATAATAGAGCGGAAGCAGCTGCCTTTGCAGAACAAACTGATACCAAACGAAGCAAGCAACATTGGTAAGATCAAGACTTTAAAAACTATTCACATGTTGGTAATTAGTTTCTTGTGTATTTGATCATAAATAATATATGTATACAGTGTTGTATCTGTTTTGGGTGTCTTTGTTTCTAACATAACCAAAATGTAAATCTTTTTCCTAGAAACAGAATCCACCTAGTTTTGCTTAATGATGACCCCGCAAATTGATTATTGTACAAGTGTTTATTATAATTTCGACCATTATAAATATGCATGGCATATCCTTTTGCATAATCTATTTACTGTGATATTGAGAATTTGTTAATTTATACCATTTGTCAGGAGTTAATTTAACAATTTTTCAAGAAAGGATATAGGAAATATGTACATATGCTTCTCGTTTTTGCTTTGTTACTGTCTTTATTTTTCTATTCCGTTAATTTAATGGTGAAACAAATTCTATATATATGGATGCTTTTATTGCTGCTTCTGATTCCAATTTCTTGCATCGAATGAGTACACCATCAGGAGGATTATTTTGATTTTCATAAGCTGACGGAGGATTAAGATGGAAGTCAATTTAGTATACAAGCATAATCTAATGGTGAGTGTTTCTTTTTAGTTAGTATTTTTGTAGTAAGATTCTTGTTTTTATACTAACAGCTCAATATGTTTCTGAGTTGATGTTTAATGCTGTTTGTTTTAGGTTTTACATGGTTAAAAGGTGTTCGATATAGACTCAAACAATTTTCATTTAACGTTGAACCTAAAAAAAAAAACAAAATCATTAGACTTGAGGTTGTATATTATCCCGCAACCCATAAAACTGATACCACTGAGGCATCGAAACTGGATCTCTTAAAAATAATACTCTTGAGGATTATATAGTTAATTTTACGTGGAACGTTTCCTTTCAATGTGTTTAGTTCCAAATTTTATAGAGACGCCTATATGTCTGGTAAATGAATTTGAAATACAAATAAATTTAGGTGCTGTTTTTGGACTTGTTAGGCTGCAATGGTAGGTGACAATCTTTGTGAGAATTCTACAGTCCATTCTTTTTAGCTTCAATGGCCGAGGATTTATTTTTCTTTTCGGTCTGAATAGTTTGAATTCAGGATGTCTAGAGTCCTGATGGGTTGTTGCAAACCTAAAACTCAATGGTTTGATCAGGCCTACCGCGCCTCATTAATAGATATGTGTTTGATTTTGGATTAAATGATATTAAAAATTTCAGTACTCCTTTTGGTTGAATTCGATTACATATTTTCCTCACTTTCTTTCTAATCCTCAAAATGGTTCAATCAATGGTTAGTTTCAGAATATACTCGTAGAGATTGAAATTACAAATTTATTTGTATCTTAATCATTTATGGAGTCACAGTTTCAGTCAATCCAACAATTAATACATTGAAGTTCAGAATGAACTGAATCCTTTTAATTAACTACACTCATAAACACAGACACAAGTGTCATTTGGCTTGAAAATAAAGTAACACTCTGCAAATAAAAATCTCTTAGGTCCTTATTCCTTCTTACAAGCAGCTCTGCATTTACCTATTTTGCACTCCGCCAGCTTATGGTATTTTGAACTTTGTCTACATTCAGCATTTCTAGTTGCCGTGAACATCATCACCTCATATTCTGCAATCAGAATCAATTAATTTATTACTGTATCCAACATATGAAACCCAATTTGTACTCATAGTAACAGTGATAATATCTTCAATATCACCTAGTCTTTCTCTAATAAGATAAATAAAATCAAATCCATAAATATAATTGTGGATTGGAAAATTGGGTCAGTGAATCCAACGACACATAGCATACATTTTAACAAACATAAAGACAGAGACAAGTATCAGGAACACGAACAGGATCAAGTCCCACTGCGCAATGCGTATTCAGCCAAACAAACATCATATTCGTAGCACACCCGCATCTTACTCCTTTGCAAGATTAAGCATTTCCCATCATCATCTCATTTTCTGCTTTCAATAATAACAATTATCATTATATATAAATTCTTTTTTATGCATAATGTTGATGTCGAAATCTAATCTAGTCGGTTAACCGTTAGCAACTTAATATTAGATTCCTTCACCAGCATTAAATTTATTTGGCGGAGAATCGGATGGTCAATCGTCAAGATATTCTGCAACCACTAACGATTAACTTATGAATACCTTAAATCACAGAAGACGGTAAGAGGCGCCGTAAATTTTTTCGGCGTGAAGCCTCCAACGCTCAAGTCAATTTATAGGTTTACCATAATAAAAATAAATAATTTTTATTTAAAACAAAAAATAAAGCTCAAAAATAAACTCTAATCCCAATATGAAGAATGAAGTTCTCTTTTTTTTTTTTTTTTAGCTTGTCCAAATCCTTCTACCTCTGAGAAAAACATAACAGAGAAGCAGGTAGCCCCACTCCCCCCTTTTCTCCCCCCCCCCCCCCTCCCTTCCTTCTTTTGCTCACTATCCTTTAATTTATTATGCTTGTCTCCCCAAAATAGCCTTTGATTACACAGGTAAATGTTTAGGCTTTGGTGAGGATAGTTTGGTCATTGCACTTTGCAAGTAAGATGAGTGGTGGAGAAAAATGAGGAGTGCACATAACTCTTCGGCAAATTCCACCAACAATTTCATTTTCTTAATTAATTAATCTCTTTTTTTATCCCTAAACACTAGTCCCCCAATTTCTAATGTTGAAGTGAAATGAATAATTTTTTACAAACTTAAAACCTTAAGCAACTTATTATTAAATAAACTAGGGCTACTTGCTTATCTATTATGTTTTTCTTAGAGGCAGAAGGATTTGGACAAGGTAAAAAAAGAAAAAAGAGAAATTCATTCTTCATATTGGGATTGGGTTTTATTTTTGAGCTTTTGATCTCTATTTTTTGTTTTAAATAGAAATTATTTATTTTTATTCTAGTAAACCCATACACTGATTTGAGTGTCGGAAAATTCACTCTGGAAAAACTTCCGGCACCTCTTACCTTTTTTGTGATTTCATGTATTCGTAAATTAATCGCTGGTGGTTGCAGGACATCTTAACAATTGATCAGACGATTCTCTACTAAATAAATTTAATACTGGTGTAGGAATTTGATATTAAGTCGTTAACGGATTAGATCAAATTTCGACATCAACACATAATTAAATAATTATTAAAACTATGACATGGATTTAATGAAATTTTACAAGTGATGAAGAGAAAAATCAAAAGAATGACAGAAGTTTGGAAGCTTTCCATGATGATGATTATGAAGATTAGAAGCTGTAAAATACGTTAAAGGAAGATATGGATTGATAACTATTTATTACATTAATTGCTATATTTATTATTGGGCAACGAACAGCATTAATGGCAGTTATTATGATTTGGAATTAACCAATATATTGGTTACACAATTATTTGTCTTATCTTATTTTTGCTGTTCTAATAAAATAATCAATTGGACATAATCCTAATTTAATGTTTGATAAATTATGTTGTTGAGAATGCATGTGCTATGAATTTTAAAAGTTTGAATGCCTATATTAGTAATTATTACTAGCTAAAGAGTTATTTTATTATATAACCATCAAGATAAACATAAGTCACAAGCTCCCTAAACCTTAACAAATAGACATTTCGAAGATAAAAGTACAACTTAAAAATAAACGAGCTTACTAGTTAGACCAAAATTTTTGATACTGCTAGATATGGGTTTGATTGTAGTTGTGGACTAGCGGTAACGATAATATATTAGAGCTATGATTTTAGACAGAAAGTGCACTTGTGGGCAGTCGCATACATTGCATATTCAATTAAGAAATTTTGAACTAGCACACAAATCTGGGCATGTTGTTCAAGACACTAACATTGAAACATTTTGCACAATGTAGTTAAGAGAGCCTATATCGTACAAATTTTTTTTTTACATTTCTTCGGGCTCAATCTTGCAAAAACATTGAGCTGCTGGAGATTTTCTAGACTCTCATACCTAAAAATTGAGGTGTCGAAACTGACATGGTTAGTAAGATTGTTACTTACAATCACTTTCTTCTAAGAATCTACCTTAAAATCTCAGCTAAGATTCTAACCCATCTGGTCTTCTCTAAAAGCAAAATTTGATGGGGGCCTATCTACCGACAATGTACCTTCTAATACCTTCACAACTTCGCCAATGGAAGGTCGTAAAAATGGTTGGCTTTGCATACACCACAATGATATCCTCAGGGCTCTCTCCACTCCTTCAGACACTCTATTGTCCTCTGAATTCAGTTCTCCGTTGATCTTGTTAACAAGATCGCGCAGATCGCTGCCTAATATGTCTGCTTTGCATGTAACAATTTGAAGCAACATTTCCCCAAACATGTAAATATCTCTCTCAGACGGGGACTCCGAAGAAGAAGCTGTCTCCTTTGCAAGTAAGCTTCTAAGCCCGAAATCTGTCACTTTAGGAACCAATTTTTCATCAAGCATGACATTTTCAAGCTTCAGATTCCCATGAGAAACACAAGTTTGGCATTCCAAGTGCAAATAAGCAAGGGCTCGAGCAACTCCTAGAGCAATATCAAGCCTCTGCTGCCAACTCCTTTCAACCTGAGCCTGCTCCATGTTGAATAACCAATTATCAAGAGAGCCATTTGGGACATACTCATATATGAGAATAGCATGTTCAGACTCAAAACAGAATCCCTTTATTGATACAAGATGCCGGTGGTGCATTGCACCCAAGGTAGAAACTACCCTCCTGAAGTCTTTATCAGTCGCTACAACGTTCATCACCTTGGCAATTACTGGCATTTTGTTGGGAAGTAAACCTTTATAAACAGAGGGGCCGAGTTGATTCCCAAAGTTTGCAGTCAGCTCTCTCACCTCTTCATAGGACAATCTGATGAGAACACTGTAATGTGGGTTCATTTGAGCATCTTTTCCAAAAGGGATCCTTGTTTGAGCCTTAGTTTTACGTCTCCGATATATAACCCAAAACACAAACATCTCAATGCTCAAAAAGGCAGAGACTGTCACCAGAATTATCAAGGAAATGGCTCCCACAAAAGCTTTACCATCACCGCTACGTTCATCTAATCCTTTAGATGAAATAGGAATTGGCTTGACATTGTTGTGAGGATTAGCACCTCTAGCAGAAACTGCCTGAGGGACCAAGCACACTTTCAAGAAAGAATTTGCAGGAGTAGATGGTTTCCTATATCCACTAATAAAGCTGGTTCTTTTGATTGTGCAAAGCCCTGAACCATCGTTCTTTGAAGTTACTGCAACACAAGTGGAGTCATTGGAGCAGAACTCCTTACAGGCTTCCTCGCTCAGCATCAAATCAACATCTAGAGGGGGATAAAGACCATAAAGAACTGTCTGCTTCAGAATCATCATGCTGGTATTCAACTTGCAGTTCCCCAAATCCACCATTTTCCTGCAGCCAGTATTGACTGTATCCACCGCAGGCAGGTCATTTCCCAAATTTACAGAAGCCTCCGACAGACAATCACAAACGGTGGCCGTGGAATTGTACCCACATACGCTGTACAAACCACAAGAGCCAAACACATCACACTGGTTCTGAACTGCTTGCCACCCTACCCTCCACACATGAGCCTCATTGTCCCACGAGTAAATTCTCAAATTCCCATCTGAATCAATCCTAAGATGACTCAAGACCACAGAAGGGTCTCCAAAATCCTTACTCGATGCGGACCAAACTGTCTTATTACTGGCATCGAAAAGCCGCAAAATACCAATAGAATCAAACCTTGCTTCCTTAGCAACACCATAGGAGCTCAAATGAGTCCTCCAGTAAGTCACATTGCTTTCCCACACAAGAGCAAGCTCACCAGAACGGCGCATCACAAAATTGTAATAACTAGAGATGGATTTTGTTGAAGGCGCTCTTAAGACCCGCGGAAAATGGAAAGACTGGCCAGGAAGGAGAGTGTTCGTGGGGCTATTAAAGCTCTCCCAAAGCACATTATCTTCACTACCCATTAACACTAAGTTCCCATTGTTCAATAAAGTAGCTTTTTGAACACCTAAACTAGAAGTATTACTGCTCCAAACAATCAAACCACTAGGGTTTTCAAACAAAATCAACCTACCATCCAAATTGAGCCTAATTGTAGAGTTTTCAGAAACTCTAAGACCACCACCAATGGCCCAAACAGGCAGATTTGCAGCTTTATCTTTTAAATTAAACCTAATCCCCACAACAAATCCATCACTATCACAATATTTTGAGCTAGTATCCAAGAACCCAAATGCAAAGACACCATTTTCAGACACCCAAGTTTTGCTTTTATCAAACCCAGAAACCTCGAAACCAAGAGGTACCGAAACCATAGCAAGGTCATCACATATGCCACTAAATGCAAAACCCAGAAACAGAAACACAACCAAAACAGAACTAAACCTACTAAAGCAGCAAACTTTAGCACACTTACCGTGAAAATGCTTGATGGGTAGCTCAGGATTCAGCTGAGCCAGCAAAATTTCACACATTTCAGCAGCAGAAAAAAATGGTGCCAAACTTAGCTTGTATTCAGAAGAGAGGGAGCGAGTGAGTGTAAGTAGCAGCAAGTAGCAACACTAGTAGCTAGAAATGAGATGAGGTGTGAACAGTGAAGAGAATATTTGAGGGGTGGATATAAAGTCACGGGAAAGAAAGACATGAGAGGAGGAGGGAGTGCTTTTTGTTTTTGGGTTCAACTTTTGATACAAAGTGAGCGATTTTTTGAATGTTTTGGAACTACAATGTGAGAAGATACAGCAAAATTTGTGTCTTTTCTGCAGCAACCGAGGTTCTTTTCATATATTTTCTTCCACTTACTACATTTTGCGGATTTTTTAATAGATAAATTTGAAAACCATGCTGATCTTTTTTCAAATTTTAATGATGTTCGGCACTTTATAATGAAAGAAAAAAAAAATTAACTTGATATAATTATTTAGCTGGGAAAGATTGATGCTATATTTAGTAAATCCGGGATAAAGATAGGGAATCAGAATAAATAACTTATTTATTTGAGGATGGGTCCACATAAATTTTGGATCAGGAGAAATTAGAACCGTATTCCTTAAAATGACAAAATTATCCCCCCGCTACAACTCAATATCCCCAAAATACCCTCTCTGGAAATTTTTTTTTTTAAAAAAAGAAAACCTAAGCAAGTAGCCGCTGCCCAAAGGAAAATGATCGGACTCATCATCGATGTTGCACGTGCTGTCGCTGACGTCACAGCTGCTCGTGCTCGTTTTCCACATCACAGCTGTTCGTGCTCGCGCTCGTCGTTGCCGTTTCTTCCTACGTCATGCACTCGTCGTCGTCGTCCACGCATCATAGCAGCTCGTTACAGATCGGATTTGTTCCCCTCCGTCACGCATCGTCGTCGTCCCCACATCGCAGCTTGTCACCGACGGATCTGAGTCGCGCCCCTCGTCACCAATTGTCCCCACATTTATTTATTAATGCAATTGTTATTATTATTGATTATTTCTATTTTAGTTATTATTATAATAAATGCAAATTTACTAATGTTATTTTTATTATTATTAATTACTATTTTAGTTATTATTTTTATTTTTTTATTATCATTTTTATTATTATAAAATTTATTATTGTCATGGTTGTTGTTATTATTAATATATTAATTATTACTATTTCTTATTTATTTATTATTTATTATTATTATGATCATAATCATCATCATCAAATAACAATAATTAACAAATGGTATATTAATAAATTAAAATAGTTCATTCTGATTTTAAAATAAAGTAAATATATCAATACAAATTAAGCTCATTCTGATTTTAAATCCGATTTTTGTAACTCAAATAAATAATTTATTCTTATTTTTATTCATGATTTGGATTCCCGTCCATTTTGATTTTAACCTATTCTAATTTCATTTCATTCTGACTGATTAGTAAATACAATATGAATGAGATCCAATAATTTATCCAAACTCTACTCACTGAGCTTGTAATGTGGCAATTATGTAGCCATGCTGCAATAATGTTTATGGAATAATTATTAGTATAGAGAATTTTTATCCCAAAAGATATAGATGATATTAATTTTGTAAGCTTGAAAATATATAGATATATTTTCTTGCTGCAATTCATTTTCTAAATTAACAGCAAAGAAAAATAAATAAATAAATCATCCTGAATATTGTGTGTAAATTTTAACAATCTTGAAATAAATAAACTTCAATAAAACTAATAATTTAAGTTTATGAATTGATTTTCTTCCTGAATCCTGCATTCCATCAAGAGTTTTCCCTCCGGTACCTAACTCAACTATTCCATACTAAAATTTAATTATCAATTATTGCTAATTTTCAATTTGGCAGCCTCATTCGTAGGGAGTAAATCAAACCAATATTGATAGCTTATCTGAAAATAAACTCATAGGATAGGCTATGAGGTGCTTCAAACTATTAGTTGAGGCTAAAAATGATACTACACCTCTGTAAAGGTGAAAGTGAAACCAACAAAACAAATGGTAGTGGAGGGCCATCTTCAACTTTTTTCTCATTTTGGAATTGAATGCAAAATAAAAGCTTTCTGAATTTGGTGCCATGCCAAAAGACAAAGCCACTAGGCACTGGTGGTGTTTTTGAACAACGTGACATGCACTTGAAAACTGAACAATATCGGCCATTCTTGCAGCTTGTCCTTGTGTTTGAGCTCTTTGGATTCATTCCATTGATGGTTTATAGCATCCCACTTTTCTTGTTCAAAATATTTACATTTCCCATTTAGTCAATCAAATATGTTAATAAGTTTCTCCAAAATTCCCATCTGAGTCCAGTTCAGTCGTCGTCCAATTGATTTTTGGAGACACAGTCAGAATCTCGAGCACTTCACGGCCCCATGGAGATTGGACAGGCTTTTGAGAAATTTTATAAAATGAAATACATATAATCGAAAAGAAACTTCAGCTTCTAGACCTCAACACAGAACTTTCACTCTCGTCTGTGAGTTGAGATAATTTTCTGAAATAATTTATACTCTGCTTCAGGCAATTTCCTTGCAGCAAAAGTTTCTGCAAAACCCTATATTAAATGTCTTAGCGGCAATTACAACATCAGAAAATAAAGAATGAATATTTTCTTTTGTATTGAAAAGGCATTAAAGCCACAAAATTAAAAATTTTACAGATTTTTTTTTTCTTTTGACTGTATTTGTTAAACAACACTTTGGGAAAAAAAAAAAATGTGTACATGAATTTAATTTGAAAGAACGTTAAGAATTCCTACCAACTTCTCTATTCACACAAAAGAACTGGTCATTGAGGATGTGATTCTACAGCATCTACTGATCTTCTAATGGGGAGGACTGGGTTCTACAAAGGCGAACGGCTTCAATTAACGAATTTCCTTTCCCGGGCACAGGTGAGCTTACAGTTGCTTCCATTTTCATGTGAGGATGCAATGGTGAGGGCATCAGTGGGTTATATCCACCGATTGTGTGAGGAGACGACCTAGATCTACTATAGCCAGCACTTGTTGGAGACAAGTTTAACTGCTCCAAAGCTCGGAACTGGAGTTGACAGGGATAGTCCCTTACACAGCCAATGCGGGGACCTGCCCCTGTTGTCCATTTGCAGGACAACTGCTTCCCCAACTGATATGACTTCATTCCTTTACGCGAATTTATCCTTTGGAGAATTGCTTCTTCAGGAACTGGTTCTACTTCATTTTCTGCATCTTCGTCATTTGACAACTCTTGCTTTGAATTTTTGATTTCTGGTTTAGAAACATAAGCTCCTTCTACAGAACCAGGAACATTCATTTGAGATTCTGCTGATGGGTTGTTGCTACTCGGCTTAAAAGCTGGAATGTTACTCTCTGGTCTTTCTAAAAGCTCACTCCTTTTTTGTACTTCAATACTAGGCAATTTCATACTAAAATTCTGGAAACTGTCCAACTTTTGAAGTCCTTTCGAAGGAGTAGTTTCGTGTTTTGTTGAATCAGTTTTGTCTTGACTCAAGTCTTCGACATTGTTCTCTTCAGTCTCTAATTCCTCAAGGGCCTGAACCAAGTCCTCATCAGATGAGTGGTTCCTAATGTGCATACTGTTTCTTTGTTTACCATCTGAGGCTTCTTCTGCAGCTACTGGACTCATCTGCTTACATCAGAATGAACGCATTGTCAGAAAAAGCTCTTTTACTTCTATCGAGAAACTTACAAAAGAATTCGTATCTTTATATTTTTACCTTGACATCTGTGAGATCAACATTGTTTTCTTTAAGGAATGAGATAAAGTCATTGAAGTTTTGTTCTGTAGGGCGATAATGACCACTGTGAGGCCAAACTGCCTGTTGAAAAGCAGGGGAAAAAAAAAAATTCATCATAAGACGCTATCTTGATCATTAAAGACAATAAGTTCAAGAAACACAAAGTCGACATAAAATAACAAAAAAAAAAAAAGATTACCTTAAGGACGCCACTTTCAACAACTAATCTCCCGGCAGCCGTTGTGGCTCCTCCAGCCAAGAAGCTGGAATGCTGAAATGTTCCTTTTCTTTTTTTGCCAACATACAAGGATTTTGTTGTGCTTAGGACAAAGATCCACTTAGAATCAATATCCGCATTTGTGTCGAGGATCAACCCTGACTGCTTGTAAAAGAATTTTCCGTCCTTCACGATAACTTCATAAGGCTTTCTTTCCATCTGTAGATCGAAAGCAATTTATAAGTAAAGTTTTAAGCTATAAAAAATTTAGGATAAAGGATGACCAAGGAAAGAAATAGAGGCTTACCGGACCAAGATACTTGATGCACTGCTGATGAAGCTTCCATCGAGGGCATTTATCAACAAGATTTACTTCCCTCCCTTCCCCTATATCGACCCTGAATTTCAAACCAGTGAATCTACCATTAACTTAAAACCGTCACATAATTCAAATCGGTGAAGCAAAAAGGTTTCAGTTAAAGTGTCTTACCAGTAAAAGAAGGGTTCTCTACTATGACTATGAAGCCATTTATCATAATAGAAGTGTAGATTATGTCCATAACGATGCCGTGGGTCAATCTGTTTAACATTAGAAACAAAGCTTTTAAATCAGCAACAGAAAATGTAGAAGTGATTATACATACTAAATCTGTTTGCTAATAAAGTTTGAATTATCCAAATGACTTACTGCTTCGAGCCAGTGTTGTAAGGCAAGTTTTTGTGCTCTGTCATTCTTTGATAAACCTTTTCCAACCTGCAAAATCAAGGAAAACAATTAGATACCAGAAACAAAAAGATGCTTCCGTACACAAAATCATGTATCTATGAGTTTGAAAGTTACCTTAGCAGCTCTGGTCCTGGCCCTTGACCAACGCGAAATGGCAGTTTCATTTTTCTCTATATCAAAGAACGATATAGAACTTCGCTTGAGTTCAGCGAAATCTAAGAGCTTCCACCTAGAACAATACAGGTTGTTGCATTAGAACAAGCTAAAAACATATAGAACTTTGTGAAAAATACCGGCAATATCAACAAATAATACACACCAGCTCTGCTCAACAATAACTGCACAATCAGCTAGCTTTCTCCTTGTTCGGAAGCTTTTGTATACTTTCTGCAATTTTATTGCAGCTTCATGCTTGGGGTTATTGGGATCCAAAATCGGAAATTGTTGGATTGTCTCCATAGAATCTTCTGACCTTGGAGATTGATTATCCATTTCGTTTACCTTTATTCTGATTGATCTAATGGACTCATCCTTTTCTTTGTCTGATGATAAAGATGATGTTCGAGAGATCATTGCCTCCAACTCACATTCTTTAAAGCTAACCGATCTTTCTTTCACCATTTTCCCACATCCTAAGGATTTCAATATTGTTGGTTCCAAATCTTGACTATTGAAGCTCACAGATCGAACCGGTGTCTTCACTTCCTCATCTCCAAAGCAAATGGACTTTACAATGACTGATTCTAAACCACTTTCCACATCACTGTATTCCGCAAATGGGCACGAAACTGAAACTCCCATCAGCACTTATTTGTTTTAGACTCCTGTTCAAATAAACCAACAATACGTCAAATGACTCGTATGCGAATGAAACATGTAAACCAAAAAGGAAAAATTTTCTAGCTACCAAACACTAGATCAATTTTTCATATGAAAAATCAATGAAGAAACAAAAATGAATCCATAAAATCTATTTTGTCACTCAAAAATGCAATTACTGTCATTAAACAACGAAATGGATGTGTGAAAATGGAGAATATTCATGCAATAATGCTGGACATGCAAACTTAATTTGATGAAACAAAACCAGAAACAAACAGCAAAGATCTAGAAGAACCCATTAATCAAATCAAATTTTTTTACGAAAAGAACGAATGAATTACCATAAAAGATGAATCATAAACAAAAAACCAAAGCGACCCTCTTCAGAAAACATCACCAAGAACCCAACAAACAAATGCAATAATTCAATAAAAGAAAGAAGACATATTCACCATTTGCAGCAACTCTCCATGAAGCAAAACACAACAGAAAACACCAAGCAAGAAAAAGAAACAAAAAATGGTATTTTGCTTTGCTGCATGCATTACCTTGAATTGAGGATGGCTTGTAACTTATAAATGGCAAATGGATTCCGAGTCTAAAGGGTGAAGATTTTTTCCTTTCTTTTTTTCCCTCTTTCTAAAAACAGAAGCTGAGTTTGAGCTTTTCAAGCTTATATGTTAGAAAGATACCGTTGGTAACCTCGTTATTGTATTTTGATTTGAGGGAAAAGAGTTATATAGAGGGAGGGACAAATAAACTGATGTGAGTCACAACTTCGGTCACAACACACACGAAGAAACAGGGAAGGAAAAAGAACAAAAAAAGAAAAGTGTTTTCTTTTTCTAAACACGTGGAGTGGACTGAGTGTAATAATCCCCATAATATTTTTGAAACCATCACAAATAATTTTATAATTTTTTATTTATTTATTGGATTCATGGGAAGAAAGAAATTACATTCATCTCTGTTTATATAAAACAAAAAAGTATAATTAATTGATTGGTGATTTTATTAAATACTTGATATAGTTTATCATAAAATTTTACTTTTATTTGGGATTCTCGACTCTTTTTTTTTTAAACAATTATTAATTTATACAAATATGTGCGTACATAACATTATTCAGTAATGTTTTATGACTAAGTTGAAGTTATGAATCAATCAAATAGTAGTTGTTCGTCGTAAAGCAATCATTGTTGCTTATTAAATTATTAATTTTTAATTATGAGTAATTAGATTTCAAAGATTGCGATGTATGTAGATTTTCTGTATTACTATTTTTTCATATTTAAAATTTATATAGATTTTGTTGAAAGTGGGTATGAGAAATTTAATGCTAAACACGAAGGTAGTTTGTGTAGCTAAAAATGAAATGTAATTGTTTGTATTCTTGTTCAAGTAAAAATTAGATAACATGTAGAATTTTTTCTTGGAAAGTAATTAATATTAAACTTTCTTGAAAAAGTACAAGTTGAATTTTTCACTAGTCGTTGGTCAAGTGTAATTAACAAAGTGAGATTAGCTGACTTAATTTATCGCAATGGCTTATGTCATAGGACATTTCTAGCGTCCAAGAGTAAACAGCACGGTAGCTTAACTTGCAAGCTTTTGATCTTAAGCTTAATTAAAATTAAGTCAAATTTTTTTTTTTCATGTTTTTTTAAAAGTAGAGGGCAGGCAAAATTTAGATCAATTTCTTAATTCTTTACCCCTTTCAAAATTAGAAACTACTAAGAAAATTTGTTCAATTAAACTAGTGGGGACAACTCTAAGTATACTAATAAAGCTTAACTATCAATAAAACCAAAAAAAAAAAAAACGATTCTATCGATTTACCAACCTTCTGGGATATTTAGAAGTTTTTATTTTCTAAATGAGGATTAATTTAATTAGTTGAGTTGTTTTGATGATGGGCTTGTACACGTGGAGCGATGTAGATTGATATGATAAAAAGAAAAGAATTTGTGAAATTGAAAGTTCAAAGTCAAAACTATTGAAACTTCGGTGCATTTTTCACTAAAGACCCACAAGCTGACTTAGAGCATCTTACATAGAGATGCAACAAAAAGCTCATATTTAATAATAAGTAAAAAATTTGTCCCTTATTAATTACACAACAATATTGATGTGATGGATATTTGGTGGATTGTGTTTGGATGCATGCATTTTTGGTGCAGGTCACAATTTGGGATTACAATGCCTTGCACTAGCTGCTTAATTAATTAACTAACCCTAATAAGTCCCAAAAGAGGTAGGTGTATACAATCAATTTTATTTAATTGTGCATTAATTTTAGAATATATTATTGGAGTGTCCTATGTGTATAATTTTCTTTAATATTTTTTTATTATAACAGTTTAAATAACAAAGGACAGTAAGAAATTCGATAGTCAGCTTCATTAATTGTATGGTGTAATTAACATACGTACCATGATTAAGACTTCTTAATCTTCTTGCATTCAAATAATTAAATAAAAGAGTGAATCCATCCAAAATTAGTCTCTAATGAATTAAAAATAGACAACCTAAAGAGACCTTTACAGTCAGCTTTTGTCTCAGCCTAACATGCACAAAACTGCTTATTTCAAGAAAAACAATCGAACCCCATTTGCTTATGAAATCACCAAAATGAATGGTTTTTTTTTTTTTTTTTTTTACGTTTAGAGAGCCTTTGATCCTCAAAATTATCAAAATTACGTGTGAACATATGTGTCACATTTTAGCCTTTACACTTCATAAATATATGTGTACGTAGTACACATAATATGGATTAAATTTAACTGTGTATACGTGTAAAGTAAATTATACGCGTAGTTAAGAAATTTAGTATTTGCACCAAATGAAAAAAAAAAAAAGAAATTTGAGTATAAAAATAATTTATGTGTCGGAAGTATTATTAAAAGATTTTTGGTTACTTGGCAGCTTACTTCATAGATTCTTTTATGGATTCTTGATAGAGAAAAGTTAGACAAAGGGTTGATTCGTGATGAGGAAAAAAAGTTAAAAAAATATATTAAATATCCATCTTAGTCAAGGAATCATGAAATGAGGATAGCTTTGTTTCTTTTTCTTTTTCTTTTTTTTTAATAATTTGCTATTGTTCCTTTTTTATGTTTCAAAGCAATCAATTATATCCAATTGAATGCGAACCAACCACGAGAAGAGGTGCCGTCTATTTATAAAGAAATAATTAATTAGGCAACATTGGTCACTTTATATATCGAATGAGACTATGTATTGGTTGAATAGTAAAGGTACTATGTATACACTCTATAGGGTCCGAGAGATGGTACTAAATACCGGCAAATACTATGATTAATTATCACATGAAATTATAAAGTAATCGATTTCAAATGCCCTAACTAAATATGGGTTAAGACTAACCTCAATCTTACTAATCACAATATTGCTACTTAAAATCAATGAAATAACAATGTTATGCAGCCATTTATTTTATATATGCTACGTGACTTAGAGAAGACAACTAATTAAGCAAATTAACAATGGAGTAGTCTAAATATTATTATCATATTCTGACCATAATCTATGGATGACAACACATTATTTTTTCTTCTTTTAGTTAATTTATCCAAGGCATAGAATAAAATCTTTAATTAAAGATAATATCACCTCTAAATATAAAAGCAAATAATGTAATCAAACCGTTACATTTTGACCATAATCTAAGAATGCCAACAAATGTTTCTGTTTTTATTTCCTTGATTTATCCTGGGTAAAGAATAATATCGCCATTCAAGATATCTCGCCTCTAAAATATTAGTAAGAATCCCCATTGCCACCTCACTTTTGGCCATGTAAGAAAAGAAAAGAACCTAGCGTATAATCTAGGGTTAGGATACGAAACATGTGTTGTTATTACAAACTTTTCTAACTTTCCATACGCATTTCAAATTTATCATTACGAGTCTCAAATTCTAATCGCGCATCTTAATTTACACGATATGTTAGGATAAAGCTATAGTATTACAGTTGTATAATTAGATCTAACCCACAGTTGTCATCATAATTGGATCCAAATGTTGGATCCAGCTGTAGTACCATATAACTGTGACACCATAACTGGACCCGATATGTTATAAAAAAATAATTTTTTTTAATAAATTATTTAAATATATAGTGGAAAATAAAAGAAAATTATACTTGCATATAAATTGTGGGATAGAATCCCTCAAAATCTATGATCTTTTTTTTTTTTTGAATTGAAATTTGAAGCACATCAAAGTCAAACTGGAGAGAGCAAATTATTTTAAGGAAATATTTAGCTTTTAGATGTAAAGAACAATAAATTAAAAAAAAAAATTTAAGACATAACCTTGTCACTTACAACTGTCAATTTCAGATCTCCATGCAATATTTAGAGATGGGGTACTTTGCACCGTACTATGTAGAAGAAGAATTGTGGGGCCAGGTATAATATATGTCCACGTGTCAAACTGTCAATTCAACCACGTGGCATTGCCCATTATTTGTGATACAAAACGGACCTGACACAGAGACACTCAAATCCCTTGAAACAAGCGGAAAATTATATTAGTGTTCTTTGATTAGATTAGATTCAAATGCTATTAATATTTTAATTCATGATCAAGATTGAGGATTAGTATGGAGTTTAAAAATATTGTACGTCTTAATATATTTTTCAATACCTTGCAAATAATTTTTGACATTTGAAAATTATATAACATGTTAAAGAAACGAATTTTCGAAACGTACAGATAATCAAATTAGTATGATATAATTTATATTTTCTTATATTTTAAAAAGAAAAAATAACATTATATATTTTATATTATATTATTATTGAATAAATTTTGACGCTCTTTTATTTTCTAAAAATATATAATCTTAAAAGAAAGGGCCAGCCTTGTAAACACGACAAATTTCAGCATCACTAGTGATGCTTCTAATACAGACAATAAAGATGGGTATTTGCGTATTAAAGAATCTCAAAATTTCAAAGCTTCAATAGAAACATACGACGTGTCGTATGGTTAAGACACAAAAGTGATAGCATAACGGCCCGGCAGAGCTGGAGAGCACGCTGGCGAATTAAATAATGCCAGCTGTGTAGGTGTGAACCGTTTTTACTGTTGACAAAATCCGAGTGACCAAAGACGCGCTTTTGCTTTTCGCAGCAGCACCGACGTCACTGAAGCGCATGTGCACCGTATGGCGTACAGTTGCGGTGCACGGAATACAAATGCGCTAACGAAAAGACCGATTGAAAAAAAGTCAGCGTTAAACGGTTGACTTGTTGACGCCAGTCGGATTTGCCTTTTCATTATTTGTTAGTCTTTATGTAATTAGCAATGGAGTAAACTTTAATTCATTTTTAGATAGACTGACATTCAAAAATGTAAATTTTTTTAATTTATTTTTATTATTTTTATTCAAGAGATGATGGTAAATAAAGTGTGTCGATGAATTTTTTTTTTTAATCTTCTTACCAGTAAATAAGAATATATTAATATTTTTATACTTCTATAGAGTAAATTATAATATATTAACAAAACTATTGCAAAGATCATTGGTTGAGACCGATGAGGACCATAACTCAAATTGATATCATATCCTCACACAATCGTTTAGAAACCATTAATGGCCAAAAAAGTAGATTACATTTTGTATAAAATTATTAGTTATGTTCAATTTTTTTTTTTTGGGGGGGTCATGGTTAACAAGCATTTAACAATTTTTTTTTTTGGTAATTGCACATGGTAATAAGCATTTAACAATAATAATAAAAAAAGTCATGTTCTAAGTTGGCCCAAATCTTCACATCTTTTTACTCTAACCAAAACCATATCTTTGAACTAATTATATCATGATTGGACCTTGGACCGCACAAAATATATTGCCACCCTGGTTTTTATTTTTTTATTTTCTTTTTCCTGTTACTTGTATTTTCTAATTCTAGTCCTTGATGCCAACTCTTGCTAGCTAGCTGGCTGGCTCCCACATTTCTAAGGCATTAATAGAAGCTTTCTTTTTCAACAAGAGCGACAACAAATTAGAGCAAGAAAACGTTTATCGTGGAGTCAGTGGCGATGAAGTGTTATCATATTAGGTTGAGTTGAGACCATTATTAAATGCAATATGGATTCGATTTTCTTACCATATGGTTGGCTCGTTTAAGTGGGGTTGTCGAATTTATAGGAGAATAATTCTCTCATGATCTGAACAAATAACTCAATCACTGATTGGTTGCTATTAAATAAAAAAATAAAAGAAGTTAAATCTTACTCATACATTTAGGTGACGTTTATTTTTTAATTTAATGACTTAAAATGACTTAACTTAATTAATTAAGTTAATTAGAGGTGTTTGTTTTTATAACTTAATAAGACTTTTTAGATAATTTTGACTTAATAAAATAAACCAATTTTTTTGACTTTTTACTTAATGGAGAAATTTGAATTAAGTCAATTACTTACTAATATAAAAAATATCCATGTTTTATAATTTATTTTTCATGTCTATTCCAAAACTCACCTACCCCACATAAAAATATCAATATTTTTTATTTCTTATATTATTTACGATAAAATTTAAAATTTATGGTATTTTATATATTAAAAATTCCAAAATAATTATGTATTCACTTGAATATAGTTTTACTTATAAATGTTAAAATATTGTGATATTTAATATATTATTTATTTGACATTCAAAAATTTAATAAGGATACAAATGTAAAAGTACATATTTTCAGCTTTTTCAGTTAAAAAAACAAACAACTTAATACTTATTTTTTGAGATTCAGACAAAAAACACAAACATATTATTCAAATTCAGACATTCAGATCTATTCAGAATTCAAACTAATTCAGGTCTATTCAGATTTCAGATAAAAATAAATAAACGCCACTTTACACTACCACTTAAAAGACACATGATAAAAAATCTTTAAAACCTTAGAAGTACTCATATCAGGAGAGGATCATGTTCCGAACTTATAACATTCAAATTCAAAAATCGATACCAATAAAATATAAACACTTGTAAAACGTATAAACACGGAGTCTGTGATATGTTTTAGTCAAGATATCAATCTATCAGAATTGTAGGTTGGAATTCATTTTCATATGAATAGATATGTCGTATGCGTACACGAACGAAACGGTCAGTGTAAACATTCCAAAAATTTATCGATCATCCAATATTTATTGTGTGTTGTTGAAATCACCACTTTTGAATTTATCTATAACTGACTGTGAATCCACGCAAACTAGAAAAACAAGAACAAGAACAAAAACGCCTTTGAAGGGTCAAAAGAGTTGAAGTTTTGGGGAAGAAATGGAAAGAAAACTCGGTCCGGCGGAGAATACGACCTGGTTTGATTTTTAGGTTTATACGAAGTGAAATATGGGCTTGCGTGATATCTCTATAGTAAGTAATATGAAAGAGACCGACACATGGCCCACAGAAGAAAAAAGAAAAGGCAGAATCAAAGGCCATCGACATCATAGGAGCTGCCCATCACCGTCCATTTGTTTCCCCAAGACGCGACGGACGGTGGCTGATGCATATTAATTTAAAACCTAGAAATTTGACTTCACTAATTCTGTCTCTTCGGTTCGCTGGTGGGTTTGCGCGTTAAGAGTGGCCATTTGCCATGCCATGCATTGACCTTCGCTTTGCTTTGCTTTGCTTTTGCTACACTCACAAAATAAATTCAGTATAGAAATTTAATTAAAAAATTTTTAAATTGAAAGTGAAAGCCACTGAGATATTGAGTGAGACCTCTCTGTTTTTATATATTATACATTGAGACAGATGCCACGCCATTCCATGCCATGGTAGTTTGATCTTGGATAGGTCTATATTATACGTATGTTGTACCCACCACAAGTTTTTCTTTATTGAAAAATAAATTTTTTTAATGACTAGTAATAACTTTACCATTATATATACTCTATAAATTTTATGTAAATATAACAATAAAATCGTTACCAATATTATAAATAAGTAAATCGTAAGATATATTGTGACGGTATAATATACACTTATTCAATGTAGGTGCATCTAAATTTTAATTATTAGGAAAAAAATTATCCCATCTTTATTTGATGAATTTATTTATTTATTCCCAATACATATATTGCCAAAATTTTAGTTATTAGATGTACATTAATTGATTTAATAATGAGCTGCAAGCACTTGATGTATCCATAAGAAAATGGACCCGGTAATACTTTATTATTATAAACCAAACCATTAAATAAGATATTGACCAACTACCCACCCCTTCAAGTCTAAGAACTTGTCAAGCAAGCTTGTTGAAATGACGTCTCAAAAACTTACACACCAAGTTCAGCTTGTCAATGAAGCAAATGTCGAGTCAATTATCAAAACATGAGACAGAAAAGTACAAAAGATAAAAAAAAGGAAAGGCAAAAGTTTCTTAAAATCCAATCAAAGAAATGGTCAGCCTAGTTTTTTGCGTTATCCTTTTCAGTAACATACCCTTGCAAATTTTTGATGTTGACAAACGAAAAATGATTTTACCTTTGTGGGAATTGGTGGAGACATATAGACAAGTTTTTTTTTTCCTTTTTTTTTTTTCGAAATAGTTATAGATTGTGAATGTACAATAATTTAGGGTGTGTTAAGACTCAAAATATATACATTTATAATATGGTTCATAATATTTTTATTAAGATGCTAGCTCCTCCCAACATTATTATGGGCACGAAATCACCATTAAACTACTATTAAAGTACAAATCGGCATGAAAATGCTTTGCAAGTCTTTCTCCACCAACAAGCTTTAGACTTCCTCTTTCTGTACAAGTGTTTGACATTTTATTCAACTTACTTATTTAAAACAAGTAGCTCGTTGCAGAATCAATTAATTTTCATACTGAGTACTTATTGCATCTAAAATGGTGTTGACTTTGTTAATTGTAAAAAGGTCAAGAAGGTGAAGTATAAAAGCCAATTAATTTAAGTGCATGCCAGAGGTGAAACATTTAAAACAATTAATTTGTTGCAGAAAGCACATTTAGTAGTTGAATTGATCAAATTATATCGGCACGCATGTTTCTCTTATTTCATGGTTTCGTTTCATTTAATTTATCATCAAAATTATGCATGCATGTATGAACACAGTGACCAAAGGGGTTGAATGATGAGATGACACCAACAGCTATACAAAATTGAACAAATCAGAAACATGTTTTCTTTATCTTCAGTTGTGTTAATAAAAATGCTGTATAATTATCATGTTTCTGAGTTCTGGTACATAGATTGGGTTTTGTAACTCAATGCAAGAAGCTAATTGTAAACCCACTTGCAACATCAACAGAAAAATAATTGGAGAAATATTATTATTTTTTTATCATCTTGTACAAATATAAATGTACTATAAGTACCTTATGTATGAAACAAAACAGAAACATGTTTAGTACTTTGCTAAATATAAAAAATGCTAATAATGTTTCTAATCATAATATGGATCCAAAGAAAACCCACCAGCCTCGTCAACTACACATAATGGAAAAACAAAACGATCATACAATTAGGGAAGCATGTGGCCTATCACATGATTGTTTAATTTCTAAGCTTGAGTTTCAAATTTTCTAGCCATGCTTGAACAAATTATGTTAACTAATGTATTATATATAAGTTTAAGATACACTTTAAGAGAGATTCTCGGTGTCGAGAGTCTTAAAAGAGATGAAAATCTTATCATATATCATATGCTTTTAATTTTGGTTAAAAGTATCCTAAAATTTGTGTGTGTAAGGAAAAGTTTAAAGTATTCAACGGAGAGTGAAAGGGATAATAGTAGATAGCATTGTATTGTAAATATGGGCAAAACTATGTTGCAACAGTGGTATGGTACCACAGTTGCAATCAGCCATTGGATCTATAGTTGTACAGTTACATTAGGAAGATCCAATGGCTGAAAGCAACAGTGGTACCGTATACCACTGTTGCAACATAGCTGGATCCATATGGGTAAATATATACATTTTATCTTTTGATCACTGGATTTATTTTACCCAACAACTGATTTTTCTAACCTAAATTTGGTGGGAAATCAGAACGGCGGTTGAAAGGTTTCACAAGAAAATATGTTTTGTTTCAAGTTCAAGCGCAGGCTTCAATTAAAGAAGATATATAGCTAAGGTCAACACTCATTCCTGATAAAACCATACCTACTGAGAAAGCTGGCATCGATCTTTACATGCATATATTACAATTAAATTAAACCCACCAACCATCTGCTCCTCCCAATGGATAGCATTGGCATTGACATTTTTTTTTTCGTATTGTATTATTAAATGTGCATGGTTGATCTTCACAAACTTGACAAGAGGATGCTTCCTTGATCATTTGATTGCTCAGATTTATATATATATATACACTTCTCTTTCACCCTTTCTCACACGTCACACTTCATTTTGTGTGTCGGTTATTTGTTTGTGTTACTAAATAATTATCAATCCCACTCTCGTACTAACTTTTAGGGATGCAAAAAATTTGATCAACAAGTACAAATGGCCATAAAAAATATTCACTCGTAGGTATTAATTAGTTCAATTGTTAACATTTTTTTAGAGTAGCACATACTATTAATGAAACGGATATAATTAAGTAGTACTAATGAATTTAAGACATTTGAATTTAACGTTACGTAAATGCTTAACAATATTATAACGTTCGCACCTTCAAAAAATCCAAATTTAACTTAATATATATATTGAGTTAGTTACCGTACATTATTATGTAAGGTACATAATTTCATCAAACGGCTGTGAAAATAATATAATTTTATATTTTTATAACCGTTAAATTTTTATTAAATAATTATCAAAAAGTTATGTAACATATATAATAATAATGTAATGTAATTAAAGTCATGTATATTTTAATGTATAGATGGTACACAACGTTGTATTGACTAAATCTACTAGACCACTTGTTTGAATTCTTTTTGTTCATTCTCAAACCAATACAAGTCAAAATCTTCACAACCGTATTACTTTTGTATCGAGTTTGAGCCCATGTGACCGTTTCAACAGCAGAAATTAATAAAAACAAAGACAACACTTGTAAAGGAGAAGCTGTTGTCCTTCATTTGACAGGATGTCCTTCTTGGATTCTGTATACCCAAAAAGAATTCAAAAATTGCAAAACCAATGGCAGTAGTAGCAGCTGAAAATTTGCAACAAATGCTCGCATTCACACTTTGGTCTATGGGCAGACACACATGCACACAAATTATGGAATTAAATTAAAACCAGTACGAGTGCTAGCTAGCATATGGCCTGGTAGTACTACGGAAGATCAGATCTGGCATTTAATTCTACAAATTGGTTCAATAAATTGGGCATGGTGGCACATGAAAATTATAAAACAATGTTTAAGATTTAGTTCCACTCAAGATTTTTCCAGCATGAAAGTCAAAGCCTATTAGCTGTCCAAGCCCCTTGGTGCAAAATCATTTGCCCCCCCTAGAAATTTGTGGATGCAGGCACGTTCAGCCCAATTTTTCGGAAAAATTTTTTGAAGCCCAATTTGATGATAATGTCCAGCTTTTGGGTTTGTATTGGTGTAATGCATGTTACCTTTCAACTCCCCTTTCCTTCTGGTTCTCTCATGCACATTAGTGAGAAGATTTTCTTCTGAATATTTTCAGTATAGACCTAGATATATGACTTCACCATAACAAAGTTGATCCAAGCAAGTCCGGACACATTCATAAACTCTGCCGTGTGAAGCATTTAAAATGGTAAGTAAATAATATGGATGGTGTTGTGGTAGTCGGATAGTTCAACCCGAATATTAAATATGTCGTGTCACTGATTCAATAAATGGGTCAAATAAAATTCATTAATACCAATTTCTGAACTCAACACAAGCATAACTCGAATGGAGCCTGTTGCAATCATTCTAATAGACCTTTTGAGTAATCAGAAGAAATTCTGGAGTGTTAAGCCTATATTTTAACTCCTAGCAATCACAAGGTTCCAAGTTTTCATTTGACCTTATCGTCTTCTATACCTTCAAAACTAATATCTATGAAAAACTACTTGTAAGAAAGAAATTCCTCCCTAACACAAAATGGAAAAATGGAAAACGTTATGGTTGAGTACAAATTTTTCATAAATCTTATTTCAAAGCTATTTAATGGCATATGGTATAAGTTACAGAAGCAGCAAGCTGAAATTATACACCAAAAAGCTGCATGAACAAACTAAAGACAAGTACTAATCTGACACCAATCCAGCTACATATTCATCGATAGTATTATAAATACATCAACTCACAAATGAGATATGCAGTTACATTGAATCATCAGACTCATCAGAGTCGCTTCTTTCAGGCGCTCCAGTGTTAGCTCCAGCCTCCGCAATATCAGGCTGCTTTGGTTCAGGTGAAGGTGCATCCTTCTTGTTTGCATCGCGTGCATTCCCATCACCTTCTTCTTCTTGCTCGTTCACTTCAGGATGTAAGCCATTCAGTCAAGGAATACTTGAATTATAACTTAAAGTATGTATAAAATATTCAATCAAGAAATGCTAAGACAGAAAAAACATCTATATCATTTAAATCACAAAAGATCTATAATCCCCTCTACGATCAATTACACAATAGTATCACATCTTAGGAATGATGAGTTGTTCCGTCATTCATGCGATGCCCATTTTCAGTGACATGATTTCAATTTTTTTAAGCAAATGATCTATACCTATAATACCTGGACCTGATGCACTCAAATTGGTTATTGAACATCTTAATCATCTGGAGGAGAAAGATAAACGTGATATGCCTAACCCAACAAAATATCACAAGATCTATGAAATATGCTCAATGGCCCCAACAAGAATGATAGTTCATAATTTCACCAGTAGCATAAGTCACAGCATGAAAATCAAACTTTGGCCAACAATGGTGATGGTCTCTATAACTTGGCTAGGAATCTATATACTCTGTATTTGTAACAACATCCAGGGTTTCCCAGACCTATAAAATTTCTTGATGAAAAACATTTTTTCAATTTTCTGTTGCTAAACAACTATGCTGAAATTAGATTTAAATTTAAGGATATCTGCATTTTCGACTGTTGCACCGGTCATGATGTTCAACAAATCTTTCTCGACGCGCTGTACGAGTTCAGGCTGAAAAAGGTAACAACACCAAAAATCAGTTAAAAATTTTGATGGAAAGAAACAAAAGGTAATGCTGCACTATAGCCACATCAGCTTTATGTCAAGCCACTCCAAACTAATCAAAAACTTCTAAATTATGTTTCCAGTAGAGGTCAAGTTTTTATGAACTATATAAAAGATGAACATTTCCACTGAAATTACATACATCCGATAAGAGAACACTGCATTAGTTGGCAATTTATTCCCCAGACAGAGAAACAGTTTTATTTTGTGTTTTACTTCTTTATTTATTATTAGAAAATAGGGCAATAATCAACAAATTGTTAAAAAAGTACGGAGAAGTTGTACATTGAGATCCGGCTCCCTTCGAAATCTTCGCTTACGAGCATCCCTCATAGGAGGGGTAAGTCCATGTCTGTACTCCACTGCATCTGGAGTAGAGTCACCTGGCTCTCTAACCATAATCATCTGTATAACAACAATGGTTAATACAGTTGCATTAAGAATGACGAAGACATGTGTATGTGTTTGATCATATTGAATAGAAGATCTTCACAAGGCCCGTACCTGGCCAATGTCTGCAGTTTTAACTAGAGCACAGTCATCATAAGTTTTGAATGACTCCACAACACAAGGAAGATCCATGAGAGATACTGGAAAATGGTCATTGCCTATGACAAACGTGCCACTCCTCCCGTCCTCTGGAGAAAATCCAAGTTAACAGATATGCCAAGACAACAGGTGAAACAATTAGTTCTGCGAATATTATGCTTGAAAAAAAAAATAATAATAATAAAATAAAATTCTTCCGATTGTCTCACTGCTTCTATTATAACTAATTTGTGGGGAATAAAAGATCATTGAAAATTGCAAGAACAAATTTGTTCAAAGGAAAAATAAAATGAAAAGGCATACTATACATTAACGTTGATATTTTCCAGTTGTGACAGCCCAAGGACAAAAAAGGAGGCAAGCAGGGAAATTGTACTAGAATTAGAGATATACTATATCAATGAAAATGATTGAATGGTGCAATATCTCCTTCTTACTGGATTATACTCAGCACTAATTAAAGAGTGCTTCCTTACAAACCGCAGGGATTATTCAAACAATTCAAGGAAAGAATAACATGTACTTACCACAAAAAGACAAATCCAGTGATTTGTCCTCTTCTGAAGACTCATTTTCACTCAAAAGGCGATCTATCCGCTCAGCAACTGAAGGTGGAACTCGCAATATGAACTGCTCCTCCATCAATGCCTACAAGAACCAATGCCTCAATCAACCAAAATAAAATCTTCAACCAAGTCCACAAACAATAATTCGCTTCAATACTCAGATGTATATTTCCTACTTAATCAGATTACTTTTATCACTAGATCTGACCAACTACTCTTACGCCTTCATTTTGACATCAATAAAAACTCACTTAGGCATTTCATCAAACAACTTACCTAAAATACTTTAATCTATCAAGAAAACAAAAAAAAAATAATAAAAGAACATAACCTCATTATTCCTTTATTAAACATGTATCTACACAAACTGGAGCGTTAAACATATATCTACGCAAATTGAAGCATGGGTTTGCTTCATCAATTCGAAGCTTAAGATTAGAGCACGAAAGGATCAAAATTTACAACTTAATCACTGTTCATCGATGCTAATTAAATGGACAAAAAATTGAATAAATAGAAAATACTTGGACCAAATCAACTGCAAAATCACGATGAAGATCCAAAGAATGGGGAAAAAAAGAAGTAAGATTAATAAAGACACGGGAAGCAAAATTAGTGATGGAATAGAAAGATTTGTGGATTAGTTTTAAAATAAAAATTGGTCATGGATTACAAGCATGGGAAATTCTAAGCAAAAAGGGAATTGAAATTAAACTATAGAAATAATTATGATAATAAATATTTAAAAATTGTAATTACCCGGTTAAATTTGTTGCCGGAGAAGAAGAAGAGACGAGGGAGTTGCATATATATGTTTCTAATAGGCGGTGACGTGGCAGAATTTTTGAATATTCATGCGCATTTTTTGACATCATAACATTAATTTTAATGTTTAATATATATATATATATATACACACACACAAGATGACACGAATTGTTGCAAGGGCCAATATTGGTAATTTATCGATGTACTCATTTTTTACGTCACATAAAATATTATCCAAAAATAAAACAAAAATCAAGCTATTTAACTGATTTCAAAAACTATTTCTAAAATACACAAACATATTTATATAATTAAAAAGGGAATAAGCATATTAAAAAATAATAATAATGAGCATTTTTTTATTTAAATAAATCCAAATCAAACAGAAACAATACTCATTCTTAAATAAGGGTAGGCGTCGCTCGGTTCGGATCAAAATTAAGTAGAATCAATTTAAATTGGTTATTTTATAAAAAGAACCGAATAAAAACCGAACTCAATAAGAACTGAACTCAAACGGATATTTTTAAATCAGTTCAGTTTTTTTATTTTGAGCCTATTTTAAATTTATAAATTTTTAGTTCATTGGGCCTCATGAATGTCATAATTTCTTTCAATAATTAATTCATCCTAATTTTATTACAAAATATTAATAATAAATATAAAATACTAAAAATACATTTTATCACTAATATCTTTGTAACTATTAATAAAGTACTCATTACTCACAAAATATAAAATATTAAGATTTTAAAATATATAAACAAACTCTAATACTCCATTTATATAAATATAGTGTTATAAAAACAAATAAAAATAAAAACAATAATTCAATTTTTCGGTTTAATTTTTTGATTAAGTTGAGTGAACCGAATAATAAACCGATATTTTAATTTTTTTTATAAATAATATATTTCAATTTAAAAAAAAATTAAAACCGAATTAGAACCGTACGGTCGATTAGATTGGTTTTTTTTTTTTAAGAATACTGTTTTTTTGGCCCAGTCCTATCCTTGAAAGGGCTGCGTCTACTTATCTAGCGTCGCTAGCCCTAGCTGTCAGTTTACTCTTTCTTTTTACGCAACAAGGCAAAATCAAAACTCCCAAAAGCCAAAAGCACGGCACAGCCCTCTGGTAAGTTCCCAAACATCCCGAAACCCTAATATCATTTTCGCGTCTTTAGTTGAATATCAGGTAATTTTGCTTTCTTTTTAACTTTTTTTTTGATTGGGTATGAGGATAATTCGTCTTATAACTGTAGCATTTATTGAAACCGTGCAGATTGGATATTTTCGTTTCTTAAACAATGAGAGGAAGAAGTTACACGCCGTCGCCGCCGCCAAGGGGTAGTGGTGGTGGGTACAGCCGTAGAGGGCGGAGCCCTAGCCCAAGAGGCCGTTATGGTGGTGGGCGTGGGAGAGATTTGCCCACTAGCCTTCTTGTTCGTAATCTTCGCCATGATTGCAGGTAATGATTCTTTTTCTTTTTTCTTTTTAAACTAGTTTAGTATTTTATTGGTTAAGAGATTTTGTCTAAATGTTTTATAAACTAGTTCACTAGTTGATTGAATGGAAAAGGTGTGGCTTGTATATGAATGTGAAAGTGTCATGATTGATAGTTGTAGAAAACACTTTTGAGCAAGTTTGCTTCAGTAGAAAGTTCTTTCCAGAAAGATTGCTTCTTAAGAAACTAAAGTTATGTTTATTGTTACTTTTTGGAGAAGTGATTTTTAATAAGATTGGTTCTGCACAAAACTAAATCTATGCTAGAAGTATTCATATGTATAAAGTGTGTTTGAGTAAAATGTCTATGCAGAAGGAACTCTTTGAGTGTAGCTGGCTTCAACCCCCAAAAAAAATTAAAGGTTTGTGGAAATGCACGTAATGCAGAGCTTGGACGCCATTGACATATGATCCTGTTGATAATGAAATATTAACATGACTTTCTGCTGCTTATAAAACATCTCTACTGCTATAAGCGATGTAGAAACTTTTTGAAGAACATACAAAAATCTAGGACCTAGATCAAGATAAATCTTTCATAAAGTGTAGGTCAAATGGTTATTTGCATGTATTAAACAAAATATGTAGTTTACAGTAATACTAAAGGTTTCTGATTTGGAGAATATTGGAAGCGGGAGAGTTTAATATTTGTTTAATAGTTAATTTTATGTCAAACTGTTAAGAAGCATTTTAAAACCCTACTTGCTGCCATAGGTAGGTTTCTCAGTATTTTGAAAGAGCAATAGCATGCTTCCTATGTAGTATTCCAAGCTTTTTCATGCCCACTGATCATCTAATGGATGAATGCTGAAAATTGGGAGATTACTTTGGAGGATTGATATTGCTCTCTTGAAAAGGTTCCTTTTGTTTTCTTTGTGGACATCTAGTCCACGCATGTATCTTCGATCTTTTTGCTTCAGTAATACCTTTTTTCTTTCTTTCTACTGTGGCTACACAAAATAACCGTATAGAAACTTTTACCACAACAATAACTAAAGTGGTTAGCCATGTGTGAGCTTCATGCATAATATAATTCTTGAATTGATGAGAATTCTTACTCTATTGATGGATGTGAGTTACTAGAGACTGAAATTTATACAAAATCTAGATGTCTGGATGAGGAATGGTAGTGTTTATTACATATTGTTTATGATATAAAACTTGTTTCGATTGGCTCTATTTCCCAACTTGTGTTGTATGCGTATTCTAACACAGGTTGGCACAAGCATGTAGCACTTATCTAGTTAGTATGACTCTCTGTGCCATAAATTAGTGTCTTGTGGTGTTGCCTCTCATTACAAGTAGATATAATCCAGTGGGAAACATTTGGCCCCCATTTGATGAGTGACAAGAAGCATAATTACATTACACAAATGACAAATGCATTATGAATTTGACCTTGTCTATGGAATGGTACATCTTAATAAAAAATGAAGTTGGTTCTGTTTGAACTGTCCAACCTCTAGTTTTGGTGGATGAATACAGCATTGACTCTTATTGTAAAAGATGAATACAAGATAGATAAGTAGTATGTGTTCATTCTAGTGACACACTGACTCGTGTCTTAGCTGGGAATGCATACTCAGCTATTTGTAGAGTCATTTCTTAAAATAATTTTTTTGAGTAACATTTCATTTGCTTTTCTTTTGCTGTTTGTAGGCCAGAGGATATTCGCAGGCCATTTGAGCAGTTTGGAGCAATCAAGGACATTTACTTGCCAAGGGATTATTATTCTGGGTGAGCAGATATCTACAGCCTTAAAAAGTTTGAAGTATCTTTGATAACTGCCTTATTTTGTTTACTTAAAACTATTGTCAGTTTTATCATGAAGTTGAGGAAATTCTTGGTAAAATTTTCAGAATAATTGTTGGTTTCGTGAAGAAATAGTAATTATGATGTCGGGGTTCGTTTTCTGGATCTTTATACCCGGGATTTACTATTTTTTATTGTGATCTTTGAAAATGCACTTTTTATGGGATTCATATAATTGTGATTCATGTGGTTTGTGCCCTTCTCTTTTTGTTAAAAAAATCATCTTTAACACCATCTTTTAGCAAGTTGTGTTTTGAAAGAGTTTGACAAAATTTGAAAGCATGTTTGTTGAGTTGTTACTGAACAGCCTACCAAGCACCTGCCTCATTGTAATCTGTGTCTTGGCATTCCTTCATGATGTACTCTATTTTAATTATTAGTTGGGTGCGATAATTGAAGTTGCTGGGATTTAACAGTGCTATTAAAGTTTTGAAGACATCATTCAAGTATTTAGAGTTCTTTTGAAGATGATGTTAATGGTAGTGAAGATTTGAAGGAAGTTGGGTTTGAATACATTGTGAAGATGTTCCAAGTCTTGAGGAATTTCAAGTCCACTTAAAACTGACACTTGCAAGGTTAGCAGGCAAGTGCTTGCTTTTTAATGCTTATCATGACCTTCCATATTCCTGGGGATTGTTTTGGCAGTTTCAATTTGCAAAGGTTTATGGTGTGCTCAACACCCGTCATAATCTTTTTCTCTGTTGTTGGCTTTGTAATAACTGTTTGTCTCAGCCTTTGTTTTAACATCAAAATTTTGCAGGGAACCTCGTGGTTTTGGGTTTATCCAATTTGTAGAACCTGATGATGCTGCAGAGGCCAAACGTCACATGGATGGTCAGGTTCTTCTTGGCCGGGAGTTGACTGTTGTGTTTGCTGAGGAGAATAGGAAGAAGCCATCTGATATGAGAGCAAGGGAGCGGGGAAGGTGAGTTTTATGCTACCTTTGCAGGGTATTTTGGATGAATTTGCTTTTGGCCTGAGGTTTGACTCATTTCTTTATTAAATTTATAGTGATGCATTTGGATATTTTTCAAAAATTTATAGATGCCTGCTGTGATTGTGCTAGGTGGAAGGGTACATTGTTAAACATTGTGCTAGGTGGAAGGGTACATTGTTAAACATGTCTTCCCAACATTTAAAAATTCTTGTTGATCACTAATTTGATGGCCCCTTCTTCAAGTGGACTCTTACATGTAGTTTACATCTGGTGACATTCATACCAGCTGCCATTTTTGGATTATGGACATTATATGTTCTGTGATGAAGATTTGTTTTTTATTGAGTAGAACTAATTATTCAAAATATAATGAGAATAAAACCAACAGTTTGCTAATGTATGTCCTAAAATCGTATTTAATATCCTTTGGTCAATGTGAAAGGTAATCAATTAAGATGCATGGCTACCATTTGTTGCATTCAGACGTTTTTCTTTTATCATTTTTTTTGGAAATAAATATTACTAAGTTGCTGCTGGCTTTCACTTTGCAGGGGTCGATCTCGTAGACGTTCCCCGCCTCCTCGTTATTCTCGTTCCCCACCTCCACGTTATGCAAGATCTCCCTCCTACGGTCGTGATTATTCTCCTCCACCCCGACGCAGGAATTACTCCAGGTGTGAAATATGTTAACCTTGTTTTTCATTTGAAGTTGGATCTGTTGGGTTCCACTGTTTTGGGTTTTATAGCACAAATGAATGCACAACATATTTGCCTTTCTCTAGCCTAAACTTTTTCTTTTGCAAGTAATATTGTTACTTGTAACTGCTTGCAAATGAATTAATTTTTCTTAATTTATCTGCTCTCTAAATCATTTGTTTCAAAGATGCTGGCCACAAATGAATGCACAACATTTTTGGCTTTCTCTAGCCTAAAGTTTTCGTTTGCAAGTAATATTTTCACTTGTAACTGCTTGCAAATGAATTAATTTTCCTTAATTTATCTGCTCTTCAAATCATTTGTTTCAAAAATGCTAGGCATTGATGCCTTCTTGGCTTTTGTGCTATTCTTGTTTGAATCCCTATTTGTTTTTACCTTTCCTTCTGTTTTATTATTGTTTATATCTTGGTTTTTCATAGCTTAAAACTTGCTTGAGCCAAGTGTCTAGAGACGTCTAATGTATTTATCTGGCCTATTCGGAGGTAGATCTGTTTCACCTCATGGTCAGAACTATAGCCGAGAGAGATCATACTCGCGTTCTCCAGCTTACGACGGGCCCAGAGGCCGAAGTAGAAGTCCCCACAGAGGCCAACGTCAGAGCTGGAGCCCAAGCAGAAGCCGGACCCCGAAACGTAACCACAGCGTGAGCAGAAGCCGGAGTCCGAGACGGGAGTACTCAGGTGAACGCAATGGAGACAGGCCCCCTAGTCAGTGACCCATTAGGAGAGAACCAGCTATTTTTTGAAGTTTATGATTCTGAAGCGGGTGATGTATCTTTGAACAAAATTGGATTTAGATACCCAAGTCAGTAATTCATTGGAAGAGACCGCACATTTTGTTTGAAGCTTATGTTCTGAAACAGGTAATGTATTGTTGGATGAAATTGGATTGAGATCTTGGCGACATTTAGGTTGAACTCTGTAGATTACTTCTTTGTTGTTGCAGTTTATTCTGATATGCAAATAGTCCCCGTGCTGATTTGAAAAGCAATTGAGTTTTTCAAAATTTACAGGCTTGAATATTTAGGATTTCTCTACCTTTTACAGTTAATGAATGTAAGGAGCATCTCCTCACAAATTGAGTTGTGGATCCCACTCAGGCCCGCAACCAATAGAGAGGGTTGTACCTTACTGTAATTGTAAGGTAGCATAGCAGCTGCCGAATAATATTTATGCCTGCTTCAATTTCTCGCAAGTCATATGCTTATGTTAAAAGCTGTCCTGCAATAAGTCTTGAGGGCTTTCTCCATTGCCAATTTCGGTGGGTATCTGCAGGGCCCCATTTGAACAAAGGGTTTTTGCAGAAAGGATGCTCCTTTTTTGACGTTTGTTTCCACAACATTTCACTTTACAGCCAAGCGTGGAGCTTGGTTTCTGACCTGTTTTTGAATTATGAATATTTGCTTCAACTTGGGGTTTGGTTTCTGTTTTTTTATTTAAGCCTTTTTTTTTAAAAAAAATAATAATAATTGTGAGTGCTTTTGTCTGGCCATCTTGTGACATTTGGTTCTTTTGACCTGACCCACCAAGCAAAAGTTTTGTAAAATAAAAGGGAGCCTATGTGTTCACAAAGGTGGGAGCTGTGTGCATGTGGGTGCGTTCTCTTTTCATTCAAGTCTATTAATTAAAACTTGAAAGGAATTATAAAAATATCCCAAAGTGCCGTGCATTTTGCTCTTTTTCCTCTCTTTAGTCTTTTATGTGATGACCGAGAATTAAGCCAAAGTCATGCATCATACCAAAGCTTGTGATAAAATGCCTATATTATTTATTATTTACAACCACGTCCGCATGTCCTAAAATGTAAATTTGATGGTTGATAAATGTCATCGCTAAATGATTTACGCATTGTTTTATAATTAAATAACATTGTTCGGTCTTAAATTTGCCGATGATATTCGCAACTTCGGTACCGAATGAAAAAGTAAAAAGAATATACTCTATATCCTATGCACTAAAGTGATCAAAGGAACCACAATTGTAGAAAAGATACGATCCCATTTGTAGCCAAGAAACCCCTAACATAAAAAAAAAATTAAGGGTGAATTATTTGAACCCATTAAAATATTATTTTGACCCATTTATTTAAAAAATTTAATGTTAAAATTTAAAAAATTACACCTATTTTAATCCCAAATATGCCCTCATATTGTTTTTATTTAGTAAAAGCAGGTTTATTTAGTGAACGTGATTTCCATTTTTTTTTCTACTAATTTTCTTTCCCGTATAACGAATTTCAATTACTCTTTTAGAATGAAATATTGTTGAACTTGTCTATTTTAATTATTGATATTAAAGTAATTTTTTTTTCCTTCTCTAGGCCCGCCTATTTTAATTATTGAATTGATTAAGACCCATAATCTATTTTTGAATTTTTGCAGGCACGTTGAAATCGAAGGAGCACGGAGTACCAAATTCCGTGTCATTTGAATGATTAAATCTCATAGTAGTTGAGGTTTTTGAATGATAAAATAAAACAAAATAAAATTAACACATCGCAACTTTTATGTTGGCATTAATCTAATGTTTGTTTACTTGTTTGCATAGTTTTGATGATTGATATGAGTAAAGCAAAAAAAATAAAAAATAAAAAAAAGTTTAAAATCAGATGAATTCTGTTGATTAGTTTTAGTTAAGGGAGGTACTAGGTTAAATAATGACTAATTAACCCTTTTAATCTCCCTTTCACAATCAAACCGTTTCTCTTTGACTTTCCATTCCTTTTGAACATTAAAAGAATATAATCGAATAATTGCTTGTGACTTTTGGAGGGAAAACAAAATCACAAAATTCCCATGAATGCTTCACTTTTAGTCTTTTTTACTTTCCATGCCTCAATGTGTATGTATGATTTTCCTACTAAAAATAATATGTGGACCGGCTTTTCTTTTCTTCTTTTTTCCTCCTTTTTTTTGTGCCAATTGCGCCCGGTACACCTTCATATTTCACAAATTATCTCAATACCCTAAAATCTGTTTTTGCCAAAATTTTCATCGATACCCTTAAAAAACTGATAGGAAATTACTAAGCTATCCTCATTTTAAAACATTTCAACTCAACAGACAACACCTCTCCCTTCTCTACTGAAGCAAACAAACACTCATCTACTGCAATTCCCTCCATTATCAAACTCAAACAAACAAACACTGCAATTCCCTCACCGGCATCACCTTTGCAATTTCCTCACCGGCATCACTTCTACCGAAACAAACATTCATTCTCCATACATGGTAAATCGAACTTCAACACGAGCAAACTAAGCTTGAGAAGGGGAAGCTGCCACAACTGAGAAAGTGAAGCATAATTCGTCACTACATAATTACTGGAGAGAGTTGATCATTTACTGTAAAATTGTCAGAATGTAACTAGTTGAGACAAGTAATTCCATGTAATTAGTTTTCTTGTTAATATTCAAGGGAAAAAACAAAAAGTTAGGGTTTTATATTGAAAAAATAGATTAATTAGTTGTGAGTCTCTCATAACATGTTCGAAAACAAATTTCTAGTTGTTTTGCTGCATGCAAATTGTGAAAAATTAATGGATTTTGCTGATTATAATTTTGTTATGTAATACAAGATTTGGTCGTGTAAGGTTATGTAAGATTCAAGGTTGTGTATTACACGACCTTCATGTATTGCACGATTACACGACCTTCATGTATTGCACGTTTACACGACATTCATGTATTGCACGTTTATACGACCTTCGTGTATTATACAATTACACGATCTTCTTGTATTACACAATTACACGACCTTCAATTCCAGATTTTGTTTCTTGTCAATAGAATCTACATATTACATTTAGTTTAATTAGGCTCACAATAAATTGGAATGGTGCATATACCTTTACCTTGTGAAATGTCATTAGTTAGAGAGATCCTTAATTTCCAATTATAAGCCATGGTAAGTCATGATATGTCTAGTTATGAGTGGAAATATTTTACCACTGCGAATGGTGTTCTTTTGTGTATAACATTACATTAATTTCCTATAGTTGATTTTTTTTAATTGATTTCATGGATTAATTATATGCAGGCATTCCTCATGTATGCTTGTATGCTTGGCCAGAGGAAGAAAGCACTTTGAAGATAAAAAAAAAAAAACTTTTTAAATGGCTGTAATATGTTAATTATGACTTTAAAATTACATGAATTTTTCCATTAATCATTAGATTAATTTAGTTCTTTAAAAACTTAATTTGTGCTAAGAATTTATATTTGCTGCTATGTAGAAAATGTCAACGAAAATTATTAAAAAAAAAGAAGTGAAATTAAATTGGAATCTAAAAAAATTCCACATCATCATTGGTTTGAATTGTAACTGGTGGTATAGGATCAGATGTCTTAAGTTTGAACTTCATTGTGATTTCGAATTCCGAATATCTATATCAATAACTTCAGCTATCTTCTCCACCAATTCGGCATATGTTGTCGATCGTGGTATCATTATATCCTTAGCCTTGGAATCTTTGAACTTATACTCGTCATTTTGCTCAATTCATTCACCATTGAAGAGAATAGGCACACGTACCAAAACCATATCTGATGATACAATAAAAACAATAATATTAAATTTCATATATAAGTAACTAAATGACCTACACGACCTACACGACTATATTATTTACACGACTTACACGACTATATTACTTACCCGACTTACACAACTATATTTCTTACATGACCTATACGACTTACACGATTATATTACTTACACGACCTACATGACTAACTATATGACGTACACGATATCAAAAGAATGCACGACTCGAAACATTTTTGCCATAAATAAGTTATATTGCTGAAAAAAATAATTAAACAACCTACATTGCATATATTTCTACATATAAGAAAAAATGATGAAAATAAAACATTGTAATGTGTGGAAAATTTCTAAATTTTCCTCAAAATTAAAAAATTTAAAACCCAACAACATTAACATACCTTATTAGGTTGTTTAATAAGCAATGCACCTTTAAAGAAAGAGTGGGTATTAAAGAAATGAATACATAATTGTATTTGTGTAAGAAGTTATGAGAGATTTTGAGAGATTCTAAGAGATTTTGAGAGATTCTAAGAGATTTTGAAAGAATCGGCAGTAAAAATAGAGTTGGGTGAAAGAAATGAGAAAAGAAATATGAAGACAATTCATTGAGTGAATTTGATGCATTCATTAAGGATTTTTTCGACTTTACTCACATTTGTTAGGGTATCTATGAAAACTAAAAAGGGAGGGGGTATTTCAATAATTTTGAAACTATTAAAAGGTATTTAATTAAAAACCCCCTTTTTTTTGGTATGTCTGTGTCAATATATATATATATATAAAATAAAATAAAATCTTCATAAAAATAAAAAAATATAAATTTTAATATATTAATTAAAAAATATAATTTTTAGTAAAGATTATATATTTTTTATGTTTTAATAACATTCTTAAATAAAATGAAGATACCTCACTAAATTATTAATTTTTATATACATTTACCAGTCATAGTTTTGGGTATTAAAATAATACAATAAAGACAAAACAACAAACAACAAAATTCTGCAAACTTGCGCCTGTTACGCTCGTAAGGAAAGCTGCAGTAGCTCCTAAATTCTGGAACCTTGCATTAAATGCTACAAAATATATTTTGTATCAGTGTGGGGCATGGTCAACATTCTTAAGTACAGTGAATGTTATTATGGGAGTAATGTTTTAGATTTGCTATAGAAGTGTTTAATTAAATTGGCTTGGCTTTTGTCATTTGTTGGGTTTTGTTTTAAAAATCTTTTCAGATTCTGTCTTAAAGTTTTCTTTGTACTGGGGAAGTCAGTTACTTTAGTTTTGCGACTGAAAACAAAAATACTCTCAGTGAGTTTTATGAGGTTTTGCTGATTCGTTCAAGGAAGCTTAAAAAGGGAAAGAAGCTTTTGTGGCATCTGTGAGCTCAGGCATTTTGGATCGGGTACTTTTTCAGTTCCCTTGTTTGTTTTCTTATTTGGGTTCTTTGTTGTTTGATGTTCTTTTGAGATTTTGGCATCTGGGTACTTGCTTTTGTGGAGCTCTTTGATGATTTGAATTCTGGGTTCTGTGAATATTAGGATTTTTCTAGCTTAGTTTTAGCCTTCTTTTTTATCTTTAATGGCTTACTTGCATAGGATATGAATAGGGTGGCTTGATTTGTATTTGCATTTTTTTGATTCTTGATGCTGAGCTTGAGATTGCTGGAAATTAGTTTTGGATAGGCTTCTACTCTAAATAGATCAGTATTGGTCACGATTCTAATGATGTATAAAAACTTCGACAGCACGACTGAGTTGTCTCTCTTTTGTTTTTTTTGTTTTTTTAATTTAATTGAGCTCATTGTACTTAGGGTTCCCTGTAGTTTTATGTTCTTGCAACTTTGTGCTCTTTCAATGTTAATATGGGCTTATGTTTCTCAAATCCAGGTTTTGACAAGTTCTGTAACCGAAATTGCTATAGGAAATGGTGGTGCAATAATATATGTCTATATCTGAAATGCCACATTGGGATTTCTGAAACAATTCAAGATTGCAATTACCTCCATTTTTATCCAGAAATAGAAAATTGCTTTTCTCCTTTTTTAGCAGCCGGGAGCATTGCGTTGGTGAATTTTCTGTAATTACCGTTGCTAGTCTTGTTTTATCTCAAATATTCTAATTGTTGTGCTATTATAACTATGTTTTTGTTTTGTGAAATTACCTCATCTGGGTTATGCTGCTTAGTTTGTTTACTTATTTGCCTCAACTTTCTGTTAATTGCAATTTTTGTTGAAAAACTGAAGAAAGAGCTTTGAAATCATACGCACCTGTTTCTACCATATTTAGCAGAGGATTTGATCACATGTCATCTTAGAAATCTTTTATAATGTTTCTCCACATCATGCACCCTTATTAAGCCTGCGGCAGCACTTGTGTAACTTCTTGCTTTAATAATTCCATTTAGACAGTGATGCTGGGTTCTGCATTTTGATGCCTGTAATGGTCTTGGATTATGTGTCCTGCTTATGCAGTAAATCATTCACTCTGTTTTATTGGCCTCATTCACTCTGTTTTATTGGCCTTAGCAGGACCTTGCAGTCAGCTATTGGCATCAAATTCCATTTTTGTGTGTTTCTGGAAGCTTTGGCAGTCTGATCTCCATCTTGGAGTAATTGACTGGACTGAAGGTGTAGGTTAAAGTTTGTTGGACAGATGATGCTTGTAAAATGGCTTGGAAGTGTGGTTTTTCTTGCAACTGGCCTCTTTACCAACGTGTTAGGTAATTTGCTGAATGTATCCTGGACTCATATAATAACTTTCCTTGATCTTTCTGATATGACTAATTGATTCATATAATAACTTTCCTTGATCTTTCTCATATCCGAAGATAATCTAAATTAATTGCCTATCTTGCCTTCTTACCAGTTGTTTACTTTATTGAATTTGTAGGTGCATATGTTGGTGTAAACATCGGAACAGATGTTTCCAACATGCCATCAGCTTCAGATATTGTTGCAATACTTAGAGCCAATCAAATTGCTCACGTACGCCTTTATGATGCTGACAGTCACATGCTGAAAGCCCTTTCAAAGAGTGGAATTGAGGTAATCGTTGGTGTACTGAATGAGGAAGTCTTGGGTATTGGAGAATCTGCATCAGCTGCAGCAGCCTGGATTAATAAAAATGTTGCTGCGTACATGCCTACAACTAATATTACAGCCATTGCGGTTGGCAGTCAGGTTCTTACCTCAATCCCTAATGCTGCCTCAGTTTTGGTGTCGGCCATGAATAACCTTCATAAAGCTCTAGTTGCTTCAGATCTAAATTTCCAAGTCAAAATTTCAACTCCACACTCCATGGATATAATCCCAAGGCCATTCCCCCCTTCCACCGCTACATTTAATTCTGCATGGAACTCTACAATTTATCAGATTCTTCAATTTTTGAAGAATACTAAATCTTTTTACATGTTAAACGCCTATCCTTATTATGGTTACACTAATGGAAATGGCATTTTCCCAATCGATTATGCACTTTTCCGACCAATGCCCTCAGTCAAGCAAATTGTTGACCCAAACACTCTTTTTCACTATAACAGCATGTTTGATGCTATGGTGGATGCTACCTATTATTCCATAGAAGCTCTCAACTTTTCAGGAATCCCTGTCATTGTCACAGAATCTGGCTGGCCTTGGCTTGGTGGAGGTAATGAAACTGATGCCACTTTGGAAAATGCTGAGACCTACAATAACAATATGATCCGAAGAGTATTGAATGATACTGGTCCACCTAGTCAACCTGATATGCCCATTAACACCTATGTTTATGAGTTGTTCAATGAAGACAAGAGGCCTGGACCCACTTCGGAAAAAAACTGGGGAGTGTTTTTTACTAATGGAACTTCTGTTTATCCCTTGAATTTTAGTGGCTCCGGTCAAATTATAGGAAATTCTTCTGGGGTCTTCTGTGTGGCAAAAGATGATGCAGATTCTGATAAGTTGCAAAATGGCTTGAACTGGGCTTGTGGGCAAGGCCATGCTAACTGTTCTGCTATCCAACCAGGGCAGCCATGTTATCTTCCCAACAACATCAAGAGTCATGCTTCTTATGCTTATAATGATTATTATCAAAAGATGCGTAGTGTTGGTGGAACATGCAACTTTGATGGTACTGCAATGACAACTACTAAAGATCCTAGTGAGTTCCACTTTATTTAATCATCATCTTTCAAGTTATTGCTTTGGATAAACCTTGTTTGCTTTATTCTTATTCTAGATTTGGATATTTTTAAAAGACACTTGCAAAGCATTTACTATTCGTCTGTGTAGCAAAGAACAATTTGGCGATACATTTATTTGATCCATTGCCAATGTCTCATAGTTTTGCTTCAGAAAGTTGTTTCTTTCATCATTTTTATCATCTGAACAAAATTGAGTTTCTAGTTATAGTAGGGATAGATATCTCATTAAACATCGAAAAATAGAGAAAGGTTTTGTGCTTCTCCCTGCAACTATTTTCTGATTAAACTGCTGTTGGTAAATGCGGGATTAAACAAGATATTTAGCCAATTTATGACCAGAATCATATATAGATTTAATGAATGGTTGCAATTTTCTGATTTAGCCGATACTAGCAATAAATATATAGTTTCTGGATCTTATTGCCAACGTTTTGGATCATTATTACCATACATCATTAAGCTTGCACTGTTTCTTGTACTGAGCAATCTATATGTCTTTCATTTCATTTCCTTCTATTTATTTTTCTTATATTTTTTCTGATTTTTGTGTCATTGGTTACTTTCTTACAGGTTACGGATCCTGTACGTATGCAGGGAGGTGAGAGTCTTACATTTAAACTGTCCTGAATTAGAAACTGCAGTTCTATTTATTTATCTATTTTGGGTAGCTCTAAACATTTAATATCTTGAAACAGCTCTCATTCAAGCACAAGAGGGGGGTTTCTGCCTCCTGTGGCATCCGGACCTGTAAGCCCCTTCTCTGGGGCTACAAGCCTGCCAGTTTCCAGAATTCATTTACTGATATCAGCAGCATTTGCGGCCCTACTGATCTGACCACATTGATTTGTTAAAGCGGCAATGGGAATTGCTATGAACGACATCGTGCAAATGCAAAAGCTCAACAACATTTTACATTGCAGTGGAGTCAGAGATAATGTACAAGCTTGAAATAGGTCAATGGTGGGTTGTATTCTTGATGTATTTTTCTTTCCTTTTACAAATTTTGCTTTTGCTTAACAGGGTTTTCTTTTCTCATTTTTCTTCCTGAATTTTTGTCTGTCTCCATACCCTGTGTAGCATGTATTTTCGGTCTCATTGAGATCTATAATCCTGAATATGCTTAGTAATTAAGCCTCCAATTTTTTGGGACAGCCAGATGATCTGAATTTCATTGTGATACGAACACTAATATTTATGAGGAGAAATCAAATGAAACAAAAAAATTAGATGACAAATGGAGTTAATTCAAGGAAATTCAAACCTCTATATAAGTATTGGTTATTCAATAAACCAATAAACTGTCAATTACAACTTTTACGTTGTTAAAGTAATAAACTTATAATACTTTTTAGTGAATAACATTAAGTTTTATATAATAGTATTTATTTAAGATTACAACTTAAAAATTAGTAACATTAAGTATGTTCTCACACAATATTCCACTACTTACATGTAGTTCTACAAAATAAGTGCAATTATTTTTGACTAGTTTAAAATTAATTAATAACATAAAATTAAATAATTTTAATTATTTTAAGAGTTTGTATCATTCCTTCTCCCTCGAAAATACGCTTGTCCTCAAGAATAGATTTTTCAGAAATAATTTGCTTTCTCTTCTGTTTTCCAATTCATAATTAGATATAATGATGCCTTAAAGTTGTTTTGCAAATTCTCCATTGATCCAACCATGTTCTTCATCTCAATTTTTGGCACTTTGCCGATGACCAATTTCTCATTATGGTGGCTAGGCAATTTGGACTTGTCCTTCAAATAAACACTGCACCTTTGACTTGTAAGAGAAAACTCTAACCTTTTGAACGTTGATTTGTGGAATTTTCTTCAATGATGCCACTACCTTGCTGCATTGTTTAACACCTCGATCATGGATTGCAATTTCCAAATTGTCACGTAGTTGGAGACGTTGAACTTCAACCAAAACGTTCTTGTTAATTCTACCGGAGCTAAACTATTACCGGAGCTAAACTTTCTTGTTAATTCTTTTATGTGCAAAATCTATGGCTGGTGATATTTCCCCCGCTATTTAGGCTGTGATTATACGAAATAATGTGAACCAGCGTAGGAGAACTAATACAAAAGCTTAACCCTAATATCATTTTAGAAAAATCGCTTCATCCAAATAAACTGATAGACAAATTACGATTCAACGATAATATTAAGTCGTGTTCCAACAGCACTAACAGCCGTTATATCTCAATCATATATTATTACTATAAACGAATGATACAAAATCTTTAAAAGCAGAGAGCAGCATCTTACTTTCTTCTTAAACAAACCGTGTTTTGATTATTCCAAGCAGTCTTTATTGACTGATAAATCAAGAGTAAGATGCATGAGGCGTAGCTGCCTAGCATATTCCGACGACGATAAGAAAATTCAAACCATCCTTAAGCCTAGACTATGCAATGTACTTATTAGTTTTGGATCGTTACAAAATAGACTGTGAAACCTAATAACCTTGTTAAAAAACAAGACGTACAATAACATTGTTAAAAATGAGACGTACTTCAATTTCAATTATCAAGGATTTTTTATTCTAATTTCCAGTTTTTCTTTTTCTTTTATTTTGGCATCATTTCCTCCGTGGCAACGAAAGCGGTTGTTGAGGCCATTGAACGACTTCTACAAATATATTTAAAAATAATAATAATGAATAAATCGAAGGAAGATATGGCCATGAACTTCATTGCCCTTACTAACGACATATACTGACATACAATGTTTGTTACAACCTAATTTTTCCCTATCTCCTTTTTCTAATACGCGTGCCTAGACTTTTAACCAAAAGCAAAAAAAAGAATAATCAACGGTAGTTGAACTTGAGCCACGTTTTACTTTCCCATTCTTGATCTTCTGATAATATGGACTATAAATTAACATTCCAGCAATTGCACCAGCACTGAGTATAATTCACACTTCTTGTAATACTAAGTCCAAGCAAAAATATATGGCACCAACAAATGGCACTATCCTGGCAACCCAGTCCTGGGATCTTACTGATTTTGTTGTAAACAAAGGTCACGGAGTGAAGGGACTCTCCGAAATGGGACTCAAAAGCCCGCCAAAACAATTTCACCAACCCTTGGAAGAAAGATTCAGTGAGAAAAAAATCATGGACCAAGTATCAATTCCCCTCATTGATATGTCAAAATGGGAGAGTCCTGAAGTCGCAAAATCCATTTGCGATACCGCTGAGAATTGGGGATTTTTCCAGATTGTGAATCATGGTGTGCCCCTGGAAGTACTCGAGAGAGTAAAGGAAGCTACCCACAGGTTTTTCGCGTTACCGGCAGAGGAGAAGAGGAAGTACTCAAAGGAGAATTCACCAATAAATAATGTCAGATACGGCTCAAGCTTTGTTCCTCATGTGGAAAGGGCTCTGGAGTGGAAAGACTTTCTCAGCCTGTTTTATGTTTCTGAGGAAGAAACTTCTGCTTTTTGGCCTCCTGTTTGCAAGTAAGTGTCAATATACATACACACATACAGACACACTCTTTCATGTACTAGGATTGTATACTGAACGTTATTATTTTCTTTTGTACGTTCTTTTCTTTCCCCCTCTTTCGGCCCGTAGGGATGAAATGTTGGAGTACATGAGGAGTTCTGAAGTTCTCATCAGACGTTTAATGCATGTGCTAGTAAAGGGGCTAAACGTGAAACGAATTGATGAAATAAGAGAACCTATGTTGTTGGGCTCAAGAAGAGTTAACCTCAACTATTATCCTATGTGTCCCAATCCTGAACTCACAGTTGGGGTAGGCCGTCATTCAGATATTTCAACACTCACTATCCTCCTCCAGGATGACATTGGGGGACTTCACGTGCGAAAAGACAACGGTACTGAATGGATTCATGTCGCTCCAATTAGCGGATCACTCATTATCAACGTTGGTGATGCATTGCAAATCATGAGCAATGGTCGATACAAAAGTGTTGAGCATTGTGTGATTGCCAATGGAAGCCAGAACAGGATTTCGGTCCCCCTTTTCGTGAACCCAAAACCTGAAGCCATACTCTGTCCTTTCCCCGAAGTGCTTGCAAATGGGGAGAAGCCACTGTATAAGCCAGTTCTGTGCGCAGACTATTCCAGGCATTTCTATACCAAGGCACATGATGGGAAGAAAACTATCGACTTTGCAAAGATAAGCGACATTTGAAATGAAAATAAGTGAATGCCTAGCTAATTGTTATCTTGATGAAAATAAAGTGCACGGAGATGAAGGTGGGATTCAGTGAATAATGCTGAGGCCAGTTCTTCACTCCTGATATGGAAAATAAATTTATTGTTATGAAGGGTTTTACTCTGGCTTCAAAGCTCTATGTAGTTGTTTCTATTTTTCATATAAATAAATTGTATTTGTGTTCTGTGCATGTTTTTTTCTGACACTTTACGAGATCTTTTTGAAGTTACCAGAAACCTTAAAGATATTTATTTTTAGAACTTTATTGCTGTCATGATCGTAATTATGATGATACGTCCTTATGGTTTAATGATACTCTGGTATTTGTCTTCAACCTCAAGTCCAGTTCAAGCTTAAGTCTAAATGTTTAAATTTGGATGGATCCAGGTTTTGAATAAGACCTGGCTAAATTAATTTTTCAGTTGAAGCAGCAAAATATATAGTAACAAATTAAACATCACGAACCTTGCTCTTAACAACATATATATGTGTGTGTGTTAAAAATTAAAAAAAAAAAGAAAAAATATGAAAAATTAGCTCATAGGGCATCTCCAATGTAGCACTAAACCTAACACCAAATCACCTTTTACACCATTTTTTATGTAAAATATTTCTCCAATGTAATACCAAAATCAACACCAAAATAGTGTAATGAATAGTATTGCACCAAATATGGTGCAATACTATTCATTTGCACCATATTTGGTGCTAGGAAAAAAAAGTCTCAAATATCCTTATTACTTTATCTTATTTACATATATTTCCTATTTTATATAATATTTTAAGTTATTATTATTATTTTTGTTATTATTTTAATTTTTAAATATTATACTAATATTTTAAATAAAAATTATTCAACAGAAAAAATTAATAATAAAAATAAAATGCCAATAACATTAATTACTAGATTACATATTACAAAATTAAAAATACAAAATTAAATTAACACAAATTAAAAAAGTTACTACTATTAGCATAAATTAGAACAATTATTTAGTAATGTGAGAGATCATTATTAAATCCTCCAAGATCATTATTGTTGTTATTTATTGTTATTGTATTTTTCTATATTAATGTAATGTTTAATTTTCATAATGCACTTATTATTGTTATTGTATTTTTCTACATTAATGTATTGTTTAATTTTCATAATGTACTAATTTAGTTAATTAAATGCAAATTTAATAATTTTCTATATTTTTTTTGTTAATTGGTATAAAATTACTTATTACTTAATTATCTATATTAATAGTTATATTTATTGTGTTAATTGAATTAATTCTTGAGAATTAAAGGAATAAAAGAAGAATATTTTTTTTGGTGTAAAATTTGGTGTAAATGGGTCAGAGATGAAATAGTAATTTGATGTGAAAAATGTACATTTTTAGTGTTGGTGTTACACCAAAATGGTGTTATGCATTGGAGATGGTTAACGTAATTGTAATAGAAATTATAAAATTGTATGTATCATGAAATATTATTTCTTCAAATTCTTTTTTAATTTCAATAATAGAGAGTAGGTGAAATAATAGAATAATTTGATACAATTATTAAAGAATGAGCAAGTCTAATTGTAAAGGAAATAAACCATGAAAAAGTTATTGCTATATATTCATCAATTGTGGCGATTTTGTAACATTCCATTACTAGTGACAATAGTGTCTTTATTTTCTTCAATAAAGATATGCTTTGTTCAATTGAAATGGTAAATTACTCCTTTCATATTGAATTTAAAAATCCCTTGTAAGAGTAACGTAAGTATAAAAGGTATTTCAATTATTTTAGGAGAGATCGAATCTAGGACACACTATAAAAATAATGAAATTCACGTTCTTATATAACAAATCATAAAACTTTGTGGCTCTTAAAGAATTTTTCTTCGTCGAGGTTAGACTTTTGCCTAGGATTGGCAAAATTCGGATCCGGATCCACATATATATAAGTGCATCCGGATCTAGATCTATATTTATTTTTCTATATCCAAATCCACATCCAAATTTGAAAAAAAAAAAGTGAATCTAGATGTGGGTAATACTTGCAAACAGATGTAGGTGGATATTTCGGATATCTGGATCCACAAAATAAAAAATCAATAATTTAATATATAATTTAAAAAATAATAATTTACTTAATAATATCAAATAAAATTCAATAATTAAAAATTTAACATGAATAACATACAACATCATAAATCCATAAATAAAATTTAATTTTAATTTTTAATATATGTTTTTAATTTGATTTTTCATTTAAAATAAAATTTAACCGGATCTAGATATCTAGTTTTCTGGATGCACTTACAACTAGATCCGAATCCGGATCCGTGTGGATCACAACTTTCCACATATGGATTCGCATTTTTTAATATGCAGATCTACATTTTTCCTGGAAGATGCAGGCTATATCTGGATTTTTAAATTTTATTTAATTAATTGTTTAGAGATGCATTTTCTTTTTAATATGTAAAGTCACATAAAGTGAAAAAAAAAGACTTAATTAAATATAATCTAATGAACTTCTTAATTTGTTACATAAAATATGATAAAAATTCATACTACTATATAATCAATTAAAATTAAAAACTAATATGCATTGCATTCGCATTAAAAAAAGCCGACTCATGACTTAAGAACAAACCAAAACTGCCTACGTGCCCCTAAAGATGATCCCCAAAAATAGCCCCACAAGTAGCATCACCTGGATTTCCTTTTGAGAAGCTATTACAATTTATCTTTATTTAGCCCATAGGAGGAGCTCGCCGATTCCAAATCTGACATTTCGGAGCTTGGTATAATTTAAAATTGATTTAAGTTAACTAATACTTACAAATATATCTTCTCAAAAAAAAAAAAAATACTTACAAATATATGAATGATTTTAGCCGAAAATAAATAGATTATGTCTAAACTTATGTACTAACATGCCAATAATATAAGGTTCATTGACTATCTTTTATGGTAGGCCGATTCCTTCAACCAAAGTCTTTCTTAGATAAAAGAATAGGTTTATGTTGAGTATGAAAGCAAATCCAGAGATTCAAAACGACAGAGGATCTTGTGTTTTGAAGCTGGAACCACTTAAGCCAAACGACAAGAAATACGTGCGTTTTGATGAGCAAATAAAACACTCCTTGAAAAGACATTTAAGTCTACCGTTTAGCTTTGAGTTAAGCAAGTGAATATCACGTGTTTGTGAACAGCTCACAGGGTTCGTTAAATGCCGTTAATGCACAAGGAACTCACGTGAGTTGCTGGGAATGCTCTGGGTTCGTTATGAAGCTGTGGTGAAGCAGCTGGTTCTGGTTCAACGGTTTTGGGTGATTAGCGAGCTATAGAGAGAGAAAGGGCTGGTATAAATGAGGAGTCCAGATCTTGTATTGGAGCTCATGGCATTGCTCTGTAAATCATCTTGAGAATCAATAAGACTGATCATATTTGCCTTCCGGTGGATGTAAGTTAGAGAAATCCCGCTGAACCACGTAAAATCTCACTTGTTCTTTGTTCATTCTATATCTTTTGTTTTCTTTGATTCTGGTTGGTTAGTCGTCACATTCCATTGATTAAACTTAGTCAAATTCTTCAGTCATCAATCTTGAAGCATCTTGGTAAATTTGGTTGGTGATCTTGGGCAGGATCTGAGGTTGTTTGATTTGTGTATAGCACCCTAAGTCCTACAGTTTATGTGAGTCATAAATTGTACAATGTAGATGCCTTTATATTGGCTCTGGAAAACAGATAAGGATGATAAATATGACGTACGTAAACAAGAAATACTAAACTAGCTAGGAAAAAAATGTGAATAAAGACAAATTCAATTTATTGAAATGACAAATTGAATTCAGTAAATAGAGTGTTGCAACATGAGTAAAACCCTTAAACAACGCATATATTTTGATATCCAGGAGTGAAGAACTGGTCTCAGCATTAGTCATGGAAATCAAACTTCATGACCTTGCTCTTTGTTTTTATCAAGATAACAATTGGCTAGGCATTCACATATTTTCATCGCAAACGTTGCTTATCTTTGCAAAGGCGATAGTTTTCTTCCCAACATGTGCCTTGGTATAGAAATGCCTAGAATAGTCTGCTCACAGAACTGGCTTATACAATGGCTTCTTTCCATTTGCAAGCACTTTAGGAAAAGGACAGATCAGTATGCCTTCAGGTTTCGGGTTCACGCAAAGGAGGACCAAAATCATGTTCTGGCTTCCATTGGCAATCACACAGTACTCAATACTCGTGTGTCGACCTTTGCTTATGATTTGCAATGCATCCCAAATGTTGATAATGAATGATCCGCTAATTAGAGAGACATGAATCCAGCCATTACCATTATCTTTTCGCACGTGAAGTCCCCCGATGTCATCCTGGAGGAGGATAGTGAATGTTGAAATATCTGAATGACGGCCTACTCCCACTGTATGTTCAGGATTCGGACACATAGGATAGTAGTTGAGGTTGACTCTTCTTGAACCCAACAACATAGGGGCTCTTATTTCATCAATTCTTTTGACGTTTAGCCCCTTGACTAGCACAGCATTAAACGTTTGATGAGAACTTCAGAACTCTTCGTGTACTCTAGCATTTCATCCCTACAAGCGCAAAGAAAAAAAACAAAATCGTAACGTTTAGTCCACAATGTTAGGGCTTGTTTGGCTTTCAAGTGCTGTAACTTAAAACGTATAGTTTGTTGTTTTAAAAAAAACAGTAAATAAAAGTCAATAGTTACTGTAACTTAAAAGTTATAGTTTGTTGTTCTAAAAAAGAAACAGTAAACAAAAGTCAGTGGTTAGTAAATATGACTTTTAAGCAATAAGTTTGACAAAAATAATGAATATATTATAAGTTGTTCATCATATAAGTGGTGGATGAAATTAATTTAGCTTCCAAGTTATAACAATTATTTTTTATCGAGTACTTTAATGTTATAACTTATAAGCTATAGCTACCAACTTCAATTTCAAACAGTACATTTAAAGTATTCATGTATTTATTGGCACTTGCTTGCAAACAGGAGGCCAAAAAGCAGCAATTTCTTCCTCAGAAACATAAAACATGCTCAGAAAATCTTTCCATTCTAGTGCCCTTTCCGCATGAAGAACAAAGCTTGAGCCGAACCTGGCATTATTGGTTGGTGAATTCTCCTTTGAGTACTTCCTCTTCTCCTCTGCTGGTTACACAAAAAACCTGTGAGTTGCTTCCTATTTGGGAAGAAACAAAAAAGATAGTAGTAGAACACCACATGTCGATGAGGCACCATGACAATCACTGTACACCTCTGGGGTATTCGACCTACTCCCTATAACTTGGTATCCGGGGCACCCGACCTACTCCTTAAAACTCGGTACCCAAGGTACTCGGTCTATCTCACAAAACTTAGTACTTGGGGTACTATGCCTACCCCCTATAACTCAGTACCCGGGGTGTTCGACCTACCCCCCAAAACTTGGTACCCGGGTACCCAACAGAACATAAGCGAAATAATCAAGGAAAAGTATCAAAAAAGTTGGTTACGAGAAACGTCTCCATTGCCTAAAAGATAATATTTGATTTTGTGAAAATCATATATCAAAATATCATGTCGAAAAAGTGGTGACAATTGGTTGTCACCACTGTAAAAAAGTGAAGCACGTTGCCCTTAGGACAGTGGTCCTTAGCCGCCTTACCAGAAAACCTCTATTAAAGTACTTTGGACCACTCTCCAGCCTATGCCACGTATCTAAAGGGATAAATACGTCGTGAAACGCCTTCTTGTGTTTCAAGCATGCTCCCAAATGGCCTAAAATCATAAAAAGGTAAACGGACAACCAAAAACCATTAGAAATACGCCACGTAACAGCCGATGTACTGCATATATAAAGGCATCCAAGTTTATTTTCATCATTCATGATCACACACTCCACAAAAAACCTTATTTAACTTTAAACCACGATTTCAAAGAGCTAGCAAGCTCTCGTTACCATAAGAAAGCTTGAGTTGCTGACTTGAGTGTCAGAATGTGAACACTAGGACACCTCGACTTCACATCTAACTTCATTTTCATTGTTTTGCAGGTTACAAGCTCACCTTAAGAGACCTCATCTCCAGATTTGAACCTCTCAATGTCATCACCATCCCCCCACTCTCCTTGCCTCCCTTCAGATCTTAAAAATATTACACACAACGACCTATAGTGAGGTACCCTGGTTTCCCCATAAAATAAATTTATTATTCTAGATATGTTTTCCTTTTTCCTTTGCACCCAAAATCTATCTAAAACACTTCCTTTATTGTGTTGAGTACTTCCAGGGGCACACCATGATTCACAATCTGGAAAAATCCCCAACTCTCAGCGGCATCGCAAATGGATTTTCAGACTTCTTGACTCTCTCATTTTAACTTATCAATGAGGGGAATTGATACTTGACCCAAGATTTCCTTCTCACTGAATCTTTCTTCTACGCGTCGGTGGAATTGTTTTTGGAGGCTTTTGAGTCCCATTTCGGAGAGACCCTTCACTCCATGACCTTTGTTTATAACAAAATCAGCAATATCCCAGGACTCAGTAGCGAGGATAGAGCCATTAGTTGGTGCCATATTTGCTTGGAGACTTAGCTCTGCAAGATGGATGGTTTATACTTGGTGATGTTACAATTAGTTAACATCATTAATGCCTATTTATGCTACGTTGATGCATTTGTACTTTTCATAAACAAAGGAAATTTCTAATGTAATTTCTTTTTGTTACTTTATTGTCTTACTTTTTTTTGAAGTGAAAACTAGAAGATTAAGATGGTATAAAAAAGTCTTTCTAAAGGCCCGACCTATCATTAAATGGTCTTTTATTGTTTCACTTCATCCTTCATAAGAACTTGTCATTGAATAGTTTGATGTCGCCAATCGTCTTTCCTGAATCTTTCCTTCTTGGGTTTGGGGTTAAGGAGTGATCAATTAATGGTAGAGTAGTTGGAGAATATACATATAGACACACACACACACACACTCTTTTGAATATATGATATGCTACAAATACTTGGTGCAAAAGAATGTGTACAAATTAATGTGGCCTAGCATGATGCGATATTTGTAGTGAAATGGTATTTTACTTTATTGCCACACTTGTTTATAATAATACAAAGGACATTTTCAATTTTTTTTAATTTTCTAGTCAATTTTGTTTCCATTTTTTCTTGATGGGGACATTATTTAAGCAATTAAATCCTTCGCATAACTAATAATTTCATGAGATAAATAACATATATTTAATAGCCAATAAATTTCTTGATATATCATGTCACAAATACATTTTCTAAATTTACTTGAAGCTTAATAATCATATTAATGAGTAATTAATTGGTTAAAGATCAATGTCACAATATTTTTTTCAAATAGTACTATTCTTATTGTACGAAAAATGCTTTTTTAGTACAATAAATACATTGAGATAAATGACAAAGTTTTCGAAACTTAAATAGCCATTGTTTGCCGTAAGTAATTAATTTTTATTGTCAGTAATTAAATAGCCATTTTTTTCTCTACACCAAGCACAACTCATTTAGATTTAAGGGCTTTTTTGGTTTTTAGTGGTCTGTGAAAAAGAGCGCAATAATATTTTTACGTTAGAGTCCTACTCTAAAACAAAGAATATTTTAAATTCTCTGGCAATTCTGTCACCATATTTGTCTGTCAAAACAGTACTACTCTTATTTACAGATAATGCAACACAGCTAACTTTATGTGAGCAAGCGGCAAAGAATTTTGAGCTCATGGTAGTGTTTATTTATTTTTCGGCCCAAATCTAAACAGTTCTGCATTCGGCTTTCAATAAATCTCAGAAAGCCCCGGTTAGTATTTTCAGATTAATTACAAATTTGTTTTTAACAAAAACTACTAAAATGGACGTCAAAACTCTCCAGATTTTATTGGCTTTGATCATTAATTGTTGATAACAAGCTTCATTTCTCCAAATGGCCTTAAGAACCTTTGTTTTTCTTCTAGGTCAGAACAAATAACAAGTTAAGAAACACCCTGTAGAGAGTAATTTATGTAGAAGATAAGAGAAGTTTCTTCTCAACGTTTTGTTACTTTGATACCAATGAATAAACAATAAAAGATCTTTTCGGAAGGGACTTGGGAAATAGCTGTAGAAATTGGTGAAGAAGAATTTGAAAGTTGAATAGTTGATCAAATCAAATCAAAAGCAACAGAAAGGGTAGAGGCTGCTGGTTGCATCGTAGAAGTTTGTTTTTTAAAATTTTAAAGGTTATGTTTTGACTGATTGAGTGTTCTTAGTATTTCATAAAGCTTGGCTCAAGCCCGCATTTTCCCATCATTTTCCCATCCCTAAGGAGGTGAAAAATATTGAATTCACTCTTATTAATTTCATAATCCTTATAATTCAGACTTTTCTTCCATATATATTTATATATCATGAAGGGTATTGTTAGGGATGCTGACATTTTAGTATAACAAAAGCAAGCAACAATTGAAATATTTATAAGTTACAATGGCAATGATTCCTATCATTTATGCATGATATATTTAATTTGATAATGATTCATAATGGTCATTGTTGAGAAGAATCTTTAATTAGGATCATAAAATAAAGGGAAATTATCAATTTCTCCTTATTGAAGTCAATATATACTACTTAACCCTTATTATTTTCATAACATCTAAAAACCTTATTGGCACAAAATATTTAAACGAAAAGAAGGGTAAATAGGTCATTTATTTGATAAATTATATTGGAAATATGAAAATATATTTATTATAAGAAAAATGTTCAAAATTAATAAAAACTAAACGAAAAATACCTTATTATTAATTTTTTATTCTTACCAAAATATATATTTCTCATTTTTAGTACTTTATTTTATTTATATGTTTAATTTATAATAAATATGAATAAAAATATATTTCAAATAAGGGTAATAATATAAAATTATGTTGTTGGGAAGGTTATTGGATATTATGAAAACAATAAAAGGGTAATTGGTATATAATAATTTCAATTGGAGAAAATTGACAATCTCTCTTAAATAAATGATTCTTATACTAGATTTTTTTTTCTTAATGTTTTTCATACAAATAATGATTAAAACTAGCATCTCATTTGTTAAAATTAATCATTTCTCCCTAGTATTTCAAAACTCATCAAAATACCAATTATGGTAAAAAAAAAAAAGGCTCAATGTGGTCCTATCTTGTAGTACATAAACCTCTTCTTATGTATCTATTTTTTGGCCATTAATTGATAGGCACACATAATATGGATGTAATGAATTAATAGGATGATGTTATACAATGAGAGCACTTGAGATTTTTATGAGGATAAAACAAGAAGCCCAATTAGACTCATCACTATTGATATCGACTAACGGCCGCCACCATTGTACTCAGTGTGGCTTGAACTTTCAGTTCTGAGCTTCCCGTCACCGTCGGATGAATTCCGGTGACCGTTGACCGGCAAGGGTATTTCGATAATTTCACACTCTAAGTGTAATTTTGTAATTTCAGATTTTGTGGATATTTTAGTAATTACTGAAATTGAGAATAAAGTATGATTTTGAGGTTAATTTGGTAATTTTGATATGAGGGTATTTTGGTAATATTGAATTCAAGGGTAATTCGGTAAATTCATAAATTTGAGGGTAAATATGTAATTTGTGGAATCAGTGGATAAATTGGTAATTTTAAGCTAGGGCAATGAGGTAATTTGAGATTTCAAGGGTAATTCGGTAATTTAAGTCGTTAAGGACATTTTGGTAAATTTACGCTCCGAGGGTAATTTCGTAATTTCTGACATTGTGGTTATTTATGTGATTTGAATTGAGGACAATTTAGTAATTGAATATTCTGAGGATAATTTGGTAAAATAATGATGATGGGGCATTTTGGTAATTTTGGCATGTAGGGGTATTTCGGTAATTTTGTGCATGCGGGAATAGTTTATTGTTGGTAAATATTCGTTTTGAGAATTGTTATGTAAGATTAGTTGTATTTCAAATTTACGAAGAATGTTTATGTCGTTTCCTTGATTAGGAGGATCCGCGAAATGAGAATCAACCCGCGGACGTTGTCGACACCGAGTCTAGACATTGTCACTGTGAGTGGAATATACAAAATCTATTTTCAAAGTACATGATGATTTTATGATACAGTGCAGTATATTTTGATAAATAAGTATTTGATGTTTCGATTTAATGATTTCTAGAAAATTAATTTTTATCTATGTGTTGATATTTATTGTTATTAAGAATGAGTTTGATTAATGATTTTATTATCATTTTTGAGTAAATGCATGATATTAGAATTGAACAGATTTGAGATTTGTTTAATAGAAAGAAAATGAGATTTCAGATGTGATTATATGTTTATGTACATAACTATAAATGATTGTTTTGGAAATCATTAGACAATACCCTTCCCCTCCAGATACAGTGATACAGATCAGTTATTGAGATACAGAGATACAGTGATACATATATGGGATACATATCAGTTATTGAGATACAAAGATATAGTGATACAGATATAGGATACAGATAAGTTATTGAGATACAGAGATACAATGATACAAATAAGAGATACAGACAATTGAGATACAGATGAGATACAAGCCTTTGGGGCCCGTCTGAGTACACACAGAGGCTTTGGGCCGTGTGCTTGGGCGCTTTTGTCATTTGGGGACTAGATTATGCATGCACAGATATGATGAGATATGAAATAGTATTTCCCTGTCTATCCGTGTAGTTCCAGGGCATTACGTTACCCAGATAGTACGTCATTGCCCGTCCGTTGAGGTCCGGATATGACGAGATTATTTCTCTGGGTACTTGTTTGATGATAGTTTTGGTATTCAGTATTTGATATGATAAGTATTATGTTTCCATTGATTTTATGCAGATTTATGTAATATAGTATTTCAGCGACTGATTTGAATTAAATAAGTTTGTATAAGTTCTTATGATATTCTGATGAAATTGATTTGAGAAATTGATGATTTGAGAAAGATTAAATCATTTTAAAAAAATTGATTTTTCAAAAGGGAAAATATCCACCGTCCACCTATTTTTTACACCTTTTTAAAAAATACACAATTCCTTCATTTTTTTGCTAGAATCCACCTAAAGTTACATTTTTTTTCACTTTTCCACTTCCGTTTGGAATCCGTTAAGAAAACTAACGGAAACTTTAAAAAATGACCATTTTACCCCCAAAACGAAAATTACAATTTCACCTTAAAAATTATAAAAAATAATCAGATTAAATCTAATAATTTTCCCTATCGGTCAATAAAGAAATTAATTCCACAACCATCAAATGCATGTTTTTTTAAAAAATATGTCGGTAATTAGAATGCTAAATTATAACAGTAATATTAAAAATAGCCCAATCTCACAAACCATCAATTGAATTTAAGATAAGTAAAGTTTTATTATTCATTGAGTTATAATCTCTAGTAGTTAAGATTTTTTTGTACTTCATTAACGTACCAATAATGATATTCATCATTAAATCTTATTATTTTTGGCATTTTTTAGGGTGAAATTATAATTTTCGTTTTGGGGGTAAAATGGTCATTTTTTAAAGTTTCCGTTAGTTTTCTTAACGAATTCCAAACGGAAGTGGAAAAGTGAAAAAAAATGTAACTTTAAGTGGATTCCAGCCAAAAAATGAAGGAATTGTGTATTTTTGAAAAAGGTGTAAAAAATAGGTGGACGGTGGATATTTTCCCTTTTCAAAATTATTATCCACTTACTGAGTTTATTGAGTTTTATACTTATCCCGTTTTTATTATATTCCCCCCCCCCCCCACAGGAGATTTGCAGGTATATCAGTCGACTTAGTAACGAATGTTAGTTTTGAATTTGTGGCCACATGATATTGCTAGAATGTCATAGATTTAATACTGTGATATTTGGGATATTGCGAATTGTATTTATTTATTATATTTTGTAATTAAGGATAATCATTATATTTTAACATTAGAATGATTTAGATGGTATTTGGTATGTTGACTTGAGAAGTCGGTTGTAGAGGATGGAAGAATATTAAATTATTTTTGGAGTATTATTTTGTAAATTGCAGGTTGGGAATATTTTATTTATAAGGGAGATTCTGCCGAATTTTTATAGAATTAATAGATATCATAATTAATATCGATTCAATTTTACGAGTTTAGATAGACTCGCCTTGGGAGTGCGGGGCAGCTCGTTTCAGTTTCTATGCGCATCTCTATCTCAGGCATAAACTCTGACTACGTACATTGACCTGAAAGACCTTTACTGGGAATAAATATGAGAAAGAAGGAAACGATATTGAATTTTCTTAGCAAATATTTGATACTGATTGCATTCCCTGCATTTGAATGGTTCTAGAAAGAAAAGTGTGCTCTTGTCATAGAGATGGTGAGAAATTTCAACATTCAAAAGATCAAAGAGGAGTCTTATTCAATCTTGGTGGCTTTAAACAGTTGCACTTTCACTCATGACACCATTCAATTTTATGTCGTAATTCAGTGAGCGTACGGTGGCGTTTGTTTTTTAACTTAATGTATTTTTTAACTTAATGATTTAAAGTGACTTAATTTAATTAATTAAGTTAATTAGAGGTGTTTGTTTTTATAACTTAATGAGACTTTTTAAATAATTTTGACTTAATAAAATAAGCTAATTTTTTTTACTTTTTCCTTAATGGAGAAATCTGAATTAAGTCAGTTACTTACTAATGTCAAAAATATCCATGTTTTATAATTTATTTTTAATGTCTATCCCAAAACTTACTCATAGATATTTACCCCACAAAAAAATATCTCTATTTTTTCTTTCTTATATTATATACGATAAAATTTGAAATTTATGGTATTTTATATATTAAAATTTCAAAATAATTATGTATTCACTTGCATATAGTTTTACTTATAAATGTTAAAATATTGTTGTATTTAATAAATTATTTATTTAACATTCAAATTTAATAAGGATACAAATGTAAAAGTACATATTTTCAGCTTTTTAAGTTGAAAAAAAACAACTTAATACTTATTTTTTGAGATTCATACGAAAAAATAAACATATTATTCAGATTCAGACATTCAGACCTATTCAGAATTCAGACTAATTCAGATCTATTCAGATTTCAGACAAAAAAACAAACGCCACCTACGTCTATTTCATCGTGTCGTGCTTAACAAGTTGCACTGAAATGCCTGAGAATGAATAGGAGAAAAAGGAATTATTATTGGATTTTCTCACCAAATATTTGATACACGTTGCCATTCCTACGGACAAGTAGTGGTGACAACTTACTAGAAAACTATTAAATTCATTGTCATAGAAAGAAAATTATTCTATTCTCATAAAGATGACGATGATGGGAAAATTTCATTTTGAAAAGAGTTAGGGGCTGTTTGTTTGTTTTAACTTAATGATTTAATTGATTTAATTTCAACCAATTAAGTTATTAAGGTGTTGTTTGTTTTTTAGTCTAAAGTTTGAATTTATTTTTTTTCAGACATTTATTTATTTTAAGTTGTTTTTTTTAACTTATCACTTATTATCTGACAATTCTATCTGAAAAGAAAAAAAATATAAAAAGTCTACTTTTATCTTAAGTCTGAAGTCTAAATGGAAAATTTTAATTTCAAATCTCCAAAATACCCTTAACAATTCATGCATTTCTAATATTATGTATATAAACCTAATATTTTTGTATTATTCTTGAAGTTATTTTTTTAATTATATAGCCACAAACTCTTGTACAAACTGATGTGGCGTTAATTCATTGGTTGAACAAAATATCTCTTAGTCCACATGATTTATTTCTATTATTTTATATTTTATTCAACTAATGAATTAATGTCACATCAGTTTGTATAAGATAAATTTGTACAAGCGTTTGTGATTGTATCGTCACTCATTTTTTTAATTGCTTTAAATTTTTATTCACATGATAACATTTATTAAACTAAAATATTGAACAAATCAAATTATGTCCATTCTAATGAATCAAAAATAAAATAATAGTGTTGACTTTATAATAAATTTGATGTTATAATTACATCTTTTATTAAAAATTTAAATTAAGATTAATAATGATAGTATTTTTTTTAATGCTACCAAACTAATCAACCTGTGAAAATTATAAATTGTGAAGAACAAATATATGCACTACTTCAAACGATATTTATGTCAAACTACTAGCTTTTAAGTCTTTCTCTTCAAATGTTGAAAAAGAAAAAGCAAATATGTCATTCAAACATTTTTATTCAGACATCTTCAGACTTCAACTAAATTCAGATCTATTTAGATTTCAGATAAAAAAACAAATACAACCTAAGTCTGCTTATGTTTTTTAACTTAATGAAGATTTTCAGCAATTAAGTCATTAAGTTAATTTTTTTTAGCTTTTTACTTAATCTAAAAAGCTTGAATGCTATCATTAAAAGATATTTTCCAAAATATGCCTATCTAATTAATTAATGCGTTTCAGCCTGTGGACATCATTTTCTTTGCTTATGCATGGTTCCCTGGTAATTCTATTGTAATTGGTAATTCGAGATTTCTGTAGGGTTTTGCCCTGTTTCTTTACACATTTTTTGAGTTCGATATTTCTTGATGCACGATATATTAATAGTTTAAAGCCCTTTCATTTTCTACTGTTAGGTTGGTGTACTAGTAAAAGACCAAATATTCCTCCCAGAAGAGTCTCCGTTTTGCGACATGATCAGGGGGGGCTTCTCCAGCGGTGACTTAAGGGTTTTAAAGTAATTTTCTTTTTTGGTTGGGCAATTGTATTCAGATTTTGGGATATAAAGGACTAAATAATCAATTTAGGCTTTGTTGACTTCTCTATTTTTTAAAAATTGAAAAAGAAAAAGAATTTATTGTCAAAGGAGTTTTGGTGAGTTTTAAAAATTGAGGAAAATGGTTAATTTCACCAAAGGAGGGGGTTTTGGTTAATTTCCCTGGATTTAAGGATTTTATTGATGATCATGACACATGCTGCTTCTATTTTATTGATGATAACACATAAAATAATATACAACAAAAATGTATCAAAACTTTGGTTAGTTTTGTCTACTTGCAGTCATAAAATTATTGAATTTTTGGTTCTATGTTCAATAATTTTATGCTAATAACATGCATGAAGCTCACATATTCATCGATCAGGAATTTTTTTTTGACACTGGATTTTCTTTTTAAAATTTATTATCATTATTATTTTATAACACTGGATTATATAGGCTAATATATACATACATTTAAGGACATGAATCATGCTGGTTCACCGAACATGCCAAGAGGTCAATCATGCCCTTCATGTACGCTAATATAACAATTTGAGCCTGGATAAGTGCACTATAAATAGCTTGGCATAGAAATCATGTTATTGCACAAAAACAAGCTTCTTTATTCTTCAAGCTAGTCCCTCACAATTAATTAATGGCACCAACAACAGCTTCATTGAGTGACTTCTCGGATGTCACTGATTTTGTCGTAAACCAAGGAAATGGAGTGAAGGGCCTCTCTGAAATGGGACTCAAAGCCCTCCCTAAGCAGTATATCCAATCCTTGGAAGAAAGATTCAGTGAGAAAAAAATTGTACCCCATGAGTCCATTCCTATTATTGATATGTCAAAGTGGGATGATCCTGAAGTTGCAAAATCCATCTGTGATGCTGCTGAGATGTGGGGATTCTTTCAGGTTGTGAACCACCGTGTTCCCCTTCAAGTACTCGACAGAGTCAAGGCGGCGACTCACCGGTTTTTCGGGTTGTCAGCAGCGGAGAAGAACAAGTATTCCAAGGAGCTTTCGCCTTCTAACAATGTGAGGTTTGGCACAAGCTTTAACACTCAGGCTGAAAAGGCTCTTGAGTGGAAGGATTATCTTAGCTTGTTTTATGTTTCTGATGATGAAGCTTCTGCTTTGTGGCCTCCTGCATGCAAGTAAGGAAACTGAACTCTTTATCCGTTTAAATTTACTAAAACATGCGCTTACACTCGAAGAATTAATATTCTTCTCCCATGATCTGAGCTTACCTAACTTATTAGAAGATCTTTTAATTAACACATATTTGTTGTTGTGCATGTCTAGTCAAAATCTATTTGTTTTTGTTATTTCTCTCTTTTGAAGAATCAATTGCCACCAATACCTGCTCAGGTTAAAACTCACATGAGGAGACAATCGAGGTTCTAATTAATAATATATCCAGCATGGACATAGACATGGAGTTAATTGACTTTTTTTGCTTGTAGGGATGAAGTGTTGGAATACACGAAGAGCTCTGAAGTCCTTATCAAACAGCTGTTGAAAGTGTTGATGAAGGGGCTTAAAGTGGAGGGAACTGATGAAGAAAAAGAAGCTCTCTTGATGGGTTCAGTGAGAACTAATCTCAACTACTATCCAATTTGTCCAAATCCTGAACTCACTGTTGGAGTAGGCCGCCATTCCGATGTTTCAACACTCACCATCCTCCTTCAGGATGATATCGGAGGTCTCTACGTGCGTGGAAATGATGGCGAAAGCTGGATTCACGTCCCTCCTATTAGTGGATCCCTTGTGATCAACATTGGTGATGCATTACAAATAATGAGCAATGGTAAATACAGGAGTGTTGAACATTGCGTGATAGCAAATGGAAGCAGCAACAGGATTTCGGTTCCCATTTTCATCAACCCGAGACCTCAAGATATAATAGGTCCTTTTCCAGAAGTGCTTGCAAGTGGGGAGAAGCCAGTTTATAAGCAAGTTTTATACAAGGATTATGTGAAGCATTTCTTCAGAAAAGCTCATGATGGGAAGAAAACAGTTGATTTTGCTAAGCTAAGCATTTTCTAAGAATTTTCTGCTCGTTCTGCTAATAAACATATATATTGTCAACTTCGGGTAAAAAATGAGTGCTGCTAATTTCAGGGGAGAAAGCCTAGATCTTGATTCCTATATCAATACTGTGATCAATAAAGAGTTTGTATTTCAATTTCCCATTTCCTTATGTACAACTTGGAATAAAATTTCTATATGATCTTTATCAATATTTGCTTTTGCTGTCTCTTGGATTGATATTTCTTATCTCTCCCTAAAATAACTCCTATTTCTCTCTGTTGAGGTTGGCCAAACTCTAATTAATTTTTTTTAACTAAAACTCCTCCCATAATTCAAACTCAGGTGCCCAATTAAAAAAAAGAAAAGAACTAATCTGATGGATGATATAAATTGATGAAAACTATATAAGAAAAATAAAAGTACCTCACGACTTTCTAGTTAATTAATTTGTAAATTAATATGAAATTACTATTAAGGATAGAATAATTTAACTTAAAACAAATATGCTTTTGTTTTTCTTTTTTTACCATCAAAAAATGAGGAGTTAGCCAGGACCCCTATCTGTACTATAAATCAGTAATGAAGCAAATACATAAGGAGGGGGACATAAACTAGGATCTTCTTAGATAAATGTAAATACACAAGAATAAATAGAGTAGAGTAAAACCATCTAAAGAAAAAAGAAAGCCATCAATACTAGCATCTGATGTGTGAAACTTGCAAGTCTAATGTATTATAAAGCCCTAAATCATCATCATTATCTTCTTCTTCTTTAAATTTTAAATGAATTCTTCATTTGTGGATTTTCAAAATCCCAAGAATTCATAGAAATTTTTTTTCATGGGTGCACAGATCCTCAGTCTAATCTTATTTTCGTCAAATATATTTTATTAACATATTAGAAATCAAATTAATGGAAAATCATATTTATGTAACTATAGCTCAATGATAAATAGTAGGCAATACATACTAAAAATTGAAATGACAACAAATTATAATTCAATAAAAGAAAAAGTGCTAAACATTCTTAAAGAGGATATACATTCTAAACCTTTAGTCTCTGATATGAAATAACAAGAAAGAAAATTAAGAGAGAAGAAGAAGAATAATAAAATGGCTGTTAAAAAAAATTTCAAGATTATTTTTTAGATTTAATAAGTTACATCGTAGAAGTTTGTTTTTTAAAATTTTAAAGGTTATGTTTTGACTGATTGAGTGTTCTTAGTATTTCATAAAGCTTGGCTCAAGCCCGCATTTTCCCATCATTTTCCCATCCCTAAGGAGGAGAAAAATATTGAATTCACTCTTATTAATTTCATAATCATTATAATTCAGACTTTTCTTCCATATATATTTATATATCATGAAGGGTAATGTTAGGGATGCAGACATTTTAGTATAATAAAAGCAAGCAACAATTGAAATATTTATAAGTTACAATGGCAATGATTCCTATCATTTATGCATGATATATTTAATTTGATAATGATTCATAATGGTCATTGTTGAGAAGAATCTTTAATTAGGATCATAAAATAAAGGGAAATTGTCAATTTCTCCTTACTGAAGTCAATATATACTACTTAACCCTTATTATTTTCATAACATTTAAAAACCTTATTGGCACAAAATATTTAAATGAAAAGAGGGGTAAATGGGTCATTTATTTGATAAATTATCTTGGAAATATGAAAATATATTTATTATAAGAAAAATGTTCAAAAATAACAAAAACTAAAAGAAAAATACCTTATTATTAATTTTTTATTCTTACCAAAATATAAATTTGTCATTTGTAGTACTTCATTTTATTTATATATTTAATTTATAATAAATATGAATAAAAATATATTTAAAATAAGGGTAATAATATAAAATTATGTTGTTAGGAAGGTTATTGGCTATTATGAAAACAATAAAAGGATAATTGGTATATAATAATTTCAATAGGAGAAAATTGATAATCTCTCTTAAATAAATCATTCTTATATATACTAGAATTTTTTCCTTAATTTTTTTTCATACAAAGAATGATTAAAACTAGCATCTCATTTGTTAAAATTAATCATTTCTCCCTAGTATTTCAAAACTCATCAAAATACCAATTATGGTAAAAAAAAAAAAAGGCTCAATGTGGTCCTATCTTGTATTACATAAACCTCTTCTTAGGTATCTATTTTTTGGCAATTAATTGATAGGCACACATAATATGGATGTAATGAATTAATAGGATGATGTTATACAATGAGAGCACTTGAGATTTTTATGAGGATAAAACAAGAAGCCCAATTAGACTCATCACTGTTGATATCAACGTGTGTTAATTTTTGGCTAAGTTTCTATGCGCATCTCTATCTCAGTCATAAACTCTGACTACATACATTGACCTGAAAGACCTTTACTGGGAATAAATATGAGAAAGAAGGAAACGATATTGAATTTTCTTAGCAAATATTTGATACTGATTGCATTCCCTGCATTTGAATGGTTATAGAGAGAAAAGTGTGCTCTTGTCATAGAGATGGTGAGAAATTTCAACATTCAAAAGATCAAAGAGGAGTCCTATTCAATATTGGTGGCTTTAAACAGTTGCACTTTCACTCATGACACCATTCAATTTTATGTCGTAATTCAGTGAGAGTACGTCTATTTCATCGTGTTGTGCTTAACAAGTTGCACTGAAATACCTGAGAATAAATAGGAGAAAAAGGAAATATTATTGGATTTTCTCACCAAATATTTGATACACGTTGCCATTCCTACGGACAAGTAATGGTGACAACTTACTAGAAAATTATTAAATTCATTGTCATAGAAAGAAAATTATTCTATTTTCATAAAGATGACGATGATGAGAAAATTTCATTTTGAAAAGAGTAATGGGTTGTTTATTTTTTTAATTTAATGATTTAATTGATTGAATTTTAATCAGTTAAGTCATTAAGGTGATATTTGTTTTTTAGTCTGAAATCTAAATTTAATTTTTTTAGACATTTATTTATTTTAAGTTGTATGTTTTTTTAACTTATCACTTATTATCAGATAATTTTATCTGAAAAGAAAAAAAATAGAAAAAATTCACTTTTATTTGAAGTCTGAAGTTTAAATGGAAAATTTTAATTTCAAATCTCAAAAATTCCACTAACAATTCATGTATTTCTAATATTATGTATATAAACCTAATATTTTTTATTATTCTTGAAGTTATTTTTTTAATTACTTTAAATATTTATTCACATGATAACATTAATTAAACTAAAATATTGAACAAATCAAATTATGTCCATTCTAATGAATCAAAAATAAAATAATAGTGTTGACTTTATAATAAATTTGATGTTATAATTACATCTTTTATTAAAATTTAAATTAAGATTAATAATGATAGTATTTTTTTTAATGCTACCAAACTAATCAACCTGTGAAAATTATAAATTGTGAAAAACAAATATATGCACTACTTAAAACGATATTTATGTCAAACTACTAGCTTTTAAGTCTTTCTCTTCAAATGTTGAAAAAGAAAAAGGAAATATGTTATTCAAACATTTTTATTCAGACATCTTCAGACTTCAACTAAATTCAGACCTATTTAGATTTCAGATAAAAAAACAAACACAACCTAAGTCTGCTTATGTTTTTTAACTTAATGAAGATTTTCAGCAATTAAGTCATTAAGTTAATTTTTTTTAGCTTTTTACTTAATCTAAAAAGTTTGAATGCTATCATTAAAAGATATTTTCCAAAATATGCCTATCTAATTAATTAATTTTCATCCTTAACTAAATAAAATTTAATAATTAGCATTATTACCCATATGTATATAAGTTGTGATAATATATAGTGGTAGACTATTATTATTTTTATCTTTTTATTATGTTCAACTTAGTATTATTTATCTTCATAATTTTTTATGAATATTTTTCATATAAAAACATCATAAACTATAATAAAAATAATTAACATATATGATATAAAATATTAAAGAGTTGTACTCAATTGAATATGAATTACGTTATGATAATTTATTGACTTATTTATATTCTTTGAGATATTTATTATTTGTTTAACATTATAATTTATAAGGGTATAAATGTAAAAATATTAATTGTTAGATTTTTTTAGTTAAAAAAGTAAACAACTTAATATTTATTTTTAGTTATTTAGACAAAAAAAAATAAATATGTCATTCAAATTTAGACATTCAACTCTGTTAAGAATTCAGACTAATTTAAATTTATTAAGATTTTAAACAAAAAAAAACAAATGTTACCTAACCAAGAGATTTATTCAATCTTGGTTACTTTAATTGGTTTCATTTTCAGTCATCGCGCAATATAATAGTTTCTAAAAGAGGAAATGCTATTGCTAGCCAGCTACCGTCAAATCTGACATAATGAGAATTTAGTCCCTTCAGTAGTTGATGACTAAATTAAAGGGAACAAAAGGAAAAAAAACAACAAAAATTACACGTGAGATTTTGACAGAGAGTCGGACTTGAGGGCTTCTGAATAAGAGTCCTTGCTGTTCGCTGGAAATGTGGGAAAGAAGCATATTTCGCCATCCAACAGTGCTTCACGGAGAGTAACTTTTTTGGACTTCCCTCAGTAGTAGGCAATTCGCACTTTACTTGTATGATAAAAAATATCAGGCAATTTGAACTTAATGTGTATGATCAAATATTCAGCTTCGGAAGGAGTGAGTTACATACATTTCTCATATTCATTGATTTTTTTTAGAAGATATATATTTGGAAATCTGAAATAAAATATTAAACATTTAATTTGAGAAATGTAATAAACATCTGAAGTAATTATATAGTTATTAGAAAAATTGCTTGACTCAAAAGAATATTTTTATTCTTATTTTTATTTCATATTTCGTAAATAAGTCAAGCTGGGAAAAGTGCCCGAAACATAAGCAAAAAAAAATTGAATTTAGATTTTAAGCAATGATAGTCCCCCCACCTTTTTATGCAATCATTTAATAGCGGAGTAATATTATAAAAAGCCATATTGAATTGAGGGTGGAAATGGTAAAATCCCTTATTTGTATTATCCACATCACAAGTCAGTATAATCACCCCTCATTTGTTAATAAGTTAGAGGTGATTGCTCCTCTATAAAATCATTATCATAAAGAGGAGTAAATTTCAATTCATCAGCCGAATAGAATGATTATTTTTAATGGGTTAGGTTATTTTACACATTAAAAATTATTTTGAACACTTTGTTACTCTACACCTATCAATTAAATCTAAAAATAATAAATTTAGTTTGTACATTCTTTTAAATGTCAAAACAGCCCTCACCCTGTATATAATTAGTAAAATCCTTCATTCACCAAAAATAGCTATCTAAATTAGTTATCTTTATTTTACTAGTTAGAAAAATACTCAACTAACCAAAACTAAAATGAAAAAAGAATAATAGAACAAGAATTAAAAGTTTTCCTTTTTTTTTGCGCAGAAAGTGTTCAAGTAAATATTAGTTATTCATATTCATCAAAATTCATTATTCATAGGGAAATTATCATTCATATACCCTATAGATGCTCTATTATAATAAATATTACAACACTTTGATGGTGTATCAATCATCCACCTTAAGTTGACAAAATGTATCTGCCGTCTACCAAACTATTACTTGCCGTTTAAATAGGATAACGCCGGAGGGGTAATTTGGTCTTTTCATGTGATACAAGTGATAATTTAAGGTATACAAGTGATAATAAAAGAATTTAACAGTATACAAGTGATAATTTTTAAGGGTAAAATCGTCAATTCTCTATTATTCCGTTAACTTTCAAACGACAACTAACGGTTTGGTGGTCGACAGATAGCTTTTGTCAATTTAGGGTGGACGATGGATACACTCTTAAAATGTTGTAGTATTTTTTATAACAAAATATCTATAGGGTTTACGAATGATAATATCCCTTATTCATATAAGGTTTTAATTCATTTTCTTGAAAAAAAAATCAACCCCAAACTTTTTCATCTTACTGCAATCAATACGGGAGAATGGAATTTTTCTTAATTTTTTAAAATATTGACAAAAACATTCGCCAAACATTTCTTCTTCTTTTTTTCAATACTTGAAAATTATTAAAAAAAGGTTGAAGTTAAAATATCCTAAATTATTGATTGGTCCTTTATAAAATTTGTATTGTTAATATGTTAGAAGTAAAATTGGTTGTAAAAAATTGTAAGTTGAATATTGAGTGTACTAGATGGGTGTACAAAGTAAGTATTTATATTTATTCATAATATATTATCCTTAGTAGTAAATTAGATCATGGATATTTTTGTTAAAAAAAATTTATTAAATTTTACAGTGTAAAAATTAATTTTTAAAGTATAAATAGTTTCACCTATCTTGAATTTTTTTTTTTTTTGGTTTGAACCACAAGATGGTCCTGAGTGGGCTCCAACTGTGGGATGCATCTTTAAGCTCGTACCACAACCCACACTAATCCCCGCTCACACCGGATCAGCTTGTAAGGGGTAAAGTGCTGGCCAAAGCGGTGATTCCATACGAGAGCGAGGCTTGAATCCCTAACCTCTCTTAAGGAGTGAGAGTACCGAACCACTCACACCAACCAACTTTGGTTACACCTATCTTGAATTTACTCCTCAAAAGTTTGAAAACCCTTAAATTATTCCTTTTTTTTTTTAAAGATGATGACAAATGAAGAGGTGCGCTGATGGAATTTTTTTTTAATTGATGGATTTTTTTTTCTCTTTATGCTCTTGATAGCAGATAGAAGTACATTGATGTTTTCATGGTTTTGGAAGTAAATTAAACATTATCATTCTAAATAGAGATAAACTTAAAATTACTCTCATAAATAATCCATTGACTCATAGGTCTTTTTCAGTTGCCTAGTTACTTCCTACTATTTTTCTAAAATATTACCGGAGCTAAACTTTCTTGTTAATTCTTTTATGTGCAAAATCTATGGCTGGTGATATTTCCCCCGCTATTTAGGCTGTGATTATACGAAATAATGTGAACCAGCGTAGGAGAACTAATACAAAAGCTTAACCCTAATATCATTTTAGAAAAATCGCTTCATCCAAATAAACTGATAGACAAATTACGATTCAACGATAATATTAAGTCGTGTTCCAACAGCACTAACAGCCGTTATATCTCAATCATATATTATTACTATAAACGAATGATACAAAATCTTTAAAAGCAGAGAGCAGCATCTTACTTTCTTCTTAAACAAACCGTGTTTTGATTATTCCAAGCAGTCTTTATTGACTGATAAATCAAGAGTAAGATGCATGAGGCGTAGCTGCCTAGCATATTCCGACGACCATAAGAAAATTCAAACCATCCTTAAGCCTAGACTATGCAATGTACTTATTAGTTTTGGATCGTTACAAAATAGACTGTGAAACCTAATAACCTTGTTAAAAAACAAGACGTACAATAACATTGTTAAAAAATGAGACGTACTTCAATTTCAATTATCAAGGATTTTTTATTCTAATTTCCAGTTTTTCTTTTTCTTTTATTTTGGCATCATTTCCTCCGTGGCAACGAAAGCGGTTGTTGAGGCCATTGAACGACTTCTACAAATATATTTAAAAATAATAATAATGAATAAATCGAAGGAAGATATGGCCATGAACTTCATTGCCCTTACTAACGACATATACTGACATACAATGTTTGTTACAACCTAATTTTTCCCTATCTCCTTTTTCTAATACGCGTGCCTAGACTTTTAACCAAAAGCAAAAAAAAGAATAATCAACGGTAGTTGAACTTGAGCCACGTTTTACTTTCCCATTCTTGATCTTCTGATAATATGGACTATAAATTAACATTCCAGCAATTGCACCAGCACTGAGTATAATTCACACTTCTTGTAATACTAAGTCCAAGCAAAAATATATGGCACCAACAAATGGCACTATCCTGGCAACCCAGTCCTGGGATCTTACTGATTTTGTTGTAAACAAAGGTCACGGAGTGAAGGGACTCTCCGAAATGGGACTCAAAAGCCCGCCAAAACAATTTCACCAACCCTTGGAAGAAAGATTCAGTGAGAAAAAAATCATGGACCAAGTATCAATTCCCCTCATTGATATGTCAAAATGGGAGAGTCCTGAAGTCGCAAAATCCATTTGCGATACCGCTGAGAATTGGGGATTTTTCCAGATTGTGAATCATGGTGTGCCCCTGGAAGTACTCGAGAGAGTAAAGGAAGCTACCCACAGGTTTTTCGCGTTACCGGCAGAGGAGAAGAGGAAGTACTCAAAGGAGAATTCACCAATAAATAATGTCAGATACGGCTCAAGCTTTGTTCCTCATGTGGAAAGGGCTCTGGAGTGGAAAGACTTTCTCAGCCTGTTTTATGTTTCTGAGGAAGAAACTTCTGCTTTTTGGCCTCCTGTTTGCAAGTAAGTGTCAATATACATACACACATACAGACACACTCTTTCATGTACTAGGATTGTATACTGAACGTTATTATTTTCTTTTGTACGTTCTTTTCTTTCCCCCTCTTTCGGCCCGTAGGGATGAAATGTTGGAGTACATGAGGAGTTCTGAAGTTCTCATCAGACGTTTAATGCATGTGCTAGTAAAGGGGCTAAACGTGAAACGAATTGATGAAATAAGAGAACCTATGTTGTTGGGCTCAAGAAGAGTTAACCTCAACTATTATCCTATGTGTCCCAATCCTGAACTCACAGTTGGGGTAGGCCGTCATTCAGATATTTCAACACTCACTATCCTCCTCCAGGATGACATCGGGGGACTTCACGTGCGAAAAGACAACGGTACTGAATGGATTCATGTCGCTCCAATTAGCGGATCACTCATTATCAACGTTGGTGATGCATTGCAAATCATGAGCAATGGTCGATACAAAAGTGTTGAGCATTGTGTGATTGCCAATGGAAGCCAGAACAGGATTTCGGTCCCCCTTTTCGTGAACCCAAAACCTGAAGCCATACTCTGTCCTTTCCCCGAAGTGCTTGCAAATGGGGAGAAGCCACTGTATAAGCCAGTTCTGTGCGCAGACTATTCCAGGCATTTCTATACCAAGGCACATGATGGGAAGAAAACTATCGACTTTGCAAAGATAAGCGACATTTGAAATGAAAATAAGTGAATGCCTAGCTAATTGTTATCTTGATGAAAATAAAGTGCACGGAGATGAAGGTGGGATTCAGTGAATAATGCTGAGGCCAGTTCTTCACTCCTGATATGGAAAATAAATTTATTGTTATGAAGGGTTTTACTCTGGCTTCAAAGCTCTATGTAGTTGTTTCTATTTTTCATATAAATAAATTGTATTTGTGTTCTGTGCATGTTTTTTTCTGACACTTTACGAGATCTTTTTGAAGTTACCAGAAACCTTAAAGATATTTATTTTTAGAACTTTATTGCTGTCATGATCGTAATTATGATGATACGTCCTTATGGTTTAATGATACTCTGGTATTTGTCTTCAACCTCAAGTCCAGTTCAAGCTTAAGTCAAAATGTTTAAATTTGGATGGATCCAGGTTTTGAATAAGACCTGGCTAAATTAATTTTTCAGTTGAAGCAGCAAAATATATAGTAACAAATTAAACATCACGAACCTTGCTCTTAACAACATATCTATGTGTGTGTGTTAAAAATTAAAAAAAAAAAGAAAAAAAATGAAAAATTAGCTCATAGGGCATCTCCAATGTAGTACTAAATCTAACATCAAATCACCTTTTACACTATTTTTGGTGTACAATGTTTCTCCAATGTAACACCAAAATCAACACCAAAATGGTGTAATGAATAATATTGCACCAAATATGGTGCAATACTATTCATTTGCACCATATTTGGTGTTAGGAAAAAAAAGTCTCAAATATCTTTATTATTTTATCTTATTTACATATAAATCTATTTTATATAATATTTTAAGTTATTATTATTATTTTTGTTATTATTTTAATTTTTAAATATTATACTAATATTTTAAATAAAAATTATTCAACAGAAAAAATTAATAATAAAAATAAAATGCCAATAACATTAATTACTAGATTACATATTACAAAATTAAAAATACAAAATTAAATTAACACAAATTAAAAAAGCTACTACTATTAGCTTAAATTAGAACAATTATTTAGTAATGTGAGAGATCATTATTAAATCCTCCAAGATCATTATTGTTGTTATTTATTGTTATTGTATTTTTCTATATTAATGTAATGTTTAATTTTCATAATGCACTTATTATTGTTATTGTATTTTTCTACATTAATGTATTGTTTAATTTTCATAATGTACTAATTTAGTTAATTAAATGCAAATTTAATAATTTTCTATATTTTTTTTGTTAATTGGTATAAAATTACTTATTACTTAATTATCTATATTAATAGTTATATTTACTGTGTTAATTGAATTAATTCTTGAGAATTAAAGGAATAAAAGAAGAATATTTTTTTTGGTGTAAATGGGTCAGAGATGAAATAGTAATTTGATGTGAAAAATGTACATTTTTAGTGTTGGTGTTACACCAAAATGGTGTTATGCATTGGAGATGGTTAACGTAATTGTAATAGAAATTATAAAATTGTATGTATCATGAAATATTATTTCTTCAAATTCTTTTTTAATTTCAATAATAGAGAGTAGGTGAAATAATAGAATAATTTGATACAATTATTAAAGAATGAGCAAGTCTAATTGTAAAGGAAATAAACCATGAAAAAGTTATTGCTATATATTCATCAATTGTGGCCATTTTGTAACATTCCATTACTAGTGACAATAGTGTCTTTATTTTCTTCAATAAAGATATGCTTTGTTCAATTGAAATGGTAAATTACTCCTTTCATATTGAATTTAAAAATCCCTTGTAAGAGTAACGTAAGTATAAAAGGTATTTCAATTATTTTAGGAGAGATCGAATCTAGGACACACTATAAAAATAATGAAATTCACGTTCTTATATAACAAATCATAAAACTTTGTGGCTCTTAAAGAATTTTTCTTCGTTGAGGTTAGACTTTTGCCTAGGATTGGCAAAATTCGGATCCGGATCCACATATATATAAGTGCATCCGGATCTAGATCTATATTTATTTTTCTATATCCAAATCCACATCCAAATTTGAAAAAAAAAAGTGAATCTAGATGTGGGTAATACTTGCAAACAGATGTAGGTGGATATTTCGGATATCTGGATCCACAAAATAAAAAATCAATAATTTAATATATAATTTAAAAATTAATAATTTACTTAATAATATCAAATAAAATTCAATAATTAAAAATTTAACATGAATAACATACAACATCATAAATCCATAAATAAAATTTAATTTTAATTTTTAATATATGTTTTTAATTTGATTTTTCATTTAAAATAAAATTTAACCGGATCTAGATATCTAGTTTTCTGGATGCACTTACAATTAGATCCGAATCCAGATCCGTGTGGATCACAACTTTCCACATCTGGATTCGCATTTTTTAATATGCAGATCTTCATTTTTCCTAGAAGATGTAGGCTATATCCGGATTTTTAAATTTTATTTAATAAATTGTTTAGAAATGCATTTTCTTTTTAATATGTAAAGTCACATAAAGTGAAAAAAAAAGACTTAATTAAATATAATCTAATGAACTTCTTAATTTGTTACATAAAATATGATAAAAATTCATACTACTATATAATCAATTAAAATTAAAAACTAATATGCATTGCATTCGCATTAAAAAAAGCCGACTCATGACTTAAGAACAAACCAAAACTGCCTACGTGCCCCTAAAGATGATCCCCAAAAATAGCCCCACAAGTAGCATCACCTGGATTTCCTTTTGAGAAGCTATTACAATTTATCTTTATTTAGCCCATAGGAGGAGCTCGCCGATTCCAAATCTGACATTTCGGAGCTTGGTATAATTTAAAATTGATTTAAGTTAACTAATACTTACAAATATATCTTCTCAAAAAAAAAAATACTTACAAATATATGAATGATTTTAGCCGAAAATAAATAGATTATGTCTAAACTTATGTACTAACATGCCAATAATATAAGGTTCATTGACTATCTTTTATGGTAGGCCGATTCCTTCAACCAAAGTCTTTCTTAGATAAAAGAATAGGTTTATGTTGAGTATGAAAGCAAATCCAGAGATTCAAAACGACAGAGGATCTTGTGTTTTGAAGCTGGAACCACTTAAGCCAAACGACAAGAAATACGTGCGTTTTGATGAGCAAATAAAACACTCCTTGAAAAGACATTTAAGTCTACCGTTTAGCTTTGAGTTAAGCAAGTGAATATCACGTGTTTGTGAACAGCTCACAGGGTTCGTTAAATGCCGTTAATGCACAAGGAACTCACGTGAGTTGCTGGGAATGCTCTGGGTTCGTTATGAAGCTGTGGTGAAGCAGCTGGTTCTGGTTCAACGGTTTTGGGTGATTAGCGAGCTATAGAGAGAGAAAGGGCTGGTATAAATGAGGAGTCCAGATCTTGTATTGGAGCTCATGGCATTGCTCTGTAAATCATCTTGAGAATCAATAAGACTGATCATATTTGCCTTCCGGTGGATGTAAGTTAGAGAAATCCCGCTGAACCACGTAAAATCTCACTTGTTCTTTGTTCATTCTATATCTTTTGTTTTCTTTGATTCTGGTTGGTTAGTCGTCACATTCCATTGATTAAACTTAGTCAAATTCTTCAGTCATCAATCTTGAAGCATCTTGGTAAATTTGGTTGGTGATCTTGGGCAGGATCTGAGGTTGTTTGATTTGTGTATAGCACCCTAAGTCCTACAGTTTATGTGAGTCATAAATTGTACAATGTAGATGCCTTTATATTGGCTCTGGAAAACAGATAAGGATGATAAATATGACGTACGTAAACAAGAAATACTAAACTAGCTAGGAAAAAAATGTGAATAAAGACAAATTCAATTTATTGAAATGACAAATTGAATTCAGTAAATAGAGTGTTGCAACATGAGTAAAACCCTTAAACAACGCATATATTTTGATATCCAGGAGTGAAGAACTGGTCTCAGCATTAGTCATGGAAATCAAACTTCATGACCTTGCTCTTTGTTTTTATCAAGATAACAATTGGCTAGGCATTCACATATTTTCATCGCAAACGTTGCTTATCTTTGCAAAGGCGATAGTTTTCTTCCCAACATGTGCCTTGGTATAGAAATGCCTAGAATAGTCTGCTCACAGAACTGGCTTATACAATGGCTTCTTTCCATTTGCAAGCACTTTAGGAAAAGGACAGATCAGTATGCCTTCAGGTTTCGGGTTCACGCAAAGGAGGACCAAAATCATGTTCTGGCTTCCATTGGCAATCACACAGTACTCAATACTCGTGTGTCGACCTTTGCTTATGATTTGCAATGCATCCCAAATGTTGATAATGAATGATCCGCTAATTAGAGAGACATGAATCCAGCCATTACCATTATCTTTTCGCACGTGAAGTCCCCCGATGTCATCCTGGAGGAGGATAGTGAATGTTGAAATATCTGAATGACGGCCTACTCCCACTGTATGTTCAGGATTCGGACACATAGGATAGTAGTTGAGGTTGACTCTTCTTGAACCCAACAACATAGGGGCTCTTATTTCATCAATTCTTTTGACGTTTAGCCCCTTGACTAGCACAGCATTAAACGTTTGATGAGAACTTCAGAACTCTTCGTGTACTCTAGCATTTCATCCCTACAAGCGCAAAGAAAAAAAACAAAATCGTAACGTTTAGTCCACAATGTTAGGGCTTGTTTGGCTTTCAAGTGCTGTAACTTAAAACGTATAGTTTGTTGTTTTAAAAAAAACAGTAAATAAAAGTCAATAGTTACTGTAACTTAAAAGTTATAGTTTGTTGTTCTAAAAAAGAAATAGTAAACAAAAGTCAGTGGTTAGTAAATATGACTTTTAAGCAATAAGTTTGACAAAAATAATGAATATATTATAAGTTGTTCATCATATAAGTGGTGGATGAAATTAATTTAGCTTCCAAGTTATAACAATTATTTTTTATTGAGTACTTTAATGTTATAACTTATAAGCTATAGCTACCAACTTCAATTTCAAACAGTACATTTAAAGTATTCATGTATTTATTGGCACTTGCTTGCAAACAGGAGGCCAAAAAGCAGCAATTTCTTCCTCAGAAACATAAAACATGCTCAGAAAATCTTTCCATTCTAGTGCCCTTTCCGCATGAAGAACAAAGCTTGAGCCGAACCTGGCATTATTGGTTGGTGAATTCTCCTTTGAGTACTTCCTCTTCTCCTCTGCTGGTTACACAAAAAACCTGTGAGTTGCTTCCTATTTGGGAAGAAACAAAAAAGATAGTAGTAGAACACCACATGTCGATGAGGCACCATGACAATCACTGTACACCTCTGGGGTATTCGACCTACTCCCTATAACTTGGTATCCGGGGCACCCGACCTACTCCTTAAAACTCGGTACCCAAGGTACTCGGTCTATCTCACAAAACTTAGTACTTGGGGTACTATGCCTACCCCCTATAACTCAGTACCCGGGGTGTTCGACCTACCCCCCAAAACTTGGTACCCGGGGTACCCAACAGAACATAAGCGAAATAATCAAGGAAAAGTATCAAAAAAGTTGGTTACGAGAAACGTCTCCATTGCCTAAAAGATAATATTTGATTTTGTGAAAATCATATATCAAAATATCATGTCGAAAAAGTGGTGACAATTGGTTGTCACCACTGTAAAAAAGTGAAGCACGTTGCCCTTAGGACAGTGGTCCTTAGCCGCCTTACCAGAAAACCTCTATTAAAGTACTTTGGACCACTCTCCAGCCTATGCCACGTATCTAAAGGGATAAATACGTCGTGAAACGCCTTCTTGTGTTTCAAGCATGCTCCCAAATGGCCTAAAATCATAAAAAGGTAAACGGACAACCAAAAACCATTAGAAATACGCCACGTAACAGCCGATGTACTGCATATATAAAGGCATCCAAGTTTATTTTCATCATTCATGATCACACACTCCACAAAAAACCTTATTTAACTTTAAACCACGATTTCAAAGAGCTAGCAAGCTCTCGTTACCATAAGAAAGCTTGAGTTGCTGACTTGAGTGTCAGAATGTGAACACTAGGACACCTCGACTTCACATCTAACTTCATTTTCATTGTTTTGCAGGTTACAAGCTCACCTTAAGAGACCTCATCTCCAGATTTGAACCTCTCAATGTCATCACCATCCCCCCACTCTCCTTGCCTCCCTTCAGATCTTAAAAATATTACACACAACGACCTATAGTGAGGTACCCTGGTTTCCCCATAAAATAAATTTATTATTCTAGATATGTTTTCCTTTTTCCTTTGCACCCAAAATCTATCTAAAACACTTCCTTTATTGTGTTGAGTACTTCCAGGGGCACACCATGATTCACAATCTGGAAAAATCCCCAACTCTCAGCGGCATCGCAAATGGATTTTCAGACTTCTTGACTCTCTCATTTTAACTTATCAATGAGGGGAATTGATACTTGACCCAAGATTTCCTTCTCACTGAATCTTTCTTCTACGCGTCGGTGGAATTGTTTTTGGAGGCTTTTGAGTCCCATTTCGGAGAGACCCTTCACTCCATGACCTTTGTTTATAACAAAATCAGCAATATCCCAGGACTCAGTAGCGAGGATAGAGCCATTAGTTGGTGCCATATTTGCTTGGAGACTTAGCTCTGCAAGATGGATGGTTTATACTTGGTGATGTTACAATTAGTTAACATCATTAATGCCTATTTATGCTACGTTGATGCATTTGTACTTTTCATAAACAAAGGAAATTTCTAATGTAATTTCTTTTTGTTACTTTATTGTCTTACTTTTTTTTGAAGTGAAAACTAGAAGATTAAGATGGTATAAAAAAGTCTTTCTAAAGGCCCGACCTATCATTAAATGGTCTTTTATTGTTTCACTTCATCCTTCATAAGAACTTGTCATTGAATAGTTTGATGTCGCCAATCGTCTTTCCTGAATCTTTCCTTCTTGGGTTTGGGGTTAAGGAGTGATCAATTAATGGTAGAGTAGTTGGAGAATATACATATAGACACACACACACACACACTCTTTTGAATATATGATATGCTACAAATACTTGGTGCAAAAGAATGTGTACAAATTAATGTGGCCTAGCATGATGCGATATTTGTAGTGAAATGGTATTTTACTTTATTGCCACACTTGTTTATAATAATACAAAGGACATTTTCAATTTTTTTTTAATTTTCTAGTCAATTTTGTTTCCATTTTTTCTTGATGGGGACATTATTTAAGCAATTAAATCCTTCGCATAACTAATAATTTCATGAGATAAATAACATATATTTAATAGCCAATAAATTTCTTGATATATCATGTCACAAATACATTTTCTAAATTTACTTGAAGCTTAATAATCATATTAATGAGTAATTAATTGGTTAAAGATCAATGTCACAATATTTTTTTCAAATAGTACTATTCTTATTGTACGAAAAATGCTTTTTTAGTACAATAAATACATTGAGATAAATGACAAAGTTTTCGAAACTTAAATAGCCATTGTTTGCCGTAAGTAATTAATTTTTATTGTCAGTAATTAAATAGCCATTTTTTTCTCTACACCAAGCACAACTCATTTAGATTTAAGGGCTTTTTTGGTTTTTAGTGGTCTGTGAAAAAGAGCGCAATAATATTTTTACGTTAGAGTCCTACTCTAAAACAAAGAATATTTTAAATTCTCTGGCAATTCTGTCACCATATTTGTCTGTCAAAACAGTACTACTCTTATTTACAGATAATGCAACACAGCTAACTTTATGTGAGCAAGCGGCAAAGAATTTTGAGCTCATGGTAGTGTTTATTTATTTTTCGGCCCAAATCTAAACAGTTCTGCATTCGGCTTTCAATAAATCTCAGAAAGCCCCGGTTAGTATTTTCAGATTAATTACAAATTTGTTTTTAACAAAAACTACTAAAATGGACGTCAAAACTCTCCAGATTTTATTGGCTTTGATCATTAATTGTTGATAACAAGCTTCATTTCTCCAAATGGCCTTAAGAACCTTTGTTTTTCTTCTAGGTCAGAACAAATAACAAGTTAAGAAACACCCTGTAGAGAGTAATTTATGTAGAAGATAAGAGAAGTTTCTTCTCAACGTTTTGTTACTTTGATACCAATGAATAAACAATAAAAGATCTTTTCGGAAGGGACTTGGGAAATAGCTGTAGAAATTGGTGAAGAAGAATTTGAAAGTTGAATAGTTGATCAAATCAAATCAAAAGCAACAGAAAGGGTAGAGGCTGCTGGTTGCATCGTAGAAGTTTGTTTTTTAAAATTTTAAAGGTTATGTTTTGACTGATTGAGTGTTCTTAGTATTTCATAAAGCTTGGCTCAAGCCCGCATTTTCCCATCATTTTCCCATCCCTAAGGAGGTGAAAAATATTGAATTCACTCTTATTAATTTCATAATCCTTATAATTCAGACTTTTCTTCCATATATATTTATATATCATGAAGGGTATTGTTAGGGATGCTGACATTTTAGTATAACAAAAGCAAGCAACAATTGAAATATTTATAAGTTACAATGGCAATGATTCCTATCATTTATGCATGATATATTTAATTTGATAATGATTCATAATGGTCATTGTTGAGAAGAATCTTTAATTAGGATCATAAAATAAAGGGAAATTATCAATTTCTCCTTATTGAAGTCAATATATACTACTTAACCCTTATTATTTTCATAACATCTAAAAACCTTATTGGCACAAAATATTTAAACGAAAAGAAGGGTAAATAGGTCATTTATTTGATAAATTATATTGGAAATATGAAAATATATTTATTATAAGAAAAATGTTCAAAATTAATAAAAACTAAACGAAAAATACCTTATTATTAATTTTTTATTCTTACCAAAATATATATTTCTCATTTTTAGTACTTTATTTTATTTATATGTTTAATTTATAATAAATATGAATAAAAATATATTTCAAATAAGGGTAATAATATAAAATTATGTTGTTGGGAAGGTTATTGGATATTATGAAAACAATAAAAGGGTAATTGGTATATAATAATTTCAATTGGAGAAAATTGACAATCTCTCTTAAATAAATGATTCTTATATACTAGATTTTTTTTTCTTAATGTTTTTCATACAAATAATGATTAAAACTAGCATCTCATTTGTTAAAATTAATCATTTCTCCCTAGTATTTCAAAACTCATCAAAATACCAATTATGGTAAAAAAAAAAAGGCTCAATGTGGTCCTATCTTGTAGTACATAAACCTCTTCTTATGTATCTATTTTTTGGCCATTAATTGATAGGCACACATAATATGGATGTAATGAATTAATAGGATGATGTTATACAATGAGAGCACTTGAGATTTTTATGAGGATAAAACAAGAAGCCCAATTAGACTCATCACTATTGATATCGACTAACGGCCGCCACCATTGTACTCAGTGTGGCTTGAACTTTCAGTTCTGAGCTTCCCGTCACCGTCGGATGAATTCCGGTGACCGTTGACCGGTAAGGGTATTTCGGTAATTTCACACTCTAAGTGTAATTTTGTAATTTCAGATTTTGTGGATATTTTAGTAATTACTGAAATTGAGGATAAAGTATGATTTTGAGGTTAATTTGGTAATTTTGATATGAGGGTATTTTGGTAATATTGAATTCAAGGGCAATTCAGTAAATTCATAAATTTGAGGGTAAATATGTAATTTGTGGAATCAGTGGATAAATTGGTAATTTTAAGCTAGGGCAATGAGGTAATTTGAGATTTCAAGGGTAATTCGGTAATTTAAGTCGTTAAGGACATATTGGTAAATTTACGCTCCGAGGGTAATTTCGTAATTTCTGACATTGTGGTTATTTATGTGATCTGAATTGAGGACAATTTAGTAATTGAATATTCTGAGGATAATTTGGTAAAATAATGATGATGGGGCATTTTGGTAATTTTGGCATGTAGGGGTATTTCGGTAATTTTGTGCATGCGGGAATAGTTTATTGTTGGTAAATATTCGTTTTGAGAATTGTTATGTAAGATTAGTTGTATTTCAAATTTACGAAGAATGTTTATGTCGTTTCCTTGATTAGGAGGATCCGCGAAATGAGAATCAACCCGCGGACGTTGTCGACACCGAGTCTAGACATTGTCACTGTGAGTGGAATATACAAAATCTATTTTCAAAGTACATGATGTTTTATGATACAGTGCAATATGTTTTGATAAATAAGTATTTGATGCTTCGATTTAATGATTTCTAGAAAATTGATTTTTATCTATGTGATGATATTTATTGTTATTAAGAATGAATTTGATTAATGATTTTATTATCATTTGGAGTAAATGCATGATATTAGAATTGAGCAGATTTGAGATTTGTTTAATAGAAAGAAAATGAGATTTCAGATGTGATTATATGTTTATGTACATAAGTATAAATGATTGTTTTTGAAATCATTAGACAGTACCCTTCCCCTCCAGATACAGTGATACAGATCAGTTATTGAGATACAGAGATACAGTGATACAGATATGGGATACAGATCAGTTATTGAGATACAAAGATATAGTGATACAGATATAGGATACAGATAAGTTATTGAGATACAGAGATACAGTGATACAGATATGAGATATAGACAATTGAGATACAGATGAGATACAAGCCTTTGGGGCCCGTCTGAGTACACACAGAGGCTTTGGGCCGTGTGCTTGGGCGCTTTTGTCATTTGGGGACTAGATTATGCATGCACAGATATGATGAGATATGAAATAGTATTTCCCTGTCTATCCGTGTAGTTCCAGGGCATTACGTTACCCAGATAGTACGTCATTGCCCGTCCGTTGAGGTCCGGATATGACGAGATTATTTCCCTGGGTACTTGTTTGATGATAGTTTTGGTATTCAGTATTTGATATGATAAGTATTATGTTTCCATCGATTTTATGCAGATTTATGTAATATAGTATTTCAGCGACTGATTTGATTTAAATAAGTTTGTATAAGTTCTTATGATATTCTCATGAAATTGATTTGAGAAATTGATGATTTGAGAAAGATTAAATCATTTTAAAAAAATTGATTTTTCAAAATTACTATCCACTCACTGAGTTTATTGAGTTTTATACTTATCCCGTTTTTATTATATTCCCCCCCCCCCCACAGGAGATTTGCAGGTATATCAGTCGACTTAGTAACGAATGTTAGTTTTGAATTTGTGGCCACGTGATAGTGCTAGAATGTCATAGATTTAATACTGTGATATTTGGGATATTGCGAATTGTATTTATTTATTATATTTTGTAATTAAGGATAATCATTGTATTTTAACATTAGAATGATTTGGATGGTATTTGGTATGTTGACTTGAGAAGTCGGTTGTAGAGGATGGAAGAATACTGAATTATTTTTGGAGTATTATTTTGTAAATTGCAGGTTGGGAATATTTTATTTATAAGGGAGATTCTGCCGAATTTTTATAGAATTAATAGATATCGTAATTAATATCGATTCGATTTTACGAGTTTAGATAGACTCGCCTTGGGAGTGCGGGGCGGCTCGTTTCAGTTTCTATGTGCATCTTTATCTCATGCATAAACTCTGACTACGTACATTGACCTGAAAGACCTTTACTGGGAATAAATATGAGAAAGAAGGAAACGATATTGAATTTTCTTAGCAAATATTTTATACTGATTGCATTCCCTGCATTTGAATGGTTCTAGAAAGAAAAGTGTGCTCTTGTCATAGAGATGGTGAGAAATTTCAACATTCAAAAGATCAAAGAGGAGTCTTATTCAATCTTGGTGGCTTTAAACAGTTGCACTTTCACTCATGACACCATTCAATTTTATGTCGTAATTCAGTGAGAGTACGGTGGCGTTTGTTTTTTAACTTAATGTATTTTTTAACTTAATGATTTAAAATGACTTAACTTAATTAATTAAGTTAATTAGAGGTGTTTGTTTTTATAACTTAATGAGACTTTTTAAATAATTTTGACTTAATAAAATAAGCTAATTTTTTTTTACTTTTTCCTTAATGGAGAAATTTGAATTAAGTCAGTTACTTGCTAATGTAAAAAATATCCCTGTTTTATAATTTATTTTTAATGTCTATCCCAAAACTCACTCATAGATATTTACCCCACACAAAAATATCTCTATTTTTTATTTCTTATATTATATACGATAAAATTTGAAATTTATGGTATTTTATATATTAAAATTTCAAAATAATTATGTATTCACTTGACTATAGTTTTACTTATAAATGTTAAAATATTGTTGTATTTAATATATTATTTATTTAACATTCAAATTTAATAAGGATACAAATGTAAAAGTACATATTTTCAGCTTTTTAATTTGAAAAAAAAACAACTTAATACTTATTTTTTGAGATTCATACAAAAAAACAAACATATTATTCAGATTCAGACATTTAGACCTATTCAGAATTCAGACTAATTCAGGTCTATTCAGATTTCAGACAAAAAAACAAACGCCACCTACGTCTATTTCATCGTGTCGTGCTTAACAAGTTGCACTGAAATGCCTGAGAATGAATAGGAGAAAAAGGAATTATTATTGGATTTTCTCACCAAATATTTGATACACGTTGCCATTCCTACGGACAAGTAGTGGTGACAACTTACTAGAAAACTAATAAATTCATTGTCATAGAAAGAAAATTATTCTATTCTCATAAAGATGACGATGATGGGAAAATTTCATTTTGAAAAGAGTTAGGGGATGTTTGTTTGTTTTAACTTAATGATTTAATTTCAACCAATTAAGTTATTAAGGTGTTGTTTGTTTTTTAGTCTAAAGTTTGAATTTATTTTTTTCAGACATTTATTTATTTTAAGTTTTTTTTAACTTATCACTTATTATCCGACAATTCTATCTGAAAAGAAAAAAAATATAAAAAAGTCTACTTTTATCTTAAGTCTGAAGTCTAAATGGAAAATTTTAATTTCAAATCTCAAAAATACCCTTAACAATTCATGCATTTCTAATATTATGTATATAAACCTAATATTTTTGTATTATTCTTGAAGTTATTTTTTTAAGTAATTATATAGCCACAAACTCTTGTACAAACTGATGTGGCGTTAATTCATTGGTTGAACAAAATATCTCTTAGTCCACATGATTTATTTCTATTATTTTATATTTTCATTCAACCAATGAATTAATGTCACATCAGTTTGTATAAGATAAATTTGTACAAGCGTTTGTGATTGTATCGTCACTCATTTTTTTAATTGCTTTAAATTTTTATTCACATGATAACATTAATTAAACTGAAATATTGAACAAATCAAATTATGTCCATTCTAATGAATCAAAAATAAAATAATAGTGTTGACTTTATAATAAATTTGATGTTATAATTACATCTTTTATTAAAAATTTAAATTAAGATTAATAATGATAGTATTTTTTTTAATGCTACCAAACTAATCAACCTGTGAAAATTATAAATTGTGAAAAACAAATATATGCACTACTTAAAACGATATTTATGTCAAACTACTAGCTTTTAAGTCTTTCTCTTCAAATGTTGAAAAAGAAAAAGCAAATATGTCATTCAAACATTTTTATTCAGACATCTTCAGACTTCAACTAAATTCAGACCTATTTAGATTTCAGATAAAAAAACAAACACAACCTAAGTCTGCTTATGTTTTTTAACTTAATGAAGATTTTCAGCAATTAAGTCATTAAGTTAATTTTTTTTAGCTTTTTACTTAATCTAAAAAGCTTGAATGCTATCATTAAAAGATATTTTCCAAAATATGCCTATCTAATTAATTAATTTTCATCCTTAACTAAATAAAATTTAATAATTAGCTTTATTACCCATCTGTATATAAGTTGTGATAATATATAGTGGTAGACTATTATTATTTTTATCTTTTTATTATGTTCAACTTAGTATTATTTATCTTCATAATTTTTTATGAATATTTTTCATATAAAAACATCATAAACTATAATAAAAATAATTAACATATATGATATAAAATATTAAAGAGTTGTACTCAATTGAATATGAATTACGTTATGATAATTTATTGACTTATTTATATTCTTTGAGATATTTATTATTTGTTTAACATTATAATTTATAAGGGTATAAATGTAAAAATATTAATTGTTAGATTTTTTTAGTTAAAAAAGTAAACAACTTAATATTTATTTTTAGTTATTTAGACAAAAAAAAAAAAATATGTCATTCAAATTTAGACATTCAACTCTGTTAAGAATTCAGACTAATTTAAATTTATTAAGATTTTAAACAAAAAAAAACAAATGTTACCTAACCAAGAGATTTATTCAATCTTGGTTACTTTAATTGGTTTCATTTTCAGTCATCGCGCAATATAATAGTTTCTAAAAGAGGAAATGCTATTGCTAGCCAGCTACCGTCAAATCTGACATAATGAGAATTTAGTCCCTTCAGTAGTTGATGACTAAATTAAAGGGAACAAAAGGAAAAAAAACAACAAAAATTACACGTGAGATTTTGACAGAGAGTCGGACTTGAGGGCTTCTGAATAAGAGTCCTTGCTGTTCGCTGGAAATGTGGGAAAGAAGCATATTTCGCCATCCAACAGTGCTTCACGGAGAGTAACTTTTTTGGACTTCCCTCAGTAGTAGGCAATTCGCACTTTACTTGTATGATAAAAAATATCAGGCAATTTGAACTTAATGTGTATGATCAAATATTCAGCTTCGGAAGGAGTGAGTTACATACATTTCTCATATTCATTGATTTTTTTTAGAAGATATATATTTGGAAATCTGAAATAAAATATTAAACATTTAATTTGAGAAATTTAATAAACATCTGAAGTAATTATATAGTTATTAGAGAAATTGCTTGACTCAAAAGAATATTTTTATTCTTATTTTTATTTCATATTTCGTAAATAAGTCAAGCTGGGAAAAGTGCCCGAAAAATAAGCAAAAAAAAATTTGAATTAGATTTTAAGCAATGATAGTCCCCCCACCTTTTATGCAATCATTTAATAGCGGAGTAATATTATAAAAAGCCATATTGAATTGAGGGTGGAAATAGTAAAATCCCTGATTTGTATTATCCATATCACAAGTCAGTATAATCACCCCTCATTTGTAAATAAGTTAGAGGTGATTGGTCCTCTATAAAATCATTATCATAAAGAGGAGTAAATTTCAATTCATCAGCCGAATAGAATGATTATTTTTAATGGGTTAGGTTATTTTACACATTAAAAATTATTTTGAACACTTTGTTACTCTACACCTATCTATTAAATTTAAAAAAAAATTAGTTTGTACATTCTTTTAAATGTCAAAACAGCCCTCACCCTATATATAATTAGTAAAATCCTTCATTAACCAAAAATAGCTATCTAAATTAGTTATCTTTATTTACTAGTTAGAAAAATACTCAACTCACCAAAACTAAAATGAAAAAAGAATAATAGAACAAGAATTAAAAGTTTTCCTTTTTTTTTTGCGCAGAAAGTGTTCAAGTAATTAGTTATTCATATCATCAAATTCATTATTCATAGGGAATTATCATTCATATACCCTATAGATGCTCTATTTATAAATATTACAACACTTTGATGGTGTATCAATCATCCACCTTAAGTTGACAAAATGTATCTGTCGTCTACCAAACTACTTGCCGTTTAAATAGGAACGCCGGAGGGGTAATTTGGTCTTTTCATGTGATACAAGTGATAATTTAAGGGTATACAAGTGATAATAAAGAATTTAACAGTATACAAGTGATAATTTTTAAGGGTAAAATCGTCAATTCTCTATTATTCCGTTAACTTTCAAACGACAACTAACGGTTTGGTGGTCGACAGATAGCTTTTGTCAATTTAGGTGGACGATTGATACACTCTTAAAATGTTGTAGTATTTTTTATAACAAATATCTATAGGGTTTACGAATGATAATATCCCTTATTCATATAAGGTTTTAATTCATTTTCTTGAAAAAAAAATCAACCCCAAACTTTTCATCTTACTGCAATCAATACGGGAGAATGAAATTTTTCTTAATTTTTTAAAATATTGACAAAAACATTCGCCAAACATTCTTCTTTTTTTTTCATACTTGAAAATTATTAAAAAAAGGTTGAAGTTAAAAATATCCTAAATTATTGATTGGTCCTTTATAAAATTTTTATTGTTAATTGTTAGAAGTAAATTGGTTGTAAAAAATTGTAAGTTGAATATTGAGTGTACTAGATGGGTGTACAAAGTAAGTATTTATATTTATTCATAATATTATTATCCTAGTAGTAAATTAGATCATGGATATTTGTTAAAAAAATTTATTAAATTTTACAGTGTAAAAATTAATTTTTAAAGTATAATAGTTTCACCTATCTTGAATTTTTTTTTTTTTTTTTTGAACACAAGATGTCCTGAGTTGCTCCAACTTGCATCTTTAGCTCGTCCACACCCACCTATCACGTAACCGGATCGCTTGTAAGGGGTTAGTGCGCCAGCGGTGATCCATACAAAGGGGCTGAATCTCTCTCTCTTAAGGAGTGAGAGTACCAAACACTACACAACCACCTTTGGTTACACCTATCTTGATTTATCCTCAAAAGTTTGAAAACTTAAATTATCCTTTTTTTTTTAAAGATGATGAATGAGGTGCGATGATGGAATTTTTTTTAATTGATGGATTTTTTTTTTCTTTATCTCTTGCTCAGCAGAGAAGTACATTGATGTTTTCATGTTTGGAAGTAAATATTAACCATTATCTTCTACATACGAGATAAACGAAAATTACTCCCAAAATATCCATTGACAATCCTTGTCTTTTTCAGCTTGCCTAGTTACTTCCTACTATTTTTCTAAAATATTACCGGAGCTAAACTTTCTTGTTAATTCTTTTATGTGCAAAATCTATGGCTGGTGATATTTCCCCCACTATTTAGGCTGTGATTATACGAAATAATGTGAACCAGCCATAAAATATTATACGTAGGAGAACTAACACAAAAGCTTAACCCTAATATCATTTTAGAAAAATCGCTTCATACAAATAAACTGATAGACAAATTACGATTCAACGATAATATTAAGTCGTGTTCCAACAGCACTAACAGCCGTTATATCTCAATCATATATTATTACTATAAACGAATGATACAAAATCTTTAAAAGCAGAGAGCAGCATCTTACTTTCTTCTTAAACAAACCGTGTTTTGATTATTCCAAGCAGTCTTTATTGACTGATAAATCAAGAGTAAGATGCATGAGGCGTCGCTGCCTAGCATATTCCGACGACGATACGAAAATTCAAACCATCCTTAAGCCTAGACTATGCAATGTACTTATAAATTTTGGATCGTTACAAAATAGACTGTGAAACCTAATAACCTTGTTAAAAACTAAGACGTACAATAACATTGTTAAAAAATGAGACGTACTTCAATTTCAATTATCAAGGATTTTTTATTCTAATTTCCAGTTTTTCTTTTTCTTTTATTTTGGCATCATTTCCTCCGTGGCAACGAAAGCGGTTGTTGAGGCCATTGAACGACTTCTACAAATATATTTAAAAATAATAATAATGAATAAATCGAAGGAAGATATGGCCATGAACTTCATTGCCCTTACTAACGACATATACTGACATACAATGTTTATTACAACCTAATTTTTCCCTATCTCCTTTTTCTAACACGCGTGCCTAGACTTTTAACCAAAAGTAAAAAAATAATAATCGAGGGTAGTTGAACTTGAGCCATGTTTTACTTTCCCATTCTTGATCTTCTGATAATCTAGACTATAAATTAACATTCCAGCAATTGCACCAGCACTGAGTATAATTCACACTTCTTGTGATATTAAGTCCAAGCAAAACTATATGGCACCAACAAATGGCTCTATCCTGGCAACCCAGTCCTGGGATCTTACTGATTTTGTTGTAAACAAAGGTCACGGAGTGAAGGGACTCTCCGAAATGGGACTCAAAAGCCTGCCAAAACAATTTCACCAACCCTTGGAAGAAAGATTCAGTGAAAAAAAAATCATGGACCAAGTATCAATTCCCCTCATTGATATGTCAAAATGGGAGAGTCCTGAAGTCACAAAATCCATTTGCGATACCGCTGAGAATTGGGGATTTTTCCAGATTGTGAATCATGGTGTGCCCCTGGAAGTACTCGAGAGAGTAAAGGAAGCTACCCACAGGTTTTTCTCGTTACCGGCAGAGGAGAAGAGTAAGTACTCAAAGGAGAATTCACCAATAAATAATGTCAGATACGGCTCAAGCTTTGTTCCTCATGTGGAAAGGGCTCTGGAGTGGAAAGACTTTCTCAGCCTGTTTTATGTTTCTGAGGAAGAAACTTCTGCTTTTTGGCCTCCTGTTTGCAAGTAAGTGCCAATATACATACACACATACACACATACTCTTTCATGTACTACGATTGTATACTGAACGTTATTATTTTGCTTTTGTACGTTCTTTTCTTTCCGCCTCTTTCGGCCCGTAGGGATGAAATGTTGGAGTACATGAGGAGTTCTGAAGTTCTCATCAAACGTTTAATGGATGTGCTAGTAAAGGGGCTAAACGTGAAGCGAATTGATGAAATAAGAGAACCTATGTTGTTGGGGTCAAGAAGAGTTAACCTAAACTATTATCCTATGTGTCCCAATCCTGAACTCACAGTTGGGGTAGGCCGTCATTCAGATATTTCAACACTCACTATCCTCCTCCAGGATGACATTGGGGGACTTCACGTGCGAAAAGACAACGGTACTGAATGGATTCATGTCGCTCCAATTAGCGGATCACTCATTATCAACGTTGGTGATGCATTGCAAATCATGAGCAATGGTCGATACAAAAGTGTTGAGCATTGTGTGATTGCCAATGGAAGCCAGAACAGGATTTCGGTCCCCCTTTTCGTGAACCCAAAACCTGAAGCCATACTCTGTCCTTTCCCCGAAGTGCTTGCAAATGGGGAGAAGCCACTGTATAAGCCAGTTCTGTGCGCAGACTATTCCAGGCATTTCTATACCAAGGCACATGATGGGAAGAAAACTATCGACTTTGCAAAGATAAGCGACATTTAAAATGAAAATAAGTGAATGCCTAGCTAATTGTTATCTTGATGAAAATAAAGTGCACGGAGATGAAGGTGGGATTCAGATGCTGAGGCCAGTTCTTCACTCCTGATATGGAAAAATAAATTTATTGTTATGAAGGGTTTTACTCTGGCTTCAAAGCTCTATGTAGTTGTTTCTATTTTTCATATAAATAAATTGTATTTGTGTTCTGTGCATGTTTTTTCTGACACTTTACGAGATCTTTTTGAAGTTACCAGAAACCTTATAGATATTTATTTTTAGAACTTTACTGGTGTCATGATCGTAATTATGATGTTACGCGTCCTTATGGTATAATGATACTCTGGTATTTGTCTTCAACCTCAAGTCCAGTTCCAGCTTAAGTCTAAATGTTTAAATTTGGATGGATCCAGGTTTTGATTAAGACCTGGCTAAATTAAAATTGATTGTAGGTATTTGTCCTAATGTCCGGTACAGTTGAAGCAGCACCTTACTCTTAACAACATGTGTGTGTGTGTGAACCTTTTAGCTTATAAGGTTATAAGGGCATCTCCAATGTAGCATTAAACCTAACACCAAATTACTTTTTACACCATTTTTGATGTAAAATGTTTCTCCAATGTAACACCAAAATCAACACCAAAATGGTGTAATAAATAGTATTGCACCAAATATGGTGCAACACTATTCATTTACACCATATTTGGTGTTAGGAATAAAAAGTCTCAAATATCCTTATTACTTTATCTTATTTACATATATGTCATATTTTATATAATATTTTAAGTTATTATTATTTTTTTGTTATTTTTTAATTTTTAAATATTATACTAATATTTTAAATAAAAATATTCACCACAAAAATTAATAATAAAAATAAAATGCCAATAACATTAATTACTAGATTACATATTACAAAATTAAAACTATAAAATTAAATTAACACAAATTAAAAAAGCTAATACTACTAGCATAAATTAGAACAATTATTTAGTAATGTGGGAGATCATTATTAGATCCTCCAAGGTCATTATTGTTGTTATTTATTGTTATTGTATTTTTCTATATTAATGTAATGTTTAATTTTCATAATGCACTTATTATTGTTATTGTATTTTTCTATATTAATGTAATGCTTAATTTTCATAATGTACTAATTTAGTTAATTAAATGTAAATTTAATAATTTTCTATATTTTTTTTGGTAATCGATATAAAATTACTTATTACTTAATTATCTATATTAATAGTAATATTTATTGTGTTAATTGAATTAATTCTTGAGAATTAAAGGAATAAAAGATGAATATTTTTTTTGGTGTAAAATTCGGTGTAAATGGGTTAGGATGAAATAGTAATTTGATGTGAAAAATGTATATTTTTAGTGTTGGTGTTATACCAAAATGGTGTTATGCATTGGAGATGGTTAACGTAATTGTATTAGAAATTATAAAATTGTACGTATCATGAAATATTATTTCTTGAAATTCTTTTTTAATTTCAATAATAGAGAGTAGGTGAAATAATAGAATAATTTGATACAATTATTAAAGAAGAAGCAAGTCTAATTGTAAAGGAAATAAACCATGAAAAAGTTATTACTATATATTCATCAATTGTGGCGATTTTGTAACATTCCATTACTAGTGACAATAGTGTCTTTATTTTCTTCAATAAAGATATGCTTTGTTCAATTGAAATGGTAAATTACTCCTTTCATATTGAATTTAAAAATCCCTTGTAAGAGTAACGCAAGTATAAAAGGTATTTAATTATTTTATGAGAGATCAAATCTAGGACATACTATAAAAATAATGAAATTCACGTTCTTATATAACAAATCATAAAACTCTGTGGCTCTTAAAGAATTTTTCTTCGTTGAGGTTAGACTATTGTCTATTGCCTAGGATTCGCAAAATTCGGATCCAAATCCACATATATATAAGTGCATCCGGATCTAGATCTATATTTATTTTTCTATATCCAAAATTCCAAATCCACATCCAAATTTGAAAAAAAAAATGAATCTAGATGTGGGTAATACTTGCAAACAGATGTAGGTGGATATTTCGGATATCTGAATCCACAAAATAAAAAATCAATAATTTAATATATAATTTAAAAATCAATAATTTACTTAATAGTATCAAATAAAATTCAATAATTAATAATTTAACACGAATAACATACAACATCATAAATCCATAAATAAAATTTAATTTTAATTTTTAATATATGTTTTTAATTTGATTTTTCATTTAAAATAAAATTTAACCGGATCTAGATACCTAATTTTCTGGATGCACTTACATCTAGATCCGAATTCGGATCCGTGTGGATCACAACTTTCCACATCTGAATCCGTATTTTTTAATATGCAGATCTAGATTTTTCTTGGAAGATGCAGGCTATATCCAGTTTTTTAAATTTTATTTAATAAATTGTTTAGAGATGTCTTTTCTTTTTAATATGTAAAGTTACATAAAGTGAAAAAAAAGACTTAATTAAATATAATCTAATGAACTTCATAATTTGTTACATAAAATATGATAAAAAAAATCATGCTACTATATAATCCATTAAAAATAAAAACTAATATACATTACATTCACATTAAACTTGTTGTAATAATATTCCTTAAATTTTCATTTATTGTGATCTAGAGACATTAGTATAGCAATACTCTTTTGAAGTGTCATTATCTCTTTTTATGCCTTCATCAATGATTAAACTAGAATTATTTTCAATGTTGTCAAAATAAAGATCACATTGTGCATGCCTCTTGATATAATTGTGCAATACCATGATTGCGATGATATAATTGCTATTGGGGTAGCTTGATTATGCCGATAATAATGTGATATCTAATAGTTAATTTATATATTATGGTTTATGAAAAAAAAAAGACATAATTGTCACTATGTTAAAATATTAAAGGTTCAAAATAGGAAGTTTAAAAAGGTAAGATGACTTATTTCATAATGGATTGTTTGTTTTTTTGACTTAATGAGTTAATTGACTTAATTTTAGTTAGTTACGTCATTAAGTCTATTTTTTTTCAACTTAATAAATATTTTCAGCAATTAAGTCATTAAGTTATTAAACTAATTTTTTTAGCCTTTTGTTTAATCTAAAAAGTTTGAATGCTATCATTAAAAGATATTTTCCAAAATATCCCTATCTAATTAATTAATTATCATCCTTAACTAAATAAAACTTAATAATTAGCATTATTACCCATATGTATATAACTTGTGATAATATATAGTTGTAAACTATTATTATTTTTATCTTTTTATTTTGCTCAAATTAGCATTATTTATCTTCATAATTTTTATGAATATTTTTCATATAAAAACATCACAAACTATAATAAAATTGATTAACATATATGATATAAAATATTTAAGAGTTGTACTCAATTAAATATGAGGTTTTAGATTATTGGAAGAATGGTCTTTCCACATTGGCAATTAAAGAATACAAGTGGTGATTATATTAAATTCAATTACACATATAATATATGAATTAATTAGTTGTATTATCTCTGAAATATTATATAATTCAAAGAGTTTATGGCGAATTAAAGTCATTACGCTTAAAGCAATAAACCACCACCAATGAATCTCCCTGAAGCCAAAGTCTTATCCGACTGTTGGCATAAGTTCGGTTAAAAAAGCAGACTCATGACTTAAGAACAAACCAAAACTGCCTTCGTGCCCCTAAAGATGATCCCCAAAAATAGCCCCCAAGTAGCATCACCTGGATTTCCTTTTGAGAAGCTAGTACAATTTATCTTTATTTAGCCCATAGGAGGAGCTCGCCGATTCCAAATCTCACATTTCGGAGCTTGGTATAATTTAAAATTGATTTAAGCTAACTAATACTTACAAATATAAGAATAATTTTAGCCGAAAATAAATGATTATGTCTAAACTTATGTACTAACATGCCAATAATATAAGGTTCATTGACTATCTTTTATGGTAGGCCGATTCCTTCAACCAAAGTCTTTCTTAGATAAAAGAATAGGTTTATGTTGAGTATGAAAGCAAATCCAGAGATTCAAAACGACAGAGGATCTTGTGTTTTGAAGCTGGAATCACTTAAGCCAAACGACAAGAAATATGTGCGTTTTGATGAGCAAATAAAACACTCCTTGAAACGACATATAAGTCTACCGTTTAGCTTTGAGTTAAGCAAGTGAATGTCACGTGTTTGTAAACAGCTCACAAGGTTCGTTAAATGCCGTTAATGCACAAGGAACTCACGTGAGTTGCTGGGAATGCTCTGGGTTCGTTATGAAGCTGTGGTGAAGCAGCTGGTTCTGGTTCAACGGTTTTGGGTGATTAGAGAGCTGTACAGAGAGAAAGGGCTGGTATAAATGAGGAGTCCAGATCTTGTATTGTAGCTCATGGCATTGCTCTGCAAATCATCTTGAGAATCAATAAGACTGATCATATTTGCCTTCCGGTGGATGTAAGTTAGAGAAATCCCGCTGAACCACGTAAAATCTCTCTTGTTCTTTGTTCATTCTATATCTTTTGTTTTCTTTGATTCTGGTTGGTTAGTCGTCACATTCCATTGATTAAACTTAGTCAAATTCTTCAGTCATCAATCTTGAAGCATCTTGGTAAATTTGGTTGGTGATCTTGGGCAGGATCTGAGGTTGTTTGATTTGTTTATAGCACCTTAAGTCCTACAGTTTATGTGAGTCATAAAATTGTACAATGTAAATGCCTTTATATTGGCTCTGGAAAACAGATAAGGATGATAAATATGACGTACGTAAACAAGAAATACTAAACTAGCTAGGAAAACAATGTGAATAAAGACAAATTCAATTTATTGAAATGACAAATTGAATTCAGTAAATAGAGTATTGCAACATGAGTAAAACCCTTTAACAACGCATAGATTTTGATATCCAGGAGTGAAGAACTGGTCTCAGCATTAGTCATGGAAATCAAACTTCATGACCTTACTCTCTATTTTTATCAAGATAACAATTGGCTAGGCATTCACATATTTTCATCGCAAACGTTGCTTATCTTTGCAAAGTCGATAGTTTTCTTCCCAACATATGCCTTGGTAGAGAAATGCCTAGAATAGTCTGCTCACAGAACTGGCTTATACAATGGCTTCTTTCCATTTGCAAGCACTTTAGGAAATGGACAGAGTATGCCTTCAGGTTTCGGGTTGACGAAAAGGAGGACCAAAATCATGTTCTGGCTTCCATTGGCAATCACACAGTACTCAACACTCTTGTGTCGACCTTTGCTTATGATTTGCAATGCATCCCAAATGTTGATAATGAATGATCCGCTAATTAGAGAGGCATGAATCCAGCCATTACCATTATCTTTTCGCACGTGAAGTCCCCCGATGTCATCCTGGAGGAGGATAGTGAATGTTGAAATATCTGAATGACGGCCTACTCCCACTGTATGTTCAGGATTCGGACACATAGGATAGTAGTTGAGGTTGACTCTACTTGAACCCAACAACATAAGGGCTCTTATCTCATCAATTCTTTTGACGCTTAGCCCCTTGACTAGCACAGCATTAAACGTTTGATGAGAACTTCAGAACTCTTCGTGTACTCTAGCCTTTCATTCCTACAAGCCCAAAGAAAAAAACAAAATCATAACGTTTAGTCCACAATCTTAGGCCCTGTTTGACTTTCAAAAGCTGTAAATTAAAAGATATAGTTTGTTGTTTTAAAAAAAAAGTAAATAAAAGTCAATGGTTACTGTAATTTAAAAGTTATAGTTTGTTGTTTAAAAAAACAGTAAACAAAAGTTAGTGGTTAGTAAATATGACTTTTAAGCAATAAGTTTGACAAAAATAATGAATATATTATAAGTTTTTCATCATATAAGTGGTGGATGAAATTCATTTAACTTTCAAGTTATTACAATTATTTTTTACTACGTACTTTAATGTTATAACTTATAAGCTATAGTTGCCAACTTCAATTTCAAATAGTACATTTAAAGTATTCATGTATTTATTGGTACTTGCTTGCAAACAGGAGGCCAAAGAGCAACAATTTCTTCCTCAGAAACATAAAACATGCTCAGAAAGTCTTTCCATTCTAGAGCCCTTTCCTCATGAAGAACAAAGCTTGAGCCGAACCTGGCATTATTGGTTGGTGAATTCTCCTTTGAGTACTTCATCTTCTCCTCTGTTGGTTACACAAAAAACCTGTGAGTTGCTTCATGTTTGGGAAGAAACAGAAAAGATAGTAGTAGAACACCACATGTCGATGAGGCACCATGATGATCACTGTACACCTCTGGGGTATCTGACCTACTCCCTATAACTTGGTATCTGGGGTACCCGACCTACCCTTCAAAACTCGGTAACCAATGTACTCGGCCTATCCCACAAAACTCGATACCTAAGGTACCCTACCTACCCCCTATAACTTAGTACCCGGGGTATCCGACCTACCCCCCAAAACTTGGTACTCGGGGTACCCAACAGAACATAAGCGAAATAATCAAGGAAAAGTATCTAAAAAGTTGGTCACGAGAAACGTCTCCATTGCCTAAAAGATAATATTCGATTTTGTAAAAATCATGTATCAAAATATCATGTCGAAAAAGTGGTGACAACCAACTGTCACCACTGTAAAAAAAAGTGAAGCACGTTGCCCCTAGGACAGTGGTCCTCAACAGCTTTACCAGAAAACTGTTAGCCTAAAGGGCTACATATAATGTAATTTTGATGATGACAAACATGTGTCTTAAATAAAAATAATAAATATTGTATTTCACATTTTTACTAGTTTTTTAAGGATAATATTTATGCAAGTGAATAGAGTAAAATCAAGATTGAAGACACTCAACGGACAACGGCGACATCAAGAATATATTAGTGTGATAAAAATAAAATGTTTTATTTTTATAAAGTAAAGTATTTTGTGGATTTGAGTAATGTGGACTTAAAATGCTAAGTTTTGAAATCTTTGATTTTAATAAGTATTATTAATAAATTTCAAAGTTGGACGTTTTATAAACATTTGAAATATTTTGGGCCATACTATAATTTTTGAATATTTTTGGACTAAAGTGAAAGAATTTGAGAACTTTGAAAAATATGGATATTATGTTGAAAATGATCTTTTTGCGAAATAATAATATCTTTGGAGCCATATCATAATTTCAGAAAGTTTGGGAAAGATAACTATTCTTAAGAAGTTCTGAAATTAAACCTATTTGTAAAGTTTTATGATATTTTGGGCCGTAATATAATTATAAAAATTTTTGAGCCAAAGTATAATTTTAGTGAATAATATTACTGTAGCAAATTCAAAAATAACGGTAATATCACTGTTCTTAAGCGGCTAGCCCGATTAATCAAGCGGCTAACTGCTTGGACACTGGAATTTACCTATAACGGCTACTTTGAGGACTTTAACTATAAAAACTCAACTCAAACTTCATTCTATGAATTCATACAAGCAAATATAAGATCATATAACATATATTGAGCTTCCATTTCGCAAATCATGATTTATTGAATCATTTTTGAGTTATAATTTGTTATCCACTCTTAAAGAGAGTTTCATTGTTGTGATTTTCATTTCTCATCAAATTGTGAGTGTACAAGTGTGGGAAACACTTGGGGTAAAGAGATTGAGGATATAATCTCTTGTTGTAAAGGTCCATTGACACCTTAGAAGTCAATTGTAAACATTTGAAACCTTGGGAGGCTTGGATACTGAAATCCTCAAGCCGGGTGAGCTTGGAGGTGTGGACATAGGCGGGGATAACTGAACCACGTAAAAATACTTGTGTTTGTTTTCTCTTCCCTTACTCTTTTAATATTATGCTTGATTGAATTTATTGTTTTGATTTGATTAAGGCAATAGATTAAATTGTTGTGCGAATTGTATTGCATAAATTTTAAAATCTCAATTCATCCCCCCTCTTGGGTTGCATAACTTGCATTTTAAAAACCTCTATGAAAGTACCTTAGACCCCTCTCCAGCATATGCCACGTATCTAAAGGGATAAATACGTCTTAAAACGCTTTCTTGTGTTTCAAGCATGCTCCCAAATGGCCTAAAATCATAAAAAGGTAAAATGACAACCAAAAACCATTAAAAATACGCCACGTAACAGTCCAGGTACTACATATATAAAGGCATCCAGGTTTATTTTCATCATTCATGATCACACACACTCCACAAAAAACCTTCTTCAACTTTAAACCACGATTTCAGAGAGCTACCAAGCTCTCATTACCATAAGAAACTTGAGTTGCTGACTTGAGTGTAAGAATGTGAACACTAGGGCACATCGACTTCATATCTAACCTCATTTTCATTGTTTTGCGGGTTAAAAGCTCACCTTAAGAGACCTCATCTCCATATTTCAACCTCTCACGGTCATCACCATCATCCCACTCTCCTTACCTCCCTTCGGATCTTAAAAATATTACACACAACGACCTATAGTGAGGTACCTGGTTTTCCCATAAAATAAATTTATTATTCTAGATATGTTTTCCTTTTTCCTTTGCACCCAAAATCTGTCTAAAACACTTCCTTAATTGTGTCGAGTACTTCCAGGGGCACACCATGATTCACAATCTGGAAAAATCCCCAACTCTCAGCGGCATCGCAAATGGATTTTGAGACTTCTGGACTCTCTCATTTTAACTTATCAATGAGGGGAATTGATACTTGACCCAAGATTTTCTTCTCACTGAATCTTTCTTCTACGCATTGGTGAAATTGTTTTTGGAGGCTTTTGAGTCCCATTTCAGAGAGACCCTTCACTCCGTGACCTTTGTTTATAACAAAATCAACAATATCCCAGGACTCAGTTGCGAGGAAAGAGCCATTAGTTGGTGCCATATTTGCTTGGAGACTTAGCTCTGCAAGATGGATGGTTTATACTTGGTGATGTTACAATTAGTTAACATCATTAATGCCTATTTATGCTACGTTGATGCATTTGTACTTTTCATAAACAAAGGAAATTTCTAATGTAATTTTTTTTTGTTACTTTATTGTCTTACTTTTTTTTTTAAAGTGAAAACTAGAAGATTAAGATGGTACCAAAAAAGTCTCTCTAAAGGCCCGACCTATCATTAAATAGGCTTTTGTTGTTTCACTTCATCGTTCATAAGAACTTGTCATTGAATAGTTTGATGTTGCCAATCGGCTTTCCTGAATCTTTCCTTCTTGGGTTTGGGGTTAAGGAGTGATCAATTAATAGTAGAGTAGTTGGAGAATACACACACACACACTCTTTTGAATATATGATATGCTACAAATACTTGGTGCAAAAGAATGTGTACAAATTAATGTGGCCTAGCATGATGCGATATTTGTAGTGAAATGGTATTTTACTTTATTGCCACACTTGTTTATAATAATACAAAGGACATTTTCAATTTTTTTTTAATTTTCTAGTCAATTTTGTTTCCATTTTTTTTCTTGATGGGGACATTATTTAAGCAATTAATCAATTAAATCCTTCGCATAACTAATAATTTCATGAGATAAATAACATATATTTAATAGCCAATAAATTTCTTGATATATCATGTCACAAATACATTTTCTAAATTTACTTGAAGCTTAATAATCATATTAATGAGTAATTAATTGGTTAAAGATCAATGTCACAATATTTTTTTCAAATAGTACTATTCTTATTGTACGAAAAATGCTTTTTTAGTACAATAAATACATTGAGATAAATGACAAAGTTTTCGAAACTTAAATAGCCATTGTTTGCCGTAAGTAATTAATTTTTATTGCTAGTAATTAAATAGCCATTTTTTTCTCTACACCAAGCACAACTCATTTAGATTTAAGGGCTTTTTTGGTTTTTAGTGATCTGTGAAAAAGAGAGCAATAATATTTTTACGTTAGAGTCCTACTCTAAAACATAGAATATTTTAAATTCTCTGGCAATTCTGTCACCATATTTGTTTGTCAAAACAGTACTACTCTTATTTACAGATAATGCAACACAGCTAACTTTATGTGAGCAAGCGGCAAAGAATTTTGAGCTCATGGTAGTGTTTATTTATTTTTCGGCCCAAATCTAAACAGCTCTGCATTCGGCTTTCAATAAATCTCAGAAAGCCCCGGTTAGTATTTTCAGATTAATTACAAATTTGTTTTTAACAAAAACTACTAAAATGGACGTTAAAACTCTCCAGATTTTATTGGCTTTGATCATTAATTGTTGATAACAAGCTTCATTTCTCCAAATGGCCTTAAGAACCTTTGTTTTTCTTCTAGGTCAGAACAAATAACAAGTTAAGAAACACCCTGTAGAGAGTAATTTATGTAGAAGATAAGAGAAGTTTCTTCTCAACGTTTTGTTACTTTGATACCAATGAATAAACAATAAAAGATCTTTTCGGAAGGGACTTGGGAAATAGCTGTAGAAATTGGTGAAGAAGAATTTGAAAGTTGAAAAGTTGATCAAATCAAATCAAAAGCAACAGAAAGGGTAGAGGCTGCTGGTATTTTGAGTTGAGGATGAATGTCTAGAGATTGTAAAGCATTTTGATTCCCATTTCAGTAATTTTGGTTAACAGTAAAATTTTTAGTAAAAATAAAAATAATAATTGGGGTTTGAAGATATTAATGGAGGGGTCTAAATAGCTCCACTCCAGTTCTCTTTTGTGATTATTACATTATAGATATAGTACAATTACAAATTGTCCAACTAAGAGCCAAAGCTCAACCTATTGCCTACGCGGACGGATCCGATGTATCAATTTAAAGTACATATGTCTCAACTACATATCTGATTGAAGTCTGATTATAATTATTAGATTGTTACTCTTTGTAAAATGAAATCATTTGAGAAAACTGTATTTTAATTACATGGATTAAGCAGTATTTTACTTACATGGATTCCTTATGAAGTACTAAATATGTGATAATACCCCCCTAGTCAGCTTGGTTGGCACAATCGCCTGAATTCGAATAATAACAAGAGGCAAATTTAAGTTGATTCTTAAATGATGTAATAATTAACTCGGTCACCTTTGGAAACATTGAATATGAGTTATTGACTCATTCATCGTTTTCGGTTTCATTGCTAACTACAGCATGCGATTGGAATCAATTTTCCTAGTAACTAGTAAGTAGCAAGTGAAGTGCTGTAGCATTTCTCACGCACTTGCTTCATAACACTAAATCACTTTCGACAAATTACATTGACGGCAACAATTGTTTTATTTATTTATTTATTATCATTATTATTATTATTATTTTGTTATGAAGCTGGAAATGATGAAACGTAGAAGAATCTGTAAGTCCATTATAAGCTACTCATATATAGCCTGCTCATTTTGACTCGTGGCTATTGATAAGGAAATACCGTCTGGAGTCCATCGAAAATTTGGTAAATGAAATGGAGCGTTAGGTACTTTTTTTTTTAAAATAGATTTTTGGAGAAATAAAAACTGTTCTCAATAATTGAATTGGTCAAAAGTCAAAGATGTGTTTGGTAGGACCTTCAAAAACTAGAACAAAACTGATTTCCTGAGGAAAAAAAAAGGAAAAAAAGTAGTACTTGAGTGACTTCGTACAAAAAAAAATGGTTGTAATTAGGCGACTTTCTGAAAAAAGCGTAGTACTTACGTGACTTTCTACAATTTTTATTATAAATATAAATAAAACTTAAAAATAATTTTATAAATGATTTTTAATGTTACTTTTCAGGGTATTTATTCTTTTTAGTCATTAACCAAAGTCAAATATAGACTGTACTTGAGTGACTTCGTACAAAAACAAAATGGTTGTAATTAGGCGACTTTCTGAAAAAAGCTTAGTACTTACGTGACTTTCTACAATTTTTATTATAAATATAAATAAAACTTAAAAATAATTTTATAAATGATTTTTAATGTTACTTTTCAGGGTATTTATTCTTTTTAGTCATTAACCAAAGTCAAATATAGACTATGAGGAGAAAAATAATAAACAGTGAGAGAACAAGGACAAAAAGAGAACAACATAAACTTTAATCACTCTTGAATCTTTAAAAGTCAGAAATAGACCATTAGAGCCAAAATTACACACACACATATATATATATATATATGAAATAAGAAACGGAATTTTTTATTTAAAAAGGAAGAAAAAACTCGTGTAATATTGCAAACTATTTTTGTAATTCCACATAGGTCACGTGATTTTTTTTTTCATCATTAGACATCTTTATTCAAATCAATCATGTTATGCACCATCATTTTGTATAATAATATCATTTGTAATTATACTATTACTGTTTTGGAAAACACCATTTAAAAAATAGTACCTAACGCAGCTTACATATATGTTTACCAATTTTTTTTATGGACTCTAGCAAAACAGTTTTTCTCTTTTTATAACATTTTAGTAATATCGAATATGATGACACTTCACGTACAACATCACAATGAAAGTAACTACTTTTTTCTCTCAAAAAACAAAAAAAAAAAAGAAAAAATAACTATTTTTATTGGAAGGATGAAAAAGAATACACCATAGTAAAGAATTACTCGCAAGAAATCATGAGAGAGGATCCTAACACTTGATTAACAAGCTAGCTTAGCCAACTAATCCCATTAGTTAAATAATCAAAAGACTATGGGCCAATTTAGTAATATTGTAACTTTTAAAATAATTATCATTAACTGTGCTATAAAAACAATCAGCAATAAAGAAAATTAGTTAAATGTTTAATAAAATCTATTTTAGAAATTAGTAGTATTTGTTTAATAAAACTTATTGCTGAACTGCTTTAAAAATGCAAATGAGTAAAATAGATATAATGTTAGATAAAATTTATTTACACATTAATTAATGCGTATATATAATATCTTTTTTACTTTATTAATTTTTATTTTTTATGCTAATATAGTTGCCAATAATAATCATGTCGTTAAGTTTAAACCATTCTATTTCCTAATTGAATAAGAATAATTTCAAACTTTTATAATATATATCATGATATATGTATAGAATTCAATTAAGAATAAAATTGAATCTCAAAATCACATTTTAAAAAATTCTTCTTCTTCTACTTTTCAAAATCTGATGTAAAATAAGTAATTTTATCAAAAATAAGTTAAAAATTACCAAAAATCAAAATTAGATTTTAACTTTTTAAAATCAATTTTGAGACTCTCAAAAATAAGTCCAAAGAGGCCTTATTTTTGAAAGCATAGCAAGATTTCTTAAGCAGAAAAGAAGAGGGAAGCACTCAAAATGACTTCACTCAATCATCATTTAGAAATAAGAAATAAATAAACGAACATAAAATTATACATGTAACAAATTGACAATTTTTACTGAATAGTAATACTATTTTGGGAAAAAGACATGCTATTGACTGAAAATCCTAAACAACTGAATCATTCTTTTTTTAGTTATATTATACCAAGTTTGACATGCCATTGCCATTTTTCAAAAAAAGTAAGCCATGTCATAATCAGTTGTCTGAATTTTTTCGGCATCTATCAAATGCATCAATCAATCAATCACTATAAATAAGCATTAATAATGTTAATTACTTGCAGCATCACCAAGTATAATCCATCCATCTTGGAGAGCTAAGTCCAAGCAAAAATGGCACCAACAAATGGCTCTACCCTCGCAACTGAGTCCTGGGATATTGCTGATTTTGTTATAAACAAAGGTCATGGAGTGAAGGGTCTCTCCGAAATGGGACTCAAAAGCCTCCCAAAACAATTTCACCAACCCTTGGAAGAAAGATTCAGTGGGAAGAAAATCCTGGACCAAGTATCAATTCCCCTCATTGATATGTCAAACTGGGAGAGTCCTGAAGTCGCAAAATCCATTTGCGATGCCGCTGAGAATTGGGGGTTTTTCCAGATTGTGAATCATGGTGTGCCCCTGGAAGTACTCGAGAGAGTAAAGGAAGCGACCCACAGGTTTTTCGCGTTACCGGCAGAGGAGAAGAGGAAGTACTCAAAAGAGAATTCACCAACCAATAACGTGAGGTTCGGCTCAAGCTTTGTTCCTCATGTGGAAAAGGCTTTGGAGTGGAAAGACTTTCTCAGCCTATTTTATGTTTCTGAGGAAGAAACTTCTGCATTTTGGCCTCCGGTTTGCAAGTAAGTGCGCATACACACACATACATATACTTTTAAATATACTAAATCTTCATTACTTGTATAATAAAAAACTTATCATATCTTTATTATTTTTATAAAAATTATTTTTAAAAGTCATATTACTACACTATTATAACTTTTATTATATAGTTATCACTTTTGGTTCACAGTAACTTTTAAACTATATCACCGCAATATCAAACATGATACCTAAGATTGTGTACTGAATGTTTTTAATTTTTATTTTTTGGTTTTTGTTTTTGCTTATAGGGATGAAATGTTGGAGTACATGAAGAGTTCTGAGGTTCTCATTAGACGTTTAATGCATGTGCTAGTAAAGGGGCTAAATGTGAAACGAATTGATGAAATAAGAGAACCTATGTTGTTGGGCTCAAGAAGAGTTAACCTCAACTACTATCCTATGTGTCCCAATCCTGAACTCACAGTGGGAGTAGGTCGTCATTCAGATATTTCAACATTCACCATCCTCCTGCAGGATGATATCGGGGGACTTCATGTGCGGAAAGACAATGGTAATGACTGGATTCATGTCGCTCCAATTAGCGGATCACTCATTATCAACATTGGTGATGCATTACAAATAATGAGCAATGGTCGATACAAAAGTATTGAGCATTCTGTGATTGCCAATGGAAGCCAGAACAGGATTTCGGTCCCCCTTTTCGTGAACCCAAAACCTGAAGCCATACTCTGTCCTTTTCCCGAAGTGCTCGCAAATGGAGAGAAGCCACTGTATAAGCCAGTTTTGTGTGCAGACTATTCCAGACATTTCTATACGAAAGCACATGATGGAAAGAAAACTATCGACTTTGCAAAGATAGGTGACTTTTGAGATGATCATATGTGAAAGCCTAGCTAATTTTTATGTTGATAATCATAATATGAAGTGCAAGGTTGGTTTCCTAGAATAATCCTGAAACCATTTCTTCACTCGTGGGTATCAAAGATAATGGGCTTTACTCTAGTTTCAACAGTTTATGTATTAAATTATTTCAATAAATTTTATTTCACTCTACTGGGAGTAATTCATCCTTCTCTCTCTCATCCTATTGGTTATTTCACAAATTAATTACTCTTTAATTGCCTATGTGGGAAGATCATTCTTCCAATAATTTCTACAATAAACCTTGTAACCTTGATAAGTTTTATAACTTTTTTGCTGCTAATCCCTACTCGAGACCATATTTTTAAATAATAATTTGATGAATTTATAAGGTAATATACTATAAAATAATACTTATAATTTCATTAAGGTATTATAAGGTAATATACTATAAAATAATACTTATAATTTCCATTAAGGTCCCCACTTATTACATAAAACAATATGCAACTAGATGTAGATATGTGTGTGTAAAGATTTATGTTTGGGTAAATTATGAAAAATGATATAAACTTGCTCGAGTCTGAACAATTTGCCAAAATTAATAAGAAATACAGAGATTTGAAAAGTTCTAGCCTAAAACAAATAGATTGCCTAAAGCTATGCACTAAAATATTTTCAGATTAATAATATAAAATTAATTGATACTTACATGCCAAAAATATTTTCAATCCACTTATATATATATATATGAATCCCCTTATTTTTATATGTTAATAGATAAAAGAATAGTTTTATTTTAGTTTAGTGAAACTGTATAATTTTTTCTTTATATGGGGTCTAATATCTAACTAGAAAATGAAAACAGATACGACATAAATGAAATAAGATGGTGTTTGTTTTTTAGTCTAAAATATGATATAAATTTGAATTAAGCTGAATTTTGAATAGATTTAAATGTTTGAATCTAAATGATATATTTGTTTTTGTTTGAATCTCTTCAAATAAGTACTAAACTACTTGTTTTTTTAACTTTTAAGAACCTATACTTTTACAATTATTTACCCTTACTAAATTTAAATGTTAAAATATATAAGCAAAAATAATATAAATTGGACAGTGATAGATCATTTCCTAATCCTAAAGGCCTAAACTCAAAATTATACATTAAAGCATGAAATAAAATGCAATTCAGTGAAAAAAGATTTTATAAATACATATATTATATAATTACATTAAAAGCCCGATGAATGAAGCAACTAAACAAAATGAGGAGGGATGTGGGTAAGGAAAATAATAATAATAAAGACGAGCTTAAATTAGTTCGGAGGACAGGTGTGGATTTTGAGGACAGGTATAGAAAATGAATAATAAAATGGGAATATTTTTTTTACATTAGAATATAGTTAGCTTGCATTCGGTAAAAGGCCATAAAAATGAAAAACAAAAAAATGAGCTGAACCCCCTCTTATTTTCTAGAACTAAGCAAAATCCCCCACAGGTTTTAAAACTTGTTTAAACCCCTCGCTGAGTCGCTGTTAAAGTAATCACTTTCGTAAAGGGCAATTCTGTCTTTTAAAAGTAAGTCCAACAACTTTTCAGTAAAATTATATATTTGACAGATTTTGACTTAATTCAACGTACAAATGAATTTAAATTTAAAAAATGATTTAAGCAACGTACATATGATTATTTTCTAAACATGTGGCACAATTTAAATAATTCAACGTACATATGATTATTTTGTAAAGTTTTGAATATACATATGATTAAATCGAAAGAAACAGGAATTGTGAATTTTTAAAAAATTATTCATTTTTCTTTTTTATCTTAAAATTATCATTTTTCTTCTCTCTCTCGCGTCAATTTCTAACCTTGCTTGAATCACCATGGATTGGATGGTATATTGCAACGTATTTTGCGTTGGCCCATAATCTATTGATAAACTGATAATATTTAGTTTTAAATGTCTATTATTTTTAAGGGTATAATTTTCCTTTCAAAGAAGGTGATTATTTTAATATCATGGGAGTTTTAGTTAGTTTTAAAATTTGAGGGCATTTTGCTCATTTTTGTCTAAAAAAATTGACTCATTTTATTGTATTAAAATTATCTAAAAAGTATCATTAAATTATTAAAAAAAACATCTAAAACTTAATTACTAAAGTTAGACCGGGCTACAGTCTGACCAGGCCCAGGAGAAATTCTTTAAGATCCCTAAAGTTTTATGATTTTGTTATGTAACAGTCTAATATATCTCTTACTGGATCTCCACTAAAATAATTGAAATACCTTTCATACTTAAGTTACTCTTAGATTGGGACATATAAATTCAATATTAAAGGAGTGATTTACCATTTCAATTGAACAAATCGTACATTTATTGAAGAAATTAAACACGCTTTGGGGTTATTACTATTTATTATGAAAATGTTATGGTTTGTTCTGATTTAAAAGAAAAGCATGTGAACATATTATAATTTTATCAATTATTCTATAAATTATTTTATGAATGTTATGGCTTGTTCTGATTTAAAAGAAAAGCATGTGAACATATTATAATTTTATCAATTATTCTATAAATTATTTTATGAATGTTATGGCTTGTTCTGATTTAAAAGAAAAGCATGTGAACATATTATAATTTTATCAATTATTCTATCAATTATTTTATCAATATTATAACTAGTATAGGAATGTTACAAAACTGCCGCAATATATTTTATAGAAAGAATCTTTTCGTGGTTTATTTCCTTCACAATTAGACTTGCTATCTTTTTTTTAATTTTATCAATTATTCTATCTATTATTGAAATAAAAAAGAATTTCATGAAATAATATTTCATGGTACGTATAATTTTATAATATCTATTACAATCGCGTTATAAGATATAAGCTAATTTGTCACCATTTTGCCATTTTTTTAATTTTTAACATATATATTTTGTTAAGAGCAAGGTTATTGATGTCTTGTTATTTAATGTGTGTGCGTGTGTTTTTTTTTTACTGCTTTAACTATACTGAAAATTAGGAAAAATACCTACAAAAAGTTTTAATGTAGCCAGGTCTTATTAACTAACAAAAAGAATAAGAGATGGAGACTTAAGCTTGAAACCGGCCTTTGAGTCTTCAGGTCGAAAACAAATACGAGAGTGTCATTATAGCATGAGGCCATAACATCATAATTAAGACCATGACACCAATAAAGTTTCAGGAACTGCAAAAAGATTCCGTAAGGTGTCAGAAAATTAACTAACAAAAAGAATACATCCACAAAACACAAATACGATTCATTAATATGACAAATTGAATCAAATACATAGAGCTTTGAAGCTAGAGTAAAACCCTTCATAACAATAAATTTATTTTTCCATGTCAGGAGTGAAGAACTGGCCTCAGTATTATTCACTGAATCCCACCTTCATCACCGTGCACTTTATTTTCACCAAGATAACAATTAGCAAGGCATTCACTTATTTTCATCTCAAATGTCGCTTATCTTTGCAAAGTCGATAGTTTTCTTCCCATCATGTGCCTTGGTATAGAAATGCCTGGAGTAGTCTGCGCACAGAACTGGCTTATACAGTGGCTTCTCCCCATTTGCAAGCACTTCTGGAAGGGACAGAGTATGGCTTCAGGTTTTGGGTTCACGAAAAGGGGGACCGAAATCCTGTTCTGGCTTCCATTGGCAATCACACAATGCTCAATACTTTTGTATCGACCATTGCTCATGATTTGCAATGCATCACCAATGTTGATAATGAGTGATCCGCTAATTGGAGCGACATGAATCCAGTCAGTACCATTGTCTTTTCGCACGTGAAGTCCCCCGATGTCATCTTGAAGGAGGATAGTGAATGTTGAAATATCTGAATGACGGCCTACCCCAACTGTGAGTTCAGGATTGGGACACATAGGATAATAGTTGAGGTTAACTCTTCTTGAGCCCAACAACATAGGTTCTCTTATTTCATCAATTCGTTTCACGTTTAGCCCCTTTACTAGCACATCCATTAAACGTTTGATGAGAACTTCAGAACTCCTCATGTACTCCAACATTTCATCCCTACGGGCCGAAAGAGGGGGGAAAAAAGAACAAAAGCAAAAATAATAACGTTCAGTATACAATCCTAGTACATGAAAGAGTGTGTGTGTGTATGTATGTATGTATATTGGCACTTACTTGCAAACAGGAGGCCAAAAAGCAGAAGTTTCTTCCTCAGAAACATAAAACAGGCTGAGAAAGTCTTTCCACTCGAGAGCCCTTTCCACATGGGGAACAAAGCTTGAACCGTACCTGACATTATTTATTGGTGAATTCTCCTTTGAGTACTTCCTCTTCTCCTCTGCCGGTAACGCGAAAAACCTGTGGGTCGCTTCCTTTACTCTCTCGAGTACTTCCAGCGGCACACCATGATTCACAATCTGGAAAAATCCCCAATTCTCAGCGGCATCGCAAATGGATTTTACGACTTCAGGACTCTCCCATTTTGACATATCAATGAGGGGAATTGATACGTGGTCCAGGATTCTTTTCTCACTGAATCTTTCTTCTAAGGGTTGGTGAAATTGTTTTGGGAGGTTTTTGAGTCCCTTTTCGGAGAGACCCTTCACTCCGTGACCTTTGTGTATGACAAAATCAGCAATATCCCAGGACTCAGTTACCACGGTAGAGCCATTTGTTGGTGCCATTTTTGTTTGGACTTTGCTCTGAAGGCGGATGGCTTATACTTACTTGGTGATGTTGCAATTAGTTAACACCACTAATGCCTATTTATAGTGATTCATTGATGTATTGTTGTGTAATTGTTTTTTCTTTCTGGGTCAAAATGGTATCACTCTTTGACTAAATGATAAGTATGGTACAAATACATTGTGCAATGAATTTTGTACGCTTCTATCCAACCCATCCATTATTACACATCACTTTATCATGATAGTTCTGTCATTACTCTCTTTGTATAAATTATACTACTTTGTCTATATATCTATATATATATATACTGACAGAAATTATATTTTTTTAACAAACTTAAGTATTAATTGTTTTAGTTTAAGTTATTGATCTTTAGCAGTCAAAATAGACTGCGAGGAAAAAAAAAAGGATTAACAAAGAGATAAAATTAAGTCAAGAATGGTATCCTGGCACTTCAAGATTCTTGATATTTGAAATACAAACAGGACAAAAATAATAATAATAATAATAAATAAATAAATAATAATAAAATAAATAAATAAATAATAAGAGAGATGCTTAAAGCAGACTCACAATTTTGTTTTATGTCAATATGAAATAGATATTCGATTAAAAGTTTTGTATGTTTCACGGGGGTGTTCTAATCCTTGACCACTTCTGGATCTTTAATAGTAAAATATAGATCTGAGAGAAAAAAGTCCAGAAGAGTATCCTAAACTTTAATCGATCTTAGACCAGAGGGCGAAGTTTGGAGTGGACTAACCCAGCTGTAGCCCGGGTAGGCTTTTTGGTGTGTGTGTAGGGAATTAGTTAATTGCAAAATTAACCTTATTGAAATTTATATTAAAATAATCAAATAAGACAGGAACTCTAACTCATCCTACCTTGTCTATCCAATTTCCCAAAATTCAAAACTCAAATATAATTGCTTCCCCAAATCTAATGAAATTAAATAGTAGATTCACTGAACAGACAATAGATTCCTCACTCTTGATTTAGCTTTACGTCCTACTGATGCATTTAAATTATTTAATATGAAGATGCTTTCAGTTTTTGTTGAAAGATTTTATTTTTAAGATTTCACTCTAATTGAGCTACAGCCTACAAGATTTGAGAAGATACTTAGAATGCTTTGAGATTGATGTACCTCTATTCAACACTTTCAAAATCTTACTTTTCTTTCTAAATTATCTTATAATTAGTTGAGATCAGAAAATAATAGATTTACTTGTTTGATAGAAATTCTTTTAGTATTAACTCTTCCTATTTCAACAACAACAATAAAGAGAGTATTTTTAATTATGAAACTAATAAAGACAATACATTGAAACAAGATAGAGAATGGGTTTCTATCAAATTGTAGATTATCTATATTAAAAGAGAAATTACAGACTATCGACGCAGATTTGATAATGTATGAGTTTTCTTTTTTGAAGAATCTCAAGATATAATAGTATTTTTTTATTGTATTCACATTGTACTTTTATTATTATTATATTATATATATATATATATATATATATATATATATATATATATATATATATTTACTTATGTATCTTATTTCAATAATTTCATTTGTATAGAACAAACACTTTTAAGAAGTAAATTTAATCAGCTCATCCCAAAAAATATTGCTAACTTCACCACCTAATTATTTAAAATTTAAAGATAAATAGGGAGAGAAAAAATTAAGAAGATTATGATCACCAAAGCTATTAAAAAAAAAAGTTTTGTATCTATACACCAAGGCAATTCTAATCATCACCATTCTTAAATGTTTAGAAGTTTTGAGTGTGAGAGAAAAGTAAATAAACAGTGAGGAAAACTAGATCAAGAAGAGTATACTAAACTTTAATCGGGTCTTTAAAAGCCGAAGATAGACAATGGGTGAATAATTAAGGAGATCAAGATTCAAATTAGCTGTACAACCACGACTCAGATCTTCAAAAGCCGAGTAATAACAGTTAAAAAAAACAAAATAATTAAGCGTGAATTTTATTATGCTAAACGATAAAACTAAGATACTCTTTTTAAGAATTTTGATCAAGTGAGCACAGTCGCTCTCTCCTTATTGAGAGCCACTACCCACGTGGCCAAAAAACACAATCCTAAATGAGAAGAAAAATAAACACACACAATTAGGTCAAAATTCTTAGAATAGTTGGTAGACTGAGAGAAGAAACGGTTGAGGTTTGAGAAGGAAAGTAATTGGCAGAAGTCACAAGTCAATGATTATGGATTGGGAGAAAAATTTTCTTTTGGTTGTCCGTTGGGGTTGGGGTGCTGAAACAATTCACTAAGGCTCTGCCGTATGGCAGGGCATTGGAACCCCTAATGGTCCAAGTAAATTTTAGGGAAAAGGACACAGAGACCCCTGATATTTGAATAAGAGACACAAAATCTCTTAATGTTTCAAAAAAGACACTCAGACCCCTATTTCTTAATAGTAAATTATAATTTTACCATTATACCCTTATAGTATAATAAAAAATAATTGTTCATTATCTAATTTATTTCTATATTATTAATAAAATTACGAATATAACTTCATTATCCAATTTTTCCATTTAATTTTTATCAAATTTTATCTTCAAACTAAATAAATTTGATCCATTGCTCAAAAATAAAAATAGATTAAATTGATTATTAATATAATAAAAATATATTAACTTATTTTTATTTTTGAGCAATGGATTAACTTTATTGACTTTAAAAAATAAACTTAGGCTTAACTTTATTGACTTCGAAAATAAACTTAGCTAGGGTTTTTTTTTTAATGCAATCTAAATAGGATTGAGTTTAATATATATTTTTGAATATAAGTATTAAGTCGTTTTTTAAAAAAAGAAAACATCTGAAATATGATATTTTATCATATATAACCTCATAAATATTAACAATACTTATATTTATTTGTTAAACACATGACAAGATATGAATAAATTATTTGGCTAATAAACAAAATTTTATAATGTGTACCTTAACAAAGCAAAATAAATATCTAATGCATGTATTTTTTTCTATTAATATATGATACTTACAATATTATTTTTATTATTCAATAGTAGTTGCATAAACCAATAAAGAATTGCTAAATCATTTGAATTAAAATTAATTTATTAAATAAAAATCAAAATTTATTATGAAAATTTTTAATTATAAATACAAATAGATGGACCTATTATAAAATACACTCACCTAAAGTTCTATTCATTTACAATTTAAAAAAAAAATTGATAGTTGAATACCCATAGAACAAGGAAAATGAAAAAAATAAAAAATGAGAAAATAATAATTTGTATAATAGGAAGCAAATGCATTTAATAGGGATATTAATGGGAGCGAATATTAAAATTTTATTCAAATACTATGTCATTTAGGTAAAATTCATAATATTTAATTTCTTCCATTCAGACCTAAACATCATATAATTAGACATAATATATAAAAAATAAAATTAAGGCCTCATTTTTATTACTCATTTTTTACTGCTTTTAAATTACTCTCATACTTTAAAAATCTTGATTTACTCATTTTTTTTTAAGAGGACTAAAAAAATTCATCGATCCACATTCATTTTTTCCTTACCTTTAAACAAAATTCAAAATTATTTTTAATTTTTTTAAACATCAGGAGATATTTTAAAAATAGTAATGTGAGTAATATGAAATTTACTCTCAAATATCATAGGAGTCTTGAACCACTTTCTACGTTTTAAGAGCGAAGTCGTCCACCACCTCACTTAAACTGAAGAGTCCGGCCATAGAAGGTTTATTGGAAAAAAAAATTCTTGACCCATTCTTACGCCTTAATTATTTAATATTTTCTTTTACAAAATTAAGTCATCATTTATCGGCATTTGGTGTGTGTTCATTTTCCATAACAATGTGAGAAGCATAAAAATTACCAAACTATGCAATGTACACGCATCCACCGAAAGTTGAATACGCTAGAAGCAATGCATTATAAGTAGCCAGTAGTGGACATGGTAATTTCATCAACACCAGCTGCCCTTTATACATACTCTTATTTGTTCAAGTTACTTCACTGCTTTAATCAATCACCAAGTTCTTAACTAATGGCACCAACAATTGTTTCATTCACTGATGAGTCGTCAACTTTCACTTTGTCATAAACCGAGGGAATGGAGCAAAGGGTCTCTCCGAAATGAGACTCAAAGCTCTCCCCAAGCAGTATATCCATCCCTTGGAAGAGAGAATCGATGAGGCCAAGGTCCTTCCCCAGGCATCCATTCCTGTCAATGATATGTCAAAATGGGATGATGCTGAAGTCGCAAAATCCATCAGCGATGCTACTGAGAACTGGGGATACTTCCAGGTCGTTAACCACTGTGTCCCTCTTGAAATACTGCAGAGAGTCAAGGCGGCGACTCACTGGCTCTTCGGGCTGTCAGCTTATGAGAAGAAGAGGTACTCAAAGGAGCCTTCACCTTCTAACAATGTGAGGTTTGTCACCAGCTTTAACACTCAGGTTGAAAAGGCTTTGGAATGGAAGGATTTCCTTAGCCTGTTTTACGTTTCCTAGGAATAAGCTTCTGCTTTGTGGCCTCCTGTTTGCAAATAAGCAAGCAACCTTATTAATTGACCATACAAATTCTCAAAAAACTTGTACATTATTATATCACGCATGTGTTGATCCTCTTATTTGCCTGTAGGGATGAAGTGCTGGAATACATGAAGAGTTCAGACGCTCTTATCAAACAGCTATTGCAAGTGTTGATGAAGGGGCTAAATGTGAACAAACTTGAGTGGGTTCTGTCAGAACAAACCTTAACTTCTGTCCCATTTGCCTAAATCCTGAACTCGCTATTGGCGTAGGCCGCCATTCAGATGTATCAACCCTCACCGTTCTCCTTCAAGATAGCATTGGAAGATTTCACGTGAGAGGAAATGACGGAGAAAGTTGGATTGATGTCCCTCCGATTGATGGCTCCCTGCTTATCAACATCGGTGATGCGTTACAAATTCTTAACAACCGTCGATACAAGAGTGTGGAAGCAAGAACAGCATTTCAGTCCCCATTTTCATCAATCCAAGACCTCAAGACACAATATGCCTTTTGCCTGAAGTGCTAGCAAGTGGAGAGAAGCCGATCTATAAGCCCGTTCTGTACTCGGATTATGTCAAGCATGTCTTCAGGAAGGCACACGACGGGAAGAAGACAGTTGGCTTCGCAAAAATGAGCAAATTTTTAACGGTAGTAGCTAATTGTTTTGATTGATCAAAATAAAGCACAAGGTGTAAAACTATGAACAATTGTTTCAAAGCTTTTAGGGGTGCATATTTGTGGCTTGATGTATCCCTAATATACAACTATAATTAAAAAAAAAAATAAGTGGTTACGGAAACAACCAGTCATCACCTGAGGGCAGAGCTGGCCTCCAGCTTCTCCATGTTTAAAGTCTATTATCCCCACTTCCCAAAGAGAATTAGTTGCCTTACGTTAGGGATTATAATCCTCATTTGGTTGCCATCTCGGAACCAATGACTGATTTTGTTGATTAAAAATGCAGCAACTCTTTTAGGGTTTAGCAGCTAGCGGTTCATGATATTATACAAAAATTTCTAACTCTACCTATACATCAATCGTGCACCAAATTTGAAAGCAAGATAACTTATTTCTTAAACAAACAATATCATGACAGGAATATTCATTTGCTTTCCGGGAAAGATGCATTTATTCATCAAAGTACTAGTCACTTGAACTATAATGCATCCCAGAATATGCATCCTTACAACAATGGTGTTACAACAAAGACAACAAAATATTGTGGAGAAATGCAGCGTCAGACTACCGATTGCATATTTTTCATTTCACCGTATCACAGAACAAATTACACATGATGTAAGAATGAGTTAGAATCTGATATGCAACGAGCTGATGTTGCTTCTAAATTCTACTCCGAACAGATAGCTCATGCTTCAGTTGGTCCTTCAAAACCCTCCTCAGTAACTTGTTCGAAGCAGTTCGGGGAAACTCCGGAACAATCTTAACCAAACTCACCTGGTAATTAATCAAAAAGTGAAATCAGGATAGAATGATCAGTAACATAAAAAGTTCTAACTTCAGTGCACTTCTAAAGAAAATATGAAGGTCAAAAGCATGAAAACCTTGAACAAAGGGTTGAGGTTCCTTTGGATGGCTTTTGAGAATATCATCTTAAGTTTGTCCACCGGTTGACTGGTAAATCCTTTCTTTAGTACCACACATATAACCAACACTTCTGGACCACCACCTGCTCGTGATACACTGATTGCAGCAGTCTCCAGGATACTTTCATCTCCGCCGTCACACACACGCTCAATTTCAACAGAACTAGTCTGCATATCAAATTTTGTGCCCAAGCACAAGATAGAAAAGAAGAGATGAAAAAAGCCAAACATGAGTGCATAAGCAGCTTCTTTGGGTTGGAGATACGAAACTTAAGAAGGAAGAAGTAATACCTTTATGCCACCAAGATTCATGGTGTCGTCAGCCCTCCCCTGTACTATGATATATCCCCCAACAGTCCGCTTGATGATGTCACCATGTCTCCGTAGGTGCTGCCAATACACCTGAATGAATTAATGCCTCTAAAATCTATCACGAGTTGCATCTTTCAGTTGATGCACTAGCACATGCTAGAGGAGATGAAACAAAATAGTAGCAGCAACTCATTGGCTCAGTACTAGCCGATTCATTTGTGCCTCTATTTTCTAGCATAACACCGGAGACATTGAACAATAGTTTCTATTCAGTAAATATATAATGTTTCCATTGACCCAAAAATACTAGCTTCTGGAGACTCCGACCTGAGCCATGCCAGTTAACTCGACCAAAAGTGAACTTATAAGGGTTATAGTCTGGGTAATCAGATGCCAAAAGGGTATGAGACCTGAGATTACACCAATTCAGCATGCTGCTTTTAGAGATTAAGTAGGACTGCATATAGTATTATAAATACAACTTAGTAATAAAATGTCAGGTCTACACATACCATTCCCTTATATATTGGCATCCCACTGAAGTAAACTTCCTCGTGATCAGCATTAAGCAATCTGTCAGTAGCTCCAAGGTATAGAGGGAATAAACCCACTTCACCAACACAAGGTTGATCATCTGGCTGTCACAGTTTAAAAAGATCAATTACACACAATAACAATATATATTAGAGTATTAATATGGTCAATTTGTCTCCAGATTCATTCATTGTATTACAAGAATCCTAGCAATTTCGATTTTTTCTGTGTCATTGCAATCTTAGAATATGATTACAGCCAATTTGCTTTTTTAAAAAAAAATGTAAACGAAAAATGAATCCAGTTAGATGTAGAAAAGTTCTTACATAAGGAACTCCAAGTTCATCAAGAATGACAAAACCCGTTGTCATTGTAGCAGGTGCTAAATGCTCCAAAAGCCTGCGGCTGCAGCATACTTCCTTGGATGTAGGATGAGGCAAGCTCTGTGCCTCCACAACATTCAATAATAGGCTTGTAGTAAGCTTTTGAAGCAAGCCAAAGATCATCATCAACATTGGAGGTTTCTCCAGTGGAAGCAAAGGATCTACTCATACATTAAGTCAACTTTATTCTGAATTATAAGAAAGCATTTACTTTTGAAGTTGGAAAGACGTGAGTACCTTATCTTTGTCCAATCTAGGCCTTGCAGACAGTTTGTGTTCTTCCAAGCTTTTACTAAGCTTGGAACCGTACCCAAAACACTTACTCCAGAATCCTGAAAATATTTCAGAAAATAAGTGTAGAAGAGTAAAATATCAAAATTCCCAGTACTCAAATTATATAACCATGCACTTGAAGAAGATGTGGTGCCAATCAGCCCCTAAACTATTGGTGCTGTCTATTACTACTATGATTTTACCAAAAGCCAAAACTTTGTTATAAACAGGAATCTACAGTATCTTCTCAATTCTTATGTCAATTAAGAATTCTCTGAAGCTCAAGTTGATGCCTCAATATAGCCCAGAAAATTAGTCTAGCTTTATTCTAAACCATTACATCATTAACCTAAATGCTGAATCTTATAATCTATATAAACAGTAAATATATTGCATCCAATCAGTTCAGCAGTTCTTCGATATTGGATCTCCAAGGCTGAAGGAATCATCATACTTTGTATTCCAACTTTGCAAGTGTATCACCATTCACAAAATAGGTGGTTAGAAGTGTGAGTGGCCCCTTGGCACCTAAGGCAAAAATCAGATACATGTCCCAGAAACAGGCAATAAGCTCTTATACAAAGGGAGAAAAAACAAGTATGAGAGAATCACCTGAACAAATTTTCCAAAACTGCGCTCAAGAGGAGAGCCATGATAGAGAGCAAGAGCTGCACCACTTAGAAAGCTTGAGAACAGTATAATTGGTCCCATCACCCATCCTAGATTGGTCGGCCAGCAATAAACATCTCCAACTTTCGTATCAATATGACCCCATGCCTCAGCAGCGCACCGAATAGGTGAAAGTTGTGTCCATGGGATAGCTTTTGGTTCTCCTGATATAGGCCAATAGACGAACAAGATACTATTTCATAAAGGGAATGTAAAAATACAGCCAAGAATATCTGTGATTAAAATGTTTTTTTACCTGTGGTTCCAGATGAAAAAAGTATGTTAATCACAGAGTCCACTGGGCGATAAACTGGAGGGTAATACTTTGGACTGCCACCACAAGAATGTTGTCACACATTAAAATGGTTTAAAATATTTTAGTTGGAGAAACTGCAAAACTATTTTGGGATATTGCATTGACGATAGCGATAGAAGCTTCCTTGCACCAAATGGGAAAAACAAAAATAAAACAGAGTAGTTTTAGTCATATGGCTATAGATACCCTGGATGGTAATCAACACAGGAAAGAAAATCTTTCCATGATACATCTTGTTGTCTTAGTTGGATGCCTACATCATCTCCAATCACAGGGAGCACAACAGCTTTGAGAGGACCAGCTTCCGCAACTTTACTGTACAACAAAGATGAATAGCCATTATGTTTCTACTAAAATACTTCAAACATCTCAAGATGATAATGTATATCATAATAGTAACGATTTCATAAAAAAGAGTGGAATTAGCCCACTAGTTTTAGCTTTCAATTATAAAATGCTTCAAGTAAAGCACTCTCACAAATAGCCTTTGCAGAAGCATTTAAAAAGGAACAGCTACTTGGAATATACTTTTGTGCAAATACATTTCAAAATTTTCTGAACAGCTCAGGCCTCTCAAAATTCAAAGCTAATTCAATAACAAATGATCATCTAAAACCCACAATCTTTCATTCCTATACAATCTGCAAAGGACATTTCCTTTTGATCTAATTTTAAGGAAAAACATGTGAATGATTTCAACTCAGTCATAATAGCAGGGAAGAATTTCATGATAAGCAAATGTACCCATAGTCTAGTAATGTATAATGGTGACAGAAATGCGGTTTAGAATCAACTATAATCATTGGTATTGCAGATCAACATGACCTTCTAGGCATATAAGCAAATCCTCTCATACATACAGATATAACTAAAGGACAGAAGTCAAAACTTCCATAAAATTTCAACAAGTGTAGCAAATAAGCTATTGTGGCAAGTGATTATTGGCACTTGACAAAAGTGATGCTCAAGTCTGGCAAATTCTCTTAACATACATAAAATGCAGCAGCTAGTATAAACAGTACAAAGTTTATCCTTTACCTGTATAAAGGAAATTTTCTCCCTCCTCTGAGTATAAAATCCTGAATACAAATTGAAGGCAGATTTCAATTTCCAGACCAAAGTAATGACACACAAACGGGACTCTGTAGCTCAAAATGCATATATTTGATACATAGAATCTATCAGAATACATAATAATATCCAGAAAAGCACACCATAATTACTACTTTAAAATTGACAGCAAAGCCCATACTGCCAACAGAAATGGAAAGGTAATATATAAGCCAAGTAAAACATGATATCTGAAGATGATAAATCTAAACAGCTCATGACATGTCTTCAAACTTCTGAAATCTAACTGCATTAACAGGAGAACCAGAAACAATTTGACTGTTTATGTCTCTAACAACTGATGTATATTGTTCAGAAAACAAAAGATTTAAACTGAAAATTAGTAGCTCAATGAAGTTCAATTCTTTCAGAAACTCTAATCCTTCATATTAGGATGGGCTATGAGAATGAAAGATCACCTGAGTAAAGATACCCTTAGCTTTAGACACTCGCAAACGAGTTGCAATCTCCCTTGCTGCAAAGCTATCAGCTATTGATACTACAACATATCCTGCTAGTATGATTGCCAAATATATAATAACTGCATGGACTGTCATCGGCATGTCAATTGCAATTGCATCACCTTTTGAAAACATTGTATCCAATGCATTAGCCACCAACCTGTAACTCATGCAGCAGATGTATCAACAAAAGAGAAGGTTGTTGACAAAAACAAGGATTAACCTCCATGAGTTCTTCGATAACTCAATTTGAGAAAGAACCTTATCCTACGAAACCTATGATCGCAGATGGAAACCAGAACAACCCAACTGAATTTGATACTAAAGACAATGTTAGCTATATTTACTCTACAATGACCAATAGACACGGAAATTTATTACAATAAGATATAAACAGTGAAAATTATGCAAGAGAGCATACATTACTCGTTCTCGCAGTTCCTTATATGTCATACGGTTAACAGCAGAGTCATCACATCTATCTTCTCTCCACACAACAGCCACACTATCATCCTCTTTTCTCAGATGACTTGATGGTAGCAAGCAGCATTCAGCAACATTCAAAACTGAACCTGGAAGCCATGTTCCACCATGTTTTGATTTATCTGTCCTATCTAGAATACACTTTGGGGCTTCATGAAATTTAACTGAAATCTCTTTGAGAACAATTTCCCAATAAGCCTGAAAACCATGCCCAGACATAAAAGTCAGAAGAGAAACAAGTCCAATAACTCATAAGCATATAAATAAAACTTAATTTTGCATTAAGTAAAGAAATAAATATTCACACATAAAAAATTGCTTACCTCAGGATGTTCAACAGTGAATTTCTGAAAGAGGCTAAAGCTTGTTATAGGGTCTTTGTACATAGCCCCTAAAAACTTTGGTCCATGAATTTCCATCGCATGTCCTAAGTTAGTAAGCTTAGACTGATCTCTATCATTTAAAAAACACAGAGATCAGTAAGGACAAAAGATTCAAACTTACAAATACGCACACACAAACAAAAAAGATCATAAAACAGTGAAAAGATCACACATTGAATTACAAATCAAAGCCCAACACAAAAATAAAAAAAATGAACATTCATAAGAGATGATAAGAAAAGAGAATATTACAGAGATGGGAACCAGTAAAGAGGAGGGCCATTGATGGCAGCATCCCAATCATTATACACACTGTAATAAACAAGTTGATGCAACCCATGTGGGTGCCATGGCTTAAGTACTTTTCGAGCCACGAGCTCCTTCCAAATCTCTTTTGGGTCAAGCCCTTTGCTTCCATTAATCACTTGTTTCAAAATATTATCAAAATCCTCAGCTTCATCCACTTTCAGTCCCACCTTCACCAAATCACCCACTCCCACTTCTCTTATGTTCTTCCCCATTTGCCACTTAAATCTTTTGCTCTTTTTTTCAGTTAAACAGGCACTCTCATGAAGTAAGACAAGGAGCAGTTGAGTTGTGTGGTAGGCACAAAATCAGAATGGAAGATGAGCAGCTGAAACACGTGCCGTAAATTATTATATTTGGCTGATTTTGGACATTCTTCCTCGAAGTTCAAAAATATTTTGCTTTCATGGATTGCCTATTGTGTATCTCCTATGGAATTAAATAAAGAGGGGAAAAAAATGACACTTCCATAGTCTTAGAACTTATTATTACGTATTCTCCGGGATTCCGATTGATTGGAGTGATAAATAAAAATTATTTGAAAATTTTATGAGGTAAAAAATTTATTTTTATTTACTAATAAAGCAGCAATAAAAAATTACATTTTTATAATAAAATAAGACATTTTTAGAAGATCATTAATAAATGAGATGACAGTTACTGCTCGCAGATGAGACAAGAAATACTTGAAGCTAGTTTCGCTGTAGTAGGTTCAACATGCCGACGTCAAAGGCGGTCACCAAGAAAGGAACCTGTGGTTGTGTTTAAAAATTTCAGACAACAACTACCTCTCAAGTTGGTTGTCATGGTATCAACCGATTAATTACTTAAGGGAAAATGACGACAGTATTAAATCTATTTTTTATTTTTAAGACAGATATACCCTTCACAAGTTCATTAGGTATCATCGAAATCTATGGTTGGCGAACTTGATATCAAATGTACAGTAATTATTGGAAATTAGGTCACAATGGTGCTGTTTGACAGGTATTCACAAACAAAGCATGAATGGTCCACTGCCAGGTGCCAGCCAGCATGATAATTGCTGATAACTTTTCCTTCATTTCGATCACAAATGTATAAATTGGTTGAAAACTGATGCACGAGGAATTGATGTTGCTTCTAAATTCTACTCCGAACAGAAAGCTCATGTTTGATTTGGTCTCTCAGCACTCTCCTCAGTACCTTGTTAGAAGCAGTTCGGGGAAACTCCGGGACAACCTTTACCAAGCTCACCTGGTAAATATTAGTTAAAAAAAATAAATCATATCAGAGTAGAATTGTATCAGTAATTTAAACGGTTCCAAACAACATGGATTTGAAAAGAAATATGAAGGCTCTTAGCACCAAACCTTAAATAAGGGGTTGAGTTTGCTTTGAATGGCCTTTGAAAATATCATTTTGAGTTTGTCTGGTTGACCGGTAAATCCTTTCTTTAGTACCACAAATATAACCAGCACTTCTGGACCACCACCTGCTGGGGATACACTGATTGCAGCAGTCTCCAGGATACTTTCATCAGCTTGGTCGCAGACACGCTCAATTTCAACGGAACTTGTCTGCATATCAAATTTTACACGTAAACAAATGAAGCCATGCAGCGGATATTAAACAAAAGGGATGAAATAAGTTCAAGTTTGTGAAAATACAGCCATGCATATATGTGTAAACAAGCTTCTTGGTGAAGATAAAAAAGTCAACAGAAGAAGTAATGCCTTTATGCCACCGAGATTCATGGTGTCATCAGCCCTTCCCTGTACAATGATATAGCCCCCGACAGTCTGCTTGATGATGTCTCCATGCCTCCTGAGACACTGCCAGTAGACATGTCAAGTTACAAATCGTACTCTTAAGCTGCTTGCAAACTGGATTCATGATTGTCTGATAACTCTCTGGCTCCCATTGATTATGAAAAGTGATGGAAATGAATTCCAACAGAAGATTTTTTGTTTTACTGGTTGTGTCTTAGCTTAGTTGCAGAAGCACAAGCTCGAGTAAAGACCACAGTGCTTTTAAATATTAAAAGAGGTAAAGCATTTTGTATCATTGATACGACTTAGCATGAAAATATGTCTCAATGCTACTGTTTTATAAGAAAGGCTAGTCTACGTGTACCATTCCTTTATACATTGGCATCCCGCGGAAGTAAACTTCCTCATGATCAGCATTAAGCAATCTGTCACTAGCTCCAAGGTATAGAGGGAATAAACCCACTTCACCAACACAAGGTTGATCATCTGGCTGTTAATGTTGAAAAAGATTAATTACACATATAAACAATATAGAACAGAATATTAATCAGTCAATCTGGCATATGCATTCATAATAACTGTGCTCTCTCACATATTATTGCAATCTCAGAGTCAAGTTACAGGCAAGAAACCATGTGGTGAGAATTTGATTGGCAAGGTTTGTAAAAAGAAAGAGAATCCAGTTAGATCAAGAAAATGTTCTTACATATGGTACTCCACGTTCATCAAGAATAACAAACCCTGCCGTCATTGTTGCAGTGCTAAATGCTCCAAAAGCTTGTGGCTGCAGCAGGCTTCCTTGGATGTAGGCTGAGGAAAGCTCTGTGCCACCACAACTTTCAATAATGGGATTGTACCAAGCTTTCGAGGAGAGCCAAAGGTCATCATCAACATTGGAGGTTTCTCCAGTGGAAGCAAAGGATCTATACGTATATTTTAAGTCAATTTCATTCTGAATCATATGAAGACTCCTAAGTTTGAAGTCGGAAAAAGGAGACTACCTTATCTTTGTCCAATCCAGGCCTTCCAGACAGTTTGTGTTCCTCCATGCTTTCACTAAGCTTGGAACTGTACCCAAAACAGTTACTCCAGCATCCTGAAAAAGTTTCAGAAAATAAATACAATAAACAAGAGCAAAATCTCGCAATTCCCAGTACTGAACTTATGGCTATGCACTTGAAAAAGTGATGCCAATCTATTACAGTTATGATTGTATTAAAGCCAAAACCTTCATGATAACAACACAATTTTTCCGTCCTTATATCCTATGTCATTTAAGAATCCTCTACAGCTCAAGTTCAAAATGTCTCCGCATGGCCAAGCTAAGTAGTCTAGTATTATTCTAGTATTATTTCTGCACCATGACCAAACAATAGAATGTTTAAGATCTCTCCCATTAATTCCGTTGCATATTGACATAGGAACTCTATTGAATAATAGGTGGTTGGTAGTGTAATCAGCTCTAAGGCACTGAAAAATCAGATCAGCCCTCCCAGAAATAGGCAATAAGAGTTTACAGACACGAAAAACCAAAATTGAAGTGCCACCTGAACAAATTTTCCAAAACTGCGCTCCAAAGGAGATCCCTGATACAGAGCAAGAGTCGCACCATTCAGAAAGCTTGAGAATAGTATAACCGGCCCCATCACCCATCCCAAATTGGTTGGCCAGCAATAAACATCTCCAACTTTGAGATCAATATGAGCCCATCCCTCAGCAGTACATCGAATCGGTGAAAGTTGTGTCCATGGGATAGCCTTTGGTTCTCCTAATTAAGGCCAATAAATAAGATAATGTTTCTAAAGTGGATGTCAAAACAGGAAAAAGAGTAAATCTACGGTAAAAAAATTTTGCTACCTGTGGTTCCAGATGAAAAGAGTATATTAATGACAGCATCCACTGGGTTATAAACCGGAGAGTAATAGTTTGGCCTGTCACCACAAAAATATTGACATACGTAATTGTTCACAGCATATTAATTGGAGAACCCATAAAAACATTTTGGGATCTTGAATTTCGTGGTATCAATACCTGGGATGGTAGTCAACACTAGAAAGAAAATATTTCCATGATAGATCCTGTTCTCTTAATTGAATACCTACATCATTTCCAATCGCAGGGAGCACAATAGCTTTAAGAGGAGCAGCGCCTAGAACTTTACTGTAAAAGAGGGACAAAATGCCATTACATTAATAGTGGAATAGTTAAAACATGTCCAAGTCCATAATGTATATCATAATAGTTTCAGATAAAAAGAATGGGAATATCACACTAGTTTAGCTTTTAAATCTAACGCAAGTACTTCATGAGAAAGCATTCTATGAAAGCCCTTCATAGAAGCAGTTAAAAGTGAACCATTACTTCCAATTTAACTTTGAAAGAAATAAGAAACAAGTACCTTTCAATTTTTGCCATAAAGATCAGGTTTCTTCAGAAATAAAAGATGTTTTTAGTTCAGTTAGTCTGAAATTCAAGAGCTTGCTGAAAATGTAAAGAAAGAACCAATTTTCATTTAAAATCACAATTCTCTATCACATTAACTAGCTAAAAGGACATTCCCTATGATTTAATTTCAAGAAAACCCATGTGAATCATTTCAGCTCAGTCATATGAGCTGGTAGGAGTTTCATAACACGCAAATATATCCATGATCACGCAATGTATTATGGGGTGCATAAATGCTGTTCAGAATCAATTACATGAGGAGTGCAGATATCAACAGGACCTCTATGACACATACAGATTAGCAATTCCTGTGTATAATATGGATATGATTAAAATGCAATTAATAAAAAATTTTACAGTTTCAGCCACGTGCTGCAAACAATTTATGTTCGTAAAGACTTCAGAATTTTGGTACTTGATAAAGGTGATGACAACATGATTTATGCCATCAAAACTGGTAAATTTCTTACTCAAGATGACAAAATGCAACATCTAGTATAGACTGTAAAAGTTAATCCTTTACCTGTATAAAGGAAATTTTCTTCCTCCTCTGAGAATAAAATCCTGAATACAAATTGAAGGCAGATATCACCAAACAAATGATACACCAACTGGATTGTAATCTCATAACGAATATAATACATGGAATCTCTTAGAACATATTAAAATGTATTCATATCTACCCAGAAAAGCCACACGTGAGTACTAGCTTAGAATTGACTCCAAAGGCAACACAGAAACAGAGAAGAAAAAGTGATACATAAGAGTAATGGGGATGTAATATAAAAGGATTTAAAATATGTCATCACTTATAAAATCTGACGTCAAAAACAGGATAACTAGAAACAATTTGTTAAGCAGACTGCTTGTATTTCTCTTATAACTAATGCATATAGTTGAGTGACAAAAAATATGAAAGGGAAAATGAGTGTCGCGATAAAGTTCCTAAATTTCAGAAGTTCTACTCCTTCATATATAGAATGAACTATAAGAATGAATGATCACCTGAGTAAAGATACCCTTTGCTTTAGACACTCGCAAACGAGTTGCAATCTCCCTAGCTGCAAAGCTGTCAGCTATTGATACTACAACATATCCTGCTAGTATAATAGCCAAATATATAATAACTGCATGGACTGTCATTGGCATGTCAATCGCAATTGCATCACCCTTTGAGAACATTGTATCCAATGCATTAGCCACCAACCTGTAACTCGTGCAGCAAACATATCAAAAAAGGTAAAATAGAAGAAAATAAAAGTAAATTTAAACATAAAAATAACGATGTGGGAAGGAAGAAGGTTTTCAAGGAATAAAGGACATCCCTTATTTCCTTTGATCATTCGTTATTAATAATGGTTACTTCTTTTATCAGCAGCTGAAAAAGTTTATGTATGTAACAGGAAGAAAGCAGGTAACAGTTTCCATGTTAAAGACTCGAATTTTGACTAAAGGATTTATTTTCTTCAAATAGAATTCAGCTTAGTTTCACATCGATATACCTAAAGTGCATATATATGGTGACATTTGATTCAAAAGGCCTAATCAAATCTGATGCTAGAGAAAATCATAGTTAATGTTAGTCTAAAATAAGGTTAAACACAAACTACAGTACATAAACACAAAATTCTGATGAGACTTGAGAGCATACATTACTTGTTCTCGGAGTTCCTTGTATGTCATAATGTTAACAGCAGATTCATCACATCTATCCTCTCTCCACACAATAGCCACAGTATTGTCCTCTTTTCTCCGATGATTTGAGGGTAGCAAACAACATTCAGCAATATTCAAAACTGAACCTGGAAGCCATGTTCCACCATACTTTGATTTGTCAGTTCTGTCTAAAATACATTTCGGGGCCTCGCGGAATACAACTGAAATCTCTTTAAGAGCAATTTCCCAATAAGCCTGAAACCATACTCAGATACAAAATTCAGAATAAGAACGAGTCCGGTAGCATATGAAAATAGTAAGTACTCACCTCAGGATGTTCAACTGTGAATTTCTGAAAGAGCCTAAAACTTGTTATGGGGTCTTTGTACGCAGGCCCTAGGAGCTTTGGTCCATGAATTTCCAATGCATTTCCTAAGTTAGTAAGCTTCGATTGATCTCTGATGTTTGAAAAACATAGGTATCCGTTAGGAGAAAGATTCAAACTTTGATGCTGAGATAAATCTTTATTTTGAGCCATACAGTGTTGATTGGCTCTATTTCGCCATTCTTGTGGTACTAATCTAGCCCATTTAATCCGAGATAAATCATATTGATAATGCCCGCTTAAACAGTGTTTTCGTGTATTCCTTCCAAAATTCCAAAGGGGTTTATGTCTTAATTGGTAATTAAAGATTCCGTGTTTTTCAAAAAAATCTTTTATTTCATTCTTAAGAAATAGAGATGTTCCGTGATATTGAAGAACGGGTCTTAAATTATAAAAGTTCAAAATTGGGACTTGTAATAATTTGTAAAATACATATGTGCCCATAGACTTTAATTTAGGCTACAAGAAAGAACACAAAGATGTGTGCCCATAAGATTGAAAAATAAGTGGATTTCACAGACAAAATTAGCAGATCCTTCAAAGATAGTGCATCACGTGAGCACTTTTAACAATATATAGTTAAGATTAATTACTTACACATTCTTATCCAATAACACCCCAACACAACTATCTGAAACATGATCAAATCTTTTACTCCTAATATCAAATATGTCAAAATTACAGGCAATTTTAACAGGCAAAAACAAAAGCAACGCAAGAAATCAAGAGATATAAGCAAAAGAGAGATAGGCAAAGAACGTACAGAGAAGGGAACCAGTAAAGAGGAGGGCCCTTGATGGAAGCGTCCCAATCATTATACACACTGTAATAAACAAGTTGATGCAACCCATGTGGGTGCCATGGCTTAAGCACTTTTCTGGCCACAAGCTCACGCCAAATCTCTCTTGCATCAAGCCCTTTGCTGCAACTTATCACTTGCTTCAAAATCTTATCAAACTCCTCAGCTTCCTCCAGTTTCAATCCCACCTTCATCAAATCCTCCACTCCCACTTCTCTTATGTTCTTTCCCATTTTTTCCTCTCTCTCTCTCGTTAACAAGTTCTGATATTTTTTTCAGTTACCAATAGACATTTATTGTTAACAGGTAATAACAGGTGTAGAAGATTGAAAAAGGTAGGTAGTTGAACATGTGGTGTGTTTCTGATGATTAAAAAAATGAGTCAACGACCCCAGTTTCGATAAACGAAAGACACTGCTTCTGTAATTAACTCTACTGGGTATTACGGATTTCCACTCTTAAACATCCAAGACTTTGGCACCACCAGGTCCCCACGGCCACGGCACGGATTCGTACGCTTGCATGTATATATCTGTATGTGTGTGGGTGTGTATTTGTGTTTTTTTTTGTTTTTTTTTTTTTTTTTTTTGCCCTTTTCTAAACTTGGGTCTGTCGGGCTGTGTTCGAAAATATGCATGCCGTCCATTACAATCACCAAAATTATAGCACAACTAGATATCATCCAAGCATAACTCAAAAATCAGCATACAATACAAACAAAATCTATCTCACACATGTAAACAAATATTTAAAAAGAAAGGTAAATCATAAATACAGACTTGAACTCATTCACTCCATGATTGGGGAAGAGTCTTTATCACCCAACCAATGGCCTCGTTTTGGATATTCTAACATATTTTTAGAGTAGACAATTGATCTTCATACTTTAAAAATAAAATCCATCACCTCTTGCTTGGGTGGTAGAATGATTTTATTTCGACACAGCAACTAAATATTGATGTAACCATATGAGGCAAGACATTTACAATAAGCTGAATTTCTCACAGTTGCTTTCAAACGTTCTATAGTTGCAAGGATAACATTGCAGTTCATGTTGGAGAGCATTTTATAAATGCCTAGGGGCATACTCAAGAAAGTGGCATGGGTGCAGTCTTGGACTAATAACGACATGCTGATAAGGAATCTACAACAACATTGAAATGTTGAGTGGTGTCAGCTCTTTCATTGGATTCATTACTTGGCAAATCGCAGTGTCCACTCTGCTGCTAGTTGATCATGTTTAGCTTTATCTTCTAAGTACAAGTGGGCAACACCAGGAACAATGGGATTATCTGCACACATTTAACAGAAAAGTTTATGCACGTCACTCGCTTGTAACATCTACTATTACAACAGCAAACAAGTCCGAGATCTGCACACCTAGGCAGCCCAGCTAAAGCCAATCTGCAACAAACAACAAAAACGCACAAGAGAATCTAGTACAAGAACTTACGAAGGCCAGGGTTTGTGAACATTGATCTGACTGCAAGTAGCACCTTTGTAATTGTCAGAGCTGGACTCCAACTGTCCTTCAAGATATCCAAATTAACATTGCCAGCGGAATCAACGTTGCAGTGGTAGATTCGAGTTAGAAATACCACCTGCAAAACTATACTTATTATTAAAGAACAAATAAATGAAGAATGCAGCAAAGAAAGGAGAATGTATTTAGTTTATACTAATTTCTACAATTCTAGGACTTCAAATATGCAAATGCTTAAACACACACGACATAACAACAAGATTCCAACAAAAGGGAATGTTATTTGTCAAAAGAATTTTCAGCCAGACCAAGATTTCCAATAGCAAGTCTCATTTTCTCAAGTCTCTACATTTGCAAGTACAAAATCCTATCCTTTCAACAATACTATTTACTTCATGTTCAAATGGATCATGCCGGAAAAGCTCAACACATCAGCATCACATTCGCAGCCAGTCTGAAGCAAAATTCTTCTTGCCATTCTGATTGGAATTTTATAGTCCTTGATAGTTCAAGATTGCCACTTCTTTGATAATTACAATAGAAAAACATGTTCATTATTCTTAAGCAACAATATCAAATGTAAAATAAAGTCAAGTTCCAACTCAGTCTATTTTCCCAAGTGTCTAACTTCAAGAGATGAGATTGCTGCTTGTGTAACACATAACCATGATTATCTAACCCAGCTTTGAAGAGCATCAAGACCAGACCCATCGCACAATAAAATATGCTTGAAAAACAAATAAGGTTGAAAATAAGAAGAGTAGGAAAATTATATGGGGTTATATTGATACATATGCCAGACAAAATGAGATTCATGAATAGCATACCTTTGGAGGTTTGAACGGATAATCAGTTGGAAATGTTATGTCAAGAAAAAATATACCCCCTTGGTATGGTGTTCCTACAACATGAAAATGAGCTTAGTGAACACTGCAAAGCTGACATGCCAACAAGACAACTCAGGCATTAAGCAGATTTCAGAAGCTACTGGAACAGAAAATAGACAATTCAAATGGAAAGCAAATAGTCAGAAAAAGACATATGCAACTTTTATAGAAACATGTTTAATAATTTGATAAACACATAAAATAAAGCCCACAAATGAACGATGCAGTGCATCAAAAACTGGATAATTCAACATGTGAACTTACCTTTCCCAATACTCTGTTGCTAATAAAGACAATGAGCATCAATAATTGAGCAACGATCCTTAGTTCAATTAACACTTGACTAAACTCATAGCATCAGCAATATTCCCACAAATTGCCATTATAATTCAACCAAGACAAGGAGCATGAAACAAGAAATTAGACGCTACCCCATCATTTGAAACTAATAAAAGTTGAAACATTATCATCAAAAAACAAGAAACAACAAGCAATCATCACTCAAAAAATGACCAATTATTTTATAATAAAAAACAAGAAAACAGGTAAATAACAACCACCCACTACTCGAAAATGATCAAAATTGAAACTTTATTATGAAGAACGACCACCCATCACGGAAGTATGATCAAAATTGAAATTTTATCATCAAAAGCAACAACCCGTCACCAAAAGTGATAAAAAAAAAAAAATTGCCAAAAGAGAGCGAGTTAGAGCTTAGGGGAACCTCACCAGCAGGGCCAATGATGGTGGCGACCCAGTTGTAAAGATTGTCACCCTTGGGACCAGCAGAGCAGTCCTGAGGTGGGTCCATGTTCAGCTCCGCCATTTCTCTCTGAATCCTCTTCCCAGATGCTGAAACCGACGTCGTCGAGACCCACGATGAAGTCGATGTTCCTCCGACTCCGCTACCTCCACCACCGCTGTTCATGTCCACAACAACACGCACCATTTGAACTTTCAAGCTCCTGTCTCTGTGCGTGTGTTTCAAAATACTCGCATATTGAAACCAAATAATTGTTTCGATTTTGAGTGAATTTCTTTTTCCCAAAAAAAAAAATCTAAAAATTCTTTTAAAATAAAATAAAAGAAGTGTAATTGATCAATCAATTTATTAGTTTCAAAGAACAAATAAACGTCTTTACTTTTAGAGTAATTTTAGACTTCCACTTCCAACATTTAAGTTTTAATTTAACTTTAATTAATGTGATATTTATACATTAGATGATAATTAAATAATTTATAAATTATAAAATTTATTATTTTTCAGACGCATAACAGGTAATATTGAGATTTAAATACATCTATTTCAGTTCTTTTATTAAATGAGGAGCCCTTAATATGTTTAATAAATCAATTCCCCAAAATGCCTACGCATGGTTCATGGAGGAGATATTTGCATATTGATCGATGACATGATGAAACTATTGGATTCAGACTGATTTATGACGACATAATTACTGATCATATAGGATTTGGAGCCACTCATTTTATTAATTAATTGCGTCGCATCCGAGTTTACACTTCGTAAACTATAGAGAACTGCAAATTATGGGCATAGCTACTAGCACTTTAGAAACTTCCTTCATTATTAAACAAAAGGTTTCTACTTCACTTATGTAACGCAGCAAATAAAATTGCATCATTCTGAATCATGGTCCTATAGTCGGTGGTATCAAATACTTCAAATACTGTTAGCTTTGATTTAAGAGGAGATTTTTTTTTCGCTTTAATGACTTAAAAGCGATTTAATAATTAATTAAGGTAATTAAATATTTTTTTATATATTAATATATTATTATCAGAGTACAATTGATATGTACGATAAAAGAGATTGATCGAGACTGTTTTTAATAATACTATTATTAAGATTGAGATATATAATACTCTAAATGCAGGAGACAAATAAACTCCTACAGTAAAAAAGAAGTCAGAATTCCAACAATGATTGGGACTCGAACCAACGGAATTTTATAATTTAATGAGTATTTTTTGGATAGTTATACCTGAAAGCCAATCTTTTTTTTTTTATCTTGTAATCGAAACTATTATACATAATGGTAACATTTGTGCAATGCCATAAACCAAAGCCAACAGAATTACAAAAATATAACTTAAACACAAGCATAGTATAGTTTACAAAAGTGAGGTTCGAACCAGAAGACGTACAAATTTTTTGAGCCACTTCAAAAAAATTTAACCTTTTGTACAATTTCTAATTACACAAGATATATATGTGTATATATATATATATATATATATATAAGAAATGTAAAATTCACTAGAAAATTATATGTGACATACTTTTTGGATCTATTTATTATTAGATCTCAAGGCAGCAACCAGATTGAACAAACGCAGAAAATTCATCAGGCACATTGATTTTCTCCAATTTCACCTTTTGCCCTTCCCCAATTTCCGCCAGATAAAACCCACTTGGACCTCCTTGGTACTCCGACCCGGTGACCAGAACCCGATCGCCCAACGCTACCCCGCATAACCCGGCCCGTACAACGTAGTCTAGCTCGGACCAACTAAATATCCTCCCATCTTTGCCCACCCCAACGTTGGATCTCGGGCACCGACCAGCCTCCCAAACCCCTTCCACCCGCCTCCATTGACCGGATCCGAACCCGTAAGCGTCGGCGCTTCCATCGAAAGCCCCTTGATTCTCGGTGTTATACCCGCTAATTACCCAAAACTCATCCCCTATCACCACCCCCTCACATTCGTCTCGCTCTTGACTCAACTGAGTCAACTCACTCCACTCGTCCCGCCTCAAATCATAGACCCACCCCGTCCTCAGCGCGTTCTTATTCTGATCGTGCCCGCCCGCAACATAGACCCGACCCGCCGCAGATCCACACCCGAAAAACGACATCTTCGCCGGCAAATCCTTCCCTTTCCGCCACCTCCGCATCCCGAAATCGTACACGAAAACGTCGGTGACCGGGTTGTAACTCTCCGGGTCCCACCCGCCCATCACCACAAGCTTGCCCTCGCAACCCGCCAACTGACAAAAGAGCGGCAACCCATTTGGATACCCGGGTACCGGGTCAATCCTGTCCCATACAGCACCGACCGGGTCGAACACGCTGAGTCGATAACTCGGTGACTCGCCTGGTTTTTTGCCACCGTCTGATTCTTTTTCAGCTTGAACTAAGCACGCAACTTTGTGGGTGTGCCCAGAATTTTTTCTTTGGCAGTAAAAGTCTTGGCTTTGAAGGAGTTGGCGCCAACGCCGGCAGACGGCGGAGGCGAGGCGATGGGTGGAGTAAGGGAGGCGGGTTAAGCACTCGAGGCTGAGCTCTTCAGGGAGACTCGGTATTAACTCGGAAGATTCCATTTTCATTGTTCGATTTTTGGTTCTGAATTGGGTGGCGAATTTTATAACGGATATTTATAGAAAGTTCGTTAGATAACTAGAAACTGTTCTAATTAAAGGATTCGTACCACGTGGCGAGGCCTTATGAAGGAGCTATGTAACGTAGTCTAATTGGGTAGCAAAATTTTAATTTTTTTTAGTTATATATATATATATATATATTCAAGTTGATTGAAATGTTATAAAGAAAAAACTTGGAATAAAAAGTTATGAATAGACTACCATTTATTTATTTATTTGAACGTATCGTTGTCTAATATTTTAATTTTTTGTCTGTTTGTATATTATATATATTCAAATTAATTGAAATGTTATTGAGTAAAAACTTGGAATAAAAAGTTATGAATAGATTATCACCTATTTATTTGAATGTGATTATGAATAGACTACCATCTATTTATTTGAATGTACCGTAGTCTAATCAGATAGCAAAATTTTAATTTTTTGTCCGTGTGTATATTATATATATATTCAAATTAATTGAAATGTTATTGTGTAAAAATTTGGAATAAAAAGTTATGAATAGACTACCATCTATTTATTTGAATGTGATTATGATTCATGCGAATGCTTGACTGCTTGTTTTGTTCCCACCAATGAATTGGTTGGCTTGGTTTAATGTTTGAGGGCTCTACAAAATTTTTTCTATTCAATCAACTTCCATTCAAGGGAGTTGAAGAGTTGGATTATTTCAATAGACTTTAGGATGAAAAGAAAATTCAATATTCGATTGGTCAATAGAAATAATTGGATTATTCTTTTCGATTTAATTGAATATAGCACAGTTAATTAATTAAGCACTTAAATATCAAAAAAATAAAACTAAATTAGCTTTAAAATTATATCGAACCGTATAATAATTGTTATGCATCGGCGTGTCAGTTTCGAACTTAAGGCAATGTTTAGAGATAACAAAATGAAAGTCCTATTAGTATTAAATATAATTTATTATATGCTAGTGACTAGTGAGTGAGACCCTTAATCAGATATCCTGTAAAGAATTTTAGATTTTTTACTATTCAATTTTTTTATTTTTATTTTTTGGTAAAGAACTCGAATCTTCCATCTCAATCTAGATAAGAACAATCAGTGAGCTATGAAGTAGAAGTCCGATAATTTAAATATTTGATATTAAATATAAACTTTAATATTACTTACTATAAATAGTTTTTTATTTTTTGTTTTGATAAAATAATTTCTTTGAATAAAACAACCTAATCTTCCCGTATGTTTGGTACCACCAATAGGAGATAACATTACAGTCCATGTTTGACTAGTTGTTACCCGGAATTGGATAAGCCAAATTAGAGAGGACTGTCTGATGTGGTACGATCGTTACGCGCCGGGGGCAGGTGGGTCCCGACTCATTCGGAAGGTCGGCATGACGATGTGATGCATCATAGTTAATCGGATGGAGACACGTGGATCGTACGACCAGTCAAAATGGACAGGAGATCGACGCGTGGTGGATAATGGTACTTTTTTTCGTTTTTTCTTCTTTGCTGACTGGATTTCAGTTTCAAGATTACTACAAATTTATGGGGGGTTTTTTTGTTTTTTCAAAAGGCCAACGACGCTCGTGGTTTGGCGAAATAATTACCGAACTTCGTTTATTTTCAAAAATCATCGTATAAATCTTCATTTTCTTGATAATGATGTCGTGATGAAGACTATTTGGTCACCGTAATCAAACAGTATAAGTATTTAATAAAGAGTTTATAAATATCCGGACTCATCTTTATGTATGCTGAATCTTTCATTTTTATAACTTGTTAAATTTATTATTATGTTATGGGAGGAATACGGTCCTCTCACAACAATAATATTATTGGTGGGATCGAATACTATTGTTGTGAGAGACGCAAGTTACGTTCAACGTAACTTAGCGCCAGCCTTATGTTATTAATGGAGTACTTTTTATAAGGCTCGAATTTTGATAAAATCCCCAACTCGCCCCAAATTAAATATATACTTTCTTAAATTTGATTGTACTCGTGATCTTTTACCGTCAAGACAAGAGTGAACTAATGGCCCAATTGATCGAGATTAAAAAGTAAAAATAAAAACATCATATAGTTAAATTAATTGTTTAATCAGAACACTTATAATTTAGTTTTATCTTTCACAAATTATTATTTTTTAATTACATGAGACTATTGCTCAAGAGTACAATTTATATTACATGAGATTACAACTTATATTTATAAGTTAAATTATTATTGTGACTAATTTACATCAATTTTTATGAAGTCCGCCCAGATTTTATCCTCTCTAATATTCGAGTGAGGTTACTTCACTTACATTTCGAAAATAGAGAAAACTATTTTCACTCAAATTGAAAAAAGAAATTACAAATCACAATTATGAAGTATAGGTTCTAACCACTAGACTTTAGCCTAGTGACATCTTTCACATATTATTCTAAATATCAATTTGAGAGATTTAACTTACTTTTTAAATGATTTTTAGGGGAGGAATTTCATAATTTTCGCATGCTTTTTTAAAGCTTTTCAGCCAAGGATCAAATGAACATAAACAAAAAGATGGATCCCCGACCAAGGTTGATGAATTCAAGGTTTTCGACAAATTTCATATTTAAAATTGCAAATAAAATCCCAACAATAATTAGTCAAATTAATGACATGATTAACTTCAAAAAATCATTAAAACGAAAGATTTTTTTTTTAAATCATAGTTAAAGTAAAACATAGTCTAATATCACCAAGATCATAATAAAACAATATTCACACCGACAATAATTTGGATTAAATTGAAATGACGTTCAATTTATAAAATTTTAGGTGGGGCTGAAGGAAGGGACTTTTCAAGCATTATTATCGACCAAAATGAATCAATCAATCTTATTTGCGTCTCCTTTGTTTAATAAAAGAAAAAATTGTAAAGTATAGCAGACGTATTTTGTTTTTTTTTTAAACTAAAAAAACTTTATCTTGAGTTATCAGAATTAAGGCCTTATGTTGTGACTTCTGATCATTATAAATGCTCATTTATTTGTTTTGGTTGTGGTTCATTTTAGACTTGACAATGGGATGAGTCCTGCTGGGGCCACTCCAAGCCCGATTCTATGATTAAAATGAAATACTCTTAACTCTTTAAAAGCCCGACCCTACAAACTCCAAGTCAGGCCAAACTCTTGTTGGGTCAGTGTCGGGCTCAAGCTTTAGCCAAGCCCAACCATAGTTTTTTTTTTTTTTTATATATTTTAGTTTTTAGAATAAGACTCCTATTCTTCATTCATTACTAATAGTATTGGCATCACTATGGTTCCATTTTTAATTGCGACCATGTGTTTTGTGTGTGCGTTTCAATAACTCTTGAGTGTTATATATTTTATTTTTAAAGATTAATTTAAGGATCCATTATCGTTGGACGCCCTTGCTGCAAAGGTATATTTATATGACTGAAGTTTATAATCTTGTTATTGTCAATATAATCATAATTATACTTTTGATGGTAATTAATAGTTGTAATTATAATTAGAATTGTCATTGTACTTATTTCAAAATTTTATAATATATTTGTTTGATGGTAAATAAGTAATTTTACGTATTATAAAACTCATCATCTAACAGATGAGCAACCCCCGATAATTGAGACTGAATCACTAAAATAAAAAACTCAAATGTAGGACTCACTTGTAATTTTTTTTTTTTTTACAATTACAATATAATGATCATTATTTATATGACCGAAATTTATCATCTAGTTATTGTTACTATAATTATAATTATAGTTTGTATTGTAATTATAACTATTATTTTATTGCACTAACTACTAACTATCAAAATTTAGTGACATATTTGTTGGATAGTAAATAAGTAATTTTACATATTATAAAACTCATTATCTAATAGATAAGCAACCCCAGTAGTTGAGACTCAAATGTGGAATTCACTTGTGTGTGTATATATATATATATTTTACCTGTTTACAATTACAATCATAATGATTATTATTTCATGTAATCGTTAAAAAGAAAAAAAAAAGTGTATATTAAAACATGTGGAATTCAAAAAGTAGATGATGTGTTATTCATGAAGAAATCATATGATGCCATGTCGTTGTCTTTTGTATAACATAAAGGTCATGTAGTTTACTATTACTAAATAAATAAGTCAGTCTATATGATGCACCAATGCACAGTATGTGTTTGTCGGAATTATTCAGATGACATGTAGTTTATACCATATATTAATAAATGACATTGCGTTAGATAATAAAACTATAAACAAGAAGTCATCCATCATATATGTCGACGATTTGTTTTTTGAAAGGCCCTAATGATGCAAAGTGAAAAAGAAAAATTATTAGAGTTTATTTTTCCTGTTTAAATAGAATTTTTTTAAAGATTTATCTGGTAGGGTATATAGATAAATCAAAAATTAAAATTGTTTCAAAATTTTCAATAAGAGTTACCTGAGTAGTGGTGTTTTGTGAGTTGTTTATGTTTTATGGTATCAGAATTATGCTCTCATACTTTCTCCATAGTAAGAGTTCATTTATTTGTGTCAATTAATTCTTGTTTCTGCTGCAGTTCCTTATTTTATTTTCAGTCCTATATTATAATTTTTGTTTGGATCGTATGTTCACTTTAATTTGATTTTTTCTCCATTGAAATCCACTTGAAAATTCTAATGTAAAATTCTTTAAAACACCCTTGATCTACACACCCTTGATCGTATGTTCACTTTAATTGTTTGAACAATAATACAATTATATTTTATGTATTTGTGAACGTTCCTTTTTTCTTTTTTTTAATATCATAACCTCTGTGTGTGTGTGTGTAAAATATATGATTGTCATTATCATATTTTATATGAATTATGAAGCTCATTGCATTTTGAATCAAGCGACTTTGTTTTGGCACCTTGTATAAGTTTGAGAATGTTAGGGAAAAAGAGAAAATTAAAAAGATTTGGGTAAATAATTTAAGCTTGTTTACTATGGTCAACATTATAATGTTACAACACTGGAAACATACTCTGATTTTGAAATTTACCATACATAATTAACAACACATTTTGATAAATATTTAACTGTTTTTTTTCTAATTAGTTATTTCTTCAACACAATAAAAGAAGAAATAATATGATTATGAATTATACTCCTCCCTATGTTCGATGAAAGTTTCCAACATTGATTCTCATTCTAATTTTCTACATAGAAAACTAATATAAGTATACAACTGAAACGTTTCTAAAACTCAAAAGAAACCCTGTAAAAAACCTTTAAAAAAAAATCTAATCTAAATCCTCGTTATCTAACTTTTCTTCAAAATTCTTGAACTCAAGCCACTTGTTTAATCTACATGACTTCATAAAAAATTATTAAAAAAATCCCAAAAAAATGTCAACAAAGCACTCACTATAATATACATCCTAAATTTTAAAAAGAACTAATTAAAACTATTTGCCTAAGGCCCCAAATATGGTTTAGCCGATCCCTACATAAGGTAAAAAGAATAATGTGAATTTCTCATTTGTGCTCATATCACAACAAAACTATTGCCCATTACTTATCCAAAAGGACAATCGATTCAACCTTTAGAGACATCATCCAACAATTATAAAAAATATAAATGAAATAAATCAAAACCAAAGCTCTTGCAACAACCAACGCATGCATACATTATGTGTCATATGGTTTATTATTTAGTAGGCATGCAATTAAGTTGCTTACGTTATATGATATTCAATGCAAACTTTTAAATATTCTACATGATCAGTACCCTTAGACGACTAACAACAGTCAAAACAGATATGTTCCTCATTTCCACTTCGTCAACAACTTCCTGGACAGTATCTTGGACACCCATAGCTTGCTTAATTTGGAATGTCCTTTTAATAACTTGAGATATTCTGAGTCTTTTGTTGAGCATAGAGTTAATGGCTTCATAATCTGGTTCTCCATCTTGGCCAAAAGATATTAGGCTCAAAGTTGCCAATAACTGCTCCTTAACATCATCAACCGTAATTTGATCCCGACACAACTGCAAGAGCAATGAAAGCACAAAATCATGGAGTCCCGACTTATATTTGATTGATTGAACTGCATCTTCCTTTGACACAGCCATTTCATGAACTTCGACAAGGATCGACTGCACAACACTCCATGTTGCATCTTGTTCATCGGAAGGTTCAATATCCATAGCTTCTATTAGCTAATTAATACATAAATTTGACAAAAAGATATGCATATCAGTAAAAAAAAATTAAGATACCAACATGTATAAAAGAATTTAATTAATGTATTAGTACTGGAGTTTTGGTGGTGGTGGCGGCGGTGGAGACTTGAAATAGTACTAATGTGGAGGTGGAGAATACTTTGGTGGTAACGGCGGTGGAGATTTGTAGTAGTAATGCTAACATGTAGCCAGAGACTTATTTTGGCGATGGTGGTGGAGACTTAGGATTTGTTTGGGGCAGCTTTAGTGGTCGTGGTGGAGACTTTCAATAGTACTAATGTGGAGAATTCTTCTAAGGTGGTGGTGGAAATTCATGTATTTATTTGCATTGGTATTGGGGCTTTGGTGGTGGTGGTGGTGGAGACTTGAAATAGTACTCGTGGAGGTGGAGAATAATTTGGTGATAGCGGTGGTGGAGATTTGTATTAGTAATGCTAAGATATAGGTGGGGACTTGTTTTGACAATGGTGGCAGAGACTTAAGGTCCGTTTGGGGCAGCTTTAATGGTCGTGGTGGAGACTTTCAATAGTACTAATATGGAGAATTCTCTTGACGTGGTAGTTGAAATTCATGGACTCATTTGCATTAGTATTGGGGCTTTGGTGGTTGTGGTGGATACTTGAAATAGTACTTATGTGGTGGTGGAGAATGCTTTGGTGACGGCGGTGGTAGAGATTTGTAGTAGTAGTGCTAAGATGTAGGTGGAAACTTGCTTTGGCGATGGTGGCGGAGAGTTAGGGTCCATTTGGGGCTGCTTTAGTGGTCGTGGTGGAGGCTTTCAATAGTACTAATGTGGAGAATTATCTTGAGGTGGTGGTGGTGGAGATTAATGGACTCATTTGCATTAGTATTAGGGGTTTGATTGTGGTGGAGACTTGAAATAGTAGTGCTAAGATGTAGGTGGAGACTTGTTTTGGCGATGGTGGCAGAGAGTTAGGGTCCGTTTGGGGCAATTTTAGTGGTCGTGGTGGAAACTTTCAGTAGTATTAATGTGGAGAACTCTCTTGAGGTAGTGGTGGTAGAGATTCATGGACTTATTTGCTTTAATATTGGGGCTTTAATGGTGGTGGAGACTTGAAATAGTACTCATGTGGAGGTGGAGAATACTTTAGTGGCGGCGGTGGTGGAGATTTGTAGTAGTAGTGTTAAGATATAGGTGGAGACTTTTTTTGGCGATGGTGGTGGAGAAGTAATGTCCGTTTGGGGCAGCTTTAATGGTCGTGGTGGAGACTTTCAGTAGTACTAATGTGGAGAATTCTCTTAAGGTGATGATAGAGATTCATGGATTCATTTGCATTAGTATTGGGGCTTTGATGGTGGTGGAGACTTGAAATAGTACTCATGTGGAGGTGGAGAGTATTTTGATGGCGGTAGTGGTGGAGATTTGTAATAGTAGTGCTAAGATGTAGGTGGAGACATGTTTTGGCGATGATGGCAGAGAGTTAGGGTCTATTTGGGGCAATTTTAGTAGTCGTGGTGGAGACTTTCAATAGTACTAATGTAGAGAATTCTCTTAAGGTGGTAGTGGAGATTCATGGACTCATTTGCATTAGTATTGGGGCTAGGGGTGGGCAAAATCGGGTTAGGATCGGGTTCGAATCAACCTGATCGGGTTTCAGGTTAGTCAGATTGGCCAAAAATTCATCTGAACTCAACCCAAACCTGTAACCTGTGAAATACTATCTAGACAACCCAAGAGGGGGGGTGAATTGAGATTTTAAATATTATCCTAAGCAAACCATACAACAATCCAATCTAATGCCTTAATAAATTCGAAAACAATAAATTCAAAGAAAGCACAATAATAAATGAGTAAGGGAAGAGAAAGCAAACTCAAGGATTTTTACGTGGTTCGGCAATCCCCGCCTACGTCCACGCCTCCAAGCTCACCGGGCTTGAGGATTTCACTAAGCTAGCCTCCCAAGGCTTCAAACGCTTACAATTGACTTCCAAGGTGTCAATGGACCTTTACAACAAGAGATTATCCCCAATCTCTTAACCCAAGTGTATCCCAACACTTACAACCTCTCAAGGTTAAATATTACAAATGAATTTTCTCTCACACAATGTGTTTGATTACAAATGAATGCTCAATGTGTGAATAGATGAAGAAAGAATGTGTTTAAAGCTCTATGAAGATTGTATTCTCAAATATAAGCTCAATGGTTGTGTTGTGATCAATCTTGTTTGAATTTGAATGAGCTTATTTATAGTTGGAGTTGAAAAACTAGCCGTTATTCACTTTTCGCTCACTGTCGGCTTGCCGTTAATGGATGTCGGCTCGCCGTTTGTTTGAACAATGTGACCGTTGGGCTGGATTTTCAAATTGTCGGCTCACCGTTAACTGATGTCGGATCACCGTTAGTGATGTCGGATTGCCGTTAACTGATGTCGGATCGCCGTTAGTGTCCAGAGGCTGATCTTCAATTCTGTTAGATGTCGGCGAGCCGTTAGCAAGAAGTCGGATCGCCGTTAGTGTCCAGAAGCTCATCTTCAATTCTGCTCGATGTCGGCGAGCCGTTAACCAAATGTCGGATCGATATGAAACTTTGCACATAAGTCCAATTTCAGAATTTTTAAATAATACTTTGTTAATCCCAAAACTTTCTGAAATTATTGTATAGCCAAAAATGCTATGACACTTTTCAAATAAGTCCTTTTCCAAAGTTTCAAGTAATACTTGTTTATTTCAAAGTTTTCAAATTCTTTCAATTAAACCATAAACTTTGAAAAACAACCAATTTCATAAAATCATTTTTCCATTAAACATGAAACATTTGTAATGTGAAAATAATGATTTATTCAAAAGGAATAAAAACAATCAATTGCGTAAAATCATTTTTCCATTAAATATAAAACATTTACAATATGAAAATAATGATTTATTAAAAATATATTTTTCAATAATTTGAGCTTTAAAAGATTAATCATTCTTAATCTTGTTTGTTATCATCAAAATCAATATTATGGAAACATATATGTTAACAATCTCCCCCTTTTTGATGTTGACAAACATTTCATGTATTTAAAGAATGATTTTTCTTAAAATCATTGTTCCATTAAATATAAAACATTTATAATGTGAAAATAATGATTTATTTAAAATATATAAAAAATAATTTGATCTTAAAAGATTAATCATTCTTAATCTTGTTTGTTATCATCAAAATCAATATTATGAAAACATAAATGTTAACAATCTCCCCCTTTTTTTATGATGACAAACATTTCATGTATTTAAAGAATGATTCCACAAATTTCTTCTCCTAAAAATAATTTTCTTTTACAATTTGCCAACAATTTAAATACATAGATTTTTCTCCCCCTCATCATCAAAAAGAAAAACGTAATTGGCAAAGACAAAAGTAGCAAATTTTTTAAAAAATTTGAAAACATGTATTCTTCTCCCCTTTCATCATAAAAAAAAAACGTAAAGGAAAAGAATAAGAGTAGGAAATTTGTTACCCATGTTGTCCGAATAGAAATTTCGACAAAATCTCCCCCTAACAACAAGCATCATCTCAAAAACAAATTTAGTAATATTACTCATAAATTATCATCATATCTCAAAATCATCAAAATCATCATCATAATCAAATGCCAATTATCAAAACAATTACTCAAAATGCATATTATTCTCCTCTTTTTGACAACATAGAAATGATATATCCTTTGTCTCTCCCTTTGGACAACAAAAAAGTTCAAAATGCATATTTTCCAAAATCATATTACATGCTCCCCCTATCAATCATCAAGACTTCAAATCAAGCACATATAATCATCAATTACCAAAATCATCAAGAAATCAAATCATTCTAAGTTTATGCCGAATTTTTGAGAATTCTTCTTCGCAAAAAAGGTTTTGATTTCTTTACCAAATTGGCATGCATCTTATCAACTATCCAAACTCTATAATTATCAAACACATTTTATAAATAAAGACAACTAAACACATCAAAGATCTAATGTGACAAAAAAAAATCTCATATGCTTAAAAAAATATCGAAGTATATGAATTTCTCCCCTTTTTTTTCGATATCATTTAAAGCAAGTTATGCATATTTAACAATGCGTCAAGAAAGCACAAACAAAAATGTATCCATTCACCAATCATAGATTCCATAAGATCAAACTTCATCAAATACAATGGAATCATCAAAGCACAAATATTATCATCAAAACTTAAGTAAAGCATAAGAACATAATGACAATATATAAATCATCAAAATCAACATATGTCATTATAGATCATCAAAATCAACATAGCTAAAAAGCTATCATTATGAGCTAAAGAACAAGTGATCAAATCCATTATTACAAATGCTCACATATATTTTTAAGTGATGATCTAGTAGTTACACCTTGTGATGGATCTTTCAAAATTAAGTTCTTAAGGTGAGAAAAAACATACCTCCACTCCTTAGGGAGTATTTGAGAAGTATCTTCATTTTACTTCGCATTTGTTTCTTCATATTGCTTCTCTTGATTTTCAACTTATACACTCAATTAGCTATCATTTGATACTCTTCTTATAGCTCTTCATCTACATTATCATCAAAAACAACTTTCTCCGTAGAGGAAGAATTAGACTCATTAAATATAACAAGTATAAATTTTTCACAATCAAAGTTCTTTTGTTATACACTCAATAAACCTATCATTTCTCTCTACAACTCCATTATCCGAATTTCAACCCGAGAGCTCCAAAAAGAAAAACAGCTTTCCGGTTGATTAGAAGTGGTATACCGGTTAGGCTTTGGAAAATATTTTTGAAATTTTGTAAGCTCTTAGACTTGTATTATAAACACAAATTTATTTTTGGCTTAAAAATTGATCAATGTTAAAAATCATTTAACTTTTCAATAAGCCAATTAGTACATGAGACATAAATGCATACAAGACCAAACATACGAAATCGTATCAAACAATGATGTCAATTTTATGAGTGAATGATGATATAACACAATTAACGACACAAGAATTCATGCATATAGTTCATTCATCACAGTCATGAAACAATAAGCATCCAACAAGCATACAATCATGAAGAATATAAGCATTCAAAACTTAAGAACATGCAGAAAGGTCAATTTCAAATTAAAAACTGTATTGATTGAGAACGAATTAACATGCAAGCTATATACCGTTGGACAGATAATTAAGTTAGCTTTCCAATACATTTTACAGAGCTGGATTTGGAGTTCTCTAAACGAAGGTATGACCAATTCATTACAGCCTGTGCAGACTCAGGATAAAATGCAGAAATGTCAAATTCGGAATAAAAACTGTATTGATTGAGCAAGAAGTAACGTGCATGCTATATACCATTGGAAAGATAATTGAGTTAGCTTTCCAATAAATTTTACAGAGCTGAATTTGGAGTTCTCTAGAAGAAGTTATGACCGATTCATTTCAGCATATGCAGACTCAGGATTTTCAACGCACTACTACAAAAATGAACATAGATGACGTTTAAATTAATCTTATGATGACGAAGTAAAATTAGTCATCTTTGCAACAGTCATCTAAAACGAGGTACAAAAAATGACGCGTAAAGAGAGTCATCTAATAGGTATCATAGATGACTCGTTTCTCAAAAAACAGTCGTCTAATGTTGTTCTAACGGTATGCACATAGGTGACTTACTTTTCAAAAAGTTAGTCATCTATAATAATAACGGTTATGCACACAGGTGACTTACTTTTTAAAAACTCAGTCATCTATAATAATAACGGAACAGGTGACGTACTTTTCAAAAAATCAGTCATCTATTATTATTATTATTATTATTATTATTATTATTATTATTATTATTATTATTATCATCACCATCATCATCATCATCACCATCACCATCATCATCATCATTATTATTGCGATAATTTTTTTTGAAAAGCTGCAATATAAAAATAAATATTCAAGCAATTGCAATAGTCATATATAAATTTGGTAAATGACAAACAATACCAAAAATATTCTTTATATTTACAATTTCCAAATGAAAGTAACTAGATATCCATAACTCTTTTTTCTTAAAATAGAAGTGTATTACATTCTTCACAAGAACAACAAAATGCAGCTACCCCTCCAGTTGGCTACTCCAATAATCATGCCAAACTCGAAGGGAGTTGGAGAGTGAAACCTTTAGATGAACCTTCCTTAATTACAAAATGAAAATAATTGAAATAATTTTATAAACTTTTAATATCTTATTTGAAACAAAGATAATAACAAAGATGTATATAAAAATAATAATCCTATTCATTTACTAACCTCACAATGTCATTGTGCTACAAAATTTAGCGAAAAATGTTCTGCCATATGTACTCTGCCCACTCCACTCTTACGTTATCAATATCTTTTTGGGTGAAACTATCTCGTCCAACAAACTATATATCATGCACAAAATCGTCAACATTAATACATGTATCAACCTTATGAAATCTATAAATTTTAAAAGGATAAGGAGATAATTACCAAGTTTTTTATCGAATCAGCCTGGTTTTCAATGATTTCCTTCATAAATCTCAAGACATAATATCCACATTCAGTATTTGTAGTTTGTTGAGGACACTACACATAAATTTTGAACTAATTAATGTCATTTACATATGTAAATAAATTTAAATTGAACATACATATGTACAATTTTATATACCTTAACCCTTTTCCAAACAAAGGATTTTCGATTCGCATTTCCCATTTTTGCTACAAAAATCTTGAAAGCACTTAAGATACATAATTAAATACACATTTAGTCAAGCATGTTTTAATAAATGCATTATAATTGACAAAAAATGACAATAACTTACAGTGATACAAAGTTCTTCAAATCAGGGCGAGGTTCATGACCAAGTGAATCAAAAAAATATACTATAAATTTGTGCGGATCCACAACAATCAACATCCAATGTTTGCTATATATAATGATAAATATCAGCCTTGCATATTTTTGTAAAAGAAAAAGAGAATAAACTCCAAATGCTATATACAATTAATAAAATAACAAACCTGGTATTGTAAGGAAACATCAGAAGCTGTTGTGGATCAAGTATTTCCATTCTTGATACCATTGCACGAGCTCTAGTCTCATCATTATTTCCGGTTTCATCACAAAAGATTGAAGGATTACCAAATTTGTAAATATGTTCCTGGGGACGATCCTTCAAGACTTCGTAAAGATGCCTACAAAAAAACAAGTAATAATTACTTCACTGCATAAATAAAAATTATAACTAATTATTTTGCCAAGAAAATAAGTAATTTAATTAAATTACTTCATGTAACAAATTATTGTTGCGACCCCAATCTTTTCCATGCTACAGAATTGTACAATGTCATCAACTGTTAAATATAATTCAGCTTGTTCATTGTTGAAGATCCCTGGATAAATTTCAATAAATAATGCTTTAGTCAACACTCGGCGAGCGTACTTGCAAAGAGCATCTATTCTTGCTGGCACTTTGTATTCCTGCATATTCTCAAGAAAAGGGCTGTAAACACATACTTTTATGCATTCCCATATCTTTTCTTTGGTCTCTGATGGCACTTTGCTCCAATCTTCATAAGAAATTCGAACCATGGTGCGTGCCAAGACACCCAAAAAGCTAAACAATCGTGTTGCTACCTTGCCATGTGGTTGTCCTCTTTTGTTATACTCAACTATAAGCTTCTGTCCATTGTTTCTATTTCTGACCAGCTGAGGTAAATTCGTTCGACCTCTACTTTTTCTTTTTTTGACAATTGAACTCATTTCTGTAGCAATGTTTTATAAACCTGCTGCAAAATAACTAAAGAAAAATAAACAAAAAAAACTGATGAGAATTTAATAGAAGAATAACAAGTCACATAAGCTAAATAAATTATATACAATAAAATAATAATTCAGTACATAAAATATGTTGAAAAAAAAACTTACGTTTTTTTTATCTAATCAACGTTTTCAACCAATGTTTCCTCATTGATATCAGTTCGGATGTAAGCTATATCGTCATCACTCATTTTATAGTCCTTTCTATAAAGTATACAGTCATTTGGACATGCATGTATCTTCTCATACTCCATCCCTAATGCATTTAAGGTTTTTTTTGCCTCGTACATTGAACAAGGCATTTCATTATTGTCGGGCAACATTTCTCTTAACAATTTCAACAAATCTGAAAAGCCTCGGTCTGACCACCCATTTCTTGCTTTTAGGCTGTACAATTTTACCAATGCAGATAATTTTGTGAACTTATTACAACCTGGGTATAACTTTTTCTCAGCATCAGCCAATAAATTCTCAAATTGTTTAGGGTTGTTTTCAAAATGATCATAAGTTCCTTGAATCATCTCTACAGTGCTGGCCACAGATTCAGTTTCAAAGGCTCTTGTTTCAAATTCTCTTGTAGATTGAGTGTTGCTAGTAGTTGATAGCTTCTTAACAACCTTTTCTCCATGCAAAATCCAATTATTGTAACTTTGGTCTATACCATTCAAATACAAATGGTCCCTAATCTCATCAACAGTCTGATGTTTCACATTTCCACATTTCATACATGGACATAGTATGTGATTAGAATTTGTTGCATGAACCATTGCAAAATCTATAAATCTTTCAACACCAATCTCATAATCTTTTGATCTTCGATCCATAGACATCCAAGATTTGTCCATTCTGAATGTAAAATATAAATATATCATTCTAAAATATTTTCCATAATTTCCTTCTAAGTATCTATGTCCTAATTTGAGAAAAAGTAAAACATAGGATCTTAATATTATTATTCTATCAAAATATTATCAATAAAAACATTAATTTACTAAAGCACATAACATAATAAATTGACCAAAGCTTAATGGACATGAAGTGTCAGGGACTAAACACAAAAGCACAACAAAATGGATTGCTATATACGGTGGAGAGCATTTGTATTAAGTGCTAAGCATATATATTGATGACAAGTATAAACATCTGAATTTTTTTAAAATATGTATCAGTTTCTGAAACTAACATTATTTCTCTTATTAATATTTGTTCATATATTAGATTCAAGATGTTTTATTAATTAATTATTAAATTGTATACTTTATGTCTTTATTTCTATATTACTTGTATTAAAAATAAATAAATTAAAATAATAATTTTTATAATTATATATCACATAATATTATATAAATGCTTATTCTATTAATTCTCCATTAGTTTTTATTTTTTTATTAGTTTTTTAATAAGAAAGTATGTGTGTATATAAATTAATTTTAAGTTATTTGAAGAATTTGAAATATTTATAATTTTGCAACAAATCCCACATGGCGCTTGTCGTTCTTGGTTTCCCAGTTTCGCAAAAGATAAGATGAAAGAAAAGAGAATCGCAAAAGATAAGTTGAAAGAAAAGAGAAGGGGAAAAGAAAAGAAAGATAATCCAATTAAAACAAAAAGGAGAGGCCAAATTGCCGATTATGAAGGAAAAGAATAGAAGTCGCGAGGTTCTGAGATTGATAACTGATTAAATTTCAAAGGAGCATGACATGATTCGACCAAATTTGTAACTTCCCTAAAATATTAATCCCCAGAAATTTTTTTACTGTTCATCCATCTTTTCAACATTTGCTATTCAAATAGAGTAAATTAGACAAAGAAAAGAAAAGAAAAAACAGCACATGTACGCCACCCACAATCAAACAATCTATCATTTTCTTTGTCAAACATGATTAAACAAAAGGAAAGAAAGTACCTGACCGAAACTTTTAAAATCCAATAGACAAGGTAGTCGAATGCTTCAACAATTTCCTTGATAGTGATGTGGTCCCAAGCTTTACAATCTTCTTGCCAACATGTGTGGTCCAGAGCTTCCAGATTTCTTCCCAATTTGTCTTCACTTTCACCATATGTGAACAGTTAGGGTTTACGATTTTGGGTCTATATAAATAATGGGTGAAATTAAGAGTTTGGAACTTGGAAATAGAAGATAGGAAGATGTTTTGTATGGGCAAAGGGGAATTTTACAGAGAAAGAAAGTCAAAGAAGAATGGAGGCTGAAGCAAAGAGGCAATCATATTTCGCGGTAGACAAAGAAAATAAAGAGGGAAGGAGACGATGATATTTCGCGGTAGACAAAGAAAATAAAGAGGAAAAGTGGTTTTTATACTACAAATTAAATGACACATTTTTAAAAGAAGAGTCACTTTTTAATTAATTAAAGATGACTCCTTATTTAGTGGTGAGTCATTTTTATGTCATAAATAAAAATAATTTTATAATACATGACTTCCAAAAATAAATAAAAGTCATCTAAAGTAATAGATGACAATTAATAAGATGTTTGTCATGTATTACATGTCATCTTTGTCCTGTTTTGTAGTAGTGACGACTCATTTGATTTCCAAACAATTTTAATAGATTCAATAACATAAATAAAGATGTTAATGCGAAAATTTCATCATCCCAAATTCATGCCAAATTTTTGAAAATTGTTCTTCGCAATAATTAAACATATAAGCATTCGAAAGTTAATAAATCAAACACACCACTTAACTATCATGCTTAAACATTTCATGAACATTAACATCAAACAAATCCATCATGATAAATCACTCAATATTACACACAATGATAATTCCATCATGTAAACATACAAGCATACTTTCGCAATTTCATTTATCATGATTCATTCAACAAAATTAATATGGCAAGAATTGTTACCAAAATAATTAAATTATTTTGCCTCATCTTTTTCTCCTAGATCATGCTCAAGTGATTATCCTCACAAGTTTTCATCAAGGAACTTCTCCACCATTCCTTGATTGTGGTACCTACAAAGAAAACATTGACGTTGCGCCCTTTGGTACCCAAATACTCTTGGGTCCTTGAGTGTTAGTAATGGTTCCTTTTGGAACCCAAATACATTTTGCTCCATAATATGCATTTTTCTTAACTGGACATCTAAAACTCATATGACCATTTTGATTGCAATAATGACAAACAATTTTATGATCATTTGTGGAGGTAGCCTTAACAAAATAATTCTTATAATATTTTTGTTTCAAATAAGGCTTATACCCAAGTCCTCCTTTATCAAACACACATTTTTGTGAATTAAGCATGTTATCCAACATCTTTTGCCCATTTGTGAATTTCAAAACAATTTCGTTGAGCTCATTACTCTTTTTCTTAAGCACTTCATTTTCTTTCATCAGTTTATCAACATGTGATTTTTCATGCTCATATGAAGTACTTTGTTTGCATTTAAATGATGCAATTCTATCATGCAACATTTTATTATCTAACTCTAGTCCTTTAAGCTTTTCATTTAATGAATCATTGTATTTTTTTAAAGCATCATTTTCATTTTTCAAGTCATCTACATATGATTCTAGTTGCTCATGTGAAGTGCTAAATTTCTCATTTGATAATGCAACTTTATCATGCAATGTTTTATTCTCTAATTCTAGGCATGTAATCTTTGCACTTAGAGATTCATTCTCATTTGTGAGCTTTGCCATTTTCTTTTTAAAACATGCATTCTTTCTACCAATTTTTATCCAATTATCATGCAATTCTTTAAAAGCATCATATAATTCATCATAAGTAGAAAGATTATTTACCTCATCAAGTTCATCATCCGATTCATCTCCAATTGCCATGAGAGCTAGATTTGTCATTTCTTGATGTTCTTCACCATCACTTGTTTCCTCATTGCTATTATCCCATGTGGCTACCATTGCTCTCTTCTTGAGCTTATTGAGAAGAGGACATTCCGTTCTTATATGACCGGGCTTCTTGCACTCATAACATTTGATTACTTCCTTCTTATCCTTTCGGTTCTTGAGGTCTCTAGATTTTCTTCGCTCACCGGATTTCTTAAAAAGTTTTCTAAGCCTCCTAGCCAGCATATCCATCTCCTCCTCATCCAGCTCGCTTTCCTCATCACTCTCATATTTCGAGGCTTTGAGAGCAATGCTTTTCTTCTTCTCCTCGTTGCTTCTTTCGGCTGCCATGTCTTCCTCATAAGAAATAAGAGAACCAATTAAATCATCAATAGGTAAGATATTCAAATCTTTAGCTTCCTCAATGGCAGTCCTTTTTGGTCTCCATTCCTTAGGTAACGACCTAATGATTTTCTTAACTTTCTCGCTATTTGAAAAGGTCTTTCCTAGGGCTCCTAGAGTATTTACTATGTCCGTAAATCTAGTATACATAGAATATACACTCTCATTTTGTTCCATTTGGAACAATTCATATTGCCGAGTGTACCTACTAATTTTAGACTCTTTCACTTGATTCGTGCCTTCATAAACAACTTCAAGTTTGTGCCAAATTTCATTAGCACTTTCACAACTAGACACTCTATGAAACTCTTTCTTATCTAGTGCACAAAACAAGGCATTCATGGCTTTGGAATTTAGAGAAACTTTTCTCTTTTCCAATTCATTCCATTCCCGTGAAGGTTTTGGAATATCTTCCCCAACTCTGTTTTTAGTCAAAGGCATAAATGGACCATCACAAACAATTTCCCAAATTTCATAATCTAAAGCTTGTAAATAAATTCTCATCATAGTTTTCCAATATGGGTAGTCATTACCGTCAAAGAACGGTGGTCTAATTGTGGATTGTCCTTCCCTAAAGGTTGAGTCACTATAGGTTGCCATTGATCTTTAACTCTAGACGGTTAAGTCTAAACAAGAGCACCTTGCTCTGATACCAATTGAAATACTATCTAGGCAACCCAAGAGGGGGGGTGAATTGGGATTTTAAATATTATCCTAAGCAAACCATACAACAATCCAATCTAATGCCTTAATAAATTCGAAAACAATAAATTCAAAGAAAGCACAATAATAAATGAGTAAGGGAAGAGAAAGCAAACTCAAGGATTTTTACGTGGTTCGGCAATCCCCGCCTACGTCCACGCCTCCAAGCTCACCGGGCTTGAGGATTTCACTAAGCTAGCCTCCCAAGGCTTCAAACGCTTACAATTGACTTCCAAGGTGTCAATGGACCTTTACAACAAGAGATTATCCACAATCTCTTAACCCAAGTGTATCCCAACACTTACAACCTCTCAAGGTTAAATATTACAAATGAATTTTCTCTCACACAATGTGTTTGATTACAAATGAATGCTCAATGTGTGAATAGATGAAGAGAGAATGTGTTTAAAGCTCTATGAAGATTGTATTCTCAAATATAAGCTCAATGGTTGTGTTGTGATCAATCTTGTTTGAATTTGAATGAGCTTATTTATAGTTGGAGTTGAAAAACTAGCCGTTATTCACTTTTCGCTCACTGTCGGCTTGCCGTTAATGGATGTCGGCTCGCCGTTTGTTTGAACAATGTGACCGTTGGGCTGGATTTTCAAATTGTCGGCTCACCGTTAACTGATGTCGGATCACCGTTAGTGATGTCGGATTGCCGTTAACTGATGTCGGATCGCCGTTAGTGTCCAGAGGCTGATCTTCAATTCTGTTAGATGTCGGCGAGCCGTTAGCAAGAAGTCGGATCGCCGTTAGTGTCCAGAAGCTCATCTTCAATTCTGCTCGATGTCGGCGAGCCGTTAACCAAATGTCGGATCGCCGTTTTCTACAGTGACCGCTACAGTGACTGCTACAGTGAATGCTACAGTGACTACTATAGTGCACTATTTTGTAAAATAACAGTTTGACCCTCAAACTTTATATAACCGTACTATGGCCCAAAACGATATGAAACTTTGCACATAAGTCCAATTTCAGAATTTCTAAATAATACTTTGTTAATCCCAAAACTTTCTGAAATTATGGTATAGCCAAAAATGCTATGACACTTTTCAAATAAGTCCTTTTCCAAAGTTTCAAGTAATACTTGTTTATTTCAAAGTTTTCAAATTCTTTCAATTAAACCATAAACTTTGAAAAACAACCAATTTCATAAAATCATTTTTCCATTAAACATGAAACATTTGTAATGTGAAAATAATGATTTATTCAAAAGGAATAAAAATAATCAATTGTATAAAATCATTTTTCCATTAAATATAAAACATTTACAATATGAAAATAATGATTTATTAAAAATATATTTTTCAATAATTTGAGCTTTAAAAGATTAATCATTCTTAATCTTGTTTGTTATCATCAAAATCAATATTATGGAAACATATATGTTAACAACCTGATCCAATCTGATCCGAATATATATAAACATACACATACACAAACACACACACGATGATATGAAGAACCGAAGAAGTATTCTTAAACAACTAAATTATTTTTTTCAAATTATAGCTTTGTTTGGCCTTAGCATTCTTTATCATTGGCTGCTGGACATTAAAATTTTACAATTTTATATATGATAATAATTACAATATGAAGAAATACCATCAAAATTTCAAAACACAACACTCGGGTTGTCGGGTTGGAGAATTGGGTTACTGTATTAGAGTTGAGGAACTTGGGGAAGGACAGTAGCAACAAATCCAGTTGCAACAAATTTGGTGGCTGCGTTTGCAAATAATCGGTGCTTGCTGAGCTGAAACCCGATCTATGAAAAATAAAGAGTAAAGACGAAGAAGAGAGAGAGGCTGTGAAAATTGAAGAGTAAAGACAGAGAAGAAACGAAGAAGAGAGTAAGAGCGCGAGGTTGTCAAATGTGAATAGTGAGTGAAGGCTTCGTGTGTGTGTCCTATGTATGTGTGTGTGAGTGGTGTGTGCGTGACTTGTGTGTAGGGGCCTGCGGGGTGGGTGATTGTGTCAGCGTCTGTTCTTTTGTTTTTTTTACTATTTTTAAGCCAAATCCGATCGGATTTTCAGGTCGGATTGGGTGAATCACAATCCGATCGGATTTTCAGGTCGGATTGGGTGAATCACAATCCGATCGGGTTGGCTAAAATGAATTTGATCGGGTTGGGTTAATAACCTGATCCGATCCAATCCGATCCTAATATTTTTTGAATCAGATCGGGTCGGGTTATTTGCCCACCCGTAATTGGGGCTTTGATGGTGGTGGTGGTGGTGGAGACTTGAAATAGTACTCATGTGGAGGTGAAGAATACTTTGGTAGTGGCGGTGGTGGAGATTTGTAATAGTAGTGTTAAGATGTAGGTGGAGACTTGTTTTGGCGATGGTGGTGGAAAATTAAGGTCCGTTTGAGGCAGCTTTAGTGGTCGTGGTGGAGACTATCAGTAGTACTAATGTAGAGAATTCTCTTGAGGTGGTGGTGGTGGAGATTTATGGACTCATTTGCATTAGTATTGAGGCTTTGATGGTGGTGGTGGTGGTGGAGACTTGAAATAGTACTCATGTGGAGGTGGAGAATACTTTAGTGGCGGCGGTGGTGGAGATCTGGAGTAATAGTGCTAAGATGTTGGTAGAGACTTGTTTTGGCGATGGTGGCAGAGAGTTAGGGTTCGTTTGGGGCAGCTTTAGTGGTTGTGGTGAAGACTTTCAGTAGTACTAACATGGAGAATTCTCTTGAGATGGTGGTAGAGATTCATGGACTCATTTGCATTCGTATTGGGGTTTTAATGGTGGTGGTGGTGGTGGTGGTGGAGACTTAAAATAATACTCATGTGGAGGTGGAGAGTATTTTGGTGGCGGCAGCGGTGGAGATTTGTAATAGTAGTGTTAAGATGTAGTGGAGACTTGTTTTGCCGATGGTGGCAAAGAGTTAGGGTCCGTTTTGGGCAGCTTTAATGGTCGTGGTGGAGACTTTCAATAGTACCAATGTAGAGAATTCTCTTGAACTGTCCAATTTTACTTTGAATGTGCCTTCTAATTATAGCCAGTGTTAATGTCGATGTTCTTCTTCTCATTTGTAGCACCCAATTTTTAAAATTTTGTTTCTGCATAATAATATTGATGTCTAAATTTTTAAAATTCTATTAGTATGTTTTAAATTTTCCACCATTTGCATTTCAAAGATGAAATGCCTCTGTAGAGATGCATTTGTTATTCATGAAAAGTCGAGTGCATGTTATATATAAATATATTATATAATTTTTTTGTCTGAATTATGAGGTGGTCCTGAGTGAGCTCCAACTGTGGGAGTCACCTTTAAGTTTGTATCATAACCTAAACTAATCATCGCTCGCACTAGGTCGGCCCATAAAGAGTAAAGTGTTGGTTAAAGTGGTGACTTTATATAAGAACGGAGCTTGAATCCCTGATTTCTCTGAAGGAGTGAGAATGTTAAACCACTCACACCAACCAACTTTAATTTGCATGTTATATCTTTTATAATTCAATTGTTGGAAATTCTTCTATTATGAAATATTTTTGAATGCCATACAACTCAAGCTTTTAAATAACGATCCTCATTTTTAATCCATATGCATACCTTATTGCGTGGATTACATACATTGTGGGACCCACAAAATAATCAATAAGCCTGTACAAGAAATTCAAAGCGAACAATTTTCATTAGAAAAATTGGAGAACGAGGTTACTAATTTTTTACTTCTTTATGACATCCATTGTGTGAACTCATTAAACCAAGATAATGGGCCTCTATGTCTTGATTTTATTCAACATGCAGCCAAGTTTGGAAGGGTCTTAGAACTAGTGGCAAGTGGATGCCTTAATCACAATTAGTGTCTTGTCTGCTACTTGACTAGTGGCAAGTGGATGCCTTCATCAAAATTAGTGTCTTGTCTGCTACTTGACTTTTTATAGCTACATGAATGAATTTATAGTCATAACAAATTACTTTTCGTGATGATATCCAGGAGTTAAGACTGTTATGTGTTTTAATGGTGTCCTTTTTATATCGATTAGTTTATAAACCAACTGCTTACCAAACTATTTATTATTATTCTTTTAACAAATTTTTTGTTGCTCATATCTACTTCATGAATAATAATATTTGTACACATGCAATATCAATAGAGTGTCATGTAATAATGACCACATCGTTCAACATTAATTCAAAGTGAGGATGTGCTGGGAAATTGATTATTAAGATTGTGTTCCTTTTTTTTTTTTTTTTGGTTTTAATAGAAAGCAGCAATCACAAAAGTTTGAGGCCAATCCACATATATATATATATATGATTAATGCAAGAAATGTTGTGTTTATACTGTTTAGAGTGCAAAAAAGTCTAATAATTAAAAGGGTACTGAAAGTGAAGAAATCTTGTGTTTAGGGGAGAATAAATGTTACAATTAATATGAAAAACTACGTAAGAGATTAAGAGTAAGGAAATATATCGCTGTGTAGGCATCTCAAAGCAGTAATAAAGAATAAAATATCCTCACAAACCAACGTTTAAAGTAATAGAAACTTAAACGAATGGTATCATACAACAATATAAGACACTTTATATACTATTTGCTTTTGAAAAAGTGTTCATAATGAAAATGAATCTCCACAAATACAGTGCCATGTAATTAGGATGGGCAATACATCATACTAATTATAACAGGGCGACGGGGTTTTCTTCTCTTTTGAACAAGTAATTAGCAATTAAATGGGCAATATCTTCAACAAAAGGAAAAATAATTAAAAGTTAAACAAGAAATAAGCGTGCAAAATCACGCTTAACAGAGACAGAGCCATTAAATTACAAAATACTTGGGCCGCAAACTCCGGTAGATTTTCATCATATAACAGACGTTGGCTACTGGCTACTGATGAGCTAATCACTGTTGCCTTTGATTCGCTTCGGCTTTGGACTTGGCTCGCTGCTTTGCGTATAAGAAAAATAAATAAAATAACAAAATACAATATGTCATCAACGTTCCAGAAGCTGAAGATTCTTTTCCCTCTTCAAAGTAAAAACGACAAAGCAATCAACAAAACAAAAGATTAAGGAAAAAATCCGAAGAATATTCAGCATAAGACGAACGACAAAATCGACTAAAATCCGAAGAATATTCAGCACCTGCTGCCGTTTCCTGTCCACTCTCTTCTATTATCTTGTCCTCTCTTTTTCTTATTATCTTGTCCACTCTCGTTTCAAAGTAAAAACGACAAAGCAATCAACAAAACAAAAGATTAAGGAAAAAATCCGAAGAAAATTCAGCATGAGACGAACCACAAAAGCGACTCAAATCCGAAGAATATTCAGACCATGCTGCCGTTTCCTGTCCTCTCTCTCTTCTATTATCTTGTCCTCTCCCTGCATGGGTGAATAGAGTTATGGGCCCATAATTCATTTTTTTAATGAATTATACATGGCGCACATGCGTGGAAAGAGTTTTGCTTTTTTCTGCGGCTAGTTAAGAGATTAAACTGGAAAGCCAGAACTCTATTTGCACCTCTCGCATCTCTTCTAATTGTTTATCACAGAATTAATATCTGTATTTTCAGCCCTACATTTACTCAATTTTAATAATATATATAAAAAAAGCGACCATAAAAAAGAAGGGAGAGAAGTTAGATCTGAATCTGTTCAATAGCAGAAAAAAAGTGAAACAAAAGTTACCTAAAATTAGCCGGTTCTGTGATAGTAGAGGAAATGAAAAATCATTTGAAGAGATAAGAGAAGATTGAGATAAGGTTTGCTTTGATATCCTTTTATGATTTAGAGATAAAAGTAGATTTTTTTTTTAATATTTAGGCTCCATTTGGTACAACTTTTCAAGAAGAGCTTATTTAAATAGAGTTTTTGTTAGTAGAGTTTTTATAGATAGAGCTTTTACTAAAAAAAATTTAGTTGTTTAGTTGTAAATAAGAGTTTTTATTACAAATTTATGAAATTATTTTAATAGGTAAATTTTTTAAAGTTATATTATGAAAGAATAAATAAGATTGTTAAATAAGTAGATGATATTTTGAAATTTAAAAAAGTTTTTCAACCTCTACTCCCAAAAGTCAAAAATTTAAACTTTTACTAATAAAGGTAAAATAATTTATTTAAACTTCAAAAGATTTATTAGAAGAACAGTCAAACATCAACAAAAATTATGATAGGAGCTTATTGTATAAAATAAGCACTTATAACCATTAAATAAGTCAAATCAAACAGACACTTATCTTTTTTTTTAATATAATTGTGGGTCCAATAAAAAATAATAATAAGTGAATGAGTGATTGTCGTTTCTGTCTTCATTTTGTGGTTCTGGTGTTCACTTATCATTTTCCTTTTCAGAGTGATATACATTTAAGAAATTGTACAGAGTGATATACATTTAAGAAATTGTATAAAAAATATCTCAGGCTAGCAACTTAGCCACTGAAACTTAGCCACTAATTACCTTGATTGAAAATTCGTGAAGTCTACGACAAGCAAATTAAGTCATGCATGCGTCTGGATAAGATTCATGTTAATTGATTGAGAGAAAAAATTCCTTCCACAAGCTAGCTAGTCCTATACTCCGATATATAGGTGAGATGTGTGCTTCAATTTTTCACAACTTGTTAATCAATACATAAAACTATCTTGCAAAAATTAGCATGGTTCTAATATTTGAGAGAAGTGGCAGTTTTAAGATCAATACTACTCCCATGTTTATTATTATCATCCTTCTGGTGAGTTGTGCATCACAAGTGGTGTCTTCCAGGTCGACGCATGAACAATCCGTTGTTGAGATACACGAAAAATGGATGGCTCAACACGGACGCAGTTATAAGGACGAGCTGGAGAAGGAAATGCGGCTTAAGATATTCAAGGAGAACCTTGAATACATTGAGAAAGCCAATAAGGAGGGGAACCGGACGTACAAGTTAGGCATCAATGAGTTTTCGGACTTAACCAACGACGAGTTTCGTGCTTTATACACCGGATACAAGATGCCAAGCCCGAGCCATCGATCCACAACATCATCAACCTTCAAGTATCAAAACCTGTCCATGACTGATGTTCCAACTAGCCTGGACTGGCGGGACAAAGGAGCTGTCACTCCTATCAAGAACCAGAAAGAATGCGGTAATAAGCAGAATTATGTTAAGTGAATCATATACTAAATACGAAATTTTTCATTTGACGTTACTGTAAACATGTGAGAAAGACCGCCCATCTTAATTTTATGAAATGCGGACATCCACACTAGAGAATCACTCGTCATTTTATTTAGAGAGCATTCTCAAGTGCGGACTCACGCCTTTACAACACTGTAAAAACACGCTGCCACACACATCTGAGAATGATTTATTAGACTGAATTGCCAGCATTATATTTTGTTGTTTCGTCTAGCTTATATATGTTTAATATGGTGCAGGATGCTGTTGGGCATTTTCAGCAGTGGCGGCAGTGGAAGGGATCACTAAAATTAGAAGTGGTAATCTGATTCAACTTTCGGAGCAACAATTGTTAGACTGCTCGACAAATGGCAACAACGGATGCGGTGGCGGTACCATGGAAGAAGCCTTTGAATATATTATACAAAACCAGGGTATTGCCACAGAAGACGAATATCCGTACCAGGCAGTCCAAGGAACTTGCAGTGCCGCACAGAAGGCAGCCGCTGCTAAAATCAGTAATTATGAAGAAGTACCCTGGGGTGACGAGCAGGCTTTACTCAAGGCTGTAAGCATGCAGCCAGTATCCACTGGCATTGCTGCCTACAGTACAGAATTCATGTCTTACAAAGAAGGTATTTTCAATGGAGTATGTGGGCCTAAATTAGATCATGCGGTTACTATTGTTGGGTTTGGAACAAATGAAGATGGAGCCAATTACTGGTTAATTAAGAATTCATGGGGGAAAACTTGGGGTGACGCTGGCTACATGAAGATTGTCAGAGGTGAAGGTCTCTGTGGCATCAGCACTCAATCTTCCTATCCACTTGCATGAGTACGAACATCATGCATTTGCCACAAAAAGCTGATATATATTTTGTGGTTTTAATTTATATTTCATAAAATTAAATAAAATTTCTAATCTTTACTTAAACTATTAATGTTTGTAATTGAATGCCATTATGTATTTCGCCTGGTATCAGTTAATGTTAAATCTACACATTAAATATCTAAGTTTGCTCTTTGGCGTAATTATTGGTTTGCATTTCAACTAATAGATTGTACAGAGAATGTCTCAGGGCCCATGCTAAAAACTTAGCCGTCGAATATGAAAAATAATAAGGAGCCCGAAGGTCGACGCCATGGCAATGAATAAATAAATAAATAAATAAGTAAACCGTACAGGGTTATCCCTAAAAGTGTAACTTTATTTTGTTGCCATCATATTATATTTTTCAGTTCAAATATCATTGCTCCCAAAAATTGATGGCATTTAGGCTATCACCAATTTGTAGCTTTCATGGTCATGAGAATAAATTAATGAATTGATTCATGGGGTAGTTTCAATTATGCTACTAGTCGATCATCTATATAATATGTGAATTGGATCATATATCCACTTTAATTTGACTTTTCTCCATTGGAATCCACTTGAAAATTCAAATGTAAAGTTCTTTAAACACCCTTGATCTACACAACTTCATTAAAAAATTTAGGTTTGGCTCTAAACTCTTTCTTTTTAGAGAAATTGGGTTTCCTATAAGGCCTCGAAGGTTTCTTATAAGGAAGTTCTCTAAATTCACGAAAGGGTTTTCTATAGGCTTTAGAGTTGTAATGTTTTTTGTAAGGTTTGGAAGAACACTTACCATTACAATCTTTGGAAGTAGAAGTTTTAAAGGGGTCATAATTGAATTGTTTACAGAAACTGCCTAATTCTTGCTTAGATTTTCTAAGCTCCATTTTAAGTCGTTTCTGTAATTTCAAATCTTGACAAATCTTTAAACCTTCTTTATTGACAAAACTGACTAACTCACCATAAGTAAGATCGTCATAAGGAATACGATTATCATGAAGGGCTTTAATGGAATTTCTAACTTTCTCTCCTAGTAGGGTTGGTAAACCTGCAAGGAATTTTTCTTTCCAAGTTATATGATTGGCATCATCCCTTAGGAATAGTCTAGTAAAGAAAGTGGTTTTGTAATCCTGGAACTCACTAAGTTTTCTACATCTCAAGTTATGTAGTAACTCAGCATTTTTGTCTCTAAGGTGCGAAGGGTCACCTATAAAATGGAGGGAAATAGTCAAAATCAAGGTAGCTACCGCATCCTGAATTGGACTATTAGTTTCATCAAGAATAGGGATATTATTTTGATCTTTTTAAATGGAATTTAGAATATCTAATTGTTGCGGGTTGGTGAGGAGATGATCCCACCATCCTTTAAGTTGACCTGTAAAACCGGCAATAAGGATTTCTGCTATAGCTCTATCAGAAGTTCCTGATTGGGTTTTATAAGCATTAGTTGCCATGGTCATTTGTTGCAACAATCCTAAAATATTGTATTCAGACATGCCATCAATATTCCACTCATAGACTGAAGATGCATTAAACCGAGATTGATTTAAGGCACTTGGTCTATTATCTATAGCTAGATCAGGTGGAGTTCTGACAGTAGGCAAAGCTAATTCCCAATGGATTTTGTTGGCTTTAGGAACAGAATTATCAGTGAAGGCTTCTATATCAGAGGAGGCTATAGAAGAATGATCATGTTCTAATACTCCAATCCTGCTAAATTGAGGAGTATCAGGGGCTATTTGAACTTTGCTAGAAGAGGAAGAAGCTTCTATCCTATCTAGTTGTTCTCTAATGGCTTTAGCAAAATCTGATTTTGACTCTTGAACAAGCTTTTGGCTAGTTTTCGAAACTTGGAAAGGTTTGAAAATAGGTTCTTTAAGCTTTTTGTCAGAATTCGATTTTGAAGGAACAGAAGGTGAGGAGGAAACAGTAATGGTTGACTTTTGGAAGTGGTTTTCGATCCTAGTCAACTGCTTTCCTATCGTATTTAAGTTAGTATTACAGAAATTGTTCTGTTGAATAATACTACTTAAATTTGATTCGGAATCATTAGGCTTAGGGATTTTGTAAGGTGAGGCTCTAATTTCTACAGGAGGGTCATCATGTTCTATAGTCAGACTCCTAAGAGGAGGGTGTTCAGATTCAACTTTTCTATTACTATAAAAAAGATTCCACTCAGGGGTCTTCTTCCTAATAGTAATTGGGTTTGATGCTTTAAAAGGATAAAAAATGTTGTTGTGGGAAGAATAGAGCTCGAACCAATCAAAAAACAATATATGAATTTTTTGAGAATTTACAAATTCATAATAAATCTCTTGAATTTCTTTTCTTCGGTTTAAAAAGTGTTTAAAAAACCAAAGTCTTTTTTCTTTGTTTAATTCAGAATAAAAATCATTATGCAGAAAAGTTTTATCTAATTCAAAATCTTTTTCAATGACGTTTATGACATTTTCTGTGACTGCAGAAAACGTTGGGGAAGTTGGAGGAGAAGATTCATTCTCTTCCTGTCTCTGTTCATGTTGACTGCTAGTGTAGATTGGATGAGGGACACTAGTGGTGTAGTTAACAGAATGTATAGAGGGTCTAGGTATATCCGAGGTAGAAAACCTAGGTTGATTTATTACAGAAGGGATTTTTGAGAATTTTCTTCCTAGGGAAGAAATGCTTTTGGAGGAGCTTGCATCAGAGAATCTAGAAGATGTAGATCTCTTAAAGGACAGTGTGACTTTGCCATCAGAATACTGAGTCACATTTTGCAACTCTGTATTTGGTTCAAGTTGTTTTGGAATTACTGGTGTAGTGGCTCCTTCAAGGACCCATTCATCTGGAAGATTGATATCTTTCCATTGGATTGGTTTTGGGATGACAGTATTGGCTTTAGACAAGTCAGTCTGCAAGAGAAGAGTTTCATCTCTTTTTGACTGGAATTTATGCTGTGTGCTAAATGCAGAAATCATAGCTTTATAAGAAATTTTAAAAATCAATGCAACTGGGACAAATCCCTCAATCATGTTGTAATTATGAGTTTTAATTTGTAAAATCATGCTCTTTAAAATGTTCTTATCTTTTAGGGAAATAGTGATATTTGGATAACAATCGAAAGAAATTGGACCTTTATACATACTGGATTCAATGCTACTTAGGAAAGAATCATCAAAAGAGATGAATCGACCATCTCTAAGGACTGCTAGTATAGAGGTGTCAAGGCCTTCTTTGGTTAATGGTTTTATTCCTACTTGAATTAAAACAATGTGGATGTAATTAAAATTTTTTTCTTTTAATTTCTTTAAAGATTTTTCTGAAAACAAATGAATTGTTTCGAAAGGATTTGAAAGAGTTATATCACGTTTTTCGGTCTTTATAACATAATCATTTCTTAAAAAATCAAGCTTTTTTGTTTTGTAAATCATTTCCTTATTGACTTTTGGTAATTCCCAATTATCAATTGTTTTGTTGAAATCTTCGATTACAAATTCTTCCGAATTCACAACATTCTTTGAATCACTAGTCCTTCCAGAAGAAGAGCTAGTAAAGGACGATGCTCTACCGAGCAAAGGATTCATGAGTAAAAACCTATGCAGAATTCGAGGTTCTGTTAATATGGCTACAGGTATGGATTTACAGCCCTAAGCGGAAACCTTATCCTATGACGGGACTTACAACCAGTAAGAAATTCACCATACAAACAAGAAAATAAAATAAAACACAAGTCTGTAAACACAAAATTCTGATTGATGTAACACTATCCTCCACTTGGCTCTGATACCAGATGGGAAATAGGATCGAAAGATGGGAGTGCTTTTGGATGAACTAATAAAACTTAAGATTTAAACAAAATAATTAAATTTAATTGGTTGCCAAATTTTAAAAACAATTAAATCAAGTACGTGGCATCATGTAAGCTGGCGACGCTGTTCATACAGCCTTTAGATAGATCCAACTTAGAATAGATCTTATCTTTAGCACGCCTGCGAGTTATCAGCCGATATATTAGATTGATTTAATCGGAGGGTTTAATCTTTATTAGAGTTATGCTTTGGAACGCGGTTGGTTCAATTTTAATTAGTTTACCAAATATTTATTAAATTCTTTAGCAAACCCTAGCAACACATACATCTAAGGTCTGGGTGCATACACAGTACCAGATCCGGAACCCGGAAATGGTGCTCTGAAGAAGGGGGGAGAAGAGAAATACAACCGAGGGAAGAGATCTGGTCTCTATGTCTCGGAGGAATGTAACAATTTATATGGTAGAGCTGATAGAGATCAGTCTGCAGAACATGCTTTAAAAGTAAATGACTGAAATTTAAATTGCTTTAAATTAAATTACAGAAATTAAAACATTACACGAAAATTGAAATTGCTTTGAATTTAAATTACAAAAAGAAATTGCTCACATTTTCTTTTGATCTGATTGCTTTTGAAGATTACAAAAAGAAGGGAAAGTAATCTCAAGACAGGAAAAATTTCCTTGTTGTCTATCGATATCGGATTCCCAGAGAGAGAGAGAGAGAGAGAAAAGAAGAGAAGAAAGAGAAACTAAAAATTGCAATCTGAGGAGTCTAAGTCTTCCTCTTGGTTTTTATACAAAATGAGATTTAAACTGTAGACTGTAGCGGAGCTGTAGCATACAGTAATCTTTGGTACTCTGCACTGTAGACTGTAGCGGATCTGTAGCAAACAGTAATCTTTGGAACTTTGTACTGTAGACTGTTGCTTTGTACAAGAATACTAAATACACACACCCCGGGTGAAGAGACATGTGCGCTCTCACTTGTGTCCAGAGGACCACCCGAAAATATAAAATCCTTTTTTTTTTTAGTACAAAACTGGACAAACGTCCAAACTCAAATAAGTAAAGCTTTAATCTAGCTGGAATGCTTTATAGGGGAGAAAATGCCGAAGCAGTCATCTTCATTTTCATCACCAAGGGAAATAAAAGGTTCTTCATCTCCAGAGGTGCTTGAGGAGGAGCTTGCAACAGATGTCTCTGACCTTGTGGTGAGAAGTTGCTGCATCACTTGGAAGTATTCTGCTTCAGTTTTGGCACCGGCAAGGAGGGATTGGGCTTTGGATTTTTGGGTTAAGAAGGTTTGTTAGGCTTTGGACTGTGTTATGGTTGGCTGAAGGAAGCCTTTGGAGGATAGCCAATCACGGACCAAATTGTCGGTCAATTTTGACTGTTTATCAAATTTTGACCACCATTTGACTTTAAAGGTTCTTTGTAGGATGATCTGGGCATCATGAGTGTGGTATTTTAGGTTCCACATGCATACCCATGGTAGAAAGAAGTTGGTACAAAAACAGAGGAAGGCGGGAAACCTTCTTTCGGATGTAGAGGGAGTATAGTGATCTTTGAAAAGATTTAAACAGTGGGTGGCAGTTGGTGTAAGGATGTCAGGAGTTGGCCCAAAATGGTTCTACCATTGTTTAAACCAGTTAGGAAGGCTTTGTACGGTTATTTTGGAATTAAAGAAAAATAACAATGAATGAGATTTTTTAGGGTTTTGTAGGAAGAATGTGTTATACCAGGCTTGTTGATAATCCCAGTAGGAGAAAGTCAAACAATGTGGTAAACGCATTTGAAAATTGGAGGGAAATCTTTTTGGATTATGGAGTAGATCACCCCACTGTTTTGGGCTCAAAACTTTTAGAATTGTAGCCGTTGAATAGGCTAGCTCAGAATGGGAATCACTGAGGAAAAAATGTTTAAATTTAACTGACTCAGTGGCTTCCAAAATGCTTTGATAATAAGGTTGGGGTTTTGTTAAATCCCACGGTTTAAAAAACCAACCTTTAGGAAAAAATTTTGTAAGTGTTTGAAATGGATCAGAATGGTAAAACCCATCTTCAACAGTTAAAATATTTTGGGAATAGGCTTTATCAAACCAAACCGAAGTCTTTTGTGTTGGTTGTGAAAGGATAATCTGTGAGGATGAACTTTCACCAGAAACAACAACATTTTGAGAAAGGGATTTTGTAATATCTTTTGGGCTTTCTTTTACAAAAATGTCTTTTGAAGGTGTTTGGCTTTGGGAAAAGCTGCTTTGGAGGGCGAGCATAAGCTCAGGTGATTTTGAAATGGATTTCATCCATTGATTTACTTGCTCATGGGTAGAGAGGGCTTTAGTCCTAGCTTCATCATCTTCAATCAAGTCAATCCAAGATTTGATTGGCATGGCAGATGATAATAATTTTTCTTTAGGAGGGGAGGATTGAATTTCTTTAGGAGTGGCTTTAGGTTCAGGTTCTTTGGCAATGCCTTTTCCTTTGTCTCTTCGCTTTGGCGGCATTATCTGTTTTGAAGAAATTCTCTAGTTAGAAAATCAGGAATAGAATTTGTATCACCTTTAATGAATTCAATATCGAAATCAAAAACACTTAAAATAGCTTGCCATCGTGCAAAAATCTGTTTTGATGCAATGTTGTGGACATCTTTTTCTAAAACATGTTTTGCTGCTTTGCAATCAATTCTAAGTAAAAATTTTTGATTTAATAAATCACTTTGAAATTTTGAGATGCAAAGAACAATTGAAAGAATTTCTTTTTTGATAGTAGAATAATTTTTCTGGCATTCATTCCAATGTGCAGAAACATAATGTACTATTTGTTCTTTATTATGTTCTTTCTGTTTTAAGATACCTCCATAACCTAGATCAGATGCATCAGTTTCGACAATCTTAGGTAATGTAGGATTAGCAAGAAATAAACATGGGATTGCTTTAACAGAATGCTTTATAAGTTTAATAGCTTTAGTGTGTTCATCGGTCCAAGCAACATGATTCTTTTTTAATCTATCATGCAAAGGTTTAGACATCCTATTTATATTTGGACAAAAATCAAGAACATAATTTAAGCTACCAAGGAATCTCTGCAATTGTGTTTTATCAAGAATTTTATCAGGAAATTTATCAGCAAATGCAAGAGATCGATCAATAGGGGTAATTGTTCCTTTGGAAATATTGTGACCTAGGAACCTTATCTTTGTTTGGAACAAAGAAACTTTAGAACTAGAGATTGCCAGTCCAGCTTTTCTGGTGGCAAAATAAAAAGTCTTTAGATGTTTGAAATGTTGGTCGATGGTTTGAGAAAAAAACTAAAACATCATCAATATAAACTATGCAAAAGTCAGAAAAAGGATTGTAAATATCATTCATAATTCTTTGAAATTCTGAAGGGGCATTTTTTAAGCCAAATGGCATAACAGTCCACTCATACTGTCCGAATGGAACAGTAAAAGCAGTTTTGTAACGGTCATTTGGATGGATCTGAATTTTCCAAAATCCTGATTTCATGTCAAATTTTGAAAAAATGAAAGCAGAATGCAGTTTTTGAAGCAAATCCTTTTTATTAGGTATGGGATATCTAATCCATTTTAAAGCTTTATTTAAGGGCTTGTAATTTATCATAAGTCTAGGAGTGCCTCTTTCAATTTCGGAGTTTTTATTGACATAAAAAGCAGCACATGACCATGGTGACCTAGATTTTACAATGAGACCTTTTGTTTCTAAATCTTTTATTTCTTCTTTACAATGTCGTTCCAAATCCATATTCATTTGGATTGGCCGAGCTTTGGTGGGTATCTGTTTTTCATCAAAAGAACTTTCATATGGCAAATCAACCAGGTGTTGTTTCCTATTCCAAAAAGCAGAAGGTAGATCAGCACATATTTCTTTTTGGATAAGGTCTTGGAAATCAGATATTTTTCTTTGAATAAATTCATTTTGTAACTGGTTATCAATTCTTTGTAAACTCAAATCCTTTTGTAAAAACATTAATTCATGTTCTTTTGATTTGAGAAGATTATTTATCTGATTTTGGTAAACAGAACAAGCTTTGACAATATTTAAATTCCTTGTTTTAGGTTTTTCAATAAAAGGAAAAACAAGTCTTTTACTTTTAGCTTTAAAAGATATGCTATCATAATTTACAGTATAAGGAGTTATGAGATTTATAAAAGGAGTTCCTAAAATGATTGCATGATGTATATCATTAGTAAGAACAAAAGAGGTTTTGAATTCAAAATCATCATTAAGAATGGAGGCTTCAACCTTAGAATTGACTTTAAGTTTTGAATTATTGGCGGCAAAAAGCCTTTCTTTTGTTTTCTCATGAAATCTTTTTGGAACAATGTCTTCTCTAATACAATTTAAATCAGCACCCGTGTCAAAAAGGGCAATAGCATCAATTGCAAAATCTTTGGAGAAAACTAATGAAATTTTAATCAAATATTTTCTGGTGGTGATTTGTTTTAAAACAAATAAGAAATCATTTGGAACTGATTCAATATTTTCTAAATTTGGGCTTATTATCACCATCAGACTCAACTTCTTTATCAGAATCGGTTTCCAATTGTTTTTGTAAAAGAAGTTGAATAGTTTGAGAATCACATTTTTGCTTTTCTTTCAAATCTTTAATTTCAAGTTTGATTTCTTTGATTTCCTTTTGAAGATCTTGGATATTGGGAACAATCTTTTTTGTTTTTGTTTTGCTCAAAATATCAGTAAGATCATAGGAATTCTTTTTAAAAATAGGAACTTTAGAAGATTCAGGTTTATTTAAATCCAATGTTTTTAAAAGTTTATCAAGATATTCTTTTTGAAGAACAGGGTCATAAATATGCTTTACAAGTTCAAGAAAAATTTCTTGCTCTTTAGTCAAAACATTGATTTTCTTTAAATAAGAATCTGATTCAGAGTCACTGCTGCTAGATGTAGAGGTATCTGAATCTATCAACTCATCGACCTGGAGAGGGTCACTATCTCCCGACATGGAAGATTCAGAGTCCGAAGACTCTATAAGAAGAGAGGAGATTTTGGAAAGGATCTCTTCATTAAGGCCAAGTTCATGGAGTTTCCTATTCATTCTGCAGTATTTTGCAGTATGGCCCTTGGTACCACATTTGTGACATATGGCATCTTTGTAATTAAAAGGGGTTTTAGGTTTGGCTCTAAACTCTTAATATTAATTATTATTATTATTATTATTATTTGTGAAGTTCATTGCATTTTGAATCAAGCGACTTTGTTTTGGCACCTTGTATAAGTTTGAGAATGTTAGGGAAAAAAAAGGAACTTAAAAAAGATGTGGGTAATTTAAGCTTGTTTACTATGGTCAACTTTATAATGTTACAACACTGCAAACATACTCTGATTTTGAAATTCACCATACATAACTAACAACACATTTTGCTAATATTTAACTTTTTTTTCTAATTAATTATTTCTTCAGCACAATAAAAGAAGAAATAATATGATTATGGATTATCCTCCTCCATATGTTCAATGAAAGTTTCCAACATTGATTCTCATTCTAATTTTCTACATAGAAAACTAATATAAGTATACAACTTTTTCTATTATAAGTATACAACTGAAACATTTCTAAAACTCAAAAGAAACCCCCTAAAAAACCTTTAAAAAAAACTAATTTAAATCCTCGTTATCTAACTTTTCTTCAAAATTCTTGAACTCAAGCCACTTGTTTGATCTACACAACTTCATAAAAAAGTATAAAAAAATCCCAAAAAATGTCAACAAAGCACTCACAATGCAGACCATTTTAGTAGCAACAACCATCACATAAACCAGAAACCCAGATGGAATTATGCACATAAAAATCAAACCAAGCATCTCCATCGGCACCCTAAATGGCCTCTTTGTTGCAGGCAACTTTTTCCTTAGCCACAAAAAAGATGCAAATTCTAGTAGCATTCCCAAACTATACAAAAAATTCACACAAGATATTATATTTGTGAAATCCATATAAGAAACCGTTAAGGCTATTAATGTTGAAATGAAAATTCCAACCCAAGGCGTGTGAAACCAACTTGATCTTGATCCAAAAACTTTTGGTAAAAGTCCTAAATTAGTCATGCCCAAAATTTGGTACGCGCAATTACTTAATTGAGCTTCATAGAGTCCAATAATTGACAAACAAGCACCAATTTCTATGCAAATTTTTAACCATTTGCCTGCTATAATTTCAGCTACTTCAGCAAAATACCCATCAACCCAATTTTCTTGATCTAATGGTACAGCCCCAGTGGCAGCCAAAAGTGGTAGCAAATAGGCTGCACAGGTGAGTAACCCAGCTGAGAAAAGTGCTTTTGGGAAAGTGCTTTGGGGTTGCTCAACTTCACCCGCTAAAGTACTTGCGTTGTCCCAAAAATTCAAGTTCCAAAAAAGGGTATTGAAAAATAATCTCCAATTTTTTGGCACCCCATTTTGGCCTAAGCTAATCCATCTCATAAAATCAATCTTGGGAATTGCAATTATAGTCAAGAGTAGAAATGGTATAAGTGAAACTACACCTAAAGTGACTGCTGTGTAACCCACTATAGCCAAGCCCGTGTAGTTGAAAAAGGACAAAACTAAAGTTACCACAAAAATTGCTAGGTAGTGAGAAAAACCTGAAGCAAAAACCGGGAAGGCCAATTTGAGATAGTCAATGCAAAGAATTGGATACGAGGCCAGGTTTATGACACCACTGAGGAATTTCCAGGAGCCCATTAGGGATCCCCAGAAGGGACCAAAAGCATGGTGAGCCCAAATGACGTAGCCACCATTTCCAGGGAAAGTTGTGGCAAGTTCAGCAGTCACTAGGGCCTCAGGAATGCTCCAAATGAAGGGGAAAATGAGGAAGCCCAAGATAGCGAAGAGCGGCCCGGCCGCGCCTACGGCGGGTTCTTCACCGTAGGGGCCTCCGGCAACCTCAAAGTAGATGAGGAAGATGAGAGGGAGGAGGGATAACTTCTTGGAGGTTACGGTTATGGTAGATTGCTGTTGTTGTTGATCTTCAAGAAAGGGAACTTGGGAGATGGTTTCTTGTTCTTGGCCCATTGCTTTGTGAGGTATTATTTGCCTCAAATTTTTGTTTGCTTGGGAATTGTATTATTGGGTTGGTTGGTGCTGTTGAATTAGCGTGGCCAATTATGATGGCATTGAGTGGTCCACATGGCACATCACATGGATTTTGTCAAATTTACGTGCAACCACAAGCACTGAGTTACTTGTAAAGTTGTAATTGCTATAATTTCTGGTATGTTGTCACATTTTTCTTCATTATTTTTTTTTTTTGGGAAATATAAATATCTAGACCATGCGATGATTAAGTTAGATAAGAATAAGATGCATTTATTATGAATGGCTATCAAGAAAAATGAATTAAGTAATTACTGTTACATATGCATTTATATCATTAATATTTAAACCTAATTTTTAAATTTTTAATTTATGCGTGATTCAAGCTCTAAATTTTTCAATTATTAAGAAAGAGAAGGCACGCACAGCTTGACTTGACTCTGTTAAATGATCATATTTTATTAATTTATTAACTTTCTAATTGTTTGAGGATGTCAAAGAATAAGATTATATTAAGTATTTAGCTGAGACCACCCTAATTCAAATCGCGATGAAGGTAGAAATTAAAAAAATTAATTTAAACCTTACGCGTCCTATAACTTTAATAAAGACAGTTGATAAAAATTTGTGTAATGAAAGTCGATCAAATCTCGCAATTGCATAAAGCAAATCCTCTTGCGACCAAAAGTGCTTCGATTTCTGCATAAAGTCCTAATTTTTCATACAAAATCATTGAGTAAAATCGTTTTCTTAGGTGTAAAGCCATTGTGACAAAGCCAATTGAATGACTTAACAAAATATCTGCAAGATTTCATTGCACCAAATCACTCACCAACTAAACAGGTTGGCTGGTAAAATATGGGGGCTTGAAAACTAGGCAAGGCAATCGAATATATTGATTGATTGAAACATAAATTAATTGAGAAAAATAAGAAATAAAAAAATGAATTTCAGTATCATGATGGATGAACATTCAACTCAAGAATTTTCCAGTATTAAATAAAGAAATAAAATTAGGATCAGTATCAAATTTTTAAAAATAAAAAATTCTATAAACAGTGGCATTGAATCATTCATTCATGCGTTATAAGGCCAGGAAACATGGAATCTTTGGCTACCTCAATTTTTTAATTGAATAAATGTTGGCAATTGAAATAGACTAATGATACAGTCACAAACTCTTGTATAAATTTATTTTGTACAAACTGATGTGGCATGATAAGATTTGTTGAATTAAATATCACTTGGCCCACATGATTTGTTTTTATTAATTTATATTTTCATTCAACCAATGAATTAATACCACATCAATTTGTACAAAATAAATTTATACAAGAATTTGTGGCTGTATCATTACTCATTGAAATAATATCACTGGTCACTGGCAATGGCGATTCCTTAGAATCTCAATAATCTTATCTTGTCGGCTTTAAATAGTATTTTTTTTTTCTTTTCTGCCAATAATTGAGTCTTTGATCTTCACGCAACCTTCGCACAGCTAAGCCCAAATCCTTGTATATATGTATGTATAGTTTGCATTGACCCAAAGTTTTGATTTTATAACTCTTTAGGTAATGGTTAGTATAATTCGGTCCTAATAAATGTAATAATATTTAATATCCTAAGAGATTGTGATATTTACGAGACTTTAATTACTTAACTTATGACTGCATGATCAAGTGCCCCGTAATTTAAAATAAAAATCTTAACTTCATCTTCATGCATATGGTAAAAATCAATTGTAAAAATCGTACTTTAATTGTCTTGCATCTCACAAATGGGTTATCAATGGGCTTGTAGCTCATTGGTATACGCATGCGCCGAACAACTTTGGGTGTATGGGTTTGAATTCCAACGCTAGCACAGACTTAACATTCATGTATAATAAAGTTATTTGTCTCTCTACATTGAGTAAAATCAAATATTATAATATATAGTGTCTAAAAAAAAATATCTTACATCTTGGAATCAAAATGCTAAATATTTTTTTTGGTTACCAAATTCATAGCATATATAGAAATCGGATATATTAGGGCAGAGAAAAGAAAAAGAAAAAAGAGGAACGATTGCATCAGTGTAGAGAGTGTGTTATTTTTTCTACTCTTAGTTTTTATTTAAGACGTTCACAATCAAAGGGTAAAAAAAAAAATGTCCACGCAACAACTTTTATATATCACTTTTTTGAGTAAGAATATTGAGCCCAAAGCCACGAGCCTCACTCTGTATGTTTACACAATTTTTTCTTGTTTTGAAAATAAAGTCAATTACATATTTAAAGCAAGAGCTTTGCCTCATCCTTCTTCAATTTCACCACCATCATTAAACTTAATCACATTCTTAGCCTTCAAAAACTTCATAAAAAAGTACCACCCAATGGCTCCCAAAGTCATCAACCCACTCACCAAATAAACAATCTTCGTAGCAACAACCATTATCACAACCAAAAACCCAGATGGGATCAAGCACATAATCACCAAACCAGGCAGCTTCATTGGCACCCTATAAGGCCTCTTCAATTGTGGCCGCTTCATTCTCAGCCAAATAAATGCTGCAAATTCCAATAACATCCCTAGACTGTACAAGAAATTTGCTGATGCAACTATGCTTTCAAAGTCCATATACGAGACCCCTAGTGTTATCAAAGTTGATACCAATATGCCCACCCAAGGAGTGTTGAACTTCTTGGACCTTAAACCAAAAAACTTGGGCAAAAATCCCAAATCAGCCATGCCCAAAATTTGATATGCACTGCTACTTAACTGAGCTTCAAATAACCCAATTGCTGATAACACAGCCCCAACTTCAAGCCAAATTTTTAGCCACTTCCCAGCAATTATCTCAGCAGCAGTGGCATGGAACCCGGAATCCCATTGACTCTGATCCACATTGACAGCACCAATCACAGCAAAAAGTGGGATCAAATAAGCCACACAAGTGAAAATCACAGCCACAAGTAGTGCCACAGGGAATGTCTTTTGTGGCCTATCAACTTCGCCAGCCAATGTACTAACATTGTCCCAAAAATTCAAGTTCCAAAATAGGGTGTTGAAGAACAAATTCCAATCTTTTTTAAGACCCTTTTGGCCTGAACTGAACCACCTATGTGGCTTAATTTTTGGGATTGCAGCTAGTGACATTATTATAAAAGGTGAAAGTGAAACTAACCCAAGTAACACAGCAACATAACCGACAATTGTCAAGCCAGTGAAGTTCAAGAATGATAGTATACAAGTCGATACCATGATAGCAAGACTCCTAGGCCAGCCTGATTCAAGAGGGTGAATCACTTTCTTCAGATAATCAATACACAACACAGGGAAAGCAGCAATGTTGATGACGCCACTCAGGAATTTCCAGGAGCCCATGAGGGAGCCAAAGAAAGAGCCGAATGCTCGGTCAGCCCATATGACAAAGCCGCCATCGCCGGGGAAGGCCGTGGAGAGCTCTGCCGTGATCAGGGCTTCGGGGATACTCCATATAAAGGGAAAGATCATGAACCCCAGTAGGGCGTAGAGGGGCCCGGCGGCCTTGACGGCGGGTTCTTCCCCGTACGGGCCCCCGGCCACCTCGAAATAGATGAGAAATATGAGAGGGATAAGAGTTAGTTTCTTTGATTTTATTGTGGTTGTTGCCACGGTGGTCGGCAAAACGACTGGTGGTGATGCTGCTGTTGAGGTTTGCATGGCTTCCGTCTCCGTCATCTTCATCGTCGTCATGTCATTAGGTTTCAGATCAGGAAGATTCTAATTATTTCATATTTATAAAAAAAAAAAGAAGAAAAAAGATGAAACTCAGATGTCAGAAGGAGGATATCAAGGGATTGGAGGCTGGTGTGGCTTTGATTTCAGTGAGGCAAATAATGTAGTGATAGAGGAGAGTAGTGACGAAAGAAGTAAATTTTGCATGAGTTAAAGATAAATCGGAAGTGGGGACTCATCATGGCCGACAAGGAGAAGGATTATGCGAGAGAATACAATTCGGGTTGTTTTGGGAGTGTTTAATGCATTTCATGCGCATATTTCTTATCCCAAACCCTAAATACTTTACAATCTTGGGCAGCCGACTGCTATTTAATTCTTTTTTTGTGGGGAGTTATGATTTGCCAAGATGGCACTTCGGTATTTTTCTTAGTCGCGTATCTGTAGATAGATTATTTAACCAAGCACTTATTGGTTGTTTAGTTGTCAACGTAAAATTTTAGTAGTCAACGTCTCAATAGTATTATACCTTTTCAGTTGGACCAAAAAGTAGCCACATCATTAAGAGTTTAGTTTGGTAGATGCAAGTCTACACATAAGGATTACTCCACTGAGGGATTCCTCTTCTGAGTAGATAACCAGATTCTGCGAATCCTCTTTTTATTTTGTCGTCTTTCACTAAAATAAATGGCATTGAAGTTGTATTTGGAATAAATGACACCATCGAATAACGATACCTACTTAGATCCCTGTTTGGGATTGTTTTTGGGTGGATTAAAAATGATTTTAAAAATTTAAAAATTAATTTTGGTGTTTGGTAAAAAAAATTAAAATTACTTTTGTCAGAATCATCTTCTTTTACAATTGATTTTGAAAAACAGGGAAAGATTAATTTTTAAATTCTGATTTTGAGAATCAATTTTATCCTTTAATATAATTTCATAAATATCATTACAATTATTACTTAAATTCGAAATTATCCTTATTTAAATTGGAAATAAAATTAATATTTTAATAATTGATTTTAAAATTAGTTAAAATTATTATAATACACAATTAAAGATAATAACAATTATTTTAAAATTAGTTAAAATTATTTTGAATTCTTCACTCTGAATCAACAAAATATATTTCTTATAACTATTTAGGTAGCTTCTTTTTTAACGTATGATATAATGAAGTAGATACATTGAATTAGCTAATGTGGGAACCAAGCACGTTTTGTAGGTTCTCAATAAAATAATAGGCTTTCTGGATCAAATAATTCTACTTCAGAGATATTATAAAGAGTTACAAATTGGGGAGTTGAGGCAGCGTGTCATAAGAAAAATTCCTTCAACTATCAAGACGCTTCATTTTCTCCATAAAAATAGTTTGTGTAACTAAAGATACAGGACACAAAACTATAAAAAGTGCTACGTTTATGTTGCTTGATAAGAAATTAATATGCCAATTCAACATTTTCTCCACTGAGGGATTCCTCTTCTGAGCAGATAACCAGATTCTGCGAATCCTCTTTTTATTTTGTCGTCTTTCACTAAAATAAATGGCATTGAAGTTGTATTTAGAATAAATGACACCATCGAATAACGGTACCTACTTAATATATATATATATATATAATAAATAAATTCTTATCAAAAAAGAAGTCCATCTCAACAATGGCGGGACTCGAACTCAAGTTGGTTATTTTTATCTCAAAATTTAAGTATTAAAAAATTAATAAAATTTAATTATCTAGACTTTATTTTTCATACTTTGGGTACCGTTACTACCGTACCCCATGGTCGCAGACTACTAACGAAAATTTTATCTGAAATATTACTTCTAAGTTTTTGAGGGGGCCAAAATGTTAACGAGACAAAGAACCGAAGCCGAAACAAAGGCCAAAAATGTAGAGGCAAATGTAGAAATATAAAAAGTATGGGGTTCATAAAATAAAGTCCACGCCGTAATTATTACTAAATAAAAAAAATATTATTACCCATCAAAAACAGAGCAGCTCTCTGTTGCTCACGGGTGAAGCATCAATGGAATCGGTGTCTCTAAAGCAATTAATTTCTGCGACAAATTGGAGATACCCAATAATCCCGCTCCGCTTGTACTCAAGAAATCTTAGTCTACACTTTCAAAATCGGCGCTTTCGGTTTCCTCTTATTCGCGCTAAACAATCTGACTTTCAAGGTAAGTTTCTTAGTTTTCTGACAATTTTGCAATGTATAGTAGCAGTAATTTTATTTTTTCATCTGGTATTAATTGCTTACGAAGATGGTTTAAACAATAACTGGTTAAATGATTGTTCTTTTTCCCCTTTTCGCAAGCACAGGTTCCATTTCACAGCGTTTTGACATAACTAATCAGTCCAAACTTTGCAATTCATAGCGTTCAATAAGGATGCGTTTATTAATGGTAGCTTCTAGTAAAAATAGGTGGTGTTGTATTTTCAATCAAAGTTAGGCACAATCACAACTTTAACAGTCGGTCACGGTCACCAACTAGATATTGTTTGCGATACATCCGTGGTAGGATTTGCTTTTTAGCTTCAGGCAAAGGTCCTTTACCTTAAATGCATATACTAAGCTAGGGGAGTTGAAGACTTATAGACACTCGTAGGCTTGCCTTCGGTACCATGTGGGAATTCAAGACTTTTTGTGATGGCTATGTCGTTGCTTTGAGTCTCACTCAGGCATCCTTCACCTCAAAAGCATTTATTTAGTTATAACTTATAACCACAATCCTTAATATATGCTTATATTGTGTTAACTACATTTGGGTCGTGATTACTTACCTTTGAGAAGGTTTAATTTTTCATGGAGCTTCAATGTTATGTTGCTTGGACAAGTGTTTCGATTTAGAATCATATCAGATGAATGACCATTTTCTGCTCAAAGTTTTAGTTGCATATCTTATGGTTTCATTTTTTTTTTTTTTAACCTCCCATGTTTACTAGGTGATTGTCTCAACATTGAGTCTGCCATGCGATTTCTGTATTAAATGTATTCTGGTTTTAAAAATACAGCAAGTGATGATCCTTTTATTTTGCTTACAAAAAATGTCAGATTTGATTCACTAAATCATGTATCGTTCAGACTTTTTCCTTTTTCAGTCCTTCCTGTAGACCCACATTTGTATTTACTCATGGAATGAGAGAGGGATAAATCCTTGTTGTAGCCAGGAATTTATTTTAGGTGGACTATATTTTATGTGCATTATGGGAAGCGGGCTAGGCTAGGCATCAAAAAGAAGTTAAAAATTGTATGTGCAATCTTTTAGAAAACTCAGCCAAGATATAGCCTAGTTGAACAAACTCTGACCTCTTGTAGTGACATAATCTCAGAGGTCTTGTTGATATGGAGGACCTTATCTTCTTTGTGCATAGTTTCAAAGTTCTGTACTGCACTTAAAGTGGACTAATATATCTGTCAAATTAATGACGTTAAAACTATAATATTATAGGTTTGATTTTCATTTATCATTTTGTAATATGATTCAACTATGTTGTAATTTCAAAGCATAATTTAAGTTAACGTCAAAGTTTCTGCTTCAGATTTTCAGGGCTATGCAAAACCTAAACGTCTGTTGCCAGCCACAGAAGTGAAAATCTCTACTGATACCTCACCAAGGACATTTTCTTCTTTCAGTCCCAAAGAATCTCGGTGTTTGTTTAAGGTTAAGATACAGACAAGTAACGTATATGGCTCAAGTCTGAGTGATTTGAATGGTGGTATACTCTTGTGCTTGATAGACGAAAATGGTGACTCAATATTACAGAGAATACCATCTAGTTCAATGACTTATCATTCTACCAAGACAGAGGACTCAATTGATCCTGATAGGATGCACTTTCAAAGAGGTTCTTCTGACGAGTTTACCTTTGAGGGACCCAGACTGGGACAAATTGAAGCTCTTTGGATCAGTCTTGAATCAGGTTAGTCTACAATCTTCTATTGTGCAGCCATGATATATAACTTGTTCCGTTAATACTTGATACCATGAGTTATAGAAGCTTAGACACAATTGGAAAATTTATGATGATGGTCGTAGGTGAGTAGTTTAATATTTCAAAAAACTTGTTTCTCCTTAACCACTGATGAATCACTTTTAGTCCTACAGCTTGAACTGAAGAATTCTGGAAGATTTTAATAATTGGCTCTCTCTTTTTTCATTTCTAAGATCAGGTCAGTGGAGATTAGGAGGCATAAGCCTTACAATAATAAATGCTTGCGAATCTTCAATGGAAGAAGATGGCGAAGAAAAGATCCAGTATAAAGGCTATTGTTATGATTTTGAAGTTGATGATATCTTGCTTGGGGAGGGAAGTAATGCATCCATGGTGGAGCTTAGACCTTCCCGTTTAACTGAATTATCTGGACTTGACCCATTCACCTTCTTGGCTACAGCTGTGTCACAGTCAAATTCACTTTTGAATGCTCAGATATCTAAGGAGGAAAGCATGAAGGCATATGCAGATTTGAAGTTCTCTTTATTACTTTATGACGCTATTTTGATTCTTGTTGGTACATCAGTTACATCAGTCTCAATTGGCGAAAGTTCTGCTTTGCATTCCTGATTGGTGGGTTCAGCGGGTTTTTGTATCTGTTGCTACTGCAGAGGTCCATTGATGGATTGCCAGCCCCAGAATCAATTTCCAGCCAGCCCCAGAATCAATTTAAATCTCCATTGTCGAGTATTGCATTGGCAGTAGGAATATCATTTTTAGCTCTTAAGTATAGTAACATGTCTTAGGAGATGATGTTCTTCCCTTCGTGCTTACCCCCAAAGACCTCTTAGTTGGGATGCTGGGATTTCTTGCATGTAAAGTGGCCGTGGTTCTGGCTGCCTTCAAGACAGTGCCAGTGAGTCTGAAGGAGAACAAGTAATACATTCTTGTGTTATGCTTTATTCAAAGGGAAAGATAGATTGTAGAATGTATTGGTTATTCGGACAAATACCTAATAAGAAGACATCTAAATGCGTATATTTTCAGGAGACAAAAACAACATCTAGATGCATATATTTTCGGAGAACAAAACAAAACTTCTAGAAGAAAGGAAGTGACCGAATATTGCAGAGCTCGTATGAATAATGTTGTGCTTTCGTGGATAAAAATATTACGCGGTTTTGCGTTTGCCGGGAGTCGAAGCCGGGTCTATTGCTTGGAAGGCAATTATCCTAACCGTTGGACTACAAACGCTGGCGATCGTAAGGCTTCTTAATATTACTTGAAAACCATAAATGGAGTTTTGGCAATAACGTTACATTTTGAGATTATTATTATTATTTTCCTCGTGCAGCGAATCATTATTGAGAACATTAGGGGATTATGAGATTTCAATAATTTTTTTTTTTTTTTTGCCCCCTTGAAACTTTCTTCGATCATTTTTTTCTTGTATGTAAGCATTTGTTATCTAGCCAAGTAACCATCTCTATATATCTAAACATTTGCCTTAATTTGCACCTAATCAATCCCTTTTGACTTCGGCAGCACAAATAAGTATAACCCATAAAACAATTTTCAAAACACTTTTTGTTTTATTTATTTTCCTTGGTTTGCATGACATTCTCGTAAACTCATTCTAACAATAATTTGGTCCATCTATAAATCAACATTTAGCTACACTGAGTCAATGTCTCTAGAATTTTCTTGTATCTTTTGATAAACATGGGGTGAATTGTTTGCTTTGGCCTTGCATTCTTACTTCATTTTAATTTTATTCTCAATCCGGCCGCAATGTTCTTACTTCATTGGATTGAAGGATATTGGTTCGGCCATGGGAATTGTTGTCTTAGATAAGTGCCAGACATGACTCCCACCACTCTAAATATTTCCAAATAGAGCCTCCAAGATTTCTTGGAGAGTTCTGTTGTCAATCAATTTACATCACAATCTATATCGATCTCACGGGATTAAAATCACCTTAAAATTAAATTTGCTATACATTTTTGGTTTTATCTAATCTACGTGACTTTAAAATTAGTTTGATGTTTCACGCGAGGGAAGACCTATTAAATTTTACTTTATATTCATGTCAAATATTTTGTCTAACAATACTAGTGTGATAGGAAATCAATCACTGGACCTCTTGTTCCTATTTCAAATGACTAAACTATTGGTTTAAGAACCTCGAATTTCGATATGCTCATAGCTTTGATTGATTTGTGAAAATCTTAAAACCAAGAAAGGAAAAAGGAAAATGACATTAACCTAATCCGTTCATTAGTATTAACTTAGTTCTTTGGGTTCCATCTGGCAACCAAAAGTAATTTTCTTATTTAAAATACGATCGCTTGAAGACAAAAAGCACTTGAATGGAAACAAGAGCCTTACGGGGGTATCGAATGTGCTCAAGATTCCAATGCCCAATAGCACAACAAGACAGCACTTGCAAGAACAATTGGCCACATTGCTCTCTCAGACAAAATTTAGCATCTTTGCAGAACTCTGAATAACAAACAGAATTTCAAAGTTAACATACAGAGGGACAAATCGTTGCAAATATTAAATTGAAGCTTTTTCTTAAACAATTTTTTTCATTGGTCACATAAAATTTGATTCCTTTTCTGCTTCTATCGCCGATGTATTTTGTCCCAATTTGTTGCATGCAGCAGCAATATTTTAGTTCACAACATCAAACATCAGCATGTTATATGAAACATTCTTGACAGATCCATAATTCAATTTACTATTGCTTGAGAGACAATATTTTTTGCTTATATCTCAACTCTTCGCCTCAATTCATCACAGTGATAAAATAATCTGAAGATACCAAATGTGTTCGACATTTTCGATCGCAGCTAACCCTTGCGTAGGAGTAAGCAATGACAAAATCATGTGTCAAAAGACTACAGTTGCAGTAACAAGAGCTGGAGTGACCATAGCTCCTAGGCAAAGAAGCTCACATATTTTTCCGGGATTATCAAGACAAGACATCCCTCAGAGTACTGCTGTACATGTAAGTGAAATTGTTGAAAGACAGTCTCAGGATAATAGCTTAGCCATGGAAGATGCTTGTAGAAGCAAGCCACAGTTTCATCCTATGTTCCTTGAGGAGGCATATGAAAGATGCAGAAACATCTGCGCAGAATATGCAAAGACCTTTTATTTAGGTAACTTATTCCTATTATTCCTTTCAAAATTTTCCATCGTGCTGCTTCTGTAATGCTAAGTGCATAACGTTTGAGATTAATTTTTCTTATGTTTTCTTGATGCAGGAACGTTGTTAATGACAGAGGAGAGGCAGAAAGCGATATGGGCAATTTACGGTAAGAAATAACCTGGAAACTTGTTGTGCAAGAAATGAAATGACATTTGCAGATAAAAATGTGAATAAAATTAACACTATTACTTGACTAGATGAATCATATTTTTACATTTAGACTCTTCAATGAATCAATTTCGAGGCTAAAATTCCGTCAACAGTCTGGTGCAGGAGAACCGATGAGCTAGTAGATGGCCCCAATGCTACTTACATGGGCTCTGTAGTTCTTGATAGATGGGAAGAGAGACTGCAAGACATTTTTTATGGGCGCCCGTATGACATGCTTGATGCTGCACTCACTGATACGGTTTTCAAATTCCCTTTAGACATCAAGGTGCTTAAATAACAAGTTTCAAAAGCTATTTTCTCTGAAAATCAAGATGAAATGTAATGATCTAATGGGATTTTTTGCCCCCTTCTTCTTCTTCCATAACAGCCTTTTAGAGACATGATTGAAGGAATGAGAATGGATACAAGAAAGTTCAGATATGAAGACTTTCAAGAGCTTTATCTTTACTGCTATTATGTGGCTGGCACTGTAGGCTTAATGAGTGTTCCAGTCATGGGAATTGCACCAGATTCTTCATCTTCTGCACAAAGTATATACAATGGGGCACTCAATTTGGGTGTTGGAAATCAATTGACAAACATTCTTAGAGATGTTGGAGAGGAGTAAGTTTCAACATATCAAAACAGCACAATATATATGCTAAGAGTTATTCAAATTTTAAATTCTTCAACTTAATTCATTTTTATGTATGTCAGTGCTTCAAGAGGGAGAGTTTATCTTCCTCAAGATGAGCTTGCACAATTTGGATTATGCGACAAGGATGTTTTCGCTAGAAAAGTCACTGATAACTGGAGAGAGTTCATGAAAGAGCAAATTAAAAGAGCAAGAACTTTCTTTAACATGGCTGAGGAAGGAGCTTCACAGCTTGACAAGGATAGCCGTTGGCCGGTGAGTTTTTCAATATATTAGACACCCCTTATATAAAAGGCCGTATGAAATTGCTCTGTTGATGTTGACAAGTTGATTGATGGTGATTTGCAGGTTTGGTCATCCCTGTTAATATATAGAGAGATTTTGGATGCTATTGAGGAAAATGACTATGACAACTTGACAAAAAGAGCTTATGTTGGAAGGATGAAGAAGTTTCTAATGTTGCCACAGGCATATAATAGAGCTCAATCAAAAGGTAGTTTGATTTTTCCCTACTGATCAGGATTTTGAGAATCCAGGACATGGGAACATGGAAAAACAGAAACCACAAAATGACATGTTTTGTAGAGAAGAATTAAAATTTGTATACTGATTGTCTAAAAGTCTAATATTGCTTGTGAATGTAAATTAAGTTGAATATGAATTAGCATTTTTCAGAGTGATATTGTTCACAAGACTCTCCAATTAATTCTTTGAATTAATTGTAGGCATGCATTTGAAAGCAATACTTAATCAAGGCTCAGTCAATTTCCAGGATAATCAACGCACATTTGAAAACATGTGTTCTCTCCAGATTGAAGAAAAATAAAATCATGAAGGAAATAATGATTTTTCCACACACACAAATGTGATAATTTGGAGATTCATTTTCCACATTTATAAGGTATAGCATCAACTAGAATACTGTTAAAATTCCCAATTTGTATTCTAACTAATGTGACATTTATTTATTAGATGGTATCATAATAATTTTCCTCTGTTACAAATTTGTAAACTTCCTCCATCCAAATGTGAACATGACTATCCATGTTTTTCCATTTTTTATTAATAGTTATTGATGAACGAATAAATTAGCAAAATAAGTATTAAAGTTTCCACCACGCAGCATGAGACCAATAGCTGATGACTCTTTTGCAAAGTAGCTTAACTGAAACAGAGGTACCCCAGAACGACGTTAATCAGCAAATCTCCTACCGAGCATCACGGTACTAAATTAGCTTGTATACTATTTAGCGAGCGTCACGATCCATTGAAAAATCAATAACTATATCTACTTTTCATTATACAATGAAACAACTCTTTAGTAATTTTAAAAATTATCAAATGCACTTTTTTTTTAAAAAAAAATTTAAGTAATTGCAATAGCACAGGTTATTGAACACTAAACTTTTTTTTTTCCCGGTGGCTTAACAAAAGCAGTTTATCTTATCTATCGCAACAATTGTTGAAAATTGAATTTTAAAAAAAATAGCGCTGTGAACAGTAATACGATTTAACCACGCGGTTTGAATAGTAATGCGGCATGAACAGTGACGCAGTTTGAACAATTCTATCCATTTAGTTATAAATAGGAGAGTATTTCATAAGTTTAATCATCCCAAATATTCACTTCCTCTTGTATTTAGACATAATTTGAGAGTTGAATATAATTACTCTTAAATTGAGAGTTGTGGGCATATTTGGAGTTTGGGTGAAAGAAAAATATTTTTGAGAGTGTGGTTATAATAATTTTCCACATAGTAAATATTTTTCTCTGGTTGTCTTTTTGACAATAGCCGTAGTTTTTCTCGAGATTTAGAGTTTTCCACATAAATTTTGTGTTGTGAGATTTATGTATTTTTTATTTAATTTTTCTATTAATTTATTACTTAACAAATTATTTAGAGTGATATCGCGAGAAAGCTCAATTTTCTAACAAATAATTCCAAAATGCCCTTAGCTCGTAATTCTTTTGTAACGGAATTTAGCTGAAAGTCTGAAACGAAGTCATGGGCCCATTGCTAGTCCCGCAACGTCTCCAACATGCAATCGCATAACGAGCATCACGGCACTAATTAGCTTGATTGAAAATCGTCCAGAATGGGGCTCCACAAACAAATTAACGTAATCTATCCGTCTGGGTTGTGCATTGCGGACTAAATGTGTCTGCTTCAATTATTCACACTTATTCAATTATATAATTAACTTGCAAAAAGTTAAACATGGTTTACTCAATCAGTTTCCTGGATAAGCAACAGATATTTTTCAGAGTGATATACATTTAAGAAATTGTACAAAAAATGTCTCAGGCTAGCAACTTGGCCACCGAAAGTTGGTAGCATTCAGGCTTCCACCAACTTGTAGCTTTCATGACAATAAACTACCAACACCAAAATGGAAAAATTTACCATGTAATGGATCCTAACAAATAAGAATATTTAGAGTGTTATCAAAAGACTCTCTTAATTTTACTCTTTAAATGCCTATTTGCTTATCTATGTGGTAAATAGAAGGGTGAAGAAAATGCAAATGCTTTGTTAATGAAATTCACAAAAATTGCAAGAATACATTTCACTAACTTAATTATTTTTTGTACAGTAACTTGTTTCGTCAACATTACATAAACAACTTATTTCATCCATCACAATGATCCCAAAATGGTCCTTAGGTCATAGCCAGTCTTAAACGACTCGAATCAGCAAATCTCCTAGCGAGTATCACGGTAGTAATTGCCTTGATTGAAAATTCGTGAAATCTACGACAAGCAAATTAAGTCATGCATGCGTCTGGATTATGCAATACGGGTTAAATGCATGTGATTCATGTTAATTAATTGAGAGAACAAATTCCATCTACAAGCTAGCTAGTCCTATACTCCTATATATAGCTGCGATGTGTGCTTCAATTTTTCACAACTTGTTAATCAATACATAAAATTATCTTGCAAAAATTAACCATGGTTTTAGTATTTGAGAGAAGTGGCAGTTTTATGATCAATATAATTCCCCTGTTTATTATTATCATCCTGGTGAGTTGTGCATCACAAGTGGGGTCTTCCAGGTCGACGCATGAACAATCCGTTGTTGAGATACACGAAAAATGGATGGCTCAACACGGACGCAGTTATAAGGACGAGCTGGAGAAGGAAATGCGGCTTAAGATATTCAAGGAGAACCTTGAATACATTGAGAAAGCCAATAAGGAGGGGAACCGGACGTACAAGTTAGGCACCAATCGGTTTTCGGACTTAACCAACGATGAGTTTCGTGCTTTATACACCGGATACAAGATGCCAAGCCCGAGCCATCGATCCACAACATCATCAACCTTCAAGTATCAAAACCTGTCCATGACTGATGTTCCAACTAGCCTGGACTGGCGAGACAAAGGAGCTGTCACTCCTATCAAGGACCAAGGCCAATGCGGTAATAAGCAGAATTATGTTAAGTGAATCACATACTAAATACGAAATTTTTCATGTGACGTTACTGTAAACATGTGAGAAAGACCGCCCATCTTAATTTTATGAAATGCGGACATCCACACTAGAGAATCACTCGTCATTTTATTTAGAGAGCATTCTCAAGTGCGGACTCACGCCTTTACAACACTGTAAAAACACGCTGCCACACACATCTAGAATGATTTATTAGACTGAATTCCCAGCATTATATTTGTTGTTTCGTCCAGCTTATATATGTTTAATATGGTGCAGGATGCTGTTGGGCATTTTCAGCAGTGGCGGCAGTGGAAGGGATCACTAAAATTAGAGGTGCTAATCTGATTCAACTTTCGGAGCAACAATTGGTAGACTGCTCGAGAAATGGCAACAACGGATGCGGTGGCGGTTCCATGGACAAAGCCTTTGAATATATTATACAAAACCAGGGTATTGCCACAGAAGACGAATATCCATACCAGGCAGTCCAAGGAACTTGCAGTGCCGCACAGAAGGCAGCCGCTGCTAAAATCAGTAATTATGAAGAAGTACCCTCGAGTGACGAGCAGGCTTTGCTCAAGGCTGTAAGCATGCAGCCAGTATCCATTGCCATTGCTGCCTACAGTACAGAATTCAAGTCTTACAAAGAAGGTATTTTCAGTGGAGTATGTGGGACTCAATTGGATCATGCCGTCACTATTGTTGGGTTTGGAACAGCTGAGGATGGAGCCAATTACTGGTTAATTAAGAATTCATGGGGGGAAACTTGGGGTGACGCTGGCTACATGAAGATTGTCAGAGATGAAGGTCTCTGTGGCATCGGCACTCAATCTTCCTATCCACTTGCATGAGTACGAACATTATGTATTTGCCACAAAAAGCTGATATATATTTTGTGGTTTTTAATTTATATTTCATAAAATTAAATAATATTTCTAATCTTTACTTAAACTATTAATGTTTGTAATTGAATGCCAATATGTATTTCGCCCTGATATCAGTTAATGTTAAGTCTACACATTAAATATCTAAGTTTGCTCTTTGCCGTAACTCTTGGTTTGCATTTCAACTAATAGATTGTACAGAGAATGTCTCAGGGCCCATGCTAAAAACTTAGCCGTCGAATATGAAAAATAATAAGGAGCCCGAAGGTCGACGCCATGGCAATGAAATAAATAAATAAGTAAATTGTGCAGGGTTATCCCTATAAGTGTAACTTTATTTTATTGCCATCATATTATATTTTTCAGTTCAAATATCATTGCTCCCAAAAATTGATGGCATTTAGGCTATCACCAATTTGTAGCTTTCATGGTCATGAGAATAAATTAATGAATTGATTCATGGGGTAGTTTCAATTATGCTACTAGTCGATCATCTGTATAATATAAGCAGATGCAACAAAATCAAGAGCTGAAAACACTGAAATTAGAAACTTGTATGAATTTTGTTTTCAGATTCACTTTTTGTATTGTCTCTTCAGTTTCAAAAATGAAAGTTCACGTCAACTTGCTTCGAGACGATAAAGTAAGCAAGTAGAGCAAGAATATTCATACATATGAAAAGATAATATTCCTTTATCAAGAATCGAAAAGAACAATATATTTTCAATGAGAAACAGAATTGTTTAATAGACGAAAAAGAGAATTCTTTTTAACATTTGTAAGTCAAAATATTTATGACTTTTATCGCATTTGAAATTATGCCCGATTCCAATTGTATATTTTATGACATGACAGTACGTCTTGATGTTGGTAATTAATTCAGGATTCTTCATGCGACTCTTACTAATATTATAGATATCAAAATTCGTCGCAGATTTTGCACGATTTCCTCCGTCCAAATAAATGTGTGCATGTATTTCGAATTATGAAGCTTTTACCACACGCCATGACTTCGCTCATAACTCTTCTGTAACTTAATTATTTAGCTCTTGAACAGTGGCTAGCACTATTTTTTGGGTGGGCTAGATTTTTTTTAAATTCAATTACTTCTCAAAAAATTTATTCTATACAAATGAAATTATTAAAATACACTAAACAAGTAAAAAATTAATAATAAAATTATAAAAATACAATGCAAATAAAAAAACCATTATCGACGAAATTTCATCCTGCGATTCTTTAAAAAAGAAAACTCATATATTATCGTATTTGAATCATATTGTTTGCAATAATAATACATTAGAGAATTATTAATTATTTTATCAAAAAAATTTGACAAAAACATAAGCCAATAACTAATTCAAAAACAGTATGAGCATGTGGGTGCGGCAGAGGCTGGCTGTTACTTATAAGGTGACAACTTGATGACTTGAACAGCTAAATTTTAGGAAATTTAGAATTTGAATAATTGGATCAATTAGTCAGAGATTTGAATTAATTTTTCGATTTAGAGAAAATAGATATTGAATATAATTATTAGTTATATTTTTATATTTTACTATAAGTTTTTTTTAAAAAATTTATAATTAATTAATTTTTTTTTTTCAAGAAACTAACCCGGGCAGCCTCCTCAGAGCTTCGCCCCTACTATTGAATAAAACAGTAAATTTCTGTTCCACGTGATTTATAATAGTACAAGGTTAAAATTTATATTACATATTATTATAGAAAAAGTTTGAGAATAGTATTTCTTATGGTTTCTTGATGCAGGAGCCTCGTTAATGACAGAGGAGAGGCGGAAAGCAATATGGGCAATTTACGGTAAGAAATAACCTGGAAACTTGTTTTGCAAGAAATGAAATGACATTTGCAGACTCTTCAATGAATCAATTTCGCGGCTAAAATTCTGTCTACAGTCTGGTGCAGGAGAACCGATGAGCTAGTTGATGGACCCAATGCTACTTACATGGACTCTGTAGTTCTTGATAGATGGGAAGAGAGACTGCAAGACATTTTTTATGGGCGCCCGTATGACATGCTTGATGCTGCACTCACCGATACGGTTATCAAATTCCCTTTAGACATCAAGGTGCTTAAATTACAAGTTTCAAAAGCTATTTTCTATGAAAATCAAGACAAAATATAATGATCTAATGGATTTTTTCCCCCCTTTTCCTCTATGACAGCCTTTTAGAGACATGATTGAAGAGATGAGAATGGATACAAGAAAGTTCAGATATGAAAACTTTCAAGAGCTTTATCTTTACTGCTACTATGTGGCTGGTACCGTAGGCCTGATGAGTGTTCCAGTAATGGGAATTGCACCAGATTCTTCATCTTCTGCAACAAAGTATATACAGTGGGGCACTCAATTTGGGTGTTGGAAATCAATTGACAAACATTCTTAGAGATGTTGGAGAGGATTAAGTTTCAACATATCAAGACAGCACAATATATATGCTAAGAGTTATTCAAATTTTAATTTCTTCAACTCAATTCATTTTTATGTATGTCAGTGCTTCAAGAGGGAGAGTTTATCTTCCTCAAGATGAGCTTGCACAATTTGGACTATGCGACAAGGATGTTTTTGCTAGAAAAGTGACTGATAGCTGGAGAGAGTTCCTGAAAGAGCAAATTAAAAGAGCAAGAACTTTCTTTAACATGGCTGAGGAAGGAGCTTCACAGCTTGACAAGGATAGCCGTTGGCCGGTGAGTTTTTCAATATATTAGACACCCCTTATATAAAAGGCCCTGTGAAATTGCTCTTTAGATGTTGATCTGTTGATTGATGGTGATTTGCAGGTTTGGTCATCCCTGTTAATATAGAGAGATTTTGGATGCTATTGAGGAAAATGACTATGACAACTTGACAAAAAGAGCCTATGTTGGAAGGATGAAGAAATTTCTAATGTTGCCACAGGCATACAATAGAACTCAATCAAAAGGTAGTTTGATTTTTCCCTACTGATCAGGATTTTCAGAATCCAGGAAATGGGAAAGAAACCGCAAATGACATATTTTATAGAGAAGAATTAAAATTGTATACTGACTGTCTAATATTGCTTGTGAATGTAAATTAAGTTGAATACAAGATAACATTGTTAGAGTGATATTATTGAGAAGACTATTCAATTAATTCTTTTAATATAAAGTAGGCATGCAATTGAAATCATTTATAGTAATGAAAGCTTTTTTTTTTTTTGTTATATTGGCATATTTCAATTAAAATTCTACTTATATTTAGAATAAAAAATTGATCGAGACTCTCCATGATAATTTTATTATGGCGCAGCCCTAATTTCTACTCTCACATAATACCAAACAAATATTTATTCGACTTTAAATTATGGGGAGATAATTTTATCCCTACCTAATTTCATTGAAGAAGAAAGAAGTTGAATGCCAGCCATAACTGGGACCTTAAGTGCATGAGTGGTGCAAATAGGGATGTCAAAAAGTGGCCCAGACCCACATTTAGATAAGCATAAGTTGTGGGATTAAGCCGAGCTTGGACTTTGTTTATTTTTTAAAAAAAAATTAAAATTATTATCAATTTGATATGAATTAATGATCAACAAGCTGTTAAAATCATAAATAAACTAAAGAAAATGAATGTTTCAAAATAAAATAATAAATAAAACAAATAAAAGCTCAAAATTTTATTTTTTTAAATACTGAATTCTCTAATTTTAATTCAAGCAATCACTTAATTACTTAATGAACAAGAGAGAATTTAGTATTATAATTTTAGCGTTTTTGAATCATTAGTAATTTATAAATTAAAAATTTAAGTTTTCATTTTTATTTTTATGCTATTTTTTAAATTTTAGTTATATTATTTTAATTTATAAATTTGTTTTCTAAAGATAATGGGCCTGAGCCTGGCCCAAATTCATTTTTCTTGGAGTGCTTGTCCAGGCCCTTATGTGTGAAGATTGGACCGGACTAATCTGAACTTTTTTACCCTACCCTAAGTGCTAATGGGTGCGAGCCCATTGGATAGTACAGAAAGCACTGAAATTAGAAACTTGAATGAATTCTGATTTCAGATTCAATGATTCTCTGACTGTCTTCTGAAATGAAATTTTCACACATGTCAAATCATAAATTTTTATATTCCAGAATCTTTCCAACTAAATTGTCAATGGGAAATAAAATTGCCAACCGTGTAACTGTTGCACGATACCCCCATTTTTTTCTTCTTCTGATGTCTTTCAATGGTAGGATGCTCTGATTTGATAATTAACAATACACTCCTTGTTGTATATTGAAATTTTAAAAAATTAAAATTTTCAAAATTTTAACACATAAATCCATATTGTTTCAAATTTGTAAATAATTTAAACAATTAAAAAATGGGTCAGTTGTCTTAACTTAAAAAATCAACTTCAAACTAAACATCAACATCTAACCCTCTATTTTCTTCGATGTAAGGAGTGAAATAAGTGATGATTGGATATTAAAATTCAATTAATAAATTAACTTTAAAAAAGCATGACATTACTAAAATAAATATTAAATACATAATTATAAAAATTGCTTATTTTATTTTCTTTCCTTGCACTTTGTGTGCCCTTTTGCAAATAGATTGGATTTTAAATAAAAATAACTATAATTTAATTTAATTTCAAAGTTATTTGTCACTAAAAAACAACAAAACTTAAATTTTATCCATAAATCTAAACCAATATGACATCAATCACTTCTAATCGATAGATTTAATTTATTCAATTGCCATGTCCTTGTAATTGTCATCTAGATATTCGATTCAAGTTATTGTATATTTTTTTGTTGTGATGTGACAAATAATTGAGGTAGTTGTTGATAATGATATTTTTATTTTAAAGGGGTTGCTGACTAATGGTTGATTAATTATTTAAATGGAGAAAAAGAGACAAAATATCTTAATATGGAGAAGAGGAAAGAGGAAGAAGAGGAAAGAGAATGGAAAAATAAAATTATCATAATACTTATAAATAAATTATACACAAAAAAGAAAGTAAGGAGGTCAAAAAAGATAAAACAAAACTGTAACAGCATGCAATAATTGTACCACAGTTTTATCATAAATTAGAATTGAAACATAGGTAAGAAAAAATGACATGTTGATAGAAAAATGTAGAATAGAAAAATCAAAGTACAGATATATATAATTGAAGAACCAAACTACATGGTTAAAAATCATTGCAATTGTAAATTAATTTAAATGTACCCCTTTGTACTATCAAATTATTAATAATTCAAAAGTGCTAGCGACAGTCACTAGCATCACTTGCTTGTACAGTTGCTAGCCACCTATACTTTTATTTGCTTTTTGTTTTGCAATAAATGTGTTAATTATAAGACCCTTTCTTTTCCATTTTATTTTTAAATTGTCATGGGCTTCCTTCATCCATTTATGCACATTCTCTCCAAAACATTTCGCGCACACACTCTCTCTAAAAATATGAATAAAACACACTTTTCTCTCTAAACCAATATGACATCAATCATATTATGTATTAGTTGTTCGGCCGCGGCCCGGGGGGGGGGGGGGTGTGGGTGTTGGTGTTACTAATTTAATTCCAAATTCTCATTTTATGGATACAACGCAAGATGTATTTTAGGCTACGTTGCATAATGGCTTAGATGTGATTTTAGGTTATTAACATTAAAGGCTCCCTCTTGTTTATGTAAAATAAAAAAAATTAAAAATTTTATAATTATGACATAAAATCTAGAGTAATGATACAGTTACAACTAAGTTTGTACAAGAGTTTGGGCTGTATCATTACTCAAAAATCTATAATATATATATATATATATATATATATATATATATATTATATATATATATATTTTAAACACTATTAAACTAGAAAAAATCAAGGGTTATTATCACTTGTAAAATGTAATTCCAAATTCTGATTTTATTAAATAAAAAAAATTGATTAGTGATGCTAGGGACTGTCGCGGGCACTTCTCTTAATAATTTGCAGTGAGTACTTGCAAAAAAGTATCGATGAAAAATTGAAGATGAGGGAAATGAATATTGGGACCTGGGTGCTGGCTTTTGAAATTTCTTAAAAATGATTTTAAAAAAAACTTAAGCGGTCAAGGTTCAAACCTGGGTGCTGGCTTAAAAGTGTTTGGCGACAGATTAAGTTTTACAGCTATATGAATGAAATTATATGAATAACGATTTTTTTTTTCAATTATGTCCAATATCCAGGTGTTTATCATTAGTTTATAAACTAAATGCTTAATAAACTATTTACTATTATTTTTTAAATATAATTTTCGTTGCTGTTCTCAACTTCATAATGTCACGTAAATATGCATGGTTTATATGTATGCCATTTAATTATAACCGTTCAACTTTAATTTCAAAGTAATTCAAAAAACCTTTAATTTAAAAGTGAAGATATGATGGAAAATAAAAATATAGCGATCATTGAGACTGGTTTTTTTGGTATAAAGCAGCAATGACAAGAGTTCAAAAGATTGAAAGGCTAGCAAGCTTAAGATCCCAGTTATTGGTAATTATAAGGCTATTGAAAGTGAAGATCATCATGTGTTTTAGTGGGGAACAAATGTAATAATTTCAAAAGTAACAAAATCTATTACACTCCCATAGGATCCAGCTTCCTTCTACCAAGTAGTTTCATAGTTGTTTTCAATAGACTTTCTTCTAAAGAGGGTGCTCAGAGAGTAATAAGTAAAGCTAGGACAACAAATTACTTCGTGATGTCATTGATTGCTAGCCCTCAATATTTTGAAGTCAATGATTGCTGTTTTTACCGAAAAAAGCCAATATTGTTTTCACTTTTCAATATAATGGGAGATTGATTCGTGGGGCCACGGGAATTAGTCTCCCATCTCAAGAATGACCATTTTAACCTCTCCAACAAAATAAAAAATTTTTAAAAAATAATCATTATAATTAAAATATAAATAATAATGATGACAATAATTTATTTATGTATTTTTAGTAATTTGTTACAATCTAACTCATTTTGATCCCGATTCTAAAATAAAATAAAAATATTAATGATAATACAATTCATTCTGACTCTAATTTATACAGCTCAAGTAAATACTTATTCTATTCCATTCTAGTTGATTCTCATTCTTTCCTATTCTGATTTTAGTTTTGTAAATGCACCATTAATGTTTGCAAGAAATAAGGGTCTCATCACTAAATTACGATCATTATAACTAATAGCTAAGTAAAAATATTATGTTGACACACTTAAGTCACTTGCTATATTACTCATTTTTAGGAATTTTTTTTCAGGCTGTAAGTTACATTGATTATAACTTAAGGAATGCCTAAAATTAAGTTTGTTTTATCTCTTAGCCCTTCAAAATTCACATATTTTGTTAATTTTTCTTTTGGGTGCATTGGTGTTTTTAATTATGGTGAGAAAAGTTGAAGTATGTCATAACTTGTGCGAGATAAAATAAAAATTTCCGTAACATAAACTATAAAGATTACTAAAAGAGGGATATGTCTTTACCTTATTTATGTATTTGTTTTCGCCTACTATGGAGCATGTCCAAAGTAGTTAAGCACTGAGGAATCAAAACCAGTGATTGTTTTGATGATTAGAACTCAATAATACATATGGCTGAAAATTCTTAACTTACTACAAAGTTAAGGAATGGTAATGGATAAAAAAATAGTAACATACGTGATACTCTGAGTTGGAAGTCCTTAATCGTTGCTTAATTACATTCCTACATAAATGAAAAGCTAATAAGTACAAAGTTGACCAATGGTATTCACCACTTCTATGACTCTTACCCCACCTCACATTCCTTAACTTGGCGGCTCTCTCTCCCAACCCAATCTATTAGGTAGGTAGTATTAACTTGTCATTTCATGGTCAGCACGGTCCCCCTACACACATGACAAGAGATGAGGATTGAGGAGTGCTAGCAACAGTCGCTCGCGCGGCTTCCTTGGATGAGTCTTAGAGTGTGACCAAAATATGTCGGTTCATTAAACTAGAAAAGTACTCATATTTTATTTTTTTACACCCTCCACTTGAGCTGTAAAAATTACAATGCTACCTTTGTCTTCTTTGAAAATTTTTATCTTATAAATTAAGTAATTGACCAATACAAAATGTTCATCACACCCTCCACTTCATTAGAATGGCCCCATGCTGGCTTTCCGCGTCAACCAGTGCACCCCGATGCACCAACGTGTATCATCATTCAGAGTTACGCTGATGACCACAATTGCTCATCAGCTTTGGTTCGTTGATTGAATTACACTCTTATCTTTAGATATATCATAATTTTATAATAATTTTATTTTATTTTAAAAATTTTAAATTATTAAATATTTTAATAAAAATAATAGCAAAAAAGAATGTGGATTGGGACTTTAGTCAGAATTTGAGATAATTTAGAGAAATATTTTGGGTGAAATCTAATCAGTGTAATAATTAATAAAAATTGAAAAACAAAACTGCAAAAGATAGGAGCATAATTCAATCAACGAACCGAAGTTGATGAGCAATTGTCGCCAGGTACACCATTTTTTTAAGTAAAGAAATCTGTGTATGTATTAAGAAACTAGAGTATTGCCCCCGCAGAAAAATATATGTATATGTAGATAGATTGAACCAATGAAAGAGGAGATATTGCTAGGGGGGGTGTGTGTATATATATAAATAAACTACGAGTGCTTCTCTCACCTTAAGAATATATATATATATACAAGTAGTACTAAAGAGAGAGAAGTACGAGAGAAAGACGAGAGAGTTTTGCTCTCTCTCTCTACTACTTTCTTCATTATTTCTCTCATTTTTCTCTCGTGTTTCTCTACCCCGAGCATTTTCCTATATATATATACACATATAGAGGAGGTTGCTATGTTACAGAATCTGTAACACACACCCAAGGGGAAGTGCACATGTGTCCTCAGGAGAGAGAGAAACCAACAAATGCATCCAATTAGGAGCTGGCTAAGTCACCTCAAGAAAATACTTACAAATTAATTGCGGCACTCACCTTTGACCTTTGTAGCAAAAGCCGGGATTTTTTTTGTTTTTTTCAGTGACTTTATTATTTAAAATTGACCAATACAAAATGTTTATTGTTTACAGTTTAACTTCCTCAATCGATTATATTCTCTCTCATCACAGTTCAGTTCTTCTTGATAGTGGTTCGTTTTACTTTAATTGTCACCAATCAAAATAGATGGAAATGTATTGAATTTAGTTATGTTTGGTCAATTTAATTGTTAGTGAGATTTTATCATCATGGTCATGATAAATTAGGCATATGGAACAAAGAAGAAAATCTAAGGCTTATTGAAAGAGAGCCACATTAAATAGAGAAAGAAAAACAGATTAAAAAAACTATAACTAAATTCGATAACTAATTTTGTGTAGGAGATGGCTCGGAATTGGAATTGGACAAGCCTGTCTATCACCATGATCGACCAAAAAAGTAGGTAGCCTTTTTTTTTTCCCCTTTTGAGAAAGGAAAGTAACACTTCCATTACCTTAACCTTGTGAATACATCCATTATGGCAGTTGGGATTTCATCATTTCATAGAGCTGAATCTTTGAACTCTATGGCTAACTTAGGCAAGGAATGAGCATGTAATTAAATTGCATGTTCTAGGAGTGTGCATAATTATATCGAAGTTAATGTCTAATGTTGGTGCTTTACTACCCAATTATTTTTTTTTTTGTTTCCATATTAGTATTGTTATCTAAAGTTTTAAAATTCTATTATATTTTAAAATTTCCCGAGCTTCTTCTGATTTTTTGTGGTTCATGGCTCTGAAAGCTTTATATTTGGGCTATTTGCTCACTTGGTTTTGGATATCTGGGTTAAGTTAATATATAATTTCAACTAGTTGTATGCGTATAGCATTTCCATTTGCATTTCAATGGTGAAAGCTACGGTAGAGATGCATTTGTTGTTCATGAAACTACGAAAAATAAAGTTATTATCAATGGTGCTCCCATAATGCACCCTCTAATTCATTGTTTCATGAAAAGTAAAGTGCATGTGTGTGCGTGCATATTACATATATCAATTGCTGGAAATTCTTCGGTTATGATACGTTTTTGAATCCCATATAATCAATTGCTCTGGACTTATTAATCATAGGTTTCGTTCATTTATGTCGACTTTTTGCATTACTTAAGTAACAGCGGCGCAATGCTATCTTTAATTTTATTTAAAGATCTTGTCTATATAACCGTATATAACCCTAATCAAGTTATATAGGGAAAGAGTGAAAAATCTTGTCTTTAATATTATTTAACATCTGGGTCCCACTAATGGACAAGTAAAAGAAGAAAGTAATTTCAATTTCGCCGTGTTTTTGCGCATACGTAAACCACTCTTCTTTTGTTTCTCGAAGTATTGTAAGCCACTCTAGCACAACATAATTATTGCCCATTACTTGCCCAAAAGGACAATCCATTGAGCGTTCAGACAAAAGGAAAGCAATTCCTGAGGAATTTAAGTTTTCGCTCAGCAGAGAGTTAATGGCTTCTTCATCAACTGGTGCTTCATCTCGGCCAAAAGATGTCAGTCTCGCAGCTGCCAATAACTGCTCTTTAACATCATCAACAGTAATTTCATTCCGACACAATTGCAAGAGCAACGAACGCACAGAGTCATGGAGTCCTAGTTCTTCTTTGATCGAACGAACAGTCTCTTCTTTTGTCACAGCCGTCTCACGAACATCGACAAGGATAGATTGCACAATACGCCGTCTTCTCGCTTGTTCTTCAAGAGATACAGGAGCCATAGCTTCTAATCTATATATAAATTAGTTTACCCAATCATCAGTACCTAAAAAGACATGTAATTAATTTAAAAGAATAGAAAATCATTTATCAGAAAGAGAAACTACGAAGTTACTTTGTAGTTAATTTAAACGAGAAGACATGTTATCAATTTAAAAGAAAAGAAAATCATTTATCAGAAGGAGAAACTACAAAGTTGACAACAGAAACTCGTTCACCAACAACAACAAAAGAGATAAATATCTGTGTCAGTATAGAAAAAGAGAAAAGAAACAATTTGAATAATATGATCATCATCAATACACATTTGATAAATATGATCAACATCAAGACCTCCTGAAATTTTGAATAAAATTCGATGATCATCATGGATCATGGTCACCCTAATTAATTAAGGAACTAACTGGGTTCAGGATTAGGGTGTGGGCAAAGTGGGTTAAGGAAGCATGAAGAAGGCGGCCTAATGGTTCCAATGAAAAAAAAATCTTGAACGAGACTTGAGGATCGTCAAGAACCACTGAAACTTATGATTAATTAAGAAACTAACTGCGTTCAAGATGACGATATGGGGGAAGTGGGTTCAGGATGATGATATGGGGGAAGTGGGCAGGATTAGGATATGGCAAAGTGGGTTATGGAGGCATGAAGAAGAAGGCCTAATGGTTCCAATGAAAGAAACCTTGAATGATAATTGAAGATCATCAAGAACTACTGAAACTTGTGCAATGAATTTTATAGATTTTTAGGTTCATAGGGTAATAAACATGAATTAAGCTTATGGAAGAAAGAAGCCGAAAGAGCTTGTGGTTATGACAAGGCAAATGTGAAGAAGGGGCATGGTCACCTGAAGAAGACTCAAAGCTTAAGGAGTACATATAGATATATGGCACTGGTGGCAACTATTTGAGGCCAGATATGAAACCTTGGGGATTTCCTGATGAGGAAGATAGGCTGATCTGCAGGCTCCTTGCTATCTGTGGAAGCAGATGGTCAGTAATTGCTGCCCATCTACCTGGAAGGACCGACAATGAAACCAATAACTACTATAGGAACACAGAGCTCAAGAGAAAGCATGAAGAAGGCGGCCTAAAGATTCCAATGAAAAAAAATCTTGAATGAGACTTGAGGATCGTCAAGAACCACTGAAACTTATGATTAATTAAGAAACTAATTGGGTTCAGGATGAGGATATGGGGGAAGTGGGTTCAGGATTAGGATATGGCAAAGTGGGTTATGGAGGCATGAAGAAGAAGACCTAATGGTTCCAATGAAACAAAAAAAGAAAAAAAAAAAGCTAGTTCGTCATTACTAACAAAAGCTACTAGTTCATCTTCAACAACAAAGAGATATATATCAGTAACAGAAAAAGAGAAACGAGCACTGAAGGTGGATAAAGTATGAAAGACAAAAAATAAATAAAAAGAAGAAAGAAGGGCAAGATATGATGATGATCATCAGCAACTATTTCATAATCAACATGAAGAAGCAGATAATAAAACATCAAAAATGAAAATCAATTAATGGAAAGACAAGAAAAGAAATGCAAAATATAATCATCATCAAGATCTATTGAACTTGGGAAAGATTTGATCATCATGGATATGATTAATTAGGACTTATGGAAGAAAGAAGAAAGTAGGAAGGTTTAGGAGTAGGACATGGGCAAAGGGGGCTTAAAGGAGGCATGAAGAAGAAAGCCCAATGGTGCCAATGAAAAATACCTTGAATGACACTTAGTTCTTGAAACTTGTGACATGAATTGCATAGATCTTCAGGCTCATGAGGAAATAAACATGAATTATGCTTAAGCTGATGGACGAAAGAAGCCAAATTCAGAAGAGATCTACAAAAAGAAGCGAAAAAATGTTTCAAAGTGGCAAATGAATTATGCTTAAGCTGATTTATTATGTATGTATATAGGCCATGGACCTGCAAGTCAATTTTAACTTTTTAATTTTTTTTCTTTTGGAAATGTTGACTTTATAAACTAAAATCTTAAACTTTTGTTCGCTAGCATTCGGTAGTTAAATTCTCTAAATGGTAGTTGTCTCCTCTTTGTTTCTCACAAGATGCATGTTTTGTTATATTTATTAATTATCTAACTTTATACTTTAATTGAGAATAATAGGAATTAAATTTGGGGAACTTGTACACTTGTTTGCAATGGTACTAAGGCTTTGGTGGAGGCTTGTAATTAAGAGAAGAAAAAAACTGAAGTAAATCTTAATTGTAAAATATAAAATCCAGATTTTATTTGATAGTTATAAATCACAAAACAACTTTGATAGTTTTAGATTTTTGTGCCTGACCAAACACTTCTATCATAGTTTTAGGTTTTGCTTTTAGTATGGATTACGTCAATAATACTCTTGTGACAGAAGCGCCTTTATATATTTATTTAATCTATTTCCTAAGACAAATAATTAACCAAAAAATAAAAAAAAAGGTTTATGAATAAAAATATAGAGTCACTATTACATTAAATTTATTTATTAAAAAAATTATACAAGTAAAAAATGACTTTTCACTATAAGTCATCAAATTACTTGACAAAAATATTGATATTTATAATTAAAAAATTATTCTAATATCATAAATCAATTATACAAAGTAGTTTGAATATCTAAATAAAAACTTAGGTTCAAAATGAGTTAAATTCACTCCATTAATAATTAAGAGGACCTATTTACTTCAAATTCTTTGTGAATATCATAATAAAAGAGAGGGGTTAAAATAAGAAGTGGAAAAGTAATAATGGTGTATTGATGTTTTTTTTTTCAATCTTTTCTTGGAAAAATAAAATTTTGAGTCATAAATATTTATGCAAGGGTGATATTTTGATGTTAAACAGATATTAGCCAATTTATTTTCTCAAATAAATATTATTTTTTTCAAAAAATGATAACATAGTAATTAAGCAAAGAGAATAAAGACTTCATTCATGCAAATTGTACGGGTAAAATTAAAGAAAACAAAAAGAGGGATGCCTGTCCCCCGGAGCCCTAGAAGCAGCTACTGCTCAATAAAAGTGGAATACACCATGCCCTTGATGTTGGAGAGGATTATGATGAATCAAAGTTGCAGAAGTTGCAAAGTTGCAGAAGTTGCAAAGTTGCAACTTTTCAACAAAAATACAATAAGTTGCAAAAATCTGTCCTTTTAGGTGGTGCTGATGCCATTATATCGCATGTAAGCACACTACTTTATGGAGCAATTAATTTTCTTCACATACAAACTTACCGATAAATTAAGCATCATGCACATTTTGTATATATGGTAAAATTTTATTAAATAGTAGTACACGGAAGTGGTGGTGTTGTCATGATGTCATCTTCTAAGATTTTGTCCAAAATTAGAATTTTATTAATTGCGCTGATGAACCAAACCGACAATCAACATCATCTAAATTATAAACAAATGCTCACGCAAAGTTGGTAACTCAAATGTATTAAAGCTGACTGGGTTTGACTTATTGGCTTGCCAAACCATAGCTTAAGGGGAAGATTGAGGCAGCTTCATACAAGGTTAATAATCACAGCCAAAGCAATGTTGTAAGGTAATCCTAGGTCCATTTATCATCTAAATTAACACCATTTATGTTCAAAAGGGAAGAGGTAATCATTCAAAAGCCATGATTATGAGTTATAAGATTTTTGCAACTTCTTGTATTTTTGTTGAAAAGTTCAGAAAATTTCCTGCACTTGAGCTTCTTTTTGCAACTTTTCAATCTGCAACATGAAAATCAACCTCAGCTACAAAACACTAATTAAGTTGCAAAAGGACAAACTGGAATCGCAGATTATGTTGGACATGTATGGCCAGGAAGGTCATGATCCCAGATATGTCGATCTAAGTAAGCTTTTCTACAAAAATACAAGAAGAAGAAGAGAAAAACAATTTGTCAAATCATGTGTTTATATAAAATCTTTTTTAGTCCTTTCATTAATATTATTTTTTTTAATCTATAATGCATTTACCTGCCACCCCCTTTACAGCTTTTTCAATTCACATTCTTTTAACTAATTAATCTCGCATCTCTATCAATTGTTAATTGTGGGGGATAATAAAGCACTTGTATGATTGTATAGCAATAAAATTAAAGTTTGAGTAGACAAAAAACAAATTATAGGTATAATTTGAACAGATTCTTGCAGTCTTTCTTGATAAGGCTGCTTTGACTCACGCCAACGCAACGCAAGAATAGCTTTGTTATTATCAAAATTTCCCTCTTCTTATTCTTGTTTAGATCTGTAACTGTAAAATTCATCAAAAGAAAGTACTCACACACCTCACCCATACATTTTTTTTATTATGTATTATTATCATCGTTGTATTGATCCTAATCTGTTTCTTTACAAAATATAAACTCTAATTAACTTCCTCTTTTTGTTTTTTTTTCCTCATAAATATTTTAGTATCTATGAAATGCATATACTTTGTTTTTGAAACTCTCATAAATTGCAACAATACAGTTAACTAACCCAATCGTTTTTTGTTCAGCGGCTTATCTCGTCACTATTACATAAACAACTTATTTCATCCACCGTAACAATTCCAAAATGGTTCTTAGGTCGTAGCTTGATTGAAAAGTCATGAAGTATGGAGGGCACGTGCGACAAACAAATTAAGGCATGTATACGTCTGGATCATGCATTACGGGTTAAATGTATGTGATTCATGTCGATTAATTGAGAGAACAAGTTCCATCTACTTGCTAGCTACGATGTGTGCTTCAACTTTTCACAACTTGTTAATCAATACATATAATTATCTTGCAAAAATTAACCATGGTTTTAATATTTGAGAAAAGTAGCAATTTTATGATCAATAATATTATTCCCATGTTTATTATTATCATCCTGGTGAGTTGTGCATCACTTGAACAATCCGCTGTTAAGAAACACGAAAAATGGATGGTTCAACACGGACGCAGTTATAAAGACGAGCTAGAGAAGGAAACGAGGCTTAAGATATTCAAGGAGAACCTTGAATACATTGAGAAAAGCCAATAAGGAGGGGAATCGGACGTACAAGTTAGGCACCAATCAGTTTTCGGGCTTAACTAACGATGTGTTTCGTGGTTCATACACCGGATACAAGATGCCAAGCCCGAGCCACGCATCCACAACATCATCCACCTTCAAGTACCAAAACCTGTCCATGACTAATGTTTCGACAAGCCTGGACTAGCGGGACAAAGGAGCTGTCACTTCATCAAGGACCGAGGCTTTTGCGGTAATAATTGTAATTATATTAAGGGAATTGATCGTATACTATATAGGGAATTTCTCAGGTGACGTTACTGTAAACATATGAAAAAGACCATATGTCTTCATTTTATAAGTTGCGGAAATCCACACCAAATAATCACTCGTCATTACGTTTAGAGAGCATTCTCAAGTGCGGGCTTATGCCTTTACAACACTATAAAACACGCGACTGCAGGCATATGAGAATAATTTGTTAGGCTTAATTGCCAGTATTATATTTTGTTGGGTTTGGAACAACTGAAGATGGAACCAATTACTGGTTAATTAAGAATTCATGGGGCAACATTTGGGGTGAGGCTGGCTACATGAAAATTCTCAGAGATGACAGTCTCCGTGACACTGGGCGCTCAATCTTTCTATCCACTTGCATGAATACGTACGTGCATTATGTATTTGCCACAAAAAGCTGATATATATTTGTGTTTTTTTATATTTCGTTAAGTTAAATAATGTTTTTAATCTTTATTTAAACTATTAATGTTTGTAATTGAATGCCAATATGTATTTGGCCTGGTATCAATTAATGTTAAGTCTCGTGATTAAATATATAAGTTTGCTCTTTGCTGCAATTGTTTGTTTACATTTCAACCAATAAATTATACAAAGAACCTCGCAGGGCTCATGCTAACAAGTCAGCCGTCGATTATGAAAAATAATAAGGAGCCCTAAAGGCGACGCCATGATAAAGGAAACAAATAAATAAATAAACCGTGCAGGTCCCTACAATTGCAACTTTATTTGTTGCCATCATATTATATTTTTCAGTTCAAATACCAGTGCTCCCATTAATTAATGGCATTTAGGCTATCACTAATTTGTAGCTTTCATGATCATGAGAATAAATTAATGAGTTGATCATGGGATAGTTCGAATTGTGCTACTAGTCAATCATATATATAATATTTGCAGATGCAACAAAATCAAGAGTTGAAAGCACTGAAATTAGAAACTTGTATGAATTCTGCTTTCAGATTCACTTCTCTGATTGTGTCTTCAATTTTAAAAATGAAATTTCACGTTTACAGTTTACTTGCTTCGAGACGATAGACTAAGCAAGTAGAGCAAGAATATTTATACGTATCAGAGGATAATATTTCATTTTCAAGAATCGAGAAAAACAATAATTTTCAATGAGAAATAGAATTGCTAAACAAACGCAAAAAAGAAGCACACACAGACGTGTAAAAATTCAGAGATTCATTTTCCACATTTATAAGTCAAAATACTTATGATTTTTATCGTATTTGAGATTATACCCGATTCTAATTGTATATTTTATGACATTATAGCACGTCTTGATGTTGGTAATTAATTAAGGATTCTTCATGAGACTCATTAATATTATAGGTATCAAAATTCATCGCAGATTTTGCAAGATTTCCTCTGTGCAAATAAATGTGTTCATGTATTATCGAATTATAAATCTTTTACCACAGGGCATGACTTCACTCATAACTCTTATGTAACTTAATTATTTAGCTCTAGAATAAAGCAGTACATTTCTGTTGCACGTGCATTTATAATAGTGTAAGGTTAAAATTTAATTACATATTATTATAAAAAAAACTCAGCACAACCAAATCCGATAATTATTGCCCGCGCTTACACATACACGGGGGATTAAATGTGATCGACGTTATCTGAGAGAACAAGTCAGCCAGATCTTCTGCTGCTACTATTTATATATAGACAGGGAGCTGCCATGTTTGCTTCAGTTAGTCACAACTTTGTTTATAAATTAGCTATATAGCCAACTCCTTCGACTTGCTAAATAAGCCATGGTTTTAATATTCAAGAAGAGTAGTTTTATGATAATTATTATCATTGTGGTGATCACCATTTGTGCATCACATGTTCAAGTGGCGGTGTCCCGATCAATGAATGAAGCAGCATCCATCTCCATTGCTGAGAAACACGAAAAATGGATGGCTGAGCATGGACGCAATTACAAGGACGAGCTAGAAAAGGACATGCGCTTTAAGATATTCAAGCAAAACCTTGAATACATTGATAAAGTCAATAATAATAATAATAATAGTAATGAAGGGATCAATCGGACGTACAAGTTAGGTACCAATCAATTTTCGGACTTAACCAATGCGGAGTTTCGTGCTTCATATGCCGGAAACAGCATGGCAATAACTGGCCAGCACTCATCCTTCAAGTACCAAAACCTGACCCAAGTTCCAACTAGCATGGACTGGAGGGAGAAGGGAGCTGTTACTTCTATTAAGAACCAAGGCGGATGTGGTAATCTATTATTATTGATTAACTAATAATGTGAATAAAATCATTGTGATTTTATGTGTTTGTTTATATAGATGTTTCAATTCAGGATCCTGAATTTGTTAAATTATACACACACGTATATAAATACTAATTAGATTTTATCTAAGGTAATTACACATATTCACATGGGCTTGTTGTCCTAGTGATTTTTAAGTAATTTTCTCTATGTGGATATTCTGATTTGAATCTTAGGGATGTAGGGGCTAAAACAATTGATTTGGGATTTTCGAAAACTCGTTCATCTACTTGAAGATTCCTTTGTTCAGTGATCCAATACCCATAACCCATTGTTTATGAACTGCATCACTTTTCCACCTTAAATTTAACAAACTTGAACTACTGGTAATGTCACCGAAGAAAAGTGTACATTTAACATGCCAACATGACATACATAAAATAGATGTGATTGCAGCGGTCCACCCAGTGATTTAAAAAATATCAATTTTCCGTCCATCGTAAAATTAGACTTCAAGCTGCAAAGGTAAACTTCAGTTTACCGTTATTTTTATCAGCATTTAATTTTTGACTGAATATCACTGATCTAGAACATATATATATGCAGCAGCTTGTTGGGCATTTTCAGCAGTGGCGGCGGTGGAAGGGATCGCTCAGATAAGTAGTGGTAATCTGATTCGACTTTCGGAGCAGCAATTACTAGACTGCTCTTCAAATGGTAACTCGGGTTGTGTCGAAGGCAAGAGTGATATTGCTTTTAAATATATCATAAAAAACCAGGGTATTGCCACGGAAGCTGATTATCCATACCATCAAGTCCAAGGATCCTGTGGCCGTGAGCATGCAGCAGCCGCTAAAATCAGTAGTTATGAAGTTTTACCCTCGGGTGATGAGCAGGCTTTACTTAAGGCTGTGAGCATGCAGCCAGTATCCATTAATATTGAAGGCACCGGACAGGACTTCAAGAATTACAAAGGAGGTATTTTTAATGGAGTATGTGGGACTCAGTTGGATCATGCTGTCACTATTATTGGGTTTGGAACAACTGAAGATGGAACCAAATACTGGTTAATTAAGAATTCATGGGGGGACACTTGGGGTGAGGCTGGCTACATGAGGATTCAAAGAGATGAAGGTCTCTGCGGCATTGGCACTCAGTCTGCCTATCCAATTACATGACTGTAGCTACTAGCTAGTGTTAGTTTCATATTATATCATACAATAATGATAGAGTCACAAACTTTATACAAATTAATCAAATTGATAAAATTACAATGCTAATTAATTAGAATACAATTGATTCAATAAATATACTTATACTGAGAAATAAAATTGCTTAATATATAGAAATTTTAGGTGGAAAAAGGTAATTACAGAAAATTCATATCATATATTACAATGGGTTCTTTGTAGATTCCAAACTCTAAGTTGCAACATCAATGTATTGGATTAGAATTCAAAGGTGAGCTTATTTTTTATTAAGCAAAGAATCAATAGTCAATATTTATTTGGGCTGAGAACGACTTATGACTGAATTGGTTTCCAATATGTTAAAGAAAACCTTTCCATTCACAAGGACGCTTCAGAAATAATGTGATTTTCCATCTTATTAACAATAGGTGATTGCCTAATTTTTAATACATTAAATACCCATCAATACAGAGATAAGTTTAATTTTCTTTTAATTGAAATCTTGATACCTGTGTGGACCCTTGAATACGTCTAATATATTAAAACTATTGCTAAAAGAAAACAAATATAATGTCCATATCACTGTAAAGTACAACGTGTTTATTTTAATTAATTTTGTATATACAAATTCTTGTGCCATTTTGTTAGTAAAAGTAATGTGACAATATTATATATATATAAATCAATTATCATAGCATGTCTCATGTTTGGAAGGAATTAAAATATATATATTTATAAGACGAGACATGTGTCGATGGTGTAACTATATCAGCTCGAACAAAAGGTTATTTCCCTAGTGTTATTATTGTCAAATAAAATGTATTTTTTTTAGGAATAAAATAATCATTTTAGTTCTTTCTTGAATGAAATATGCAGGAAAAATTTAGGTAGATATTTTATAACGCGAATCACATGTTAATATATGTAGAGTTTAATTATATTAAATTCAATACTTCAGCTCTGTGAATTCATAGATTCCCCATTTCATTAATTAGTCGGCATAGACATTCATTTTTGTACGACATTTTGAGTCAAAGTAAGCAAGCGCCAAGACGTCAACAAAAGTTTCAGAGACGGAAGAAGTCATCAAAAGTTTAGTTGGAAAACGGCTGACAAATAAGTTCAGTATAATAATGCTCATGACCTTCGAAATTTCAAAGTTGATTCATCATTTTATAATTTGAAAAGTCGTCACAATCTGGCTACTATATTAAAACAACTCTTAAGGTTCCCTCAGGCTTATACCTTACATAATCTGTGGGGTAGCAAGTAAAATCGCCATACATTCATCACCTTGTTGTGCTGAATCTTTGAAGAGAGAAACAAAAAAAAGGGAAAAAAAAAAAGAATTAAATTGAAGCTTCAGCAAAATGTGTTCAACTTTTTCATTTGCAGCTAAGCCATCCATCGGAGAGAGCAGAGGCAAAATATTGAGTCTACAAGTTATCAATTCAGCGGCAAGATCTGAATTGAACATAAACATCCCCAGAGAGAAAAACTCGATCATTTTCCCCAGATTATCAACACAAGGCATGCTTCAGAGTGATGTACATATATGCGAAATCGCGGAAAGACAGTCACTGGCTAACAATTTATCAGACAAGGGAGTTGCCTTCAGAAGCAAGCCACAGCTCGATGCTATGTTTCTTGATGAAGCTTATGAGAGATGCAGGAAAATTTGTGCAGAATATGCAAAGACTTATTACTTGGGTACTTTTAATTTCCATCCATTTTGCTGAAGCTTAATAGCGCAAGAACTTCTATTGCTTTTGTTCTTCTAAATGATTCTGGTTGTGTTGTTGATGCAGGAACTTTGTTGCTGACAAAAGAGAGACAGAAAGCCATATGGGCGGTTTACGGTAAGGAATAGCTACTAAATTTACGTAAATTAATCATAGAAATGATATAATGAGCGAAGTTGCGTAGGTTATAGTGAACAACATTACCACGCTTGTTTTGTTAATCCATAACTTCAAAACTGGTACAGAATCGTGTCATGTGTGCTACTAATTGTTGCAATGCACATGTAAGTGTTAAATATTCAACTCAATGCTTTGTTGTCACAGCTTGGTGCAAGAGAACTGATGAGCTAGTTGATGGCCCTAATGCATTTTGTGTAAGCCCTGCTGCTCTTGATAGATGGGAAGAGAGACTACAAGATATCTTCAATGGGCACCCTAATGACATTCTTGATGCTGCACTTACTGATACTGTTTCCAAGTTCAATTTACACATCAAGGTACTTCAAAATTTTGATTTCAGAAATGGATTTTTATTTTACTTTTTAAAATTTTTTTTGGCTTTAGGCTTATGTCTATAAATCTGATGTGATGTTTCCATTTTTTATGATGAATAGCCTTTTAGGGACATGATTAAGGGCATGAGAATGGACACAGAGAAATGCAGATATGCAAACTTCCAAGAGCTCTATCTTTACTGCTACTATGCAGGTGGCACTGTAGGCCTAATGAGTGTTCCGGTGATGGGGAAGGATCCGGATTCTTCAGCTTCTGCTCAAAGTATATACAATGCAGCTCTCTACTTAGGTATCGGAAATCAACTTACAAACATTCTCAGAGATGTGGGCGAAGAGTAAGTTTTGTAAACTTCTACTTGGCAGCTAGTGGTTGCATTTAAATACATCCTTACCAACAATTAAAATCTTTACTTTCAGTGCTTCAAGAGGGAGAATTTATCTTCCTCAAGACGAGCTTGCGAAATTTGGATTACGCGACGAGGATATTTTCTCAAGAAAGGTCAGTGATGAATGGAGAGAGTTCATGAAAGAGCAAATTACAAGAGCAAGATATTTCTACAAGCTAGCAGAAGAGGGTGCTTCAGAGCTTGACAAGGCTAGCCGCTGGCCGGTAACTAAAAAAATACTTTGAAATAAACTAAGAATTAATCCATCTAATAAAGATTCACAATTGCAACAAAAACAAAACTCAAGTCTGAAGATTATTGACGGTGAATGATATGCATGCAGGTGTGGACAGTCTTGATAATGTATCAAAAAATCTTGGATGCCATACAAGATAATGACTATGACAACTTGACAAAGAGAGCTTATGTTGGAAACATTAAAAAGCTTTTCTTGGTGCGACAGGCATACTATAGAGCTCAATCAATTTCAACAGCTACGGATTAATTATTTTATTCCAATTTTTCTTACACATTGTTTTAAGAAGATAATACAGGAAAACCTAGGGATTTAGCAATAATATTAGAAGCACCAATACTCATATCATGTTCAGGTAGCCATACAAGCATTCAATCAGCAGACCATGTATTAAATTTGTAATACGTCCATTGTAGTAAGAAATATATTGATTTATACACATTTGCAATAGCTTGTTATGATGCAATCTAGAATTAATATCCAAACTCTTGGCAATTTAGGATAATTACATTAGATTCTGCAATTTCATTGCCAAGAATAAAGGGACATTTGAATATGGTTATAAAGGTGAAATACTAAAATTACATCCTTACAAAGTTAATAATAAAAAATGATGAATAACCCTTCAAATGGTACGTTGGTTAACTTTGTAAACATAACATTATCGCAGGAGAATATCTTCTAGATTGCCAAAAGAGTTCACTGTGAATTTGTGATTTCACCGTGTCACCCCCAACACAGTTTTTCAATTTGTTCCCACATATTCAACATCCCCATCCTCAAATAAATGAATAATTCTATGAGATTTGTAATCAATATCCATTAGAATTACTACCCTCACAATTATGAACGGATCAGATAATAGAATTAGGGATTAATTTACCAAAGGAATCTAAGCTTTTTTAGGTTTGAAGAAAGACAAAAAATAATTTGAACAATATAAAGGCTTGCAATATTTGAAAGCACAACAGATAATGATTGAAAAAAATTATAGAAACACCCATTATAAGAAAAATGTTTTTAACTCATCGTCCCTCTACAGATCCCCAACTCCCAGCATCATCCTTCTACAGAAGAAAGAACCAAAAAGAAACAAAAAATTGAAAGCAAGAGGAGAAGGAAAAAAAAAGGCCATATTGTTTGTTTGCAGGAAATGGTACATACGTCGATTAGAGCAATGCCGGCTCCACTGCTTCCTCTTGAAACTCAATCATAATCCAAGTAAACAATCAATTCAAGGAAGCCTCACCTGTCCATTTTACATGATTTTGCCTTCCGTCCACCACCATAATCATAAGCATAAATCTTAAATTTGAGAAACGCCCTGAACACATACACCAGCTGATAGGCAGTGGCTGCTGGTAACATACCAAGTTTGTGCCGGCTTGCATTATAGAAAGTAATCAGGTGTTCTCCGGGTCACATCTGGCTCTCCTCTTCTTGGGGCAGGCTCAAACTGCAAATATAGAAATTTCATAAGATTTAGCAAGTGCAACAATCCGCATGCCTTCTAGGATTTTGAACCATGTGTCGGGAAAACAAAGAGAGAGATATCAACCTGAATGAATGTGTGGCCCTTGCAGTCGTCAACTTCCAAGATGGACGCCATGTTCCCACAGCGATAACAGTAATTGGGTGCACTAAATATGGTAACCACCTTTTGTTCCTGTCAAAGATATGCAGAACGTGGTTTAAAAAAGACAAAGAAAACTACCAATCCAAAAAGAGAGAATGCCACATCAGCTTTAAAATAGGAGGTATTTACATGACCCCAGTTGTATCCTTCCATAACCAGCTGGTGAGCCCTAGCAATCAGCTTTAAGTTATTTGTATGATTAAATTGCTCTGATATGTCCTGCAACAACAAGAAAATAAGCAACAAAAACAGTTTTCTGAATGGGTGACATACAATGACGAAAGGAAAGAGCAATTGTATTTACTTGGCCAAAGGTATATCCAGCACCCCTTGGCGATATACCCCAACCACAACGATCATCTGGATCAGACCATAAAAGATCACACATGGGACCCTCATGGGGAACTTCTTGAACACGATCAAAATTACGAATGTTATCGAGAGTCTCAATGGACGGAGACAATCCACCATGGAGACAAAATATTTCTGATTCAACCTTCAAAACAGAAAAAACTACATATAATAATGGAAAACTACAAATATCAACTAAAACAATGGCAGAGCAATTAAAATATTTAATTTTCACTTATCAAGCTTGAGGATCAGCTAAGGTAGTAGTTGGGGAAATAAAAAAATATAAATCAGCATTCTCAACACTCAACATGAAAATGAAATGGAGGATATTGGAAAATAAACAGATTGGGTTTAAGCTGGTTGTAGAGGGTGTTCTAGCAGAGAGGACAGAGTGGAGCGCTTTACAGGTTCTAAATCATTGACCATGATGGCAATGATGATAAATGGGGTTGTGTAGCAGCAGTACTGGTCTGTCGTGAGTACAATAGTGCAACCACGGTGACAATTGACACTCAGGTAACTCATGCTTGCCTGGCACTAGCTAAAAAACTGATAAAATAAGATAGTCCTTCATGACTGAAAAAAAAAAAAAAATACTATCTCAGATCAACAATGAATTATCACATCTTTAGGGGTTTCCAAACTAGGACTCTCATCTAAAATGGATATGAATATTCAAATGGCCATCCTCTAATATCCCCCACCTCCCAACGCCCCTTTTCTATGCGCCCAAGAATACCCTTTTTTTTCTTTTTTTTCATTTTAGACATAAAACAAAAGAAACAAATAAAGTCATACTAACCAATGCTGTCAGTGGAAAATAGTCAAATAAATCTGTGAATATCTTCCAAACATTTGCATTGCCGTACCTGCAAATAAAAGCAAGAGATGAATATCTAAACGAACAGCAAGCAAGGATAAATATAGAAGAAAATTTACTGAACCAAGAAAAAAAGATTTACACTTCAGATGTGAAAGAATATTGAGTAGAATTACATAAAATACAGTAGCCATTTCTTAAGGGTAAACTATATTCTTATTCTTCATGTGCATCAACCCAACTACGGTCCGCAGACTGTTTCCCAATCCAATGTTACAAAATATGTCTTCACTGCTATAAACCGAATTTTGTCTTCGTAGTTATTTCGCCACATTTTTCAGAATAAACGTGGCGTATAATCATTTTTATATGTTCATTGCAAATCCATGTATACACATGAATAGATATGCTCTGAGTGTATAGAATATTTGACAGATGACTGACAACCTTTATAAATGTTGAAGCATGACCCTTGTGTCCCTTTATAGAAACAATAGACCTTTCAATCGCATGTTATGGGGAAATTTGAACCAATCACTACAGCCAATCATTAATATGTTTACTTTTTTTCTTCAGCATCTATTTGAAATGACTGCCAGCACCAGTTATTGGTATCGATGCCCGTGTTCATGAATCAGAAATTGAATAATTTAAAATAAAACCACATTGACTGACTAGCTACAACTGTTCCATCAATACATTAGATCTATCTGAAAGCAGATGAAAGCCTAGAGATAATCGCACCAAGACCTTGAATAGAAGAAAAGCATGTTGTCTGACACAGTCAATATTACAATTGTGAGGATAAAATTTCCAATCAAGGTCCCAAGCTACAAAAATTCTTTGTTCCAATCAAAAGATGAACCTTAGAAACCAAGGATTCCAGGAAACTCACTTCCTAAGGCACTCATCATAGAATCCATAGACCTGAGTAATCTGCAGAAGGAAACACAATGCCATAATCAGCTAATGCTGATAAAGTTTTAGAAATAAAAGACTGAGAATCACAAGTTTCAACTGCAAGCAGACATTTCAAAACCTGTATAAGGGCGTACAGAGAAGGCACCACATAAACAGAATCACTAACTATAGTTCTTTGATTACTACCTATTATTTTAAGAAATCTGAAATAAGAGGAGGACAATTAGATCAACTTTGACAAGCATTTCCGGAAAGCATATCTAAAATAAAATATGAAGGATACCTGACGACTTTCATGATTCCCCCTTAGAATAGTAATCCTTTGAGGATAACGCACTTTCAGAGATACCAATAGCTGGAGAAAAAGGGAGGCAAAAAAAACATTCAGAAACATAATATAATGCCCCAGCCATAAACCACAAAACCTAAACTAAATCCAAAGTGATTGATAATTCCGAAAATGAGAAGCTTCAGATTGAAAAGAAACTACGTAGAGTGCATCCTCACTCTTACCTATAGATATCTCTTTGAACTGAAATTAAATATTTAAACTAAAAACAAAAGATACCAACTTATACATACCGTAACAGTTTCTACTGAATAGTAACCACGGTCAACATAATCTCCCATGAACAAGTAGTTTGTATCTGGACACTGAAAGAAACCATGGAATCGAAAATACACATTTAACTGTGAACTCTAATATGGAGAATATTTCCAAATAAGAAATGAAAATGAATACATACAGTGAGGAGACAACAAGTCAAGCAGACAAAACAATCAAACACAAAAGTTATCAATCCAAAAACTCCAAACTTAAGATAACATATCTAGTTGAAAATGACTTTGGCTAAATTATGAACCATCCCAGCATGACAAAAGTAGGTATAAGGGGACAATGTGCCTAGGATCCCAGCTTCAGACAGTTATTACCACTATTGCCAGGATGCATCATACATGACATCACCTAAGCTGCTAGAACGTAAAAGCTCCTCTACTTGAGATATGCAGAGGACTTCAACCCCATATTTAAAAGAGGCTAATATAAATCTCCAATTAGAATATCTTAAATATCCAGCATAACTAATGAACATTTCTTCAGCAGAGACAATAATAACCCCTTAAGAAGAAGTACCTTTCCTCCAATGCGGAAAAGCTCTGCAAGATCATGAAATTGTCCATGAATATCACCACAAATTGTAACAGGACTTTTTACAGGCTGCAATGCAAGCAAACAAACAAGATTAACAAAAATTCACAACACTTTAAACTCCTGGTAAGTACTAGCAAATTTGATACAAGAAAAGCACTACCAAATATAAAAATGAAGCATAGACCAGCTAACCAAGAAAAAGAGATTGAGAACCTTAAACACAGTACAGCAAATGATCCTACATGTCACTTAGGCTTAGTAAGCACTAACAGTACTAACAGGCAGTAAACTAAGGTTGGTCATGATCATTGTCTCTAACACAACCCAAATGGCCATCCTAAAATATACTAAGTTGAAACTTGAGATTGAAAAGCATGATAATGAGAAAGAAAAACAAAATGTAAACAAAACAGGATTCAAGTACATAAAGAATAATAATTGATAGTATCTACAGAAACAATTGTCAGATTTAAAAAAAAAAAAAAAGGTAATCATATACAATGGCAGAATAAGCACACCTGGACATTACTTTCATCCATCAATATCTCCTTGGCCTTTTCGCATAACACTCTAACCTGAAACATAAAAAAGAAATGTCAGGAAAAGAAATAAAATAAAATAAAAGACACCTCTAGTAGTGTTGATGCAAATTGTTTTCCTACTCCTATAGATACAAATAAAATAACTTGAGCCAAGGAAAACAGTAAAAACGCTGATACAAATTGTATTTCTACTCCTATAGATACAAGCAACATAACCTAAGACAAGGAAAATAGTAAAAATAAAAAAAGGACAAGTGCCACAGACAATGGACCTATGTGCAGTTAAAATACAAACATCGCAAGGAAAAACTGCCACTTAAGTAAATATGCTAAAAAAGCACATGAAGTGAAAACATTGACAGAGTTCCAGGAAACTGTGGCAAAACATATTTTGTCAACAGTTCAAAAACCGTTGGCTTTCGTTTATACCATCACCATAACAATTTTTCTCCTTAAATCAACAAGTTTGAAACAAAACTCACTATAGGAACATTGATACACCTTTTTTTATCAAATGGATTGAAAGATGGAAGCAGATGAGCATGGTATTTTCCGATTCTTCATGAGCATGGTATTAATTTTCTGAAGTAACTTCATGATATGCCTAAATCCTAAAAATATTTCCAAAAAAGGCTCAGAAATTTTCATGGCATGCAGTTGCCTATTAACATTCTCATCTAGAAAACTATAGGCTCATTCATTGACTTTTCCCAAGCACATCCCAGGAAAGTACTGGGTAGAACCAAAACGAAGGGGGAAAAAGTTTACAACATTCCACATATTAGGTCCCTCACATATTTACACCAACTCAACATGAAGTTCAGTTCTCAACCAAGAAGCATTGAGAATAAGAAATCTTGATTAACATAATTAAAGTGCTAAGAATAAAGAAAGAAGCATCAAAATACAAGTATGTACAAACTGCCCTCTTGCAAGCTAATACGCTGATTCCCTCCACAACCCATTTCTTTTTTTCCAAGAGTCCCATTCAGAAATATAAAAAACCTCTGCGTACTAAGCACTTTGAAATCCTTCCCCACCCCTCACATGCTATTCCACATACAATGTAAATGGACATCAGCTTCAACAAGCCTAATCAAGAAAAAGGAAAAACACAGCAAAAGCATCTTCCATCAAATGAATCTAACTAAGGCTTCTACTCCCCATAACCCAAACAAAAAGAAAACAGAAATTGAAATTTTGCATTCAAAAATGCCAAGATCTGCAGCTCTCACATTAACATCTACCAGGACTGCGCGGACAATGGGCAATATAATTCGTGAAAGTATCAGCAGCACTCAGAGCAAGACCAAATCTTAGGGCATCCCAAAAATTAAATGCAAGAAGAAAGATTAAACTTTCTATATCTCTGCATCTATTACAATTCAATAAACCAGAAAAATAAAAAAACTTAAAATAAAAAGTTCCCAGCTTGAGGAACCCAAAATGCAATTTAAAATCATCTCATTTAACAGATCTTATTCAATCCCTAGGATAACCCACAAATCCATTTCCAGATCGATCCAATATAACCCTAAGATTAACAAAATTGACAGATCTCCCGCCAAAAACATCAAATTCATCGATCCCTCACAAGTCCTACACAACAAACCAAACAACCCCGATCCGTAACATTACTCATAAATTAGCACAACCATTACAAATAAGCGAAAATCCAAAAAAAATGCAAATCTTCAAAATAACAAAAAATTCATATTTTTTAATTTTCACATTACAGTACCTCTTGTTCCGATAAGGGCTTGCACTGCATAAGCTGAGCAATCTGCTCGTCGAGATTTCCATGTGAGTTTGAAGGGACCGAATCCAAGCTCATTTTCTTGTCCTTCTTCTTCTTAATTTGCAGATTCAGATCCCTCCACTTTCCTCTTTTTAATCTAACCCTATCCCTAAATTCCAACAAACAACCCTAATTTTTTCGAAACCCTATAATCAAAATTCAATTTTGTATCTCAAAATAAAAATTAAAAAAAAAAGAGAGAAGGCTTCAGTGTTTGGAGAGAGAGAGAGAGAGAGAAAAATGGGCTAAAATAACAAACTTTTCGAAAGAAAGTTTTAACAAAAGGCGAACGGTGGCGAGGAAACCAATAATAGTAATGATAATTACTCTCTTTTATTTTATTATTTTAATTTTCGCTTTTTTGTTTAAACTTCTTTTTTGCATTTGGGTCCCTAACGAGCGACATGCGGACTAGGAGCGTGATGCCACCGCCCATTGAGGACTGGGTGGTGGTGTGTCAGACAGGAAGACGCGCGTGGGGAATTGAGGGGTATGAAATTGTGGATATGAGTGGCCCATGTTAAAGAGGGAGAGATCTTTCGACTGTTTAGAGAAACCAGAGACGTGAGATTTTTAGTGATGTTCTGGTAACTAGATGCTTCATTGAAAAATATCGTTGAGTTTAATTTTTTTAAAGTAAATTATTTTAATGGAAATCAAAGTAAATAATATCGTTGAGTTTAATTTTTTTATAGTAAATTATTTTAATAGAAATCAAAGTAAATAAATCTAACGAGAAATTAAATTATCAATTAATGACGAGAAAGCATTGTCTAATTTGACCCCTTTTTTTTTTCTTATTTAACTTACATTAAGATCCCGGTAGAGTGATAGAAACGATGATATTATCTATAAATAATATGATGCTATGGTATACTAAGTATTATCGTGTAGTCAAATATTATTTTGTGGCTCCAATGTCTCATGACATTCAAATATAAACACTCTTTATAAAATAATATTTGCTCGATCCTTATACAATAAATTACTCAAAGGTATTTATGTTTAGAATGTTCTTCTTTTTTTTTTTTTTAACCACTCGCCCTTTGATCAAGTTTAATAGGGTTACTGTCCTCCAACTTGGAACGAACCCCCCACAAGCGTAATGTGGGGTATTTATTTCTTAATTATATTATATAATTGAGTAAAAATAGTCTTTTCTTTTACCTAAATGTAAATAGAATATATATATCTCAAATACCAATAAAGATTAAAATTTAACAAAACTTTATAAATATTTGTATAAGTTGATCCTAATAATAATTTGATTTTTAAATATCAATTATAATTTTATGTAAAAAAAAATTTACTTTGCTAAAGTAGATAATTAATAAGTGGGATATGCTTGTAAAAAGAAAACCTTGATTTGACATAAATTTTCCAAACTACTTTTTACAACAAACAAATAAATTTTGAGAAACCTTTTATACAAGTAGGTTATTAATACATTATACGATTAAAAAACAACGGATCCCGCTACATTACGTTAATCGTAACGTAAATCCACACACAACAACAGTTCTCATGGTGGAACCCACCATTGTTGCTGTGTGTGGCGTACGTTACGATTAACGTAACGTAACACTGGCAAAAAACAATAATTTTTTTAACACTACAATATAGGACAAGTCAAGTTACATACTTCATCTTCACAAATCTTGCATTAGTCAAGTGAAATTGAGGCAAAATCGAAAAGACGAAAGCCAATAATTATGTAATGATGATTTTTAAAGATAATTAATGCGACGATGGTTTTCAAATTTGTTGCAATCAACAAAATAACTCATAACCCCATTGAGTGGGAAAAAAAGAAAACACAAACCCAAAAATTAAAAAAAAAAAGTTTTAAATCTTTCTTATCAATGACCTCAAAATCTTAATTATAATATCACAATTATGTTGAGGTATCTCATAGGCGAAAATTTATATATGCATAGCCAAAGTTTTGAAATGGTGTGTGATATTTGAGTAGTTCAGAAGTCTCGAATATACTTTTCCTTAGTCACGTTGCTTCTTATTAGTTCTTGGATATAGAGGTTGGAAGTCTTGAATTTTTTTTTAAAAAAAATTATTTAATAGCTTGCTAACGATGCTTCATTTTTGTCACACTTTGGTCCAAATATCGTTATTCGGTCCAATAGTATACACCATGCTAAATAAAACAAATTTTTGGTGCACGTAGGTGTTCTTTCCCAATAGGATTGGCAAATATTTCGGGCTTGGGCTGAGCTTGGCAAAGCTTATACACATTTAGAACATGTCTTTTATCGGGGTGGGTCGGATTTTTTTATACCCGACCTAAACACCCAAACTTTATGCGCTATATTTTAAGATATTTTGTTAATTATATTTTACAAATTTACGATATATAAAGTTTAATTTTTATTAAATTAGACTTTAAAAGTTGGACTAAGAAAAAATCTAAAACTTCAAATACGTTACGAATGGATCAAATAAATATTAATCTACATATATATATATATATATATATAGAGGCATTAATCAGACTTTTAGATCGGACTCAGGATTTTTGGGTAAAGCCTGGTCCAGCCCGAAACATCCGGACTTGGGCCCAACAAGACTTCATCTGCTATTCCTATTTTGAAGGTGTTTTCCCTTCAATGTTATTTACAGTTCATGGATGAAATATTGAAAATCAACCTGTTCGTGCATCAACGGTACATGTATCATAATCATGCTTAGTTGATAAGTTACCAAGTTTGAGATTTAAAAATGGACTGAAAGGTGCCTGAAACCAAACCTTGTGTGATTGTGATCTCTCATTTAATTTGATACTATTACGTAGCATGTTGTAAAGGTAACCAGATTGTTCACATATACGTGTGTCTAAATTTATTTGATTTATTTTGAAAGACGACTGTTTATGGATTTGGTTGAAGTAGATAAAAGTGCTTTTCATAAGTGCTTTTTTACGTCGTTGTTAGTTGTCTACGAGAAACTTACTTTAGAGAATAGAGAAGCACTTTACACACACAGATCGAAATGATCTCTCCACTCCACTCGCCGGCAACCCTTCATTTTAAAAATTTAAGAAACAATATGGAAAAAAAAAAAAAAAAAAGAGAGCAAAATTTGGGAATCTAGAAAAAATGCTTTTTGGTCAACTTCACTCGTAAGTGAAAACACAAAGAATTTTTCCAAATAAGACAAAACTTGCGAGCCAAAGTTACCAAACACATGAACTGAGAAAAACAACAACAGAAAAATAAAAAATAATAAAAAAATACTTCCCACGTGCACAATGGTCCAAAAGAGGACTTGTTTGCTTCAAGTCAAATACAACTATACAAAGCAATTAGAGTAAGTGCTTTAACAAAATGGTTGGTTACTGGTTACTTAAGAAAATGAAGCACTTCTGGGTATTGACATTTGCAGATTTCTTATGATGTGTCTTTGACTTATGCATATGAGCCAAAAGGGCAAGTACATTTATGGCTTGTGCATATGTGCAAATGAACCTTATAAGATTACAAGAATTAGAAGTCTTTAAATTTGTTAAATTGAGGGGGATGCGCCAGTCCATACACGGTCTTAGATGAATTTTATTTTTAGTTATATTCTGAAGTCAATTACTGCTTTTCAATTGTAATTTATTTTTTTTTGTCTGAACCATGAGATGGTCTTGAGTGGACTCAAACTATGGGAGATATCTTTAAGTTCATACCACAATTCAAATTAATCTCCACTCGCACCGGGTCAACCCGTAAGGGGTAAAGTGTTGGCCAAAGCTGTAACTTCATACGAGAGTAGGGCTTGAACCCCTAACCTCTCTTAAGGAATAAGAGTGTCGAACCACTCATACCAACCAACTTTAGTTACAATATTACTTATTTATTTGCGGTATGTATGGCCATAATGAAGTTAATTATTTAAATGAAAGTAGAGTAGAGAATTTCAGCCAATGATGTAGGCATTAATGGAATGAAAAGAAGACCAAGTCATCAAAAGCCTAAGAAATTAGTGAGAATAAGATTTTTATGAAAGTCCAATGAGTACGTTAGAACAGCCTATAAAAAAATGATTAATTGCTCAAATGTATGAACATATTAAATTGAGTATTTAAGTTGGAAAAATCTCTTCTCAGCATTGTGAGATGGCTGAAGCTGCCGAACTAAGAATTTGCATTTTTGGGGGGACTATAATGTAAATATTACAACATTGGGGAGTCATAATAAATTTTTTTAATAAATCTAGGGGTAAAAATAAAATTTATATGAAGGGAGATCAATTTCTTGTAATTTAGTTAAACACCCTTTTTTTTTCAATTTTCTAACACCTTAATACAATACAGTATAGTCCATTCAATTTCATGTAGTGCATACAATGTAGCACAAGTAGCAACTGCGCCTAAATAGTTTAGAAATTATGCATATTAATATATGAAAATAAATAAATAAATATTTAATAAAATATATAATGTATATCTGAGAAAGCCAGTTCAGAACAGATAACTCACGTTTAATGATTTGGTTATAAATTTATTGAAAATTTTACATATTTAGCAAGTCATAATATCTCAATTATGATATCTTTAGATTTTGTGACTCTATCCATTGATTCTTCTTGAGTCATTTAAAACAACGGGCGTTACTCATCTAAGCCGTTGATTCTTTAACCAGAGTAAATAAACCATGGTTTAAGACTAATATAAATACGACAATTCTAGTGCTGAGAAAGTATAATGTAAAGATCCCAATGACAAATATGTTACCTTCAACTTCATTCATAATCTTTCTTTTAGTGTTATAAGTTGTTTGGAATTTTTTTCAAGCTGTTGATTGAGAATAGTTCAATTTCCTTTCAAGAGGGTCTCTTTTTATAAATCATTTTAGGTGAGCTCTTTTTTATACCAATTTTTTTATATATTTTTTCAATTACATTTGTTACATATTTGTATATCCCTTTCTTTTTCTTATGAGACAATAAAAAAGTTAATGTTTGTATTAACTAACAGTTATAGTTTCATAACATCGAGACTACAAGCACTTTTGGAGAAGGTGAGACTGAGGTAATTTTAATATAATTTTTAAATTTTATCTATATTTATTTGTCAAATAAATTTTATTATTTTAAATATTCTTAAATGTCACGTGCAATTTATAATACCAAAATTTCTTATTTATTCATGATTTCCCATTTATAATTAAAAAGGTGAAAAAATATTTAGTATCAAAAATAACTTTTTAATGATAACACATTAACATCTCTTTCAATCCCAATATTTTTCAAAAAGAAGAATAAGTTTAATTTTCTATTTTGATATAGTTGTAAACCTCATAGGTTGAACATGGTCAAATTTCATTAGATCCAAACAATCAACCTAGAAATATTTTAAAATAAACTAAAAAAATATCTTCGTATTATTTTATAAAAATAACTAAAGTGGCCCAAAAAACAAAAAAAAACTAAGTTACCAAATAAATGCATATATGTCATTCAAAATACTATTTTATGTTTAATATAAAATGCCCCCTAAAAATATTAGAAAGACAACATATTACATGTATCACTTCCAAATGTAGTTTTCATAAAATACTTTCGAACATACCCTTCTCCTATTGCAAGTATATGGATATTTTCTTCTTAGTACTTATGCCATAACAACAAATGACCCCTGATTTTTGCGTTATTACATATAAAGTATAGTTTGTCTATTGACATCCGATAGGTCCTTAACCATATCAAAATGACGTAAGTACCCTCTAGTGTTAAGTCACATCTCTCCTTCTCATCATATTGACTATTGGGGGGCAAAATTTAGAATAGATTACTTTAGTATGGATTAAAACTTTTTACCAATTAATTCTCAATTTGATTTTGTAAAAGATAAGCCAAAAAAATAAAAATAAAACTAAATTGTTTAGTTGATTGTGTGAACGGATCTTAATTTGATTTTTCGAGAAATCAAATTAAATCACTTTAGCACACACTTGAGTATTGGTTAAAATTTATTATTATGTAGATAATTTGGTCATTTCGAGGTTGGATTCGTACACTTAAAATGAAAAAGAATAAATAAATAAAAATCTGAAAATGATGTTTAATTCAACCACATGATAGATCGACTAAAATCCAGTGCTATAAACCTTCTTTCCTCATCTCTCTCTTCATTCAAAGTGGGGTTTGACCCAAAAATGGTAAACAAATGAATAAATGTCATAAGACTTTTTAATTAAATCTTCTTTGTCATGAGAGTTGAAAAACAAAACAAAAATATAATAGTAAAATAATACAAATAATTAAAATACAAAATTTTAAATCAAATTAATTAATTTAATGCAAAACCAAGACAATTTAAAGAAGTTGGTGAAACCCATTGCATAAAAATGTCCAGCTGTTGCACGCTTTCAATTTTCAACAAGACAAAAGACTCAAGCTTTGAGTTTTAAGAGAGAGAGAGAAAAAGGCTCTTCAGTTAAGTTTTGTTTTTGTCAACTCTTTGTTTGCATTTGCAGAGGCAAAAAAAAGGCAACATTTTTAACTATTACAAGCAGTAAAGCAAGGCCTCTTTGGATCAAGTCTCTTTTTCTTGATCTAAATTTGAAGATTGGAGCTATTTGAGCTTGTTTTGGGTTCTGGGTGTCTATGAATTTTTGCTTGTGAAGATGGAACAACAACGGTCTTCAAATGCTTTAAGAGGGTTTCGAGTTCAAGCTCCATTGGTAAGCTTTACTTGGTCTATTGGTGCGTTTTAGCCTTTCTTTTGTTAATTTTGTGAATTTTTAGGAGATTTAAGAGGCAGCAAGTTGCTTAATTTACCGTTAAATGTGAATTCTTTGAGGGTATTTGGATATGCTTTGGTGGTTAAGTAACTGAAGAATTCTTGCATTTTTCGGTTCTTAGGCTATTGGTTTTGTGAGTTTTTGTAGATACCCAGACAGGAAATGCTTGTCAACTGTGCAATTGGATGATAAATTCGTAGCCTTGATGAGACTATTAGGATCGGAGTTTGCTTGGTTTTTATTTTTCACTATATTTTTTTTGGTGGGGTTTATAGTATCGTGAGTTCCTATGGATGCCAAAATTCTGGTCCAATGAATCACCTGTTCGGGAGAATTTGGAACTTTGTTTAGGATCCCATAAGTATGTCTTAAAGTATGCTTGTTAAGTGCTCAATTTTTTGACAACCGGTTCTTATTTCTGCATGTTTTATGCTGCATTTTTATTTTGTGTCTCTAAAGCTGGGGTTTTTGCATAAATAACTGACTTAAGTTTCTATTTAAACATAATGAAAATTGGAACTTTAATCTAGCTGTGTTCATTTTCTGGTTTTCCTCATTGATTGTATGTACATTTTGGATGAATGGTGGTTGGTTGTCTTATCTGAAATAAAGCAGAAAATTTATATAGTATTCCTCACTGATGATCTGTTTTCTTTGAGCTCCTTGGAATCCTTGGCCATTTTGCCTCCTAGATTGTAGGTCTGACTTCATCTTCTAGTATTAGTTAACACTTGTGGAGCTTAACACTCTTGGTGCTATCAAAGCAGCATTGTCTTGAAGACAACACAAACATTGAGCAATATGCTGTTGAATAAAAAATGATTTAGCACTCGAAATCATGCTTTTTTTCTTCTGAATCTATTATGAAATAGCCTGTAAAAATCCACCTGTTTCTTCTAGTACGGCCTATGTCTAAAATGTAAAATGGGCATGGAAAAGCAGGCAAAATGTGAATTCTGTGTCAGAATAGAGCAGTGGTACAGTATTGATGCAAATTGACAGCAATAGGGCATCTAAGTCTTTGGTGTCTGGAATGAAGCATCCCAAAATGTTGTCAAGATGGAGCACCAAAGAAGATATTTTTTGTATGTGGATTCTTGTTGAATCTGCTGACTCCTCCACCTATCTGGAAATATTCTGAACTCTTTTTATCATGAAGCCTAAGGGGTTGCACAAATTCAATTTTCTATGTGAATTGTGATTCATCTCTGAGATTCTGATGTCTGTCTAAACAGTTAGAATGACCCACACCTAGTTAATTTTGTTACCAAAAGTTACTGGAAAATATAAATCAGAAAATACAGCTTCTTGCTAAGTGACATCAAATATGCCAACATTCTAGGTGTCTAGAGCTTGATGAAGTTCTGGTTCTTATTATATTTTCTTTTTGTTATTCATACTTTTTTGTTCTAATTGATGGATTGTTGAACTCTTTGGCATTGAACTCTTGTTATCCTGTGCCGAACATGGATAATTTTGCAGGTTGATTCTGTTTCATGCTATTGCAAAGTAGATGCTGGGCTAAAAACCGTTGCTGAAGCAAGGAAATTTGTTCCAGGATCTAAACTCTGTATCCAGCCTGATATCAATCCTAATGCACACAAAAGCAAAAACTCAAGGAGGGAGAGGAGCAGAATCCAGCCACCACTCTTGCCTGGCCTTCCTGATGATCTGGCGATTGCATGTTTGATTCGAGTTCCTCGTGCTGAACACCGAAAACTTCGTCTTGTTTGTAAGAGATGGTACCGCCTGCTCGCTGGAAACTACTTTTATTCTCTTAGAAAAAGTCTAGGAATGGCTGAAGAGTGGGTTTATGTCTTCAAGCGAGATCGTGATGGAAAGATATCATGGAATGCTTTCGACCCTGTCTATCAGCTCTGGCAACCACTTCCACCAGTTCCCAAAGAATATTCTGAGGCCCTTGGTTTCGGCTGTGCCGTTCTAAGCGGCTGCCATCTGTACTTATTTGGAGGAAAGGATCCACTTAGGGGGTCCATGAGACGAGTCATTTTCTACAGTGCCCGAACAAATAAATGGCATAGGGCACCTGATATGCTTCGGAAACGTCATTTCTTTGGTTCTTGTGTCCTAAATAACTGTCTCTATGTGGCCGGTGGGGAATGCGAAGGAATTCAAAGGACTCTCCGCTCTGCTGAAATCTATGACCCTAACAGAAACCGATGGAGCTTTATTGCAGACATGAGCACAGCAATGGTGCCCTTCATAGGAGTCATTTATGATGGAAAATGGTTTCTAAAAGGTCTAGGGTCCCACCGTGAGGTCATGAGTGAAGCCTATGATCCTGAAACTAATAGCTGGACTCCAATTAGTGATGGCCTGGTTGCAGGTTGGCGTAACCCTAGTGTCTCTTTAAATGGTAGGCTTTATGCTTTGGATTGCCGGGATGGGTGCAAGCTGAGGGTTTATGATGAAGCCACTGATTCATGGAACAAATTTATGGATAGCAAGCTTCATCTAGGGAGCTCCCGCGCATTGGAGGCTGCAGCAATTGTTCCCCTGAATGGGAAGCTTTGTATCATTCGTAACAACATGAGCATTAGTATGGTTGATGTTTCTAGTCCTGACAAACATGTGGAGAGTAATCCGCACATATGGGAAAATATTGCTGGGAAAGGTCATTTCAGGACTCTTGTCACAAATTTACTGTCTAGCATAGCAGGCCGGAGTGGTTTGAAAAGTCACATTGTGCACTGTCAGGTGCTTCAAGCGTGAAGCCCATAATTGATTTTGCTTATGCTTACCATAGCAATTTGTGCATTTCCTTCACTTGGCTGTGATGGGTTTTCATATTTGCAGTTAACCTATATGGGAATTCTGCATTTTTTGTTCCAGAAAGCTTCATATACTCTCTGTTACTGCTGTGATCTTCAATTTTGCAGAGATTGAATTGACAATGATGTGCCTGGGGAGTTATTGGATTTTTTCTTGTTAGATTGTTTTGCTCATGTTGAGGCTTGGGAAAGTGAAAATGATAAATGTTGTTCCGGGTGTTGTCGATAAGGTGATGTGAGTATGGAGATGGCAAAATTATCACTGACATTTCATGTGAGAGTTGTATGGTCAAACTTTTCAGTGGTAATCCCTTATTTGGAGGCAAGGCAGAGTTACTGTTGATTTGGGCGAGAGAGTTATGGGCCATTTGATTACATTCAGGAAGAGAGAGCAGATACATGTAAATCTTAGTCAATTTGGTTTTTAGGGCTGAGTCTTTCTTTGTATTTTGGAGTCTTTATCTTAGTTGTATGTAGAATGTAGTCTTTGAGATGCTTTTGTGAATGTACATGGATTACATAAGATGAGTCAATATATACTTAGATCACATCTCTATGGCTATGAAATGTTACTTCATTGTGTTGTCCCTAAACTACCATCACAGGTAATATGCGTCATACTAGATTTGACCCGTATAATTTTCTATGGCTTATTGTATTGCAACTTCTTCTGAACCCAGAAATGCATGTTTCACATCTCTTGATAACACTTCAAGGACTCTTCGCTCTGCATCTCGAGTTTTGTAGGTGCAGTATCAAAGGGGCCAGCACGAAAGCCATTGGATTGCTTAGATTTGCTTGTTTATGGCTAAAAGGTTTGCCTTGACAGCGAGGCCTAAAAGAAATATTTAACAAAACATGCCTGAATGTTGGCAACTTTCTGAAAAGGCGCTTTGCTTTCTTGAACACAAACTTTTGCCACCAAACTGGGATGCCATCACTATCTTATTCTCCAAACGGGAATCATTAAAGCAATTGATCATTTATTGTTATGCCGAAAGTTCATACGTAGCATATGAGAATTATAAATTCTCGATAAAGTAATCATATGAACTGAAATGATATAAGAAAAGGTGAAGAGGATAGGGGTCTTTACTTTATAATCTGATGTATTTATTATTTTTATTAAAAAAAAAACAAAATTGTTGATATTTTTAAAAATCCAGATTCGATACAGGTACATGATACTAGTGTATGTTACATTGAAGTGTTTGACCACTCCTGCCGGTCTCCCGCCTCTTATTCATTATTTAATTACGGAGATATCCATGGCAACGTCGTCGTCTAGTTTATTCAAATTAGCGAGGGAAATAGGAACTGCGGTGAGTCAAAAGAAAGGAGGAGGTTGGTACGGCCCTCACATGGCCGCAGCCACTCGTGCCATCGCTGATCGGATGCCGTTAGTTGATATCATCCTCGAAGTCAGAGATGCTAGGGTGGGTATATTTGTACGTGCATGTATACATCATGAATGTCCGTTTGTTGTTCGATTAAATGTCTCACTGAAAAATGCTCCGGGGTGGTTTAGATTCCATTTTCATCTGAGTTTGATCAATTAAGGAACCACCACCCTTTTTCTTCATCTAGGAGAATCCTGGTTCTTAACAAGATGGACCTCGCGAGCCCAACTCAGTTCAAGGAGTGGATCGCCTTTTTCGACCAACAAAACTGCCCTTCTTTCGGCGTCAATTCCCATAACAAGGACAATGTCAAGGAGGTTTGGTTAACTCTTCCTTTTTATCTTCCTTAATGATCAATTCATCATCTATTTTATTTATTTATTTACGTATTTGTTCTGCTTTCCGTAGTTATTTTCTTGACTGTATAATGATAATAATATTCATTCTGCCTTGCTGCTTTTCTCAGTTTCTTAAATTTTTACAAGCTCATGTCAGAAATTTAAGGAAAAGTGATTATGATGCTTCAAGTGATACCGTAACGGTAATGCTGCTTGGGATTCCTAATGTTGGAAAGTCAGCCCTTGCCAACTCTTTGCATCAAATCGGCAGGATTACTGCTGCAGGTATTTCTGTATTCTCTTAAGTTTTCTTTTTATTGTAATTAATTTATTTGTTTATAATGTGTAATGATTTGCTTACCCCTCCCCGGCTCTCCCCCCCCACCCAAAAAAAAAATGCTGTTGTGAAATTATCTGAGTAATGATGGTGAAAATAGTCAGACTGTCACACGTCATTTGAGATACAAACATTGTATCCAAAATTTGTAAGCTTGCCATTACTAATTGTTTTTAAGTACAAAAATGGTAAGAAGTTTTATTTTTATTTTTTCTTTTTGTCTCTCCGGCTTTTTGGTTGTGAAAAAGAGAAAGGAAAGCTAAGGCATGCAACTGTGAGTCCACAGCCTGGAGAGACAAAAGATATCTACAGTTTGAAGGTGATTTGCCTCTCTTGCCTTGTCCTTGAGGTGTTCTTTTTAATCCAGAATTCTGTATGGTATTCCTAAATCCAATTATTTGAAGATTAGACATCCTTTTTAGCATGCTTCTCTTTTCACTTTCCATTTTGCCGTGCCGCCATTGCTCAAAATTATTTCCTTTTTTCTAGATTGCCAGCCATCCCAATATTTATGTGTTGGACACCCCAGGTATTTTGCCTCCCGAGATCCATGATGTTGAGGTTTGCTCCAAGCTAGCTTTAACAGGTGCGATGATCAAACCAAGGATTTTTTCTCCAACTTTTGATCAAAATTATTCATGAGATTTTACCCCATAGCGTGCCTAGCTCTCTGGTTTAATTAGCATTACTCAGTCATGTCATACGATCAACTTGTCCTTCTTGTAACGTATTAGGGACACCTATGATGATTCAAATTGCAAAAAGCCTCAGCAGTCACTCAAATAATGTTTTTGTTCTCTAAATTTAAATGTAGGAGCAATCGGAGACAGCTTCGTTGGGGGAAAGGAACTCGCTCAATATTTTCTTGGCATCCTCAATTTCAGTGATGAATATAAGAAGTGGGCAAAGTTTTCCATTAATCAGATTAACAAACCATTAACGTTGCACCACAAAGCAGATCAGTCAAGTGGTTCTGAGTCAGGGATGATAGGGAAAAGGCAAAATCCCACAGATCACACACAGGTATAAATTTCAATATAAACTGGCACTGAACAAACCATATACGAAATATGATCACTGTAAATTACTTATCTATCTCAAATTTGTAGCTGACAATAATGAAACGGTTAACAGTGCTCATGAGTGAAGGAATTTTTTTTTTGGGTTAAAATTTTGCAGATGACTGTCTAATTAAGCAAGCAATTTGTTTTGATGTCGAGTCCTTAATTGTTCGGCAGGATTTCATGGTGCAGAAAGTTCGGAAGAGCTTGTATGAGATAATGTCATGTTTCAACGGAAATTTGGACCATGAAAAAGATTTAGTAAAGCTTATTGAGGCAGAGTTCAAGGCACTGAGGGAAGCTTTTCAGATTCCCATGGATTCAGGTGAGGATGCTGACGGTAAAGTTGCTTCTAAGTTGCTGAATCTTTATCGTACTGGCAGGCTTGGGCATTATACATTGGATCATCTTCCAAAGAGAAGAGCATCCTGCGAATGAATCATTTGTAGCTCCAAAATGTTATTGACTTATTTTTTTTTCTTTTGTAATTATTTATTTATTACATTTACATCTCCCTCTAGTTTTAATCAAGTTGGGCCAGCAGTGATGCCTGACTATCAGTATCAGCAGCTCATTCGGCCTGAGTTGGGCTTCTTAGTCATAATCCTAACTTTCAAGGCTTTCTTTACTTGGATCTTTTAATTGAAATCTCAGTTGTTTTGAGAGACGAATCCTCTGCTTTTTGGCACATTTGCCAACTGTTAGTCCTCAAATGTTATGACAGCAAGCACATGAAATCTTTGTTTCCTAGATTTGCTATTTTGATAGAGCCGTTTCAATCTTTTCATTGGGTGTTTATTCATTTCTGATTGATAAAATGAATCATATTTGTTGTGAAGTTAGCAGTTAGTACCAAGAAACCAGTTGATGAACTGCAAATTCAGGCTTTTAAATTTGTTATTGTCTGAAAAATGAGAAACATAGAACAGTAAGCACACAAAATGGATCGATGTTTGTATTCACAGTTCAAACACCACGAGCAACCATCTCCTGATAGCTTTTGGAGGATTCATCCGGTTGAATCTTCAGCTGGTTCCGGAGGTTCTTAACGAAAGCATCAGCTAATTCATTGATATCTCCACTTTCTGCTCCCACAATCAACCGCCTTGTTGTTTTAGTCGTCATCTTTTCCTTTGTCTCATGTCTTTCGCGAGTGAGAAACTCTCTGTTATGCTCCATTTAAGCAGCTCAAACAGTCAAGTTTCCCGCTATGATGATGGACTCTCGATGTTAAGTTTCCAGCTCTCTTGAGAAAGAGATAAAAAGAGAACTGTCTCTGTGATGATCACATAACATTATAGTCCTGTATTTATAGGTGCTTCAAGATTCAAGTTTCCAAGTTTCTGCTCAGAAGCATGTGTTTGGCATGGTTAAAAGCAAAGGAAGCAGCAAAGAAGTTAAAAAAAACACTTGTTTATTATCCTTGGTGACACACAACTTTTCGATGGTGAAACATTAAAGAAATCATTAGTGAATGCTTTTATTTATCAATAACTTGTTGATTGGGATCATTTTCTTTCTTAAACAAAGGCCTTTTCTATCATTTTCATGGAAATTTTGTACATTTTCGAGTAAAATATTTTGATTCCGACCGTTATGATGACGATGTTTATAATAATATCCATGTCACTAATTATGCTCGTGATTGGATGATTTGGGCAAATAAAGAGGTTGTAATCTAGGAAATTTGCATTAATAAAGAAAAAATAATACACACAAACACTTTTTGTTCATAAATACAATAATGAATAATTGAATCTCTAAATAGGTGCCACTCGGCCTTTGCCATTTAACGAATACGAATATTTCCAAAATCAAGTTAGTAACATTTAAGGAATATGAATATTGTGATTTGTATCTACAAATAAATATATAGGTCAATTGAAAATATTATGACTAATTATAGCAGGTGTGAGTAGGTTAGTTTGACAACATTTTTTAATCTAAATGAGCTTCTCTTGAATAGGTTGTAGCTATAGAGAGATACGCATCGAGTTATTTTTTCAATCAATTAATCCTAAGTTGGAATTGTTCCCAATTCGTAGTTATCTATGATTATTCTTCTCAGTCACTATCATTATTCTCAATCTTAAACTAAAATTTACAATTATTATATTAAAAAAGTAAATAATTATTTTAAACATCTAAATCTAGTTGAAATCTGAAAAAGATTCTACGATTATCATTGAGCTTGTCATTGTGTATTAAATCTCTCTTGTATTTAAAATTTTTTATTCTTTTATTAAATCACACTTTGAGCTTTCATTTGTAAAACATATACACAGGAAAACTCTTTATAATCTTCATTTTTTAGTGATTGTAAGTGTGAGAAACATTTAAATTAAGAGGTTTGAGATAACCTCATATTGTAAAGGTTGATTGACATCTTGAAAGCCAATTGTAAAAATTTTAAAGTCTTAAGGTATAACGCTTGAATAGTGAAATTTTCAAACCCAGTGTGTTTGGAGGCGTGAACATAGATAAAGTTTGTGGAATCATGTAAAATTCTCATGTTTGATTCTCTTTCCCTTCTCTCTTTATATTTTGATTGTTGATATTAATTTGATTATTATTTATTTGAGTTTATTGGATATTTGCATTGATTTTGTTTTAATTATTTCATAAGTTTTAAAAACTCAATTCACCATATCTTGGGTTGCATAACTAATATTTTAAAAAATTATTGAAGTGTTAAGATTTGCTTATTTGTGGCTAAAAAGAAACCTTTTTTTATTGAAGTTTAAAAGAAATTTAACAAAATAACTCTTTTTTTTTTTTTAATTATGAAGTGCTGGTTATAATATTTTAATGAGGTTTAGCCAACTCATTACTCGAGATTCAAATTAAGAGCTCTTACAACAAGATGGACTGATGGTATAAATATTTATCAAACAAAGTTTTGTTCCTTTTATTGTCAAAGAATCCATATAAGCAACTGCAAATCAAGAAAAAACTATCTTTTTTTCTTTTTGTGTAATTAAAACAAGATGCATATCATTAATAAATAAGTAGAAATTCAATTAATATAATTTAAGATAATAAACCAACCTCAGGAGATAAAAAGTTAAAAACTACAGGACTGTAGTTTGATATAACCTTTCATTATATAATTAATGAGATTGAGCACAACACTTCTCTAGATAATGCTAGACTCATTACATCAAGAACCACATCATTCTAGGCTCAATACGACGACATATAACCAAATCATTTTGCAAATGGGTATCACAATTGAATCACTTCCGATGATTCATTTAAAGATTCAAACCCTGGCACCCAAAGCAAGGTCACAGCAGTATCTTTTTCTTCTCTCTCGTTTTCGCACGCTGAATTGCTTGCCAAATTAGCTGCTACCACCTCTTGCTTTTATATCCACCTGATTTTTTACTTATGTCATATTGCCAATTTGTTTTAGCCCCAACTTGTTTCCTTTAATTATTTAAACATCCAAACTAATGGAAGCTTTGGATTTTGGCCATCCAAGTGAGATGGACCCAACATCTTCTTGCTGTCGCTTTAGCCATGCATGTATCTACAATTCTCCCTTGAGGCAATTAAATTTAAAATAAGATGGATAGGTTGCAATTGAGATATCTGTTACGTTGAAATATTTGGAAAAGGTCATGGAACTTTAGCTGAAAAATCTACAACTTAGAATGATAAATTATATCATAATTTTGGCAAAAAAATATAATGTAATCTAAAAGCGCATGGCCTGTTTGAGAAACAAACGATTCCTCTGCTTTTTGCCACATTTACTAACCGCTAGCCTTCAAATGGTATGCAATTATAGCATACAAAGTCTTTGATCCTTCAATAATTTGATGATCTGAAACTGGTCGATAGAAACCGATAGAACGAACCATTTTTGTTTCGATGAAACTTTGCCAGAAGTTAGCATTCAATACCCAGAAAGGCAGAGAGCAGTTGATGAACCGAAAATTCAGGCTTTTGGTTTTATTACTGTCCAAAAGATGAGCAACAGAGAACAATAAGTATAAATGGATGGATATTTGTATTCAAGAATCATTTATTATGAAAACACTGCGATTTTTCACACTACATATACACGGTTCAAAGCTCAAACACCGCGAGCAAGCATCTCCTGATATCGTTTGAAGGACTCATCCCGTTGAATCTTCAGCTGATTACGGAAGTTCATTATGAAAGCATCAGCTAGTTCATTGATATCTCCTCTTTCTTCTCCCACAATCAACCGCCTTGTTGTTTTAGTCGTCCTCTTATCCTTCGTCTCATGGCTTCCGCGAGTGAGCACCTCTCTGTTATGCTCCATCTAAGCAGCTCAAACAGTCAATTTCCCCGCTATGATGATGGACTCTTGATGTTCAGTTTCCAGCACTCCTTGAGAAAGAGAGAAGAACTGCCTTTGTGATGATCACAAAACATCATAATCCTGTATTCATAGGGTACTTCCAGGATTCCGGTTTCGAAGTTTCTGCTTAGAAGCATGTGTTTGGCATGGTTAAAAGCAAAGAAGTTAAAAAAGCACTTGTTTATCATTGGTGGCAGACAACTTTTTGATATGAAACATTAAGAAATCGGTATTGAATGGTTTAATTTGTCAATAACTTGATAGGGACCATTTTCTTTCTTAAACAAAGGCCTTTTTTGGCACGTTTCATGGACATTTTGTCACTTTTTCAAGTAAAATATTTTTATTCCGACGTAATGATAAGGATGTTAATAATAATCTGATCACTAACAATGCTTGTGATTGGATGATTTAGGCAATAATAATCTGATCACTAACCATGCTTGTGATTGGATGATTTAGGCAATAAAGAATTTGCAAACCAGGGAGATTTCTGATTGGCATTAAAGAATGTGAAAATACAGCTTGCATTTGGTCATTAACTAGGTTTGCAGCTGCAGCCATTGTTGACAAAAGCTATAACATTTCGAACATGTACACACAAACACTTATCCGTTCATAAATACAATAATGAATTGTTTTTCTGTTAATTAACCCTAGATGGTGATGAATGAATTTCTAAATAGGTGTTTCCTAATCCCATTTTTACATTGGACAACATGTGTTTGAGTCAAACTGTGAAGTCCATGTTGACATGATTTTCTTCAAAATGGTGATCATAAGAGCACAACATTGCTTTGCTCTTTTAAATTTTCTCCATAATGCACAAGGGTAAATGAATTAACAGTGTAATGTAAAAGAAATGGCAATTTTTTTTCTGTATTTGGTTTCTGTGTTCAACATTCCTTTCACAGCAAGCATATGCTTTATTACAAAATCTAAGACACACGAGATATGGCGAACATACATGATCAAATCTCTGATGTTATATTTAATTTAAGCTCAATGTTTGTAGTCATAGAAACTATTACAACATTTGACTAAATAACCATTAAGAGATCCCTGTATGTTAATGTGCTTCAACGGTGCAATTATACAGATGAGCACGGAAAGCTCTATAACTATAAGAAACAGGTTTGCTTCCACCTGCAAAGAATCAAGGCATCTTCGTGAGTTCAAAAGAAAATCTTAGTTTATACTTCAGCAATTAGAATCTGTCCAGCAGGAAGACAAAGCTTTTATCTATACTAGTTTAAGTATCCAACCGGTTTAATGTGGTAGCAGGAATCTAAGCGTCACCAGTTCCACAACTTAGGAATTGATTAAATATTTCTAACTGCCTAAAATGTGAGTCCTTGTTTTCTACTTCCCACTTTTGTCAGGATTCCTTGTTGCAGCCTCAGTCTGCAAAAAGATCCCTATTGAACTCATCCAAGTTCAAAGCCTGCACATGCTTCTTGTGAAATATGGGTCCCTATTCAATAACCCTCTAGCTATCTGTCATTTCTATACAAGTGTAATGCAAAAAGCGAAAACTAAAAATGCTCTGGACAGCTATTTCTTTGTTGCTATGAACAATTTCTACAGAGAACGCGAACATCTTTGCTATAATCATCTATTAACAGGAAGAATGAAGTCATTTTTCATATCTGAGACCAACCAGAAATAACATTACTCCAGATAATGATATTGGTTCGGATAATTATTCAAATTCAAACTTCAAAAACAGATGACAATTTTCCCATTTCTGAGACCAACTAGCAGTAACCTAGGTTCAGTAGAGCCTATCAAGCAATTGCAAATAATTTGGAGTGTACTAAAATCTTGAGGGAAGTGTGTTTGCGCAGCAGGGCTCATTATTGAAAAGCTTTTAAAATCATGCTTTGTAAGGCATATGATGCATGTCGGCTAATGAGATGATAGTTCAGGTATCTTGACAATATTAGTTTTGCTTTTTGTAATGCCTAAACAAAGAGAGTCAATATACAGAAACCGGTTGATGAACTAAAATTTCAGGCTTTTGATTTCAGTATTGCCTCAAATGACGCAAAACAAAGAAATCAAGTACATATGGCTGGATATCTGTATTCAATACTCATTTATTATAAAACACTGAGAATTCATTGCTACTTTTCACTCCAGACATACATGGTTCAGAATTCAAATTCCTCGGGAAATCATCTCCTGATATCAGTTTGAAGGACTCATCCCGTTGAATCTTCAGATGATTGCGGAAGTTTTTAATGAAAGCATCAGCTAGTTCATTGATGTCACCCCTCTCATCCTCCACAATCAGCTGCCTTGTCATCCTTGCTTTTCCACTCGTATTAGCCTTCTTCTTGTCATTCACGCCATTGCCTCCATGAATATAAACCTCTCCGTGGTTCTCCATATAAGCTGCTTAGACGGACAAGTCTTCGAGTCTTTGAAGGGTTGTGTAATGGGTTATTCTTTACCTTTGGACCAGAGTTCCTAGCTCTGTATAGAGAGAATTGCTTCAGTGATGCTAACTCAAAACATCACTATCCTGTATTTATAGGTCTATTCATCATGCTTCCAGCTCCCAAGTTCCAGATTAGAAGCATGATTTTGGCATGTGTAAAGGCTTAGGAAACAGCGAAGAAGTTTTAATACTTGTTTATTATAAGTGACAAACAACTTTTTGATAATGGAAATTAAAGTAATCATCTGAGAATGCTTTAATTTGTTAGCGATTAATTATTAGTGCCCCCCCCCCCCCCCCCCCCCCCACCTTAAGGCATTTTCTGTCGCGATTCATGGAAATCTAATCAAATTTTCGAGTAAAATATTATGATTCCAATGTAATGAATGGTAATATGATCACTAATTATGCTTGAGATAGGATGGATTAGGCCATAAAATGTTTGTAAACCGGGAAAACTACATTAAAAAATGGAAAAATACAGCTCGCATATGGTCACTGGGTTTCAACAGCTGCCATAGTTGACAGAAGCTAAACATCCAAACATATACAAACAGACATTTGTTTTTATGCACAATAATGAACATGTTTTATTTAATTAATCTTAGATGGTAATGCATGACCTTCGAGAAAAGTTCTGCCATGCATGACCTTCGAGAAAAGTTCTGCTTAATCTTGAATTGAAAAGGTTAAAAAAATTTAGATGAGCGAAACTGGGAAGCACAAGTAGACATAATATTATGCAAAATGGTTATCATAAGAATGTAAAGATTGCCTTGCTTTCATAGTTACTAATCAAAACAGGATACTTGAATTAATGTGCACAGCCTTTATTAAGATATGTTCTATTACCAGGATGGTAATGGCAATTTCTGCTGTATCTTAGTTCACACATAAAGTTACAGACATGAAGAGATAATGAAAAATGAGAAAATGTGTGGCTGAAAAAGGCAAGAAAAAATTTGAAAGACACCAAACATTGAATCTGTTGCTATAACCACACTGCTTTATTACTGAAAAAACACACAGGAAGTGATTACACATACAAGATGAATCCAGCATGTTATTTTTATTAAATGATCAATGTTTATAATCAAAGAAACTATTAGTATTACAACATTTTACAGTACATGCACTCAACTCGTATTAAGAGATCCCTGCATGTTCATGGGCTTCAACTGTGCAGATGTAAAGATGAATAGGGAAACCTCTGGAATTACAAGAAACTGGTCTACTTCCAAGTTCCACCTGCAAAGAATCAAATTCAAGGCATCTTCTTGAGAACAAAAGAATACCATATATTATACTTTAGCAATTCTAGTTTGTCCAGCAGACACAAAAAGCTTTCATTTATACTTAATTTAATTGTCCAACTGGTTTCAAGTGATGGCAGGAATCTAAACATCACCAATTCCACTACTTTGTCATGACTCCTTATAAATTTTGTTAAGGAAATTCAGAAATATTGCTCAGCCATATGAAAGCATCCTTCATTTTTCAATCAGCAAAAGGATTCCTATTGAACTTGTCCAAATTCAAGGTCCGCACATGCTTCTTAAGAAATTAAGATGGTGTTAATTCTAGAATACGGGTCCATATTGTCCTTCTGCTATTGCTTAAAAATCTTATTCTAGAATCCTCTGGCTATCAGTCAATTCATTACAAAATTAATGCAAAACAGAATTACTAAAATGTCCGGAACATCTATTTCTTTGTTGTTATACCAATCTTCAGAGAGAACACAAACATAATTGCTATATTTCAGCTCCGCTGCTCATCCGCAGACAGCAATTAACAGGAATTAATAATACCATCATAGGTTGGCATCATTTCGGAGTTGAATGCTAAAGCCAGCAGTAGGCAACAATTTAGACAAATTGTAGTACTAGGCTAAGAAACAACATTAAGTAGAAAAGAGTACTTCATTATTCAAGTTAAAAATCATAAACTGAAAACATTTTTCAAGTACGAATAAAATTAATTATGTGTACACTAATTTCTCAATGGAAGCGTGTTCAAACAGGATGCTTCACCATTTGCTTAAAAAATATTGGGCATACTGTATCTATCAGGCATATGCTGCATGTCAGCTAATAAGATTTTAATTTGAGAGATCTTAACAACATTAGTTTTGGATTGTTGTTTGTAATCAACGAGTTGTTCATGATTGGTTCAACTAATCTGATGCATTATTGGTAGTTGAGGACGCTTGAAACAAAAGAAAACAAACACAGCAGCACCCTTTCAAATATATTAAAATAATTGCACTTGTTCTCAATATTATCTCCCTTTTTGGACTCCCCAAAATGAACCTTTGATTCTCAGTTGCAAGAATGATGACCTAAAATTTTCATCAATTCGAAGATTATTGATCATCATTTTACATATTGACCACACAAGTTTTGGAGTCCTCATTTTGACATTTATGAAGCTGCCACATCAAATTCCCAGAAGCCAAAATGATCCATTCAACTAAATCATCGTTTCATCCCCAAAATTGCAAAGCATCATTTCAATACAACTATTCAATTTCACTACAGAGAAACCAAAATTCCTCTCAATCAGAACTAACTATAACCCAAATTTCAGTCTAAAATAAAAATGATAATATATGAATAAAAAGAATAAAATTTACCTTAAATTGATGAAATGCTGGGCCTTCGAGAAACTTTGCTCTTACATTGTGGGATTTCTTGAAACTGTTCAGCAGGTAAATCCTCGGACAGAGCACCAACAAAGAACCTTAACACATCAGAATTTTTGACTTTCTCAATCCCAGTGACAGGCAACCAAAGGAACAATTTTTTAGCTTGAATGCCAGACACATCATGCACAGCACCATAACTAAGCTTCCCTTTTATATGCTTGTCATACCAAACAAGCTGCTGAAAGTGAACATAGCAAGTTCTTGTCATCTCAATAGAGAATGAGCCAGTGGCTTTATCAAGAGTGTAGGACCTGATGTCGCTTGGAATCAGGCCCTTTGGGAGGCCATAGAGAGGAAGAAGGTCGTGGACGTCTATGATTGACTGGAGAGGATGAGATGTACGGCTTTGATTAAAGGGTTTCTGGGTGATGGTGAGGGAGAATGTGAGGTCGGTTTGCGATAAGAGGGTGAGAAAGAGAAGGCACAGGGAGATTGAGTGAGGAGAAGCCATTGTTGGGAGGTTGGTTGGAGAAAGGAAGAAGAAAGGTCAGGTGGTAATAAAAATATGAAATGGGGAATGAAAGGGTAAAATTGGAAGACAAAATTTTGTTGAGTTGACTTTGAGTTGATTATTTTAGAAATGTTGTTCGTAAGTCGTAGCTTGTTGTTGTGTCGGGCCATTTTTTAAGGATTGAGATGGTAATATGGGGGGATGATGGAGGGTAAAATTGGAACGAGAAATCAATGGTTGGTTGGAGTACTGGGGCTATAATTTCTTTTTAAAATTATTTTTTATCCAAATTGCAACAACACAACAATTAATATTATCTTAATTCTTAATCCGTTAATCGGATCAAGCAGTGGGGGACCCATAAATTCAGATTAAGGGACTTGGTTCAAGGGTTAGAATCTTTTCATTGTTCATTCAAAGACATTTGAAGTTGGGTGGTAATATGGTCAGATTCAGTTTATTTGATTCAATTCGATGCGAATTAAATAGATTTAAATTTAAAAAATTGATTTGTTTAATAAATGAGTGAATTTGATTCGATTTGCTAATTAAACGAATTAAATCGAATTGAATCGAATATGAATTTGAAGATATTAATTCATTTATTTGTTTAGGATTTGTTTAATAAATGGATTATCATCGTTTAATTACATTACTTTTTTATCCTTAAACTTATTTGAATTTTTTTTTTAAATTTGAAGATCAATATTGTAATTTAGATGACTGTATATTTAATTCTAAAATATGATTTGAGTTATTTGTATTTTGTTGTAAGATATTAAATTTGTGACTTTTTATATTTTATTTTACTTAATTTTATTTATTAATGATTTTTTTAAACGAATCCTGATTCGATTTGATTCGTTATGGATTCGTAACATGATAAATGAATAATAAACAAATTCAGATACGATTCAATTCGTTTATTAATTCTATTAAATAAATTAAACAAATTGAACTGATTATTCATTTAATAAATGGATTGAATATGAATCAATCGAATTTTAGCTCAATTCGTTTACAACTCGATTCGAATTTGATTCGTTTATTCAATTTGCCGCTCTTAATTTAAAATTTCAAAAACTAAAATTTCACTCTTTAATTTCAAAATTTTAAAAATAATAAAAATTTACAACTATTTTGTTTGTTTAAATGCGGTAAATTTTTTTATTTATTTCCCAGAAGAGACTTGAGTTATACTTAAAAAGAACGGAATGGTCCAAAAGACTGAAAAAGACTTTTGGGCTTTGGCTGCATACTTGCATCTGCATATTATTTTGTAAGAATGTAAATGTGAAAATTACAACAATCTTCAAGAAAAGAATGTAAAAAAAGAAAAAGAAAAGAGAAAAAGTGAGATAGAAAAATTTAAAAGGACCCTCATTTTATCAAATTTAATGCTATCATGCGAATAAACATTTGCGTTGCTTCTAAGCAACTCTATGGATTTCGCTTCTAAGCAAATCTGTGGATTTTCTAAAATCATTTTTTTGTATTTTATTTAGAAATTTCCCAACAAATTCACTTATCCAATATTAAAAAAAAAAAGTCTTCCATTTAAAGAAAAAAAAAAGATAAAAAATATCCTCCTAATTAGTTGGGAAACTAATTGCAAATCCTAATTTCAAACAAAATTTAATTCTTTTCTAAGATCGCATTTTCTTTTTGGAATATTATCAAACCCTAGTTAATCTTAATTAATATATATATATATATATATATATAAACTATATAAACCCTAAGCATAAGGGAGACTAAAGCAAGTCGGTTGCTCTTATTTCATAAGGCGGCAGAGGCTTCTCCATATTAACGGCTTCTAAAACGCTTGTATAGTTCCGCGTTGCACGTAAAGCGTTATGGATGATTCAAGAAGAAGAAGAACAAGAAACAGAGGCGTTGCCGCCATTGATGATGCAGAGATTAAAGGGTATTTGAATACCAAGAAGGATCTGATCTACAAGAACATCATATGGGAAATTTTGAACAGAAGATATTTGCAAGGCCAGAGCCAGAAACAAACAGAAAAGCAACCCAGAAAGGAAAAGAATGAGAAAAGTGAAGGAGCAAAGAGAAAGAAGAGGATTAATGATGAGATTGAGGAGAAGAAGAACAAGAAGCAGAGGCTGAGTTCCAAGGTGAACTTTGATGTGTTGGAGAAACAAGAAGAAGATGAAGGCGAAGAAGAAGGTGGCAATAAGAATGAGAAGGTGAAGACCATTGTTGAAAGCGAAGAGAATTATGGTGAAGAAGAAGATGATTATGGGGATGCGATTGGCGGTTACCATAGGAATGAAGAAGATGAAGTAGAGGATTACAATTTTAATGAGGATTGGGATTATGAGGATTTCTAATCCGTGAAATTTTGTTTTGATGATGTTATTATATGGATATTCTTTTATATCAGGGTGAGATCAGCACAACAGTGAGGAACACAATTCAGATGTTTGTATTGCAAAGTACAATTATTGAATAAATTAAAAGTTTATTCTTTTAATCTGCATTGTTGTTTTTATTTTATCAAATACGAAGAGTAAAGCACAACATAATAGATCTGCACCATGAAATGGTGTTCCATTATAAGTTTTCAAGTGGTTCAAACAGAGTAGTACAGAATGGTGTTCCATTCTAAGTGGTTCAAACAGAGTAGTACAGAGTGGCTGATTTGAAGCTAGAGTTAAATCTACTACTTGGTATACACTACATAGTACAATTTTACAACTTGTTTAGGAAGACAATCAGACTTTTGATCTGAAGATAACTAGCTCTAAATTGTAACTAGGTGACACCGATTTAGTGCACACGCATATAGCAGAAGGCAAGTGCTTGGTGAGCATCTACTCTGTGATTAGCATCTGCACTTCATTGGTGGGGGTTGGCAACTGCAAATAGAAAGATTCTGAAAGTGAGATGATTATGAAACAATAAAATTTTTCGCTAAAGCATATAGATGGATCAAGTTCAGAGACAGATAATCAGACAAACTGTAAACATGAAACAATCAAGGAAAGAAGTTCCAAAGAAAAACTTTAGAAACAGGCACACAGATGCCACAAGTAAATCTCTGTAAATGACTGTTTTTGCAACTGTTCAGTTGAAATTTGATTCTAATGTGGTAAGATCAGCATGAATGCCAGCACGAACAAGACTTCAAAGTTCAAACATTCATCTAGAACAGTTCAACAACAAAGAACCAACTTCAGACTAACAAAGAAAGAGAAGGTCACCTACTTTCCATAACTTTACTGGTTACGCAGCATAATCAATTACTCAAAATTCAATAATGAAAAAGAAGCTAATGAGGATATGATAAATACAATAGTAAACAGTAAAAGAAAGATGATGATATAAGTTCAAGACCGGTCACAAACACATAATTCCTCAAATAGATGTAAGAAACTGCAAGTAAGACTGCTCAACATAATGCTTTATGAGCACTAGAACACTTCTTCAAATGATTTATTATAAAAACTATCTTTAAGCTGTGGCTCAATACTTCAATCAGTGCTTTCAAAGGTAAGCACCTTAAATCTCTCAAGGTAGAGTAGCAACTTCAATCAGGCACTTGTCTCAGTACTAGGCAACATCAAACTAAAACTGCATTCTATCCATAATAACACATTTCCCTATTTCTACACTATTCACAGAAACCATGACAAAACCTTTAATCCCTGAGCACACTCAAATAAATAAATTCTATAGGATAAACACAAACTAATTAATCATTTTTATTGGTACTAACTATGAGCTCAAATGCTAAATAATGCAAAAAGAACATATGTAATGTTTACAAGGCCTAACTTAACTTTTAATTCTCCACAAATATAACAGAAGCAAAAACCCTTTCCACACTTATCCATTTATTTTATATAACAGAATAGCATTTTGTTACGTTCATCAAAAGAACTATAACCTCAACAAGTCACAATAATCAAACGTCATAAGCATATACAAAAGCTCAGAGAATCGATTCGCAAAAGGTTTGATTTAACAACAGTAGAAAACCAATAAATAATATCTCAATTTCACAGCAGCTGTAGGATATAGCATAATCACCAGTTCTCAAAATACAAGAAGATGCAAACACATGCAAGATCCACTACAAACCCTAACAAAATCACAAGAAATCTTTTACTCCGATAACCATAAATTTCAAAAACTCAGATGTAAATTCTCCACTAATCACTAAACCCACGTGAATAACGTGATAAAAAACAAAACTTTAAATGAACATTTCATCAGTTGTCACAAAGAAAGAAACCCTAAAACACTATTACCTGAAGAACGCGTGTCCAGGACCCACAACCAGACTCAGAAAGCCCATTATCACGGCAGGAATGAACGGTCTCGAACTGACCAACATCAAGCTTCTTGTTAATGATGCCCACTTGAAAATAAATCGAATCAGCCGGAGGCAAATCAACTCTGATCTCATCAACATCGAACCAAAACAAGAACCTCTTAACTTGAATGCCCTTCAAGTTTGTAATGGACCCGATACTGATCTTGCCAGTGACCGTCTTCTCATAATAGACCAAGTAATCGAACTCGACGTAGCATTCGGATGATAATTGGACGGTGAAAAGGCCGTCGTCTTGTAGGGTGTAGCTGACGACGTTGCTGGGTAAGAGGCCCTGTGGGAGGCCGAACTTGGGGAGGATTTCGTACACTGTTGGTGGTGAAGGATCAGAGGAGAGCGACAGGGTTGGTCTTAGCAGAAAGAGTGAGAGAAGAAAAAGGATGAGGATATTTGCAGACATTTTGTTTGATGATTTCCTTCTGAGAAATTTCTTTAGAATGAAATGAAAGCTGTGAAGAAATCTTTGTTAAGATGAGGGTATGATTTATATCGATTTGGTCAGACAGAGGGAGATTTTGTCTTTGCGTTTTATCATTGAAGTCCCTAAACATCTTTAATTTACTATTTAGCAACATAATTAACAACTTTTATCAAAGTAATATTTCTTATATGCACTCGGTCTCAATGGTCCACAAAATTACACTAATTTCTTTTAAAATTAGTGTGTAAAATAAAATTTAATCTCTAAAATCTTTAGAGATGATATTTTTTCTCAATAATTATGTGAAAATCTTAAGTGAAACATTAGAATGAAAAGTATAAAATATTTAAAGAAAAATTAATATTTTTTCTCATTAATTATGTGGAAATCTTATGTGAGACTAGTCTCATACCTTTTCGTTGATCATTTAAGTTTCAATATAATACCACTAATAGATAATCATTTATATTATTTTAAATATTTTAAAATGCATGCAAATATAATAATGCTATACAATAATTATAGGGTTCTAGTTCGTTTAATAAGTAAAATTTTAGGGTAGTACAGTTTAAAAAGGTTGAATTTGAATTTTCCACACCGCTCATATGAATGAAGAGGAAAGGTCAAGGATGATTAAAATCCAATCAAAATAACTTTTTTGTGTTGGTATTGAGGGGGGAAGGGAATGCACAAAGATATTTGTTTGATAAAATATGTTAAATTTTCCTTAAATTAATAATATAAAAGTTCAGGGATCTAAATGATAAGATCTTGTTCTCGTTTTTGTGTGGATTGTCGGAACTCGGAAGAGGATGTACGGCCGTTTGTTGGGTAGGGATTGGAGAAATATCGGCCGTTAGATTGAATGAAATTATTGGCGAGGTGATCTTGTCGATTCAAAACAAACAATTTCCTCTGTGTAGACATGACTTTACATGTTCCTCTTCGGACTTTTTTGGGAATTGACAAGTCAAAATTATCGTCTTTAAAAGCCAAATTTACATCACAGGCATTTTGCTATTATCTTCTTCTAATAGTCAATGATTGAACAGTTGAAATTTATTACGATAGCAATATGTATATATAATTAGAAGATTTACTTCCACTCACAAGGATTTAGTGATGTAACGAGTCAAAAGTGAAAAAAAATATAAGAGCTAATCCTCATAGCATCCAAGATCCTACTGATAAGATGTCGTTATATGTGAAGATTTAACCACTTGGCAAAGGTCCAGTGGCCAGAATCTTTCATTTATAACTGTGAGGGTAGCTGTTCGATCTCCCGAGATACATATAGCAGTTTATTTTAAAATGTGAGTGAAGTAAATATCTCTCGAATATTTAATATATTAATTATAAATTAGTCACGCCATAATAATTATTTGATTGTAAATATCAGTTATAAATCTCATATAGTATAAGTTGTAATCTAAGCACTAGTCTCGTGTAATTAAAAAAAAAAATTGAAGATTTAATCGTCAATATATGGCATCCAAGATTCCTCTATACAATAGCAAATGGACAGACCATAAAGCTCTTGAAAGTTTTCATATTCACATTTCCTTGTATCCATTCTCATTCCCTCAATCGAGTCCCTTGAAAGGCTATCAATGTTGAAAAAGAAAAATTCTACTAGCCAGATATATATAATCAGAACTGGAAATCAAATGGTTTATTGAACACTGTAAGCCATCTTGATGTCTTAAAAACAGTATCAGTAAGAGCAGCAGCTTCAAGCATGTCCCCGGGGCTGCATCAACAATTTAAGCATCCAAAACATTCTCAAATTAATAACCGGGAACCAAAATCCACATGCATATTTTCATTGGAAAAATCATTATCTATCAATGAGTACTCGCAAATAATTCGTTGATAAAATAATGACCTAGATAGAGTATAATGAATTGCATCTTTCATGAGCTTCGTCATGCTTATGTTCATTTCAGGTCAACAGAGTATAATGAATTGGATGATTTGTGATTTGTGTCATTAAACATTGATTCTGCAATCTTGATTCTGGAATATAATAGATCAAAGAGGCAAACGCAAGTAATGAATGGAGCTCCATGAGTCAATTAATATGCATTTTGTTGGAAATTTTCAATAAAACTTCACAGCCATGTTTTAATGTTTTTCGCGATTCAGATTAAGCGAGCAACGGTTTGTTTGATACTGCCGTAGGAGAGCTGCAGCTCAAAAGCCACAGCTGCAAATTAAGCCTTGATTACTAATTATTAATATACAGCAATCAAATTAGTTCATCTATGAATTTAAATAGTAGTTCAATTGATAAAATATCTTAATTATTGAGTAAGAAAAACGACTGATTGAAACAGAGAAGCAGGTTAAGGGCATGATCCCTTAGCTATATATATGTTGATGAATAACTGGTAACTAAACTGAAGAAGCAGTGTCATGTGAATGCTAAAATAAGGATTAATGCTCCTATTTATAGTAAGTATGAATATATATATAGGGAAACCTTAGGTACAACTGTGATACCGTACTACAGTTGCATCAAACCGTTGGATGTCAATAGACCCCACCAATCTAAGTGCATCCAACGACTGGGTGCCACAGTTACAACGTAGCCTGATCCTATATATATATAAACACAGCCTTTCAATTGTCATCTTAGCATCCTGGGAAAGAAGCACTTTTAGAGAAGCACTTGTGAGTTGAGATCGCTGTATTGTCAATAGAAGTGTGAAATGTTTGGTTAATTAAATGGGTTTTGGCCAAATTAATAAACCTTCATGCTTAAACCGTGAACATACAGATATGGTGATTAAAACTTGTATAAATGAGCAAGTAGTGAACAAAATCTATTGTAATTACCCTTGTAATTATCGTCTTTTGAGAATTTTGCAACTAGTTACCACGGTAAACATAAAATGAAGAGAGCTAGTGTCACATGAATCATGATCTTGTCTTTTATTTAAATTGTAAATTACTTCATTTGATTGAGTTTGCTTCGCAGTTCGAATCGCAGGGAAGTCGCTTTTGTTGGAAGAACCTGTGCCTCCCGGTTCGAGCGAGAACTTCTAGTTTAAGTTGTGGTACGAGCTTAAAGGTGCCTCCCACAGTTGGGGTCCTTCCCAGAATAACTCGTGGTTAAGACCAGAAGAGAGCTAGTGTCACATGAATCATGATCTTGCCTTTATTTAAATTGTCAATTACTTCATTTGATTTTTTTTATAAAGAATAAACCTTTTTCCTTAATTCAACGACTTTTGCCTTAACGAAGAGGGTAAAAATTGGAACTAACCTTCTTCTTGTAGATATTAGATGACTCTGCACAATAGATATATTACATCACATATGTATAGTTGGAAATTTAAGAAATGAATATGATGGGAACTTACCTCATCAAATATAATTAATCCATATGGGTCCCTTTAATTAGTTTGTACTACAGTTGCAAAAACAAATAAATTAATGTAAATGGAAGGAAGGTAGGATGATTACTTAATGACTTGATCACATCATGATTGTTTGATGACAAAATAAGATACAAAATTAATATCAATTAAAGATGATGAAGTACACAAACTTCGACACATAAAAATTAAAGATAAACCCCTAAGCTATCTCATACACTAGAAACCAAGTGTAACGAGAAGAAAATGCAAGCTAAAACCCCACAAGCCATCTCTAACCCTAGCAACCTACTTGCTTTCCCACCATCACTCTTTTGGTCAGCACTTGGTGATCCATTTTTTGAGTTACTGCCAACTGAAATCACAAAAAGGATAGTTAATTTGATTAATTAAAAATTGTGCCGAATCAAGTTTGTACATAAGAGATCAAAAATCAAATGTGGTGCTAATTAATTAGTTACCAGCTGTTGCTGGGGTGCCACTGTGCCCTTGTGTTAGGTTTGAAAACCCTTGGAACACCTTCGCGTCGGGTGAATTCGGAGGCAGGTGAAGCAAATCTAGTAACAACGAATCAAGATTATCATTATTAACGATTATATAATCTTGGATGCGTAAGCATATGTAATAACTAACATCATGTTGCTAATTATATATATGTGTGTGTGTGTGTGTGTGTGTGTTTTACTTACTGATGCATTCCGATACGTTAGCCGGCGAGTGGCAAGCAGCAGGGAGATTAGCAGCAAGTGTGGAATTGATCTTGAGTCCAAGGCTGGGATCATCTTTGTCTTTGATCAGAAGGCACAAGGCACTTCTTGCTCTTGTCAAGCAACTGTTTGAGCCCGCCGCAGCAATCGACGGTTGGTGTTTTTGCATCACCACCAACATAAGGAAGGCACGTGGCGAGCGCGACGACTTTGTCTGCGCATTCTGCTTTGTCCTGGTCTATGTTCGAGCTTGCAAGACCGAGTAGCATCAACACTAAAATGCAAGAAAACGGCACCATGGCCGCAAGTTTTGAAGCCATAATAAATATTGTGGAGAGGAAACTTAAGAGAAAAGGGAAAGAGTTGAGTGAATGGTGGTGATGAGGAGGGTAAAGACTCAAGTGATATGGGCGGCTAGGCTAAGGCTGTCCCTTTTTATGCTTTTGTTTGTGGCTTATTTATGAGAGATATCAAGTAGTGGGTGGTAGTGGAATTGAAATAATTGTGTTGCTTATAATTATTACAAAATTTTACCCTAAACTTCACGTGTGAAGAAGCTGTTTTGTCTTAGAGTGGACAAAGCATTCTAGTGAGAGTAACACAAGTCAAGTTTAAGAATAAGATAGAAAATGGTACTTGATGTCTTTGGGTTTACATTCTATTTTATTTCAGAGGTTTGGAGCGAACATGAAAATTAAAGACATTAAGTTGTATTTGACAACGGCTGCACTATAATATTTACAAACATATTGTATTGTGGTAAAAATCATGCGAGACTTGAGAATATAGATGCGTTAAATATTTATTGAGAGAGTTTTATTATCATAATAATTTTATCCAACTCGAATCTGAATTAGTCAGAATACGAAAAAAAAATCATGTAGGGCCTAATCACTTTAATAAAGTGCGCACATAGGGATGGTAAAATCCTCCACGAGTTTGGGACCCCATGGAGTCCCACCCCAAATGGAAAAAAATTGAATAATTTTTGGGAAATGGGCTAGGGAGTGATAGAAATAATTTTCAAATTCTTAATGAAGTGGGGTTTGATTTTACAGTCCCCACCTCACCCCAATACTCATTATATATAAATATATTTTTATTTTTTATTTTATCAACTATAATGTCAATTAATAATTTTTTAATTTTTATATAATATAAACAAGATATGAATAAAAGAAAATCTTATAATATAATTCTTTTTCAACTCTAAAATGTTATTATATTTTCTTTTCTCGCTTAAGGTGCTTTTAAAAAAAATATTTTTGACTTTTAATATCATTTTAAGATATTGTTTTAAAATTTTAAAGATTTTTTAAAAATAATTTAAATACTTTATAATATGGTGATAATTTTATTTTAAATCTCTAATTTTTAATTTACTGAAATTATGTATGCATATATGTTATAAAATAGGTAAATGGAAAATAAGATGGGAGTGGAAAAATCAATCTAATTCTTTATTTCTATCCTACTAAATTTATTAAGAAATAAGGTGGGGATGGAGATAAAGTTTTTGAATAGAGTGGGAAATAATGTTGGTTTCTCCACCCTAGAGTCTGCTTGGGACCCTTATACGGGTGGAGTCGCAGAGCTTGGACCCCCCACTCAATAAATCAGCAGTTAATGACCAACCTATAGTTTCTGACTGGACAGTTGTCGAGTTCACTCGATGATCTTGTTTAATTTTTCTATAAAAGAAATAAATTTTAATTACTCAAGTTTTTTTTTTTTTATTGTTTCTTCAAAGAATCTTTCAGGAAATATGAACAATTTGTTTTTGCGATCCGTGATACTGCTGAATTTCTCATTTGTTGTTAATTTTTTTTAATTTTTTTTTTTGGAGGGGGAATCAAATCCGTGATTACCCATAAATTAATTAAAGTTGACGAAGGTACCTAAAATTTTGTCCCTTATATCAAGCTCATTGATTACTTTTATTATTTGCCTTAGCTGACATATCAAATTATATCATCCAATTGATAGTTTAAAAAAAAAAATTCATTTATTTATTTATTTTAATTGATAGAACATATCAAAGAGAGGCCTTTGTTTATTGAGCTTTTGGACTTCATCTTCTTTTGATAGGATGAGTGACTACATCTCTTAATCTTATTAAGATTTAAGTGGTTGTGAGACTTCCTAAACGTAATGATTGATTTAACATTAACGCATTGTCTGTAAGAGTGTATGTGAAAATGTGACTTTTTACACTGCAAGTGGTGTATTTTATGTCACATAGATTAAACGTATACTTGTGTACCGTTCAATCAATTTTTCAAATCATACACTCTCATAATTCCTTTTTTTTTTTTTTTTTTAAAAATTTCCCTCAACTATTAATTTATTCATATCATTCCAATATTATGGAGTTGTGTGGAAATTTCTAAGTACATGTCCTTATTCTTTGAAATTGTTCGTACCCTATGTTGCGGGTTAATCAATCAATTTTGAAACCTATGATAGGAAAAAATAAAAATAAAAATTAGCTAACTGCACACTAGAGACAATTATTTTTTTTAGTAAATATAATAATAACTCAGAGTACTTCCTTGAAATGAAAAATAACTAGCTTGGTTTGGCCACAAAAAAAAAAAAAACACTATATATGGAGATCATAATTAAATTGGGTGACGCGCATTATTTGTCTTTTATCTTTTTTTTAACCTTCATCATCAATCGTGGGGACTCAAAAATGCTACTTAACGAAATTTAATGTTTTCTGAAATTAATGCATCATTTGATAGAGGTTGGTTTTGGGATAAGGCCTGCTTTCATTGATTGTACGTTATTTGGACTGACATGTACGCATCACTGAAGTTATTGGTGATGAATCTTTTCCATTTCCAATATCAAATAAAATGCTGCCACTATTAAGGTACCGTAAAATATCGACAAATGACACATGACAAGAATTGGTATCTGTTATTTCATTTCACTAAATTCACGACATCTCAGCTACGGATGGCAAAATTTAGGTTTGGATTTGGGTTTAGTCTTTTCGGTTTTGAATTCGAATACTATTTTTTTGTTTTCGGACCCAAATTAAAATCCAACTTTTTCTCATGCAGGTCCGAACCAGGTTCAATCTGGAAAAATCTAAGTTCTCAGATTTTAGGTTTTGAACTCGGATCAATAACTCAAAAAATTACAAGTTCTAGAATACAATTCAAGAATGCTTAGATCACAGTGCAATGTTATCGCGATTTTTAGGGTTTTTTTTAATGTTTCTATTTATATTAACTAATAAAAATAATATAAAAAATGAATCCGGGTCTGGGTTCTATATTCTCGAGTTACCCCAAATCTGGACCAGACCGGACCCAGATTAATCCAGATTATTAAAATTCATTCCATATTTAGATTTTTTTACACTCGATACGGGTTCAACCCGGCCCGAATTATCTGAGTTCGTCCGGGTCCAGGCTGGGTCCGAATTATTTTACCATCTCTAATATCACCAATTAATTAATGGAGCAATAGTTTGATGCAAAATTTGTACATTTCTACTTCTAGGATTGGTGACAACAATTAAACTTGATGCCGTGCTTGCAAGGTTATTGGACAGAAATTTATTAGATTCTTTATTGATATGTGACCATCCGAATTAATCTTAATTTAAATCTTTTTTTTTTTTGGGCCTTAAAATTAGGGTATTGACACTTATTTCTTAATAGTTTTGTGATATACATCTTATTGTACATCACGTCGACATTAAAATTCTAGGAAAGAAAAATGGGTAGTTTTTTTTTTTTTTCTAGTTAAAACTTTTTACGCATCCGTGAATTTCTAGTTTAAAAATCATTAATGTATGATCGTGGCTTAAAAAGAGCTCAAATTAAAAGTGAATTTTGACTCATGTATAACAATTAATCCACATCATCTTTTGACTACAGTTTCAAAATCTTTGAAAGTATGGTTGCACGCACTTCCATGCACAATACGAAAATAAAGGGGCCATGTGCCTTCTGTGCCACGGCAACGGTGTGTCATTGAATTCATTCATTGAGGCCTCCAATTGCATGCAAAAAATTCACTAATGTACGTACCATTTATATGTCACCATAATTAATGTTTTGTATATGGATTAGATTTTTTTTTTTTTATCTGATTATATCTTGAATAAATAATTTAATTATTAATTGATTATTAATAAATAAAATATAAAAAAATTAAATTTTATCCATATATTAATACTAAAAAACACATAACATAGTACTTAAGCTGAATGACATTGATAATTTTATTATTATATTTTTTTATGTTACTATTTAAAAAATTTATGTGTTTAAGAGCGCCATTGAATGATTTTTAAGTATATTTATTTAATTAGTCACTCAAATTTTTATATATTAAAAAATAAAAGAGATTACACTTTATCCATTTGGTACCTTACAAAAGAAAAGAAAAAAAAGAAAAGAAAGGGTATATGTTAAAAACATGGATCTAACTTTTCATGCGTGCACTAAATGATTATGATTTCTTTGGGGATTTTGTTATATTACATTTAATATAACACACACAACTCATAAAAACTACATAATTATGTGGGTTTTATAATTTATGTAGTTTTTATGAGTTGTGTATGTTACATTAAATATAACATAAGGACTCCCTTTCTTTGGAGGTACGAAGGAGTCAAAAAAGAAAGTAAAAGCTACATATTTCCTATACAATTTAGAAAACTTTTAGGGCTTTGGAGGGCCATTGATGAATATTGGTACGTTCGCTGCAACAACTTTAAATTGCCCATGACCCCATGTAAGTAACTAGCTCACATGCAAATGAAAATCAGAAAATGGCCTCATAATATGTGTGTGTCTATATATGGACCATGCATGGTCCTTCAGATATATATAGGCGCTGTGTGTGTGTGTGTGTACGATCGCTAAGATTTAGATGATACTTTAATTTTTCATCCAATGCTTGTACAATTGATGGTGACTGACATTATCCTTTTAATGCCAGCATCATTTGTGATTTTGTTTTCCCAATAACATAAATTTGATCTCATTTTAGTATGATACATTTACTTGAATAATATCAAATATTTTTTAATAATTAAAGGTGCGTTTGGGATTGAGGTTGAGTAGTTGTAGTTTAAAAGTTACAGCACTAAAGTATTTGATAAACAATAATTACTGTAGTTTTTAGGCTATGTTCATATAATTTTTCATTTATATAATATAAAATTTATTATATCTTTAATAATTTTATCAAAATTATTATTTAAAATTTATATTTATTATATATTATTAACTTTTATTTTATAATTATAATTTTTTTTTCACAATAGCTGTAGTTTAAAAAGTACAATACTTCAATTCTAAACGCACCTTAAATGTTAAAAATTACAATACGCTAATTTCAAATACGTGTAAAAAAGCTCGACCTTGGCTTAATTTAAGGAGAAATTTCATTGGACCTTCACAAACTGCCCTCATTTTACAATTTTCATCCATCCATGGGCTTGAGCAGCTTGACAAAGGCTTGTGCCGAAATTGACAAATTATCTCCATAATTGATAAATCATATACGTTTGAGGATCCATGCGTTATTATCTAGAAGATAATTTTATACGCCAGATTGAATCCCTCAACTTAAATAATGGAAGTTGAGGGATCTAAATGATAAACTTTGTTTTGACCTCCATCTGCTCGATTTCAAGCTTTTTCTTCTTCTTCGTCAAATTTCAAAATTTCAAAACCAGCAATGGAAACCCTGAATTTCCCACACGAAACCCAAGTTTTCAAATCCGCTGCCATTTCAAGGCTCCTGCTTTTAGCGCTAATAGTACTCTGGCGAGCTCTCTTAAGCCCCTACGACACCTCCGCTCCGTTAAACCCCAATTGCCTCGTCGATCCCCACCAACAACAACACTCGCCTAACAGTTCGATCGGTTCCAGAATCGAAAGTAGCATCGTTTGGGACAGCGTCTACTTCGTCCGTATCGCCCAATGCGGGTACGAGTACGAGCAGTCTTACGCTTTCCTCCCCCTCCTTCCCGCTTTCACTCACCTGTTATCTCGCTCAGGTAAAAGTAAAACGATGCATTTGGATTCATTCCATTTTGTTCAGGAACTTGTTTATATGGGTTTGGTGTTTTGTTGCAGTTCTAGCGCCGTTGATTGGCGTTATTGGGTATAGGGCTGTCTTGGGATTGGCTGGTTATATTGTCAGCAATGTAGCTTTCTTGTTTGCTGCGGTTTATTTTTACAGGTGATTTGTTGAAATTTGAGAACTGGGTTCTGTTTAGAATACGTGATTGGTGAGTTTTTTTGTATTTGTTGGTTGGTTCTAACAGGCTATCGGTTATGATCTTGAAAGACCCTGATGCAGCTTTGTGCGCTTCGCTGTTGTTTTGCTTCAATCCGGCTTCCATCTTTTATACATCAATGTAATGCTCTTTCTGGTCAAAAAGGGAAAAAAAAAAAGAAATAGATTGAATATGCTACAAAATGAATTGAACTGCAAAATTTGATTCTGTTTGCAAATGCAGATATTCAGAGAGTTTATATGCTCTGTTTTCAGTTGGGGGATTGTACTACTTAATGTCTGGTGCATTAAACATTTCGGTTCTTTGGCTTGCTATCTCTGGTTGTGCAAGGTCTAATGGAGTGCTTAATGCCGGATATTTCTGTTTTCAGACTATGCATCAGGCCTATGATGCTTTATTCCTGAAGAAACGCCATTTTGTAAGTTTGTGATTCTTTATGATTGGCATGTTCTATTTTTCTTTACTGTTTCTGTTTAATAGTATGCAAAAGATGTGGGAAGACAGGAGAAGCAATTGAATTGTATGCTGAATAAACTTTCATTTGAATAGGCTCGGGGTTATTAGAACCTATGCATTAGTCACCAGCAGTTCGTTTCCAACTAGCTTGGGTCATAGTTGTAGGGCATTCAAGGCTCTGAAATTTGTGTGCTTTGTAATTTCTTTTCTCTGTTGCAGTTGGCAATGTGGATTCTTGTTTGTGGAGCGTTGCGCTGCATATGCATCTTTGCTCCATTTATTTCTTTCCAAGTATATGGCTATTTCAATATGTGTCTTGGACGTTCTCCAGATGAAATGAGACCTTGGTGCAAAGCAAAAGTACCATTACTGTACAATTTTATTCAAAGTCACTATTGGTAAATTCATCTTTACTATTTAATATAAATTTCTTACCATGTTGATTTCCTAATTACTTAAGCAGCGTCAATGGTACTAGGCCGAGGTTGTAGTTTTGCAGTCATATTTACTTGCTCTTTGGATTTCTTGCTGGGACAGACAGGTTAATGCGTCTATACAATTTCTTCTCAACAATTACTTCAGAGCAATATTAAAGAAGTTCTTGTTTTTATATTACTGGAACATCATTAGTACTTTTTGTTCAATAATTGAATAAGGAGCATCGCTGATTAGCATTTTTTTGATGAAGTGGAAGTGACTTTGATTTAAATAGAATCAGCGCTATTGTCTGTTCTGTGTCCGGAGATTTTCATTTCTATGTAGGAGATGCTCTTTCGTAAGCTATGTATGAAAAAGGTGAATATGCTAGTATATTTCTAATTTACATTGTAGTTTCTTTCAATGCCAGGGGTGTGGGTTTCTTGAGGTACTTCCAATTCAAACAGTTGCCAAACTTTCTTCTTGCGTCACCAATGTTAACCCTGGCACTTTGCTCCATTATCCATTATGTGAAGTCACAGCCCGAGCTTGTTTACTCCTTAGGTTTTCGAGCTTCCAATGAGGGAAAAGAGTATGCTCCTGTGTTTTTTTCTTCAGGCGCAGCCCCAAAATCAAATAGTGCCCCTGTTGCAGAGAAACCCCTTTCAAAAATACACGGTATTACTTTTAAACATGTGTTGATTTGATAGTTGCTAGGTTATCCACTTACTGCTGTTTTCCGAAGTGCAATATAATTGGTGAAATCTTAAATTTAAACACTACAGTCCTAGATGATATTAGCTTGACTGGTGTTTTTCCAATGGCTTACATTCAAATTTGAGAGGGGCAATAATTTAGCCAGCTTAATTTAATATTTTGTTTATTAATTGTGACTTGTTATTAGTGCATTATGCTTGCTCTGTGGTACTTATCAATAGTGTTGTGAAATTTGTCTGCATGCGACAGAGATATGAAAAGTATTTTTCTTGTTCAGTTCATGTCTTAATTTTTCCCCATCTACTGCAATATAAAGAAAACTATTGCAATCATTCGTTTGTTTTGAGACAGGTACTCAAAATTTGAGGCTGAGGAAGCAAATGCAAAAAGGAGGGAATCCTGCTCTGGTTCCAGTTGACTGTGGATCGACAATGAAGTCTGGATACTTGTCTCCTGCTGTCCTGCCATTTATCTTTCACTTGGGTATTATGGCAGCAACAGCCTTTTTTGTGATGCATGTCCAGGTTAGGGTCCTCCGTATTCTATTTCTGTTTATCATCGTGTATAGGTGTTAGAGATACTGGCTCCACATGTTTGTAGATATGAAATTTTCTTTCACAATGATGACCAACTTGTCAAGTGAGGTGATCGTTGTTCTAGTTTGCTGTTTATCTATTTCTCTTTCTTTATGAATGATGGTTAATACTCCGATCTAGTCGGCTAAAGGCGGTTACCATGCATCACTATTTCTGATGTTTCACCACTGACACTTTGACAGGTTTCAACTCGGTTCTTATCTGCTAGTCCTCCTCTTTACTGGTTTGCTTCGTATTTAATAGTGTCGCCTGTTATGGATAAGAGATGGGGTTATTTGATCTGGACGTATTGCACAGCCTACATCCTTATAGGCAGCTTGCTCTTTTCAAACTTCTACCCGTTCACTTGATAAATCTTCCATCATGGCGTTTTATTGATATACCCATCTCGGAGCTTCTCTCAACCGAAGTTGTCACAATTTTCCTCACCTCGAACTGGACTGCTTAAATTCTTCATTCTAATCATATTACGAAATCCACTCACTGGATGCTCCTGCAGTAATTCGAGTAAATCCGCAGCAACAGATGATCGCATCTGTCGTCAGTATCTATCATTTTTCTTTTAATCTTAGGCTGAACAGATTGGTGAGCCATTTTTGCTATTCGAATTTTGTAGGCCCAGATAGTGCAGATTTGGCTATGAAAATTTTTGAGTTCATAAGAGTTGATGTAAGTAGTGTTCTTCTGTTAAGAAAATAAAAATTATAAAAAATAAAAGGGTATATTTGATATCATGGTGATACAAAGTCCCACTCACATGGGGATGGGGTGAGTTATGTATGCTTTGGGGAAAAAAAGTTGCAAAAGTATTTTAAAGAGCATATTTATTAAGAATGTTAACGTGATCTATGTATTTTATTACTTTAGTTTTCCGAAAAATATTAAAACTATAATCAAATATTTAAAATCATAAATTCGTAATCTATCATTATCTTATTTAGATGGTTATGTTGTTGAGCGACCAGACTATCTGCGCCATAGAATAATCTGGATTGCCTTCAAAATCCAAATAATTGAAAGAAATTCTTTTTCAAAATACGCAGAAGATAGACTTCAACTCCTATAATTGGTGCTTCCAATTCTTGCGAATTATTTACTTGGTAATGCTATTAATTTCTCATTTTAAAATTGATATACATTTTGTACAAATTAATTAAAAAAATATACGATACGGGCCCAAAATTGTATCTACTTCTAGAGGCCCAAGTAAGAGGGGCCGAAAAATCGAGCCCAATTAAAACCCAAACCCCCCGCACATCAAATCCCGAAAGGCAGAAACCCCTGCTCTTCGTATACAAAGATTTTAAAATAGAGTATCTCTGACCTCATCAGTCCTCACTGTTCTCAAAACGCAGCGTTTCACTTCATCTCCTAATATTCACTTCATCTTCTGAAACTCGGCTCCGTTCCTACTTCCTAGATCATATCAAAAACCCTAACTTCTCTCTTTCTTGTAATTTACCCTATCAATTTGCTAAAATCTGATTCAGCTAACATGTCCTCTACAGCAGCGACGACGCCATCTACAGTATCGAATGCGGGGCCCAAGATCTCGAAGTTCGCCGCAAAATCAGGGTTTGTGATACCGAAGAACAAGCTTTCGGGTTCTCTGGTTCCCGTTTTCAAAGGCGCGAAGAAGAACGATGCGATCAACGAAGAAGAAAAAGCTAGTAGTAATGATGATGGTAAGAAGGTTGTGAGGAAGACAAAATGGGGACCTGATTTATCGCTAGATGCTTCTGTTAAAAGAGGACGAGCGTTGGCTTATCAGGTATGACGACGACTCTGTGTATATTTATCTGTTTGTAAGGCCGCGTTTGGGTGTTGAATATCGAACAGCCTTTTTTTTTTTCCGCTTTAGGGAAGTTCTTCCTCAAAAAGAACTTTTTTCTTCAGCAAACTTTTAGGGTTTGGTGAGCAGAGAAAGAGAAAAACGTATGCTTCTTGCTGGAAATGCTAAAAAACACAAGTACTTTTTTAAAGAAGCACTCCCAGATGGGCCATAATAGCAATCAATACCTAATTCCTTGTAGAAGTAGAAGGAGAGTTTTTGTAGTTTTGAAATAATATTTCCGACAACATGTAAACTGAAGGTTGTTTTGTGGAATGGTTTTTTTCAAATTTAATAGCAATCGATACCTAATTGTTAAGTTTGTTGGACTTTCCCCATTTTTTTTTTAAAAATTATGGTAAAGTGTAGTGGGTTTGAGGCATTAAGAGCCCCGATTTGTGGGAGGAATTTTTACATTGCTCAGCTGGTGGCAATTAAAGATTTCCCTTTTCCCATTGGGTGCTAAAATGTCGGTGTCGTCCGTGTGAATGGCTCACATGGAGGCTTCCCATTCCAGGTGCCACTAAGTGATATTACTGCCTTGGGCAGACTCGGGTGGATCAAATTGTGCAACAACTGGAATCGGAAGTCTAGAAGCTGAGGAAAATCAAGTCCCGGAGGTAGCTGCTCAGAATGCTGATCAGAAGTCTCCAAATCCTCAAGTTGACAGAGAGGTACAGTTACTATTGACATTGCATTCCTTGTTGATTGCTTTGATTGTTGGGTTCTCTCTGTTTCCATATTAAGAAATATTTGAGGTTCTGAGCACATTTGGTATTGTTTCTGAATGTAGAAGTTAGAACGTTTGGAACTTGAGAAGCAGGAAGTGATAGGTATTGTTGATGTTTTTTTCCTAGATTATTTTTACATTTCTTCTTTTCCCATATTATGTATGAACTGATTATGTTTTACGTGCATTTGCAGGTGAGATACTAAAGTTGAATCCAAGTTACAGAACACCACCAGATTATAAACCTTTACTGAAAGAGGCTGTGGTTCCTATCCCTGTAAGTCAGTGTAAATGCTTGAAACTTTCCTTAATTGGTTTTTCATTTATCCTCTTATTAGACTCTAATTTCTCTGCTGCAAGAAGTGAGATGCTCAATTTTGTACTCAAGAAAATTTAACAACGAATTAAAAGATTACCAACCATTTTCTTTATCACAAAGTGTGGATTATAACTTTTTCATGAATCTATCATTGCTTTTTTTTTTTTTTGTGTTGGGGGGGGGGGGGGGGGGCAGTTTTGAACTCAGGCTTGATAGTTGGGTCTGGGATGTCAGAAAGAGAAGGTGGGGAGGAGTAAAAGGCTGCTAAAGCTTTTTCATTTCCCGTCTTAATTGTCGTATGTCTGTGTGCCGATTATTCTTGAAAAACTGTAAAGCTGGAGATTTTAATCCAGATATTAGAATATACTTTCTGTTTGCGTCCCTGCTGAATTTCAGAGTCAGGATAATGTAAATATTTAAAGCTTTCATCTCTTTTTGTGTGGTTGCTCTTTTGGAGACATACAAACATCGTGCTTTTCCAACCTTATAAAGTAGTAGTAGAATTAAATAACTTTTATTTAGATTGCTGACTATTCATCCTAAACAGAGTTAACATACTGTGAACTACTACATATATCAGTATTTTTAAATCTGTGGCTACATCAGTTGTCTCTAATGTATTTTGTGTGTGTACAAGTGTATATTCATAGTATATAAAGTAGCAGCTCTTGATGTGGCTGTGGCTGACTGCCTTTGCAGGTTAAGGAGTATCCAGGATACAATTTTCTCGGCCTAATATTTGGACCTGCTAGTGATACTCAAAAACGGTTAGAAAAGGTAAATATTTTAGCTTCTGCCATTATGTTATCCTTTGCTGAGGTAATTATCAGCAAACTCATTCATTCTGCATGATGTATATGAAAGATTTCATTGTTCACTGATTTTCTTTTTCTTAATAATCTATTTTGCTTTTTGCATATTAGGAAACTAGAACTGTAATAAAAGTCTATGGCACTAAAGCAGCTACAGGAGAGAAGGTAACTCATCAACTTTATATCAGATGTTTCCTTCTAGATAATTAAAAAATGAGATCATTTTAGATTCTTATTCTTCCCTTGTTAAGTATGTATTACTTTGTAAAAATCTTCGTTGAGATATTTGCTTCTAGATCGGACAAAATATTTAGATCAAGCTATTTTAACTTCTCTTCTTTATCTTGTTAATTCTAGGTTGAAATTTCTACATCTGATGCAAATGTCCAGAGTACTTACGAAGACTTGCACATTAGTATATCTGCTGACTCGTATGAGAAAGTTGATGCAGCAACTGATCTAATTGAATTGCTAGTCACTTCAGTATCAGTGAGTTCATTATTTGGAAGAAAACTGTTATTTGCTTGTAGTTCTTCAGTTAGAATTTAGAGCTTATACATGGTGTCCTATGTTGTTTATGTTGTTCTTGTTTTAATCAGAACTGCATTGCCTTTTATGTAGGGAAGTTTGGCTGCCATTTCCACATCTACTTTGGTTTCTGGTGAAAATGTCAGTGCTCTTAATCAAAGCCAAGGTGACGGTGCCCAATTTTTGGTCCCTAATGCTTTTGTTAACCAGGGAGTACCACACCAGAGGTTGGTCCATTGCAAACTCCTTTACACGGTCAGTTTCAGAGCCAAACTCCATGGTTCCCCTCAGGCCCATCTCAGAATCCAATGCATCCTCTGAATACTTCATCTCCAATCCTTACCAATCCTGTGAACATGCCTGCTAGATTCCCTTCAACTTTTAAGACCCCATCTCTTGTTCCCCCCAGTTCGCAGCTGCAAATGCAAGTTCCACTAGGTCCATATATGCCTCAGATCCACTCTGGTGCGCTGAGAAACTTTCCTGTGCCAGCACCGCAGCTTCATCAATTCAATCTAACATGCCAGGCTCACATCCCTTTACTGGAATCCAACCCCAACCAACAGGGCCAATTCACATTGGGAGGTCATCGATGCCTTCATTGCCTCAAGCTGTGTCTAGCGTTGGACCTAGACCACTGCCTGACCGGCCATTGACTCCTGCTGGGAACTTGACTGGATGGTCTGGAGCTCCTGCAAATGCTGCAGCATCCTTAGGTTCAAGTAACCTGGGGCAGTTGGCTCACACAATGGGTCCTCCCCAGGGGTCACGGCCTGTTTTTGCGTCTGTACCTCCCGCTGCCGGGGGGACATCCCCTGCCTTTCCTGCTGCTTTACGTCCAACACAAGTTCCTGGTTCTGCACATACACCAGTCCAGCCTTCACCACATGTGACAATGGCAGCTTCACCAGTGCTATCTGTATCACGGCCAACAATGCCGGCAGGAACTTCGGGTTCTTTTTCTGGGAGCATAACAAATTTTTCGACTATGAATCTGTCTTCTGCAACAGCCCCCAGACCTCCACACCCAAGTTCTGGTGATTTCACTTTTCAACCTCAGCGGCCACAAAACCCATCCCCTCTTACAGTTCCGAGGCCAACTGGAATGCTGCCTACTCAATCCACTAGATCAATGGGACAAATGCCTGCTCCTCAGTCTCCATCTTTCCGCATGGGTGCTCCTAATACAGCTCCTCAACATATCATGCAAGTTCCTAGGCCACAGGTCGGAAACCAGATGGGTCAGCCTCATGCCCATCACATATCAGCTATTCCATTTGCTAGAAACCCAAATGCAGCTTTTGCAAATGTAAGTCCAGTTTCACCAACTACACCTTCACAAATGGGACCGAGAAGTTTCAGTCCAGGTCCCCAAATGCATTATCCACCTGGGCCCTTTCCCACCTCGGCAAGCAAATCCTTTGCCACGAAATTATCCAGCTCTGCCCAATCGACCTGAAAGGCACATGGGCCTGAATCAGCAGTTTAGTAACAACCGCTCTGGAGGGCCACAGATTTATGATCCATTCTCCCCGACTTCCACATCTGTTCCATCTCAACAGCAGGGAGGTAATTCGGCTCGGGCAAGAAAACCGGAGAATGATCCAGAGTATGAAGATTTGATGGCTTCGGTTGGAGTTAAATGATGTGGTGTTGCCTTGTTGAATGAATCAGTAGGTTAGACCCTAAATGAGAGAAATGGAAATAGAGGATTGTTGAAATTACTTGTGTGACATGTTATTGAATTCTATTTTCTGGGAATCGTAAAAAGAAATGTTGTCGTTTTCCTTTTTACATTTTATCTAAATATTTCATACTTGATTTGCTGATTACCTCATTATTTATTTTATATTTTCCCTTGCTCTGATTATCATAAACCGTTCTTATCTTTTGTTCAATGTTAACGATGAATTTCCTCGACAAATTTTTAAATATTATCATTATTTGACAATATGGTAGTGAGACTCTGCGTATAATCATATGTAGCCTTTAATTAATTAATATGTTGATTTGTTTCAATGTACCATTCCCAAACGTATTGTTCGCATGCATTACTTAGAAGAAACACACGAACATTAGAATGTGTATAACTTTTCCTTATTTCATACCACTACCCAAGTTACATTCAACTATCAAATGTTGCTTTAATTTGAGAAGCCCCCAAGTTACATTCAACTATAACTTACGCCACACACAAGTTACATTCAACTATAACTTACGCCAAACACAGCAACAAGAACATATTGTTGAGACCTGCGTGATTTATATGTGTAACATAAGTTACAGCTGAAAGTAACTTAGGCATTTGCCTTAATTTGATTCTACTTCTCTCATAGTAAGCACCAAATTTTGGTTTCATTAACATTTGAGCAGGGGCTGGCGCTACGTTACGTTTAACGTAACGTACGCCACACACAACAACAGTTGTAGGCTCCACCACAAAAACTGTTGTTGTGTGTGAGACGTACGTTACGTTAAATGTAACGTAACGGGACCCTTGAGCAGGAACCCAATTCAGAGATTCTCTTGTTTTGCCACTGCAAAGATAAATGAATGCTCTACATGCAGGAGGATATACGCATAGCAATGTAGCATAATCGTCATTGCCAGTGTACGTAATTATATACACTTAAACCATGGATTTTGTATCGTCTAAAAAGCCTTACATATTTTAGATAGACAATGAAAGGTAAGAAAAACTTTCTTTATCAATCCTTATGCACAAGTAAACTTTTAAAGGTAAAATAATATAAGTTTCTATTTCTCGTTCTAATATGTACAGTCAAGCAGCATTTTTGATACATACAAAAGATGAGAATATGATTTGTCGGCAAATCATATAGAAGGGCCCGACCTCAGTACCCTCTCTAGTTTCTCAGCCTTGACGTAATCCTTTTCGGTTAGTAGGTCCGCTGGAAAAGGTGTGATTTCCACAACCAAGTGAGGAGTTGGAAGCTCATCAAAGAGAGCCCTAACGTTATTGCAGCAGACAGATTCACCGTGAGCATTCTCCCTCCTAATTTGACAACCCTAACAAACAACAAAATGTGTTCCATCAAAATGGCAGTCAAAGTACTATATTCCAAATATATTCACAAGTGTTATATGTTGGCTTGAGGTAAAAAAAACCTTGTGGGAAGTGGCATCCGTGAAGTGATCATCATCAGACAGCAACGACGCAATGGCTTTGAGAAGTCTGCGCCCTTCAGATTTGGAGGGCACCCTGTAGTTCCGTCTCAGTGTTCCCTTTGTTGTAGGATGCCATTTGCTCACCAATTTCCTTTTGTCAGCCGCTTCCTTGTCTTGATGAACCAAAACAAGAGAATTATTCCAGTGAGAAAAAGAGTATATATTTCCAAATCAACAAGTAAGAGACATGTAAATATAACATATATTTGAGCTAAGTAGAATAAAGGTTATATGATGTGAAATGTAATCTTTTGGTATTAAATTCATTATCTAAAATAAATGTTTCCACCAAGAAAACAACTAAAACGGTGTCACAACTACCAGTATGACAGAATGGACAATAGTTTGAACTAAGATGAAAATGGATCTGATTGTTGATGGAAGGCCAAAAAGACACAATGGCTGAAGAATTAGGAATACATTTTTTAAAAAAAAACAATGATTCTTTCCTTACTAAATTTGCAATCAGCTACAGTAAACAAAAGCAGAACTTACAATAAAATTTGCAATCACTGAGAGTGATCAAAAGACTAAGCTGATTAAACTTGTAAATCAATCCTCATAATATTCTAACATGCAATTTTGAAACCAGAGACTCCAAAAACTGCACTTAATTTTTTTTCAACCACAATGTTCACTGATATTGCTGAATTACTTCTATCTCAATAAATAATTAGGGTCTCAGTAAAAGAATGTAGCACAATGAAACAAACAAAATTTTGCAATTATATACTGAAAAGAAAGTGAGTTAACAACAAGCTACAGTTAAGTCTGTGCACACAGCAATTTCCAATGTGATTTTATTCTAGTATTATTAAATCATATCTTAAAAAAGGTACTTTTATTTGCCGTTCCAATTAATAGCCAAAAATAGGAATCTACAAAAGTGTACAACTTTATCAACAATAGGAAAGTAAATGCAAGAAAAAAAAAGTCTGAAACCTAGTAGAATGCGACGCTATTGAAGTATGAAACTTTATCAACAATAAACAAGCAAATGATTGTTAAGAAGTCCAAAACCAGGTAAAATTGGGACTCTACAAAAGTTCTCAACTTTACAAATAGCTAGCAAGATAAAAGTTTGCAACTTTATTACATATAGGAAGCAAATGCAAAAACAGAAACTTTCCTTATATCTTTCCCAACCATTTATTATATATGAAGTGAAGATGATTTACCAATTGCTAATTACAAACATATGTTCCACCATTAAAGTCAAATGGTTATGCTGATTCAACTTGTAGATCAATCCTCCTAATCCTCTAGCTCCCAACTTTGACAATGGACACACTATTAAAATGCAATTACTTTATTCCAATAATTACTGAGGATTCTCATTTTATTAACTAACAAATCTAAAACCAAAATGGTCTAGCAGTTATTAGTTGAATGATGCTGTGTCAGCAACAAGATCCACTGTTCTTATTTAGTGTGGTACTACTAATTCTAACCTCACAAAATTGCAATTTCAGTTTTCGTTTTCAAGTCAACAGCCAAAAGGAGAAAATGGGAATCTACGTAAGTGGACAACTTTATCAACAATTTGCAGGTAAATGAACAACAAAGATAAAAGTTCACAAATTTACAAACAAGATAAAAGTTCGCAACTTTATTACATAAGCAAAATAAATCCAAAAACAGAAAGAAACCCACAAACCTGGCTTCCCTTTTATGTTTTCTAACCATTTAGAGAACCCCAAATCAGCACCTTCACTACCAGTGACACCACCACTTTCCAAATCTGAAAACACGAACAAAAATACCCACATAAAAAATGTAAATGAAAATCAAACCTTTAACGCAAAAAAAAAAAGAAAAAAAAAGCGTCATCTGTAAAGCAAAAACAAAAGGAACAAAATGAAAACCCACCAGAGACGAGAGGATTAGCTTGAGATCCAGCTAAGCCAGCTTTCAAGAGGGCATAGTAAACGCAAAGTCTACCAGCCCACAAGAGTGGAGCTTCAAGCAAAGAGGCATTAATTGTTGAAGTTCTAAGTAACTTTTTTTGTGATGATTTGGGGTTTGAAAAGAGCAGATTTTGGAGGGTTTTGGTGGGTCTTGAAAGGAAGAGTGATTTGTGGAGAAAAGAAGTGGGACTGAGATTGTTGAAGAGATGGTTTTGGGATCGAAATGGTGAAGCTGTGAAGTTTGTTGAGAGTTGCATTTCTTTTTATTGATTTGTTTGTGAAAATAAACAGACTGACTATAATAGAGAAGAAGGTTTGTTGATGAGAGGGTCTGGTGATGCTTTGGTTTGTCTTTGTGAGCTAAACATAAGAACGGTGTCGTTTTCAGCAAAGCGAAATAGCAAATCATGATTGGTTCAATAATATTGTTTTAATAATGCCCTCCTCAATTTGTTATTTATTTGAAAAAGCTGCTTGAAAATGAGAGGAGGCAGGCTTTGGCAGCAATTATATTGAAATATTCCGAAAGAAAATAAATAACTTTTTTCATCTTTATCTTCATCTTATCCGTCCCTTGTTAAGTTGGTACTTGGTAGTAGTATCAGTCAATTGTGGGGCATAAGTCTCATCCGAGACAAAATTAAATCCAAATATCCGTCGACTTCACACTTTACCATGTTATTCTAAAAAAAATATCAAATATGATTTTTTTTAAAGAAAAAGTAATACCACATATTCAAACTTATATACGGATTTTTTTAAAAATTTGTACGAATTGATAATAAATCGAATAATATATATATAATATAAAATTAGCAATGTTATAACACTACCACATCCCTCACACGTCGTATGTCTCACATCTTCAAACAAATATAAAAACTTAAAACATGTGATACATGTAACAGAACACATCCCTCAGATTTTACATAATATTGAAAATATATCCAAAAATAAAAGTTCAAAGATCTCATCTCCTCTTCTCATTTGATTCAAAGAAACAAAGAGTTGCAAAATGCATAGGGAAGAGATAATTCGTTTGATTGAATGCAAAAATATGTTAAAACCATACATTACAGTAAACTAAAGGCAGCGCCATGGCAATTTTCAAGGGGTCCCAATATAATTCTCATATTATTATTATTCTTATTTTTATAAATTATGAGATATCTAGATAGTTGCATATATAAATTATTAAAATATAATTTAAAGGAAAAAATCAAAAATAATTTTACGCTGATGCTCCAAGGTCAGGCTCCTGCAAAACTGAATGCGGAGCAAAGCTAAGCTTACAGTTCATAGAAAAAACATCGGTGAAGCTCTGCTTCATTTATATCTTTACAAAACGAACATCACTTTGACCGAAAGCAGTTCCGCAGCCAGGGCACTTCCGGTGGCGAATCTCAAGATTTCTTTGGATACACGGATTGCAGAAGAGATGAAAGCATTTTGTTATAACAACCTGTCAAATTTAAAGCAGCCGAATGTTCATCAGTTTGAAACAAAGCACGCAGAAACAAAAACATTGCCTAGCATAAAGTAAGCGATAAGCAATGGGATGGCATACTAACCTCTTTGGGGCGGTCAAAACACACGCCACACTTGAGAATTGCTTTGCAATCTTTTATCTCGTCCTGAAGTTTCTGTATTGCAGCCTCACCAGTTTCAGAAGTCAATTCGGCAACCTTATTATTTACTTCCATGAGCTCTTCCTCTAGCTTCTTTCTTTCATTTCTGGATTAACAAAACATTGATAAAGCCGAAATTTGAGGAAAAAATTGGTCCATGAGCTAATTCTAAGGCAGTGACATGATAGAAATGCACGAATAACTTGATGAGTATGTTGAAACAGGGATCGAGATCAATATGTCCCAGCAATTACCCTTTGTTGCACTCAATTATTTTCGACATCCCAACTATGGATGTTCATGATGGATGACATATAACCAGAAGCTCGACATCAAACCAGCATTAAAAAAACAACCCACCTTTCATTTTCCAATTCTTTTCGCATGTCTTCCGTCTTCCGCTGGATCTGCTCATATTCCTTATCAGAAGAAGTAACGGCAGACTTCAGCCACTTCAACTCTTTCTCTGCATCTGCTAATTCCCACTTTGTAGTTTCAAGGTTGACTGCAAGATGTCTGTCTTCAGAGTTATATCTAAGAGCCTCTGTCAGACAGGCTTTCATCTGCAAGATTATCAATAATTGATAAAGGAAGATCGAGAGTAACTGAGTTGAAAATTTGTCTGCATTGCATATAGAAGCTTTACCTGTTCTTCAGCGTGGAGAATCCTCAATTTTGCAGATTCCACCAATGCATTGATTTGTTGAAGTTGCCTTGCCAGTGCCTGCTTCTCAGAGAGTAGAAAGCTTTGCACTTGCTTAGTCTTCACACTCTCAGAGACAAGCTGTACCAAAAACCAGACGGAACATTATGCAACCAACTTTTTGAAAACAAAAGGAAAAAAAATGGTGAAAATCAATGTAATGGGATCAAAGGGCTAAGCTTTTTTTTTTTTTTAAAAAAAAAAGAGCCTGATGGTATAAGAAAGACCTTAATATTTAGGTCATCCCTCTCAGCCACTTGCTGGAGCAAATGCTGGTTCTGTGTCTGCATATCTTCGAATGCTTGACCAATGGTCTGAAAAAGACAAAAGAAGGCAGTCATTGAACAGGAAAAATAAGTGAATGCCTATAAGAGTAGTGGAAAGTGTGCCAAGAAACCAAAGCTGCAGCGTGCAAACCCATCCACCCCTAAAAGCCAAAAAGGGAGGAAAAAAGAGCAAATCTTATAGAAAACTAATAACCTCCATTTCAGCAATGTATGCTTCCGCTTCTCGATCTTTGCTTTTCATAGCCTCTTCGAGCTCCATCACATCCCTACAGAAGGGATAGCATAAGGTGGTTAAAGAGTATTAAATGATCTCATATCCTCCAATTTTCAAAATCACGCAAGGGCTCCATTTATATATGACCGAATTAAACAAATAATAAAAACAGATTTCAACAAATGTTGCTCATACAGATGATGTCACTGTGAACAGATGTGAAATGTTAAAAAGACTCACAAGTGAGCATAAAATAATCTTTATGTCACACCTGGTCGTGATCAAATACCAAATGGGTGAAGGCAAGAGATAAAAATACGAGGCCAAAGATAAATTACCAAGGGAAATGCTAACTGATCAATGAATCAGGTTGAGTCAATGTCTTAAGAGTGATCCATCCATTAGGTTAGACTGAAACATTTGCATGGATGTACAACCCTATCAGCAGTGCATAGGCTTCCTTACACCAGGATTACATAAGAGTAATGTATGAAATTCTCTCCCTAGCCTTAGTTTATGACTCATTAAACCCAGCTTAGGCAGACAGTAAGCATTTATGTCATTGTTTAACAGGTCTTTGAAATAGTAAGAATTTGTATGCAAAAAGAATTAGGTCAACATCAAAAAAATTATATGATTTCTAAACATTTAAATTTATTATACAATGATCGTGGAGGGAAAGCAAAATCAATTCATACAATTTCTTGGAATTTGACAATAGAAGCACACAAGTTTCATTTTCCACTTCCAATCAAGTTATTGCCATTGGATATTGATGAGTGATTTTCGAATGTACGTGACAAGTTGTACAGAACATGAGATAAAAAGATGAACCTCTCAGAAGCATCCAGTTTGGCCACCAGTTCAATTATTTCAGCTTCTGCAGCAGAAAGCCTTTGCTGGCAAGCAGCCTCAGCCTCATTAGCAGCTTTCACCCTCAACTCTAGACTATGTTCATCCAGGGCATTTTTCAGGACTTCAGCTTGTGAATGAGCTCTACGTTCCGATTCTTTTATCTCCATCAAATCCCTGGAATTCAAAATTCAAAACTTTTGCATGAAGGAAATATTAGAAGGAAAATTTTTGGAGAAATGAAAACAAATTACAACGGTGTGTATAGTACTGTTTATGCTCAGTGTATTTTGCTTTTCAAGAATGGGAAAATACAATATCTGTTTGCTCCATGCAGTTTTGAGAAAATTCTCAAATTAAGTAAAAGTCTTGGGACACATGAATAATTTGCCATAAAAGAGAATGGAATGGAAAATGCAATATATGGGATTTTCACTTTCCTTATAATAGTTAGTGCAATATTCGCAATAGAACGCTACATAGGTCCCTCAGGATTCCACAAGATATGCTATATAAATGATACATAAAATATATTAATTTAATAGATGGATAACAAAATAGGATATGTGTATTTAAGATTATGACTCGTGCATACTGCTGAAGTATTTTATAAAAATATATTAATAAAATATAATCCATCAAAATTAACACAAAAAATGTGATAAAAATAAATTAATTTAAACTTATCTTGAATTAATATATTTTAAAATAAAAAATTATTCTTTTTCATAAATATAAAAAATAAAAATTCAAAAGAATTAATATAACTTAACTTTGATCTTGTAGGTCAGAGTCATCGATGCATTGCACAACCACAGGTATGCATGATAACTAATATAAATAAATATATTAATTAATTTTATTAATATATTTGTATAATGTAACTATTAAATAACAGTTTTTGTAAACAAATTTACAAACATGTTTCACATATTTTCATATTTCAAACAAAACTACCACATGTGTTTTCACTGTTTTGATTTTCAAAAATTGTTTAACAAAACACGCCACCAAATGTGTTTTCAAATCCACAAAAAACTAATCACTTTTATATTCAAAACAATAATTGAAAAAGCAACGGTAAATGCACCCTGAACAAAGTTAACCATACAGTTCAGTCTACCTAACCTTCCAATAGATTACATCCCAAAATCATAATGTAGACAGCTCATTTGTAGCATTCTACTGTTTTGTATATTCAAAACTTTTTTTTCTGCCGGTGGGTTCCAAAGCGCACCCCATTCGTTCCGCTCTTAACAATCCAATCAGTTCAACAGGAATGAAAGGACTAAAAAGAATTTTATGGGCGCTCATAAACACATGATTTGACAAATTGTTTTTCTCTTCTTCTTCTTGTATTTTTGTAGAAAAGCATACTTAGATTGACAAACCTGGGATCATGACCTTCCTGGCCATACATGTCCAACATAATCTGCAATTCCAGTTTGTCATTTTGCAACTTTTCAATCTGCAACATGAAAATCAACCTCAGCTACAAAACACTAATTTAGTTAGTGATAGTAGATTCAAGTAATAAGATTTCAGATGCAGTAGATACTACTGGCCCCAATTTTTAGCACACTCGCCACATTTAATTATGCTCTTAATTCTTATAATCATGACCTTGTGTAACGTAGGTTCTTGAAGTCAATCGACACTTGAGGGTTTACCAAAATCTGTCAATCCACAGTTTATTTTCAACTATCCATATGGAATCCTGGTTCCCTAAATATGTTCCTGACAATAGCAATAACAGATAGAAAAAACTAGGAAGAGCGGAGGCTGTTAAAAACTGAAACAAAAAAAAGCCAAATTAGATGTGATACGATTAGGCCCAACTAGATGACACATTGTTGATAGAGTCCAACTGATGAAAGTACTTTGTTCAAAGCAAACCTTGGACAATTAATATGAGAAGTCACAGAGAGCTGCGGATACCTTTTTTTTTTTTTATAAGAAACTCAAAGATGTATTAATAAATAATATATAAAAACAGATAGTGGCCAGCTGTCCACCCAGAAAACAAAGACTAGCACTATTTGTGCTATACAAAACACAGCAGTGGATACTGACAGAGTCTGCCTAATAAACAGCCAGAAAAATTCCTCTTATTGAATTCATGAAAGCAATCAAGCTCCATGCACCTAATGCATTAGGTGAATATGAAATATAAATTAACATTAGAATGAGCAAACTCACTAGGGCCTTCAGAGATTTGATTTCTGCCATCTGTTCCACACATTTGTCTGTCAAGCGCTTCTGTTCATTTGTCTATGCCAACAACAAAAAATTGGTTTATATCACTGCAGGTATGGTCTCAATCATCATATACTGACAACAGGCAAAAATAATAGGCAGGCATGAGAACAACAAGCTATTGATCCATCCATGAACAGATACAATAATTAACCAGAAAGAGTACTTATTTCCAAAATTTAAATTCCTTTCCTTTTGATATCATCATAATCCAAAGAATAGCCATAGATAAATTCAAAAAATGCAGAAATCAAGTCTTAGTAACACTTGTTTCACTACAGAACTTCAACAAATGAAATATGACAATTTAAATGATTAGAACTCCAAGGGATTGGGTCGAGTGGTTAAGACCCTTGTACTTGAATCCCCTAGAACAACCAACTGGAATAAATATTTTATATCCCACAAGCTTCTTGACTACCAATGTCGTAGGGTTTAGAAGTAGTAGCCAGTTTACTACTTAGTCTAGGGATTTCTGGATTTTAAAACACCCAACACATGCACAAACGCACACACACATACCCAAATAATAATAATAATAATAATAATAATAATAACAAAGAAAAAGAAAGAAAGAGCCAGAAATCATTAATGCGATCAAAGATATGATAAGTTTATCATATCTTGTTGACTGCAAGGAAATTAAAAAAATTCTAAAACTGGCCCTAAAGGAAGAGCAACCCACAAAAGCCACCATAGCAGTGGAATACAAGCTCAGTTGTCCTAAGTAGGCAAACTTTAAAGTTGCATTACAAATATGATCTAACAATTGAATTATATGCGCATCCGCCAAAATATCTAACTTCATGCGTAATGCCAAATGCTTATCATATTGTTTTCTGAATTCAGAACATCATCAACTAGGTAATGCAAAGGTGTGTTAGCTAGAATCTTGCTAAAGCCAAGTTCATGACTCTTGATGTTAATGCTCATAATCTTTTGAATGTTCTGGACAGTGATTTTGGCCATCCATCAACTGTTTGAAATTTAAATTTTGCAACAAAAATTCTAACAATTGCATGGTATGGAATATGGATGTACCTAGGTGCACACAGATGACAAAGCATTAGGGGAGAGGTGAGACTTGTCTACGTCCTCAGACGTATTTTTAATAAAAGGGAAATTAGACTAATATTTTGGAAGTAAGAGAGATTACATGTAATTATTGGGCTATTTAGCATTAGCTTCCAGGTCATGGAAACTTAACATGGTATCAAAGCCAAGTTTGATAAACTGATCTTGCATTTGAATCCCTCCATATTGATAAAATTATAGTATAATAAGTTTTATTGTGTGGTTGAGGTTGTCCGCATGCCATTATTAGAGCTTAAAAAAAATTGGTAGACCCTCCCCAACAGCAAGTTAACAGGTAAGCTACGATTTCACACTACTTACAAATGCTATCACTATGGGTAATTTGTCCAGGTCAATGCTAAATAATGGAATGAGTGACTGAAAAACATTACAATAATAACACCTCACAAGTGTCAGTAGGATTTACTCAAATAAATAACAGATAATAGAAAAGACAAGCATAATGAAAAGATAAACCTTTGTACTTAAGGAAACTTTTAGAGAGACTGTTTTTTCACGCAAAGAAAGGGCCTCATTCGCAGTTTCCTTCCACCGATTCAACTGAGCTTCCATCATTCCCATTTCCTTGGACAAAGCAGAAGCCATCACCCGAAACTCTGCTTTAATATCCTTTCTTCCTGGAATAAACAACGACATTACAACCAGAAGCTCCACCAGATTTCAGCTGAGATAAAAACTAGCATAATTAACCTCTTCACCTGAATCCTGAATGGCTTCTTCCATTTTAAGACCAAGATCATTTTTTTCAATGATACTCTTCTGCAACTGAACCTCCAGCTGTTCAATTCTAGATTCAGAATCATCAACGGTGTTCCTTGCAGCATCTGCCAACTCTGCTCTTACATTTATTTCCTTCTCTCTTCTCAAAACAAGAGACCTGTCAATCTGAAATTGCACTTTTAAAGTAGACCAATAATGACACCAATATCTGAAGCATGACAAAGCAACAAAATATGGCAGTTTACCAGCAAAGAATCTGTCAATGCTTTGTATCGTTCTACTTCAACATTCCAATGCTGGAGTTGATCATTTACTAAATTATACAATCGAGATGAGTGTACATATTTGTCGTCATTCAGCTCATTCTATGCAAACAAAATATCAAAAATTAGATTCTGAAATGTAACAAAATAAAATCTTTTATCCTTGAGATGACATGTAAATGAAGGGACATATATTAACAATTTGAATTTGTGAACCTGAAGATTCTCCAATTGTTTTGACAAGGTTATATTGTCTTGCTGTGCTTCTTCAACCTCGGAAAGACGGTCTGCTGCCAGTATCTGTAATATTTGATAAGTAATGTTTCCTTATACACACAAGCAAGCAAGTCCATATACACAAACAGAAAAATTAAAGATAATTATCCATAACTGATACCTTTGCTTCCTCGACAGAATCCTTCAATTCTTGCAAATCCATCCTCCCATCAGCAGGCCTCTTCTCCGGCGATACACTTCCATTTACCATAGCAGCAGCTGGAACCAGTGAATGTGTACCGGATGCTATATCTTTTTGCATCTTCAGACTGACCAGTTTTCTTCTACTTTCCTCAAGTTCAGCCATGGTCTCTTCAAGTTCACCTTTAAGCATTAATAAAATAGGCGCATATTTAATAGACAACCATAAGATGAATTGTCCAACTATTGACCGTTGGATCAAACGAGCGGCCAAAGATTAAATCTGGTTGGCATATAAATATAGCTAAATAAAGAAGCCTATAAGATGCCTGGCATATACATCAGCTTACAGGAGCATTTAATGCTCCAAGCAATAAAAATGCGTTTTAAGAGCAAAATTATTAATGTCAAACAGAAATTGATATCTGCCAAGTCTAGCATAAATGGTGATTTACTTAATTTTTATTCTATTTTTAGTAAGAAAATACCCAAAAAATTTCATGAATATTTTCTTTGTTTAGATGCATATTATTTTTGTTTAGATTTTTTTTAATTTTTGTAATGGTTATTTGTTATCTGATATATTAGAAACAAATCATGCTATATTATACTTCACAGGCAAAATCACGAGTAATTCCAGTTAGATGCTTACCAATGAATATTATGTAGGAATTTATAAAAGAATCATGAAAAAAAATATTTTTTATTGTTATGGTGATTAAGAAAAGGCTTATCATAAGAATGACATAATAACTACTACAAAAATTTGTAATTTTCATACAAGATTATAAATTAGAAGAAGACATTCCAAAATATGCTGACAACATAATTGCCTGAATTTCTCAAGTTAACAATCTCTCAATCTATTTCCTGATGCCTCTTACTTCTAATTTTTTTTTTCTCCCTCTGATGCCTACTTTGAATGGTGCACTCTTTCTGTAACAAACATACTCTTACAGTTTCGTAAAAATGTCACCCTTTTTAAGGAGAAATGAACAAAAAAATAAAATTAATATAATGTACAAAAAATTGAACTGAAAAAAAAAAAACATGTGCAAATAATAATTACACAACAAAATTCTATAATGCCATTATTTTTGTTAACTGAATTAATATAGTCTGCTACATTTTTTCTTTAATTCTAAGTCCTGCAGCTAAAATAGGGTCAAGAGATAAATTCAAAAATTAAATTAAATTAAATTAAAATGCCTCTGAATGGTACCAGGATTCAATGTCTATCAATATTTGCAATTGGTTTGTTGAATTTATTTGACTAAAAGAGTTGTTGATGGGTGCAAGAAAGTGAATATGAAAAGAGAAGATGAACGTGTGACGAAGCAATTAAATCTGATATTAAAATTTTTGTGAATTATATCTTATTCTTATAATTGTGCAGATATGAATGTGATCTTATTCACAAGTGCTGGTAAATTATCCACAAAATTTCCTACCTAACAGAAATATTCAGATTGAATCATCTTACAAACCTGCAAGGTGTTGAATCTCAGCTTGATCAACCGAATGGCTGCTTATGTAAGTCTCAATTTGATCAGCATATTCCTTATGCTTCAAGTGGATAATCTCCATCACCTCATGCAGATTTTTAGCCTCTTCTTTCATCATATCATCAATCTTAGACAGCTGGATAATGGCATCTGAGAACCCCAAATATATGACAATCAATGTGAAGTTCCTAAGAAAATACTATGTTGAAGATCTAAGTCACAAATAGGAGTGTTCACGGAGCGGATTTGGTGGATTGGATGTCAATCCATATCTGATCCATAATTTCGCACCTTATAAATTTTCAATCCAATCAAATCCAATCGATAGATTGGTGAAATTCCATCCAAATCCAATCCACATGTCTACGGATCGAATGCAGATTTGACTCAATTCATATCCAATCCATCATTTTGCAGATTAGTGTGTAGGTTAAAAATTTTTAATTCTATCAAATCCACGAACTAATTAAATAAAAGAAATAATATAAAAATAATTTTACTACTGATCGAATTCAAAGTTGATTAAAAGTTAAATAAATTAATTGTTTAAACAAAGCTAGAATAATACATTCAACATTTCAAAATATAACACACTGAAAAGAAAAAAATCTCATTCGTTTAGATCAATACATAAAAATTAACTGTTTAGGAAGCTATATTTACTTATTTAGTTATTTTTTATTTTTTATTTTTTTGGATAAGATATAATATAGTGTTCACGTAAGTATATTTTAACTTATTTTATTATTAGTAAGTAGTAATGCCGCATTTACAAGTTTAATTTTTTAATTAAATAAATATTCTTTATTTTTTTATGGATTCGTGGATTTTTATAGATTTATAGAAGTAAATTTATAGCCAGTGCACTGACTGTGGATTTTCAAATTTTCAATCAAATCCAATCCATCAATGTACAGATAGGATTTTTGCGGATCAGATGAATTGAACGGATCGGATTGGATTCTAAACACCCCCAGTCACAGACGACTAACCTAATCATAAGAAACATAAATGATGAATACAAAATAACAATTGGACCAGACAATCAAGATTTTCTGACCTTCTGCAGATAGCTTTTCATGGAAAGCCTCAGCTATGCTCTTAGTTTTCATTCTCTGAGCATCAATGACTTCTTCAATAAATTTCATCAACTCCCTAGCAGATGAGTGACGTGAGGCAATGGCCTCTTCAACATATTGGAGTATTCCATCTTTGCTACTGCTCTCAATGGAATTCACTTGAAGTAGTCTACAGAGAAACATATCCTCTGGAGGACAAGATGGAATTGAATCTACAGAATACAACAAGTCAATATAGTTAAATCTATCGTGAAACTAGGGTTTAGTAATACAGAAGAATAAACAACCAAAAAACCAATCTTTTTGTAGACAATAAACTGCTAAAAGACCTCGTGTCTGGTTTTCAGAATCCAACTTTTGTAAAACATTTGATCCTCCCCCAGCCCGTACTCCAAGCAGGATCAAATCATCGACAAACTACAAGGACAACATAGCAAAATTTCCCATCAGACAATCCAAACTACAGCTGATAGAGAGACCAGAAAAGAGTGCAGTATATAAAAAGTAAAAAGGAAATAAGGGAATTTCACAGTTCACCAGATTCCAAAGTTGGTTCACTGTGATCAACATTTCATCATATGAAGTTTGCTTCTCTTGTAATTCTTTAATTTTGGCTTCAAGACTCTGCAACTCATGCTTCTGAGAATCTAGTTGCTGCACTAGTTTCTGATTCTGGTATTGGAGAACCGCTGCATCAACCTGGACAAAAGAAAAAAAAAATTTATGATATTCTCTTTAACTTCATGTCAACCGGAGTGACAAAGAAAACCATGTCAATTATTTAAAAAAGCAAATCGACGACTTCACATTACATCATGATTATCTGCACTTACCAACTAGTATTTCAAACTTGTAGTCATCTACCAGATAACAGAAACCCACCTACCCGGTGAGTGTCTGTGCAGAAGCATTTGTTTCACGTTTCTGCTTGAGTGGCAAAGTCCCCATGCTTTTGCTTACCACTCATCAGCAAGACCAAATTGTTATTTTGATCTTTCACTAGATTTTAAAAAATAAGAAGCTTGCTCCAGCATCCAGTATAAATGGAAACAATTTTTTTCCAATTAAGTATACAGCCCTATTTCCGCATTAACTACAACTATTCAATAGTATTTTTAAACATTTTACTATATATATATATACGTCTGTGTGTGCGTGTGTATATTGTTAATCATGAGCAACATTACCATCTGAAAATTTCATTACTCACCACTTCAACTCAATTCATGAGGTGCTACATAATCACACTACGTGCACAAACATGTTCCTTAACCTAACAACACAATAACACCGTGTGCGCAAGTGTACTCCACAAATGAGTATTACAATTACACCATGAGCGCATGCGCGCTCCATAACACAACCATAGAGTGCAGTACGCACGTGATGTGATTTTATTGCCGCTTTATGGAGCACACGTGGTGGGATTGTGTTGCCTATTTTATGGAGTACCAACACAAACAACACGTGTGCAAATGTGTTCCATCCATAAAGTATCAACGTCTCCCGCCAAAATATATCTCTACAGTAATCGTAAATAACCACAAATATTCCATAAAGTATCAACGTCTCCCGCCAAAATATATCTCTACAGTAATCGTAAATAACCACAAATATTATTCAATTTTCCACAAATGAAAATACTAAAATTTCGCTATGTCCAAAAATGCACACAATTCAATTCAATTCCATTCAGTTATCTATGCAACCAAGCATAGCAAACACTATAAGAATAGACACTTAAATCAAAGAGAGGTGAGAGAACATACAGATTTGTTACTGGAAGGGGAACTAGGGGTATTACGAGCCATGGTTGGAGACAAAGAGTGAGAGTGAGAATTCAAGTTCAAGTGCGGCTTCTTCTTCTCTGGCTCTTTCAATTCTTCTTCGTTTTCCATTTACTCATTTACAGACCTCTGCAATTCAAAACCCTAAAATCAAAGACACCGTGTGTGAGCTCTCTCTAATTGGATAAAATCGAGCAAAGTTTAGTCCAGATTTTGAATTCTAAAGCGTTTCCGATATTAAAAGACAAAATCGCCCTCAATAATTCAATTTTTTCTCAACTCGAATGGCATGTTTTTAGCATTTCGAAATCGGAGGCTTACATGATCGGGGAGTATCGAAGGAACTAACCGTTCGTTTGACGGCGACGTCTTGGTAACGGCTGCTGCGGCCTTGTTTCGGTTCGCGGCAAATAAATGGATTTTTTTTTTTTTAATTCTTCGTCAATTGCAAGAGAGGAACAGTGAGAGTGAAAGCGACAAGTGTTGTTGAAAAGGCGTTGGTTTTATATTGAACTAAAACGACGTTGTTCTGAGTAGCGGTTCCGGTAATGGAAATATGAAATGTTTAAATGGGGCCCATATCACTTTGGGTTTCATTTTTAAGTTGGGCTCAAAATCAGGTCGGTGGTGGCAAAGGCTTAGATTGATGATACACCCTTTCTCATTTCTTAATACACCCAAGAAAGTTAGCACAACCCTAGATTGCCGTGTATGCAATGACGAACATCGAGAAAGTTATATAAAGGACTCGAGATTGACTTTCAAACACATGCAAATAGAGGGTTCATTCATTTAATTCATGGCTATTGCATGTGAGTGCTTCCATGGCATTGTTCAACCAATCCGACGGCAAATCACTTGGGCTAAGCCCAAGTGGCTAGAGCCACTCCCTCACAAATGTGAGGGAAGTGGTTCGAGTATCCGCAAATGCATTACAGGAGTTTAATTTAAATGTCCTTTCTTGGAACTTCAGAACTTGAGTGAAGGTAGTTTTTCTCACAAAATAGGAGTTTGATGGCCCTCAAATATTTGAGAGGGTTAAAAATCTGAGCGGTGTCATATTAATATTAATGTCAATAGGTCTCAATATATATATATATATATATATGATTGTACATATCAGTTATATTCTCATGTAATATGAGTTGTAATTTAAATTATAATTTGAGCAATAATCTCATGTTATTAAAAAAAAAAAAAACCAATCCGACGGCCATTGTGCCATTTATTAATTAATACAGCAACACTAATAATATTATTATTATGTCATGTGTCGTTGACTGTCTTTTAGATTACTTTTCAGGAGTTGACCGGAGAGAAGGAGGGAGAGGAGAGGAATTCAATTGCCGCAAATTGAAGAATTTGGCTTGAAGTTTCCTCTTATGTTGAGTGAGGAAATCGAATTCTACCACTGGAGGAGAGGTAAATTACCATATTTATCCCTCAAATATCGTGTCCTATTGTCCACATCTTAAACTTCTTATCCTTTGCTAATCATTTGCACTTGGTTATTTTATTTGCCGTTACCATTTGCCAGGATAAGAGAGATAAAAATAGAAACTTCATATTTTCACTTAATTAATTAACAAATTCATCATTAAAAAAAGACAAACAAAAGGCAATAACATCAAATGAGGAAGGTGAAAGTGAAGATGGAGTCAATATTCTCTTCAAATATTTAGTTAATTTAACATTGACGTCCGAATGAATGTTATCTATATTATACTACATTTTTATTTTTAAATTGTAAACATAAAGATTAAAGAAAATCAAATCATTTTTTTTCTTTCAATTACTAGCTGCTTTATTTATTTATAACTTTGTTTGTTTATATTTATATTTTATGTTTTTCTAGAAAAATTCTCGAATTTGGTAAACGATACAAATTTGTATATATTTTTTCTTTTTTAAAAATTTGACTTAATAACAATTATTGAAATTTTAACGCAAAGGATAAACTTATTCAAATAATAAATAATCCATCCCTCTCCCTTAGAATTTCATGGCAAACAAAATAATGTAAATTTTAATTGTCTCTCCCCTCTCCTCTTTTCCTCTCCTGTCCTTTCTTTTCCACTCCTCTCCTCTTTTCAAAGTAAACACCACCAATTAAGTCAATATATAAATGTAATCATCCTGTATATTTCTAGAAAGAAGCTTCACATTTTGTCTTTTCAGAATATTCCAAAATTTGCTGTCTTAAAACATCTATTTGAGATTATGATGTATATCTAATAAAGTATTTTTAGAACAATCTATTTAGTTCATGAAATGTAAATATATTTGATCGATCGACTTGATTGTTCTTGTTCGTCATTGATAAATGGTGTTTTTTTTTTTCCTTTTCAGTGCTCACACTCAATTGAATTTAATTGTTCATTTTTCTTCTCAAGGAAGGGATGATAAACATTTTTTTTTTCTTAGCACATAAGTTTTTATACGAACCATTACTTAGCATTGAGCAATTTACTAATTGGATTCCACACGATATGGTAGTATTCATTGAGCAATTTACCAATTGGCTTCCACACAATATGGTAGTATTTGATCGATTGATTTGATTGTTCTTGTTCGTTAGTGATAACGGTGTTTTATTTTTTATTTTTTCCTTTTCAATGCCCGCACTCAATTGAATTTGATTGTTCTTTTTTACTTCTAACAAAGAAATGACTCTCAATTTGTTTCTTTTTATTTTTCTTAGTAGATAAGTTTCTTAAGAACCATTATTACTTAGCATTGAGCAACTTCCCAATTTGCTTCCACACGTTATGGCAGTACAGATTCGTTTTCAGTTTAAAGCAGGGCCAGATTTGGGATTCCAACTCTTTCAAGCCAATCCAATGCATATAAATTATGGAAGAAGTGTACAAAGACTAGAATAGAGATTTTAAACCTAAATTATCATATTTTATTTAAAAATTATGTAACATTTTGCTGAAACTTTACAATATAAAGTTATGCTTGCAACAAGACGATTATCCTAGCTTGCAAGAAACCTAATACGCTACATATATAATTTAGCCTCCCCCAATAAATAAATAAATAAATAAAGGTGAAGCGTGGGTAACAAGTTGTACAAATATGAAGTGTATATTGAGCCTATCGAAATCATATTAAATGAGATAAGAGTCCGCATCAAATTACAAAGATGATTAGATATTGTGATTGAAAATTGCTGGCAGAATGCGATATCAAATTGTAGTCAATTTTAATTAATTAATTAGCCAATAAGCAGATGAATTATTAATATGTAATCGCACGTTAATTTTGCCACGCAAAATTAATGACCAACCTATATGTACAAAGAGTGCCACTTCAAGAATTCTCCTATCTAAGATATAAAAAAAAAAAAAAAATGAACTCGTGTATATATAAATATTTATGCAAGTACGTAGTTCCAATTCCATAATTTCTTAATTAACTTGATTGATACCCTTAAAATCTATCTTACTTCACATAAAAGTTTGTCAATTATACATATCGACACATTTAAATGACGAATACATCCCAACAAACGTGTCACACATCTAAAAAAGAATAATTAGGTCGTTTTCGTAATTGGTAACGTAACTCAAATTAATGCCAACTGATCTAAGTGTTTGTTGGTCTAATTGTTTCATCATTTGTATCAAATGACTCAAAGCTCATTAGCACATGATATGTATAATATAATTTAATTCCTTCCTCCTTGTGTCCTCACTGCATACGCAACAAAGCAAAAAAAAAAAAAACAACAAGAAAACAAACAAAAGGCAACAAATTAAACAAGCAAAAGAAAGAAATATTTTAGTGAATGCAATGTTCAAATTTGGATGTATTAATTAATTCACAATTATCGCTGCATGTGCAAAGCATGGAAGCACAAACACGCACAACAATGGGCAATGGATTGCGTGAAAGGATGTAATCTAATTATTATTGAATTAGAAAAGCAACAAGCAATTATTCAAAGATCGCTGCATAAAGTAGTGTAGATGCCCATTTTCAACAATGAGCAATGCAACAAGCAATTGTAGGAGATTGAGATTGTCAGAGCACTAGTATATTGTTTAAGAAAAAAAATCTATTTTATGGATTTAAAGTGCCTTTAAGAAAAAAAACTTAAAAGTAAATAAAATAAAATAATAATAATATAATAGCTAATGGGCCCTTTAGGATTAGACGCACGTTTATGTCAAAATTGGCCTAACTAGAAAAGAGGGGAGAAACTTTTTCAAATTAGTCCGTCGATTTTTAACATAAGTAGGGATAGGAGTCTGAGTTTGAATAAGAGTATGTATTAATTAATTTAATAATTAATTACCTACCCATCTTCTATAATTTATCTTAATCTCAAGTTTTGCTTCCGTTGATCCACCTAAATACTTTTGACAACTGAATCCAACGGTTAATTTCAATGGATGATTGACATCAACTTTGGTACCGTATGATGATAATACCATTAGAGGGATAAATTATTAAACTTTACTTCATTGTCAATTTAGTATTTTATCTTATGTCAACATCCCTATCTATTGATAAAGGTGAGGGCAACATAATTTAACTAATTATTTATCTAATTTTGTTTGTCTATTTTATATGCATTGTAAATAACTAATTTTTTTTTTTGACGCAAATAATTACTTAGTGAGATGAAATTCAAATGGGTCGGGATCAATTGAAATGGTTTTGCGGCTGTGAAGGCAGTCAATGTAATTGTTCATTGTTTTTCTTGGTAGTATTTTATTGACTAAGCCTCATCCTTGAGAGAGAGTTGAGATTCTATCACCTTCATATGGCCTACTTCAAATATCTGTCATCCAAATTTTGTGGTCCTTATAGCTTTGCTCTAGCTTTTTCAATAATCAACACCCAAGCAGAGCATTGTTATTTCAACCATAATCCAACATATTAGAATAAGTTTATTATTAATATGAATATTGTTGTTATTATTTGTATTTGTATTATTGTAATAATTAGTATTTACAATATTAAGCAGTATAATTAATGAGTTATGGGCAGTCCAGCAGCCAATGTCATTTTCAAAGCCGATGTTGCGTCGGCCATATTTTGATTTGAGGTTAAGGCAAGTTGGCAAAACTACAGCAGCCACCTTTAATTTGTTCTGCATGTACAAGGATGTTGGTTTTGTAGGGGAAAAAAAAGAGGGGGGGGGGGGGGGGAAGCTCAAAATTCAGTTTATATTTTACCCAATTGCCATAGTTAATTAGAATTAGTTTTAATTCGGCCAATTAAACATAATCTCAAGTCTAAACAACATATCAAAGTGGTGGCTGTATCTAGGAGACGATAAAATATTAGAAAAAATATTTGAATCAAATCAAATAGAGATCTTCTGCAAGAAGTTGGTATTGAGAGGTACAATTAAAAAATATAAAGTAAAAGAACTTGTAACTTTTTTCTATACAAACAAACAGATATGAACTCCAACACTCAATGAAAACCAAGAGCAAAGCCATGGGCTTTCTTTAAGCCAACACTATTGAAGGCTTAAATATTAAACTAAGTGGGATTCCACCAACTCTAATTAATTTTGTACACACACCTAATTAACAATCAAATATATTCGAATGGATTCTAGCTACTTTATCTTTTGTGTATATTATCTCTCATATTTACCTCTCCATGTCAACAGATGCAAAGACTTTTTTTCCCATGGCAATAAAACTCTTGGACTCATCAAGTTTGTGTTCCTTTTGTGACTCGACATCATCTGAATCTTCATCTTCCTCTCTAGTCAATGATGAGTACTCAACCTTTTGATCACCATAAAATTTGTCCAAAACCAAGTACAAAGAGACTGAAAATATGGTGACACCGATCAAGAACCAGCTGAATTGAAGATTGACCAATGATTTTGCTCTATGTAAAGCTTCAGCTCCATGGCATCTGACCACTTGGTGACCTTCTTCACTGTTGATGAAGCAGCCTTTAGGTATAAGTGACGGGGTCCAAAGCATGTATCCCATGAGTATAAACCAAGCACCTTGAAAGAAAATACTTGCTGACCTAACAAAGCTGACCAAGAAGCTTTTTGGGTAACCAATCCCCAGAAGGGTTGTAATTAAAGAAACAAGAACGACAATTTGCAAAAGCAAGTGGTATTGGCCTTCAACACCCATATGATCAGCCGAGTGAAGGTGGAAAAGAAGAAACTGTTGCCCAAAGGCTATGGCTCCAAGAAATTGAGTTAGGCCATATTGGAGCTTGGAGCAAGTTTTGTCCAGAACAATAGAAAGAGCTGCGTAAATGAAGAAAGTGAGTGAAATTGTTGCATGCTCAAAGTTGTGAAGATGGTTTGGTGGAATTGTTCCATCTGTGTCAAAGGGTTGATGCTTTTCGGGCCCGATGACAAGCTCCATAGCCATGGATAAGAAGCTTCCTAACATGATCATGTAAAGCTCCAAGTACTTTATTCTTGAGGTGGGGAACCATGGAGCTGATGTGTAGGAATTTGGGCGAAGAGAATGAAGCTTGATATGGTTCAAAAGGTGCCATAACCCAAGTGCCAAGAAGGCAAAGCCAGGTGCCACATGACCGACTAAAGTGCCCATAATGTTTTAATTGAGGGGGGCTCTATTGGTATATGTTTTTGCGGGAGCCAAACAAGGGAGAGGAATTGTGAGCCAAAATTGTGAGGGAAGTTGGGGTTTTAAGGGGGCTTGGATGTTGAAACATGCCAAGGACCTAAGATGTCTAGAGGCTTCTATAAGGTTTTGAATGTTTGAACGTGACTGCTGGCTGGCTTGAACAATAAGATTATTGTCATTAGCAGAAGTTGACCAATAAAACCCATTAGCACTGAAAGAGATTTGTGCCTTTTGTGTAGCTTGTTTTTCTAGAAACATTGGAGAATTCATATTCAACTTTTAAATTACACAAGCTTTGTGTGTATAATCACAGAATTGCCCTTTTGATTAAATTATAAAATCAAAAATGGTACTTATTCTCATGGCTGCTGTGAATTTATTTATTACAGGCATGTGCTCATGTGCTGCATGCAACTGCTAGATCTTCTAATGAAAGTTGGGGCCATTTTGAAGCGAATATACCTGTCATCAAGTCACTATATTTATAATTATACGCTGCTTAGTTGGTAATCCACTAAATTATACATTTTAATTATGACGATAAGCTTTATTTCCATTAATGAAGTTTTGCTTTTACAGTTGCAGTATAGTGTAATCTGGAATAATTCTGGATGCTAACAAATGTGTATTGTTTCTGGAATATAAGATAAGGTCATTATATTAGGTTTGATTAATTTGATATTGCTTCAACACATTTTTCTAAGTAGCATCCAGAAACTGTTTTTTTTTTTTTTTTTTTTGCCATTGATAGCAACAACCCTTAATCCTCCATTGTCTTTCTTTTAAGAATTGAGTGGGAATTATCAATTTTTAATTTATATTGAATTTTTGCTCGAGGAAAAAAAAAGCTATTAATAGATGTCGATTTTTGACCAATGCAAAAAAAATTTATGATTCAACCTAGCTCTGATGCCTTTACGTAGTCAAATAATCTTAGTAATAAAATTGTTAACTCTTAAGGAAAAATTACACAGGTTAATTAGTAGCATTTTTTTTTAGAGAAAGAAAGAAATTAAACCTAATACTATGAGTGCTTAGTTAATGGTACATACAAAAGAACAGGAAATGTATAATAGTTTTTTTTTTCTTTTTAATAATGATGATATATCTTTTCAAAATGACAAAGACCTGTATTTTTAATTTTTATATGTTTGCTCATTTGTAAACATAAAAATGATGTTCTCCGGTTGCGACGGCTACGGCATTGAGAATTTTAAATATTAAGAGAAGTGATTACATTACTAATCCTCATTAATTCACTAGCTTTATTATTTTAATGGATAAAGTCAACTGCGATTGAAAACCCATTTTTGCATTCAAATTTGCACTTTCCTTCACGCAATTTTTTCCCCATCAGCAATTTAATTTAATTTAATTTTTTTTTTTTTGGTTTAGAATAGTGCTGGGTTCTCAAGTAGTGGGTCAATATTTGGTTCTATTGATAACAATGAAAAAAGTAATAAACTTGAAGAGGCCAAACGTGAATTGTCCATAAAAAAAACGCATAAAATTTTCAACTCAATATTTTTCTTCTTCCGAAAGTATTTTTCGACCTGAGGTGATCACCCAACCCTCTACATAATTATGCTAGAGATCCCAAATATAATTTAAGATATGAACTCTTTATTAATTTATTTTATACAAATTAATGTGATAATCTCTTAATCGATATAATTGATTTTTATTATTTTACATTTTCATCCAACTAAAAAAATTATACTACACCAATTTATGCAAAATAAATTCACATAGAAAATTCATAATATTATCACCACTCTTCTTGAAGTATACTTTAGAACTCCAGCCTTGTTATTGTTTTCTTTTTCAACATACAAGTCAAAATTTTCTTTTTCTTTTTTGGGTTCATTTCTTATTTCTAATTCAATATTTATTTTGCATTCTGCGATTGCCCATATTTGAACAACATTTGATCCTTATCTTCTAACCTCATAATTAGATAAAATTTTAGAATCTTCATTAATTGTTTGACAAGTAAACCTGTAGAAAAATGTTACCTCATCGATTACATAACATATGGCTATCCAGTAGCCAACCAAGACCAGCACACGTGTTATCTGAAAAGATTTTATGAACACGTCACGTTCTCAATTATGTAATGTTATTTTTGCTTGTGAAATACCGGTGTGAAATTTCCATGAATACGCTTGATTATGTGGTAGTACACTATAATATGATAATTTTTATTGAGTAGTTTTATATATTTCAAAATTTTTAACTTAAAAAATTATCATAAATAATATGATATTTATCAATTAATTGATAAGATAATGCAATTAATTCATTAGAAGTTTGTAAATAATTATCAACCATTTAATAAATGGCACATCGTTTAGGGTAAAATTCAGGATAAAAATTTAGAATGTATATTATTACTTATTTTTTATTTAGAAAATATAACTTTTAGACGAAGTTCAAGCAACTTTTCTTAAAATGAATTATATATTAAGTGTCACATCATTTGAGATATAAATTTTATATCCTAACTTTATAAGTATATCATTGGTAACTAAAAAAATGGATGATTAACACATCAAATTCAAGCAACTTTACTTAGTGCCTGTTTGGTATGACTTATTTAATGAAAATAAATGCTTATTTAATCTCATAAACTCTTATCATAATTTTTGTTGATATTTGGTTGTTTTTCTAATAGAGCTTTTGAAGGTTAAATAAGATATTTTACCTCTACTAGCAAAAGTTTAAATTTTAAACTTTTAGAAGTAAAGGTTGAAAATCTTTTTTTAAATGTCAAAATACCTAAAATATCATCTATTTATTTAACAATCTTATTTATTATTTTCATAATATAATTTAAAAAACTTGCCTATTAAAGTAATTTCATAAATTTTTAATAAAAGATCTTATTGACAACCAAACAACTAATTTTTTTTAGTAAAAACTCTATTTACAAAAGGTCTAATAATAAAAGCTCTACTTAAATAAGATTTATTTGAAAAGTTGTACCAAACAGAACCTTGGAATGAATTATATATTAAGTGACATATCATTTGAGATACAAAATTTTATCTTAACTTTAGAAGTATATCATTAGTGACTATAAAAATGGATGAATGACACATAAAGTTATCATATCATTTGGAATACAAACTTTATTTATCAACTTTATAAGCACACTATTATTCTTTATAAGATGTAAACTTCTAAATAGTTAGAATTGATTGTGTTTACTATAATGGAAATGAAACTCTAATTTCTTATAGCCGAGTTATTTTCAAATAATTTCTTTTACGAGATTTTTTTAAAAATTAGAAATCATTAACCATATTAAAATTAAATTAGAATTCAGTGCTGAGTTGAGTTTTTGTTGAGTACTAAATCATTGATCATTTTTTTTTTATTTTACTTTTCAAATAACCACTAATTTAGTGTTCAGCAAAAAAATAACATAGACAAAAAAGATAGACATTAATGTAATGTAATTTAATATGTAGTATATTAACATATATACTTTTTTTTTAAAACTTATCGTTAATATAATAAGGAATCACTGATTGAAAACTCATGTTACACACATATATGTATATTATCAGGCAAAGGAATCCACACTAATAAAATATGAGATCGACTTTTACGATATTATGAATATACTTTACAATGTTCTAAATTTAGGTTACAAGAATTTTTTTTTATAAGGAATTTTTTTGTTAATTAGATAACATAGTCGATTAATATACACTGCTCTGATGATAATGAAACATGTGTAACTGTGGGGCTTAATATTGGGGGCATCGTGATTAGTTATTATTCCATTCGACATTCATATCGATGTATGATTGTGAACAAACCAAAAAAGATTGATTAACTTAATTAGATCCGATGAATTGAGTGAAAGTGCTTTGATTGAAGAAAAAAAAAAAAAACATTGCGATTAAAAAGCCTTCCAAAAAGTAAACGAACGTGTCTTTTTCAAAAAAGCATTCATCAATTATTATTATTCTTTTTTTTTTCAAAAAAGTACATCGAACAAAATAATATTAGTAAGATTTATCTTTTAAATATCGAAAATCCAATCAATTTATATAAATTGCCTTGTAAAGACTAAAGAGGTTCTTCGTTGTCAACAAAGCAGAGAACCCCGGAAAAAGTTAGAATTGACAAAACCTAATATCAATGCAATTGAAATCTTAAAGAAACATTTAGGGTTGTTATCAACTCGTTTCAATTTGTCGATGATGAAGCCTTTCTAATTAATAAAGAGCGTGGAGCATCGTCAGCTTGGTGACTGGGCCCAAACATTGTTTTCGGGGAAGCCCAGGGCTTGAAAAGCCCAAGCCAAACTTTATTTTTCGGGGACCAGGCCTTGAAAAGCCCATCACATAATTGGGCGACCGTGTATTCTGTATAGTAGAGTTTTCCAATTTCAACTTATACCTTAGATTTTTTTTTTTTTTTTTTAAGAGTAAGTTCAAAAGTTTCATCTTTCTCAAAAAAATTTTAATCGAAATGAGACAACAAAATGCTCACATTCTTTCGATTATCATTCTTGAAATGGTCCAGCTACGTTACCCTTGAGGTTTGGTGCCCCATTTTCTTTCTTTTTCAAATTCACCCTTAGATGTAACCCAAGGGTTGTATAATGGCTCAGATGTGATTTTAGGTTATTAACATTAAAAGCCCTTCTTGTTCATACAGAATAAGAAAAATAAAAATTTTAAAATTATGACATATAAGTCCATAATATTCTAATTTTTTTTTATACTATTGAACTAGATTTCCAATTAAATAACTTATTCTTACATTTATTAATATATATTTCAATTAATAAATTTAATTATTCATTAAAAAATTAGCTAATTTATTATATAGTTAAACTATGTATATTATTTATGAACTATAATTAATGATAAATATAAATATGATTTTTTTTTAAATTTTAACATAATGTCAACCAATTTCCTCTCAACCATGTGACCAAGGTTCAAACCCCATAACATTTTTTATTCCAACACAAGAGATTTTACTATCTCAAGTAAATGTAATGTACAAAATACGGAAATAAATTTAATTTGATATTCTATGTAGTTAATTTTGTTTTGTAACATAAGATTTATTTAACATGCTATCAATTATTTAACTATGTAATAAAGTGTTAGTTTATGAATTTGTAAAATAATTTTTATTTGTTTGAACAATGAGTTTGTATTTTTGGTTGAGTTTTTGTCCTTAAATAAAAAGAATAAATTTAATTGCACACTTAAATAAATTGATATTTGTTACTCCACCCCAACCGTTTAAATAGTCATCAACACACATCCATACGGTTGAAATTTTTCATTAACTTAACTGAGAGAATGTTAAATTCTAAACAATTACTTTATTTGAAATAATTTAAATATTTCCTTAGTAAAAATAAACTAAAAAATAAGTATTTTCTATTTATTCTCTCTTCCTAACATCGCACATGCACAACAATAAAGATGGCAATTCAGCACATTTCTATCAATTAAAATATAAGTAAATTAGTATAATTAATTGAATAATTAATCATGTTATAAACAGGTTTCAAATTAAGAGTTTTACAAAGCAAGCAATTGTCTTTATTTCCTATTAAAGCTATTGTGCCTCAAATTCAATCACACAATCCAAAAAACTTTTCTTCCAATTTATTGGTGTTTGTGTGTATAAAGAGAATAAGTGCTTGAATTTATAGGTGCTTGAATTCTAAACAAATCGTTGGGGGATTTTGAGTGCAAGGAACCAGTTTATTTTTAAGCTGAAGAAGGAAGAACCCCAGATTGTGCTGGTGATTATTGCTTAAGAATATAAAACTAATTAGATTTTAACTATATATTACTATATATTCACGCATGTTAGAAAATTATGGTGTAAACTTATGAAGAATTAAACACTGATTAGCCCAGTATTGAACCTAAATCCATGAGTTGTATGATATGTGGGCGGATGACGTTCCTGTTATAGTATGAGAAGGTCCTTAGGCCCAAAGGCGGAGCTACCTAATTTCTATGTAGGTTCAAGCAAAATCACCCTTTTTTTTTTGGTAAATATTTAAAATATCATATAAAACAATAAAAATTTAGAACCACATTAATGATCAAGCAACCTCCAACTACGAAAACTTTTACCTTCTACTTTATTGTTTTATCTTTAATTTACACAAAAATAAATTATTCAATTTGTTTCTCTTTCATAAAATATTTTAATTAGCTGTTAAGAAATCCAAGATCCAATGGCATCAAGTGATGTTCAGGACATGGAAAAGAGCTTAGCAATATCAAAATTGATTATTTTATTAAAACTTATAAAATATTTTTTAAAATTTATTGGACATTAAAGAAATATCCAAGGACTAATCTTTCTTCTTCTTCTTCTTCTTATTATTATTATTATTATTATTATTATTATTAGTTTTTAACGTGAATGATTCCGTTTGGAATAGAATTTTATTTAAATATAAAAAGGAACAACAAAATGAGATAACATTTTAGAGAAACATAATGAACCATACTCTTAATCAATAATGTTTGAAATCTCAATATTTAATTCATAACTTGAATCTTAATATTATGAATCATTCATTTATTAGACGATGAATGTAATTATTCATTATTTATTTTATTATCTAATAAATAAATACATGTAAATTAAGAGTTAAGTTAGGACTAAAAAGCTGAGATCCCTAACATTACTCACTTTTAAATGAAATCAGTAAATCACCCTTGCAGTTATTATTATGATCCTCAAACAAGAAATACATATAAACGCGAACAATCCAAGTCTTCATGTAAACTTGGCAGCTGCAAGAAAGAGAGGATTCTTCTTGTGCTGGGTAAATCCAGGCCTAACATCATAATCCAAGTCATCAATCTCCATTCCGCGCGGCATTGTCCAATCAAATTTGTAAAGAAGATTGGCAAGTGCAAGCTCCACAATCGGCATTGCTATGGGTAATCCTGCACAAATTCTTCTTCCGGCACCAAATGGGATAAATTCAAAGTTTTGCCCTCCCATATCAATATTAGAGCCCACAAATCTCTCAGGAATAAATTCGTCTGGTTTATCCCAAACTTGGCCGTCCCTTCCTATTGCCAGCACATTAACGAAAACCGTTGTCTTAGCTGGTATGTGATAACCATCGATAACGCACCTTTCTGTGGTTTCTCTTGGGAGGAATTGAGCCGCTGGTTGAAATCTCATTGTCTCTTTGACTACAGCCTTAAGATACTCTAATCTTGGAAGATCGTCTTCATCTACAAAGCCTTTATCTTTTACCACATATCTTACTTCTTTTTGAACCTTCTTCATTGCTTCAGGATTCTTCATTAGGTTGGTCATAGCCCATTCGAGAGTAACTTTAATTGTGTCCGTGGCAGCAATATTTTCCTGCTTGCAAAAAAATGAAAAAATAAAAACAAAAACAAAAATAAACACGTAAACATATACATCAGGAAAAATTAATTTTTTATCTAATTAGTAAAAGAAAAAACGCTGAGAGTTTAATTAAAAAAAAAAGAAAAAGATAAGAGGAGAGAAAAACCCAAATTAATTTGTTAGACCCCTACTTCATGATTCGTATACAGATTGTCAGATAATTAAAGTTCCTGGAAAACTCTGGCTGAGTACTGGGGACAGCTAAGAATTTAAATTAATTTTGAGTGAAAAAAACATAGTACCATGATCGTCGATTTGATACTATCAAACGTTTGATGATCGTCAGCAGATTTCATCTCACCAAGTAAAACATCAATTAAGTCCTCTTGCTCAGCAACTTTTGGTCGCTTTGGATCCAAATGATCCTCGATGAGTTGCTGATAAACTTTATCACAATCACTGAAATTATTTCTGAGGCGACGATTCCATCCTGTGAGACTGTCGAGCCAACATCCCACGAAAGGCAAACAATCTTTGAAAAAGACTCTCCCCACCATGGCCTGAGTCTCCGCAAAAACAGAATGGAGTCTACTTACAGCTGCCGTGCCTTCATCTTCGAACCTCTTGCCAAAACCAACTCGAAAAATAATATTACGTATAAGAGTCATCGCCATCTCGCTCAGGTTGATAGGTGCTTCCGATGAGACATAATCATCATCAGCAGCAGCAGGTGCTGCGCTTAATTTTGATATTTTTTCAATCATACGGAAAATCTCATCTGTTTGAACTTGACGAAATTGCTCAGTTCTATTAGCGCTAAGCATATGGGTGACAAATTTTTTTTTCATCTCTCTCCAGCTCTCATAATGTGGAGTCAGAGTGAGACCCAAGAAATTGTAAGATAACTTTTGCGTGCCACTCAAAACTGGCCTGCTAGAAAATTGAAGATCGTGAGTTTTGAAGGCCTCTTTAGCCAATTTTGCTGAAGAAATTACTATGGTTGGTCTAAAACCAAGACGCAGAGAAAAGATGGGACCATATTGTTTAGAAAGTTTCCAAAAACAAAATGCAAGGTTTGTGGCATCGAGCTGGTGTAGGTTACCGATTAGGGGGAGACCAGGAGGGCCAGGTGGAAGTTTAGCGCTAGTGTTTTTTCTGTGTTTTTGGAGAAGAAACAGTAGAAAGATGGGAAGACAAAAAAGGACCCCAAGAACAAGTAGAGCCATTCCTTGTTTCCTTAGCAAGTAGCTGGGTAGTCTTGTGCATACAACAACAACAGACCTATTCCTATTTATATATTATGATGCATGAGCGGATTAAAGCCTTCGCTGGATGAGATCGGTCACATGCCTCCTTTTGGGTTTCCATAATTTTTTATTCTTCATAGTTGTTCAATTACGACTGGTCTTTTATTTATTTATTGAAAGAATCTGAACAGGCTAGCTGTTAGTTGGATTTGCAAGTGTAGCTGATACTATCACTCTTTATTTTATTTTATTTTAGTTTTTTATTTTTCCTTTTCTTAGTTGTTCAAACTCAGAACTTAGTCCAATAGTGCTAAAAGAAAAGAATTGGGTGTCAACAATTGAATCTGCTTTCGAGGACCACCAGCTGCTTACACTAGTGAACTCTAAATCAATAATCAATACATGTAAGATTTGATGATAAATTATTGAACCAAGATTGTGACACGTGATTGTATTTATTATGGTAAAATTTATCAGTTAGTATTGTCCGCAAAGTTGAAATATTACTAATAATAATATTTTATTTTTTCTCTTAATTTTTGACCAACAGTATTAGGTAGCTAGTTGTGTGCATTACAGCAACACACCTCTGCCTATTTTTATAATATGATACCTGGGCGAACTAAAGTCATTGTAGGATGAGATGGGGCGCATGCCTCACTTTGAGTTTTAAAATTTTTTATTCTTCATATCAGTCTTCTTTTTCTTTTTATTTTATAAGCAAGCCTCGTGCAATGAGGAAACTTATTGAAGCATAAAAATTAAATAGAAGAGTGTAAATAAATTAAGAGGGGACATAGTGAATAGTAAGCCTACCCAATACCCGTTAGTCAGACAATTAAATCTAACAAAAACATGTGTATATACAAGCATTTATGAAAATAGCATGATATTAATTAATATTCAATATAGTCATGTTTCTTGTATGTGTACCAATAATGTATATCTGAAAGGATCAAAACGGGAGAGCAATCTCATTATAATGCTATAGCAATAATCACCTACGTTTAATTTATTGATCCTGTAAAATTAAGATGCGGTTACAAAGAAAGATAATATGTGGCCCTAGATTCATATTGATTGTTGTATAATATATGCCTTTCCACACTTCGATGATTAATTACTTATAGACAATCACAGCCGGGCAGAAAGTTACTTTAATACCTTAAATCATGATATTCTCTCAAATGTATAATATTTGCCTTTCCACAGTTCGATGATTAATCTCGTGGACGGTTCTCACAATATTTAATTGTTTTCAAAACCCAAAATGTGGCATGTGCTGCATGTCAACCTACAATGTCGTCCTATAAGACAAAAAACGTTAATTAATGCAGCAGTATAATAATGAGATAGTCTGTGCGAAATGAAAATGAATTTTTTAAAATTATTAGATACGTATTCAGAATAATAAAGTTTTCACAAGAACTTTTAAGTGTAAATAATTCCACCTAAATTAAAATCCTTGTATATTCAAATTAAACAAGTTATCACGTATTTGTTTAAACGTATTGGAGTTAAACAAGGCAGGGAATTATTAATATCCAATCAGCACTAGATTACAAGTCTTTATGATGTTTTCCACACCTGACAAGGAAATATTATTTATATTTAATTTTTATCATTAATTTTTAATGTAGGACAAATCTTCAATTTTTGTAATCATCATTTGTAACTTAAATATTTGGCCTAAAATTTCATCTATCGAAACCACCGAAATTAATAGAATCCAATTAAAAATTGAGAGATAGCACATCGCCCATCAATTGTGTTTGGTTGATGACCCATCGCATAGATTAAGAGATGGGCCATTCCCAGCCATTGCCAACAAAAACAAAAAAATGAGTGGTGCTATTGGCACACCTGCATTATCTCGGCTCCGGTCCCCCTCACTCTCTCTGCTTCGATCTTCCTCACTCTCTCGGCTCCGTTGTCTTCATTCTCTCGATTAATTCTAACCCCCAACACAATCGGCTTAATTGATTAAAGATTAATTTGTACTTAAAGATGCAGACTGCTTAATTGTTAAAGATTAATTAATATGTTTTTGAGGCCTCATAGATTTTGAATGGTTATTGTTCTTGTTAAGGATATCATGGTCTTCAAATTATTTTACAGAGCATATATTAATTTGGTGATTAATGTTGATTGCTTTGCTTATGGTTGCTTGAATTGCGAATGAATTCTCGTTGTTAGGAAAATAATGCAATCTTTATATTAAGCATTTCTTTGTTGCTCAACTTGTCATGCCTTAATGAAAATCTAAAACAATCAAACTTGGAGAGATAGCAATAATGTCATGCTATAACAAATAATCAGAGTTTTTTTTTTTGATCTAACATGTAATATTTTTACAGAATTTAGGGCCAACACCACCATCTTTTACAGGATCAATCAATTAAATGTAGGTGATTATTGCTATAGCATTATAATGAGATTGCTCTCCCATTTTGATCCTTTTAGATTTTCATTATTGGTACACATACAAGAAACATGACTATATTGAATATTAATTACTATCATGCTATTTTCATAAATGCTTGTATATACACATGTTTTTGTTAGATTTAGTTGTCTTACTAACGGGTATTGGGTAGGCTTACTATTCACTATGTCTCCACTTAATTTATTTACACTCTTCTATTTAATTTTTATGCTTCAATAATTTTCCTCATTGCACGATGTTTGCTTATAAAAGATAAAGAAAAAGAAGACTGATAGGAACTATTATGAAGAATAAAAAAGTTTTAAAACTCAAAATAAGGCATGTGCCCCATCTCATCCTACAATGACTTTAGTTCGCTCAGGTATCATATTATAAAAATAGGCAGAGGTGTGTTGCTGTAATGCACACAACTAGCTACCTAATACTGTTGGTCAAAAATTAAGAGAAAAAAATAAAATATTATTATTAGTAATATTAGGACAATACTAACTGATAAATTTTACCATAATAAATACAATCACGTGTCACAATCTTGGTATCAATAATTTATCATCAAATCTTACATGTATTGATTATTGATTTAGAGTTCAATAGTGTAAGCAGCTGGTGGTCCTCGAAAGCAGATTCAATTGTTGACACCCAATTCTTTTCTTTTATCACTATTGGACTAAGTTTTGAGTTTGAACAACTTAGAAAAGGAAAAATAAAAAACTAAAAAAAAAAAAAATAAGAGTGATAGTATCAGCTACACTTGCAAATCCAACTAACAGCTAGCCTGTTCAGATTCGCTCAATAAATAAATAAAAGACCAGTCGTAATTTAACAACTATGAAGAATAAAAAATTATCGAAACGCAAAAAGAGGCATGTGCCCGATCTCATCAGCGAAGGCTTTAATCCGCCCATGCATCATAAAATATAAATAGGAATAGGTTTGTTGTTGTTGTATGCATAAGACTACCCAGCCACTTGCTAAGGAAACAAGGAATGGCTCTACTTGTTCTTGTGATCCTTTTTTGTCTTCCCATCTTTCTGTTGTTTCTTCTTCAAAAACACAGAAAATAATAATTGTTGGCCAGAAAGAAGTTTATCTCCTTAAACGTATAAAGGAATATGATATTATGCTGCATTAAAGTTATGTCTTGGACAGTAATAATAATAATTGGTGGCCATCACGAAATAATAAATAAATAATAAATAAAACAAGCTTTCCAACAAAAGCAAGTGCTTTTTATCACTGAACTCACTAGTGGTTTCAATCATATTAAAAGGGCTATAGTATTTTATTTTCCTAATTTCAAGCATTACTATACACATTAGCCTCCCACATTATTATATGTCCTCCCCCCACATTGCATTCATCTCAATCGTCCACTATCTTAGTTTCTTGGCCCCCCATCCACCATAATCGGTAACCTACACCAGTTCGATGCCACAAACCTTGCATTTTGTTTATGGAAACTTTCCAAACAATATGGTCCCATCTTTTCTCTGCGTCTTGGTCTTAGACCAGCCATAGTAATTTCTTCAGTAAAATTGGCTAAAGAGGCCTTCAAAACTCACGATCTTCAATTTTCTAGCAGGCCAGTTATGAGTGGCACGCAAAAGTTATCTTACAATTTCTTGGGTCTCACTTTGACTCCACATTATAATAGCTGGAGAGAGATGAAGAAAAAATTTGTCACCCATATGCTTAGCTCTAATAGGACCGAGCAATTTCGTCAAGTTCAAACAGATGAGATTTTCCGTATGATTGAAAAAATATCAAATTAAGCGCAACAGCTGCTGATGATTATGTCTCGTCGGAAGCACCTATCAACTCGAGTGAGATAGCGATGACTCTAATACGTAATATTGTTTTTAGAGTTGGTTTTGGCAAGAGGTTCGAAGATGAAGGCATGGCAGCTGTAAGTAGACTCCATTCTGTTTTTGCGGAGACTCAGGCCATGGTGGGAAGAATCTTTTTCAGATATTGTTTGGCTTTCGTGGGATGTTGGCTCGATAGTCTCACAGGATGGAATCGTCGCCTCAGAAATAATTTCAGTGATTGTGATAAAGTTTATCAGCAACTCATCGAGGACCATTTGGATCCAAAGTTGCTGAGCAAGAGGACTTAATTGATGTTTTACTTGCTGAGATGAAAACTGCTGATGATCATCAAACGTTAGATCATATCAAAGCAACGATCATGGTACCATGTTTTTTCACTCAAAATTAATTTAAATTCTTGGTTGTCCCCAGCACTTAGCCCGAGATTTCAAGGAACTTTAATTAGCTGACAATCTGTATACGAATCCTGGAGAAGTAGGGGTCTAACTAATTAATTTGGGTTTTTCGCTCCTCTATCATTTTAAAAAAAAATTAAACTCTCAGCTTTTTTTCTTTTCTAATTAGACAAAAAACATTAATTTTTTGTGATATATGTGTTTGATTGTTTATTTTTTGTTTTATTTATTTATTTTTTTGCAAGCAGGAAAATATTGCTGCCACGGACACAATTAAAGTTACTCTCGAATGGTCTATGACCAACCTAATGAAGAATCCTGAAGCAATGAAGAAGGTTCAAAAAGAAGTAAGATGTGTGGTAAAAGATTAAGGCTTTGTAGATGAAGATGATCTTCCAAGATTAGAGTATCTGAAGGCTGTAGTCAAAGAGACATTGAGATTTCAACCAGCGGCTCAATTCGTCCCAAGAGAGACCACAGAAAAGTGCGTTATCGATGGTTATCACATACCAGCTAAGACAACGGTTTTAGTTAATGTGTGGGCAATAGGAAGGGACGGCCAAGTTTGGGATAAACCAGACGAATTTATTCCTGAGAGATTTGTGGGCTCTAATATTGATATGGGAGGTCAAAACTTTGAATTTATCCCATTTGGTGCCGGTAGAAGAATTTGTACAGGATTACCTATAGCAATGCCGATTGTGGAGCTTGCACTTGCCAATCTTCTTTACAAATTTGATTGGACAATGCCGCATAGAATGGAGATTGATGACTTGGATTATGATGCTAATCCCGGATTTACCCAGCACAAGAAGAATCCTCTCAGGCTTGTAGCTACCAAATTTATATGAAAACTTGGATTGTTCACGTTTATATATATTTCTTGTTTGAGGATCATAATAACTGTAAGTAATGTTAGCGATCTCAAGTTATCTCGTTTTGTTGTTCCCTTTTTTATTTAAATAAAATTCTAATCCAAACTGAATCATTCACTTTAAAAACTAATAATAACAACAACAACAACAACAAAGATTAGTCCTTGAAAATTTCTTTAATGTCCAATAAATTTTTAAAAAATTTTTGTAAGTTTTAATAAAATAATCAATTTTGATATTGCTAAGCTCTTTTCCGTGTCTTTAACATCAGTTGATGCCATTGGATCTTCGATTTCCTGACAGCTAATTAAAATATTTTATGCGAGAGAAACAAATTGAATAATTTATTTTTGTGTAAATTAAAAATAAAACAATAAAGTGGAAGGTAAAAGTTTTTGTAGTCGGAGGTTGCTTAACCATTAATGTGGTTCTAATTTTTTTATTGTTTTACATGATATTTTAAATCTTTACCAAAAAAATGGTGATTTGCTTGAGCCTACCTAGGCATCACGTAGCTCCGCCTTTGGGTCTAAGGGCCTTCTCATACTATAACAGGAGCACCATCCGTTCACATATCATACGACACATGGAATTAGATTCAATGTTGGGCTGATCAGTACTTAATTCTTCATAATTTTCTAACACATGTGAATATATAATTAAAATTTAATTAGTTTTATATTTTTATCCAATAATTACCATTTTTTAAAATGTTAAAAAAAGTTGGATCGGCACGTTAAAAGTAGGTAAGCAGAGGTGTGTTGTTAATTTGTATTGCACAAGACTAACTAGCTAATTGCTCTAAAAAAAAAAAAAACGGCTTCAATCGTTCTTGCCATCCTTTTTTCTCTTCTAATTCTGTTACTTCATCCCCAAAAACATAGAAAAATTAGTGCTTATTTGCCTTTACCAGTGCCACGTTTGCTACTATTAGTTTCTTCTTATATCTTTTCTGAGCCTTCGAACAATCTTTCTTCCAATAGCCTCTTTCATGACAAAAGGCATACTCATCTTGATTTATATTTTTGCTTTTCGATTTGGACCTAGAATTCTTTCCACCACACTTTTTCTTTTTCTCTATCGTCATTTCTCTAGCTAACAAAGCTCCAAATGATACTCTTTAGAATGTTTATCATTATTCTGAATTTCTAAATTGGTCAATACTGTGCAGACGTCTTTAAAGATGATCACGCTTTTACAATATAATAAGGTAGTCACAAAATGACTATATTCTTTTGGAAGTGGGTGTAGTAGGATTATAGCCTTGACTTTATCCTTAATATCTTTATCAAGGTTCTTCAAATCTGTAAGCAATTTTTCAAATCTTGAGACATTGTTGTGCATTAATACCTTAGGCTTCATTAAAAAACCATATACATAGCTCATTGCATGAAAATGATTTTTCAGGACTTTTCAGCAGGTACTTTTACTCCAATGTATGCCACAAAGTCATCGCACACTCCTCATCTTTCACTAGATATTTCACCTCTTTGGTCAAGCAAGATCTAATCTGACCATAGGTTTTCTCGTTCATGCTATCCCAAGCTTCTTTGTTACATAAGTGTCTTTTATTTTTCAAAACAATATCGAGATCGATTTGAATAAGGGCATCAATAACTTCGAACCTTCACATAACGAAGTTAATTTTCCCCTCAAACTTTTCAATATCGATCTTTTGGCCTCCTATAACAGGTGCTGAATGGTGAAGTGACAACTCTTGCCCCCCACTTGAAGCGTCTCTTGAAATCGTTTGGGTAGATCTCTCCCCACTTCTAGAAGTTTCATCTTCTACTATTTTTTCAACAAACTATTCCCACTTGAAAGAATAGCATCTATGATGTTAATTTCGCGTGAATAAATGGATTAAGAAAGTTTTTATGAGAATAGAGGGGTCTCAACGGTCCCACTTAAAATCTAAACTCTTTAGACATATTACCTTGTTTACAAAACTTTCCTAGACATGCATAAATACACACTTCTTAAAATAGACTATCTCCCAAGTACAAATGATCATCTTCACTGCTTCTGTGAGTAGTACCGTATGCGTGAACAATAGTCTATCTTATATACATGAACAGTGTCGTATATTCCAGGTACGAACCTTCGGCGTGTCATATATCTTAGATATGAACCTTCGGCTATGATACCACTTATTGTGCAATGTGCACAGAGTAAGAAATCAAGTGCACCAAATAATTATAGAAAAATAAATGATACAAGAATTTAACTTGGTTCGGCTATTATGCTTACGTCCAAGGGAGCAAGAGAAAAATAATTATTTTATTAACAATTATTAGAGTACAATTTTGAGTAAACGAACCTCACTTCCCAAAACCCAAATACATCTAATATTCTCGCACACATTTGAAAGAAAAAAATATAAAAACTCTCAATTGCTCATACTCTCTGATTGCTCACTCATTAAATAACTCTTCACTTGACTTGTTTTCTTAATTTTGGGATGCTTCATAATTGATTGCTTCTTTATTTATAAGAGGTCTTTGCCATTTAAGTATTCAATAATTCCTTCAAAACCCCTCCACTCTATAATTGTTTTTTGGCCAATTTCTAAGCCCATGCACGCACATGCTTTGTCCATGCTCAACAACCCACTTTCTTCACTTTTGGCATGCTATTGTCAGTCACCACAAGTTTTACCATGCATTGTCTCTTGACTTTTCAACAGACTTCGGTACGTAATATTATTTTCAGATTCGCTTTTAGTAAGAAGCTTGAAGATGATGGCTCAGCAGTTATAAATAGATTAGATTATCTTTTTGCAGAAACTCACCTCTTTTTTTAGGCCTTTTTGTTCTCATATTGCTCTTTTTCTTTCATCAATAATTGGCACGATAGACTCACACGAATGAGTCGTCGTCTCCAAAAGCATTTCAAAGATTTCAATCAATATTATCAATAACTCATCAATGACCATTTGGATCCAAAGCGCCAAAAAATTGTTGGTGAACAAGGGGACTTAATCGATGACCTACTTAGTCTCACTAAAGCTAGTGCTCTGACATTGGATGATGTCAAAGTAGTGATCATGGTATGTAAATAATCTATTCATTTTACCAAAAATTAATTTTATTTCTCAACTAGTTGTTCCCCATTAACATGCTTGGCCGAGTGGTTTTCAAGTATACCTAGCCATCGCAGTTTGAATCATCAATTTTGGGTTGCCATCTCTCTCATATAACACATACAATTTAATTTGTATATATGTAGGAAATATTTATAAGTAACATAGATAAGAATAAAGTTACTATTCCAACCAGAAGGTTTTGCTAAAACAGGAAATGAGAACTTAGTTTGTAAGTTGAACAAATCTCCATACGGTCTCAAACATGCACCGAGGTATTGGTATAAGAGATTTAATTCCTTCATCATGAGCCTTGGATACAACAAACTCAGTTCAGACTATCGTGCATATTACAAAAGGTTTGAGGACAATGATTTTATCATTTTGCTCTTGTATGTGTATGACATATTGGTAGCAGGCCTCAATAAAAATCGAGTCCAAGAATTAAAGGCATAATTGGCCAGAGGGTTTGAAATGAAGGACTTGGGACCAATACAAAAAATTCTAGGGATGCAAATTCACCTGATAGAAATAATATGAAGATTTGGTTTTCTTATAAGAATTACTTGAAGAAAATCTTGTGATGCTTCAACGTGCAAGATTATAACCAACAAAAAAAATTCTAGGGATGCAAATTCACCAGACAGAAATAATATGAAGATTTAGTTTTCTTATAAGAATTACTTGAAAAAAATCTTGTGATGCTTCAACGTGCAAGATTGTAAGCAAATTTTTACCACATTCTTATTAATTTTAAGTTATCCTCACATATGTGTCCTAACAATGAAGGAAAGAGGAAAGAAATGTCTCGAGTACCGTATGCATCATCAATGGAAAGTTTGATGTTCGCTATGATATGCACTAGACCAGATATTGCACAAGCAGTGGGAACAATCAGTAGATATATGTCAAATCCTAGTGGAGAGCATTGGAAAACTGTGAAGAAGATCTTGAGATACATTAGAAAAACCTAATATGTTGCATTATATTATGGAGGATCAGAAGTTGTCGTCAGGGTCTATGTGGACTCAGATTTTGGAGGAGATCTTGATAAAAGGAAATCCACTACTGGCAATGTGTTAACACTTATAGGAGAAGCTATAACTGGGTTTCAAACCCGCAGGCTGTTGTGGCTTTATCTACAACAGAAGCAGTATACATGGCAACTACATAAGCTTGCAGGAAAGTTATTTGAATACAGAGGTTATTGGAGGAGCTCTGGCACAAATAAGGAAAAATTTATGTGTTTTGTGACAGTTAGAGTGCCTTGCACATTATAAGGAATCTAGCCTTTCATTCTAGGACAAAGCAAATATGGGTACAATACCACTTCGTTCGAGAAGTAGTGGTGGAGGGAAGTGTGGATTTAAAGAAATTCCTTACCAAGGAGAACCTAACAGATGTTTTAACAAGCCAATCAATGCTGACAAATTTGTATGGAGTCGATTCTCTTGTGGCCTAGCAAAGACGTAAGCAAAGTGACAATGGTGAAAAGAATGGATGGTGTGGAGACGTGATTGGTTCTCAATCAAGTTTTCAAGTGGGAGAATTGTTGAACATGTGCATGCATGTGGCAAATAATTACATGTAGTTAGCATGCAACTTTTAACTCTTGGCATAAATTTGTTGTGTAAGTGGGAGGCACACAACTTTTGACTTTGGCACCAAAGTGGAAAGTTGAGTGAAAATTTAGATTATTTTCATGCCCACTATTGTTGATTTTTTGGGCATTGCTTGACCTATAAATAGAGGTTTCATTTGCCCTCTTCAATCATCATATTTTCTCTAATTTAAGTGAGAGTACCAAGAGGTGTAAGTGGAGAGTGTTGAAAGTTTTGAGCTCGAGTTCTAATGTTTTTGAGAGTTCGGTTGTATTAGAGTTTTGGGTCGTGAGACAAAATATTATAATACTTGTAATTTTTTTCACTAATAAAATATTTTCTTCTGTCTTTGCTCGTGAACATAGACTAAAAGAATCACATAAATTTTGGTGTCACTGTGTGATCATTATTTTTCAATTTTACTTTAATTATATTTCTGCTTCACCCGCCAAATTTCTCAACAAAGTCGAGGGGGGATGTGGCGTGTAACTTCTTCACGAACAAATGTGCTGTTTTACAATTCAATATGCTTTGTGCGGAAAGATTTTAAGAAACAAATAAACTTCACTTTTATTCATTTTATGTGGATCAAATACTTATTTATACATAAGATAAAACGTCATAAAAGTACATAATGAATAAAATATTTTGGGATTCCTTTCGCCTTACTTGGTTTTGCTCTAGGGAAGGAACTAGGCTAGTTGGGTTTTCATGGCTTTGTCGGATGTCTTTAAGAAAATCTTTTCTCTTAATTCGATTTATTTCTATGATAGTTGAGAATTTATTTATTTTTGGAGAAATAAAATGAATTTTGCACGCGTGTGGAAAAGCAAGCAACAAGCACGTGATTGACAACCGAAAAAATTAAACAAAAAGGGGAAATGGTCAAAATTTATGCTGTTCCAGTAAATTAATCATTTTCCAAATGATCATTTTTAAACAACCTCAAATCCCTCTGTCAGTAAACAATTCTACTATCTTTCTCTAATTTTTTTTCAATATTTTATGCCTATAATCGTACTTGTGATTTTATTTTTTTCAAATAATTTGTTTTATTAATCAATTTGCAAACCTTATTGTCACTTACAATACTACAAATTGTATTCAATCCACCAGTTGGGAAAAATTTTAAATCATATTCCATCAACCAATCCACCAGATTGAAAAAATATATATATATATGAATTGGAATTTTCAGAACTGTGTGCACTGGTTTGGACTATGAGCACCTATAGCTGGATATTTTGTAAAGCACAATTATGAGAAATGAAGCAAATTATTTTTAATAAATCTCAATAAGAGGCGGGTTTATTATTGCTATAAGAAATGAAATTACAAAAGTCATGGAGGAACAAAATGAACAATGCCTAGAAATTATTGAAACGTGGGAAGAGATAGAAGTGTTGATCAGACAGAATAAGGACAAGATTCTGTCATTTAATTTAAAAAAAGAAAAAGAAAATGTATGCGAACCATAAAATGACCAGCACTCGTAAATCGTAATGCTTAGATCGTTTTGTAGAATTCAATAACCCAATAGCAGTAAACACGACATATAACTTTCATATCTGTAAATCCGGCTCCTGTTGCCAAGGCCTTGAACTCCGCCAATGTCCTCTCCTTTGCTCCGGGAAATAGATTGGAGAGGTGTACGTCAAGACTTGCTATATTCTTGCTTACAATATCAGTCTCGGGGAATTCTGGCACTATTGATTCCACCAAAATGACCTTTCCGGATTCCGGTATTGCTTCGTAGCAGTTCTTCAGTATCTTCGAACAGTCTTCATCGCTCCAGTCATGAAGTATCCACTGAGAGATTAATTTATATGAACATTTCGTGAAATTTCAAAATTTTCGGAATTGACATACATAATCAATATTTTATTTTCTATTTCAATAATTAAATATTAAGTAGAGAACTAACCTTCATGAAAATAGCTTGTCCTTTAGGAACTTCAACAAACATATCTCCTCCAACATGCTCCACACCTGCACGAGAATTAAAACACACAAGGGAAAAATGAAATTATCGTTGTTTTTAAAATGATAATTAATTGAAAAAAAATTTTACGTAAGAGAAGGATCTACAAAATTAAATAAGCTGGCAACGAGTGACGTATACGTGAATAATTATATACCTGGACAAGAGGGTGCATGTTTGAGGACATGAGGTAAATCAAAGTTAATCCCCCTTAATTGTGGATATTTAGAAACAACTGATTTAAGATTTGCACCTAAGCCACCGGCAACATCCACCAATTGGTTCAGCCCTTCAAATCCCTTGTAGATCTCAAGAATTTCCTTCATGACTATAGTTGTGTGATTGTGCATTGATTGATTGAAGAGGTTATTTATTCTTTCATCTTTGGCGGCAGCCGCAAATCCATCCATTCCATTATGTGCCTTCATAAATGGTACCGACCCTTCCAATAAAGCAAACTTCGCGCAGGACCTGTCGGAAGATATCATGCACACATATGAGTATTAATTAATTGAGTGCATATATTATGTTATAACGTCTACAGATACAATTAATGTGAGTACAAGGAAATTAGAAAGCAAATTACCAAGAATCCATACTAATTTTGTCCTGAATTATGAGCAGAGTGGGAGCAAGAGAAACTCCATCTTTATTTGGAACAAAATATTTGGAAACTGGTGTCAAGCCGTATAATCTCTGAACACTTCCGTCTTTGTTCGAGACAAGATTACATGTGAGAAAAGAGTAACTGGCTAGGAGGCGTAGCATTCTGTCCAGTATTATTGGGGCTTTTTTGTTATTTGTGGGCAGCTGAGAGGCAATCTCTGAAGACGAGAGTTGAGTTGGGCTAACTTTCGCCATTATCTCCAACAAACCAAGCTCAGTGGCAGATTTAATGGTCATTGGAAGTACTGCGCCGGAAGCGAGTTCCATAGCCAACAAGAAGTCTTGCTCATCCCTTGCTGGTTGCAACATGACTTGGTGATCATCTTGGAGTGAACCCATCTTCTTAGGCTAATTAGGATATAATGGAGAAACTAACAAGGTGCTGTATGGATGCTGAAGAGTAGTGCTTAGTTTATGGAACGCTAAACCATTATATAGTGTGTGTGTGTGGAAATTGCTAACATTAATCAATATTCTGTTATTAACATACGTCCAAGCATGTCTCAAAGGGACAAGGTGGGAGGGCTACCGAGCAGCCCCCAACCATAAACAGAAATCATCACGTGTCCAAATTGAGTAAGTTACGTGTTTGAAAGGCATCGGTGCTAATAATGTTCCAAGTAAATAGGTTATTGCTCCATGGGATTAAACACATAATCATAAATGTGAGAATGTCCCATGACTAATATATATAAAATCATTATCAGGTGCCGGATCCATGTTCTTTTTAACATAGAAATGCTTTTAAACTGTGAGGTTTAAGAAATTTAGTTTTTGAATGAACATAAAGTCTTGGAGTTTAAGAGAGTTAAAAACTAACTCTCTCAAATCTTATGGTTAAAAAGCATGTCTATATGAAAAATAATAATAATAAAGGCACCCGCACTAGAATATGAGTCCTATATATAAGGTGTGGGTGCTCTTATTTTTTTATTTTTTAATACGAATACATTGTTAAGTCGTGCAGTTTAATAGTATTAAAATTTGATTCTATTAAATTGCATGGCTTGAAAGTGTGTCTGTATAAAAAAAAAAAAATGATGGCACCTGCAACGTTCCCCTTTTTTTTCACGTGTAAACATTATAAAATCATATGATTTTACAGTTAATTAAATAGTAACTTTATTAAACCACATGTTTTATTGGTTTAATAGTATATTAAAAACTGATTTTATTAAATCATATGCCTTAAGAGCATGTCTGTATAAAAAAAAAAAAAGGCCAGCCTACGGGATAAAAGGACTGTATATGTAGTCTTTTAATAATCTTAAGTATTTAAATACATGTGGAATGGTGCTGCTTGAATTCCTTGATCGATGATACGTACAGGTAGGAGCTGATTGATTATTAATTCCTTGTACCATTTGTTGTAATCGCATCTTCATGAGATGGCATTCGAGTTTTTTTTAACAAAATGATGAATTATCTAAAATTTCTAAAAGTAATTTGAAAATGAAATATTTAAATATATAAATGATGGAATTTGGCAAAACTGCGACGAATATCACCATCATGTAGGCTGTGAATATGTGAAGGACACTTTTCTCACTCTTAGAAGCTATATTTACCACTTTGATGCAACATAACCTTTTAATACCATATATTATTTATTGTGTTGAATGAAACATTAAAAAAAGTAAAACAACATACAAGAAAAATATGATATTTTTACCGACAAATAGATTGACATCTCTACAAATTCGAATTTATTATTTCCAGCAAATTCATGATAAAAGTCGAGTGCAAATTAATTGACTGTAACATTGATCATACAAGTCAAGTACAAATTGCCTAATATACTAATGTTTGATCGTACAAGTAAAGAAAGTGCGAATTGCCTACTACTGACTGGAGTCCAAAAACGTTGCTTCGTGTAAAGCACTGTTGGATGGCGAAATATCCCCCTTTCCTACATTTCCAGGAAAGAGCAAGGACTCTTATTTAGAAGCCCCCAAGTCGGACTCTCTGTCAAAATCTCACGTTTAGTTTTTTTTTCTTAAGTTCCCTTTAATTTAGCTGAATCCACTTGCTAGCTTATATATACTCAAAAGCTAGTTTATATATTGAGGGTTGCCTCAAACTTTTATTCTCAGTCATTACTACTGAAGGACTAAATTCTCATGATGTCAAATTTGACATCATAACTGGCTAGCATTTCCTCTTTTAGAATCTACGACATTGCGTGATGCGTGAAAATGAAACCAATTAAAGTCACCAAGATTGAATAAGGTTTTCAAAATGGAATTTCATCATCATTTTTATGAGAATAGAATTAATTGTCTTTCTATAACAATGAATGTAGGATTTTCTAGTCAGTTGTCACCATTACTTGTCCGTAGGAAAGGCAACATGTAGCAAATATTTGGTAAGAAAATTCAATAATCTTTCCTTTTTCTCTATTCATTGTCAGCGAAAGTATTACAGTACAACTTGCCAAGCATGAGCCGATGAAATTGACGAAGGTTAATGAAAACATGCGCATAGAAATTCGGCCTAAATGTAAAACACATCACTTATCAGCAGTGGTAAGTCCAGGCTAATGGGCTACAAATCATGTGTTCAATAATGTTCGCGCATGAGTTCGAGTCTTAAAAATGGTTGGGAGTCTTGGGACTGACTCCCCTTCTGAGTTTTGATAGGAATTTATTTAGCTCTCCACATTAAGGGTAGAATAAATCTCCTTTCAATATAAAGTAATGAGTGATAGAATAAATTTTCCTGTAGTAGTAAGTGAGAGTCAAACTTTGAGCTGTGACATAATAAAATTATCAATGACAGATCCAATTAATTTCTAATTATAAAATATTAGTAGAATTCTAATTGTAATATATTAATATATAAAAAAACAATGAAAAAAAATCTTAATTACGTACTCCATTGTATTGCACCATAAAATTAAATGGTGAGACGCCACCGAGATTGAATAAGTCTCCTATTTATTCTTTTGAATGTTGAAATTTCTCATCATCTCTAAAAAATAGCACAATTTTCTAAGACAATTCAATAGTGTATCCTTCCTTCTCATATTCATCCTCATTTCTCAGTAAAGGTATTTCAGGACAACGTACACAGCCAGAGTTTATGCAATCATAGTGAATAGACGGAGATGCGCGTGGAAACTTGGCCAAAAAGTAACACACGTCGCCATCAACAGTAATGAGTCTGATGGGCTTCTTGTTTTATCCTCAATTCATAAAAATCTTTAGTTCTCTCATTGTATAATATCATCCACAGGGACATGCAGTCAGTATCAAATATTTGCTAAGAAAATTCAATATTGTTTCCTCCCTTCTCATATTTATTCTCAGTAAAGGTATTTCAGGACAACGTACACAGCCAGAGTTGATGCATGAGACGGAGATGTATGGGCGTGGAAACTTGGCCAAAAAGTAACACACGTCGCTATCAACAGTAATGAGTCTGATGGGCTTCTTGTTTTATCCTCATTCCTAAAAATCCCAAGTGCTCTCATGTATATACATAGTCATCGCATTAACTCATTAGATTCGTGTCATACGTGTCTCTCAATTAATTACGAAAAAATAGATGTATAAGACGAGGTGTGTGTAACAAAAGATCTTCGAGTCTTATAGATATGATCACATTGAGCCTCTGACTAGACGTAGGGGTAAAATTGTAAAATAAGTTTTTTTTAATATAATTGATATTTTGATGAGTTTTGAAATAGGAGAGAGAAATGATTACTTAATGGGTTCCTCTATAATGTTATAAATTTTTTTACAGTATTAATAATATATTAATTGTGAACCATTAGATTTAATCAATAATATATAATATTTGTACTAAAAAATAATTTAAAAATAATGGTAACCGTTCAAGTGGGTAGATAATTTTTATAAAATAATTGTGACCACCCTTAAAGTTTGAAACAATTTTACTTAAATAGTATATTTTATTTAAAATTACTTTTCAGCCCTCTTTTAAATTTGTAATATGATAATTTCTTTTAAATAAATCTTCCAAAATCAGTTACCATTAAGTATAAAATATAATATCAAGTAGGCTATTTAACACAAAGTCTTGTAATAATTTGTATTGTATGATAATAGAAAGTATTACAATAAACTATTTTATATGTGTTTTATTAATAATACTATATGAGTCATAACAAATGAGAAATATTTTATTCACCAATTATTATTGAAAAATATATATGTCTATATAACTATAGAGATGAGAAATATTTTTATTTAAATTTTTATCAAAAAATTAAACTATTTATTTCATGCAATTCAATGGTGGAGGATATAACATTATGAAATGGTGCTTTGACTTTCATTATCAACCATTAAACTATGAGATATTAGTGGCTCAAATATTGTGCCAAATTTTTAAGTTAAAGTATCACAAACCATATCTTTAAATATTATTTGATGTAATATTTTATTTATTATCACTATTAATTATCATAATAAAAGTAATGACTCTTCGTAGCATATAAATTTTATAATTACTATCAAAGAATAATAATAAATTAATATTTCATGATTCATAAACTAAAGTTAATTAAGAATATGTGTTAGATTTAACTTTTATGAAATTAACAAAGTGGCATTTGAAAATAAAATGAAAACAAACTTGTGAAAGTTAAATTTTATAAGGCTGAGATAATTTCCTACCATGTCAATAAAAATCTAAAAAATATAAATGATTTTCTTTCACTTTTTTCCCACATAAATATTATTGAATGCAATATTTTATTTATTGTCATTATTAACTATCATAACAAAAGTAATGACTCTTCATAACATAAAATTTTATAATTACAATAAAAGGATATCAATAAACTAATCTTGTATGATTCATAAACTAAAACTCATTAGGAATATATATTTGATTTAACTTTTATGAAATTAACAAAGTGATATTTGAAAATAAAATGAAATATATAAGCTTATAAAACTTAAAACTCCTACCATGTAAGGATATTAACTGTAAGATAAATATAAAGTTAAGAAAATAAGTATGTTAAATGGGTATTAAAAATAATACATATTTCATGATCAATTATACAATGACCCTTAATATTATATAAAATAATGAGTATTTTAATATACGATATTAAATTTTATTAAAACATGTATGATCAAGTAATTTTTATATTACAAGCAATCTCAACAATGAGTTTATTGATGTAACTATGACATTTACTTAAGTATATGTATTTAGTTGTGTTATTTATTAGTGTTATATTATATATAAATTTTGCAATGGCAATTTATTTATTTGATTTGTGTTAAATAACCTATCATTATATTTTATACTTAATGGTAATAGATTTTGGAAGATTTATTTAAAAAAGATTATCGCATTTTAAACTTAAAGGGGGATTGAAAAATAATTTTAAATAAAATATACTATTTAAGTAAAATTATTTCAAACTCTAAGGGTGGTCATAGTTATTTTACAAACTTTCTACACCGTAAACCATTATTTTTTTATTTTTACCTACAAATATTGTGTACTATTGATTAAATCCAATGGTGCACAATTAAAAACATTATTGATGAAAGGAACCCTTAATTTTAACAAATGAGATGGGAGTTTTAATGATTCTTTGTATAAAAAACATAAAGGGGATTTAAAAAAAATTGGTATATAAGAATCATTTATTTTAGGAAGATTGTCAATTTTGTCCTAATAGAAATAAATATACACCACTTACTCCTTTATTGTTTTTATATAGCCTATAACCTCCCTAAGTATAATTTTATATTATTACTCTTGTTTTCAAATACAATTTTATTCATATTCATTATAAATTAAATTAATGATATAAATGAAAATTAAAATTAAAAAATGGAGTACTAAAGATAAGAAATTAATATATGTTTTCGTGTGAATAAAAAGTTAACAATAAGGTAATATGTGATGATCGTTATTATATGAGCCGTCATAATAACTAATATTTACAATGACGATTGTATTATATAACATTTATTAAATGTCAAGTAGTCTTACTTTTAATGACAGTTGTGTATAACAATGATTATTAATGTATAATATTTACAATGACGATTATATTATATAACCGTTACTAAATATTAAGTTAAAATATAATTTTATTTTTAGTTACTTTTAACGATGTTTTTGTATAAAAACGATCGTTAAAAGTATAATTTTTTTAATAATTATTTTATTATATAATAATCATTAAATATCAAAATAAAATATAACTTTACTTTTAATGACAGTTATATATAAAAATCGTCATTATATGTCTTATTCAAGTATGAGAAATTTACCAAAATAGTCAAAAAAAATTAAGTGTTTTTCAACTTTAATCCCTCAAAGTTTTTTCTATCATAACTAGATAAACACCCTATTTTTGGACTACATTACCCTCATCACTTTCATCAAATTTACAAAGGCATGCCACTTTTCCCTTTTCAATTCCAGCACTTCCACCACTTTTTTCTTTTCAACTTAACAAACTTCATTACTCAACAAACTCCATCACTCTCAATAAATTAACAAATTTCATCAAACAAGCATTACATAATTGAAGATATAATTATCAATTGGAGAGCTTCTTAAGATTAGTTTATACTCTTACCATAACCTAAACTTTTAATCTATTGATTTTATCATTTGAGTTTGAAATTGAAGTGAGTTTTTATTGCAAACGTTGTTATTTTTCATTAACAAAACAATGTGACTTGTTAAAGTAGTTAGTTTGAGTTGAGAAATGAAAATCAATCATTGAAACCCCTGAAAAATCGAACAAAACAGAAGTCCAGAACAAGTGAGATAGCCGCCTGTCTCACATAAAACCAACAAATTTATGTGAGACAGACACCTGTCCCACTTGTCTGTCTCACCAAAATATGTTCGACAGGCAAGTGGGACAGTCGCTTGTCGCAGATATAAACCCACTGGTTTTATGTGAGGCAGGCGCATGTCTCACTTGTTCCCATTGGTTTTCTGTGAAACATGCGCTTGTCTCACTTGTTCCCACTGAGTTTATGTGAGACAGGCACCTGACTCACTGCCTGTTTCACTAAATTTGAGCTATTTTTCGAAAATAATAACTTGGGCTACATGTGTCCGTTTTAGGCGTATAATATATCGTTTTGAAGCTTACGATGAGACGAAGCAAATCCAAAAGTGTATACTTCATTTCATTCTCATAAATGTACTGCGTATTCACTTTACTAGGTTTTGTAGCGTGAAATCTTATCTTTTTTTTATTTATAATTTTTAGGTTTAATGGATTCCGTTGTACTTCAATTATGTTACGATGGTTGGTGGGAGACGTTAGTAGATGGCCGTACGGAGTACGTGAATGCAAAAAATACATCATTTTTTCATTTCCAGCGCCATGGGACACTTGCCGAAGCAATAGATTGTGCACAATCACGCCACTGAACGGATAGCTTCGGCACTATAGGAAATGCCCAAATATATTCTCTTTGAACAATTGCAACTGTTGCTTTGTTAATTTTTCCTGGATGGCGTTAACAACGGCATCTAATTTGCACATACTCGTGATACGTCTGGGAAAGTGATCAGCATAAGGTATTTTCATCATTCCCGGTTTTTTCATCGGTCCAGGTGAGTTATGCAATGCTATTTTTGATTTTCTCATTTATCTGGTACAAGTTAAAAGTACTATATGTTAATAAATTATGAACAAAAGCACAATAAACCAAACAACGCGTTGTCTCTTGGTGCGATGGGGTGCCCGTCGCACCAAGAGGCTGCGCCAAGCGCGCGAGAGTTGCGCGCAAGCTGGCACGCTTCTAGCGCGCGGCATGCGCATCTCGTGCGCGGGATGCGCATGCCGGGTGCATCTTGCGTGCGACAGTCACGGCCTCGCGCACGGGATGCTCCCCTTCGCTTCCCTTTCTCTTCCCTTCCCTTCCCTTCCCACATGCATCTCACCCACCACCGCCATTAAACACCACCCACAACAACAAAAGCCCAAACAACAACAACAGCCCAAACAACAACAACAACCCAAACAACAACAACATCAACAACAACAACAACAACAACAACAGCAATAACAACTCACCTAGGGTTTCTAATTTTTGTCTTTGATTTTGGAGATCTCCGAAGATTCAACGTGATTTAGCTTATTTCAGTCGCCGACAACTTGCTCCGCTGCCGATCTACGCCGCCGACGATGTATACAGGATTCCGGTGATGAAATTTTGGGTGAGAGGAGGAGGAATTTGCTTGAGGGAAGGAAACGTGAGAATGATGAAGGCAATTTCATCCACAATTTGGTAATTTAGCTAATGTTAATAGAAAAAATTTGGAGAGTTATAGTTGAAAAACGCTTAAATTTTTTTAGCTATTTTTATTAATTTCCCTTCAAGTATTAACGACGGTTGTAAAGAACCGTCATTTAAGTGAAAAATAACAATGACGGTTTTAGATGTAACCGTGTAAAATATTTATAAAAAAAATCCTAATCGGCTAAAATATAAAACAAAAAAATCCTAATCGGCTAAAATATAAAACAAAAAAATCATGACCTCATTTCTAATTCTACACGCACAGCAGCAGCCATGGACCCCCTCTCTCTCACACGCTCACTCTCATTCTCTCCATCTCCTGTCTCTCTCTCTCTCTTTCATGCTCACTTCCACTGTCTCCATCGTTGGTTTCTCTCTCTCTCTCTCTCTCTCTCTCTCTCTCTCTCTCACGGTCTCACCATCTCCCTCTCCAGTCTCATCGTCTCACTCTGTCAATTTCACTATCGTCAGCCCATCACTCACGCACCATCCACCGCTGCCAATCGATTCAATTTTTTTGATTAGCTCGTAGGGCCGATCGTGGTCGTGATTCAGAGTCGTAGCTAGTTCGCGGCAATGATCGTGATTCAGGCACCTCATCGACAGCAGTTGTCATTGTAGCCTTGTTCAACCGTAGCCACCGCGCCGGCCGCGGGAGACAGTGAGCTGTTTATTTCATTTTCTTGTTTCAGATGCTTCCTTCTTATTGTATTTTCTTGCTCTGGGGTTTTGATTCATCCAATTATTGTTTGTTCTCTTTATTTCCTGTCAACTGACCTTCTATTATTTTAATAAAGAAATTTTCATCTCATTTGGTTTATAAATTGTTTGTTTATGATTCTTGCTAATTTTTTAGTTGATTGTTGTAGTTGTTGTTGTTATTAAGTTGTAATTCATTTTGAAAGTGCATTTTTTCCCCTGCATTGGACTTATACTAATGTAATTGAGAAAAAAAATTGTTCCCATTTAGTGTATACTGCTTTGCTTTGGCGTTGACTGTGCTAAATCTGATTTTTGAGCTATATATTTGCTGAAAGCTCTGTGAAAGAATTGTTATGCGATTCATTCTGGTGTCACGAGTACAATTTTCAACTAATTGTTTTGCGCCATCTTCAAATTTAATTGGATTTTGTGTTGAAAGTGCATTTTGATCCATTGGCAGTCTATTTATAGTTCAATCTTCTTTCAGGAGATGTACACGTATCGAAATACATTTGCTTACTCCTCAGGGACTACAGGTATCATACATTATTTTTCTTCTTATATTTTCACATAAATGTACCTGTTAGTGCTTCAATTGGAGCCTGGAGAATGTAGAAAGACATTCTTCTTTCCCTTGCATGAATCTGCAAACATCTATCTACATGTATTTACAGAGAAAGACATTCCCTTTTTCTTTTTGCACTTCTGTGCTGCTCATAACCTAGGTTTTGCTCATTTCATATCAGACATATATTCATTCTTTTATAATGGTGTTGTTTGCTTATTCAGTTCTGATGAGTCCTCATGGAAAAGAGCAAATGAATTGCTTGCGGAAGTTGCCAGTCATGGTGAAGATACTGGCTTATAATTTATGAATTATCTTAATTTCTCTTTATTCTATAGAATCAATCTCTCACTCTCTACAATATGAAGGATTTAAGTTAAATTAAATTGAATGTGCAGTAGCTGAAAGAATTTTTTTCTCTTATTTAAGGTGATGTATTGCTATTGTTATACTGTAAGAACAGCAGCAAAATTTTTGCAGTGAGACTGCTGTATTTTCGCTGCATGATAACAGTATCAACAGCAGCCAAATTATAGTTTTTCTGTTGTTTTTGCTGCAGCCAAATTACAGTTTTTTTTTTTTCTGTTTTTCCTGCTGTTGTACAGTCAAAACAGCAGCAAAAACTTTGCAGCAAGACTGCTCTGTTTTACCGCATGACACCAGTAAAAACAGCAGCCAAATTATAGTTTTTTTGGCTGTTTTTGCTGTTGTTATACAGTCAAAACAGCTGCAAAATCTTTGCAGCAAGACTGCTCTATTTTACCACATGACAACAGTAAAAACAGCAGCCAAATTATAGTTTCTTTTGCTGTTTTTGCCGCTGTTATACAGTCAAAACAGCTGCAAAAACTTTGCAGTAAGACTACTATGTTTTTACTGCATGACAGCAGCAAAAATACCAGTGAAATTACACTGCTTTGCTTTTCTGTTTTGCTGGGTTTTCCACTCAAGTTTTTAAGCCACAAAGGGTGGACTATCTTTGAGTATTGCTAATTATATTTTCTTTCTATTTTAAATGTTCCATTTCAGGTTTTTTAAGTTCTCAACGCCATTCAAGACTTTAGCACTTCCTTCTCAATTTGGTAATCCTCCGACAACATCAATAATAAAGCGTTGGTCGTTAGTTGATTTTCTCATGGCCATCAAAATTTTCGAGATCATTACCAAATTGACCAGGGGCAAAGGTACAAATTCTTTGCTCAATATTTATTATTGTGGTTAGCATGCAAGATTTATTTTAAACATGTTGCATATTTTCATCAATTGAGAATATCGAATCACTAGATTTGAGTGATAGTCTATGCAAATAGCGGATGTAAGTCATCATTGCTATAGTATATTTTAATTCTAAATTGCTCTACCTATAATTTGTGATTTACAAGCTTAAAAGCTTTGACAAGCTTATATATATATATAATTATAAGTTTTTAAATACATGAGGAATGGTGCTGCTTAAATTCCTTGATCGATGATATGTATAAGTAGGAGCTGATTGATTATAAATTCCTTGTACCATTTAATCGCATCCTTTACAGCTACAGTGTCGATAGACGTCGGCTACTTTTTGCATATTAATTTAAAACAATGAGATGGCTCTCCCACTTTGACACTTTTGAGATTTGCTTCACGAGAGACACGACTGCATTGGAGATTTTTTACAAAATGATGAAATATCTAAAATTTCTAAAAGAAATTTGAAAACGAAACTTAAATATCTTAATGATGGAATTTGGCAGAACTGTGACGAATATCGCCATCTAATAGGCTGTGAATATATAAAGGCCATTTTCATCACTCTCAGAAACTATATTTGCCACTTTGATCCACTATAACTTTTGAATTCCATATTTTATTTATTGTATTGAATGAAACATTAAAAAAAAAAAACAGCATACAGGATAAATATGACATGTTTGCCGACAAGTAGATTGACATCTCTACAAATTTCGAACAAATTATTTCCAAGGAATTCATGATACAAGTCGAGTGCAAATTGATTGCCTGTAACGTTGATCATACAAGTCAAGTACAAATTGCCAAATATTTGATCATACAAGTACAATACGAATTGCCTACTATTGAGAGAAGTCCAAATAAGTTATTTTGTGTACAACACTGTTGGATGGCGAAATATGCTCCTTTCCTACATATTTTCCAGGAAAGAGCAAGGACTCTTATTTAGAAACCCTCAGGTCCGACTCTTTGTCAAAGTCTCACGTGTAATTTTCTTTTTTTCCTTTTAAAGTTTCCTTTAATTTAGCTGAATCCACTGGCTAAATTCTCATGATGTCAAATTTAACGGTAACTGGCTAGCATTTCCTCTTTTAGAATCTATGACGTTGCGTGATGAGTGAACATGAAACCAAATAAAAGTCACCAAGATTGAATAAGTCTTCTATTTACTCTTTTCAAAATGGAATTTTCTCATCATCATCTTTGTGAGAATAGAATAACTTTCTTTCTATAACCATGAATGTAGTGAATTTTCCAGTTGTCTACCTGCCTGTAGAAAAGGCAACATGTATCAAATATTTGGTAAGAAAATTCAATAATCTTTCCTTTTTCTCCTATTCATTCTCAGGGAAGGTATTTCATTACTACTTGTTAAGCATGAGCTGATGAAATTCTGTCATTGAATTACACCATAAAATTAAATGGTGTGATGAGTGAAAATGAAATTACACCATAAAATTAAATGGTGTGATGAGTGAAAATGAAACCGTATAAAGCCACCAAGATTGAGTAAGTCTCCTATTTATTCTTTTGAACGTTGAAATTTCTCATCATCTCTATGAGAATAGCATAATTTTCTTTCTATAGCATTCAAACGCAGTGAATGTTCTAGTCAGCTGTCACCATGTATTGCATTAGCGTGCGGAAATGCAATCAGTATCAAATGTTTGCTAAGAAAATTCAACATCCTTTTCCTTCTTTCTCATATCAGTTTTTTAAATTTTTTATAAAACCTTTTAAGATCGTTCTCATATAATATATAAGAATTTGTAATCTAGAAATCGTATTTTGAAAATTCGATTTGACTTTTTCTATTGAAGTGATTTAGGCTCCCAGATCATGATACGTCACCACCACGCTTGTTAGATCACGAACTATCACCAATGATCTTCCAGGTTATAACTCAGGTTTGATCTGCACTTGACGTGTGGGTGCCTTTATCACCACTAAAGCAACTAGTACGAGAAATTTTTTTTCTCAAAATTAGAGAGAAAAATATTTTTTTCTGATCTGTGACTGCTATGTTTTTCTTTAAAGAAAATAAGGCTTTTTATATTTCCCTTTAGTGAAAACTCTAAGCTCCAAATAATAAACATCAAAAGCCACGTTACTTGCTTTTTTTATAGCGGGCCCATCTTGTAAAATAACATAAAACCCCTTACATACAAGCATATTAAATAGCCAGTTATTATGCTTATTAATCCAATAGTGGTGCAGTCAATTAAATGAGCTAACCCGGGGATCATTTGGGAACATACAATAGTGTCTACAACAATTAAGCTTATAATTAAATAAGCCTAATCATTTGATTCCAACTCTACTCCACTATAAGATTGGAACTGATCTCCATAATTGTATGTTCGAATAATAATTCATCCCAAGCTACATTGATTTCTTTACTGCGCAATCATTTGTACCACATCATTAATTAAATCAATATCTCAACTGTCCAATCAATTTAATTACATCTTATTCTTTGATACTTACTGGTTTTCTCTAATAATCATTTTCAACATACTAAATATGTTGACACACTCTGGCTAGACAATTCTATGATTAAGTGTCGAAAGCCCATCAAGAGACGTGTTGTACAAATTCTATATTGTTAATGTATAACTTCAATACTCATAATTGCTCCCACCAAGATACCGGTAATCTTGACTATAAGTATGTGTCGTATCTATTGGTAACTTAAATGAATAACAATTACAACCATGAAATCATAATAAACTCAAGATTAAGATTACAGTAAAATCAATGCCTATGAGATTTAATAAGTCTAACATTTATTACAAAGTTAATTAAATCTCATATGTGATCCTGTTTAATGTAGTCGTACTACATCAATAAATTCATATATGATTAAGACAAATCATTCAATAAATTCATTACAGTCTATACCTAAATAAAGTGTCCAACTTTATTTATCAACTGCAAACTAAATTTATTTAATCATAAAATAACTTGTATTTGTGTCTTCTGTAAATCCACACGGTGATCACATAAATACATATAATATAATTAAATGAACTTTAATCAAAATATTAATGCAATTAAGATATTTGAATAAAATACCTCATTTATTTTATTAATTAGAAAAAATTATTTATTACAATTAAATAAACATATATGCTTTTAAACAATATATTTTCCCAACAACTCTCAATTAATTACCAAAAAATAGAGGCTTCAATCCGCCTATGTTTCATTATATATAAATTGGCAAAGGTCTGTTGTTGTTGTACTGCACAAGAATACCTAGCTAATTGCCAAGAAAAAAAGGAATGGCTCTACTTGTTCTTGTGATCCTTTTTTGTCTTCCCATCTTTCTATTGTTTCTTCTCCAAAAACACAGAAAAAACACAAGCGCTAAACTTCCACCTGGCCCTCCTGGTCTCCCCCTAATCGGTAACCTACACCAGCTCGATGCCACAAACCTTGCATTTTGTTTTTGGAAACTTTCTAAACAATATGGTCCCATCTTTTCTCTGCGTCTTGGTTTTAGACCAACCATAGTAATTTCTTCAGCAAAATTGGCTAAAGAGGCCTTCAAAACTCACGATCTTCAATTTTCTAGCAGGCCAGTTTTGAGTGGCACGCAAAAGTTATCTTACAATTTCTTGGGTCTCACTTTGACTCCACATTATAATAGATGGAGAGAGATGAGGAAAAAATTTGTCACCCATATGCTTAGCGCTAATAGAACTGAGCAATTTCGTCAAGTTCAAACGGATGAGATTTTCCGTATGATCGAAAAAATATCAAAATTAAGCGCAGCACCTGCTGCTGCTGCTGATGATTATGTCTCATCGGAAGAACCTATCAACCTGAGCGAGATAGCGATGACTCTCATACGTAATATTATTTTTCGAGTTGGTTTTGGCAAGAGGTTTGAAGATGAAGGCACAGCAGCTGTAAGTAGACTCCATTCTGTTTTTGCGGAGACTCAGGCCATGGTGGGGAGAGTCTTTTTCAAAGATTGTTTGCCTTTCGTGGGATGTTGGCTCGATAGTCTCACAGGATGGAATCGTCGCCTCAGAAATAATTTCAGTGATTGTGATAAAGTTTATCAGCAACTCATCGAGGACCATTTGGATCCAAAGCGACCAAAAGTTGCTGAGCAAGAGGACTTAATTGATGTTTTACTTGCTGAGATGAAAACTGCTGACGATCATCAAACGTTTGATAGTATCAAATCGACGATCATGGTACTATGTTTTTTCAACTCAAAATTAATTTAAATTCTTAGCTGTCCCCAGCACTTAGCCAGAGTTTTCAAGGAACTTTAATTAGCTGACAATCTGTATACGAATCATGAAGTAGGGGTCTAACTAATTAATTTGGGTTTTTCGCTCCTCTTATCTTTTTTTTTTTAAAATTAAACTCTCAGCGTTTTTTTCTTTTTCTAATTAGATAAAAAAATTAATTCTTCCTTATGTATATGTTTAATTGTTTATTTTTGTTTTTATTTATTTATTTTTTTGCAAGCAGGAAAATATTGCTGCCACGGACACAATTAAAGTTACACTCGAATGGGCTATGACCAACCTAATGAAGAATGCTGAAGCAATGAAGAAGGTTCAAAACGAAGTAAGATCTGTGGTAAACGATAAAGGCTTTGTAGATGAAGACGATCTTCCAAGATTAGAGTATCTTAAGGCTGTAGTCAAAGAGACAATGAGATTTCAACCAGCGGGTCAATTCCTCCTAAGAGAAACAACAGAAAGGTGCGTTATCGATGGTTATCACATACCAGCTAAGACAACGGTTTTCGTTAATGTGCTGGCAATAGGAAGGGACAGCCAAGTTTGGGATAAACCAGACGAATTTATTCCTGAGAGATTTGTGGGCTCTAATATTGATATGCGAGGGCAAAACTTTGAATTTATTCCATTTGGTGCCGGTAGAAGAATTTGTGCAGGATCACCTATAGCAATGCCGATTGTGGAGCTTGCACTTGCCAATCTTCTTTACAAATTTGATTGGAAAATGCCTCATGGAAAGAAGATTGATGACTTGGATTTTGAGGCTACGCCTGGTCTTACCCAGCACAAGAAAAAACCTCTCAAGCTCGTGGCAACCAAATCTATATGATGGTTTAGTCATTAGTGTTGTGATTTAAATAAATTTGCATGCAAGCACTTTTCTTTATGGTTATTTTTTGTTCGAGGATCACAAAATGTAACGGTGAGGGGTGCTACTCAGCTTTCTTTTAAAGCCAAAGCTCATAATGCTTTTCTAGCTAGATTGCTTTTGCTTTTTGTTTCTTTTAGTGATTTAATAAAATTTTAGCCCAATTGAAATCATTGTCATTTTGATTCAAAAATTCAACGAAAAAAAGGGTTAGGGAGAGGAACAAGCCCATAACCCAAGAATGGCAGCCAAGACATGTGTCTTTCAGACGATAAAATCAGTTCCGTCATCAGGTTCGATAGGAACTAAGAAAGTGAAAGAGATTAGTGCTTTGGCCGGAGTTTGTGGTGCGGAATTTGAAGATTGTGCATGGATCACTTGGCTGGTGTGCGAAGCAGTATTAATGGTGTTAATTAATCGTCACCTCTTCCTGATTTCCAGGATTCAAATACATAAGAATGTTCCATGATTTGGAATTCTCTACCAAGTTAATTAAATGAAGAAACTAATGCTAGATACTCAAAGCAATAAAACATTGGATTAATATAATAAACTCAGTATTTATCTAATTGATTCATTTCTCAATTAATGGTAATATATACAAGATATATTATTTATTTTTGTTCAAGATAAGCAAGTACAACATACAGATGGTGTAAGCAGCTTAAGGCTGATATAATCTTGATTTAATCTAATGGTTGATTTTAAAGGCTGTTTTGTCTTCTTTGTCAAAGCAAGCACTTAAAAGTCAGCACCAAATTTGGTACTTGACTTTGGTGCCAGCAAATCAAAGAAAATGGAGAACATAACCCACAAAATTTGAAAGCTAGATTGACAAATTGATCATTTCCTCGTTTATTTTCTTCTCTAATCAAAATTATGTGCCTTATATTTTTGAAGGAAACCATGGGGGAGATGTGGAGGAATTTGGGTGTAGAGAATGGAGCTTGATGTTATTGAAAAGACGCCATAAACCAAGTGAAGAGAAGGTGAAGCCTAGGGCTACATGCCCAAATAATTTAGTCATAATCTACTTTAAGTTTTCCCTAGACCAAAACTATCTTGTTTAATGATTCAAGATGGGAAAATCCTACCGTATATTTATATTGAAATGAAATAATTACGATGGTGATTAAGAGAATCAAGTAAGTTATTAAATCTTTTGCTTCTTGTTTTGCAATCTTGTGGCCTTTCCTCCTAGTTAATATTTAATGTTGCAATTATGCTTATATGTTACAAATTGTATGTCTTCTATTATATGGATACCGTAATAAAACTATAGACGCAAAAGATTTCATTTTGCGAATACGCAAAATTAAGTACTGAAACTTCTCCATTTTCAATTGAATTTTAAAGTATCCATTTATTGTCCACAAGTTACTCCTCAAGATAAAGTCAATGGCATTGAATTTTAAAGTATCCATTTATTGTCCACAAGTTACTCCTCAAGATAAAGTCAATGGCGAAATCATGAACACATATATATAAATTTTCAAAAACAACATACAAAAAATTATATAACAGAAACAATCACAAAACTATAATATTTGAGCGTAGATTAAGTAATCTGATCAATTAATTAATGGGTAATTCTTACTTTGGTCCTTGTTATATATGAGTGAGATATTGTTTAAGAAGTGTACTATTATTCTAAATTCGTGATATCATTCTGTGTGACCTATGCTTAGAACATGTTTAACATAAACCTAAAATAACACTTGTGCCTCTGAGTTTTATTATAACTATAGATTAGTTTTTTTTTAAAAAAAAGAATTATAACATACCAAAATTTGACCCTTTTTTTAATATGGTACAAATCATTTGACTCCTTTTGTTTTAATATGGTACAATTCAATTGATATATTTACTATCAGAATTCAATTGGGAGATTAATATCACTAAAACACATTCTAGTATTCAACCCTAAGCTCAGTCTACAAACTAGCAAGAGAGAAATCAATTCTCACCAAACTATAGATATATGATTGTTAAAGAGAATGAGAGTCCTAGACTAGAACTCAGGTTCCGGATAGGACCAGTTGGGCTAGAAGCCCACTGACTAACTACATATACATTGAAAAGACCATTTGCCACCACATATTCACTCATCACGTTTCACTGATAACACAATCTATGAGAAAATAGACATTGAATACCACACTCATACATCCTAGGACAAAACTATAGTGCAACTGTGATACCATACCACAGCTGCACTTAGCCATTAAATTTAGCTGCACACATGTACTATAACTGAATTCAATGGTTAGGTGCAACTATGGTATGGTACCACAATTGCACCATATCTAGACCCTACATACTAATGGTGTTTTTTATCCTAAAGTTCATAAATATTAGATGTACCATTGAACAAAATATCAATAACACATTTAATATACATAGAAATAATTTAATCCAAGATTCTAAACTTTATTAAACTATAGAAAAATTATTACACCTTCTGGTAAATAGTATAATTTACACTGATGCACCATTTTCCTAGATTTTAACCAATGTAAAATTCTGGAACAAATCACTACTCTTACCTACATCAAAATATTTAATTGCTTAGAAAATCAGAGGGTCAAGATCGATCTTTCAATTCTTTTCCGATTGTTTTAGGCCCAACTCGAGATGACAATTCCACACTCATATTTCTTGGTGAGCCCACGAGGGCCCAGATGAACGTGAAGAAGAGCCTCGTATCTTCACTCACCAGCAGTCGCACTATAGATGGGTCTCACACTAGTGGATTTCCAAGCTAAACTCGAAGCCGATAAAACTGCAGAGCATGATAGTCGAAATTCACCCCCAAAATTGGAGCAACAAGGGAGCCGGATTTCACCATTTACCAAGGTGCACGCGTTTTCAGTTTAAAGAAAACAAAGGCATTGTTTCGCCAGTTGGGTGCTTCAAGTACCAATCTTGTGGCGGACTCTTTTTCCTCTTAGGAATTTGCGAGTAGTAGATATTTATCTTATAAATTTATGGGTAGAATAGATGTATATTCTTCTAAATTAATGAGAGGAGAAATTTAAGTTAGTCCATAATCGAATCAATCTAGATTAATCTTAGTAGATCTCTAATTATAAATATTAATAGAGCTGTTATTATGACATATCGATGTTTGGAAAAAAAAAAGGAACGAAAACATTTTTTCTTGCCAATTTAATTTCAGTTCCCAAGTTATTGCCATTTTGCTCACGGTTCTGAATTGCCTCTACGTTACTCAACGGCTTCATCAGATTTTGTTTCGCATATGCCGCCATCAGGAATAGTGAGGCTCACTATCGAAATTCGGGCCCTTTCATGATTAAACCTAACTCTTTTGTATTTTTATTTAATCTTATTCATGAGAATAATAATGAAATCATAGGCATTTCGGATTATCATTCGACAAACATTGCTTACAAACTTTGTAATAAAATATAAAAATTATAAATCAAAAAGCGCATCGCTTTTTCGGTTTATGTTTTAGCAACATGATGACCTTCTTGTACCCATCTTACGTAGTTAACATTAAGGCCACATTGATAATTTCATTAATTCTGGAACACGTGGAAAGGTGGAATTGGCTGCTGCAGATTCAACACCCCAAACAGTAAGTCAGTATCATTGATAATTTTTTTTTTTTATCCTCCCATAATCAGACTTCGTTTCTACGCGAGATCATAAAACAATATAAAAATTACAGTGTCAGTGAATTCTTGACTGGAAATGGAAGCTATGCGTGACACGACGAATGAAGCATGATGATGAATGGGACGGCGAAATGTTGAAATTTTATCACAAAGTTTGGTCTCAAGTCTCAACAACCAAAAGGGTATCACGTTTTTTTCTTGCTAATGAAGCTTCCTCGTGGCAACATATTTTCGACACCCGTCCTGTTTCAATTGGAAAAATCCAGCATTTATGTGGTCCACATCTTTCAATTATAGTGGGACTTAAAAGCGCTGCCAACCACAATTAATAGAGATTGAGAAATTCCCTACACATCCTCTTCTTATTTTTTGGTTTATAACTTTTAATTTATACGTATAATAACTCAATTCAGACCGGCACAATTATCATATGACTTTTATTATCTTATATGATCATATAACATATATGATTCTTTCACAATTATTATATTTTTATGTAAAAATTGTGGAAATAACATAATTTTATTATCTTATATTTTTATAATTATTGAATTTTCATCAAACAGCTATAAAAGAATCATATATCTTACATCATTATGTAACATAATAATATCTTTATCATGTACTTTGAACGTCTGTCAAGTATAACAATAGGGTATATTTATTTATTCCGTAAGAGGGAATGACCATTTCAACATTCCTTCATGATAAAAGAAGACATATATATGTGAAATATTGGTGGAGGATAAGAATGAGATAAATCTAAATTAACTAGTTAAAAATAATTCAATAAGTAGAGAAACATTAGATTAGAGTAATAATGCTAGGTAATGAAACGTCTAAATTTTAATTTGAGTCCCAACTAATATAGTATTTATTCATTGGATTATAGCTAGTAAGTCATTTATAAATTATGAAATTCATCATCTAATAAATGAGTAATTCATAATATTGAAATTCAAGTTGGAACTTATATACAGAGATGCGTAACATTATTGATTAAGTATATATTGGACATTATTATTAAATCAAATCTAATGTTATTTTTATTTAAATATTATATTATCTATTACGAATAATAAATTTATATTATTGAAATAAAAGCTTAGGTTAGTCAACTTTTAAAGTTGATATTGACAGCGTTGCTTATGATCTATTTACTATGTATGTATATATACCTAGGTGGACACCATAACGAGTAGTGATCAAATCCAAGAGAATTCGATCCGTGGCTAGATTTCTTCCAATCTTTGCTACCCAAATCATCTTTCTCCTCTTTCTCCTCTCTTCCTTCACCAAAATTCAAGTCCACGGCTATGCCAAGACCATGAACAAAAACCTAACGGGGCTGAAGAAAGAAAAACTAACCCATTTTCAAATCCACTGGCACGACATCCAAAGTGGCCAAAACCCTACTTCAATCTCAGTAGTGAGGCCACCCACAAACACATCAACAAACGGTTTTGGCATAATAAATATGATTGATAATCCACTCACTGCAGGGCCAGAAATGAGCTCAAAAATGGTGGGAAGGGCACAAGGGTTTTATGCACTAGCTTCACAGGAAGAAGTTGGCTTGTTAATGGCCATGAATTTTGCTTTCATTGAAGGGAAATACAATGGCAGCAGCATCACTGTGCTTGGAAGAAACCCGGTGTTTTCAAAGGTGAGAGAGATGCCAGTCATTGGGGGCAGTGGGCTTTTCAGGTTTGCAAGAGGTTATGTTCAAGCTAGAACCCACAACTTTGATCCGAAAACAGGGGATGCTACAGTTCAGTATAATGTCTATGTGATGCATTATTGATGATATAATCGGTTTCGCTTTTGGTCCTTTTCTTCTTTGTTTTTAGTAATAAAGTTATTCTCTTTTTTATTTTGTGGTAGGTGATAGCTTTGAAGTTGGCTTCTTTGTTTGAAATTTCACTTTTGGCATGCTATTGTCAGTCACCACAAGTTTTACCATGCATTGTCTCTTGACTTTTCAACAGACTTCGCTACGTAATATTATTTGCAGATTCGCTTTTAGTAAGAGGTTTGAAGATGATGGCTCAACATTTATAAATAGATTGGATTATCTTTTTGTAGAAACTCACCTGTTTTTTTAGGCCTTTTTGTTCTCAGATTGCTCTTTTTCTTTCATCAATAATTGGCACGATGGACTCACACGAATGCGCCGTCGTCTCCAAAATCATTTCAAAGATTTCGATCAATATTATCAATAACTCATCAATGACCATTTGGATCCAAAGCGCCCAAAAATTGTTGGTCAGCAAGGGGACTTAATCGATGACCTACTTAGTCTCACTAAAGCTAGTGCTCTGACATTGGATGATGTCAAAGTAGTGATCGTGGTATGTAAATAATCTATTCCTTTTACCGAAAATTAATTTTATTTCTCAACTATTTGTTCCCCATTAACATGCTTGGCCGAGTGTTTTTCAAGTATACCTAGCCATCGCAGTTTGAATCATCATTTTGGGTTGCCATCTCTCTCATATAAGACATACAATTTAATTTGTATATATGTAGGAAATATTTATAAGTAACACGGACAAGAATAAAGTTACTATTCCAATTAGAAGGTTTTGCTGAAATAGAAAATGAGAACTTGGTTTATAGATTGAACAAATCTCTATACGGTCTCAAACAGGCATCGAGGTATTGGTATAAGAGATTTGATTACTTCATCATGAGTCTTGGATACAACAAACTCAGTTCAGACTATTGTGCATACTGCAAAAGATTTGATAACAATGATTTTATCATTTTGCTGTTGTATGTGTATGACATGTTGGTAGTAGGCTTCAACAAAAATTGAGTCCAAGAATTAAAGGCATAATTGGCTAGAGAGTTTGAAATGAAGGACTTGGGACCAACAAACAAATTTCTAGGGATGCAAATTCACCTGACAAAAATAATGGGAAGATTTAGTTTTCTTAGAAGAATTATTTGAAAAAAATCTTGTGATGCTTCAACATGCAAGATTGTAAGTAAATTTCTACCACATTTCTTATTAATTTCAAGTTATCCTCACATATGTGTCCTAACAATGAAGAAAAGAGGAAAGAAATGTCTCGAGTACCGTATGCATCATCAATGGAAAGTTTGATATTCGATATGATGTGCACTAGGCCATATATTGCACAAGCAGTGGGAACAGTCAGTAGATATATATCGAATCCTGGTGGAGAGTATTGAAAAACTGTGAAGACGATCTTGAGATACATCAGAGGAACCTCGTATGTTGAAAAACATGCAATAAGCACGCGTGTGGAAAAGCATGCAACAAGCACGTGATTGACAACCGAAAAAATTAAACAAAAAGGGGAAATTATCAAAATTTATGCCGTTCCAGTAAATTAATCATTTTCCAAATGATCATTTTTAAACAACCTCAAATCCCTCTGTCAGTAAACAAATCTACTATCTTTCTCTAATTTTTTTTCAATATTTTATGCCTAGAATCGTACTTGTGATTTTATTTTTTTCAAATAATTTGTTTTATTAATCAATTTGCAAACCATATTGATCTCTTTCACTACACATATTAATTGATATTTTTCAGTTTCTATAATAAAATAGATCTATTTTAATTGTTATATTTTTCAGTTGCTTTTATCAGCATTGGGTTATAGTTTTCTCTCAAAATATCATTACTCATTAAATTAAAACCTCCAATATCAGTTGTGTAAAATAGACGCTTTAGATAAAATAGACGTAAGCAAAGTGACAATGGTGAAAAGAATGGATGGTGTGGAGACGTGATTGGTTCTCAATCAAGTTTTCAAGTGGGAGAATTGTTGAACATGTGCATGCATGTGGCAAATAATTACATGTAGTTAGCATGCAACTTTTAACTCTTGGCATAAATTTATTGTGTAAGTGGGAGGCACACAACTTTTGACTTTGGCACCAAAGTGGAAAGTTGAGTGAAAATTTAGATTATTTTCATGCCCACTATTATTGATTTTTTGGGCATTGCTTGACCTATAAATAGAGGTTTCATTTGCCCTCTTCAATCATCATATTTTCTCTAATTTAAGTGAGAGTACCAAGAGGTGTAAGTGGAGAGTGTTGAAAGTTTTGAGCTCGAGTTCTAATGTTTTTTAGAGTTCGGTTGTATTAGAGTTTTGGGTCGTGAGACAAAACATTATAATACTTGTAATTCTTTTTCACTAGTAAAATATTTTCTTCAGTCTTTGCTCGTGAACATAGACTAAAAGAATCACATAAATTTTGGTGTCACTGTGTGATCATTATTTTTCAATTTTACTTTAATTACATTTATGCTTCACCCGCCAAATTTCTCAACAAAGTCGAGGGGGGATGTGGCGTGTAACTTCTTCACGAACAAATGTGCTGTTTTACAATTCAATATGCTTTGTGCGGAAAGATTTTAAGAAACAAATAAACTTCACTTTTATTCATTTTATGTGGATCAAATACTTATTTATACATAAGATAAAACGTCATAAAAGTACATAATGAATAAAATATTTTGGGATTCCTTTCGCCTTACTTGGTTTTGCTCTAGGGAAGGAACTAGGCTAGTTGGGTTTTCATGGCCTCGTCGGATGTCTTTAAGAAAATCTTTTCTCTTAATTCGATTTATTTCTATGATAGTTGAGAATTTATTTATTTTTGGAGAAATAAAATGAATTTTGCACGCGTGTGGAAAAGCAAGCAACAAGCACGTGATTGACAACCGAAAAAATTAAACAAAAAGGGGAAATGGTCAAAATTTATGCTGTTCCAGTAAATTAATCATTTTCCAAATGATCATTTTTTAAAAACCTCAAATCCCTCTGTCAGTAAACAATTCTACTATCTTTCTCTATTTTTTTTTCAATATTTTATGCCTATAATCGTACTTGTGATTTTATTTTTTTTTCAAATAATTTGTTTTATTAATCAATTTGCAAACCATATTGTCACTTACAATACTACAAATTGTATTCAATCCACCAGTTGGGAAAAATTTTAAATCATATTCCATCAACCAATCCACCAGATTGAATATATATATATATATATATGAATTGGAATTTTCAGAACTGTGTGCACTGGTTTGGACTATGAGCACCTATAGCTGGATATTTTGTAAAGCACAATTATGAGAAATGAAGCAAATTATTTTTAATAAATCTCAATAAGAGGCGGGTTTATTATTGCTAAAAGAAATGAAATTACAAAAGTCATGGAGGAACAAAATGAACAATGCCTAGAAATTATTGAAACGTGGGAAGAGATAGAAGTGTTGATCAGACAGAATAAGGACAAGATTCTGTCATTTAATTTAAAAAAAGAAAAAGAAAATGTATGCGAACCATAAAATGACCACCACTCGTAAATCGTAATGCTTAGATCGTTTTGTAAAATTCAATAACCCAATAGCAGTAAACACGACATATAACTTTCATATCTGCAAATCCAGCTCCTGTTGCCAAGGCCTTGAACTCCGCCAATGTCCTCTCCTTTGCTCCGGGAAATAGATTGGAGAGCTGTACGTCAAGACTTGCTATATTCTTGCTTACAATATCAGTCTCGGGGAATTCTGGCACTATTGATTCCACCAAAATGACCTTTCCGGATTCCGGTATTGCTTCGTAGCAGTTCTTTAATATCTTCAAACATTCTTCATCGCTCCAGTCATGAAGTATCCACTGAGAGATTAATTTATATGAACATTTCGTGAAATTTCAAAATTTTCGGAATTGACATACATAATCAATATTTTATTTTCTATTTCAATAATTAAATATTAAGTAGAGAACTAACCTTCATGAAAATAGCTTGTCCTTTAGGAACTTCAACAAACATATCTCCTCCAACATGCTCCACACCTGCACGAGAATTAAAACACACAAGGGAAAAATGAAATTATCGTTGTTTTTAAAATGATAATTAATTGAAAAAAAATTTTACGTAAGAGAAGGATCTACAAAATTAAATAAGCTGGCAACGAGTGACGTATACGTGAATAATTATATACCTGGACAAGAGGGTGCATGTTTGAGGACATGAGGTAAATCAAAGTTAATCCCCCTTAATTGTGGATATTTAGAAACAACTGATTTAAGATTTGCACCTAAGCCACCGGCAACATCCACCAATTGGTTCAGCCCTTCAAATCCCTTGTAGATCTCAAGAATTTCCTTCATGACTATAGTTGTGTGATTGTGCATTGATTGATTGAAGAGGTTATTTATTCTTTCATCTTTGGCGGCAGCCGCAAATCCATCCATTCCATTATGTGCCTTCATAAATGGTACCGACCCTTCCAATAAAGCATCCTTCGCGCAGGACCTGTCAGAAGATATCATGCACACATATGAGTATTAATTAATTGAGTGCATATATTATGTTATAACGTCTACAGATACAATTAATGTGAGTACAAGGAAATTAGAAAGCAAATTACCAAGAATCCATACTAATTTTGTCCTGAATTATGAGCAGAGTGGGAGCAAGAGAAACTCCATCTTTATTTGGAACAAAATATTTGGAAACTGGTGTCAAGCCATATAATCTCTGAACACTTCCGTCTTTGTTCGAGACAAGATTACATGTGAGAAAAGAGTAACTGGCTAGGAGGCGTAGCATTCTGTCCAGTATTATTGGGGCTTTTTTGTTATTTGTGGGCAGCTGAGAGGCAATCTCTGAAGACGAGAGTTGAGTTGGGCTAACTTTCGCCATTATCTCCAACAAACCAAGCTCAGTGGCAGATTTAATGGTCATTGGAAGTACTGCGCCGGAAGCGAGTTCCATGGCCAACAAGAAGTCTTGCTCATCCCTTGCTGGTTTCAACATGACTTGGTGATCATCTTGGAGTGAACCCATCTTCTTAGGCTAATTAGGATACAATGGAGAAACTAACAAGGTGCTGTATGGATGCTGAAGAGTAGTGCTTAGTTTATGGAACGCTAAACCTTTATATAGTGTGTGTGTGTGTGTGGAAATTGCTAACATTAATTAATATTCTGTTATTAACATACGTCCAAGCATGTCTCAAAGGGTCAAGGTGGGAGGGCTATCTCAGCTAATAAAGAAATTTTGACCGAGCAGCCCCAACCATAAACAGAAATCATCACGTGTTCAAATTGAGTAAGTTACATGTTTGAAAGGCATCGGTGCTAATAATGTTCCAATTAAATAGGTTATCGTTCCTTGGGATTAAACACATAATCATAAATGTGAAAATGTCCCATGACTAATATATATATAATCATTCTCAGGTGCGGGATCCATGTTCTTTTAACATAAAAATGCTTTTAAACTGTAAGGTTTAAGAAATTTATTTTTTGAATGAACATAAAACCTTATAATTTAAGAGAGTTAAAAACTAACTCTCTCAAATCTTATGGTTAAAAAGCATGTTCGTATGAAAAAAAAATAATAATAAAGGCACCCGCACTAGAAAAGGAGTCATATATATAAGGTGTCGGTGCCTTTATTTTTTTATTTTTTAATACGAATATACTAGTTGTGTGCATTACAAAAACTCGCCTATGCCTGTTTTTATAATATGATACCTGGGCAAACTAAAGTCATTGTAGGATGACTGGATGAGATGGGGCACATGCCTCATTTTGAGTTTTAAAACTTTTTTATTCTTCATAATAGTTCATATCAGTCTTCTTTGTCTTTTTATTTTATAAGCAAACCTCGTGCAATGAGGAAAATTATTGAAGCATAAAAATTAAATAGAAGAGTGTAAATAAATTAAGTGGAGACGTAGTGGAAAGTAAGCCTACCCAATACCCGTTAGTAAGACAACTAAATCTAACAAAAACATGTGTATATACAAGCATTTATGAAAATAGCATGATATTAATTAATATTCAATATAATCATGTTTCTTGTATGTGTACCAATAATGTATATCTGAAAGGATCAAAATGGGAGAGCAATCTCATTATAATGCTATAGCAATAATCACCTACGTTTAATTTATTGATCCTGTAAAATTAAGATGCGGTTACAAAGAAAGATAATATGTGGCCCTAGATTGATTGTTGTATAATATATGCCTTTCCACACTTCGATGATTAATCTCGTGGACGGTTCTCACAATATTTAATTGTGAAGCCAGTTAGTTAATTCTGTTAAAAGGTTAAGTGGCGAGCTGAGTCAGCATTAGTGGGACCAGGGTTAGTTAAGTTTGTTGTTACTAACAGCTGGACAAAAACAGAGCTATAAAAGGTGGCTCAAGGCTGATCAGCAGCTGTACTTGATTCATGATTTCAAGAGGCTTAGGGTGTGAGATAGAAAATACTTTGTAAAAAGAGATTTAATCCGGGTCATCAGTTGTCTCTTTGTAATCAATCGGTTTAATAAAAGCTTCAAGCCCAAGAGGGTTCTTCAGCCGTGGATGTAGGTACCTTTGGTACTGAACCACGTAATCTTTTGTTTCTGTGTTTCTTCATCTTGCTTCTTCTGTTCTTAGTTCTTTAGTGTTCTTGGTTGATTTGCTGTTTCTTTATTGTTTGATAATCTTTCTTGGGGAGTTGTTTTGGTTCGTTTGATTAATCTTGGAGTCAAGATTCGATTATTAATCTCAACAAATTGGTATCAGAGCCCTTACAGCTCTCAACTCTGGTTCTGGAATGGCTTCTACAAGATATGATCTAGAAAAGTTCAATGGAGAAAATGACTTCTATCTATGGAGTCTCAAGATGCGTGCAATCTTGATACAACAAGGGCTTGATGCTGCTCTGGATTTTGAAGAAGATCAGATCAGTAAGAAAGAGAAAGCAGAGGGGTCCTCAGTTTCAGGTGGGGACATGAGGACCATCAACAACAAAGCTCACAGCACCATCATCTTGCATCTTTCAGATGAAGTGCTGAGAGAAGTAGCAAAAGAAAGATGTGCAGCAGGCCTCTGGACAAAACTTGAAGAGATGTTCCTGAAGAAATCTCTGGCAAAGAGGCTCTACATGAAAAGAAGACTATACACATTCTCCATGAAGGAGGGAACAACCATGAAAGATCATCTTGATGAATTCAACAAGTTGATTCTAGACCTGGAGAATGTGAGCATCAATCTTGAAGATGAGGACAGAGCTCTTATATTGTTAAGCTCTCTTCCAGACTCATATGAGCATTTCGTTGATACTCTATTGTATGGGAGACAAACCCTTACCTTAAAGGATGTGAAGAGTGCACTGGAATCAAAAGATTTGAAGAAAAGAGCTGAAGGAAAAGATCAAGGGATGGGAGAAATCTTGATGGCCAAATCAAGAGCTGACAAGAAGAAGAAATATGAGAAGAAAGGAAACAACCAAAAGGAAAACACTGATAAGAAAAAGAAGAAAAGAAAATGCTACTTCTGTCAAAAGGAAGGGCATTATGTCAAGGACTGTTTTGAAAAGAAGAAACTTGAGAAAATCCAAAAGGAGACCTCTGGTAAAGCAGCTATAGCATCTGAGGATGAAGAAGATTCAGATGGTGCTGATGTACTTATTGCTGCCGAGAAGCAACCCACTGAAGAATGGATCCTAGACTCAGGATGCTCTTTCCACATGACCCCAAATAAGCAACTCTTCAAGACTTTTGAGAAAGTTGAAACAGGTAAAGTTTTACTTGGTAATAACTTAGCCTGTAAAGTTGCTGGAATTGGGACAGTTGCCATTACCATGTATGATGGGGTAGAAAGAGATCTAAGAAATGTTAGATATGTACCAAATCTAAAAAGAAATCTGATATCCCTAGGAGAGGTTGACCAATCTGGTTGCAGCACAAAAGCTGAAAATGGTGAGCTGCAGGTCATTAAAAATGGCATAGTTACAATGAAGGGGGTTAGAAGAAATGGGCTATATGTTCTGATAGGCTCATCTTACACACCAGGAATAATGGCCTCAGTTAGTAAAGATAAAACAAAACTGTGGCACATGAGATTAGGCCACATGAGTGAGAAGGGTCTAAGAGAGCTAAGTAAACAAGGAGTAATTGGCTCTGATCAAATCACCTCACTTGAGTTCTGTGAAAAATGTGTGTTTGGTAAAACAACCAGACAGAAGTTTGGCACTGGCAAGAAAGAAACCAAACACTCACTGGACTACATCCATTCAGACTTATGGGGGCCTTTACAAGTTCCATCTCATGGTGGAGCTAGATACTTCATGACTCTGATTGATGACTATATCAGAAAAGTTTGGGTTTACATCTTAAAACAGAAGGGGGAAGCACTACTGAAGTTCAAAGAATGGTTGACATTAATTGAAAATCAGACTGAGAGGAGAGTGAAAAGGCTGAGGACTGACAATGGCCTAGAATACTGTAGCAAGGAGTTTGATAGCTTCTGTAAAGAGAAGGGAATTGTAAGGCACAAAACAGTAAGGCACACTCCCCAGCAAAATGGCCTTGCTGAGAGGATGAACAGGACCTTAGTGGAAAAGGTTAGGTGCATGCTGTTTAGTGCAAATCTGTCAAAACACTTCTGGGCAGATGCTGTCACTACAGCAGCATATCTAGTCAACAGAAGCCCCTCTACAGCATTGAACTTCAAAACCCCACAAGAGGTTTGGTCTGGTAAAACTCCTGATCTTAGTAACCTTAGAATATTTGGCTCACCAGCATATGCTCACATCAACCAAGGAAAACTTGAGCCTAGGGCAATTAAAGGCATCTTTATTGGTTATCCAGAGGGTGTTAAGGGATATAGGATCTGGTGTATTGATGGGAAGCCTTCAAGAGTAATAGTGAGCAGGGATGTTATTTTCTATGAAGATACCATGCTGCAGCAGAGGGTTGAAACTGAAATGTTAACACCTGAAAAAAATGTCTATCAAGAACCTAACTTGGAGGTGGAGCCTACAGGTGACAAGAGCAAATCTCATGATAGCAGAGCTAGCTCCTTAGAACAAGAGACTTATCAGCTGGCCAGAGACAGAGAAAGGAGAGTTATCAGAATGCCTAAGAGATTTGGCATAGCTGATCTAATATCCTATGCACTCACAATGGCTGAAGATGTTATTGGGGAAGAACCCAGTAGCTACAAACAAGCCATGAACAGCAGAGATAAGTCAAATTGGTTATCAGCAATGAAAGAAGAAATGGCATCACTGAAGAAAAATGACACCTGGATTCTGGTAGAGAAGCCTAAGGAAAGGAAGTTGGTGGGCTGCAAATGGATCTTCAAGCTTAAAGAAGGGGTTGCTGAGGGTGAACCTCCAAGGTATAAAGCAAGGCTGGTTGCTAAGGGTTTTACACAAAGGGAAGGGTTGGATTACAGTGAAGTATTTTCCCCTGTTGTAAAGTACAGCTCAATTAGGGTGTTGCTTGCCATCACTGCCTACTTTGATCTGGAATTAGACCAGCTAGACGTAAAGACAGCTTTCCTTCATGGCAACCTAGAGGAAGAAATATACATGGAACAACCAGAAGGCTTCATTCAGAAGGGATTTGAAGACAAAGTTTGCTTGCTTAAAAAAAGTCTATATGGCTTAAAGCAATCCCCTCGACAGTGGTATCTAAGGTTTGACTAGTTTATGGTGGCTCATGGCTATTTAAGGAGTCAGTATGACAATTGTGTATATTGTAAGCTTCTACCTTCTGGAGATGGGATTTATTTACTCCTCTATGTAGATGACATGCTCATAGCATGCAAACACAGAGAAGAAATAGAGAAACTTAAGTCTGAGTTAAGATCTGAATTTGAAATGAAAGACTTAGGCTCTGCAAGTAAGATCTTAGGAATGCAGGTCAAGAGAGATAGATCAGCTAAAACTCTATTCCTCACACAGGCTGGATATATTAAAAAGGTATTGAACAAGTTTGGAATGGTGGATGTTAAAGAAGTTTCTACTCCCTTAGCCACACATTTCAAATTATCAAAACAGCAAGAGCCTTCAGATGATGCTGATATTGAGTACATGAAGAATGTTCCTTACTCTAGTGTAGTTGGAAGCATTATGTATGCTATGGTTTGCACTAGACCTGACATTGCTTATAGTGTAGGCTTGGTTAGCAGATTTATGGGGAACCCAGGGAAGGGTCACTGGAATGCTGCAAAATGGATTCTCAGGTATCTGAAGGGAGCATCTGAATCTGGTATTTTGTTTGGAGGGAATGATGGTATCACGAGTAGAATCATTGGCTATGTGGACTCTGACTTTGCTGGTGACTTGGACAAAAGAAGGTCAACTACTGGTTTTGTTTTTACATTGTGTGGTGGAGCTGTGAGTTGGAAAGCCTCACTACAGCCTGTGGTTGCTTTATCAACAACTGAGGCTGAGTACATTGCACTTGCTGAAGCTGTAAAAGAAGCAAAGTGGCTCAGTGGAATAGTATCAGAACTAGGACTGAATCAAGACACAATTCCTATATGTTGTGATAGCTCAAGTGCAATACAGCTGAGCAAGAATTCCAAGTATCATGAAAGAACCAAGCATGTAGATATAAGGCTGCATTTCATAAGGGAAGAGATTGAAAGGGGTGCAGTAGATGTCATTAAAATATCTACAGAAGACAATCCAGCAGATGCATTGACAAAACCATTACCAACAATCAAGTTCAGGAACTCTCTGAGTTTGATTGGAGTTAGATGCTTGTAAGACAAGCATGGCAACAGGCTGAAGCAGAGTTGGGTTGAAGCTGGAACAGAATGAACTAAGGTGGAGATTTGTGAAGCCAGTTAGTTAATTCTGTTAAAAGGTTAAGTGGCGAGCTGAGTCAGCATTAGTGGGACCAGGGTTAGTTAAGTTTGTTGTTACTAACAGCTGGGCAAAAACAGAGCTATAAAAGGTGGCTCAAGGCTGATCAGCAGCTGTACTTGATTCATGATTTCAAGAGACTTAGGGTGTGAGATAGAAAATACTTTGTAAAAAGAGATTTAATCCGGGTCATCAGTTGTCTCTTTGTAATCAATCGGTTTAATAAAAGCTTCAAGCCCAAGAGGGTTCTTCAGCCGTGGATGTAGGTACCTTTGGTACTGAACCACGTAATCTTTTGTTTCTGTGTTTCTTCATCTTGCTTCTTCTGTTCTTAGTTCTTTAGTGTTCTTGGTTGATTTGCTGTTTCTTTATTGTTTGATAATCTTTCTTGGGGAGTTGTTTTGGTTCGTTTGATTAATCTTGGAGTCAAGATTCGATTATTAATCTCAACATTAATTGTTTTCAAACCCAAAATGTGGCATGTGCTGCATGTGAATTAATGCAGCAGTATAATAATGAGATAGCTGTCCCATCTTGACCATTTGTTATATGCTTGATTATATTGATAGAAACATAATTATATAGACTATTAATGCATAACAAATGGTTAATTTAAAAGGATTAATTAAGTACTTTTTTAACATTTGAAAGTTGTGCGAAATAAAAATGAATTTTTTAAAATTATTAGATACGTATTCAGAATAATAAAGTTTTCACAAGAACTTTTAAGTGTAAATAATTCCACCTAAATTAAAATCCTTGTATATTCAAATTAAACAAGTTATTACGCATTTGTTTAAAAGTATTGGAGTTAAACAAGGCAGGGAATTATTAATATCCAATCAGCACTAGATTGCAAGTCTTTATGATGTTTTCCACTCCTGACTAGGAAATATTATTAATAGTTAATTTTTATCATTAATTTTTAATGTAGGACAAATCTTCAATTTTTGTAATCATCATTTGTAACTTAAATATTTGGCCTAAAATTTCATCTATCGAAACCACCGAAATTAATAGAATCCAATTAAAAATTGAGAGATAGCACATCGCCCATCAATTGTGTTTGGTTGATGACCCATCGCATAGATTAAGAGATGGGCCATTCCCAGCCATTGCCAACAAAAACAAAAAAAACAAAAAACAAAAAAATGAGTGGTGCTATTGGCACACCTGCATTATCTCGGCTCCGGTCCCCCTCACTCTCTCTGCTTCGATCTTCCTCACTCTCTCGGCTCCGTTGTCTTCATTCTCTCGATTAATTCTAACCCCCAACACAATCGGCTTAATTGATTAAAGATTAATTTGTAATTAAAGATGCAGACTGCTTAATTGTTAAAGATTAATTAATATGTTTTTGAGGCCTCATAGATTTTGAATGGTTATTGTTCTTGTTAAGGATATCATGGTCTTCAAATTATTTTACAGAGCATATATTAATTTGGTGATTAATGTTGATTGCTTTGCTTATGGTTGCTTGAATTTTGCTTGAATGAGGGACCTTCTCAGTTTGGTTTGATTGGGTTCTTTAAAATTGCTTATGATTGTCAAGGACTGCAGTAATTGTTCCTCTGAATGGGAAGCTTTGTATCATTCGTAACATCATGAGCATTAGTATGGTGTTGCTGCACTCTTTGTTGCTGCACTCTTTGTTCCATGCGTGTGTGGTGTTGCTGCTTGCAAGTGTAAATGGCTTTTATACTTTGCACAAAACAAACCGTTTTGTGCAAAGCTTTGTGAGAAAGAATATCGGCGATGTAATAAGAGGGTGTCAATGGTCTAACTCAAAAAAAAAAAAAAAATTCAGTAGTTTTTTTTTTTTACAGGATCAATAAATGCAATTGGTTATTATTGATTTAACAGAATTTAGGGCCACATATTATCTTTCTTTGTAACCGCATCTTTTACAGGATCAATCAATTAAACGTAGGTGATTATTGCTATAGCATTATAATGAGATTGCTCTCCCATTTTGATCCTTTCAGATATACCTTATTGGTACACATACAAGAAACATGACTATATTGAATATTAATTACTATCATGCTATTTTCATAAATGCTTGTATATACACATGTTTTTGTTAGATTTAGTTGTCTTACTAACGGGTATTGGGTAGGCTTACTATTCACTATGTCTCCACTTAATTTATTTACACTCTTCTATTTAATTTTTATGCTTCAATAATTTTCCTCATTGCACGATGTTTGCTTATAAAAGAAAAAGAAAAAGAAGACTGATAATTTTCCTCATATTATATCAGTCTTCTATTTCTTTTTATTTTATAAGCAAACCTCGTGCTTATAAGCAAACCTCGTGCTCATAAGCAATTATAAAATAAAAAGAAAACCTCGTGCTTATATGTGTTTATAAGTCATAAGCAAACCTCGTGCACGAGGTTTGCTTATAAAATAAAAAGAAAACCTCGTGCTTATATGTGTTTATAAGTCATAAGCAAACCTCGTGCTTATAAAATAAAAAGAAAAAGAAGACTGATATGAATTATTATGAAGAATAAAAAAGTTTTAAAACTCAAAATAAGGCACGTGCCCCATCTCATCCACCAGTCGTAATTGAACAACCATGAAGAATAAAAAATTATCGAAACGCAAAAAGAGGGATGTGCCCGATCTCATCCAGCGAAAGGCTTTAATCCGCCCATGCATCATAATATATAAATAGGAATAGGTCTGTTGTTGTTGTATGCACAAGACTCCCCAGCTACTTGCTAAGGAAACAAGGAATGGCTCTACTTGTTGTTGTGATCCTTTTTTGTCTTCCCATCTTTCTACTGTTTCTTCTTCAAAAACACAGAAAAAACACAAGCGCTAAATTTCCACCTGGCCCTCCTGGTCTCCCCATAATCGGTAACCTCCACCAGTTCGATACCACAAACCTTGCATTTTATTTATGGAAACTTTCCAAACAATATGGTTCGATCTTTTCTCTGCGTCTTGGTCTTAGACCAGCCATAGTAATTTCTTCAGCAAAATTGGCTAAAGAGGCCTTCAAAACTCACGATCTTCAATTTGCTGGCAGGCCAGTTTTGCTTGGCCTGCAAACGCTATCTTACAATTACTTGGGCGTCACTTTTGCCCCACATTACAATGAATGGAGAGACATGAGGAAAAGATTTGTCACCTCTTTGCTTAACTCAAATAGAATTGAGCAATTTCGTCGAGTTCGAAAGGATGAGATTTTCCGTATGGTTGAAAAAATATTAAAGCTAGGCGATGCCGCTGATGAAGATGGTTCATCCAAAGTGCCAATCAACTTAAGCGAGATAGCGATGACTTGCGTACGTAATATTATTTTTAGAGTCACTTTTAGCAAGCGCTTTGAAGATGATGGCCCAGCAGCTGTAAATAGATTGGATTATCTTCTTGCGGAAACTCAGCTCCTGTCTGGGACCATTTTTTTCTCAGACTGCTCTTTTTCTTTCGTCGGTAATTGCCTCGATAGAATCACAGGAATGCATCGCCGTCTCCAAAAGCATTTCAAAGATTGTGATCGATATTATCAACAACTCATCGATGACCATTTGGATCCAAAGCCACCACAAGCTGCTGGTCAGCAAGGGGACTTAATCGACGACTTACTTAATCTCACTAAAGCTGGTGATCTGACATTGGACGATGTCAAAGCAGCAATCATGGTACATGCATAATCTATTCCTTTTACCAAAAATTAATTTATTTCTCATCTAGCTGTTCCCCACTGACGTACTTGGCCGAGTGGTTCTCAAGTATACCTGGCCACCCCAGTTCGAATCATCAATTTTGGTTTGCCATTTCTCGTATAATGCACTTGCTTAATACATGTGCTTTAATTTGCATATATGCAGGAAATATTTATAGGTACCACGGACACGAGTAAAGTTACTATTGAAATGGCTATGACCCACCTAATGAAGAATCCTGAAGCAATGAAGAAGGCTCAAGAAGAAGTTAGAAGTGTGGTTAAAGATAAAGGGTTTGTAGATGAAGATGATATTCCAAGATTAGAGTATATCAATGCTGTAATCAAAGAGACAATGAGGATTCAACCAGCGGCTCAATTCATCCCAAAGGCAACTTCAGAAAGGTGCGTTATCGATGGTTATCACATACCAGCTGAGACAATGGTTTTAGTTAATGTGTGGGCAATAGGAAGGGACCCTCAAGTTTGGGATAAGCCAGACAAATTTATTCCTGAGAGATTTGTGGGGTCTAACATTGATATGGGAGGACAAAACTTTGAATTTATACCATTTGGTTCCGGCAGAAGAATTTGTCCAGGGATACCTATAGCATTGCCCAGTGTGGAGCTCGCACTTGCCAATCTTCTTTACAAATTTGATTGGAAAATGCCTCATGGAATGAAGATTGATGACTTGGATTTTGAGGCTACGCCTGGTCTTACCCAGCACAAGAAAAAGCCTCTCAAGCTCGTGGCAACCAAATCTATATGATGGTTTACTCATTAGTGTTGTGATTTAAAATAAGTTTGCATGCAAGCACTTTTCTTTACGGTTATTGTTTGTTCGAGGATCATAATATGTAACGGTGAGGGGTGCTACTCAGCTCTCTTTTAAAGCCAAAGCTCATAATGCTTTTCTAGATTGCTTTTGCTTTTTGTTAATTTCTTTTAGTGATTTAATAAAATTTTAGCCCAATTGAAATCATTCTCATTTTGATTCAAAGATTCAACAAAAATAGGGTCAGGGAGAGGAACAAACCAACAACCCACGAACGGCAGCCAAGACCTGTATCTGTCAGACGATAAAATCAGTCCCGTCATCAGGTTCGATTGGAACTAAGAAAGTGAAAGAGATTAGTGCTTTGGCCGGAGTTTGTGGTGCGGAGTTTGAAGATTGTGCATCGATCACTTGGCTGGTGTGCGAAGCAGTGTTAATAGTGTTAATTATTCGTCACCTCTTCCTGATTTCCAGGATTCAAATAAATAAGAATGTTCCATGATTTGGAATTCTCTACCAAGTTAATTAAATGAAGAAACTAATGCTAGATACTCAAAGCAATAAAACATCGGATTAATATAATAAACTCAGTATGTATCTAATTGATTCATTTCTCAATTAATGGTAATATATACAAGATATACTTTTATTTTTGTTCAAGATAAGCGAGTACAATATGCAGCTGGTGTAAGCAAACCTTGCATTTTGCCCGATCTCATCCAGCTGGTGTATGCAAACCCAAAAGGAGGCATGTTCCAGATCTCATCCAGCGAAGGCTTCAATCCGCCTATGTTTCATTATATATAAATTGGCAAAGGTCTGTTGTTGTTGTACTGCACAAGAATACCTAGCTAATTGCCAAGAAAAAAAGGAATGCCTCTACTTGTTCTTGTGATCCTTTTTTGTCTTCCCATCTTTCTATTGTTTCTTCTCCAAAAACACAGAAAAAACACAAGGGCTAAACTTCCACCTGGCCCTCCTGGTCTCCCCCTAATCGGTAACCTACACCAGCTCGATGCCACAAACCTTGCATTTTGTTTTTGGAAACTTTCTAAACAATATGGTCCCATCTTTTCTCTGCGTCTTGGTTTTAGACCAACCATAGTAATTTCTTCAGCAAAATTGGCTAAAGAGGCCTTCAAAACTCACGATCTTCAATTTTTTAGCAGGCCAGTTTTGAGTGGCACGCAAAAGTTATCTTACAATTTCTTGGGTCTCACTTCGACTCCACATTATAATAGCTGGAGAGAGATGAAGAAAAAATTTGTCACCCATATGGTTAGCGCTAATAGAACTGAGCAATTTCGTCAGGTTCAAACAGATGAGATTTTCCGTATGATTGAAAAATATCAAAATTAAGCGCCGCACCTGCTGCTGCTGCTGATGATTATGTCTCATTGGAAGCACCTATCAACCTGAGCGAGATAGCGATGACTCTTATACGTTATATTATTTTTCGAGTTGGTTTTGGCAAGAGGTTCGAAGATGAAGGCACGGCAGCTGTAAGTAGACTCCATTCTGTTTTTGCGGAGACTGAGGCCATGGTGGGGAGAGTCTTTTTCAGAGATTGTTTGCCTTTCGTGGGATGTTGGCTCGACAGTCTCACAGGATGGAATCGTCGCCTCAGAAATAATTTCAGTGATTGTGATAAAGTTTATCAGCAACTCATCGAGGACCATTTGGATCCAAAGCGACCAAAAGTTGCTGAGCAAGAGGACTTAATTGATGTTTTACTTACTGAGATGAAAATATCTGACGATCATCAAACGTTTGATAGTATCAAATCGACGATCATGGTACTATGTTTTTTTCACTCAAAATTAATTTAAATTCGTAGCTGTCCCCAGCACTTAGCCAGAGTTTTCAAGGAACTTTAATTAGCTGACAATCTGTATACGAATCTTGGAGAAGTAGGGGTCTAACTAATTAATTTGGGTTTTTTGCTCCTCTCTCATTTAAAAAAAAAAAAACTCTCAGCTTTTTTTCTTTTCTAATTAGACAAAAAAGATTAATTTTTCGTGATATATATGTTTGATTGTTTATTTATTTATTTATTTTTTGCAAGCAGGAAAATATTGCTGCCATGGACACAATTAAAGTTACTCTCGAATGGGCTATGACCAACCTAATGAAGAATCCTGAAGCAATGAAGAAGGTTCAAAAAGAAGTAAGATATGTAGTAAAAGATAAAGGCTTTGTAGATGACGATGATCTTCCAAGATTAGAGTATCTTAAGGCTGTAGTCAAAGAGACATTGAGATTTCCACCAGCGGCTCAATTTGTCCCAAGAGAAACCACAGAAAGGTGCGTTATCGATGGTTATCACATACCAGCTAAGACAACGGTTTTCGTTAATGTGCTGGCAATAGGAAGGGACAGCCAAGTCTGGGATAAACCAGACGAATTTATTCCTGAGAGATTTGTGGGCTCTAATATTGATATGGGAGGTCAAAACTTTGAATTTATCCCATTTGGTGCCGGTAGAAGAATTTGTACAGGATTACCTATAGCAATGCCGATTGTGGAGCTTGCACTTGCCAATCTTCTTACAAATTGGATTGGACAATGCCGCATGGAATGGAGATTGATGACTTGGATTATGATGCTAATCCCGGATTTACCCAGCACAAGAAGAATCCTCTCAGGCTTGTAGCCACCAAATTTATATGAAAACTTGGATTGTTAACGTTTATATATATTTCTTGATTGAGGATCATAATAACTGTGAGTAATGTTAGGGATCTCAATATTAAGTGTCTTGTTTTGTAGTTCCTTTTTTTATTTAAATAAAATTCTAACCCAAACGGAATCATTCACTTTAAAAACTAATAATAATAATAATAACAACAACAACAAAGATTAGTCCTTGGAAATTTCTTTAATGTCCAATAAATTTTAAAAAATATTTTGTAAGTTTTAATAAAATAATCAATTTTGATATTGCTAAGCTATTTTCCGTGTCCTCAACATCAGTTGATGCCATTGGACCTTCGATTACCTAACAGCTAATTAAAACATTTTATGAGAGAGAAACAAATTGAATAATTTATTTTTGTGTAAATTAAAAATAAAACAATAAAGTGGAAGGTAAAAGTTTTCGTAGTTGAAGGTTGCTTGACCATTAATGTGGTTTTAATTTTTTAATTATTGTTTTACATGATATTTTAAATCTTTACCAAAAAATGGTGATTTGCTTAAGCCTACCTAGGCATTAGGTAGCTTCGCCTTTAGGTCTAAGGGCATTCTCATACTACAAGAGGAGCACCATCTGCTCACATATCATACGACACATGGAATTAGGTTCAATGTTGGGCTGATCAGTGCTTAATTCTTCATAATTTTCTACAACAATTTTCTAACACACATGAATATATAGTAATATATAAATTAAAATCTAATTAGTTTTATATTCTTATCTAATAATTACCAATTGTTTTTAAAAAAAAAATGTTAACAAAAAGGTCGGATGGGCACGTTAAAAATAAGTAGGCAGATGTGTGTTGTTAATTTGTATTGCACAAGACTAACTAGCTAATTGCTCCAAAAAAAAAAACGGCTTCAATCGTTCTTGTCATCCTTTTTTCTCTTCTTAATTTGTTGCTTTTTCGCCAAAAACGTAGAAAAATTAGTGCTTATTTGCCTTTACCAATGCCACGTTTGCTGCTACTAGTTTCTTCTCATATCTTTTCTGAGCGTTCGACCAATCTTTCTTCCAATAGCCCATTTCATGACAAAAGACATACTAATCTGGATTTATCTTTCTGCTTCCTGATTTGGACCTAGAATTCTTTCCACCACACTTTTTCTTTTTCTCTATCGTCCTTTCTTTGGCTAACAAAGCTCCAAACGATACTCTTTAGGAATGTTTATCATTATTCTGAATTTCTAAATTGGTCAATGCTGTGCAAACATCTTTAAAGATGATCTCGCTTTTACAATATAATAAGATAGTCACAAAATGGCTATATTCTTTTGGAAGTATGTGTAGTAGGATTATAGCCTTGACTTTATCCTTAATATCTTCATCAAGGTTCTTCAAATCTGAGTAATTTTTCAAATCTTGGGACAAGGTTGTGCATTGACACCTTAGGCTCCATTAAAAAAACCATATACCTAGCTCATTGCATGAATGTGATTTTTCAGGACTTTTCAGTAAGTACTTTTCCTCCAATGTAGGCCACAAAGTTATCGCACACTCCTCATATTTCACTAGATATTTCACGTCATTGGTCAAGGAAGATGTGATCTGACCATAGGTTTTCTCGTTCATGCTATTCTAAGCTTCTTCGTTATATAAGTGTCTTTTATTTTTCAAAACAACATCGAGATTGATTTGAATGGGCATCCATAACTTCGAGCCTTCACATATCGAAGTTGATTTTCTCATCAAACTTTTCAACATCGATCTTTTGGCCTCCTATAACAGGTGCTGAATGGTGAAGTGACAACTCTTGTCCCCACCTGAAGCGTCTCTTGAAATCATTTGGGTAGATCTCTCCCCATTTCTAGAAGTTTCGTCTTCTACTATGTTCTCAACAAACTATTCCTACTTGAAAGAATAGCCTTTATGATGTTAATTTTGTGTGAATAAATGTATTAGGAAAGTTCTTATGAGAATGGAAGGGATCCAACAGTCCCACTTAAAATCTAAACTCTTTAGACATATTACCTTGTTTACTAAACTTTCCTAGACATGAATAAATACACACTTCTTAAAATAGACTATCTCACAAATATAAATGATCGTCTTCATTGTTTTGTGAGTAGTACCATATACGCGAACAATATTCTATCCCATATACGTGATTCGTATATCCCACAAATCCAACCACCATAATAGAAAATTAATTCTACATATAATTAAAATCTATCTCCTCGTGGGATCGACACTTGTAACCATTGATCTATTCTACAATAGATTCGTGCACTTACGAGTTCAATAAAATTTGTACAACACAATACCACTTCGTTTGATAAGTAGTGGTGGAGGGAGCATGGATTTAAAGAAAATCCCTACCAATGAGAACCTAACAGATGTTTTAATAAGTCAATCAATGCTGATAAATTTGTATGGAGTTGATTCTCTTGTGGCCTAACAAAAACGTAAGCAACATGACAATGGTGAAAAAGAATGGATGTTGTGGAGACATGATTGGTTCTTAATCAAGTCTCCAAGTCGGAGAATTGTTGAACATGTGCATGTATGTGGCAAATAATTACATGTGGCTAGCATGCAACTTTTAACTCTTGGCATAAATTTGTTGAGTAAGTGGGAGGCACAAAACTTTTGACTTTGGCACCAAAGTGGAAAGTTGAGTGAAATTTTATATTATTTTAATGCCCACTATTATTGATTTTTCGGCATTGCTTGACCTATAAATAGAGGCTTCATTTGCCCTCTTCAATCATCCTATTTTCTCTAATTTAAGTGAGAGTACCAAGAGGTGTAAGTGGAGAGTGTTGAAAGTTTTGAGCTCTAGTTCTAATGTTTTTGAGAGTTCGGATGTATTTGGAATTTTAGATTGTGAGACAAACACTATAATACTTGTAATTCCTTTTCACTAGTAAAATACTTTCTTCTGTCTTCGCCCATAAATGTAAGCTAAAAGAATCACGTAAATTGTAATGTCACTGTGTGATCATTATTTTTCAATTTCACTTTAATTGCATTTATGCTTCACCTGCCAAATTTCCCAACAAAGTATAGGGGGATTGTGGCGTGTAACTTCTTCACGAACAAATGTGTTGTTCTACAATTCAATATGCTTTGTGCGGAAAGATTTTAAGAAACAAACAAACTTCACTTTTATTCATTTTGGGCATGTTTGGTTATGGTATAAGAGCTCCTCATTGTATTAGAATATTATTATACCATATTTGGTAATTACATCACATAGTATTACAATGTGGTCAACTCCAAATTTTATGCGGTCAAACCCGCATAAACTAAACCCGAGGGGGGGGTCGGGTTTAAGCGGGTTTTGCGACTATTTCTAAGACCAAAAAAATTAGACTTCCCTCTCGTTCTCACCTTGTCCTCAAATAAACCAAAATAGCTCTCCTTGTTCGATCTGTGATTTCTCCTGTGCAGTGGCTTAACAAGAGCCAACTCCACGATGCTCCACCACCACATCAGCAGCCTCTGCCGTGTGACACCAACTCCACCGTAACCTCATCGTGTGACACCCACCCACTGCGTGATACCACCTCCACGGCACCCCACTGCGTGACACGACCTCCGCTGCAACACCATCTCTATTGTGCAGTACAATTGTTCTCTCTATCCTTCACCACCTAAGGTTTGATATTTCATTTGGGTTTAATTTTTTAATTTAGGTTTAATTTCTAGATTAGGGTTTTATTTTATTTGCTTTCAATTTAATCATGTTTTTCCGTTATAATCAAACATTCGTAGCAATTGATTTTTATGGAAAATAAGGGGCTAATTGCTCGCTGTGGGTTTTTAGCCAAGTATAGAAAATTGCCCATGTTTTGATTAGATGAGAACAGAGGAATAACATCTCTGCATATACTTTATTTATGTGTGTGTGAAATACTGCAGTAAAATGGAAAAGTTGTGGTCCTGATCATCCGTTTGCTTTTAGTTTTTATTGTTCTTTTCCTTTTCTTTCTTTTTAGAAAGTTGGTCATCCATTTGTTCAAATCATGCTTTTCCTGTCAATTTTTTTGTTAGGTTCATATGAAAAAGTAGTCTGGTTCATAGTGTATGATTGGCAATTTGAGCAATATCATTATTGTTACACAATTTATTCATACGACAATTAATACAATAATACCATAAATTAGTGATTAAAATCGAATTATAATATCGAGTCATAAATCAATCAACCCTCTGCAATTAGAAGCTTGTTAAAGCTGGTAACCTATTTAGTTGTCTATGAAATGGATTTTGTTTTTTTTGTTTGGGAGAACATGTTAATAATGAGGTAAGGCAGAATCAATTACAGGGGTTACATTAGAAAGGAAGTTGCAAAATTCAACAAGAGTAACTGAAGTTACAGCCCTGTTCTGGCGCTTGGCAACAAACTGGATGACTGAAATTACATTTTGTGAGGTTACGTTTCTGTTTGTCGCAATTGGCAGTTCAGCCTTGACCGTAACCTTCTTTTAGTTATTGATATAACTTCCCACTTTTATTTATTTTCTCTTTCTTCTACATTTTTTTCCCATAATTAACAACTAGTAATAGGTAGCCAAATGTGGAGTCTAAGCATTATAAGGAACTGGTAGTTCATCTTTTATCATGATGATTGGAGGCGTAAAGCATACAGGGAAGCTAAAGCTTTTATAATAGTGTTAGTAACACTAGATAATTAACTATTATTATTATTATTATTATTATTTATGTTAGCAAGAATTTGCATTACTAACTAACTGTGCTGCACTTTTTGGTCAAAAGATAAAATTCAAAAAGACAGTAACTTTATGAACAAATGATTAAAGACCAAACAAAAAATTCAAAATATCATTATTGTTGAACATTTTCTTCTTTTATATAATATATGACCACCTATAGAGTATTATTGGTGCAATGGAAAATCTTTTCCTGGACAAATTCATATTGTGTGGGATAAAAAAGTTTCTCAAGTTTTGTTGTCCATTCATAAATTAAAAGGAAAAAAATTAGTGTATGAGTAAAAGAGTTTGAGTTTAAGTACTCATATGAATTTTATAAAGACTTGTTAGTTGCTAAATACACACACATATTTATAGCTATTGTAGCTAGCAAATGTTGCATACTTTATATGAATTTTTTTTCAGATTTAATTATTCATTAAAATTGACATCTTTTTTATTCATTTCAATGGGTTATTTTTATTTAGGTTGCAAAACAAATACTTAAACTGGAATTTCCTTCCAACGGCTGCTGCTTGCTTCCAGTGAGTTCAATTTCTTACCATTTATTATTTGTTCAACAAGAATGACTTATGATATATAATTCCTTGGATTTCAATATATTTCATGTACCCTCTATTATATCGTGTGATAGGCATGATTTTGTTGTTGTTGTTGTTGTTGTTGTTATTATTATTATTATTTATCATCATCATTTGCCTCTATTCTCTTCTTTGTGATTCTATTTAGCTCAAGTGTTGAAACATAGCCTTTATATGGAAATCTAATCTAACTTTATGGAAATTTATCAAATGGTCTACTAGCTGATTTTTTTTCCCTCATTTTACTGGTTGTGTTAGATATGGACATGCGAAGAAAATTTTCTTTCATCATGTGGCAAATGAAATTGAGGTTCATGTTCATTGTGATGTGTTTTTTATTAATGATGTTGATCTGAAGGCATAACGAAAGAAAAATGATTCGTAGTCGTACATTCCAATTCCATGCTACTTGACTACAATACTTAGATAGCATTATAGGCAATAGTGACATTCAATGTGTAAATCAACTGAGAATGGATAGAAGGACATTTGGCCTACTATGTGAGCTACTTCGATCGAGGGGACTAAAGGCTACTGGTTCATTGGCTGTTGAAGAGCAAGTTTGCATGTTTACACACACTTTGTCTAATCATGTTAAGAATCACACAATTGGTAGTAGGTTTTTTAGATCTGGTGAGACTGTTAGTAGATACTTCAATTCAGTGTTAAACAGAGTAATACGGCTACACGATGTTTTACTAAGGGTGCCAGATCTCGTACCAGAGAATTGCACTGATGAGAGGTGGAAGTAGTTTAAGGTACATTTTCAATTACTTATATTTTATTATAGTGATTGATAATTTAGTGCTAATTAAATTTTCATTTGTTTTGTGCATGTAGAATTGCTTGGGAGCATTGGATGGAACTTATATTAGAGTCTGTGTGCCAGAAAATGATAAACCAAGATATCGAACAAGAAATGGTGAGATTGCTACAAATGTTTTAGGGGTATGTTCACGAGATATGAAATTCATCTTCGTGATGCCCGGATGGGAAGGCTCTGCCTTTGACTTAAGAGTACTTCGCGATGCATTAAATAAACCAACTGGTTTAAAAGTTCTTGCAGGTATTACTCAATCCAAAAAATTAATTTAATCAAATTACATATTCAAAATCAAAATTATATTAATGCTTATGTGAAATAAATAGGTTATTATTATCTTGTGGATGCCGGATATACAAATGTTGAAGGATTCCTTGCACAATATAGGGGAACAAGATATCATTTATCGAAATGGAGATATGGGTGTGCTCCTCGCAATAAAGAAGAAGTCCTTAATATGAAACATTCATTAGCAAGAAACGTAATTGAACGGTGTTTTGGATTGCTCAAAATGCGATGGGCTATTCTTCGAAGTCCTTCATTTTATCCAATTAAAACCCAATGTCGCATTATTACTGCATGTTGTTTATTGCATAATCCGATTAGGAGAGAAATGTCTGTGGATCCAATGGAGCATGAATTAATTGACTTACCTAATAATGAAGTAGAAGATAATGATAGTATAAGTAGCATTAAGGCGTCAGACTAGTGGACGAGTTGGAGGAATGATCTAGCTACTACTATGTATAATAATTGGCTTGGAAATTTGGACTTATCTAATTTATAGATGTCGTTAAGAAATCATTTGAGCATGTACTTTTGTTAGTATATAGATGTCATTAGGAAAGTATCCGAGCATGTACTTTTGTTAGTATATACATGTGATTAGGAAATATCTGAGGCTGTACTTTTGTTAGTATACAGATATCGTTAGGAAAACATCTTTTGTTAGTATATAGATGTGATTAGGAAAGCATCGGAGGCTGTACTTTTGTTAGTATATAGATGTCATTAGGAAAATGTCTAAGGTTGTAACCTTGTATTTATATTTGATGTCATTAGAAATTTATCGAGGTTTATTGATGTGAACTGACTTGGTGTTATATTTTAGTTACTTGTTCAAAAATTGTTATAATATTCATTTTGTAGGAATGGAGAGTGGAGGACCAAGCCATACTACTGGAAATAAGACAGGATCAAGACGAGCATGGACAAAAGACAAAGAAGGGGCAATGTTGAACATTTTAGATGCTATAGTTGCAAATGGTGGTCGAGCTGATAACAGCACCTTTAAATCTTGAAGTTACAAATATATTGAAAATGAAGAAAAACTATTACCAGGGAGCGGTTTGAAGGCGTATCCACATATTGACTCTAAGATAAGGATATGGAAGAAAAGTTATGGAGTGATATTTGATATGTTGAACACTAGCGGTTTTGGCTGGAATGAAGTGAGAAAATGTGTAGTGGTTGACAATGATGAAGTATGGAGATCATATGTCGAGGTTAGTAAAGAATTTTTTTTTTTATGTCATCATTTATAAACATTGTCCTTAATTTGTTTGTTATGAATATAATAGAGTTTATTTAATTATCTTATTTTATTATTGTAGTCCCATAAAGATGCAAGCAATTGGAGAGATAAGCCATTTCCATATTATGAGAGGCTAGCAAACATATTTGGAAAAGACCGTGCAACTGGAAGTTCAGCAGAAACTCCAAATGATATGGCTAATGCAGCACTTTAAGAAGAAATTCATGATGATGATAATGAGATTGATGATGAAGGTTCTCCAATGTCGACTACACTGCCTTCAAATTCTCAATACACTACACTGCCTTCAAATTCTCAATACACTACTCGATCACGTTCACAATCATCAAACAGGAGGAGGTCTAAATTAGATGAACAAATTGCTGGTGGTATTGACAAATTGGTTTCAGAATTTCACTAAGCCAGCGCTGACATGTCTCAGAATATGTTTGGAAGTAGTGAAGATCATGATTACATTGGTAGAGAGCTTGCTTCGATGGGACTTTCTGTGGATGATGAGCTTATTGCCTTAAATTTGAGGGTTGAGAAGCCTTCACATATAAGGGCTTTCAAAGTATTACGAAATGATCGTGATCGTAAGTTGGCTTATGTTAGGATGCTTTTGCGTGAGCATGAGAGGAGAGGTGGAATTTGATTAGAGAGTATGGATTTCTAACTAAACAATGACATAACCAACTAGTAGTTTGGCTTGTAGATGTGTGTACTTAAATTATCGGACGCAAACAACTATTGTGTTACTTACTAATTTGTGATGTTTTTGAAGTATGTATTAACTTTGAATGAATCTTGTGATAGTTTGTTTTATTTATGATGTGATAGTTTTTAAATGCTATTTGATTGGATTATTTGTTTTAGTCTTTATTTCATAGGTTATATATTTACGAATTATTGAAAAATAAATCTTATATCATTGTAAATCATAGAATTTGTTAGTTTAAATAAAAGAATTATGATTCTTTTTTTAAACAAAAAAAAATTGATGTAAAAATTCTTAAATTTAACAATTCTATATTTAGTATTTTTCTAAGTACTAGTAGATATTATTTTCTAAATATATAATTAAAATTAATCACCAAAAGAAATTAATACAATACAGTGCAACACCAAACATAATATAACTAAAAATTAATACAGTACTATGTAACACCAAATATTGTACAATATTATTATAATACAGTGCTAATGCAATACAGGATAATACAATACACTAGGATTAAAATAATACAATACAGCATAATACAATACGTATACCAAACGCACCCTTTATGTGGATCAAATACTTATTTATACATGGGATAAAACGTCATAAAAGTAAATAATGAATAAAATATTTTGGGATTCCTTTCGCCTTACTCGGTTTTGCTCTAAGGAAGGAACTAGGCTACTTGGGTTTTCATGCCCTCGTCGGATGTCTTTAAGAAAATCTTTTCTCTTAATTCGATTTATTTCTATGATAGTTGAGAATTTATTTATTTTTGGAGAAATAAAATTAATTTTGCACGCGTGTGGAAAAGCATGCAACAAGCACGTCATTGACAACCGAAAAAATTAAACAAAAAGGAGAAATTATCAAAATTTATGCTGTTCCAGTAAATTAATCATTTTCCAAATGATCATTTTTAAAAAACCTCAAATCCCTCTGTCAGTAAACAATTCTACTATCTTTCTCTAATTTTTTTTTCAATATTTTATGCCTATAATCGTACTTGTGATTTTATTTTTTTTCAAATAATTTGTTTTATTAATCAATTTGCAAACCTTATTGTCACTTACAATACTACAAATTGTATTCAATCCACCAATTGAGAAAAATTTTAAATCATATCCTATCAACCAATCCACCAGATTGGAAAAAAAAAATATGAACTAGAATTTTCAGAACTGGGTGCACTAGTTTGGACTATGAGCACCTATAGCTGGATATTTTGTAAAGCACAATTATGAGAAATGAAGCAAATTATTTTAAATACATCTCAATAAGAGGCGGGTTTATTATTGCTATAAGAAATGAAATTACAAAAGTCATGGAGGAACAAAATGAACAATGCCTAGAAATTATTGAAACGTGGGAAGAGATAGAAGTGTTGATCAGACAGAATAAGGACAGGATTCTGTCATTTAATTTAAAAAAAGAAAAAGAAAATGCATGCGAACCATAAAATGACCACCACTCGTAAATCGTAATGCTTAGATCGTTTTGTAGAATTCAATAACCCAATAGCAGTAAACACGACATATAACTTTAATATCTGTAAATCCGGCTTCTGTTGCCAAGGCCTTGAACTCCGCCAATGTCCTCTCCTTTGCTCCGGGAAATAGATTGGAGAGGTGTACGTCAAGACTTGCTATATTCTTGCTTACAACATCAGTCTCGGGGAATTCTGGCACTATTGATTCCACCAAAATGACCTTTCCGGATTCCGGTATTGCTTCGTAGCAGTTCTTCAGTATCTTCGAACAGTCTTCATCGCTCCAGTCATGAAGTATCCACTGAGAGATTAATTTATATGAAAATTTCGTGAAATTTCAAAATTTTCGGAATTGACATACGTAATCAATATTTTATTTTTTATTTCAATAATTAAATATTAAGTAGAGAACTAACCTTCATGAAAATAGCTTGTCCTTTAGGAACTTCAACAAACATATCTCCTCCAACATGCTCCACACCTTCACGAGAATTAAAACACAAGGGAAAAATGAAATTATCGTTGTTTTTAAAATGATAATTAATTGAAAAAATTTTACGTAAGAGAAGGATCTACAAAATTAAATAAGCTGGCAACGAGTGACGTATACATGAATAATTATATACCTGGACAAGAGGGTGCATGTTTGAGGACATGAGGTAAATCAAAGTTAATCCCCCTTAATTGTGGATATTTAAAAACAACTGATTTAAGATTTGCACCTAAGCCACCGGCAACATCCACCAATTGGCTCAGCCCTTCAAATCCCTTGTAGATCTCAAGAATTTCCTTCATGACTATAGTTGTGTGATTGTGCATTGATTGATTGAAGAGGTTATTTATTCTTTCATCTTTGGCGGCAGCCGCAAATCCATTCATTCCATTATGTGCCTTCATAAATGGTACCGACCCTTCCAATAAAGCATCCTTCGCGCAGGACCTGTCAGAAGATATCATGCACACATATGAGTATTAATTAATTGAGTGCATATATTATGTTATAACGTCTACAGATACAATTAATGTGAGTACAAGGAAATTATTAGAAAGCAAATTACCAAGAATCCATACTAATTTTGTCCTGAATTATGAGCAGAGTGGGAGCAAGAGAAACTCCATCTTTATTTGGAACAAAATATTTGGAAACTGGTGTCAAGCCGTATAATCTCTGAACACTACCGTTTTTGTTCGAGACAAGATTGCATGTGAGAAAAGAGTAACTGGCTAGGAGGCGTAGCATTCTGTCCAGTATTATTGGGGCTTTTTTGTTATTTGTGGGCAGCTGAGAGGCAATCTCTGAAGACGAGAGTTGAGTTGGGCTAACTTTCGCCATTATCTCCAACAAACCAAGCTCAGTGGCAGATTTAATGGTCATTGGAAGTACTGCGCCGGAAGCGAGTTCCATGGCCAACAAGAAGTCTTGCTCATCCCTTGCTGGTTTCAACATGACTTGGTGATCATCTTGGAGTGAACCCATCTTCTTAGGCTAATTAGGATACAATGGAGAAACTAACAAGGTGCTGTATGGATGCTGAAGAGTAGTGCTTAGTTTATGGAACGCTAAACCTTTATATAGTGTGTGTGTGTGTGTGGAAATTGCTAACATTAATTAATATTCTGTTATTAACATACGTCCAAGCATGTCTCAAAGGGTCAAGGTGGGAGGGCTATCTCAGCTAATAAAGAAATTTTGACCGAGCAGCCCCAACCATAAACAGAAATCATCACGTGTTCAAATTGAGTAAGTTACATGTTTGAAAGGCATCGGTGCTAATAATGTTCCAATTAAATAGGTTATCGTTCCTTGGGATTAAACACATAATCATAAATGTGAAAATGTCCCATGACTAATATATATATAATCATTCTCAGGTGCGGGATCCATGTTCTTTTAACATAAAAATGCTTTTAAACTGTAAGGTTTAAGAAATTTATTTTTTGAATGAACATAAAACCTTATAATTTAAGAGAGTTAAAAACTAACTCTCTCAAATCTTATGGTTAAAAAGCATGTTCGTATGAAAAAAAAATAATAATAAAGGCACCCGCACTAGAAAAGGAGTCATATATATAAGGTGTCGGTGCCCTTATTATTATTTTTTTTAATACGAATATACTAGTTGTGTGCATTACAAAAACTCGCCTATGCCTGTTTTTATAATATGATACCTGGGCAAACTAAAGTCATTGTAGGATGACTGGATGAGATGGGGCACATGCCTCATTTTGAGTTTTAAAACTTTTTTATTCTTCATAATAGTTCATATCAGTCTTCTTTTTCTTTTTATTTTATAAGCAAACCTCGTGCAATGAGGAAAATTATTGAAGCATAAAAATTAAATAGAAGAGTGTAAATAAATTAAGTGGAGACGTAGTGGAAAGTAAGCCTACCCAATACCCGTTAGTAAGACAACTAAATCTAACAAAAACATGTGTATATACAAGCATTTATGAAAATAGCATGATATTAATTAATATTCAATATAATCATGTTTCTTGTATGTGTACCAATAATGTATATCTGAAAGGATCAAAATGGGAGAGCAATCTCATTATAATGCTATAGCAATAATCACCTACGTTTAATTTATTGATCCTGTAAAATTAAGATGCGGTTACTGTTAGAGTGCAATTTATGCACTAGTTTTGCATTGTTTACTTCCCTTAATATTGATGTTTTGCACTTAATAATAATGTTTTACTTGTGTTTTACTTTTGTAGGTGCAATTCTATTGATTGATGATAAAATTGAGCTAAAAGATGATGTTTAAGGAGGATTGTTCTCTTGGAGAAATTATGAGCGTCAGAAGAACTTTGTTGATAAGGCGTGGGCGCGTGCTGTCAACTGCAAACCTGCAGTTTTTAGTTTAAACGTGTTTTGTATTTTTGGCTATTTTTGTAATTACGAATTTAATATTTAAGATATTAGTATTTTATTTTAAATAGAACTCTAAAAGAGAAGAGAGAGAGAGTATTTAAGGAGGAATCTTTTGTGAAAGAAGGGGGATTTTTGGGGATTGGAGAAAAAGAAAGAAACCCTAGATCTAAGTTTTCTCTTCTCTCTATGAGGAACTAAACCCATTTTTCTGGTTGAAGGTTAATGAAGCTTTGATTCATCACTACTGTGAGATCTTTCTTATGCTTTAATTGTTTTATTACTTTTTGGGTATTTGTTTATTCTCTGAATTATTTTCATGATTATGTTTGTTAATTAGGTAATTGGCCACTATTTAATTATCAACTTAATCTATTGTCAATTAAAGGATTCATCGTATGAAGAATTTAATGTTTGTGACAAATAACATAGCAGAGAGTTGTGTTGTGAGAATAATCAATCTAATTTAAATGAATCATCATATGTGTTGATTAGGATTTGGGTCTCTCTGGTTTTTCAGGCTGTCAATTGATTAAATCCTATGATCGTATCTAGGGTTGTCTATTGATTAGGGAAATAACCAACGGTCGTACCTTGGTTATCGACTAGTTAAGGAGAGATTGGCTATTAGAGGGTCTCAGTAGCTATAACCGGTCTATTCATGAGTAATAATAATCTATATTTGAATCAATGATCAGTAGTCGAATCAAGCTGAGTTAATTCATTCAATCAGAGCTTTCTCCAATTTGAATTACAATTTTAATTTGCATTCTTGTTATTTTAATTTGATTTTATTATTGTCAACAATTCCCCCATTTTACGTTTTACGTTTCTAAAGGATTTAAATAATTACCGATCTCTGTGGACACGACCCTGCTCAATCACTATACACAATTTATTTAGAGTAGGAATTTATTTTTTTTGGTTTCGACACCCATCAGTTACAAAGAAAGATAATATGTGGCCCTAGATTGATTGTTGTATAATATATGCCTTTCCACACTTCGATGATTAATCTCGTGGACGGTTCTCACAATATTTAATTGTTTTCAAACCCAAAATGTGGCATGTGCTGCATGTGAATTAATGCAGCAGTATAATAATGAGATAGCTGTCCCATCTTGACCATTTGTTATATGCTTGATTATATTGATAGAAACATAATTATATAGACTATTAATGCATAACAAATGGTTAATTTAAAAGGATTAATTAAGTACTTTTTTAACATTTGAAAGTTGTGCGAAATAAAAATGAATTTTTTAAAATTATTAGATACGTATTCAGAATAATAAAGTTTTCACAAGAACTTTTAAGTGTAAATAATTCCACCTAAATTAAAATCCTTGTATATTCAAATTAAACAAGTTATTACGCATTTGTTTAAAAGTATTGGAGTTAAACAAGGCAGGGAATTATTAATATCCAATCAGCACTAGATTGCAAGTCTTTATGATGTTTTCCACTCCTGACTAGGAAATATTATTAATAGTTAATTTTTATCATTAATTTTTAATGTAGGACAAATCTTCAATTTTTGTAATCATCATTTGTAACTTAAATATTTGGCCTAAAATTTCATCTATCGAAACCACCGAAATTAATAGAATCCAATTAAAAATTGAGAGATAGCACATCGCCCATCAATTGTGTTTGGTTGATGACCCATCGCATAGATTAAGAGATGGGCCATTCCCAGCCATTGCCAACAAAAACAAAAAAAACAAAAAACAAAAAAATGAGTGGTGCTATTGGCACACCTGCATTATCTCGGCTCCGGTCCCCCTCACTCTCTCTGCTTCGATCTTCCTCACTCTCTCGGCTCCGTTGTCTTCATTCTCTCGATTAATTCTAACCCCCAACACAATCGGCTTAATTGATTAAAGATTAATTTGTAATTAAAGATGCAGACTGCTTAATTGTTAAAGATTAATTAATATGTTTTTGAGGCCTCATAGATTTTGAATGGTTATTGTTCTTGTTAAGGATATCATGGTCTTCAAATTATTTTACAGAGCATATATTAATTTGGTGATTAATGTTGATTGCTTTGCTTATGGTTGCTTGAATTTTGCTTGAATGAGGGACCTTCTCAGTTTGGTTTGATTGGGTTCTTTAAAATTGCTTATGATTGTCAAGGACTGCAGTAATTGTTCCTCTGAATGGGAAGCTTTGTATCATTCGTAACATCATGAGCATTAGTATGGTGTTGCTGCACTCTTTGTTGCTGCACTCTTTGTTCCATGCGTGTGTGGTGTTGCTGCTTGCAAGTGTAAATGGCTTTTATACTTTGCACAAAACAAACCGTTTTGTGCAAAGCTTTGTGAGAAAGAATATCGGCGATGTAATAAGAGGGTGTCAATGGTCTAACTCAAAAAAAAAAAAAAAATTCAGTAGTTTTTTTTTTTTACAGGATCAATAAATGCAATTGGTTATTATTGATTTAACAGAATTTAGGGCCACATATTATCTTTCTTTGTAACCGCATCTTTTACAGGATCAATCAATTAAACGTAGGTGATTATTGCTATAGCATTATAATGAGATTGCTCTCCCATTTTGATCCTTTCAGATATACCTTATTGGTACACATACAAGAAACATGACTATATTGAATATTAATTACTATCATGCTATTTTCATAAATGCTTGTATATACACATGTTTTTGTTAGATTTAGTTGTCTTACTAACGGGTATTGGGTAGGCTTACTATTCACTATGTCTCCACTTAATTTATTTACACTCTTCTATTTAATTTTTATGCTTCAATAATTTTCCTCATTGCACGATGTTTGCTTATAAAAGAAAAAGAAAAAGAAGACTGATAATTTTCCTCATATTATATCAGTCTTCTATTTCTTTTTATTTTATAAGCAAACCTCGTGCTTATAAGCAAACCTCGTGCTCATAAGCAATTATAAAATAAAAAGAAAACCTCGTGCTTATATGTGTTTATAAGTCATAAGCAAACCTCGTGCACGAGGTTTGCTTATAAAATAAAAAGAAAACCTCGTGCTTATATGTGTTTATAAGTCATAAGCAAACCTCGTGCTTATAAAATAAAAAGAAAAAGAAGACTGATATGAATTATTATGAAGAATAAAAAAGTTTTAAAACTCAAAATAAGGCACGTGCCCCATCTCATCCACCAGTCGTAATTGAACAACCATGAAGAATAAAAAATTATCGAAACGCAAAAAGAGGGATGTGCCCGATCTCATCCAGCGAAAGGCTTTAATCCGCCCATGCATCATAATATATAAATAGGAATAGGTCTGTTGTTGTTGTATGCACAAGACTCCCCAGCTACTTGCTAAGGAAACAAGGAATGGCTCTACTTGTTGTTGTGATCCTTTTTTGTCTTCCCATCTTTCTACTGTTTCTTCTTCAAAAACACAGAAAAAACACAAGCGCTAAATTTCCACCTGGCCCTCCTGGTCTCCCCATAATCGGTAACCTCCACCAGTTCGATACCACAAACCTTGCATTTTATTTATGGAAACTTTCCAAACAATATGGTTCGATCTTTTCTCTGCGTCTTGGTCTTAGACCAGCCATAGTAATTTCTTCAGCAAAATTGGCTAAAGAGGCCTTCAAAACTCACGATCTTCAATTTGCTGGCAGGCCAGTTTTGCTTGGCCTGCAAACGCTATCTTACAATTACTTGGGCGTCACTTTTGCCCCACATTACAATGAATGGAGAGACATGAGGAAAAGATTTGTCACCTCTTTGCTTAACTCAAATAGAATTGAGCAATTTCGTCGAGTTCGAAAGGATGAGATTTTCCGTATGGTTGAAAAAATATTAAAGCTAGGCGATGCCGCTGATGAAGATGGTTCATCCAAAGTGCCAATCAACTTAAGCGAGATAGCGATGACTTGCGTACGTAATATTATTTTTAGAGTCACTTTTAGCAAGCGCTTTGAAGATGATGGCCCAGCAGCTGTAAATAGATTGGATTATCTTCTTGCGGAAACTCAGCTCCTGTCTGGGACCATTTTTTTCTCAGACTGCTCTTTTTCTTTCGTCGGTAATTGCCTCGATAGAATCACAGGAATGCATCGCCGTCTCCAAAAGCATTTCAAAGATTGTGATCGATATTATCAACAACTCATCGATGACCATTTGGATCCAAAGCCACCACAAGCTGCTGGTCAGCAAGGGGACTTAATCGACGACTTACTTAATCTCACTAAAGCTGGTGATCTGACATTGGACGATGTCAAAGCAGCAATCATGGTACATGCATAATCTATTCCTTTTACCAAAAATTAATTTATTTCTCATCTAGCTGTTCCCCACTGACGTACTTGGCCGAGTGGTTCTCAAGTATACCTGGCCACCCCAGTTCGAATCATCAATTTTGGTTTGCCATTTCTCGTATAATGCACTTGCTTAATACATGTGCTTTAATTTGCATATATGCAGGAAATATTTATAGGTACCACGGACACGAGTAAAGTTACTATTGAAATGGCTATGACCCACCTAATGAAGAATCCTGAAGCAATGAAGAAGGCTCAAGAAGAAGTTAGAAGTGTGGTTAAAGATAAAGGGTTTGTAGATGAAGATGATATTCCAAGATTAGAGTATATCAATGCTGTAATCAAAGAGACAATGAGGATTCAACCAGCGGCTCAATTCATCCCAAAGGCAACTTCAGAAAGGTGCGTTATCGATGGTTATCACATACCAGCTGAGACAATGGTTTTAGTTAATGTGTGGGCAATAGGAAGGGACCCTCAAGTTTGGGATAAGCCAGACAAATTTATTCCTGAGAGATTTGTGGGGTCTAACATTGATATGGGAGGACAAAACTTTGAATTTATACCATTTGGTTCCGGCAGAAGAATTTGTCCAGGGATACCTATAGCATTGCCCAGTGTGGAGCTCGCACTTGCCAATCTTCTTTACAAATTTGATTGGAAAATGCCTCATGGAATGAAGATTGATGACTTGGATTTTGAGGCTACGCCTGGTCTTACCCAGCACAAGAAAAAGCCTCTCAAGCTCGTGGCAACCAAATCTATATGATGGTTTACTCATTAGTGTTGTGATTTAAAATAAGTTTGCATGCAAGCACTTTTCTTTACGGTTATTGTTTGTTCGAGGATCATAATATGTAACGGTGAGGGGTGCTACTCAGCTCTCTTTTAAAGCCAAAGCTCATAATGCTTTTCTAGATTGCTTTTGCTTTTTGTTAATTTCTTTTAGTGATTTAATAAAATTTTAGCCCAATTGAAATCATTCTCATTTTGATTCAAAGATTCAACAAAAATAGGGTCAGGGAGAGGAACAAACCAACAACCCACGAACGGCAGCCAAGACCTGTATCTGTCAGACGATAAAATCAGTCCCGTCATCAGGTTCGATTGGAACTAAGAAAGTGAAAGAGATTAGTGCTTTGGCCGGAGTTTGTGGTGCGGAGTTTGAAGATTGTGCATCGATCACTTGGCTGGTGTGCGAAGCAGTGTTAATAGTGTTAATTATTCGTCACCTCTTCCTGATTTCCAGGATTCAAATAAATAAGAATGTTCCATGATTTGGAATTCTCTACCAAGTTAATTAAATGAAGAAACTAATGCTAGATACTCAAAGCAATAAAACATCGGATTAATATAATAAACTCAGTATGTATCTAATTGATTCATTTCTCAATTAATGGTAATATATACAAGATATACTTTTATTTTTGTTCAAGATAAGCGAGTACAATATGCAGCTGGTGTAAGCAAACCTTGCATTTTGCCCGATCTCATCCAGCTGGTGTATGCAAACCCAAAAGGAGGCATGTTCCAGATCTCATCCAGCGAAGGCTTCAATCCGCCTATGTTTCATTATATATAAATTGGCAAAGGTCTGTTGTTGTTGTACTGCACAAGAATACCTAGCTAATTGCCAAGAAAAAAAGGAATGCCTCTACTTGTTCTTGTGATCCTTTTTTGTCTTCCCATCTTTCTATTGTTTCTTCTCCAAAAACACAGAAAAAACACAAGGGCTAAACTTCCACCTGGCCCTCCTGGTCTCCCCCTAATCGGTAACCTACACCAGCTCGATGCCACAAACCTTGCATTTTGTTTTTGGAAACTTTCTAAACAATATGGTCCCATCTTTTCTCTGCGTCTTGGTTTTAGACCAACCATAGTAATTTCTTCAGCAAAATTGGCTAAAGAGGCCTTCAAAACTCACGATCTTCAATTTTTTAGCAGGCCAGTTTTGAGTGGCACGCAAAAGTTATCTTACAATTTCTTGGGTCTCACTTCGACTCCACATTATAATAGCTGGAGAGAGATGAAGAAAAAATTTGTCACCCATATGGTTAGCGCTAATAGAACTGAGCAATTTCGTCAGGTTCAAACAGATGAGATTTTCCGTATGATTGAAAAATATCAAAATTAAGCGCCGCACCTGCTGCTGCTGCTGATGATTATGTCTCATTGGAAGCACCTATCAACCTGAGCGAGATAGCGATGACTCTTATACGTTATATTATTTTTCGAGTTGGTTTTGGCAAGAGGTTCGAAGATGAAGGCACGGCAGCTGTAAGTAGACTCCATTCTGTTTTTGCGGAGACTGAGGCCATGGTGGGGAGAGTCTTTTTCAGAGATTGTTTGCCTTTCGTGGGATGTTGGCTCGACAGTCTCACAGGATGGAATCGTCGCCTCAGAAATAATTTCAGTGATTGTGATAAAGTTTATCAGCAACTCATCGAGGACCATTTGGATCCAAAGCGACCAAAAGTTGCTGAGCAAGAGGACTTAATTGATGTTTTACTTACTGAGATGAAAATATCTGACGATCATCAAACGTTTGATAGTATCAAATCGACGATCATGGTACTATGTTTTTTTCACTCAAAATTAATTTAAATTCGTAGCTGTCCCCAGCACTTAGCCAGAGTTTTCAAGGAACTTTAATTAGCTGACAATCTGTATACGAATCTTGGAGAAGTAGGGGTCTAACTAATTAATTTGGGTTTTTTGCTCCTCTCTCATTTAAAAAAAAAAAAAACTCTCAGCTTTTTTTCTTTTCTAATTAGACAAAAAAGATTAATTTTTCGTGATATATATGTTTGATTGTTTATTTATTTATTTATTTTTTGCAAGCAGGAAAATATTGCTGCCATGGACACAATTAAAGTTACTCTCGAATGGGCTATGACCAACCTAATGAAGAATCCTGAAGCAATGAAGAAGGTTCAAAAAGAAGTAAGATATGTAGTAAAAGATAAAGGCTTTGTAGATGACGATGATCTTCCAAGATTAGAGTATCTTAAGGCTGTAGTCAAAGAGACATTGAGATTTCCACCAGCGGCTCAATTTGTCCCAAGAGAAACCACAGAAAGGTGCGTTATCGATGGTTATCACATACCAGCTAAGACAACGGTTTTCGTTAATGTGCTGGCAATAGGAAGGGACAGCCAAGTCTGGGATAAACCAGACGAATTTATTCCTGAGAGATTTGTGGGCTCTAATATTGATATGGGAGGTCAAAACTTTGAATTTATCCCATTTGGTGCCGGTAGAAGAATTTGTACAGGATTACCTATAGCAATGCCGATTGTGGAGCTTGCACTTGCCAATCTTCTTTACAAATTGGATTGGACAATGCCGCATGGAATGGAGATTGATGACTTGGATTATGATGCTAATCCCGGATTTACCCAGCACAAGAAGAATCCTCTCAGGCTTGTAGCCACCAAATTTATATGAAAACTTGGATTGTTAACGTTTATATATATTTCTTGATTGAGGATCATAATAACTGTGAGTAATGTTAGGGATCTCAATATTAAGTGTCTTGTTTTGTAGTTCCTTTTTTTATTTAAATAAAATTCTAACCCAAACGGAATCATTCACTTTAAAAACTAATAATAATAATAATAACAACAACAACAAAGATTAGTCCTTGGAAATTTCTTTAATGTCCAATAAATTTTAAAAAATATTTTGTAAGTTTTAATAAAATAATCAATTTTGATATTGCTAAGCTATTTTCCGTGTCCTCAACATCAGTTGATGCCATTGGACCTTCGATTACCTAACAGCTAATTAAAACATTTTATGAGAGAGAAACAAATTGAATAATTTATTTTTGTGTAAATTAAAAATAAAACAATAAAGTGGAAGGTAAAAGTTTTCGTAGTTGAAGGTTGCTTGACCATTAATGTGGTTTTAATTTTTTAATTATTGTTTTACATGATATTTTAAATCTTTACCAAAAAATGGTGATTTGCTTAAGCCTACCTAGGCATTAGGTAGCTTCGCCTTTAGGTCTAAGGGCATTCTCATACTACAAGAGGAGCACCATCTGCTCACATATCATACGACACATGGAATTAGGTTCAATGTTGGGCTGATCAGTGCTTAATTCTTCATAATTTTCTACAACAATTTTCTAACACACATGAATATATAGTAATATATAAATTAAAATCTAATTAGTTTTATATTCTTATCTAATAATTACCAATTGTTTTTAAAAAAAAAATGTTAACAAAAAGGTCGGATGGGCACGTTAAAAATAAGTAGGCAGATGTGTGTTGTTAATTTGTATTGCACAAGACTAACTAGCTAATTGCTCCAAAAAAAAAACGGCTTCAATCGTTCTTGTCATCCTTTTTTCTCTTCTTAATTTGTTGCTTTTTCGCCAAAAACGTAGAAAAATTAGTGCTTATTTGCCTTTACCAATGCCACGTTTGTTGCTACTAGTTTCTTCTCATATCTTTTCTGAGCGTTCGACCAATCTTTCTTCCAATAGCCCATTTCATGACAAAAGACATACTAATCTGGATTTATCTTTCTGCTTCCTGATTTGGACCTAGAATTCTTTCCACCACACTTTTTCTTTTTCTCTATCGTCCTTTCTTTGGCTAACAAAGCTCCAAACGATACTCTTTAGGAATGTTTATCATTATTCTGAATTTCTAAATTGGTCAATGCTGTGCAAACATCTTTAAAGATGATCTCGCTTTTACAATATAATAAGATAGTCACAAAATGGCTATATTCTTTTGGAAGTATGTGTAGTAGGATTATAGCCTTGACTTTATCCTTAATATCTTCATCAAGGTTCTTCAAATCTGAGTAATTTTTCAAATCTTGGGACAAGGTTGTGCATTGACACCTTAGGCTCCATTAAAAAAACCATATACCTAGCTCATTGCATGAATGTGATTTTTCAGGACTTTTCAGTAAGTACTTTTCCTCCAATGTAGGCCACAAAGTTATCGCACACTCCTCATATTTCACTAGATATTTCACGTCATTGGTCAAGGAAGATGTGATCTGACCATAGGTTTTCTCGTTCATGCTATTCTAAGCTTCTTCGTTATATAAGTGTCTTTTATTTTTCAAAACAACATCGAGATTGATTTGAATGGGCATCCATAACTTCGAGCCTTCACATATCGAAGTTGATTTTCTCATCAAACTTTTCAACATCGATCTTTTGGCCTCCTATAACAGGTGCTGAATGGTGAAGTGACAACACTTGTCCCCACCTGAAGCGTCTCTTGAAATCATTTGGGTAGATCTCTCCCCATTTCTAGAAGTTTCGTCTTCTACTATGTTCTCAACAAACTATTCCTACTTGAAAGAATAGCCTTTATGATGTTAATTTTGTGTGAATAAATGTATTAGGAAAGTTCTTATGAGAATGGAAGGGATCCAACAGTCCCACTTAAAATCTAAACTCTTTAGACATATTACCTTGTTTACTAAACTTTCCTAGACATGAATAAATACACACTTCTTAAAATAGACTATCTCACAAATATAAATGATCATCTTCATTGTTTTGTGAGTAGTACCATATACGCGAACAATATTCTATCCCATATACGTGATTCGTATATCCCACAAATCCAACCACCATAATAGAAAATTAATTCTACATATAATTAAAATCTATCTCCTCGTGGGATCGACACTTGTAACCATTGATCTATTCTACAATAGATTCGTGCACTTACGAGTTCAATAAAATTTGTACAACACAATACCACTTCGTTTGATAAGTAGTGGTGGAGGGAGCATGGATTTAAAGAAAATCCCTACCAATGAGAACCTAACAGATGTTTTAATAAGTCAATCAATGCTGATAAATTTGTATGGAGTTGATTCTCTTGTGGCCTAACAAAAACGTAAGCAACATGACAATGGTGAAAAAGAATGGATGTTGTGGAGACATGATTGGTTCTTAATCAAGTCTCCAAGTCGGAGAATTGTTGAACATGTGCATGTATGTGGCAAATAATTACATGTGGCTAGCATGCAACTTTTAACTCTTGGCATAAATTTGTTGAGTAAGTGGGAGGCACAAAACTTTTGACTTTGGCACCAAAGTGGAAAGTTGAGTGAAATTTTATATTATTTTAATGCCCACTATTATTGATTTTTCGGCATTGCTTGACCTATAAATAGAGGCTTCATTTGCCCTCTTCAATCATCCTATTTTCTCTAATTTAAGTGAGAGTACCAAGAGGTGTAAGTGGAGAGTGTTGAAAGTTTTGAGCTCTAGTTCTAATGTTTTTGAGAGTTCGGATGTATTTGGAATTTTAGATTGTGAGACAAACACTATAATACTTGTAATTCCTTTTCACTAGTAAAATACTTTCTTCTGTCTTCGCCCATAAATGTAAGCTAAAAGAATCACGTAAATTGTAATGTCACTGTGTGATCATTATTTTTCAATTTCACTTTAATTGCATTTATGCTTCACCTGCCAAATTTCCCAACAAAGTATAGGGGGATTGTGGCGTGTAACTTCTTCACGAACAAATGTGTTGTTCTACAATTCAATATGCTTTGTGCGGAAAGATTTTAAGAAACAAACAAACTTCACTTTTATTCATTTTGGGCATGTTTGGTTATGGTATAAGAGCTCCTCATTGTATTAGAATATTATTATACCATATTTGGTAATTACATCACATAGTATTACAATGTGGTCAACTCCAAATTTTATGCGGTCAAACCCGCATAAACTAAACCCGAGGGGGGGGTCGGGTTTAAGCGGGTTTTGCGACTATTTCTAAGACCAAAAAAATTAGACTTCCCTCTCGTTCTCACCTTGTCCTCAAATAAACCAAAATAGCTCTCCTTGTTCGATCTGTGATTTCTCCTGTGCAGTGGCTTAACAAGAGCCAACTCCACGATGCTCCACCACCACATCAGCAGCCTCTGCCGTGTGACACCAACTCCACCGTAACCTCATCGTGTGACACCCACCCACTGCGTGATACCACCTCCACGGCACCCCACTGCGTGACACGACCTCCGCTGCAACACCATCTCTATTGTGCAGTACAATTGTTCTCTCTATCCTTCACCACCTAAGGTTTGATATTTCATTTGGGTTTAATTTTTTAATTTAGGTTTAATTTCTAGATTAGGGTTTTATTTTATTTGCTTTCAATTTAATCATGTTTTTCCGTTATAATCAAACATTCGTAGCAATTGATTTTTATGGAAAATAAGGGGCTAATTGCTCGCTGTGGGTTTTTAGCCAAGTATAGAAAATTGCCCATGTTTTGATTAGATGAGAACAGAGGAATAACATCTCTGCATATACTTTATTTATGTGTGTGTGAAATACTGCAGTAAAATGGAAAAGTTGTGGTCCTGATCATCCGTTTGCTTTTAGTTTTTATTGTTCTTTTCCTTTTCTTTCTTTTTAGAAAGTTGGTCATCCATTTGTTCAAATCATGCTTTTCCTGTCAATTTTTTTGTTAGGTTCATATGAAAAAGTAGTCTGGTTCATAGTGTATGATTGGCAATTTGAGCAATATCATTATTGTTACACAATTTATTCATACGACAATTAATACAATAATACCATAAATTAGTGATTAAAATCGAATTATAATATCGAGTCATAAATCAATCAACCCTCCGCAATTAGAAGCTTGTTAAAGCTGGTAACCTATTTAGTTGTCTATGAAAATGGATTTTGTTTTTTTTGTTTGGGAGAACATGTTAATAATGAGGTAAGGCAGAATCAATTACAGGGGTTACATTAGAAAGGAAGTTGCAAAATTCAACAAGAGTAACTGAAGTTACAGCCCTGTTCTGGCGCTTGGCAACAAACTGGATGACTGAAATTACATTTTGTGAGGTTACGTTTCTGTTTGTCGCAATTGGCAGTTCAGCCTTGACCGTAACCTTCTTTTTAGTTATTGATATAACTTCCCACTTTTATTTATTTTCTCTTTCTTCTACATTTTTTTCCCATAATTAACAACTAGTAATAGGTAGCCAAATGTGGAGTCTAAGCATTATAAGGAACTGGTAGTTCATCTTTTATCATGATGATTGGAGGCGTAAAGCATACAGGGAAGCTAAAGCTTTTATAATAGTGTTAGTAACACTAGATAATTAACTATTATTATTATTATTATTATTATTTATGTTAGCAAGAATTTGCATTACTAACTAACTGTGCTGCACTTTTTGGTCAAAAGATAAAATTCAAAAAGACAGTAACTTTATGAACAAATGATTAAAGACCAAACAAAAAATTCAAAATATCATTATTGTTGAACATTTTCTTCTTTTATATAATATATGACCACCTATAGAGTATTATTGGTGCAATGGAAAATCTTTTCCTGGACAAATTCATATTGTGTGGGGATAAAAAAGTTTCTCAAGTTTTGTTGTCCATTCATAAATTAAAAGGAAAAAAATTAGTGTATGAGTAAAAGAGTTTGAGTTTAAGTACTCATATGAATTTTATAAAGACTTGTTAGTTGCTAAATACACACACATATTTATAGCTATTGTAGCTAGCAAATGTTGCATACTTTATATGAATTTTTTTTCAGATTTAATTATTCATTAAAATTGACATCTTTTTTATTCATTTCAATGGGTTATTTTTATTTAGGTTGCAAAACAAATACTTAAACTGGAATTTCCTTCCAACGGCTGCTGCTTGCTTCCAGTGAGTTCAATTTCTTACCATTTATTATTTGTTCAACAAGAAATGACTTATGATATATAATTCCTTGGATTTCAATATATTTCATGTACCCTCTATTATATCGTGTGATAGGCATGATTTTGTTGTTGTTGTTGTTGTTGTTGTTATTATTATTATTATTTATCATCATCATTTGCCTCTATTCTCTTCTTTGTGATTCTATTTAGCTCAAGTGTTGAAACATAGCCTTTATATGGAAATCTAATCTAACTTTATGGAAATTTATCAAATGGTCTACTAGCTGATTTTTTTTCCCTCATTTTACTGGTTGTGTTAGATATGGACATGCGAAGAAAATTTTCTTTCATCATGTGGCAAATGAAATTGAGGTTCATGTTCATTGTGATGTGTTTTTTATTAATGATGTTGATCTGAAGGCATAACGAAAGAAAAATGATTCGTAGTCGTACATTCCAATTCCATGCTACTTGACTACAATACTTAGATAGCATTATAGGCAATAGTGACATTCAATGTGTAAATCAACTGAGAATGGATAGAAGGACATTTGGCCTACTATGTGAGCTACTTCGATCGAGGGGACTAAAGGCTACTGGTTCATTGGCTGTTGAAGAGCAAGTTTGCATGTTTACACACACTTTGTCTAATCATGTTAAGAATCACACAATTGGTAGTAGGTTTTTTAGATCTGGTGAGACTGTTAGTAGATACTTCAATTCAGTGTTAAACAGAGTAATACGGCTACACGATGTTTTACTAAGGGTGCCAGATCTCGTACCAGAGAATTGCACTGATGAGAGGTGGAAGTAGTTTAAGGTACATTTTCAATTACTTATATTTTATTATAGTGATTGATAATTTAGTGCTAATTAAATTTTCATTTGTTTTGTGCATGTAGAATTGCTTGGGAGCATTGGATGGAACTTATATTAGAGTCTGTGTGCCAGAAAATGATAAACCAAGATATCGAACAAGAAATGGTGAGATTGCTACAAATGTTTTAGGGGTATGTTCACGAGATATGAAATTCATCTTCGTGATGCCCGGATGGGAAGGCTCTGCCTTTGACTTAAGAGTACTTCGCGATGCATTAAATAAACCAACTGGTTTAAAAGTTCTTGCAGGTATTACTCAATCCAAAAAATTAATTTAATCAAATTACATATTCAAAATCAAAATTATATTAATGCTTATGTGAAATAAATAGGTTATTATTATCTTGTGGATGCCGGATATACAAATGTTGAAGGATTCCTTGCACAATATAGGGGAACAAGATATCATTTATCGAAATGGAGATATGGGTGTGCTCCTCGCAATAAAGAAGAAGTCCTTAATATGAAACATTCATCAGCAAGAAACGTAATTGAACGGTGTTTTGGATTGCTCAAAATGCGATGGGCTATTCTTCGAAGTCCTTCATTTTATCCAATTAAAACCCAATGTCGCATTATTACTGCATGTTGTTTATTGCATAATCCGATTAGGAGAGAAATGTCTGTGGATCCAATGGAGCATGAATTAATTGACTTACCTAATAATGAAGTAGAAGATAATGATAGTATAAGTAGCATTAAGGCGTCAGACTAGTGGACGAGTTGGAGGAATGATCTAGCTACTACTATGTATAATAATTGGCTTGGAAATTTGGACTTATCTAATTTATAGATGTCGTTAAGAAATCATTTGAGCATGTACTTTTGTTAGTATATAGATGTCATTAGGAAAGTATCCGAGCATGTACTTTTGTTAGTATATACATGTGATTAGGAAAATATCTGAGGCTGTACTTTTGTTAGTATACAGATATCGTTAGGAAAACATCTTTTGTTAGTATATAGATGTGATTAGGAAAGCATCGGAGGCTGTACTTTTGTTAGTATATAGATGTCATTAGGAAAATGTCTAAGGTTGTAACCTTGTATTTATATTTGATGTCATTAGAAATTTATCGAGGTTTATTGATGTGAACTGACTTGGTGTTATATTTTAGTTACTTGTTCAAAAATTGTTATAATATTCATTTTGTAGGAATGGAGAGTGGAGGACCAAGCCATACTACTGGAAATAAGACAGGATCAAGACGAGCATGGACAAAAGACAAAGAAGGGGCAATGTTGAACATTTTAGATGCTATAGTTGCAAATGGTGGTCGAGCTGATAACAGCACCTTTAAATCTTGAAGTTACAAATATATTGAAAATGAAGAAAAACTATTACCAGGGAGCGGTTTGAAGGCGTATCCACATATTGACTCTAAGATAAGGATATGGAAGAAAAGTTATGGAGTGATATTTGATATGTTGAACACTAGCGGTTTTGGCTGGAATGAAGTGAGAAAATGTGTAGTGGTTGACAATGATGAAGTATGGAGATCATATGTCGAGGTTAGTAAAGAATTTTTTTTTTTATGTCATCATTTATAAACATTGTCCTTAATTTGTTTGTTATGAATATAATAGAGTTTATTTAATTATCTTATTTTATTATTGTAGTCCCATAAAGATGCAAGCAATTGGAGAGATAAGCCATTTCCATATTATGAGAGGCTAGCAAACATATTTGGAAAAGACCGTGCAACTGGAAGTTCAGCAGAAACTCCAAATGATATGGCTAATGCAGCACTTTAAGAAGAAATTCATGATGATGATAATGAGATTGATGATGAAGGTTCTCCAATGTCGACTACACTGCCTTCAAATTCTCAATACACTACACTGCCTTCAAATTCTCAATACACTACTCGATCACGTTCACAATCATCAAACAGGAGGAGGTCTAAATTAGATGAACAAATTGCTGGTGGTATTGACAAATTGGTTTCAGAATTTCACTAAGCCAGCGCTGACATGTCTCAGAATATGTTTGGAAGTAGTGAAGATCATGATTACATTGGTAGAGAGCTTGCTTCGATGGGACTTTCTGTGGATGATGAGCTTATTGCCTTAAATTTGAGGGTTGAGAAGCCTTCACATATAAGGGCTTTCAAAGTATTACGAAATGATCGTGATCGTAAGTTGGCTTATGTTAGGATGCTTTTGCGTGAGCATGAGAGGAGAGGTGGAATTTGATTAGAGAGTATGGATTTCTAACTAAACAATGACATAACCAACTAGTAGTTTGGCTTGTAGATGTGTGTACTTAAATTATCGGACGCAAACAACTATTGTGTTACTTACTAATTTGTGATGTTTTTGAAGTATGTATTAACTTTGAATGAATCTTGTGATAGTTTGTTTTATTTATGATGTGATAGTTTTTAAATGCTATTTGATTGGATTATTTGTTTTAGTCTTTATTTCATAGGTTATATATTTACGAATTATTGAAAAAATAAATCTTATATCATTGTAAATCATAGAATTTGTTAGTTTAAATAAAAGAATTATGATTCTTTTTTTTAAACAAAAAAAAATTGATGTAAAAATTCTTAAATTTAACAATTCTATATTTAGTATTTTTCTAAGTACTAGTAGATATTATTTTCTAAATATATAATTAAAATTAATCACCAAAAGAAATTAATACAATACAGTGCAACACCAAACATAATATAACTAAAAATTAATACAGTACTATGTAACACCAAATATTGTACAATATTATTATAATACAGTGCTAATGCAATACAGGATAATACAATACACTAGGATTAAAATAATACAATACAGCATAATACAATACGTATACCAAACGCACCCTTTATGTGGATCAAATACTTATTTATACATGGGATAAAACGTCATAAAAGTAAATAATGAATAAAATATTTTGGGATTCCTTTCGCCTTACTCGGTTTTGCTCTAAGGAAGGAACTAGGCTACTTGGGTTTTCATGCCCTCGTCGGATGTCTTTAAGAAAATCTTTTCTCTTAATTCGATTTATTTCTATGATAGTTGAGAATTTATTTATTTTTGGAGAAATAAAATTAATTTTGCACGCGTGTGGAAAAGCATGCAACAAGCACGTCATTGACAACCGAAAAAATTAAACAAAAAGGAGAAATTATCAAAATTTATGCTGTTCCAGTAAATTAATCATTTTCCAAATGATCATTTTTAAAAAACCTCAAATCCCTCTGTCAGTAAACAATTCTACTATCTTTCTCTAATTTTTTTTTCAATATTTTATGCCTATAATCGTACTTGTGATTTTATTTTTTTTCAAATAATTTGTTTTATTAATCAATTTGCAAACCTTATTGTCACTTACAATACTACAAATTGTATTCAATCCACCAATTGAGAAAAATTTTAAATCATATCCTATCAACCAATCCACCAGATTGGAAAAAAAAAATATGAACTAGAATTTTCAGAACTGGGTGCACTAGTTTGGACTATGAGCACCTATAGCTGGATATTTTGTAAAGCACAATTATGAGAAATGAAGCAAATTATTTTAAATACATCTCAATAAGAGGCGGGTTTATTATTGCTATAAGAAATGAAATTACAAAAGTCATGGAGGAACAAAATGAACAATGCCTAGAAATTATTGAAACGTGGGAAGAGATAGAAGTGTTGATCAGACAGAATAAGGACAGGATTCTGTCATTTAATTTAAAAAAAGAAAAAGAAAATGCATGCGAACCATAAAATGACCACCACTCGTAAATCGTAATGCTTAGATCGTTTTGTAGAATTCAATAACCCAATAGCAGTAAACACGACATATAACTTTAATATCTGTAAATCCGGCTTCTGTTGCCAAGGCCTTGAACTCCGCCAATGTCCTCTCCTTTGCTCCGGGAAATAGATTGGAGAGGTGTACGTCAAGACTTGCTATATTCTTGCTTACAACATCAGTCTCGGGGAATTCTGGCACTATTGATTCCACCAAAATGACCTTTCCGGATTCCGGTATTGCTTCGTAGCAGTTCTTCAGTATCTTCGAACAGTCTTCATCGCTCCAGTCATGAAGTATCCACTGAGAGATTAATTTATATGAAAATTTCGTGAAATTTCAAAATTTTCGGAATTGACATACGTAATCAATATTTTATTTTTTATTTCAATAATTAAATATTAAGTAGAGAACTAACCTTCATGAAAATAGCTTGTCCTTTAGGAACTTCAACAAACATATCTCCTCCAACATGCTCCACACCTTCACGAGAATTAAAACACAAGGGAAAAATGAAATTATCGTTGTTTTTAAAATGATAATTAATTGAAAAAATTTTACGTAAGAGAAGGATCTACAAAATTAAATAAGCTGGCAACGAGTGACGTATACATGAATAATTATATACCTGGACAAGAGGGTGCATGTTTGAGGACATGAGGTAAATCAAAGTTAATCCCCCTTAATTGTGGATATTTAAAAACAACTGATTTAAGATTTGCACCTAAGCCACCGGCAACATCCACCAATTGGCTCAGCCCTTCAAATCCCTTGTAGATCTCAAGAATTTCCTTCATGACTATAGTTGTGTGATTGTGCATTGATTGATTGAAGAGGTTATTTATTCTTTCATCTTTGGCGGCAGCCGCAAATCCATTCATTCCATTATGTGCCTTCATAAATGGTACCGACCCTTCCAATAAAGCATCCTTCGCGCAGGACCTGTCAGAAGATATCATGCACACATATGAGTATTAATTAATTGAGTGCATATATTATGTTATAACGTCTACAGATACAATTAATGTGAGTACAAGGAAATTATTAGAAAGCAAATTACCAAGAATCCATACTAATTTTGTCCTGAATTATGAGCAGAGTGGGAGCAAGAGAAACTCCATCTTTATTTGGAACAAAATATTTGGAAACTGGTGTCAAGCCGTATAATCTCTGAACACTACCGTTTTTGTTCGAGACAAGATTGCATGTGAGAAAAGAGTAACTGGCTAGGAGGCGTAGCATTCTGTCCAGTATTATTGGGGCTTTTTTGTTATTTGTGGGCAGCTGAGAGGCAATCTCTGAAGACGAGAGTTGAGTTGGGCTAACTTTCGCCATTATCTCCAACAAACCAAGCTCAGTGGCAGATTTAATGGTCATTGGAAGTACTGCGCCGGAAGCGAGTTCCATGGCCAACAAGAAGTCTTGCTCATCCCTTGCTGGTTTCAACATGACTTGGTGATCATCTTGGAGTGAACCCATCTTCTTAGGCTAATTAGGATACAATGGAGAAACTAACAAGGTGCTGTATGGATGCTGAAGAGTAGTGCTTAGTTTATGGAACGCTAAACCTTTATATAGTGTGTGTGTGTGTGTGGAAATTGCTAACATTAATTAATATTCTGTTATTAACATACGTCCAAGCATGTCTCAAAGGGTCAAGGTGGGAGGGCTATCTCAGCTAATAAAGAAATTTTGACCGAGCAGCCCCAACCATAAACAGAAATCATCACGTGTTCAAATTGAGTAAGTTACATGTTTGAAAGGCATCGGTGCTAATAATGTTCCAATTAAATAGGTTATCGTTCCTTGGGATTAAACACATAATCATAAATGTGAAAATGTCCCATGACTAATATATATATAATCATTCTCAGGTGCGGGATCCATGTTCTTTTAACATAAAAATGCTTTTAAACTGTAAGGTTTAAGAAATTTATTTTTTGAATGAACATAAAACCTTATAATTTAAGAGAGTTAAAAACTAACTCTCTCAAATCTTATGGTTAAAAAGCATGTTCGTATGAAAAAAAAATAATAATAAAGGCACCCGCACTAGAAAAGGAGTCATATATATAAGGTGTCGGTGCCCTTATTATTATTTTTTTTAATACGAATATACTAGTTGTGTGCATTACAAAAACTCGCCTATGCCTGTTTTTATAATATGATACCTGGGCAAACTAAAGTCATTGTAGGATGACTGGATGAGATGGGGCACATGCCTCATTTTGAGTTTTAAAACTTTTTTATTCTTCATAATAGTTCATATCAGTCTTCTTTTTCTTTTTATTTTATAAGCAAACCTCGTGCAATGAGGAAAATTATTGAAGCATAAAAATTAAATAGAAGAGTGTAAATAAATTAAGTGGAGACGTAGTGGAAAGTAAGCCTACCCAATACCCGTTAGTAAGACAACTAAATCTAACAAAAACATGTGTATATACAAGCATTTATGAAAATAGCATGATATTAATTAATATTCAATATAATCATGTTTCTTGTATGTGTACCAATAATGTATATCTGAAAGGATCAAAATGGGAGAGCAATCTCATTATAATGCTATAGCAATAATCACCTACGTTTAATTTATTGATCCTGTAAAATTAAGATGCGGTTACTGTTAGAGTGCAATTTATGCACTAGTTTTGCATTGTTTACTTCCCTTAATATTGATGTTTTGCACTTAATAATAATGTTTTACTTGTGTTTTACTTTTGTAGGTGCAATTCTATTGATTGATGATAAAATTGAGCTAAAAGATGATGTTTAAGGAGGATTGTTCTCTTGGAGAAATTATGAGCGTCGGAAGAACTTTGTTGATAAGGCGTGGGCGCGTGCTGTCAACTGCAAACCTGCAGTTTTTAGTTTAAACGTGTTTTGTATTTTTGGCTATTTTTGTAATTACGAATTTAATATTTAAGATATTAGTATTTTATTTTAAATAGAACTCTAAAAGAGAAGAGAGAGAGAGTATTTAAGGAGGAATCTTTTGTGAAAGAAGGGGGATTTTTGGGGATTGGAGAAAAAGAAAGAAACCCTAGATCTAAGTTTTCTCTTCTCTCTATGAGGAACTAAACCCATTTTTCTGGTTGAAGGTTAATGAAGCTTTGATTCATCACTACTGTGAGATCTTTCTTATGCTTTAATTGTTTTATTACTTTTTGGGTATTTGTTTATTCTCTGAATTATTTTCATGATTATGTTTGTTAATTAGGTAATTGGCCACTATTTAATTATCAACTTAATCTATTGTCAATTAAAGGATTCATCGTATGAAGAATTTAATGTTTGTGACAAATAACATAGCAGAGAGTTGTGTTGTGAGAATAATCAATCTAATTTAAATGAATCATCATATGTGTTGATTAGGATTTGGGTCTCTCTGGTTTTTCAGGCTGTCAATTGATTAAATCCTATGATCGTATCTAGGGTTGTCTATTGATTAGGGAAATAACCAACGGTCGTACCTTGGTTATCGACTAGTTAAGGAGAGATTGGCTATTAGAGGGTCTCAGTAGCTATAACCGGTCTATTCATGAGTAATAATAATCTATATTTGAATCAATGATCAGTAGTCGAATCAAGCTGAGTTAATTCATTCAATCAGAGCTTTCTCCAATTTGAATTACAATTTTAATTTGCATTCTTGTTATTTTAATTTGATTTTATTATTGTCAACAATTCCCCCATTTTACGTTTTACGTTTCAAAAGGATTTAAATAATTACCGATCTCTGTGGACACGACCCTGCTCAATCACTATACACAATTTATTTAGAGTAGGAATTTATTTTTTTTGGTTTCGACACCCATCAGTTACAAAGAAAGATAATATGTGGCCCTAGATTGATTGTTGTATAATATATGCCTTTCCACACTTCGATGATTAATCTCGTGGACGGTTCTCACAATATTTAATTGTTTTCAAACCCAAAATGTGGCATGTGCTGCATGTGAATTAATGCAGCAGTATAATAATGAGATAGCTGTCCCATCTTGACCATTTGTTATATGCTTGATTATATTGATAGAAACATAATTATATAGACTATTAATGCATAACAAATGGTTAATTTAAAAGGATTAATTAAGTACTTTTTTAACATTTGAAAGTTGTGCGAAATAAAAATGAATTTTTTAAAATTATTAGATACGTATTCAGAATAATAAAGTTTTCACAAGAACTTTTAAGTGTAAATAATTCCACCTAAATTAAAATCCTTGTATATTCAAATTAAACAAGTTATTACGCATTTGTTTAAAAGTATTGGAGTTAAACAAGGCAGGGAATTATTAATATCCAATCAGCACTAGATTGCAAGTCTTTATGATGTTTTCCACTCCTGACTAGGAAATATTATTAATAGTTAATTTTTATCATTAATTTTTAATGTAGGACAAATCTTCAATTTTTGTAATCATCATTTGTAACTTAAATATTTGGCCTAAAATTTCATCTATCGAAACCACCGAAATTAATAGAATCCAATTAAAAATTGAGAGATAGCACATCGCCCATCAATTGTGTTTGGTTGATGACCCATCGCATAGATTAAGAGATGGGCCATTCCCAGCCATTGCCAACAAAAACAAAAAAAACAAAAAACAAAAAAATGAGTGGTGCTATTGGCACACCTGCATTATCTCGGCTCCGGTCCCCCTCACTCTCTCTGCTTCGATCTTCCTCACTCTCTCGGCTCCGTTGTCTTCATTCTCTCGATTAATTCTAACCCCCAACACAATCGGCTTAATTGATTAAAGATTAATTTGTAATTAAAGATGCAGACTGCTTAATTGTTAAAGATTAATTAATATGTTTTTGAGGCCTCATAGATTTTGAATGGTTATTGTTCTTGTTAAGGATATCATGGTCTTCAAATTATTTTACAGAGCATATATTAATTTGGTGATTAATGTTGATTGCTTTGCTTATGGTTGCTTGAATTTTGCTTGAATGAGGGACCTTCTCAGTTTGGTTTGATTGGGTTCTTTAAAATTGCTTATGATTGTCAAGGACTGCAGTAATTGTTCCTCTGAATGGGAAGCTTTGTATCATTCGTAACATCATGAGCATTAGTATGGTGTTGCTGCACTCTTTGTTGCTGCACTCTTTGTTCCATGCGTGTGTGGTGTTGCTGCTTGCAAGTGTAAATGGCTTTTATACTTTGCACAAAACAAACCGTTTTGTGCAAAGCTTTGTGAGAAAGAATATCGGCGATGTAATAAGAGGGTGTCAATGGTCTAACTCAAAAAAAAAAAAAAAATTCAGTAGTTTTTTTTTTTTACAGGATCAATAAATGCAATTGGTTATTATTGATTTAACAGAATTTAGGGCCACATATTATCTTTCTTTGTAACCGCATCTTTTACAGGATCAATCAATTAAACGTAGGTGATTATTGCTATAGCATTATAATGAGATTGCTCTCCCATTTTGATCCTTTCAGATATACCTTATTGGTACACATACAAGAAACATGACTATATTGAATATTAATTACTATCATGCTATTTTCATAAATGCTTGTATATACACATGTTTTTGTTAGATTTAGTTGTCTTACTAACGGGTATTGGGTAGGCTTACTATTCACTATGTCTCCACTTAATTTATTTACACTCTTCTATTTAATTTTTATGCTTCAATAATTTTCCTCATTGCACGATGTTTGCTTATAAAAGAAAAAGAAAAAGAAGACTGATAATTTTCCTCATATTATATCAGTCTTCTATTTCTTTTTATTTTATAAGCAAACCTCGTGCTTATAAGCAAACCTCGTGCTCATAAGCAATTATAAAATAAAAAGAAAACCTCGTGCTTATATGTGTTTATAAGTCATAAGCAAACCTCGTGCACGAGGTTTGCTTATAAAATAAAAAGAAAACCTCGTGCTTATATGTGTTTATAAGTCATAAGCAAACCTCGTGCTTATAAAATAAAAAGAAAAAGAAGACTGATATGAATTATTATGAAGAATAAAAAAGTTTTAAAACTCAAAATAAGGCACGTGCCCCATCTCATCCACCAGTCGTAATTGAACAACCATGAAGAATAAAAAATTATCGAAACGCAAAAAGAGGGATGTGCCCGATCTCATCCAGCGAAAGGCTTTAATCCGCCCATGCATCATAATATATAAATAGGAATAGGTCTGTTGTTGTTGTATGCACAAGACTCCCCAGCTACTTGCTAAGGAAACAAGGAATGGCTCTACTTGTTGTTGTGATCCTTTTTTGTCTTCCCATCTTTCTACTGTTTCTTCTTCAAAAACACAGAAAAAACACAAGCGCTAAATTTCCACCTGGCCCTCCTGGTCTCCCCATAATCGGTAACCTCCACCAGTTCGATACCACAAACCTTGCATTTTATTTATGGAAACTTTCCAAACAATATGGTTCGATCTTTTCTCTGCGTCTTGGTCTTAGACCAGCCATAGTAATTTCTTCAGCAAAATTGGCTAAAGAGGCCTTCAAAACTCACGATCTTCAATTTGCTGGCAGGCCAGTTTTGCTTGGCCTGCAAACGCTATCTTACAATTACTTGGGCGTCACTTTTGCCCCACATTACAATGAATGGAGAGACATGAGGAAAAGATTTGTCACCTCTTTGCTTAACTCAAATAGAATTGAGCAATTTCGTCGAGTTCGAAAGGATGAGATTTTCCGTATGGTTGAAAAAATATTAAAGCTAGGCGATGCCGCTGATGAAGATGGTTCATCCAAAGTGCCAATCAACTTAAGCGAGATAGCGATGACTTGCGTACGTAATATTATTTTTAGAGTCACTTTTAGCAAGCGCTTTGAAGATGATGGCCCAGCAGCTGTAAATAGATTGGATTATCTTCTTGCGGAAACTCAGCTCCTGTCTGGGACCATTTTTTTCTCAGACTGCTCTTTTTCTTTCGTCGGTAATTGCCTCGATAGAATCACAGGAATGCATCGCCGTCTCCAAAAGCATTTCAAAGATTGTGATCGATATTATCAACAACTCATCGATGACCATTTGGATCCAAAGCCACCACAAGCTGCTGGTCAGCAAGGGGACTTAATCGACGACTTACTTAATCTCACTAAAGCTGGTGATCTGACATTGGACGATGTCAAAGCAGCAATCATGGTACATGCATAATCTATTCCTTTTACCAAAAATTAATTTATTTCTCATCTAGCTGTTCCCCACTGACGTACTTGGCCGAGTGGTTCTCAAGTATACCTGGCCACCCCAGTTCGAATCATCAATTTTGGTTTGCCATTTCTCGTATAATGCACTTGCTTAATACATGTGCTTTAATTTGCATATATGCAGGAAATATTTATAGGTACCACGGACACGAGTAAAGTTACTATTGAAATGGCTATGACCCACCTAATGAAGAATCCTGAAGCAATGAAGAAGGCTCAAGAAGAAGTTAGAAGTGTGGTAAAAGATAAAGGGTTTGTAGATGAAGATGATATTCCAAGATTAGAGTATATCAATGCTGTAATCAAAGAGACAATGAGGATTCAACCAGCGGCTCAATTCATCCCAAAGGCAACTTCAGAAAGGTGCGTTATCGATGGTTATCACATACCAGCTGAGACAATGGTTTTAGTTAATGTGTGGGCAATAGGAAGGGACCCTCAAGTTTGGGATAAGCCAGACAAATTTATTCCTGAGAGATTTGTGGGGTCTAACATTGATATGGGAGGACAAAACTTTGAATTTATACCATTTGGTTCCGGCAGAAGAATTTGTCCAGGGATACCTATAGCATTGCCCAGTGTGGAGCTCGCACTTGCCAATCTTCTTTACAAATTTGATTGGAAAATGCCTCATGGAATGAAGATTGATGACTTGGATTTTGAGGCTACGCCTGGTCTTACCCAGCACAAGAAAAAGCCTCTCAAGCTCGTGGCAACCAAATCTATATGATGGTTTACTCATTAGTGTTGTGATTTAAAATAAGTTTGCATGCAAGCACTTTTCTTTACGGTTATTGTTTGTTCGAGGATCATAATATGTAACGGTGAGGGGTGCTACTCAGCTCTCTTTTAAAGCCAAAGCTCATAATGCTTTTCTAGATTGCTTTTGCTTTTTGTTAATTTCTTTTAGTGATTTAATAAAATTTTAGCCCAATTGAAATCATTCTCATTTTGATTCAAAGATTCAACAAAAATAGGGTCAGGGAGAGGAACAAACCAACAACCCACGAACGGCAGCCAAGACCTGTATCTGTCAGACGATAAAATCAGTCCCGTCATCAGGTTCGATTGGAACTAAGAAAGTGAAAGAGATTAGTGCTTTGGCCGGAGTTTGTGGTGCGGAGTTTGAAGATTGTGCATCGATCACTTGGCTGGTGTGCGAAGCAGTGTTAATAGTGTTAATTATTCGTCACCTCTTCCTGATTTCCAGGATTCAAATAAATAAGAATGTTCCATGATTTGGAATTCTCTACCAAGTTAATTAAATGAAGAAACTAATGCTAGATACTCAAAGCAATAAAACATCGGATTAATATAATAAACTCAGTATGTATCTAATTGATTCATTTCTCAATTAATGGTAATATATACAAGATATACTTTTATTTTTGTTCAAGATAAGCGAGTACAATATGCAGCTGGTGTAAGCAACTTAAGGCTGATATAACCTTGAATTAATCTAATGGTTGATTTTAAAGGCTGTTTTGTCTTCTTTGCTCTAAATATTTCTCGATGAGCTCCTGCTGAGTCACTCATCCTTGTCACCTTCGCACATCATATTAAATGCCGCATGACTATACAAGCTCTACACAGTGGGCTGCTGGTGATATTACAAATTGGTCTCATACAGGCAAATCGTCGAGCAGCTGATTCACTATATCAAACATTTTGCCTTCGTTCAATATGCCTATGTTAAAAAAGAATCATCTTCTTTCTACTCAAGGTTGAATAATCAAGCTTTTCATCCTAAATTTTGTCCAAAACCAAATAAAAAGAGACTGAAAACACTGTGATTGCAATAAAAAACCAGCTGAATTGAAGGTTCACCAATGACTTAGCTCGGAGTAAAGCCTCATCACCAAGGCATCTAACAACTTGATGCTCCTCTTCAAGATTGATAAAGCAGCCCTTAGGTATAAGCGCTGGAGTCCAAAGCATGAAGCCGGTAACTATGAGCCAAACACCATTGAACGTAATACTAGTTGACCTAACAAAGCTAAGCAAGAAGTTTTGCGGGTGGCCGATGGTCATTAGGGTTGTGATCAAAGAAACAAGAAGGATAATTTGTAAAAGAAATGGTATTGGCTCTCAACACCCTTGTGGTCAGCTGAGTGAAAATGAATGAGAAGAAGCTCTTGTCCAAAGGCTATTGCTTCAAGGAAAAGTGTTGGAGCATAATGAGCTTTGGAGCCAATTTTGTCGAGAATTATAGCAAAGACTGCATAAGTGAAGAAATTTAGTGAGATTGTTGCATGCTCAAAATGGCGAACACGATTTAACGGTTTAATTAGATCTGAGTTATGTAAGGGTATTCGGAAGCCCCAATAAAGCTCAGAGGCTATGAAGATTGAGCTCACTGCCATTAAGGAGAAGAGCTCTATGTGCCTTATTATTTTTTAAGGAAACCATGGGAGATGTGAAGGAATTTGGGTGTAGAAAATGGAGCTTGATGTTATTGAAAAGACGCCATAAACCAAGTGAAGAGAAGGTGAAGCCTAGGGCTACATGTCCAAATAATTTAGTCATAATCTACTTTAAGTTTTCCCTAGACCAAAACTATCTTGTTTAATGATTTAAGATGGGAAAATCCTACCGTATATTTATATTGAAATGAAATAATTATGATGGTGATTAAGAGAATCAAGTAAGATATTAAATCTTTTGCTTCTTGTTTTGCAATCTCGTGGCATTTCCTCACTAGGTAATATTAAATGCTGCAATTATGCTTATATGTTACAAATTGTATATCTTCTGTTATTATATGGATACCGTAATCAAAACTATAGAAGCAAAAGATTTCATTTTGCGAAAACGCAAAATTAAGTACTGAAACTTCTCCATTTTCAATTGAATTTTAAAGTATCCATTTATTGTCCACAAGTTACTCCTCAAGATAAAGTCAATGGCGAAATCATGAACACATATATATAAAATTTCATGAAAACAACATACAAAAATTTATATAACAGAAACAATCACAAAACTATAATATTTAATAGAGCGTAGATTAAATAATCTAATCAATTAATTAATTGGTAATTCGTACTTTTGTCCTTGTTATATATGAGTGAGATATTGTTTAAGAAGTGTACTATTATTCTAAATCCGTGATATCATTATGTGTGACCTATGCTTAGAACATGTTTAACATAAACCTAAAATAACACATGTGCCTCTGAGTTTTATTATAACTATATATTAGTTTTTTTTAAAGCATTATTACATACCAAAATTTGACCCCTTTTTTTAAATATGGAACAATTCATTTTACCTTTTTTTTTTAAATATGGTACAATTCAATTGATATTTTTACATCAGAATTCAATTGGGGGATCAATATCACTACAACACATTTAAGTATTCAACCCAAATGTTGCAGACCGCCCAATTCGCTAGCCCAATTTGCTCACCAAGAGCCCAACAAAAGGCCAAGAGTGCTAGCTTGACCCAATTTCAGAAAGTTCTAGGCAATTTTAACACATTGAGCTTATAAATACTCCAGAATTCTCTATACAATTCCAGCACATGTAAATAGCTAGGAAGTGGTAGAATTCTCTAGAATCTCTAGAGCTTGGTAAGCCTCCCCTATAAATATAGGATGGCATTAGGCATTTGTAGAACAACAACAACAAGCTTATCACAAGCAACTCAAACACTTGTAAGCTGTCTTGTAAACTTTCTTTTGTGCAATACAAGTTTCCTTATTCGGCTCCATTGCTCTCTTCTCTCTAGCTCTTTGAAAACCTTTAGCTTAGCTAGTCGAGAAGTTCAGAAAAGTTGTCTAAGTGCCGCACGGGTTTGCTGCACAAAACACTCATCCCGTGGCAAGTGGTATCAGAGCTAAGGTTTTCACCCACGCAAATTAGCTCACGAGCAATGGCTAACCCTTCGAATCCAGCACAAGAGAGTGTTGTTGGTGTCGATGTTCCACCGGAACCAAACCGTGGCCGTGAGGGAGAGCGCGCCCAAGGCAAGACTCGCGGCAAGTCCAAGGCCATATCCGTGGATGCGTTGGAGCCTCGCATAGGCACTCTCGAAGTTGCATTGTTTGCCACTCAACCTCGATGGATACAGGAACGAGTGGAAGGTCTCGAGGGAGAATACGCCAAGTTCACGGTGGCAACAAAGGCCTTTATCCAAGAGCAAGCAAACACTCTCCGAGGTGAGTTTCGTTCTTTTCATGATGAGTTGCTCAAACTTTGTAGTTTTGTTCAGGACAAACTATGCGTTGTCTGTACGGAAGTGGAATAAGTCCACTCAGATTGGGCATGGCACAAGTGCACACTCTCTGCTAGTCCAGCTTTTACAAGCACGAGTGACATGCGCCGCATTGATGTGCCAAAGCCCGACACTTATGATGGCACATGCAATGCCACCATCGTGGACAACTTCCTGTTTGGGCTTGATCAATACTTCGATGCCATGGGTGTCCAAGACGAGGCATCGAAAATGGGCACTGCACCCACCTATCTTAGAGGCGTTGCACAACTATGGTGGCGTCGCAAGCATGATGAGATAGATAAGGGCATTTGCACCATCGACACTTGGGTCGACTTCAAGCAAGAACTCTGAAAGCAGTTCACCCCAAGCAATGCGGGGAAGGAAGCACGAGCGTGCTTACGTCGCCTCAAGCAATCGGATAGCATTCGGGACTACATCAATGAGTTTACTACCCTTATGTTGAAGATAAGCAACATGTCCGACAAGAATTCGCTCTTATACTTTCAAGATGGCCTTAAGGATTGGGCCAAGACTGAGCTTGATAGGCGTGGTGTTCAAATACATGACGACGCCATCGCCGTTGCAGAATCGCTCCCTGAATACTCTACCTAATCCAAAGACAAGAAGTCTAGCTAAGGCAAAGGTGGGGGAGAGAGTCGCAAGGACAAAGGCAACAACCGCAAAGATTGGGGGCAGAAAAAGCTGCCTAACAACAAGAGCGGGCAAGGAAAATCGGAGGGCAAGAAGGAGGCATCAAAGTCGCGAAGCCCATGCTTCATATGCAACGGCCCTCATTGGGTACGCGAATATCCAAAGAAGAAGTCGCTCAACACTCTTGCTGCCCAACTCAAGAGCAACCCCACAATATCCTCGGAGGAACCCTAACTCAGCATGAGTTCTCTCCAACGCCTCGGCGCACTCAATCACCAATAGCCCGAACTCGTCAAGAAAGGGCTCATGTGTGTCAGCACGAAGAGAAATGGCCAGTTCGTTCGCGCGCTGCTAGACACGGGAGCAAGACACAATTTCATGCCTGTAGATGAGGCCAAACGCTTAGGCCTCAAGGCCACCAAGAAGGAGGCACAATGAATGCAATAAACTCACCCGCCAAGCCAATTGCGGGAACTGCACAAGCGTGCACTTAACACTCGGTACGTGGAGCGGAAAGCTTGATTTCTCCATCGTCCCTATGGATGACTTCAAGATGGTCCTCGGCATAGAATTCTTCGACCAATTCCATGCCTTCCCGCTGCCCGCTACAAACTCCCTGAGCATCCTCGACGGGAGCAAAGCATGCATGGTACCTACGGAGCAAGGCAAGTCTGAGGAGAAGACACTCTCCGCCATGCAAGTCAAAAGGACTTTTAAGAAGGACCCAAGTTTTTTTATCTCCATTCGGGAACTAAACGAGGAAGGAAATAGCGGAACCTCGCCAAGCCAAGTCCCTCCGCGAATTCAAGTCATCCTCACTTAATACAATGACGTGATGCCTCCGGAACTTCCGCAGAAGCTCCCACCTCGACGAGAGATAGATCATGTGATCGAGCTGGAATAAGGTGTGAAGCCACCAGCCTTGGCACCCTACTGCATGGCGCCACTCGAACTTGAAGAGTTGCGGAGACAACTCAAAGACTTATTGGACACAGGATACATTCGCCCCTCAAAGGCCCCATTTGGCGCACCGGTCCTCTTCCAAAAGAAAAAGGATGGATTGTTGTGCAAATTTTATTGAACTCGCAAGTGCATACTACGAAAGGTTTGATAACAAAAGATTTGATTCCTTCATCATGAGTCTTAGATACAACAAACTCAGTTCAGACTATTGTGCATACTACAAAAGGTTTGATAACAATGATTTTATCATTTTGTTGTTGTATGTGTATGACATGTTGATAGTAGGCCTCAATAAAAATCGAGTCCAAGAATTAAAGGCATAATTGGCTAGAGAGTTTGAAATGAAGGACTTGGGATCAACAAATAAAATTCTAGGGATGCAAATTCACCAGACAGAAATAATGGAAAGATTTAGTTTTCTTAGAAGAATTACTTGAAGAAAATCTTGTGATGCTTCAACATGCAAGATTGTAAGTAAATTTCTACCACATTTCTTATTAATTTCAAGTTATCCTCACATATGTGTCCTAACAATGAAGAAAAGAGGAAAGAAATGTCTCGAGTACCGTATGCATCATCAATGGAAAGTTTGATATTCGATATGATATGTACTAGACCAGATATTGCACAAGCAGTGGGAACAGTCAGTAGATATATATATGTCGAATCCTGGTGGAGAGCATTGGAAAACTGTGAAGATGATCTTGAGAAACATTAGAGGAACCTCATTTATTGCATTATATTATGGAGGATCAAAAGTTGTCTTCAAGATCTATGTGCACTCAGATTTTGGAGGAGATCTTGATAAAAGGAAATCTACTACTAGCAATGTGTTAACACTTACAGGAGGAGCTATAAGTTGGGTTTCAAACCTGCAGGCTGTTGTGGCTTTATCTATAACAAAAGCAGTATACATAACAATTACATAAGCTTGCATGAAAGCTATTTGAATACAGAGGTCATTGGAGGAGCTCGGGCACAAATAAGGAAAAATTTATGTGTTTTGTGTGTGGAGACATGATTGGTTCTCAATCAAGTCTTCAAGTGGGAGAATTGTTGAACATGTGCATGCATGTGGCAAATAATTACATGTGGCTAGCATGCAACTTTTAACTCTTGACATAAATTTGTTGAGTAAGTGGGAGGCACACAACTTTTAACTTTGGCACCAAAGTGGAAAGTTGAGTGAAAATTTATATTATTTTAATGCCCACTATTGTTGATTTTTGCGCCAAAGTGGAAAGTTGAGTGAAAATTTATATTATTTTAATGCCCACTATTGTTAATTTTTTGGGCATTGCTTGACCTATAAATAGAGGCTTCATTTGCCCTCTTTAATCATCCTATTTTTTTTTTAATTTAAGTGAGAGTACCAAGAGGTGTAAGTGGAGAGTATTGAAAGTTTTGAGCTCTAGTTCTAATATTTTTGAGAGTTTGAATGTATTGGAGTTCTGAGTTATGAGACAAAACACTATAATACTTGAAATTCATTTACACTATTAAAATATTTTATTATTTGTTCGACCGTGACCATAGACTAAAAGAATCACATAAATTTTGGTATCACTGTGTGATCATTATTTTTCAATTTCACTTTAATTGCATTTCTGCTTCACCCGCCAAATTTCTCAACAAAGTGGAGGGGGGATGTGGCGTGTAACTTCCTCACGAACAAATGTGCTGTTTTACAATTCAATATGCTTTGTGCGGAAAGATTTTAAGAAACAAATAAACTTCACTTTTATTCATTTTATGTGGATCAAATACTTATTTATACATAAGATAAAACGTCATAAAAGTAAATAATGAATAAAATATTTTGCTTTCATGGCCTCGTCGGATGTCTTTAAGAAAATCTTTTCTCTTAATTCGATTTATTTCTATGATAGTTGAGAATTTATTTATTTTTGGAGAAATAAAATGAATTTTGCACGCGTGTGGAAAAGCAAGCAACAAGCACGTGATTGACAACCGAAAAAATTAAACAAAAAGGGGAAATGATCAAAATTTATGCTGTTCCAGTAAATTAATCATTTTCCAAATGATCCTTTTTAAACAACCTCAAATCCCTCTGTCAGTAAACAATTCTACTATCTTTCTCTAATTTTTTTTCAATATTTTATGCCTATAATCGTACTTGTGATTTTATTTTTTTTCAAATAATTTGTTTTATTAATCAATTTGCAAACCATATTGTCACTTACAATACTACAAATTGTATTCAATCCACCAGTTGGGAAAAATTTTAAATCATATTCCATCAACCAATCCACCAGATTGAATATATATATATATATATATATGAATTGGAATTTTCAGAACTGTGTGCACTGGTTTGGACTATGAGCACCTATAGCTGGATATTTTGTAAAGCACAATTATGAGAAATGAAGCAAATTATTTTTAATAAATCTCAATAAGAGGCGGGTTTATTATTGCTAAAAGAAATGAAATTACAAAAGTCATGGAGGAACAAAATGAACAATGCCTAGAAATTATTGAAACGTGGGAAGAGATAGAAGTGTTGATCAGACAGAATAAGGACAAGATTCTGTCATTTAATTTAAAAAAAGAAAAAGAAAATGTATGCGAACCATAAAATGACCACCACTCGTAAATCGTAATGCTTAGATCGTTTTGTAAAATTCAATAACCCAATAGCAGTAAACACGACATATAACTTTCATATCTGCAAATCCAGCTCCTGTTGCCAAGGCCTTGAACTCCGCCAATGTCCTCTCCTTTGCTCCGGGAAATAGATTGGAGAGCTGTACGTCAAGACTTGCTATATTCTTGCTTACAATATCAGTCTCGGGGAATTCTGGCACTATTGATTCCACCAAAATGACCTTTCCGGATTCCGGTATTGCTTCGTAGCAGTTCTTTAATATCTTCAAACATTCTTCATCGCTCCAGTCATGAAGTATCCACTGAGAGATTAATTTATATGAACATTTCGTGAAATTTCAAAATTTTCGGAATTGACATACATAATCAATATTTTATTTTCTATTTCAATAATTAAATATCAAGTAGAGAACTAACCTTCATGAAAATAGCTTGTCCTTTAGGAACTTCAACAAACATATCTCCTCCAACATGCTCCACACCTGCACGAGAATTAAAACACACAAGGGAAAAATGAAATTATCGTTGTTTTTAAAATGATAATTAATTGAAAAAAAATTTTACGTAAGAGAAGGATCTACAAAATTAAATAAGCTGGCAACGAGTGACGTATACGTGAATAATTATATACCTGGACAAGAGGGTGCATGTTTGAGGACATGAGGTAAATCAAAGTTAATCCCCCTTAATTGTGGATATTTAGAAACAACTGATTTAAGATTTGCACCTAAGCCACCGGCAACATCCACCAATTGGTTCAGCCCTTCAAATCCCTTGTAGATCTCAAGAATTTCCTTCATGACTATAGTTGTGTGATTGTGCATTGATTGATTGAAGAGGTTATTTATTCTTTCATCTTTGGCGGCAGCCGCAAATCCATCCATTCCATTATGTGCCTTCATAAATGGTACCGACCCTTCCAATAAAGCATCCTTCGCGCAGGACCTGTCAGAAGATATCATGCACACATATGAGTATTAATTAATTGAGTGCATATATTATGTTATAACGTCTACAGATACAATTAATGTGAGTACAAGGAAATTAGAAAGCAAATTACCAAGAATCCATACTAATTTTGTCCTGAATTATGAGCAGAGTGGGAGCAAGAGAAACTCCATCTTTATTTGGAACAAAATATTTGGAAACTGGTGTCAAGCCATATAATCTCTGAACACTTCCGTCTTTGTTCGAGACAAGATTACATGTGAGAAAAGAGTAACTGGCTAGGAGGCGTAGCATTCTGTCCAGTATTATTGGGGCTTTTTTGTTATTTGTGGGCAGCTGAGAGGCAATCTCTGAAGACGAGAGTTGAGTTGGGCTAACTTTCGCCATTATCTCCAACAAACCAAGCTCAGTGGCAGATTTAATGGTCATTGGAAGTACTGCGCCGGAAGCGAGTTCCATGGCCAACAAGAAGTCTTGCTCATCCCTTGCTGGTTGCAACATGACTTGGTGATCATCTTGGAGTGAACCCATCTTCTTAGGGTAATTAGGATATAATGGAGAAACTAACAAGGTGCTGTATGGATGCTGAAGAGTAGTGCTTAGTTTATGGAACGCTAAACCATTATATAGTGTGTGTGTGTGGAAATTGCTAACATTAATCAATATTCTGTTATTAACATACGTCCAAGCATGTCTCAAAGGGACAAGGTGGGACGGCTATCTCAGCTAATAAAGAAATTTAGACCGAGCAGCCCCAACCATAAACAGAAATCATCACGTGTTCAAATTGAGTAAGTTACGTGTTTGAAAGGCATCGGTGCTAATAATGTTCCAAGTAAATAGGTTATTGCTCCATGGGATTAAACACATAATCATAAATGTGAGAATGTCCCATGACTAATATATATAAAATCATTATCAGGTGCGGGATTCATGTTCTTTTTAACATAGAAATGCTTTTAAACTCTGAGGTTTAAGAAATTTAGTTTTTGAATGAACATAAAGTCTTGGAGTTTAAGAGAGTTAAAAACTAACTCTCTCAAATCTTATGGTTAAAAAGCATGTCTGTATGAAAAATAATAATAATAAAGGCACCCGCACTAGAATATGAGTCATATATATAAGGTGTGGGTGCTCTTATTTTTTTATTTTTTAATACGAATACATTGTTAAGTCGTGCAGCTTAATAATATTAAAATTTGATTCTATTAAATTGCATGGCTTGAAAGTGTGTCTGTATAAAAAAAAAAAATGATGGCACCTGCAACGCTCCCCTTTTTTTTCACGTGTAAACATTATAAAGTCATATGATTTTACAGTTAATTAAATAGTAACTTTATTAAACCACATGTTTTAATAGTATATTAAAAACTGATTTTATTAAATCATATGCCTTAAGAGCATGTCTGTATAAAAAAAAATGGGGCCAGCCTACGGGATAAAAGGACTGTATATGTAGTCTTTTAATAATCTTAAGTATTTAAATACATGTGGAATGGTGCTGCTTGAATTCCTTGATCGATGATACGTACAGGTAGGAGCTGATTGATTATTAATTCCTTGTACCATTTGTTGTAATCGCATCTTCATGAGATGGCATTCGAGTTTTTTTTAACAAAATGATGAATTATCTAAAATTTCTAAAAGTAATTTGAAAATGAAATATTTAAATATCTAAATGATGGAATTTGGCAAAACTGCGACGAATATCACCATCATGTAGGCTGTGAATATGTGAAGGACACTTTTCTCACTCTTAGAAGCTATATTTACCACTTTGATGCAACATAACCTTTTAATACCATATATTACTTATTGTGTTGAATGAAACATTAAAAAAGTAAAACAACATACAAGAAAAATATGATATTTTTACCGACAAATAGATTGACATCTCTACAAATTCGAATTTATTATTTCCAGCAAATTCATGATAAAAGTCGAGTGCAAATTAATTGACTGTAACATTGATCATACAAGTCAAGTACAAATTGCCTAATATACTAATGTTTGATCGTACAAGTAAAGAAAGTGCGAATTGCCTACTACTGACTGGAGTCCAAAAACGTTGCTTCGTGTAAAGCACTGTTGGATGGCGAAATATCCCCCTTTCCTACATTTCCAGGAAAGAGCAAGGACTCTTATTTAGAAGCCCCCAAGTCGGACTCTCTGTCAAAATCTCACGTTTAGTTTTTTTTTCTTAAGTTCCCTTTAATTTAGCTGAATCCACTTGCTAGCTTATATATACTCAAAAGCTAGTTTATATATTGAGGGTTGCCTCAAACTTTTATTCTCAGTCATTACTACTGAAGGACTAAATTCTCATGATGTCAAATTTGACATCATAACTGGCTAGCATTTCCTCTTTTAGAATCTACGACATTGCGTGATGAGTGAAAATGAAACCAATTAAAGTCACCAAGATTGAATAAGGTTTTCAAAATGGAATTTCATCATCATTTTTATGAGAATAGAATTAATTGTCTTTCTATAACAATGAATGTAGGATTTTCTAGTCAGTTGTCACCATTACTTGTCCGTAGGAAAGGCAACATGTAGCAAATATTTGGTAAGAAAATTCAATAATCTTTCCTTTTTCTCTATTCATTGTCAGCGAAAGTATTACAGTACAACTTGTCAAGCATGAGCCGATGAAATTGACGAAGGTTAATGAAAACATGCGCATAGAAATTCGGCCTAAATGTAAAACACATCACTTATCAGCAGTGGTAAGTCCAGGCTAATGGGCTACAACTCATGCGTTCAATAATGTTCGCGCATGAGTTCGAGTCTTAAAAATGGTTGGGACTGACTCCCCTTCTGAGTTTTGATAGAGATTTATTTAGCTCTCCATATTAAGGGTAGAATAAATCTCCTTTCAGTATTAAGTAATGAGTGATAGAATAGATTTTCCTCTAGTAGTAAGTGAGAGTCAAACTTTGAGCTGTGACATAATAAAATTATCAATAAAAATTTCAATTAATTTCTGGTTGTAAAATATCAGTAGTTCTCTAATTATAATAAATTAGTATATAAAAAAACCATGAAAAAAATCTTAATTACGTACTCCATTGTATTGCACCATAAAATTAAATGGTGAGACGCCACCGAGATTGAATAAGTCTCCTATTTATTCTTTTGAATGTTGAAATTTCTCATCATCTCTAAAAAAATAGCACAATTTTCTAAGAAAATTCAATAGTGTATCCTTCCTTCTCATATTCATCCTCATTTCTCAGTAAAGGTATTTCAGGACAACGTACACAGCCAGAGTTTATGCAATCATAGTGAATAGACGGAGATGCGCGTCGAAACTTGGCCAAAAAGTAACACACGTCGCTATCAACAGTAATGAGTCTGACGGGCTTCTTGTTTTTTTTTTTTTTGAAAAGAAAGTAAACCTTTCATTAAACTAAGCTTTCAGCCATACATAACACATCAGCTGGAAAATTGTTTCTCCAGATAACAGATTCTGAGCTACACAAAGCTCTTTTAGCTAAAAAATGGGCAAAATCATTACACTTCCTTGGAACATACTGGAAAGATATCAATTGGAAATCTTGTGTGCTCTTGTGGATGTCTAACATAGTCCACCAAATCTCTGTCCTGTTGCTAACTTTCTTATTTGCTAAGTCAGCTACATTTTTGTAGTCGGTCTCTATAATTACACTTGACAGACTAAGATCCTTGGCTACCTCCATACCCCACTTGACAGCATGAGCTTCTGCTATAGCTATGTTCCCCTGGAAATTCATGCTTTTCACTGCTGCTGCTAACACTTGCCCTCGATGATTTCTAATGACCACACCCAAGCCTGCACTCTTCCTATCTTCTTTGACTGCGGCATCAACATTGACTTTCACTTCGTTGTTTGGTGGTGGAGTCCATATCTGCATCTTTCCCTCTACTGTATTTCCATGACTCTCCCGCTGTGCCTGATACACTTCCATGACTGCTCTGCCCCTAGCCACTGACCCTATTGGATCTAACTTTTTTCCTTGAAAAAGGAGTTTGTTTCTAGCATGCCAAGCAACCCACCAAATCGTGGCCACATAATCTACCTCAGACTTAGCCCAATTATTCATGGCCCCAATCATGACACTAAGCATGTCTTCTCTGATGACACTCTTCACCTCATTCTCCAAGTGAGTACATTTCCAGATTTTCCGAGCCACTCTGCATTCCATCAAGGCATGGAAAACATCTTCACAACCTGTTTTGCATAAGTGGCATGTCGGTTCCTTCAGCACTTTCCTTCTCCACAAATTTTCTGCCGTTGGCAGCAGGTTCTTTGCAGCTTTCCACACAAAGATCTTAATCTTCTCTGGTAAGTTTAGCCTCCAAATATGTTGCCAGCCCTGTGGAGCTCCTATAGATCCAGTTGGAGATTCAGAGAACTTAAGTTTGAGAGCTAGTTGATATCCACTCTTTACTGAGTATAGACCTTTCTTATCATAATGCCATATCACCATATCTTCTTGAGGAGTTCTCGGTAAAGGGATATTCCTGATGATTTCAGCATCTTCATTTGCAAAGTTTTGGTTGATCATTGCTTCATTCCATTGGTGATTTTGATCAAGAAGCTCTGAGACTCTAAATTCAGTAGGCAAGGACTGTACTAGGATTGGTTTGAAAGTTGAGGGCCTAGGAATCCAGTTGCTTGAATGAATCTGAATTTTTTCTCCATTTTCTATCCTCCACCTAATCCCTTTTTGCAGCACATGTCTCCCCCACACAATACTCCTCCAGATGTAGGAAGGGTTCGAGCCTATTTTTGCCTTGAGGAAATCTGTTTGCTTGTAATATTTTGCCTTTAACACCTTGGCTACCAAGCTGTCAGGATTCTGTATTAGCCTCCAGCCCTGCTTTGCAACTAGTGCCTGATTGAAACTTGAGAAATCTCTAAAACCCAGCCCCCCTCTAATCTTGGCATGGCTCATTTTCTCCCATTTTTCCCAATGCATTCCCCTCTTGTCTCCTTTGGACCCCCACCAGAATCTTGCCACCGCTCGCTGGATGTCATTGCATAATCCGATAGGAATCTTGAAAACGCTCATAGAATAGGCTGGGATTGCTTGGGCTACGGCCTTAATGAGAGTCTCCTTTCCACCACTCGAGAAGAACTTGTGTTGCCAATTGGATATTTTGCTCAAGACTTTAAGCTTCACATCACTGAAAAAGCTTGTTCTTTTCCTATCCACCATTGATGGCAACCCCAAGTATTTTTCATGTCTTGACACAACATTTAGTTGGAAAATGTTCTTAATTGTTGTGATTTGCCCTTCTGAAATTGTACCGCTAAAGAACATGGATGATTTCTCATAATTGAAGATTTGCCCGAAGCTTGAGCATAGCAATCAAAAACCTTTTTCAGCTGGTTACAGTCATTAACCGAAGCTCTGGTGAAAACCAAACTGTCGTCCGCAAACAATAAGTGAGTGATTGAGATGTCTCTTCCAAATCTCAAGCCATGGATTAAATTTTGCCTTTCTGCCTGCACCATTAGGTTAGAGAAAACCTCTGCACACAGCAAAAATAAATAAGGCGATAACGGACAGCCTTGCCTTAAACCCCTTTGAGGGTGAATGAGGCCTTTTGCTGCTCCATTTATGATTATGGAGAATGAAGGAGTGGATATGCAGTCCATAATCAGATTTATCCATTTTTTGGAAAAACCTAATCTCTCCATGGTATGCTTCAAAAAGGACCACTCGACTCTATCATAGGCTTTGCTTATGTCAAGCTTCAATGCCACTAATCCATTCTTTTTTCCTTTGCTATGCCTAATTTTGTGCAGACACTCATAACCGATAATTACATTATCCGTTATTAGCCTATTTGGAACAAAAGCACTCTGCACAGAGGATATAATTTGATTGAGGATCTGTTTCAGCCTATTTGTGATAGCTTTAGCGACTAAACGATATATTACATTGCAAAGGCTGCTAGGTCTGTATTCTGTAACTTTTCTAGGCTTAGCACTTTTAGGAATAAGAACAATGTATGTATGATTGAGTGGTGCAATGGTACCTTGTTGGTTCAAAACGTACAGGCATGTTGCGATCACTCATTCTCTGACATTTTCCCAGTGCTTTTGGAAGAAAACAGCCTGCAACCCATCAGGTCCTGAAGCTTTTGTTGGGCACATCTGACTCAAGGCTGCTTCGATATCTTCTGCTGTGAATGGCTGATCAAGGATCATATTCATTTCGGAGTTAACTTTTGGGCCCACACTCTGGAGGGCTGCATTAATCTGGTCCATGCTTGGATTTGAGGTAGTGAAAAGATCCTGGAAATATTCACAGAATCTATTTTCGACTTCTGTTTTTTCTTCCAGCCAAATCCCCGCATTGTCTTCAACTCCTTCAATTTTGTTTTTCCTTTTCCTGGATGAAGCTTTGGCATGAAAGAATTTTGTGTTCTTGTCCCCCGCTTTTAGCCAATCGGCTCTTGACCTCTGCTTCCAATACATTTCCTCTTCCATCAAAGTGTTTTGTATCTGCTTCTCAATATTCCTAATTTCAGTGCCTCGATTGAGCTGATCATGGTGCTCCTTAGCCTGCTTAAGCTTATTCAACAAATTTTTTAACTTCTTTTCCATTCCTCCAAATTCATCTTTGCTCCACAGAATCAGACGAGCTAGAGATTTTTGGGCCATGGATTTAAACATTAGGGCGGGACTTTCTTCCTTGTTGTAATGCCATTGTAACCACTCTTCTTTCACTATGTTTTGGCAAACTTCGTACGAGCTCCACATATCCTCGTAGTGGAGTCTAGTGAAAGTTCATTTTTCATAAACCAGGCTTCTTTTTCTTTCCCGAATCTCCATCATCACCGGACAGTGGTCGGATTCCCAGTGGACTAAGTTAGTGGCAAGATCATCAAAAAACTCAGCCCTCCATTCCTGGTTACAAAAGAATCTATCTAACTTCTCCTCAATGAGTTTTGGCCCAAATTGTCTATTTGACCAGGTGAATGGATAACCTCTACTACCCAAATCAATGAGACTACAATCTCGGATAGCCTCTCGAAATTCTCCTACAGCATCTACACTTCTATCAAGCCCTCCAGTTTTCTCATTCAAACTTAAAATTTCGTTAAAATCTCCAAAGCAAAGCCAAGGGAGTGAGGACAAACCTGCCAATCTTCGTAACAAAGTCCAAGTATGCTTCTTTGATTAGCTTGGGGATGCCCGTAGATGCCTGTACCCCTCCAACTCTTTCCTTGAGCATTCTGGACTAGAAAATCTATGTGATGCTTGCTGTACGAGTTTATTTGCACTGTCAACTTTGCAGTCCACATAATAGCTAATCCTCCACTCTTACCAACTCTGTCTACCGCAAAAAAATGTTCTACACCTAGTTGCCTACAAACTTCTTGAACCTGCCCAGACCTCAATTTAGTCTCACAAAGAAAGATTAAATGAGGTTTGTGCAAATGGAGAATTTTCTTCATGGCAAGACGCGTCCGGGGATTCCCCAAACCCCGAACGTTCCAGCTTATGATTTTCATGGCTTCTTGTTTTATCCTCAATTCATAAAAATCTTTAGTGCTCTCATTGTATAATATCATCCACAGGGACATGCAGTCAGTATCAAATATTTGCTAAGAAAATTCAATATTGTTTCCTTCCTTCTCATATTTATTCTCAGTAAAGGTATTTCAGGACAACGTACACGGCCAGAGTTGATGCATGAGACGGAGATGTATGGGCGTCGAAACTTGGCCACAAAGTAACACACGTCGCTATCAACAGTAACGAGTCTGATGGGCTTCTTGTTTTATCCTCATTCCTAAAAATCCCAAGTGCTCTCATGTGTATACATCGTCATCGCATTAACTCATTAGATTCGCATTCAAATATAATTTTATTCATATTCATTATAAATTAAATTAATCATATAAATTAAAATAAAAAATGGAGTACTAAAGATAAGAAATTAATATATGTTTTTCGTGTGAATAAAAAGTTAATAATAAGGTATTTTTCTTATGCTTTTTATTATTTTTTAAACCTTTTTTTCTTGTAGTAAATATTTATTTTATATTTCTAAGATAAATTATCAATCAAATAACTCATTTACGGTCTTTTCCTTTAAATTTTTGTGCTAAGAGAGTTTTTAGATATCATGAAAATAAAAGGGAATAAATGATATATATTAATTTTATAATCTTAATTAAAAATTCTTCTCACCATTATGAATTAGAATCAAATGATTATATCATGCATAAACGACCGGAATTATTGCTATTGTAACTTGTAAATATTTCGAGTATTGCTTGCTTTTATCAATGTTAGCATCGCTATCATTAACGTATGGGACTAGATCAAGAGCGCCTCTTATACAAATTTTGATACAAATTTCAACCCTTAAATCATAATTAATCCAGTGAAGTTACTGTTAAATAATAAAAATTGGGTCCTACCAAATTAATAATATTATTGAAACGACCCATCCCGCACTCATAGGGCGAGTCTATCTAAACTCGTATAATCGAATCGATAATAATTATGATATCTTAGAATTCTATCAAAAATTCGACAGAATCTCCCCTATAAATAAAACATCCCTAAACTTGCCATTTACAAAACAATACTCTCAAAATAATTCAATATCCATCCATATTTCATAACCCACTTCTCAAGTCAACATATCAAATACCACCCAAATCATTCTAATATTAAAATATGATGGTTATCCTTAATTACAAAATATAACAAATAAATACAATTTATAATATCCCAAATATCAAAATATTAAATCTACGACTCCTACCACCATCACGTGACCACAATTTCAAATTTAACTATCGTTGCTGGGTTAATTGATGTACCTGCAAATCTCGGGGGGGGGGGGAGAAATTATTAGACAAATTTGAACACGTTATTTAAAATCTTTAGGCCAATACTTTTTTTCAAATTTTTTTTGTTGGTCTTTTTACCTCTTCAAGTTTGAAGTCTTAAGCCAACTTAACTCAATATGTTTTGAAGCTTACATGTTAGTATCTATTGCACACAGTCCCGCACAACAAATCTTGACATAATAACTTTTCCAGCCTTGAAAACAAGAATTACTTGGGATATTGAAATGTAATTTAATTTAAAACTAATAATTGGCATAAGAAAAGAGAGAGCATTCTGTTTACAGCCGCTATAATAGAAATGAGATGAGTATAAAACTCAGTGAGTGGATAGTAGATTTTGAAAAATAAATTTATTTAAAATGATTTAATCTTTCTCAAATCAATTTCATCAAAATATCATAAGAACTTATATAAACATATTCATTTCAAATCATGCACTGAAATAACTATATTATATAAATCTGCATAAAATTAATGAAATCATAATACTTATAATATCAAATACTAAATACCAAAAACTATCGTCAAACAAGTACCTAGGGGAATGATCTCATCATATCCGGACCTCGACGGATGGGCAATCAAGGAACCATCATGCCCCGGAGCTACAATGGATAGATGGGAAAATCTCATCTCATATCTCATATGTCTCAACATCTGTATCTCTGTAATCATCATACTACATGCAGAAGCCCCCAAAAGGCAAAAGTGCCCAAACACACGACCCAAAGCCTCCATGTGTGTTCAGACGGGCTCCAAATGCCTCTATCTCATCTCATCTGTATCTTTGTATTCATCTTGTATTATATGTATCTTTGTATCTAGAGAGGAAGGGTATTGTCCAATGATTTTCCAAACAACATTTATACACACGTATATAAACATATAATCACATCTAAAATCTCATTTTCTTTTTATTCAACATATCTCAAATCCACTTAATTCTAATATCATGCATTTACTTAGAAATGATAATAAAATCATTAATCAAACGCATTCTTAATAACAATAAATATCAACACATAGATAAAAAATCAATTTTCTAAAAAATCATTAATCGAAGCATCAAATACTTATTTATCAAAACATACTATAATGTATCATAAAGTCAGAATATACTATGAAAATAGGTTTTGTATATTCCACTCACAGTAACGAAATCCAGACTCGGTATCAACAACGTCCGCATGTTGATTCTCGTTCGCGGATCCTTCTAATCAAGGAAACAACATAATCATTCTCCGTAAATTTGAAATACAATTAATTTTATATAATAATTCTAGAAACGAATATCTATCAATAATAAACTATTCCCGCATGCACAAAATTATCGAAATACCCCTAAATGCCAAAATTTCCAAAATGCCCCAACATCATTATTTTACCAAAATTATCCTCAGAATCTTTAATTACTAAATTGTCCTCAATTCAGATCACGAAATTACCACAATGTCAGAAATTACGAAATTACCCTCGGCACGTAAAATTACCAAAATGTCCTTACGACTTAAATTACCGAATTACCCTCGAAATCTCAAATTACCTCACTTCTCTAACCTAAAATTATCAAATTATCCACTGATTCCATAAATTACAAATTCACCCTAAAGTTTTATGAATTTACCGAATTGCCATTCAGTTAACGACGACGAGAAGCTTAAGTCTGATAGTTCAGACCTCAGTGAGTCTAATGGTGCCGGCGATGACCTCCCACGCGTGGCGATGGCGGCGGATCGTGCTCCTAAAGTCGCGAGCTTTCCAAGTGGCCGATCGTCGACAATCCGGCCGTTTCAGGTGACAAGGTTGGTCGGAAAATGATGCTAGTGACGTGAGGAGTAGAACCCAGCTAGAGGTGTGCCCAAACTCCGGCGAAATCGATGGCGATGGTGATGGGTTTTTGGCCCTGAATTTTCGAGCTTCAAACGGCAACGTTCTAGTCATTTTTCGGCAACGAGGATGGTTGGGTTATGACGGCCGGCTTCCAAGCTTCAGATCGGTAACAAGCTCGGCCGAAATCGCGAGATCCGTCCGGGTCAAGGTCGCGGGTCGGGTCGGATTCGCGGGTCAAACCGAATCAATTCTCTTTCTCTCTATCTCTCTCACGTGCCCCTCTCTCTTTCCTTTTTTGGAAACCAGCATCCCACTTTCCATTTATAGAAACTGGCTTTTTTTTTTTTTGCACTTAAGCTTAATACAAATTAAGCTAATACCGGAACCGTGACGAAAATAAAATCCAACTGCCCGAGCTTTTAATCGCGCTCAATTTATCTCATTTAATGTTGTGACAATTTTAAAATTAATATCGAAGAGGAAAAATTAAATCATACACTTAATTAGGAAAAATCAAAGTGCATATGTTACAATTATTCTTTCCATTTTATTTTCCTCTTTTTTCTCTATTATTATTTTTCAATGCTCCATATATTTCTTCTCTTTCCTATGCAATCTTCTCCACTAATTCTTCTTCTGTTTCTTCTTCCTTTTGCTAGATCAGTTTTATTTTTATTTGTTACATGTAATTTTTATATAAATGATACCACATATACAACTCTCACTTGAATATGCACTGCTACAAAAATAAAAAACAATGACCCATATATTATAACGGTTTTTCTTAACAATCGTCGTTAAAAATATGCGATGACCATTATTATATGAACCATCATAATATCTCATATTTATAATGACGATTGTATTATATAACAGTTATTAAATGTCAAGTAAAATATAGTCTTACTTTTAATGACAGTTGTGTATAAAAATAATTATTAATGTATAATATTTACAATGACGATTATATTATATAACAGTTACTAAATGTCAAGTTAAAATATAATTTTACTTTTAGTTACTTTTACGATGTTTTTGTATAAAAACGATCATTAAAAATATAATATTAATAATAGCCATTCTATTATATAACAATCATTAAATATCAAAATAAAATATAACTTTACTTTTAATGATAGATATATATAAAAACCGTCATTATATTTATTACATATTATTAATTTTTATGTCATAGTCACAGTTTTTTTTTCCACATCAGCTGTAGCTTAAAAGGTACACCACCTCAATCACAAACGTACCCTTAAAACAATGAGATGGCTCTCCCACTTTGACACTTTGAGATTTGCTTCACGAGAGACACGACTACATTCGAGGTTTTTTACAAAATGATGAAATATCTAAAATTTCTAAAAGAAATTTGAAAATGAAACTTAAATATCTTAATGATGGAATTTGGCAAACTGTGACGAATATCGCCATCTAATAGGCTGTGAATATATAAAGGACAGTTTCGTTACTCTTAGAAACTATATTTACCACTTTGATCCACTATAACTTTTGAATTCCATATTTTATTTATTGTATTGAGTGAATCATTAAAAAAAAAAACATACAAGATAAATACGACATGTTTACCGACAAGTAGATTGACATCCTACAAATTTCGAACTAATTATTTCCAAGGAATTCATGCTACAAGTCTAGGGATGGCAAAATTCTCCACGGGTTTGGGGCCCCATGGAGCCCCACCCCAAATGAGGAAAATTTTTAATAATTTTTGGGGAATGGGGTGGGGAGTGGGGGAAAAGTAATTCCTAAATTGTTAACGGTGTGGGGTTTGGTATTGCACTCCCCACCCCACCCCTACCCCAATCCCCATTATATATAAATATGTTTTTAATTCTTATTTAATAATTTTTATTTTATCAACTATAATGTCAATTAATAATTTTTTTAATTTATGTAATATAAATAGAATATGAATAAAAGAAAACCCTACAATATTTTTAAACTTTAAAACATTATTATTTTTTTCTCTTTTAAGGAGCTGCTCTCTTTAAATATTTTTCACTTTTAATATCATTTTAAGATATTGTTTCAAATTTTTAGAGATTTTTTAAAAAAATTTCAATACTTTATAATACGGTAATGATTTTATTTTAAGTTTTTAATTTTTAATTTATTGAAATTATATTTTTATATTTATTATAAAATAAGTAAATGGGGAATGGGGTGGGGATGGGGGAATTATTCTCCACGTGGGGATTCCCCATCCCTAATCCACTAAATTTATTGAGGAATGGGATGGGTAATTGAGAGAAAATTTTTTAATGGGGTGGGGAATGGGGTAGGTATCCCCACCCGCACCCCGCCCCATTGCCATCCCTATACAAGTCGAGTGCAAATTAATTGCCTGTAACGTTGACCATACAAGGCAAGTACAAATTTGCCTAATATTTGATCATACAAGTAAAGTACGAATTGCCTACTATTGAGTGAAGTCCAAATAAGTTTTTTGTGTAAAACACTGTTGGATGGCGAAATATGCTCCTTTCCTACATATTTTCCAGGAAAGAGCAAGGACTCTTATTTAGAAGCCCTCAGGTCCGACTCTTTGTCAAAATCTCACGTGTAATTTTTTTTTTTTTTTTTTTTAAAGTTTCCTTTAATTTAGCTGAATCCACTGGCTAAATTCTCATGATGTCAAATTTGAGGGTAACTGGCTAGCATTTCCTCTTTTAGAATCTATGACGTTGCGTGATGAGTGAACATGAAACCAAATAAAAGTCACCAAGATTGAATAAGTCTCCTATTTACTCTTTTCAAAATGGAATTTTCTCATCATCATCTTTGTGAGAATAGAATAACTTTCTTTCTATAACCATGAATGTAGTGAATTTTCCAGTCAGTTGTCACCATTACCTGTCCATAGGAAAGGCAACATGTATAAAATATTTGGTAAGAAAATTCAATAATCTTTCCCTTTTCTCCTATTCATTCTCAGTGAAAGTATTTCAGTACTACTTGTTAAGCATGAGCTGATGAAATTACGTACTGTCATTGAATTACATCATAAAATTAAATGGTGTGATGAGTGAAAATGAAACCGTATAAAGCCACCAAGATTGAGTAAGTCTCCTATTTATTCTTTTGAACGTTGAAATTTCTCATCATCTCTATGAGAATAGTAAAATTTTCTTTCTATAACATTCAAATGCAGTGAATGTTCTAGTCAGTTGTCACCATGAATTACATGTGCGCGCGGAAATGCAATCAGTATCAAATGTTTGCTAAGAAAATTCAACATCCTTTCCTTCTTTCTCATATTTTTTTCTCAATAATGGTATTTGAGGACAACATACTAGTCAGAGTTTATGCAAGAGACGGAGATGTGCGTAAGTACTTGGCCAAAAAGTAGCACACGTTGCTATTGTTGTGGAAGTACGGGTTGGACAATTATCAATAGTATGGTGATTGTAACTTCTTAAGAAATATAAATTTGATGAAAAATAAATACAAAAAAATAGGACACAATAATTTTCGTGATTCAGCTTAAAGTGTATGTCTACAAACAAAGACTTTGAAGATAATTTTTAATTATAAATAGGAGTTACAAAATTAGAAAGTACTCTTAAAACCCAATAATTCAACACACCTAAATGGATCCCTTTTGCACCTAGGGAAATGCTCAGACTCTTGAAGAGCATACTTACTAATGCTATTAACTCTCACAATTTGGAATGCTTTTCTCTCTTGAAATGAAGCTCTATATGTATGAGTGACCTGGAGCTTTAACAATTGCGGTCCAAAATCCGATGAAAATGCCTCCCTTTCCATATGCAAATATTGATAAATAAAGCATGAACCGCCGATCATTCATAATGGACAAAGACCACGTGAGAATTTGCAACTAAATTTCATTTGCATGCAGCGGCAGTGCTTGAAATTATTTTTAGCAGGAGCTTAGTTTAAATAGTAACTTAATTTAAGAAAATGATTAACAAATAACTTCTATTAAAATAAAAATTTATTAAAATATTTAATGCAATACACTTATAATTGTTTTCGACGTGGTTTCATATGTTAAAAACATTGAAAAATAACCTCATTATCAAGACTATAAAAATTTGTTCTTTTTCTATGTATATAATAAGTCTATCATTCAACCATTGATCTCCTATCTAATTTTGCAGATGATTTTTCACAAAATTTATAGTTGAAAATATCTTTTCTATTGTAGGTGTGGCAATTAGTAAAATCAATGTTAATGTCACTAATAAATAAATTAATTAATATAATTTATTCTTCTTAATCTCACCCATAGCATTGTTGTTTTATTATTTATAATAATTAGTAAAGTTAAAATTAAGGAGCTAGCATTGCCAACAATCATTTAGCACCTTTGCCATTTTATCAACCCACGAAGCATTGCCACAATAAGTTAAAAGCTAAGAATATTATTTAATTCAAAAAGACATAAACCAATTCAAAAATCAGAATATTAAATCATAAAGTAGCAAAGGTGCTTAATAATTAGAATAAGTTAATCAATCCCAATCATTAATATAAAAAGCTGCAAAGGTACGAAATTGATACCAGAGAATTTTTTTGGCAAAGGATTGATGACGGGTTGGGGATTCGATTTTGTTTTTGTTTTCCTCAAAACGTTGTATCAGAGCATTGGTATCTTAGTTATTTGAAAAATTTATCAGGAACGTTCTTGTAAATCTATTAAAAAATAAAATGGATTTAATTTTTTTTCAAAATCATGAAGCCCCTGCTAGCTCTCAAGTGGCGGCGCCACTGTTTGCATGCATTTAAGCCATGCACACTTTGTAAACAACTCTCACGTGCAATTTGCCGCCACCTTCAATTTTGACCGTCACGCTTCAATAATTTCCCTTATTCAAGTCAATATTTCAACAGCTATCAACATTGATGAGTCTAATCGGGCTTCTTGTTTTATCCTTATAAAAATCTTAAGTGCTCTTATTGTATAACATCATCACATTAATTCATGAGATCCGTAACTCAATTAATTACCGAAAAATAGAGGCTTCAATCCGCCTATGTTTCATTATACATAAATTGGCAAAGGTCTGTTGTTGTTGTACTGCACAAGAATACCTAGCTAATTGCCAAGAAAAAAAGGAATGGCTCTACTTGTTCTTGTGATCCTTTTTTGTCTTCCCATCTTTCTATTGTTTCTTCACCAAAAACACAGAAAAAATGCAAGCACTAAATTTCCACCTGGCCCTCCCGGTCTCCCCATAATCGGTAACCTCCACCAGTTCGATACCACAAACCTTGCATTTTATTTATGGAAACTTTCTAAACAATATGGTCCCATCTTTTCTCTGCGTCTTGCTTTTAGACCAGCCATAGTAATTTCTTCAGTAAAATTGGTTAAAGAGGCCTTCAAAACTCACGATCTTCAATTTGCTGGCAGGCCAGTTTTGCTTGGCCCGCAAACGCTATCTTACAATTACTTGGGCGTCACTTTTACCCCACATTACAATGAATGGAGAGACATGAGGAAAAGATTTGTCACCTCTTTGCTTAACTCTAATAGAATTGGGCAATTTCGTCGAGTTCGAAAGGATGAGATTTTCCGTATGGTTGAAAAAATATCAAAGCTAGGCGATGCCGCTGATGAAGATGGTTCATCCAAAGTGCCAATCAACTTAAGCAAGATAGCGATGACTTGCGTACGTAATATTATTTTTAGAGTCACTTTTAGCAAGCGCTTTGAAGATGATGGCCCAGCAGCTGTAAATAGATTGGATTATCTTCTTGCGGAAACTCAGCTCCTATCTGGGACCATTTGTTTCTCAGACTGCTCTTTTTCTTTCATCGGTAATTGCCTCGTGTTAGAGTGCAATTTATGCACTAGTTTTGCATTGTTTATTTCCCTTAATATCGATGTTTTGCACTTAATAATAATGATTTACTTGTGTTTTACTTTTATAGGTGCAATTCTATGGATTGATGATAAAATTTAACTACAAGATGATGTTTAAGGATAATTGTTCTTTTGGAGAAATTATGAGCGGCAGAAGAACTTTGTTGATAAGGCGTGGGCGCGTGCTGTCAACTGCGAACCTGCAGTTTTTAGTTTAACGTGTTTTGTATTTTTGGCTATTTTTGTAATTACGAATTTAATATTTAAGATATTAGTATTTTATTTTAAATAGAACTCTAAAAGAGAAGAGAGAGAGAGTATTTAAGGAGGAATCTTTTGTGAAAGAAAGGGGGGATTTTTGGATTGGAGAAAAAGAAAGAAACCCTAGATCTAAGTTTTCTCTTCTCTCTATGAGGAACTAAACCCATTTTTCTGGTTGAAGGTTAATGAAGCTTTGATTCATCACTACTGTGAGATCTTTCTTATGCTTTAATTGTTTTATTACTTTTTGGGTAATTGTTTATTCTCTGAATTATTTTCATGATTATGTTTGTTAATTAGGTAATTGGCCACTATTTAATTATCAACTTAATCTATTGTCAATTAAAGGATTCATCGTATGAAGAATTTAATGTTTGTGACAAATAACATAGCAGAGAGTTGTGTTGTGAGAATAAACAATCTAATTTAAATGAATCATCATATGTGTTGATTAGGATTTGGGTCTCTCTGGTTTTTCAGGCTGTCAATTGATTAAATCCTATGATCGTATCTAGGGTTGTCTATTGATTAGGGAAATAACCAACGGTCGTACCTTGGTTATCGACTAGTTAAGGAGAGATTGGCTATTAGAGGGTCTCAGTAGCTATAACCGGTCTATTCATGAGTAATAATAATCTATATTTGAATCAATGATCAGTAGTCGAATCAAGCTGAGTTAATTCCTTCAATCAGAGCTTTCTCCAATTTGAATTACAATTTTAATTTGCATTCTTGTTATTTTAATTTGATTTTATTATTGTCAACAATTCCCCCATTTTACGTTTTACGTTTCAAAAGGATTTAAATAATTACCGATCTCTGTGGACACGACCCTGCTCAATCACTATACACAATTTATTTAGAGTAGGAATTTATTTTTGTTGGTTTCGACACCCATCACCTCGATAGAATCACAGGAATGCATCGCCGTCTCCAAAAGCATTTCAAAGATTGTGATCGATATTATCAACAACTCATCGATGACCATTTGGATCCAAAGCGACCACAAGTTGCTGGTCAGCAAGGGGACTTAATCGACGACTTACTTAATCTCACTAAAGCTGGTGATCTGACATTGGATGATGTCAAAGCAGCAATCATGGTACATACATAATCTATTCCTTTTACCAAAAATTAATTTATTTCTCATCTAGCTGTTCCCCACTGACGTACTTGGCCGAGTGGTTCTCAAGTATACCTGGCCACCCCAGTTCGAATCATCAATTTTGGTTTGCCATTTCTCGTATAATGCACTTGCTTAATACATGTGCTTTAATTTGCATATATGCAGGAAATATTTATAGGTGCCACGGACACGAGTAAAGTTACTATTGAAATGGCTATGACCCACCTAATGAAGAATCCTGAAGCAATGAAGAAGGCTCAAGAAGAAGTTAGAAGTGTGGTTAAAGATAAAGGGTTTGTAGATGAAGATGATCTTCCAAGATTAGAGTATACCAATGCTGTAATCAAAGAGACAATGAGGATTCAACCAGCGGCTCAATTCATCCCAAAGGCAACAACAGAAAGTTGCGTTATCGATGGTTATCACATACCAGCTGAGACAATGGTTTTAGTTAATGTGTGGGCAATAGGGAGGGACCCTCAAGTTTGGGATAAGCCCGACAAATTTATTCCTGAGAGATTTGTGGGGTCTAACATTGATATGGGAGGACAAAACTTTGAATTTATACCATTTGGTTCCGGCAGAAGAATTTGTCCAGGGATACCTATAGCATTGCCCAGTGTGGAGCTCGCACTTGCCAATCTTCTTTACAAATTTGATTGGAAAATGCCTCATGGAATGAAGATTGATGACTTGGATTTTGAGGCTACGCCTGGTCTTACCCAGCACAAGAAAAAGCCTCTCAAGCTCGTGGCAACCAAATCTATATGATGGTTTAGTCATTAGTGTTGTGATTTAAATAAGTTTGCATGCAAGCACTTTTCTTTACGGTTATTATTTGTTCGAGGATCATAATATGTAACGGTGAGGGGTGCTACTCAGCTCTCTTTTAAAGCCAAAGATAATAATGCTTTTCTAGATTGCTTTTGCTTTTTGTTAATTTCTTTTAGTGATTTAATAAAATTTTAGCCAATTGAAATCATTCTCATTTTGATTCAAAAATTCAACCAAAAAAAAAATAGGGTCAGGGAGAGGAACAAGCCAATAACCCACGAACGGCAGCCAGGACCTGTATCTGTCAGACGATAAAATCAGTCCCGTCATCAGGTTCGATAGGAACTAAGAAAGTGAAAGAGATTAGTGCTTTGGCCGGAGTTTGTGGTGCGGAGTTTGAAGATTGTGAATCGATCACTTGGTTGGTGTGCGAAGCAGTGTTAATGGTGTTAATTAATCGTCACCTCTTCCTGATTTCCAGGATTCAAATAAATAAGAATGTTCCATGAATTGGAATTCTCTACCAAGTTAATTAAATGAAGAAACTAATGCTAGATACTCAAAGCAATAAAACATCGGATTAATATAATAAACTCAGTATATATCTAATTGATTCATTTCTCAATTAATGGTAATATATACAAGATATATTTTTATTTTTGTTCAAGATAAGCGAGTACAATATGCAGCTGGTGTAAGCAACTTAAGGCTGATATAATCTTGATTTAATCTAATGGTTGATTTTGACGGCTGTTTTGTCTTCTTTGCTCTAAATATTTCTCGATGAGCTCCTGCTGAGTCACTCATCCTTGTCACCTTCGCACATCATATTAAATGCCACATGACTATACAAGCTCTACACAGTGGGCTGCTGGTGATATTACAAATTGGTCTCATACAGGCAAATCGTCGAGCAGCTGATTCACTATATCAAACATTTTGCCTTCGTTCAATATGCCTATGTTAAAAAAGAATCATCTTCTTTTCTACTCAAGGTTGAATAATCAAGCTTTTCATCATTAATTTTGTCCAAAACCAAATAAAAAGAGACTGAAAACACTGTGATTGCAATAAAAAACCAGCTGAATTGAAGGTTCACCAATGACTTAGCTCGGAGTAAAGCCTCATCACCAAGGCATCTAACAACTTGATGCTCCTCTTCAAGATTGATGAAGCAGCCCTTAGGTATAAGCGCTGGAGTCCAAGGCATGAAGCCGGCAACTATGAGCCAAACACCATTGAACGTAATACTAGTTGACCTAACAAAGCTAAGCAAGAAGTTTTGCGTGTGGCCGATGGTCATTAGGGTTGTGATCAAAGAAACAAGAAGGATAATTTGTAAAAGCAAATGGTATTGGCTTTCAACACCCTTGTGGTCAGCTGAGTGAAAATGAATGAGAAGAAGCTCTTGCCCAAAGGCTATTGGTTCAAGGAAAAGTGTTAGAGCATAATGAGCTTTGGAGCCAATTTTGTCGAGAATTATAGCAAAGGCTGCATAAGTGAAGCAATTTAATGAGATGGTTGCATGCTCAAAATGGCGAACACGATTTAACGGTATAATTAGATCTGAGTTATGTAAGGGTATTCGGAAGCCCCAATAAAGCTCAGAGGCTATAAAGATTGAGCTCACTGCCATTAAGGAGAAGAGCTCTATGTGCCTTATTATTTTTGAAGGAAACCATGGGGGAGATGTGAAGGAATTTGGGTGTAGAGAATGGAGCTTGATGTTATTGAAAAGACGCCATAAACCAAGTGAAGAGAAGGTGAAGCCTAGGGCTACATGTCCAAATAATTTAGTCATAATCTACTTTAAGTTTTCCCTAGACCAAAACTATATTGTTTAATGATTTAAGATGGGAAAATCCTACCGTATATTTATATTGAAATGAAAAAATTACGATGGTGATTAAGAGAATCAAGTAAGATATTAAATCTTTTGCTTCTTGTTTTGCAATCTTGTGGCCTTTCCTCACTAGTTAATATTTAATGCTGCAATTATGATTATATGTTACAAATTGTATATCTTTTGTTATTATATGGATACCGTAATCAAAACTATAGAAGCAAAAGATTTCATTCTGCGAATACGCCAAATTAAGTACTGAAACTTCTCCATTTTCAATTGAATTTTAAAGTATCCATTTATTGTCCACAAGTTACTCCTCAAGATAAAGTCAATGGCAAAATCATGAACATATATATATAAATTTTCAAGAAAACAACATACAAAAAGTTATATAACAGAAACAATCACAAAACTATAATATTTAGTAGAGCGTAGATTAAGTAATCTAATCAATTAATTAATGGGTAATTCTTACTTTGGTCCTTGTTATATATGAGTGAGATATTTTTTAAGAAGTGTACTATTATTCTAAATCATTGATATCATTCTGTGTCACCTATGCTTAAAACATGTTTAACATAAACCTAAAATAACACTTGTGCCTCGGAGTTTTAATATAACTATATATTATTTAAAAAAAAAAGAATTATAACATACCAAAATTTGACCCCTTTTTTTTAATATGGTATAGTTCCTTTTACCTTTTTTTTAAATATGGTACAATTCAATTGATATTTTTACATCAGAATTCAATTGGGGGATCAATATCACTAAAACATATTCTAGTATTCAACCCTAAGCTCAATCTACAAACTAGCGAGAGAGAAATCAATTCTCACCAAACTATAGATATATGATTGTTAAAGAGAATGAGAGTCCTAGACTAGAACTCAGGTTCCGGATAGGACCAGTTGGGCTAGGAGCTCACTGACTAACTACATATACATTTAAAAGACCATTTGCCACCACATATTCACTCATCACGTTTCACTGATAACACAATCTATGAGAAAATACACATTGAATACCACACTCATACATACTACGACAAAACTACGATGCAACTGTGGTACCATACTAATAGTGTTTTTTATTCTAAAGCTCATAGATATTAGATGTACCATTGAACAAAATATCAATAACACATTTAATATACATAGAAATAATTCAATCCAAGATTCTAAACTTTATTAAACTATAATACAATTATTACACCTTCTGGTAAATAGTATAATTTACACTATTGCATCATTTTCCTAGATTTTAACCAATGTAAAATTTTGGAACAAATCACTACTCTTACCTACATCAAAATATTTTATTTCTTAGAAAATCAGCGGGTCAAGATCGATCTTTCAATTCTTTTTCGATTGTTTTAGGCCCAACTTGAGATGACAATTCCAGACTCATTATTCTTCGTGAGCCCACGAGGGCCCAGATGCACGTGAAGAAGAGTCTCGTATCTTCACTCAATGGTAGACACACCATAGATGGGTCTCACACTAGTGGATTTCCAAGCTAAACTCGAAGCCGATAAAACTGCAGCGCATGATCATCGAAATTCACCCCCAAAATTGGAGTAACAAGGGAGCCCGATTTCACCATTTACCAAGGTGCACGCGTTTTCAGTTTAAAGAAAACAAAGGCATTGTTTCGTCTCTTGGGTGCTTCAAGTACCAATCTTGTGCCGGACTCTTTTTCCTCTTAGGAATTTGCGAGCAGTAGATATTTATCTTATAAATTTATGGGTAGAATAGATGTATATTCTTCTAAATTAATGAGAGCAGAAATTTGAGTTATTCTATAACCGAATTAATCTAGATTAATCTTAGTAGATCTCTAATTATAAATAGGATGGGACTATTTACACTCTAAAAAATACTTTAAACACTCTTTTACTCATAACACTCAGTAAATTTTTAAAAAATAATTTTACTCAATACACTCTTGAAAATGCTAAAACAACCCTCAATTTGTTCATCACTACAAACTCAGAAAATTAAATCTCATACAAAGAACTTGTTCGACAGTACTCTTCCTTATAACTCTAACACACTGGCATTGACCTTTGTTTAGTTTCTCTAAATGAAGGGACGATGATAAGGGAATAAGGGTGAAAAAAATAAATATGATTGATAATAATATATTTGAACCTACTGCAGAAAAAAGGAGCTACAAAAATTGGTTTGTATGCTCTTTTGACTGTTAGAAACTAACAAATATGAAATATTAACTTTTGATAAATTGCAACCTTGAGATATTACAAGTATGATTTTTTATAGTAGTAGAATTCAATGTAAAAGCTGATTCAACATATATCATGTTGGCCATAAAATTATGAAGTTCTATAGTTTCAAGAACAGCATCTGCAAGGTAGTCCATGACGAAAACCAAACTTCTCATTCTAAAATGTATTTAAGTGGTATAATAGTTTAAAATTGATTATAAAGTGGACTTCAAGAAGCATATTAAAGAAATTAGAAAAATAAAAATTAGAGTTTATGTTGATCTAGTGAAAGGATAAAAAGTAATGTATTTTATTTAATCACACAAAATTGTCCTTAATGGTAAATTAAACTATGGGTGTTTTTGTAATATAAAATTTATAAAATAAAAGAGTGTTCAGAGTAATTCTTAGAGTGCAAATAGTCACACCCTTATAAATATTAATAGAGCTGTTATTATTATATTATGGGTAAAAGTTTATTTAATCCTTATATTATGAGTTTAGTGCCCATTTAATCTCTATATTTTTAAGAATATCTCAAAACGTCCTTACTATTAAATATTGACACTTATTGAAATACTAACTAGGCAAACCCAAGATGGGGGTGAATTGGGATTCTAAAAATTATTCAATTCTAAAGCAAAACTCAATGCAAAATCAACACAATTATAAAGCAATAACAGATAAATCAATCACAATATAAAAAGATAAGGGAAGAGAGAGCAAACACAATAATTTTTACGTGGTTCGGCAATCTCCGCCTACGTTCACGCCTCCAATCTCACCGGGCTTGAGGATTTCACTAAGCTAGCCACCCAAGGCTTCAAATGCTTACAATTGACTTCCAATATGTCAATAGACCTTTTACACCAAGAGATTATCTCCAATCTCTTAACCCAAGTGTATCCCAACACTTACAATCACTCAAAGTAAAAGATTACAAATTATTTTTCTCTCACACAATATTTAAGATTACAAATCAATGCCCAATGTGTGAATAGATGAAGAGAGAATGTGTTTAAAGCTCTATGAAGATTGTGTTCTCAGATGTAAGCTCAGTGGTTGTGTTGTGATCAACCTTGTTTGAATTTGAATGAGCTTATTTATAGATGGAGCTGAAAAACTAGCCGTTATTCACTTTTTGTTCACTGTTGGGTCGCCGTTAATGGATGTCGGCTCGCCGTTTGTCTGGACAATGTGACCGTTGGGTTGGATTTTTAAATTGTCGGCTCGCCGTTAACTGATGTCGGATCGCCGTTAGTTTCCAAAGAATTCTGTTTGTTGTCAGCGAACCATTAACCAAATGTCGAATCGTCGTTAGTGTCCAGAGACTGATCTTCACTTCTGCTTGGTGTCGGCGTACCGTTAACCAGAAGTCAGAACTTCTGCTCGTTGTCGGCTAACCGTGAACTAGAAGTCGGATCGCCGTTAGTGTCCAGAGACTGACCTTCAATTCTGCTCATTGTCAGCGAACCGTTAACCAGAAGTCGGATCTTCTGTTCGTTATCGGCTAACCGTTAACCAGAAGTTGGATCGCCGTTAGTGTCCAGAGACTGAATTTCAATTCTGCTCATTGTCGGCGAACCGTTTGCTACAGTAACTGCTACAGTAACTGTTTTTGCAAAATTCCCGTTTGACTCCAAAACTTTGTAACTTTATACTATAGTTCAAAGGGTTTATGAAAACTTGTCAATTAATTTTATTCACATGATTTCAAGCAATACTTGTTATCATTTACAAAATCATAAAGCTTTTTCAATTTGAAACCATTGATCAAAATATAATGTCTTTTTAAAATAAGAATGATTGAGAAATATATGAAAACTATTTTGAACTCTTTAAAAGACTAATATATTTTAATCACGTTTGTTATCATCAAAATCAATTAAAGAAATATTTAAGTTAACATGCCATTATTTTTTATTTTTTTTAGCATGCTTTTACAATTTTACACTCTTACAGTAATGTTTCTTTTTTAGATATTAATAAAAAATTGGATTATCAAATTAAACCCAAAAATAAAATAAAAACAAAAAATATATATTAATTTTTATAGAAGCTCATGTGTGTCCAAAAAAATTAATTTTGTAAAAAATTAAATTATTAATTTTTTTTTAAAAACTAATATTTTTCTCAGCAGAGTGTTTCACAAAAAATTATATATACATATATATTGTGTTTATTTTATTTTTTTGGTGTGAAACTGGTAATTTAATTTTTTTAATAATATTTAAAAGAAGAATATTATTGTAATAAGATAATATTGTAAAAATAAGTCAAAATGAATAAAAAGTAACGGTAATGATATAAATAATTTAATGATAAGGGTGTTTTGAGATATTTTTAAAAATATAAAAACTAAACAGACATTAATATTAAAATATAAGAACTAAATAAACTTTTATCCTTATATTATAACATATCAATGTTTGGGAAAAAAAATTTTTTGCCAATTTAATTTCAGTTCCCAAGTTATTGCCATTTTGCGCACGGTTCTGAATTGCCTCGCCGTTACTCAACGGCTTCATCAGATTTTGTTTCGCATATGCCGCCATCAGCAATAATGAAGCTCACTCTCGAAAGTCGGGCCCTTCCATGATTAAACCTAACTCTTTTGTATTTTTATTTAATCTTATTCATGAGAATAATAATTAAATCATAAGCATTTCGGATTATCATTCGACAAACATTGCTTACAAACTTTGTAATAAAAATATAACAATTATAAATCAAAAAGCGCATCGCTTTTTCGGTTTATGTTTCAGCAACATGATGACCTTCTTGTACCCATCTCATGTAGTTAACATTAAGGCCACATTGATAATTTCATTAATTCTGGAACACGTGGAAAGGTGGAATTGGCTGCTGCAGATCCAACACCCCAAACAGTAAAGTCAGTATCACTAAAAATTCGCACTTGCAAGTGCTTTTTCATTTTTATTTTTTTTAACCTCCCATAATTATACTTCGTTTCTACGCGAGATCATAAAACAATATAAAAATTACAGTGTCAGTGAATTCTTGGCTGGAAATGGAAGCTATGCGCGCACACTACGAATGAAGCATGATGATGAATGGGACGGAGAAATGTTGAAATTTCATCACAAAGTTTGGTCTCAAGTCTCAACAACCAAAAGGGTGTCACGTTTTTTTCTTGATAATGAAGCTTCCTCGTGGCAACATATTTTCGACACCCGTCCTGTTTCAATTGGAAAAATCCAGCATTTATGTGGTCCACATCTTTCAATTACGGTGGGACTCAAAAGCGCTGCCAACCACAATTAATAGAGACTGAGAAATTCTCTACACATCCCCTTCTTCTTTTTTGGTTTATAACTTTTAATTTATACGTATAATAACTCAATTCAGACGGGCACAAGTATCATATGGTTTTTGTTATCTTATATTATCATGTAAGATATATGATTCTTCTATAATTATTATATTTTTATCTAATAATTGTGAAAATAATATGATTTTATTATTTTATATTTCTACAATCATTCGATTTTTATCAAACGGTTGTAAAAAAATCATGTATTTTACATAATTATATAAGATAATAATCTCTTTATCCTGTACTTTGAACGTCGGTAAAGTATAATAATCGGGTATATTTATTTATTCCGTAAGAGGGAATGACCATTTCAACATTCCTTCATGATAAAAGAAGACATATATATGTGAAATATACGTGGAGGACAAGAATGAGATAAATCTAAATTAACTAGTTAAAAATAAATCAATAAGTAGAGAAATATTAGATTAGACTCATTAGAGTAATAATGCTAGGTAACCAAATGCCTAAGTTTTAATTTGAGTCTTAATTAATATAGTATTTATTCATTTGATTATAGTTGGTAAGTCATTTATAAATTATGAAATCCATCATCTAATAAATGAGTAATTTATAATATTAAAATTCAAGTTGACACTCAAATATATAGAGATGCCTGACATTATTGATTAAGTAAATATTGGACATTATTATTAAATCAAATCTAATGTTATTTTTATTTAAATATTATATTATCTATTACGAATAATAAATTTATATTATTGAAATAAAGACTTAGGCAGTCAACTTTTAAAGTTGATATTGACAGCGTTGCTTATGATCTATTTACTGTGTATGTATATATACCTAGGTGGACACCATAGCGAGTAGTGATCAAATCTAAGAGAATTCGATCCATGGCTAGATTTCTTCCAATCTTTGCTACCCAAATCATCTTTCTCCTCTTTCTCCTCTCTTCCTTCACCAAAATTCAAGTCCACGGCTATGCCAAGACCATGAACAAAAACCTAATGGGGCTGAAGAAAGAAAAACTAACCCATTTTCAAATCTACTGGCATGACATCCAAAGTGGTCAAAACCCTACTTCAATCTCCGTAGTGAGGCCACCCACAAACACATCAACAAACGGTTTTGGCTTAATAAATATGATTGATAATCCACTCACTGCAGGGCCAGAAATGAGCTCAAAAATGGTGGGAAGGGCACAAGGGTTTTATGCACTAGCTTCACAGGAAGAAGTTGGCCTGTTAATGGCCATGAATTTTGCTTTCATTGAAGGGAAATACAATGGCAGCAGCATCACTGTGCTTGGAAGAAACCCGGTGTTTTCAAAGGTGAGAGAGATGCCAGTCATTGGGGGCAGCGGGCTTTTCAGGTTTGCAAGAGGTTATGTTCAAGCTAGAACCCACAACTTTGATCCGAAAACAGGGGATGCTACAGTTCAGTATAATGTCTATGTGATGCATTATTGATGATATAATCGGTTTCGCTTTTGGTCATTTTCTTCTTTGTTTTTATTAATAAAGTTATTCTCTTTTTTATTTTGTGGTAGGTGATAGCTTTGAAATTTCAATGATGTTGTTGGCCACATTAATTTGTTGATTTTAAAAGAAACATGGGTTCGCTTTCCGTGTTGGCACCTTAAGACTTTTAATTATTAGAAACCAAGGTCATTCCTATCAGATTGGCACAACCACCACAATCACAATGAAATTGGCACCTTCAGGTTAATTGTGGGCTTATATATATGTTCGAGTCGCAACACTAATTTAGTGCTGGACTTTATATTCCCGTGCCCTTCTATCTACTCCTCAGAATGTAGGCTCCGTATTCCCCGAAAAGTAATAAGATAGATACATTCTGATATAGAGTATAGAATTTTAAATTGTCTTAATAAAATTATTGATCTAAATTATTCCCTATACATTTAAAATTATAAATACTAATACATCAAAATTATAAATATTAATATATTTTTTATTATAATAACATATCAATATTTTAAAAAAGAAAAAAAAACCACAATATAATTTCACCATTATTGGTTTTGGTTTTATAATTAAAATGAAACTTCAACTTAATTTGGTTTGATTTTAGATCTCATATTTGGATCCAATACTAAGCTGATTAATGCACAATTCTTCATAATTTTCCACTACATGTTCATAAACAGCAAATTAATAATATATGATTAAAATTTAATCAGTTTTATATTTTTATCTAACAACCACTAATTGTATCTTTATGAAAGGTTAGCAAAAAGTTAGAAGCATAAGGCACGTGATTAACAAAAATCCAAAATTGGCAAGAATCAAGAGCTCAATCAAAATCTGCCAACTCTAGCAAAGATTAGCCAATGATCATTTCCTCGTTTATTTTCATCAACAACATCCGCGTTTTGAAACAAGCACATCGTGTACATGACAAATTTAGAATTAATTGCATTATTTGCAAATTACGTAGTCCTAATAAATTAGTATTATTAATATACATCGTATCTTTTAAGAAATAAGACCCCCACGTTACATCTCTGATTAGGTGTACAATTTGTTTATACAATTAAGTTACCCCAAACAGAAATTTTATTTTATTTATTCATTTATTTGTTTAAAAGGACATCACAACCGCTATGCCATTTAGTTCAATAGTATACTTGTTAATTTTCTAAGTAGCAAGACCAATAAAAATGGTTCACTAGCTAACTGATCTTTATTCAGCCAGAATATAACTCGAATAATAACAAAATCAAATAAGACTCTCAATAAATCATCACAATAAAGCAAAATAAATATGGTCTGATATAAAACTAATATATTTCACAAATTACAATAGACTTAGTTCATGACAACAAAACTAGCCCGAAATTTAAGCATCATAATATCATATGTTACAGTTCATTGGTCCAACCTCCCAATCACTAATGTATTTAATAAATGAAACAAGTAACCTCGAGAGACATGCAAAATTCACTATATAATTATGCAAAAGCAAAAAGAAATTTCATCACAGTTTCCATGGCTAGGGTTTTTCCAACGCTAGGTTACCAAACCATCATCTTCTTTCTCTTTTCTTGCTGTCTTATAAGCTTAGTCTTTGGAGAAAGTTATGGCTATGCAAGAACCATAGACAAGAAATTTTTTGGCCTCAAGGAAGAGAAAAGGAGCCATTTTAGAGTATACTGGCACGATATCTATAGTGGCAGTAACCCCACGGCAGTGGCAATTGTGCAACCACACAATAATTCATCGACGATGTTTGGTTTCTTAAGTATGATCGATGATCCATTAACTGAAGGACCCGAACTGAACTCGAAATTGGTTGGTAAAGCACAAGGGTTTTATGGATCTGCTTCACAAGAAGAAAATGGTTTGATAGTGATAATGAATTTTGTTTTCATGGAAGGAAAATACAATGGCAGCACATTAACAATATTAGGGAGGAATAAGGTTTTTTTGCCGGTTCGGGAGATGCCGGTAATCGGCGGAAGCGGGCTTTTCCGGTTTGCAAGAGGGTACGTTAAGGCTAGAACTATCAAGTTTAATCAAACAAATGGAGATGCCACAGTTGAGTACAATATTTATGTGTTGCATTATTGATTCTAGGGCTTTCGATATATATGCCTCGATTTTTTTTTTCTTTTTTTTTGTTCTCTCGTGATGGAAGGTTAATTACAATATTTAAAATTGCATAAAGTTTCAAACTTTTTACAAATCGTTGTAACATAGTTATATTGTTCCTTAAAATACCATAGCAGTAATATATATAACACATTAGTTTGTATGACATAAATTTATACAAAATTTGTGTCTGAATTATATTTTTTTCAATATATGTGGATAAATCTACTTTCATCGGTTATAATTAATGATGTGAATGTATTGTTGATTTTGCTTTATTATTTCGCTATGGGATCTTGCTAACTTACATCAATATAAGAGTTGTATCAAATAAGTTAAGTGTAGTTTAAATTTCAAATATTTTTAGGTTATTGGATATAACTTTTGAGTTGATGTAAGGTACCATTAATATTATATAACTTAGCCCCACCCTTTGCTATGATCAATAATATATAATTTTGTGCATGCTTTCTCTGAAAGAGATCGAGAATCCTTGTCCAAATAATCTAGAATTAACTGATAAAAATATTCACCAACACACAACCAATTTTCAGAGACATTATTGAATCAAATATGGCAATCTGCAAAGCTTTGACAAGAAGAATTTCATCAGCTCGAATCATTCAAACTCAAAACTATTCATGAAACATGTCATGCGTGATTCACACAAAAGTACACATATATTAACAGATCTCCGACCTTCTGCGCATTGAATCCGAGTAGTAAATAGACGTGATCTGCTTAAATTATTAATCACTAGTGTATATAAACTCCTTTGTACTCGATTTCTTCAATTAAGAAACGGCTGCATACACAGCATAAAATGATAAATGAACACCAAAAAGTATGACAAAACAGTCTAAAAAATAATTATTAACTAACTCCATTGAAAAATAACCTCACAAGTAGGGGGACTTAGATTTCCCTTTGACAATCCTGTCAGTATTAATCCTAACCCAAGTTTCTTAATTAATTATAAGTACTAATCACTACTTATTTTTATAGTTAAATACATAAATGCATAATCTATTCTTTAGAAAACATATACTAGCCTAGCCCGGCAGCAAACTAACTGTTAGCTTCGCTACTGAACGTGACTCAAACAATACAACTTTTTAAAGTTGAAAATAATTTCATCTGTAGGCATGGAGAATCTTTGTAATTATATTAATGATCGTATGATGATGTCCTTTTGTCATATAAGTCCCTTTTAATGCAGAATATATATATTTTTTTCACAGGCTTGAGAAGTTCAGTATGGTTTAGGGTGATTTAATTAACCAAAAGCTCTTTTGTTTACATTTTAGCATGCTTGGGTGATTTATAAGAGAGTGCTTTCTGCGATGCTAAGCGCTTTTGAGAAAGCGCTTGATAATGGCTTGAAGTGCTTTTGGAGCAACACTTGCAAGGAGCTATTAGAAAGAAAATTCATGAGTTGCTTTTGTGAGATGTACTTTTACTCGAAGATTATTGTTTTTGGGTTAGTCGGGGGTTGATTAGAATGAAAGACGAAAAATGTATTAGCATTTCTTTAAACTTAATGAGGTTTATTTTATTTGTTTTTCTTGTTGTGGGGGGTGGAATCAGTGTTTGAGAGGTTAGAAATTTAGTTCTTTTGAACTATTTTCCGTGACTAGTAGAAATCAGCTTGAGACTTTTCTTCAAAAAGGAGTTGTTCTTCGGTCATATGGATTGAATTGAGACACCAAACAAGGTAATTCCTGACTCTCATTAACAGCATGCTCTGTCATAGATTTTTTGTTGTTGGACCACAATCTTGTTCTAATTGTTGGTAGTTAATCCTCACTCGTGTTCTGCATGACTTTCTTCTGATTTCAGGCCAGAATTAAGGAAGCCTTGCTGATTGAAAGGTTTAAGTGATATGAAGTTCCAAAAGTACAGGGTCCTGTGGCTAAACCATGAGGAACTTTTCTCTTACAAAAAGATGGCCCAGAAAAGGTCCAGCTGTTTGCCAAGTGGAAGAAGACGAGTATTTGGTGGTGTTATTCTTAACATGCATATGCATTGGAAGAAACATGAAATTGTTAAGGTCTTCTGCAAGCCCTCTAAACCTGGCCAGATAAATGAGTTTGCCGAGGAAATTGCCAGATTAAGTGGTGAATCCCTATGCAGATAATTCGAGATGATACCATAATCTTTTATCGAAAGGCGAATTTTGCTCTTTCTTTACCTCTGGGGTTCCATGTCTTCTCAGTCCCTCCTCCTGGTGTCGATGTTTGGTTGCCTAGTGACAGTTTAGGGACTGCTTTCCCTCAGGTTGATATTGAAGATGAGGGCTTATCCACAAGTGAATCAGATTATGAAGATGACAGCTTATCTGATTTTTCCTCTAAAAAACGCTTAGTGAGCTCTTCTAGAACCGAAGAGCTCTCCGGTACTATGTCAGGTTCTTCATCAATGTTTAAAAATTTAGATGATTGTAATAATCAAAATTTTGTAGGACAAAAAATAGACTTTAAAATTTAATACAATAACTCAGTTTACCGGCCCAGACTCTCTTGATCTACCTTGATAATTAATATATATGGTTACCTCTTGAGCATTGATGCACCTGTTTAATAAAAGCTGGAAAACTGCTCTAGCTCCAGGTCATATCTTGTGTTTTAAAGCGAGATTATGAGTAATTAGGGCTTGACGATAACTTGTAAAAATCCTCTTGTAATCTGCATCTTGTTTCATTAATGAAAAAAACCAAATCTTGCTCTGTTTTTGTTGTTGAAGTGTGCTTGCTTGTGTTGTTCTGTTTTTGTCTTGAAGTGTGCTTGCTTGTGCTGTGTTGAGTAATTTGCTGTGTTCATATTATTAAGTTCTTGATGGTATTTAGTTTGCTTCTTGAATTCTTTGATTACTTCTGTGATTGATATTTGTTGAGGTTGATCGATTGGTCATCAACCAATGGATTCTGATTATTTCTTCACAAGTATATTGAGAGAATTATTATGCAAGAGATTTACATAATAATTATAAGGATTTTGAGGGTGCGCAATTAGATTTACATAATAAGAAGATTTTTTTTTTTTTAAACACGAGGTATTTTGGGAAGGGTCCAACTGTGTGAGACACTTTTAAGCCTGTACCACAACCCAAAGTAGAAGTCTCCGCTTGAATCGAGAGGCACATGTTCTCCCAACAAATGCGACTTTTCTGCAACTCAAACTAAGGAACAAAGTCAGTCAAGTCACTTAAGGAACTCCATTTATAGTATTTGGCACATAATAAGCAGATTTATCTACAACTTATTGAAGCAAATTCCTCCTTGAGAAATGAGAACTGCTTTTTGACCTATATATGTTCATTAATTTTCGGTCCAGTGATTAATATTGGTGACGATCAGAAAATTATTGTGGCTTAGGATTCCGAAAAAGATAAGTTATTTATTTAGAAACGCTCATTAGGCACAATGAATTTAACAACTTCCAATCATATCGTGCGTGAGATGAAAGAAACCTTGTGATTCTTTTATTCGTAATTATTATGGATGTAACGCCCGTTCGGCTTCTTGTTCAATAATACTTGCTAGTTTTTCATAGATTAGGTCACCAAACACAATAAATATCTTGGTGGTCCATATTCTATTTGGCATTGGGAATCTTTTATCTTGTTTCAGTAAGTTAAGAGATTAGGCCACCAAGACCAATAAATATTGCATAGGGTCAGCATTTCTTCAACTTCAAATATATGTCATAAATCAGATTGAATCCATAATCTAGGAACTTATTGGTCACTATATATTATGCATGCAGAAGCAAGCGACCTGTACTATATCACAACAATGGCTAGGGTTTTCCCCTTGTTAGCTTCTCAGATCATCATCTTCTTCCTATTTTCTTTCTCTAATCAAAGCTACGGTTATGCGACAACCCTAGACAAGAACTTTTTTCGCCTCAAGGAAGAAAAGTTGAGCCACTTTAGACTCTATTGGCACGACATCTATAGCGGCAGCAACCCTACAGCCGTGGCAGTGGTGGCGGCGCCGCAGAAGAATTCATCGACATTGTTCGGTGCCATAAGCATGATTGATGATCCGTTGACCGAAGGGCCCGAATTGAGCTCGAAATTGGTGGGAAAGGCGCAAGGGTTTTATGCATCTGCTGCACGAGATGAAAATGGTTTGATGATGGTAATGAATTTTGCTTTCACGGAAGGAAAGTATAATGGAAGCACAATAAGTGTATTGGGGAGGAATAAGGTGTTTTCGCCGATGAGGGAGATGCCGGTGATCGGCGGAAGCGGGCTTTTCCGGTTTGCTAGAGGGTACGTTGAGGCTAGAACTCATAAGTTTGATGCTACAACTGGAGATGCAACAGTTGAATACAATATTTATGTGTTGCATTATTGATGATGCGTGCTGGGCTAATTTTGATATTTTTGCTTGAATAAATATATATTCGTTCTCTTCTAATGGAGGATGCATAATTTCTAACCACATTGCCGGTCTGTGTTGATTGATTTAAATAAAATAGTTGGTGTTGATTTAATATATACGTTTGATTTTTACACAATAAGGAGTTAGTGATTGAAATGAGGTCATGCTACCTCACTTAAAGTCCTTGTAAAAGAGAGTGCGTGACCGACCCATTTAAAAAAACAAACAAAATATGTTTTAAAAAAGAAAAATCTCGGAATCAAATGGTTTTATTATCATACTATGGAGTGAGTTGTTTGGATTTCGTATCCCGTTTTGGCATTTTCTCTCTCAAATGACAGAAAGAAAAATATGTACGTAGACATTAATGCTCTATCCAGAAAAAGCGAAAAAAATATTAATGCGTGTGCGTTGGCCACCAAGAGCAAGAAATTAATCGAGAATAATGTGGGGGCCTGTCAAGCCTGAATTCCCTCTTCACTTGCTTTCTTTCAGAGCCAAACAAGATTGATCGAAGCACTTTCTCATTAAGTGCTTTGCAAGAGTGGTGAGTGGTGACAATGTGCCGGTGAACTGCCAGTCTGGCACCTGTTACTTGTTTTCTGGCAAGAGGGCATGCGGGCTCCATAAAATAAATAAAAAATGGGCCACTTTTGATGAAGATGATTCGTTGTCTGCGATGCTTGATTGAAAACTTAGGCCCAACAAATCGCTTGTCTTTTTCAGCGTATGCATGTACTCGGAGGGGACAAAATGAAAGAAGAATCAATAGCTTTCCATTGTGTTCATCATATCATACACTATTGGGAACAAATTAATTAGACAATCTCATTTACCAAACCCTCAACAGCAATTCCAGCATGCCAAGTGCAAGCCATTAACTGGTCAGAGAATTTATTAGTCCCATTCCACAGTGTGTCAAAGGGATTTGTCTTTGGTATTGTTTCTAGAAACCAACCTCATGCCATTAATCAGATGGTGAAAACTCTTTTCTTATTATTGAATTCGAGTAGTTATAGATAATTTTTCAAGTATCAAATTGATTTTTCCTTGCACAAAAAATATTATTATTATTATTATTGTAATTAATGATGATACATCAGCACCCACAGAGGTAAAAATAATTTTTGTTATGTATTATAATATAAACAATAATAATAAAGCCACAAATAATTTTATATAAATTAATTCATACAAACTGATATAATATGAAGAGATTGACTGAAAAGTAATAATAATTATATTTTTAATATATGTTGTTTATGATTATACACAACCAATCTCACGTCGCATTAATTTATACACACTGTTTGTATAATATTGTCGTGACTACATCATTGCTCTAATAAAAATTACAAAATAAATGCAATGTGATGCATGGAGAAATTAAAAAAAAGTTAAGTAACCTTACAAAAAGTGCCTTCACAGTTTCACGATATGCTATCAGCCTACCACTTACAATTAGTGGCCATTGCACTCCCATCAGAACAACCCATTTATATTTATTGGGTTGGTAAATAAAACGACAGTGAACTTTCTTAATTATATTTCACCTAACTTAAAGATGTGTGCATAATTCACTTTATATATAAATGTATGTACACAAACACGCCATACGGAAACAACCTTGGACTCCAAAACCTTTATATTTTACGATATTGTTTGTCCATGGCTAAAATTCTTCCCATTTTATCTTCACAGCTCAACATCTTCTTCATCTTCTCTTTCTTTTTCATAATTTTCATATCAGGAGAAGCTCATGGATTCGCAAAGACCCTCGACAAGGAATTATTTGGTTGGAACAAAGAAAAATTTACCCATTTACGCCTCTTTTGGCACGACATTCTTTCTGGTACTAGCCCTACGGCAGTCCAAGTTGTGGCACCAGTTGCTAATTCATCAACAGCATTTGGTTTGATGAACATGATCGATGATCCCTTAACTGAAGGTCCTGAATTAAGCTCAAAGATGCTTGGAAGAGCTCAAGGATTCTACGCGGTCCGCGTCGCAACAAGAAGTTGGACTATTAATGGCTATGAATTTTGCTTTCATTAAAGGTAAATATAATGGTAGCACTTTCACTGTGCTAGGGAGGAACACAGTTTTTTCAAAGGTGAGAGAGATGCCGGTGATCGGAGGAACGGGGGTTTTCCGATTTGCTCGGGGTTATGTTCAGGCTAAAACTTACAAGTTTGATCAAAATTCAGGCGATGCCACAGTAGAGTACAACTGTTATGTGCTGCACTATTGACACTATGCTTATAGTCTTTTCTTTTTCCATTTCTTTCGTGTATTGTTTCGCCTTTCCTTTAGAATTATTCTCTTTGTTGAGACAATGGCTTACTAGTTTCGATAATGTTTTTGCTCACCTTTAACAATGATTTTTTAACCTCATTGGGTCGGTTATTATTAATGAATTAAACAATAATTTAGAGTGTCAATATAGAGGGGGGGGGGAGCCTTTTCAATCTTATTCATTCCAAAATCCAAATGGCTACAAGGCTCTATTTATATAAGAACACAAAATCTAATTAAGTTATAATCAAATTCAATATTTTGAGATTTTGTTTTCATGTACCTAATGGTTATGGTTATTGCCATTTGTATCTTACATATGGGTTTTAGATTCTTATTAAATATGATAACATTCTAAATTATTGTCATATGTACATCATATGATGATCTTGATTTTACCATTCGTATGTGTCATGAAAGTCTAGATAGTAGAATTATTTACTGAGTCAATATAAAAAAAATGTATACATGTTTAAATTCTTATTAATTGTGATAACATTCTAAATTATTGTCGTATGTACATCATGTAATGATCTTGGTTTTACCATTCGTGTATGTCTTGAAAGTCTAGATAGCAGAATTATTTACTAAGTTACTATAAAAAAATGTATAAATTAAAATACACTTATATGAAATATAGTAATGAAATAGTAATCAGAGAAATTGCTTGTATTATTATGAACGTATTGTCACGTAGATTGTATGGCTCATCTGCAGTTCGAACAACAATTATATAAGCAAATTATGAATTGACATTTTAATGTCATGCTTATATGCCTAAACCTCTTAATTTTGGAACTATGTTTTGAATATTGGGCCAAGAGCAGCCCACGGTTCAGAACGAGCTGCACTAATGGGTATGCATTAGTGGATCGGGCCCGGGTTGGACCAATTTCCAACACCCAGGATATAATCAGCAATTTAGACCTCTCCTCATAAACAGGAAAAAGGATTTGTTTGGTCCTGCAGTTTTTTTTTTTTTTTAATCATCGATGTCTAACTTGATTTGACCTTTATCAACGGCCTGCTTAAAGAATTACAAACACTTTGGACTTTGGACAATAGGTTAAATATTTTCTTAATTTATTTAGAAATCATATGTTCGATTAAAGTTTATAATGATATTGATGGGAATGCCACTTGCACATTCTGAGGGAAGAATATCGGAAAGTGCGTCATCAAAATCATGTTAATTTTCTTGCTCGCCAATGGAAGGACACCGCCTTTGCACACTACGAAGATTTGAAGAACACACTGGCAAATTCTATAAACAATTAGTCTCCATCATCAACCATGTCGGTATTGATAAGCTGGTGATTTAAGTGGACCAATTAAGTGCCAACTAGTCACAGTCATTATCATCTTGGGGTAACATTTTTACTTTAAAAAATGAGCAGGTGGCTGTCTCAGAATCATTGTTGTTAGTCTCTTAACTTTGTGGTACTAGATAAGATGTGGTGGCTCAAAGTCATCACACCAAGTAGACGTTAATTAGCGGAGTTGGTGGCTCAAAGTCAAACCGGTTAATTTTCAAAATTGGGTTGCAAAAATTGTCAATAATCTCTATAATTGAGAATTTATATGATAAATATGTCATTGTAAATCTTAATTCTTGAGATCAATCAATTTATTCATGACATTAGTAATTTTTATTTCACTTTTTTTTTTTTAATTTGCGGATGTCGACCAATTCCACCAAGAAACTCTGTTGAGTGGAAGTAAGAGATCACCCCCATCAGTAACATACCGTTAATTTCAAAAACTGGTATCATAATCAACAAAACTATTCAAATCCCTCGAGGTGTCACAAAAAGTGTTTTTTTCCCCTTGTTCCATCCACATGTCACCACTTGACCACATAGCAATCTAAGATGCATAAATAATAGGAATATGCATATCTTTTTCATCTGTTAGCTTCATTGATTGTGAGTCATAAGGATAGATAAAGCTGAGCAAAACGAACAAGAGGACCACAATCTCTAGATTCAACTTTCCCAATAACATGTTCCTTTAATAATCTTCCTTCACTAAAAGCCCCCCCATAGCTTTTCTCTTTTTTTTTTTTTTCAAGCTTTTCTTTATTATATAATCTTTCTCATCTTCCGATGTTCCATTCATGGTCGGCAGAACGCGGCGCGTTCCCATTGGTCCACAACTTTACAGCTACAAACCTCAACCATAAAAAAATTCTCAAAACTCCTTGGAAGTATCTCGATGCATCGTCAAAAGGGTGAATCCTATTGAGCTACTAAAGAAAGCTACACGCACATAACTTAGATATTCCTCTATTATTTAACCTTTTTTTTTCTAATCTAAGTTTAAAACTTGAGGTTTTAATTAATGGAACCGCTAATATAATATTAAATGATGAATTCTCCTCCAATGGCATGCATGCATGTGGCTCCAAATTGCCAATAATGTAAGATTCCTTAGGGGCTAAGGAGAGTTTTGTGAAAGGAAAAAAATCACTATAATTTCGAAAATAAAATAATAAAGTGATATGAAAGGCATTGTAGCGTTTTCTACTTCATGAATTTATGACGTGTTTAGTTATCATTTTACATATAATTTTCAAAATATTTTCTCTACCAGAAGTATGTGCCTATTTATAATGTTATACTTGAACAAATCATAGAATAATTTTTCTTCAATTGAAAGAAAAAAAAAAAGGATTATCACAATCCTTCATATATATATATATATATATATATAAGCACATTGAAATTTTCCTGCAAAAAGCAATCAATACGTAAATTGGGCAAAGAAGAGACTTCCAATATTTTTATTTTCCTCACAACGAGCTCTGTCGATTTTTTTTAATATATGTTACTAGGTAATTTTTGCGCCCAGATATAACTTCATTCCTTTGAAAAAGCAAATCGAATAAGGCTTTTTTTGTGTTTATTGAATCCTTCAGAATGTTTCAATTATTATTCTTTTCTCTGGTTTATTTTTTCTCCTTTTCAAATATTATTTTAGTGGACTTGATCTAGTGAGTACTTTCACTTGCTTTTTATTGGGGCGGTGGGGTTGGCTCAAATTTTTTTAGTGAAAAAATAAATAGGCATTGAACCACAGCATCTGGGTCTCTAAATATTTATGTTTTCTTAATTAAGGATATACTTTGTTGGTTTGTATTAAATAGGTCCTTTGGCTGCATAAAATGACATAAATACCCTTCACTTCTAAGCTACATACTCTTTATTGAAATGGTCAAATTTCAAACATTGCTAAGGCTACTTGACTCTCATTATCAAAGGGTCCATGAACCTATTTGATAAAAGTGGACAACCTATTTCTTTTTTGAAGAAAATGTAAATAATGAGGGACCATTGTCGCTAAATAACACAATTCAGCTATTGCTAACCCTCTATATAAGGCAATGTTCACAACGTTTCTCACTCCCCCTTGTACAAAAGGTAGTTCATTCTAGAAAAAATTCATCACTATTGCAAGCTCTTCAAAATATTTTCATCCATGGCTAGATACAACTATTCATACTTAGATTACATTTACGCCTTCGCTGTTCCTCTTCCTCTCTTCTTCTTCATGCTTATTCTCTTCTTCGTAATAGGGCTTTCATGGTACATAAACTATGAGTCCGTGTTTGAAGATTTCATGAACCAAGTGAAATTTTACCTCATGCTTTCTCCTCTCATTTTATTGCTCATCGTTCACTGCTTATCCGGCGGCGTTCCCTTCTTTTCTCCGTTTCCGGCAGAGCCGGATGCTCTTCACAGAGCTGGAGGGTCACCATGGGGAGTTGCTGCTTTGCTTGTGCTTGTTTTGTTCATGGTTTCTCATCAGTCTTCTTTGCATGAACGTTGGTTCCCTTTGATTACCAAGTGATTTATTAAGCTTTCGTGATGTAAATATAAAGTAATTAACTAAGCGTGTTTTATTTTTAATGTGTTTGTATGAGTTATCACTTAAGAGGCTGGTTTTATGGATATATATATATACACACTACAATTATTATGTAGAATTCTCCATGTTTTTAGGCCTGTCATTTTTAATTTTGCTTGTATCTGTAAAAGGAGAAGTATATATTTGAAATACATTTTCTATTGCTTCTTCATGAGTGCTTTAATACGTATATTCCCAAAGAAAAAATAAAATTAAGAAGCATTCACAAGCACCAATACAATTTCGTCTTGTAACTTTCTTCTTCTTCTTCTTCTTTTTTTTTTTTAACTTTCCTTTTAATTTATACAAGAGAGAGTGCATTGTGGGTGGCCACTTGCTTTTTTGTGGTCAATATAACATTGAGGCCTATTATCCGTGGAGAATAAGACGGACACCGGACATAACTGTCTTTACCGCTTTGATGTGTTCCTCTTCAAAGAATTAGAGAGTTAGATTCTCAAGATTTAAGCGAGTTAATATGGTCACTTTAAAGAATTAGATTTTCATTCCCATTTTCGCCGCTTTGTTTCTTATTTTATTTTTTATATAAATTAATCAATTGATAAATATTATATTATTTAGAATAATTATTTAAAATAAATAATTTAAAATGAGTAGTATTATTTTTTTAAAATTCTCATTTCCATTGTTAATAAGTAAACGTTCTATTAAAATTTTGAACTCTTCACTAGTGGGCCAATCCTATACAAACACACTCAAGATTTCCCTCACAATAAATTTTTTTTCTGGTAAGCTTTTAACCTAACTTTGGACTATTAAAAGTAGTCATCTTTGACTTTGTGGGTGACAATGAATAAATGTAGGAACTACTTGAAATATTGTAAAGAGGACGGCTTACCATGGCCTAAGTGGCTAGTTTATGCCATTGAACTAACTTTCACCCCATCCCGTTTTGAGTCACCGATCCCGTTTTGAGTCACTGAGTCCATTGATGACTTATGATATTATTGGTTATCTAATAATATATGTAAATGCAGTATTATGCTACACAGGTAATTTTGATTTGCCAAGTGTTTAACTGCTGGTATTAGTAATTTAAAAAGAAAAAAAATTAAATTGACAAACTCAAGTGTCTCGTGACAACTTCGTAAGCCAATTTATATGGGAAAAAAATTAATAACAAAAAACAAAATTGAAAATTACTTTTGCACAGCATAGTCCGTACAGTGTCATCAATGACTCACTGACTGACAATCTCTCTAATCGAAACACACGTGTTAAGTGTCAAATGGCACGTGTGCTACTCTTCATGCGTGAAAAGTTGGACGACTGGTCACTTCCAAGACCTATGCAGACGTTTCTGTTGCTAACTTTTTGAACACTGATTAGAGCTCAAATAAATTGAGTTGTCATTGCCGTTGGATTGTCATAAAATATGTGGTCTTGATTATCTAACGGTGACTGTTCAGAAATTTACTCAATAAATGTTTAATCCCCCAGATCTACCCTAGTTTGCATATATATTGATTGAAGTAATGTACTTATAATTAATAAGTAAATAAATAAGACATGATTAGCGATAAATATTTTAAATTTTAATAATTTATTATTAATTGAGTAGTTGGTAATTTTTTTTAAGATTGAAATGAATTAATTATATTATCTCATCAATTAATTGATGAATGCTATATCATTTAAAATATATTTTTGTGATAAAAAATTTAAGATGTGTATAAAAAAAAAATTCTAGAATATATATTTCATAGCATCATTTACTTGTTGTATGAATGACATGATATTTTTTATGTATTTTAAAATTTCTCATATATTAGTCATTAAGAATATATCTAAACCAATCCCAATTAATTTGTACACTTAACCTTGTTTTGCCGGGAGGCTTTGATAAACTATTTTTTAAATATATTTGACTGGCTACTTAAATATGGTAGTAAATATTTCGCCACTAGTTTGTATGTTCTTGGTAGACCTCTGGATTATATCATTCTCATAATGTGGTATCTGTAAATTGTATAATTAAAAAAGATAAAATTTATAATAGATTCTTTTACTTCTTCTCCTTCTCCTTCTCCTTCTCCTTCTCCTTCTTCTTCCATTGTTTTTTGGGGGGGGGGGGGTGTTTCTTTCCAATGGATTTAAATTCTATGAGTATAAAGTTGAAAGATAAAGGGAAAATAGTCACTTTTTACAGTTATTAAAGTGAACTTCATTTTCGTATCTTGAGGCTAGACAGGGACTTTAATTAACTAAGCATTAACTTAATCGAAATTTGGGTGATTACAGATTTAGTAGACTCTTAACAAACATAATACAATTACATCTGTGGTCTTTTATATCATTTTCCTTGCATAGTTTTTGTGTATTCTCTCCATGATTGAGTTTTATCAACATCTCCACCACTCAAAACAAAAGTACTTTCATAATTTTCACATTATATTTCCTCTGATGCCAACTTTAGAACCAATAACTGAAGTGAAAATACTAAATTTGGACCAAATAAACTGATAATTGGACTAAAAATATCTTAATAATAACTTAAGAATATGAAATCCACCTAGTGATGCACTGCGGATTAAAGCATTAAAAGATTTGCAATAAAGGAAACTTGAACCTTTTTATTAAGAAGCTAGTCTGCATTATGCACTGATGAACGATGAGTTAAGGATACATTAGATGTGAATAGATAGAGAGGTCCTTAAGCTATGAAATAAGGTAAAGAATGGAGGGTTGGTAAGTGATGAGAAGGAAAAGCAGCAGCAGTACAAATGCTACACCCCAGGGCGAGCCACCAGCTCGGTGGATGGCACCAGGCTCAGACCCGGGAATAGGGAGGCTAACCTGGCTACCTGCAGAAAGCCAATGAACTATGATGATCAAAATCAAAGGAGACACCACTAGTAGTCTTTGCAGCAGCTCAGATGCTGTGGCCATTACTGCATCATAGACTAAGTAACCCAGGAATCCGCAAGCGAGTATCATTGCTGCCTTGAGAAACCATTGCTCTGTTAGGCCGGCACTCAGAGGCCTTGATCTTGCAGATGAAGCCATAAGTTGAAGCAAGTGGTTTGGAGCTAGATGGGACAGGACTGAAGGGTTTCAAAGATAATATGGTACAATTTTTTTTTTTTTTTGTGTGTTTACTTTTGTGGACTTGTGTGACCAAGTAATGATACAAGATACAGAATTATTGAGCCTCTGTCAGTAACTTTGTCCTATATGTTAGCATTTCTTAACAGAGGCAATAATTTACAAATTAACAATTTGAAATCCAATATTTCTGATCTCATTTAGAAGAATCCAACCTGTTGCAAACAAAATTGACCCTCTAGCTGTGAAATTTGCAGTTATGCTGCTGTCTCCTTTGACATTTCTTCCGCTGAACCATCATTCACCTTAACCCAACTGCACCCGGGCACTTTGTTCAAACCCTTCTGATTTATGGCAACCGTCAGCTCAGCTGCAGTATCCCAATTACCGGATAGAGAAGATACACTAGCAGCAAGTACATAGTTGGCTCCTAGTTCAGGCTCTAGTTTAAGTAAAAGCTTTCCAAGGTTATCATCTAAACAGAGGACCTGCCCGTGGTTTCTACAAGCCCCTAGGAAACTCCTTAATATAACTGCATTAGGCTCCATTGGCATGTTCCTGATAACATGATTAGCTTCTTCAATCAATCCAGCTCTTCCAAGCATATCAACCATGCACCCATAATGCTCCATTGTTGGTTTGATATTATATATTCTTGTCATTTCATCAAAATAATTCTTACCCTCATCAACAAGACCCAAATGGCTACAAGCTGATAAGATTGCAGAAAATGAAATGCTGTCTGGTTTTAGCCCTGTTTGTATCATCTTGGCAAACAAGGAAAAAGCATCATTTCCTCGGCCGTTATCTGCAAGCCCAGAAATCATGATTGTCCAAGACTGCAAATTCTTCTCACGCATTAAATTGAAAACTTTGAAAGCTTTCTCAACATGCCCACACTTGGAATACATCTCAACCAGGGCGGTTCCTATAGCAACATCCAGCTCCAAAACATTAACGACAGTGTATGAATGAATGGATTCTCCTGCCCTGACATTGATCAGACTGGTACAGGCAGAAACCAAGCTTACCAAGGTGACAGAGTTTGGATTTTCATTTGCTAGCTTCATTCGATGGAACACCTTCAATGCGTCCAATGGACTATCACTGTACGCAAAAAGAGTAATATCAGGATATACGGTAATAAAGGAAACGAATGCATAATAGCAAATTCACATGAAAACAAGCACCGGCACTAGACAAACTCATTAACTAATGAACTTCATGCAGCAATTATTTGGCTTTTATTCACATTAACGGTTTTTTATTTTATTTTATCTTTTTAAATCCACGACAAGTATCAATAACACATACAAACAATTAAAATCAAATCATTGAAGAAACATACCAAGCAACAAAACCCGCAATCATAGAACTCCAAGAAACCACATCTCTCACAGGCATTTCCTCGAACACTGCTTTCGCAAAATCAATTTCCTTACAGGCAGCATACATCCTCAAAAGGGTATTCCCAATATATTTATCCGAATCCAAACCCACTTTAAAAATCAACGAATGCACTGACCCACCAATTCCAATCAACAGACACCGACCACAAGCTTTTACAACAAAAGGGTACGTAAAATTATCAGGTCTAAGCCCTGTTTTTAGCATTTCATCGAACAGTTTGATTGATTCAATCGGACAAGAGGTTTTTGTGTAGGCTCTTATAAGGGTATTGTAAGCAAAAAGTGGTGGCGTGACGGGCAAGTTATTGAATAAGGATCTTGTAAAGTGGAGTGAGATTGAAAGTGAAGTGAGAATGAAGCGTGAGATTATGTATGTGTTGTGATCGAGTGATGTTTTGAGGAATAGAGTGTGGAGTTGATGAAGGTGGTGGACGGTTTTTGACAGTTGGATCAGGGTTTCAATTTGGCGGGAAATCATGACCCTAAACTAAAGCTATTCTGTTTCGACAACTAACTGTTCGAAAAATCACTCAGCTAAATTGAAAGGTGAACTTGAGACCAGCGTTGGGTTTATAAATATATAATGAATCTTTCATCTCCATAACACTGTCTTAAAATTTTCAGAAGTCTTGGATATATCATCATAATTGAATGATTCTATACTCCTCAAATGGTCAGTTACATTGAAAATTATTTGTTCCAAATCACCATCGAAGTTCTTTTCATTTTGAATTACAATTATAACAATATTGATATTTATTAATCAGAAAACTACTGGCATCGGTTTTATTATGACGCGGCGAAACGTACTACATCTTCATTGAAAAGGAATCTACTTCTTTTCCATTATGGTGCGGCTAAATGAACTACTCCCACTGGGATTCGAACTCGTTCCCTCGATAAGGAGGGTGTGAGTACGGATGATGTCTTCCACGCTAAAAGTTGTAGTACGACACTGACGTGTGGAGATGCATGAATAAGAATAAAAGTTGAGAAATAAAAAAAATAAAAAAACTATTATTTTTTAAATATTAGAAACTTTTTATGTCAGTTGTAACAACATGACACTTGCAGCAAAACCATTTTCTTGGCAATTGAAGTAATATCAAATTTTTTTGAAATTCAAAATTTTAACTAAAATGTGGTTTGTCATAGAGCTCTTTTGGGATTGTTTTTTAGGCTCAAAATTTTGATTTCGAAAAGATAAAAATTAATTTTGATATTTTTTTTAAAATTACTTTTGGTAAAATCACTCCATTATATGGTAAATTAAAAAAATAGAAAAGGAATAACTTTACACAACTAATTTCATATATATCTTCACATATATTATAAATATCCAAAATTATCCATATTTAATTAAGAAATTGTAACACTCTAAGTAAATCCCACATCGGCAAAGCAGGATAGAAACACCTAAAATTATTAAATGTTTAACTTTCGCAACTAATTAATTTTACAGCACAATTATTAAGAATTATTTTAAAAATTCTAGCATTGTCAAATTGACTCATAGTCGGTCCAACCCTGAATTTGAGACATATAAAACGTGAGGTACTCTAAAGTGCAACAAAACCTAAATTGTCAATTTGTCATCTAAAGCATCAAAGTATTTTCAAGTAGTTGTTTAATCTCTCACGCTTATCTTTTGAGCTGAACTGACAAATTTTCTCACTCAATTTCAATGAGTATTCAGAACATCAATGGAGAGAACCCAAATCATCGAAGAGGTGGAAGATACGAAGGGCTTTCCTGGTATAGCAAGACAGTTTAACAAGTGAAAATAGACAAATTTAAAATTGGAATCCAGCACATGAGTCGGGGCCCGGGTTTAACAAAAGAATTGTCTACTTGTCGCTTTATTTTTTAAATTGAATTGGGTCACCCAACCTCGACATAAATTTTGGACTGATTTGTGGCCTATTGAATTGTTTGAACACGATCACCCAGTTGCTAATTTTTTGCTTGATTGAAAAATTAAAATGAAAACAACTTATTCAATTTTATAAGAAAGCAACTCGGTTTTGTTGTATTAAAAAAAGACTCTTACCTCTTATCAATTTGTCTGAAGAGTGCACGATTGGTTGGAATTGTTTTATTATTTTCCTCGATCGAGGATCATGCGACCAAAGCGCACGTTTAAACAATCCAATGGGCATTCTCAAAAAACCAAATATAAAAAATAGAAAATCAGCCCACAAAATATTTCTTATTACGAGAGCTTGGTCTTTTAATAAAGAGCAATCATCCATGCATCACCAAACAAGTATCTAACGCAGTTGCGTTCGCAAGTCTCGAACTAAAAACCTTGGTTAAGATAGAATAACTCCACGCCAGCGGATCTACGTGCTTGTTGATATCCAGCCAATAATTATCGTAAAACATAAAACATAAAACTACTTCAATTAAAAAACGATCGGGATTAAAATTTAAAAAGCTTAAGCTTAATCATCACCATCTGGATCAACACCCCCAAAAGTCCACTCACACTCCTTCCTGGCTGCTTCCTCCTCCTCGGGCGTAAATTATTTTCAATCCCAAAACTTTACCTCCCGACATATACTCGACACTCTTGTTCTTGATCTTGTTGGCCAAAGCCTCTGTCAAATAATCCAACATCTTTTTATTATTTTTCATTTCGATTGTATGGCGTCGAAACTCCTCTAAAATAGCCACGGCCTTTTACTAATTTATCGAAATAAAGAGAATGCGTCACTGAGCTAACGTCAATAATGGAGAAAAGCAGAAGAAATACGAAAAGCAATGATATAAAAGTTTGATGCAGTCAATTAAAGGAAATGGCAAAAGAGAGAAAAATAAGCAAATATAGTAAGTAGCACACACCCTTCAGAACCTCCCTCCTGTTCGATTCTGTGTTCGCAAACCACTTGCATTAACTTGCATGGATGAAAGATACGATAATAACAGACCGAATATAAAGCAAAACAACAAGAACACTGCGACTCGAAGTGTATATGCTATCTTTTAACGTAAAAAATTTACTCAACATTATAATGAATATATGAGAACAGTAGATGCCAACTGAGAAAATAAACTAAGAAAATATCTTATTGATCTGTTATGCGCCTTTGCATCTAAAATAAGGTAGATGTCATACGATAATTATTCTGGCTATTTTATTTATTTATGTGTTTCTCTGTTCCATTTGAATTAGAACAATCACATAATTTTTTTCTTATTATTATATATTAGCCAACAAAATGCATGTTTTGATGCTGGGATTAGCCACACAAGGAGAAAGATGGAGAGGTTTCCAAATAAAGAACTATTTTCTTTTTACAACGGTGACTTATAACAATGACAACTATTCTTAGATTTTTCTAATGTGCTAAAATACGTTCTCTATCTATAACAGTTCATCGACTATAATTGTGTAGCCAGCATGTATATATCGATTCCAGATTAGCAAGAGATATACCTTAAATTTTTCATAATGAATTAGTTGCTTTAGGTGAGAAATTTTAATCAAAGTTAAAATTTTTATTGTGAAATTACAGATTAATTTCCAACCTAGAAAAAATTAGCTATGGTTAGCCTAAGTCAAGTGAAGCACACAATGATAAAAGTAGAAATTTTTTTAAAATGCGAGGAAGTTCAAAATAATAATTTTAAAATTTAATTTTATAATACTATTAAATTTTACGGTTTTAAAACTTTCATATTTTTCGTGAACTTTAATATTCTACACTAGAAAACTACTAATGGTAAAAGTTTATAATCTATAGCACAAAACCGGAAAAAATAAAGTGATTGAATTAAAAGAAATTAAAGCATATAAATGGACCCCTGGAAGAAATAGCGAAAACGCTTGGTGGCCCGGCAAAGACTTGTGTCTCTTAACACCATAAGTCAAGCACATAATAATAAAAATTACATATATATATATATAAAGACTCAAGTCGTCCACTTGGTATTTATAAGGAATTTATTATTATTATTATTATTATTATTATTATTATTACTATTTTTTGGGGTGAGGATTTTTGTTTATTAATTATAAAAGTGGGTTGTTTGGGCATGTGAAGCAAAAAGGCCACTGACAGAAGCAGGAATGTGAGTTTTTCTTGTTCTTTTTTTTTTTTAATATTGATGTTTCAAGATGCATATTCTTATTCCTTCAAAAAAAAAAAGAAAAGATACATATTCTTATGTGTACCTTTAATCATTAATTCTGGAAATGAGTTAGCTGTGCAGATTGTTTTCGGTTATTAATTGTTTCTAATGCTGTCATCTAAATATACTGATAATTTCATTTATTTTAATCTGTTGCTACTGCAGTGAACAATTAATAGAAGATGGATGACAGTGAGGATGTATCGATTGATATGGAGAAGTTAGCAGATACTTTGAGTGGGAAGTTGGAGACCCTGCATCACTTGTCTAAAGATTGTTCCATCTATAGAGTTGCTGAGCCCACGCGGTGTTCAAATCCAAGTCATTTTACTCCGCGAATGGTTTCAATTGGCCCTTTTCATCATGGTAAGGAAGAGCTAAAAGCCATGGAAGAGCATAAACAAAGGTACCTAAAATACTTTCTTCAACGGACTAAGGTGCGCATGGCACGTTTCCTCTATTTTATAAAGGAAAGGGAAACAAAACTGCGCAATTGTTATGCAGAAACCATCCGTAATCTTGGAAGTGATGAGTTCGTTGCGATGGTTTTAGTGGATGCTGTCTTTCTTATTGAGTTCTTTCTGAGATATTATAAACGTAACTTAACAACTGATGATGATCGCATTTTTAGAAAACCCCAATTGTGTAAAGGAATATGGCACGACTTTTTGCTGCTAGAAAATCAGCTTCCATTATTCATTCTCATTGACTTGTTTAATCTAGCCAAAACAGCAACCTATGAAGATGCCTTTTACGAGAATATTTCCTTTGCCGAAATTGCATGTTTTTGGTTCAGGGATCAAGTACTTGTATTTCTTCCAATGGACGAGAATTCGCTAGAAATCCACTTTTCCAAAGCTGAGCATTTTCTTGATCTGATTGTACTCTGTCTTCAGCCATCCCAATCACGGGCTCAAATTATATTGAAAGATCAAAACATACCCAGTGTGAAGGAACTTCACCAAGCCGGAGTCAAGTTTAAACCAGCTGCCGGGTCAACCAAAAACCTACTTGACATCAATTTCAATCAAGGAATTCTGGAAATTCCATTTTTCAAGGTGTATGATAACACAGAGTGTGTGTACAGAAATCTTCTAGCCTTCGAGAGTATGCATGGCTACGGCGGATATTTCAATGATTACATTATAATGATGGCTTGTCTCATCAGCTGTCCGAAAGATGCAGAATTACTGGTTCAAAATGAAGTTATTAGGCTAGGGAATACTGAAACTGTTCCAACTGTTTTTGGAAACCTTGATCGCGACTGTACGTTATATAATTATAATTTCCAATATTCTGGTGCTGTCACTAATTTACAGGCCTATCGCAAATTACCATGGCACAAATGGAAGGCAACCTTGAAGCAAAATTATTTCAACACTCCATGGGCGTCTACCTCCGTAATTGCAGCTGTTATTCTCCTTCTACTCACAGCCACGCAAACAGTTTCTTCTCTAATTGCATTGTAGATTTATTAATTTCTACTGTTTGTGATCAATTTTTGTGTTTTTTAGAAACATTTCACTTGTATTGCTTGCTAGTGCCTCTGTTTTGTTTAGATCACCCACAGAATGTATAAAAAATAAGAGCAGTTGATTTCTCTAGTTACTGACTTACTGTTGCTGTTTTCACTCGCCTTTCCAACAAGTCAAGCACCTATATATTGTCTACTTGTCACCTCAATTTTTAAAATGTCACCCAGCTGACATCAGTAATGGAGGATGGAATGGCAGAGAAAAAAAGAAGGGCAATAATGTGATAATGTAGCAATGCGATTCTATGAAAGATTTTAATATTTGAATAACCAGTATTAGTATTGATTGTACAATTCGTAATAATTAATTAGTTGCTTTATTGATAAAATTTATAATCAAGTTAGAGCTTTTACTGCGAAATGAGAGAGTAATTTGTCTACAGTAAGCCCCAAGTCAAGTCAAGCACATAATGATATAAAATAAAAGCAAGATAAGTCAAGCAATCGTAAAGCATGGGTCCTGGAAAGTTGAAAGAAAATGCAAGAGCGTTTGGCGGCCCAGCACAAAGTGATGAAAATTTGATTATTCACTATCCGATCGGACGGATAGGTACTTATGAGTTTCCCTAGTGATGAAAATTTGATTAACCCTTAGTACTTCAAAAGGTCCAAAATTTGAGTTTGGCTGATGCAGGTAAAATAACTTATTTAATCGTCAAAATTTTACTAAAAAACAATCAAACAATAACAAATTTTTTGGAAAGAACTTATGAGATTAAATAAATATTTATGACCATGAGATAAGTCATATAAAACAAACACTTAAAACAATTTCTTATATATCTTCACATATATTATAAATATGCAAAATTATCCTTATTCAATTAAGAAATAAAACTATTAAATTTAAAGAGATTATTATCATTACCAATTATATTCAGATAACAAAATAAAAATTAAACTTAATAAGATAAAAATATTTAATTTAGCTATTAATTATCATATATGTGTGTGTGTGTGTGTGTGTATGCAAATAAATTTTATTTAATGTTATGCCTATTTTAATAATTTATATTCTAGTAAGATTTACTAAATACATATGATTGACTTTAAAACTCACAACACTTTTAAAAATAATTTTTTACTAAATGTTTAACTCTCGCATCTGATTAATTTTACAACACAATTATTAATAATTATTTTAAAAATTATAACATTGCCAAATTGACCAATAGTCTGTCCAACCCTGAATTTGAGACATATAAAACGTGAGGTACTCATGGCGTAAAAAATCTATCACAATCGTGGCGACAATTTCTGCCACGGTCACAAAGTGCAACAAAACCTAAATTGTCAATTTCTCATCTAAAGGATCAAAGTGTTTTCAAGTAGTTGTTTAATCTCTCACACTTATCTATCTATTGATATGCACATATCTTTTGAGCTGAACTGACAAATTTTCTCACTTAATTTCAATGAGTATTCAAAACATCAATGGAGAGAACCCAAATCATTGAAGAGGTGGAAGTTACGAAGGGCTTTCTTGGTACAGCAAGACAGTTTAACCAGTGAAAATAGACAAATTGAAAATAGGAATCTAGCACATGAGTCGGGGCCCGAGTTTAATAAAAGAATTGTCTACTTGTCGCTTTATTTTTTTTAATTAAATTGGGTCACCTAACCTCGACATAAATTTTGGACTGATTTGTGGCCTATTGAATTGTTTGAGCACAATCACCTAGTTGCTAATTTTTTGCTTGATTGAAAAATTAAAATGAAAACAACTTATTCAATTTTATAAGAAAGCAACTCGGTTTTGTTGTATTAAAAAAAGACTCTTGACTAATTCTCCGGAGGGGATGGGATATTTGTTATGTAATAATATGTATGAGACTTTTATTCCCGCTCTGTTTGTCCTAGTCTTTACTAGGCTCCACTATATTTATAAAAATAAAAATAAAGACTCTTGACCTCATATCACTTTGTCCGAAGAGTGCACAATTGGTTGGAATTGTTCTATTATTAAGGGAAATTATCATTGCACCACCTTTGTTTTACCTTATGTTTATTCAACCACCATAAAATTTTAACATGTTATCTGCACCACCTTTCTTTTCACATTTGTATCAACTAGTCACTTTTGCATTAACACCGTTAAATAATTTTAATAAAATAACAATTTTACCCCCAAATAAATTAAAAGAGTATTTTATCTTATAAAAACTTTGAAAAATAAAAAATTATAATCATAAAAATATCCATAAATTTAATAAAAATAAATAAATCCCAAATAGAGGTGCTCAACTAATTTTTACTAAATTTAGATTTTCCAAAATTTTAATAATTATTTTTTAAAAATTTTAATTTTGCAAAATTTTAATAAAAATACTTGAATTTATTTATTAAAAAACTATAATTTTGTAAATTTTATTAAAATAACTGAATTTATTTCTTAAAAGAATAAATCCTAAAATTTTAATAATTTAGATTTTTATAATTATAATTTTATATTAAGATATTTTTATTGAAAATAAAAATTCTAATTTTGGGATTTATTTTTATTAAATTTAGGGATATTTTTATCATTTTTATTTTTTAAAGTTTTTATAAAATAAAATGGTCTTTTAATTTATATGGGGTAAAATTATCATTTTATTTAAATTATTTAACGATACTAGTGCAAAAATGGCTAGTTGATACAAAATTGAAAAGAAATGTGGTATAGAGAACATGTTACAATTGTTTGGTAGTTGGATGAATATAAGACAAAATAAAGGTGGTGTAATGATAATTTCCCTATTATTAAACTGAACTCCTATAACTTATTTTATTATATTCCTCGGTCGAGGATCATGCGAGCAAAACACATATTTAAACAATCTAATGGGCATTCTCAAAAATAAAAAATAAAAAATAAAAAATAAAAATCAGCCCACAAAATATTTCTTATTACGAGAGCTTGGTCTTTTAATAAAGAGCAATCATCCATGCATCACCAAACAAGTATCTAACGCAGTTGCGTTCCCAATTCTCGAACTGAAAACCTTGGTTAAGATAGAATAACTCCATGCCAGCTGATCTACGCGCTTGTTGATATGCAGCCAATAATTATCATAAAACATAAAGCATAAAACTACTTCAATTAAATAACGATCGAGATTAAAATTTAAAAAACTTATGCTTAATCATCACCATCTGGATCAATACCCTCAAAAGTCCACTCACACTCCTTCCTGGCTGCTTCCTCCTCCTCTGGTGTAAAATTATTTTCAATCCCAAATAACTTGCGAACATACTCGACACTCTTGTTCTTGATCTTGTTGGCCAAAGCCTCTGTCAAATAATCCAACATCATTTTGATATTCAAATAATTCGCCACCAATATCATCTCCTTCGACTCATCATTGCTCTTGCTCTTCCCAAACTCCTAGTTGAACGTCTTCACCTCATGTTCCGGTTATTGTTCTTAATGCTACCTACTTTCTTTCTGTTTTACTAATTTCATTTATTTTGTTGCTACTGCAGTGAGCAATTAATGAGAAGATGGACGCCAGAAAGCATGAGCATGAGGTTTATGATGTTTCGATTGATATGGAGAAGTTGGCAGATTCTTTGAGCGGGGAACTGGAGTCATTGCATCCCTTAGCCAGAGAGTGTTCCATCTACAGAGTTCCTGAGGCCACGCGGTGTTTCCATCCAAGTCATTTTACTCCGCGAATGGTTTCAATTGGCCCTTTTCATCATGGTAAGGAAGAGCTAAAAGCCATGGAAGAGCATAAGAAAAGATATCTTAAGTGCTTTCTTCAACGAACTAAGGTACGCATAGCAAGTTTCCTTGGATTTATAAAGGCAAGGGAAGCAGAATTGCGCAACTGTTATGCTGAAGCAATTCATCTTGAGAGTGATGAGTTCATAAAAATGGTTTTAGTGGATGCTGTGTTTCTCATTGAGTTCTTTCTGAAGTCTTATCAACCTAATCTCAGAACGAATGAGGATCCCATATTCGGAAAATCATTTTTGTACGATGATGTGAAGCAATAGATTTTGCTGCTAGAAAATCAGCTTCCATTGTTCATCCCAACTGATAGGAAATTGGTGGGTGCAGCAGGACCGCAGCTAAAATAAAATTGGAAATAAAATAAAGAACAAGCACACTAGAGGACACCAGAAATTACGTGGTTCGGCTTTTAGCCTACATCCACGGGCGAAGACAGAAGGAAATATTTTACTAGTGAAAAGGAGTTACAAGTATTGTAGTATTTTAGCTCACTTCCCAAAACCCCAATACACCCAAACTCTCAAATCACTAAAATAAGAGCTTAAAATTGAAAGCTCTTAAACTCTCTCTCAACTCCCTTATTTGCTCTCAAAAATGGAATGAATAAACTCTTCCTTAGCACTTGTATTTATAGCAAAATCAAGGCCAAGGAAGTCAAAGCAATGGACATTAAAAACTCCTTCAAAACCATGTTCATCAAAGCTTGGTGGGTAAAAACCATGTTCATCAAAACTTGGTGGGTAAAATCCATGTTCAAGTTTCAAAGCCATGTGCCAACTTCTAGATGTATTCTAATGCACCATGCCAAACTTTGACATTCTCCCACTTGGAGATTTGTTTGAAAAGCAATCAATCTCCACACCATCCTTTCTGCTTCGCCATAATCATGTTGCCTACGTTTCTGCTAGGCCACAAGAGGATCTACTCCAGACAAACTTATCAGTATTTATCGGCTTGGTCAAAACATCTGCTAGGTTCTCTTTGGTATGGATTTTCTGCAAATCCACACTTCCATCTTCCACTACTTCTCGAACGAAGTGATACTGAACTCCTATGTGCTTTGTCCTGGAATGAAAGGCTGGATTCCTTGCAATGTGCAAGGCACTCTGACTGTCACAATACACAGAAATTTTCTGTTGTTTGTGCCCGAGCTCCTCCAATAATCTTTGTATCCAAATAGCTTCCTTGCAAGCTTGTGTAGCTGCCATGTATTCTGCTTCTGTTGTAGATAAAGCCACAACGGTCTGCAGTTTAGAAACCCAACTTACAGCTGCTCCCGCAAGTGTAAACACATAACCAGTAGTGGATTTTCTCTTATCAAGATCTCCTGCAAAATCTGAATCCACATAGCCCCTGACAGTAAACTCTGATCCTCCATAACATAATGTAACATCTGAGGTTCCTCTGATGTATCTCAGAACCCTCTTCACAGCTATCCAATGCTCTCCACCAGGATTCGCCATGTATCGACTAACTGCTCCCACTGCTTGTGCAATGTCCGGTCTTGTACATATCATAGCGAACATTAAACTTCCCACTGCTGATGCATACGGTACTCGAGACATCTCCTTCCTCTCCACTTCATTGCTAGGACACATACTTGAGGATAATTTGAAATTAACAGGAAGTGGGGTAGAAATTGACTTACAATCTTGCATGTTGAAGCGCCGCAAAATTTTCTTCAAGTAATTCTTCTGTGAAAGCCAAATTTTCCTGTCATTTCTGTCTCGGTGTATTTGCATCCCTAGAATCTTGTTTGCTGGTCCCAAATCCTTCATTTCAAACTCCCTAGCCAACTGTGCCTTCAATTCTTGGATTCGATCTTTGTTGGGACCTGCTACCAACATGTCATCCACATACAACAGTAAAATAATGAAATCATTATCTTCAAACCTCTTGTAATATGCACAATGGTCTGAACTGAGTCTGTTGTATCCAAGGCTCATGATGAAGGAATCAAATCTCTTATACCAACACCTCGGCGCCTGTTTGAGACCGTATAGAGATTTGTTCAACCTGCAAACCAAGTTCTCCTTTCCTGTTTCTGCAAAGCCTTCTGGTTGGAGCATATATATTTCTTCTTCAAGTTCTCCATGAAGAAATGCAGTTTTCACATCCAACTGCTCAAGATGTAAGTCAAATGTAGCACACATCGCCAAGACTACTCTAACTGTTGTGAGTCGAACCACCGGCGAAAAAATCTCGTTGAAATCAATACCTTCTTTCTGAGCATATCCTTTCACCACCAATCTCGCACGATACCGCTCCACTTGGTCATTGCCATCACGTTTGATCTTGTAGACCCATTTGTTTCCAATGGCTTTTCTTCCACGTGGTAGTGATACAAGTTCCCATGTCTTGTTCTTGTGTAGAGCTTCAATTTCTTCCTGCATTGCTGTCATCCACAAAGCAACATCTGAGCTGTTTAAAGCTTCATGGAAAGTTGAAGGCTCTCCATCCTCTGTTAGAAGACAGTACGCAACGTTGATCTCTGTGACATACTCCGAGTGCCACGTTGGCGGTCGTCTTTCACGAGTTGACCGACGAACTTCTGGAACCTCAGACTCGACTGGTTCTTGTTCCTCATGCTCTGGTGCTGCTTCAGAAGAATCTGAATCTTCTGGATTATTTTCGACATATACTGGCACAGTCTCTGACTTTTCTTTTACAGTGCCATCATCTCCATCTTTTCTTTGCAGTTGATCTTCTACAAAAATAACATCTCTACTGATGACGATCTTGTGGGCAGTGGGGTCCCACAGACGATACCCCTTTACTCCATCAGCATACCCCAAGAAGATACATCTTCTAGATTTTGCATCCAGCTTTGTTCTTTCTTGGGCATTGTACATCACGTACACAGGACATCCAAATGCATGTAGATAGGAATAATCAGCTGGCTTTCCAGTCCACATCTCCATCGCCGTCTTCAACCCAATAGCTGTAGATGGAGACCGATTTACTATATAACATGCGGTTTTGGCTGCTTCTGCCCAGAATGAATTGGGTAAACCAGCAGTCCTCAACATAGCTCTTATTCTTTCTGTAAGAGTTCTGTTCATCCGCTCCGCTACTCCGTTTTGTTGAGGAGTGTATGCCACCGTGAACTGCCTCTGAATACCTTCTTGCTTACAAAAAACAAGAAACTCGCCGTCTGTATATTCTCCACCATTATCTGTCCTCAAGCACTTGATCTTTTTACCAGATTCAAGTTCCACCCGCGCTTTGTATTCTTTAAACACATGAAATACATCTGACTTTTTCTTAATTGGATACACCCAACATCTTCTGGAATAATCATCAATGAAAGTCACCATGTACTTTGCACCTCCCATGGATATATCCGGTGATTCCCAAACATCAGAATGAATCAAGTTTAGAATGCATTTACTTCTAGCAATAGATCTACTAAATTTTAATCTATGCTGCTTACTTGTAACACAATGCTCGCAAAATGGTAAACTTACCGATTTGAGCCCTGGAAGTAATTTTCGCTCAGAGAGAATCTTCAAGCCTTGTTCTGACATGTGGCCAAGTTTGAGATGCCACATCATCGTTGATTCTTCTCCATTTGACGCGACACACGCATCTGCCTCCTGTAGTGTTTCTCCTTTAAGCATGAATAGATTAGCACCGATCTTTTCTGCCTTCATCAATACAAGCGCGCCTTTAACGATCTTCATAATTCCATTCTCCGCATGAGTTTTGTACCCATGACTATCCATTTGTCCCAAAGACAATAGATTTTTCTTCAGGCCATTGACATGTCGTACCTCTCCAATTGTGCGAATTGTACCATCAAACATTTTTATTTTGATAGTACCAATACCAGCGATCTCCAAAGCATGATCATTACCCATATATACAGATCCTCCTGAGATAGGTTCATATGTGTGGAACCATTCTCTCCGAGAGGTCATATGCCAGGTAGCTCCCGAGTCTATAAGCCAGACATCAGAAAGTCGTTTTCTGCCTTCTGAAACAGTTGTTGCCTCACTGTAGAGAATTTCGCCATCATCTGAGGTACTTGCTACACACCCCTGAGCATTTGATGACTCAGGTTCTTTGCCCTCTCTTCTCTTCTGGTTACTCCAACACTCTTTCTTGACGTGCCCTTTCTTGCCACAATTGTAGCATTTAACATTCTTCTTACTTCTGGATTTTGATCTACCCTGATTTTGACTCCCACTGGGACCACGTTCCGTTGATCTCCCTCTCGTCACCGATAGCGCTTCTGCTTGCTGCGAACTTGCTTGTCTGTTTTCCTTGTTTTTCCGCCTGCTTTCCTCATTTAATACGGAGGCTGCAACATCGTCGAAAACTAGACCCTCCACTGGATTGTTGTTCGTCAGGTTGATGATGAGTTGATCATACGAATCTGGTAGACTTTGAAGTAGAAACTCTGCACGTTCATTTTCCTCTATATTATGACCCAACGTTGTGAGTTGTGAAAATAGAGTCTTCAATGTGTTGATGTGGTCGGTCACCATTGTAGATTCCGCCATTCGAAGAGTATAGAGTTTTCTCTTTAAGAAAATTTTGTTGTGTAGTGACTTGGCCTCATACAATTTTGTGAGAGTATCCCATATTTCCTTCGCCGTATTTTTCTCTGCCACACTGGATAATACTCCATCTGCAAGTGCCAAGTGTAGATCAGAAATGGCGTTGCCGTCTACCTCGTTCCACTTGTCATCAGTTATCTCCATGGGCCTTTCTCCAATTGCTGCCAAGCAATTATTTTTCCTCAATACAGCTTTCATCTTCATTTTCCACAACGAAAAATTATTTCCGTTAAACTTCTCAATTTCATACTTTGCCGCCATTTTGTTGATAAATACTGCACACAAGTTAGTGTACCACCTTGAATAGTTGTGAGTATGTGTGAGAATGCACACCAGGAAAGTTCCCAGGAAAGACTGGAGGGGTCACAATGGTCCCACTTAAAACCCAGACTCCTTAAGCTCTTATCGCCTTTTTGACAGAACTTTCCTAGACATGTACAGAATCACACAGTTGCTTTACTCACACCACTATTCCCTGCTTTGCACCGTAAAATTCTTGGATCGCTTCCACCGTTTCACGTGAATAGTACCGTATACATGAATAGTGCCGTACGCCGTATACGTGAATAGTGCCGTACGCCGTATACGTGAATAGTGCCATACGCCGTATACGTGAATAGTTTCTGACTCCAAAAAATACAACCAATAGCTCTGATACCACTGATAGGAAATTGGTGGGTGCAGCAGGACCGCAGCTAAAATAAAATTGGAAATAAAATAAAGAACAAGCACACTAGAGGACACCAGAAATTACGTGGTTCGGCTTTTAGCCTACATCCACGGGCGAAGACAGAAGGAAATATTTTACTAGTGAAAAGGAGTTACAAGTATTGTAGTATTTTAGCTCACTTCCCAAAACCCCAATACACCCAAACTCTCAAATCACTAAAATAAGAGCTTAAAATTGAAAGCTCTTAAACTCTCTCTCAACTCCCTTATTTGCTCTCAAAAATGGAATGAATAAACTCTTCCTTAGCACTTGTATTTATAGCAAAATCAAGGCCAAGGAAGTCAAAGCAGTGGACATTAAAAACTCCTTCAAAACCATGTTCATCAAAGCTTGGTGGGTAAAAACCATGTTCATCAAAACTTGGTGGGTAAAATCCATGTTCAAGTTTCAAAGCCATGTGCCAACTTCTAGATGTATTCTAATGCACCATGCCAAACTTTGACACCAACCACTTGTTTAATCTAGCCAAAACAGCAATGTTTGAAACAAACTTGTATGAGAAAATTTCCTTCATGACAATTACCTGTATTTGGTTCAGGAATGATATTGTTGGATTTCTTCCAATACAGAAGAATTTGCTAGAAATCAACTTTTGGAAAGCTAAACATCATGCTGTGTTTCTCATTTCAATTATGCTTTCAGCCTCCCCAGTCGTGTGCAGATATTGCGTTGAAAGATCCACACATTCCCAGTGTAAAGGAACTTCACCAAGCTGGAGTCAAGTTTAAACCAGGGTCAAGCAAAAATCTACTCGACATCAAATTTAATGAGGGAATTCTAGAAATTCCATTATTAACGGTGTATGATACCACAGAGCGTTTGTACAGAAATATCCTGGCTTTCGAGATGATGCATTGCTACACTAGATATTTTAATGAATATATTATAATGATGAATTATCTTGTCAACACTGCAAAAGACGCGGAATTACTCCTTCAGAACAAAATTATTGGGCTAGGGTATACTGAAAATGTGGTACATGGAAAATGTGGCTAAGAAATATGATATGATATGATATATACATATAAGCAGTTAAATGTTTTGGTGAAAAGTTAAATGCCCTATAATTACATATAAACTTCGGTGAAAACAAGTATAAATAGTTACATAGACGTAGGGCAACGCAGCAGCAGCACTAATGCTACACCCCAGGGCGAGCCGCGGGCTCGGTGGAAGGCACCAGGCTCAGACCTGGAATAGGGAGGCTATCTTGGCCACCTGAAGAGAGCCAATGAGTTGTGATGATCAAAATCAATGGAGACATGACTAGTAATCTTTGCAGCAACTCAGATGGTGCGGCCATTACTGTGTCCTAGAGTAAGTAACCCAGGAATTCGCAAACGAGTATCCTTGCTGCCTTGAGAAGCCATTTGTAGCGGACCGCCCAATTCACTAGCCCAAATGCCCACAATTTCGGGCTAGAGAGCCAACACAAGGCCAAGAGTGCTAGCTTGGCCCAATTCCGGAAAATTCTAGGCAACTCTAGCACATAAGCTTGTAAATACTTTAGAATTCTCCATAGAATTCCAGCACATGTAAATAGCTAGAAAATGGTAGAATTCTCTAGAATCTCTAGAGCTTGGCAAGCCTCCCCTATAAATATGGGATGGCATTAGGCATTTGTATCCAACAACTCACAACAACAAGCATTGTAAGCAACTCAAGCATTGTAATCTCTCTTTGTGCAATACAAGTTTCTTATTCGGCTCCATTGCTCTCTTCTCTAATTCGAGAAGGTCTAGGCTTATTTAGCAACATTCGGCAAAGTTGTCTAAGTGCCGCACGGGTTAGCTGCGTAAAACACTCATCCCGTGACACATTGCTCTGTTATGCTGATGCTTTGCGGCCTTGATGAAGCCATGAGTTAAAACAAGCGGTTTGGACCTAAAAGGACTGAAGGGTCTATAAAGATAATTTTGTGTTTGCTTTTGTGGATTTGTGTGAGCAAGTAATGTTACAAGAGACAGAATTATTGAGCCTCTGTCACCAACTTTGTCCCATATGTTAACATTTCTTAACAGAGGCAAATAATTTACAGAGTAACAATTTGAAATTCAATATTTCTCATCTCATTTAGAAGAATCCAACCTGTTGCAAAGAAGATTGACTCTCTAGCTGTCAAAATTTGAACTTAAGCTGCACCAAACAACCGTTCCCCTCAACCCAACTGAACCCCGGCACTTTCTTTAAACCTTTCTAATTCATGGAAACCATAATCTCAGCTTATAACCCAATTATCGGATAGAGAAGATACGCTTGGCAGAGTTGATGGTCCTGTGATCGTTGTCAGTCCTTTGTACATCTCACTTGAAACATGAACATAATTGCTGATCAGTCGGTTCCTGAGAATATGTCAAAGAACGTCCGTGCATTGCGTCTGTGGCAGTAGGAAACGCGATAGCTTCAAAATTATTGTAAAGAAGTGGCACCGATCGAGGAACAAAATAGAAACTCCAGAAGAAAGGATGTTGTAAAGCTTCCGCAGCGGTCGCCCTCATGTAGAGATTCCAGGAGCAGAGCCACGAAATCAAGCTGATGGCATCACTGCTAGAAGATTCACACCACCCATCTGCGGGAATTTCCAATTGAGATTGCTCGCGAGTTGAATTCCAAGAGTCCTTAATGGGACTTCCAATCAGTCGGCAGATTTTGTAAATCTGATCAGCTGAGCCTTTCCCCGGAAAGAGAATCCCGAAACTCAACATCTCGAACATAATAGCACCCATCGCCCACTTATCAACTTTAGTCCATAAATCTCGGAAAAAAGCAACACCTCAGGACCTCGATACCAGCGAGTTGTGACATAATCAGTGCACGGCAGATTGGAATCAATTTCCTTCACCATTCCAAGATCCCCTATCTTGATCACACCTTTCGAAACAAGCAAGTTGGAAAGCTTTAGGTCACGGTGAAAATAACCTTGTTGGTGTCTGTAATAGAGACCTTGAAACACTTGGAAACACAAGTTTCTGACCTCATCTTCGGAGATATTTTTACCCTCTCCTTCTTTCATAAGTTTTAAAAGATCAGATTCCATGTACTCGAACACAATGAATACATCTTCGTGTTTTTTGACAAGATTCATCAATTTGACAATGTTGGGACGACTATTCATCTTCCTTAAGCATTTAACTTCTTTCAAGTTCCTGCTCTCGTCCAAAGAAAAAATCTTCTTCTTCAATTTCTTGACTGCAACAAATTCGCCACTCCTTTTGTCAAGAGCCTGAAACACGTCACCATAATATTGCGGACCGCCCAAATTCGGTAGCCCAATTTGCTCACCAAGAGCCCAACACAAGGGTAAGAGTGCTAGCTTGTCCCAATTCCGGAAAGTTCTAGGCAACTCTAGCACATGAGAGCTTGTAAATACTCTAGAACTCTCTTTACATTTCCAGCACATGTAAATTCTAGATAATTGATAGATTTTTCTAAAATCTCTAGAGCTTGGCAAGCCTCCCCTATAAATATGGGATGGCATTAGGCATTTGCATTCAACAAAAACAACAAGCATTGAGCACTCAAGCACTGTAATCTCTCTTTTGTGCAATACAAGTTTTCTTATTTGGCTCCATTGCTTTCTTCTCTAGTTCAAGAAGCTCTAGGCTTACTTAGCAACATTCGGTAAAGTTGTCTAAGTGCCGCACGGGTTAGCTGCGCAAAATACTCATCTCGTGACAAGTGGTAACAGAGCTAAAGTTTGCATGCATGCAAGTTAGCTCACGAGCAATGGCCAACCCTTCGAACGTAGCACAAGAGGGTGTTGTTAGTGTGGATATTCCACCGGAACCAAGTTGTGGCTGTGAGGGAGAACGCGCCCAAGGCAAGACTCACGGTAAGTCCAAGGCCCCATCCGTAGATGCATTGGAGCCTCGTGTGACTACTCTCGAAATTGCGTTACCGCCGCTCAAGATAGCCTCCAGGGATTGGAGGAACGAGTGGACGGTCTCGAGGGAGAATATGCCGAGTTCACAGTGCCAACCAAAGCTCTCATCCAAGAGCAAGCGAATACAGGTGATTTTCGATCTTTCCATGATGAGTTGCTAAACCTTCGTAGCTTTGTTCAAGATGAATTACGCGCTGTCCATGCAGAAGTGGATGAAGTCCGTTCGGATTGGGCATGGCACAAGCGCACACTCTTCGCTAGTCCAGCTTCCGCAAGCACGAGTGATGCGCACTGCATTGACGTACCAAAGCCAGACACATACGATGGCACACGCAATGCCACAATTGTAGATAACTTTCTATTTGGGCTTGATCAATACCTCGATGCCATGGGTGTCCGAGACGAGGCATCAAAAGTGGCCACTGCACCCACCTATCTTCGAGGCGCTGCACAACTATGGTGGCGTCGCAAGCATGGCGAGATGGGCAAGGGCATCTGCACCATTGACACTTGGGCCGACTTCAAGCAAGAACTCTGAAAGCAATTCGCCCCAAGCAATGTGGAGAAGGAAGCGCGAGCGCGCTTACGTCGCCTCAAGCAATCGGGTAGTATTCAGGACTACATCAACGAGTTCACTACCCTTATGTTGGAGATAAGCGACATGTCTGACAAGGATTCGTTCTTCTACTTCCAAGATGGCCTCAAGGATTGGGCCAAGACCGAGCTTGATAGACGTGGTGTTCAAACACTTGACGACGTCATTGCCATTGCGGAATCGCTCACTGAATACTCTACCCAATCCAAAGACAAAAAGGCCAACCAAGGCAAAGGTGGGGGAGAGAGTCGCAAGGACAAGGGCAACAACCGCAAGGATTGGGGGCAGAAAAAGCCGCCTAACAACAAGAGCGGGCAAGGAAAACAGGAGGGCAAGAAGGAAGCGCCAAAGTCGCAACGCCCATGCTTCATATGCAACGGTCCTCATTGGATACGCGACTGTCCGGAAAAGAAGTCGCTCATCGCTCTTGCTACCCAACTCAAGAGCAACCCCACAATGTCCACGGAGGAACCCCAACTCAACATGGGTTCTCTCCAACGCCTCGGCACACTCAATCGCCAACAGCCCGCACTCGTAAAAAAAGGGCTCATATATGTAAGCACAAAGATAAATGGCCAGTCTGTTTGTGCGCTGCTAGACACGAAAGCGACACACAATTTCGTATCCGTAGACGAAGCTAAGCACTTAGGCCTTAAGGCCACCAAAGAAGGAGGCACAATGAAGGCTGTGAACTCACCCGCCAAGCCAATTACGAGAATTGCATAAGGCGTGCACTTAACACTCGGTACATGGAGAGGAAAGCTTGATTTTTCCATCGTCCCCATGGATGACTTCAAGATGGTCCTAGGCATGGAATTCTTCGACCAAGTCCATGCCTTCTCGCTGCCCGCTACAAACTCCCTAGCATCCTCGACAGGAGCAAAGCATGCATGGTACCCACGGAGTGAGGCAAGTCCGAGGAAAAGACACTCTCCGCCATGCAATTCAAAAGGGCTTTCAAAAAGGACCCAAGCTTCTTGGTCTCCATTCAAGAACTAAACAAGGAAGGAAATAGCAGAACCTCGCCAAGCCAAGTCCATCTGTGAATTCAAGCCGTCCTCAATGAGTACAAGGACGTGATGCCTCCAGAACTTCCAAAGAAGATCCCACCTCGACGAGAGGTAGATCATGCAATCGAGCTGGAACAAGGCGCGAAGCCACCAGCCTTGGCGCCCTAACGCATGACGCCACCCGAACTAGAGGAGTTGCGGAGACAACTCAAAGACTTGCTGGACGCAGGCTACATCCGCCCCTCAAAGGCCCCATTCGGTGCACCGGTCCTCTTCCAAAAGAAAAATGATGGATCGCTGCGGATGTGCATCGTGTAACACCCCAAAAATTACCCATGAATACACAAGGGTAAAATTGGAATGAAACCTCACATCATTTAGTCTTATTAATAAATCTCAAGATAAACAATCATTATTCATACTCCAACTAAATCCTTACATAAAACATATGAAATAAGGTCTCCAAAGAAAAGTCTCTAATGCAAAATAGGAAGTTTAGCTAAATTTAATCTTTAAAGCAACTCCAAAGATCCACTAAGAAAAATTCTTCGTCTAAGAACCCAAGCCATATCTCTAATCAATCTGCAAAATATTGGAAACGAGGGGTGAGCCGTCAACTCGGTAAGCAAATCCATGCACAATATTTGAAAACCTTTGTCATATACCTTTAAACATTTTATAATAACATCTTTATTTAGCATAAGGGGTGGATTCATATAAAAACATTAAAACATTTATAAAAACATTTAAAGCGTAAACATTGGTAGCTCATGCCTCGTAGTCATCATCATTCATCATTTAGGGTGTTATATCCCGTATTGTTCCTCATTCAGGGTACTATACCCCACATTGTTCATAACATCCTTGTACACAAGATCATCATCATACCAGCAAGCTGGCCATAACATTACATAACATCATAACATTTGCATTGTATGCATTACTACGGACTATGAGCCAAAACATTTTGAATCCACCTTACATCCTTTCATAAATAGCTTTTAAAGTTTTTAAAAACATTTAAGAACCTTTCTTTGATCATTTAATTCTTTTAGAAAATTCTTTAAGAAAACACTTTATTTAAGAAAAACTAATTTCTTAAGAAAAAATATTTTAAAATACATTTCTATAAATTCATTTAAAAGTGTTTTTATTTTACAAAATTCATTTAAATATTTTAGAAATCAGTTTTGTGAAAATCTCCATTTAAACATAATTCTTATAACATAAATCGCATTTATTATAGAGCACATCATGCATGAATCTACTTACCTCGATCCGTAGCAATCAATTCAATACCTCAAGAACAACCAACAAGCTCACCCACGTCCTATAATCATCATAAAAATATTCTTATCAATATCAACTCTCACCTTAAACATAATCCTAATCATCCTTAAATCATATACACTAATACTACCTTAATACTTATACATATTCTAAACATATCCTATACTTATGAGTATCCTACACATGCTGATTTTTAATAACCTATACACATGTTGGAAAACCATGAAAATTTACAGAGGCACTGTGAATATGTATAGCATTGCATACAATATTTCACAAAAAATCAGCACAAGTCAAAATCGAGTCAGAATATTGACCTTTCACCAAAGTAACAAAACTTTCCAGCACTGACCAAAACAGACTTTTTCACTTAGAAAATTCATAAAATATTCTTTGGTACTTGAAATAATATGCTTCTTTTTTTCAATTACAGAAGACACATTCAAAAAGCATATAATTAAAATTCATAATTTTTGGACTCCTGAAACTATTTTAAAACGTTATATTTCCGAGAACATCTAACCCGTCCAGAAAATTCCAGATTTGAAAACAAAATTTCAAAAATCGTATCTTTTATTTTACATGCCCAAAAATCGCGATTCCAGTTTTTAAAGACAGAGGAAAGATTGAAATTTGATTATAAAATCCTAACATGGCCTGTAATATTCATAAACTAGCCCAACTGTTACACGTTTCAGCTTCTGAAATTCTGGAAAACAGTTTCCAGATTTGCAGCAGCCATATGTTACGATTTTTAATAATTCAACCAGAAAGAATAAAACTACGAAATTAAACATGCAAGCATAGGAGACATAGATCTGTTGGCACAAAAATCGGCATAATTTTAAAGGATGTGTAACCTGATAGAAAAATTTCCAGAGTTGAGAACCGCTGTTGAAAATCAGAATTTTCCAGCACCAGTAACCCAACTTCGAAAACCCATAACAATTTGCATACTCAGACGATTTCAACACAAAACCTATCAATGGAAAGCCTAGGATGTCTAGTTCCATGATATGTGAGATATTCACGTGATTCTAAATAAAGAAAATGATTTCAAGCAAGGAATAGAGACTGATCATATCATCACAACATTACAAACACACATATATTACCCAAATCATACTACAAGTAATTAAAGGCAAACAATTCCATAAAAATAAATCATATAAGTCGAAGAAATACTTAATACCTTAAGGCAAACACTAAGAAAAGAAGTGATAAAACTTTCATTTCCTTCTCCAAAGACTTATATTTCCTTCTTTTCTTTCTAGGGTTTGTAACGGTGTAAAAAAATAAAAGACGGCTTTCTTAAAAGATGGCTTTCTCTTAAATACTTAGTAATTAATAAATATTTTTTTAAAAAAATAATAATAACTTACGTAACTTATTTAAAACAATCTGATAAATTTTACTCACACACAAACACTCAATAATAATTATCCTACTCAATTTAATAAGGGCAAAAGAGGAAAAATAAATAAATAAAATTGGGCGTTACACATCGACTATAGAGCGCTCAACAAGATTACTATCAAGAACAAGTATCTAATTCCCTTGATTCCAAACTTGTTCAACCAGCTTGGCAAACCGCGGTACTTCACCAAACTAGACTTGCGCTCCGGGTACTATCAAGTGCGCATCGCCAAGGGAGATGAACCGAAGACGACGTGCACAATAAGGTACGGGTCTTTCGAATTCCTTGTGATGCCTTTTGGCCTTACTAATGCACTTGCCACATTTTGCACACTCATGAACAATGTGCTCCAACAATTCCTCGACCGCTTTGTGGTCGTGTACTTGGACGACATAGTGATGTATAGCACAACGCTCGAGGAGAATGCCCAACATTTGCGACAAGTCCTCCAAGTATTTCCAGACAATGAGCTCTTCCTCAAATTGGAGAAGTGTTCATTTGCCCAAAAAGAGGTGGAGTTCCTTGGCCACAAGATTGCGGGCGGGAAGATTATGATGGAGAATGCCAAAGTAAAGGCCATCCTCGAATGGGAGCCTCCCTCGAAAGTGCCTGAACTTCGCTCATTCCTTGGGCTGGTGAATTACTACCGCCGCTTCATCAAGGGCTAGTCCGCCAAGGCGGCACCCTTGATGGATATGCTCAAGAAGAACAGAACGTGGCATTGGTCCGAAAAGTGCCAACGCGCATTCAAGGAGTTGAAAAGAGCAATTTGGAGGAACCCGTCCTCGCTCTTCCGGACCACACTAAACCCTTCGAAGTTCAAATGGATGCCTTGAATTTCGCCATAGGAGGAGTCCTCATGCAAAAAGGCCACCCCATAGCATTCGAGAGTCGAAAGCTAAACGATACGGAACACAGCTACACGGTGCAAGAAAAGGAGATGACAGCCATCATCCATTGTCTAAGAGTGTGGCGACATTAATTGCTTGGCTCACACTTCACGATCATGATGGACAACGTGGCGACAAACTACTTTCAAACTCAAAAGAAGTTAAGTCTGAAGCAAGCATGGTGGCAAGATTTTTTAGCGGAATTCGACTATAGGCTCAAGTACAAACTCGGTAAAGCCAATGTCGTTGCGGACGCTTTAAGCCGCAAAGCCGAATTGACAGCACTTAGCATGAGCCAACTGAAGTCCGACCTTGTCTCACGCATCAACGAAGGTCTCCAACAAGATCCGCTAGCAAAGGATTTGCTGGAGAAGGTGCTCGAGGGAAAGACAAGACGCTTTTGGCAAGAGGAAGGCATTCTCCTCACCAAGGGAGATCGGTTGTTCGTGCCAAGGTGGGGAAACCTACGAAAGAAAGTGATCAAGGAGTGCCACGACTCCAAGTGGGCTGGTCACCCAGGAATCGAGCGCACCACCGCACTAGTTCAAGCCTCGTGTTTTTGGCCGCACATGAGGGACGACATCGAGGCATACGTGCAAACTTGTCTTGTGTGCCAACAAAACAAGGTAGATCATCAACTTCCAGCGGGATTGTTGGAGCTGCTACCACTAGCAACAAGGCCATGGGAAAGTGTCTCCATGGACTTCATCACATCGCTGCCCAAGTCCGAAGGTTGCGAAAGCATCATGGTCGTCGTCGACCGATACAGCAAGTACGCCACATTCATTGCCCCACCAGTCGATTGCAAAGCGGACGAGGCAGCCCGCCTATTCGTCAAACACATTGTGAAGCTTTGGGGAGTTCCAAGGAGCATTATGAGCGACTGAGACCCTCGGTTCACTGGGCATTTTTGGACGGATCTCTTCACGATGTTGGGGACCGATCTCAAGTTCTCGACAAGCTTCCACCCACAAACGGATGGGCAAACCGAGCGCATCAATGGCCTCCTCGACATGTTCTTGAGGCATTATGTTAGCGCTCATCAGCGTGATTGGGCAAAACTACTTGACATCGTCCAATTTTCTTACAACTTGCAGCGAAGTGAGGCTACGGGCAAGAGTCAGTTTGAGATCATCATGGGATTCCAGTCCATGACCCCCAACGCCATAGCCTCAACTTACAGAGAGAAAAGCCCCGCGGCACACAAGCTCGCCCGCGAATGGCATGAGGAAGCGGATATCACGCGAGCCTACCTCGACAAAGCCGTGAGGAAAATGAAGAAATAGGCGGATACAAAGAGACGGCATGTTGAGTACAAGGCGATCAAGTCATGATCAAGCTCTTACCCCAACAATTCAAGATGTTGCGGAAAGTCCACAAGGGGTTAGTGAGGTGCTACAAGGGACCCTTTTGAGTTGTTCGACGTGTGGGCAACGTCTCGTATCAACTCCAACTTCCACCAAGACTCAAGATCCATCCGGTCTTCTATGTGAGCCTTCTCAAGCCATATCACGAAGACATGGGAGACCCAAGTCGCGGAGAATCAAGACGCGCGCCAACCGCCGTTGTCATCGCGTTCGACAAAGATGTGGACTACATCATTGCGGACTGTGTGGTTTCGAGGAGGGGCGTGCCAGCACATAGCGAGTACTTGGTGAAGTGGAAAAATCTCCCCGAGAGCGAAGCCACTTGGGAACGTGAAGATGATTTGTGGCAATTGGCTGAGCACATCCAACACTTCAAGCATGAGAGCGCAACGTGGACGCCGCGAGCTTAGGTGGGGGAGGATGTTGCGGACCGCACAAATTCGGTAGCCCAATTTGCTCACCAAGAGCCCAACACAAGGTCAAGAGTGCTAGCTTGACCCAATTCCGAAAAGTTCTAGGCAACTCTAGCACATGAGAGCTTGTAAATACTCTAAAATTCTCTTTACATTTCCAGCACATGTAAATTCTAGATAATTGGTAGATTTCTCTAGAATCTCTAGAGCTCGGCAAGTCTCCCTTATAAATATGGGATGGCATTAGGCATTTGCATTCAACAAAAATAACAACATGCATTGAGCACTCAAGCATTATAATCTCTCTTTTGTGCAATACAAGTTTTCTTATTCGGCTCCATTGCTCTCTTCTCTAGATCGAGAAGCTCTAGGCTTACTTAGCAACATTCGGCAAAGTTGTCTAAGTGCCGCATGGGTTAGCTGCACAAAATACTCATCCCGTGACAACAAACCCCGAACCCAAGCTCCCTAATCTTTTCATACTGCTCCATTATTTTTAGTACAATATACGGAACGAAATTTTTGTTTCTCCACGGATATTTATATGTGACAATAACTTGCCGTATTGAATTAGGGAATACTTTCCTATTCCCGTTCCGTGTAATAGTAATGCCTTAATTAAATAGAAAACTAGTTTCCTAAATGAAATTAAAATGGTACTAGGAAAAGGAAATTTGTTTAAGAACTGCAATGGGAAAAGGTTACATCAACCATGCATCCATAATGCTCCATTGTTGGTTTGATATTCTATACTCTCGACATATCATAAAAATAATTCGTACCCGCATCGACAAGACCTCAATGGCTACAAGCTGATAAGATTGCATAAAATGAAATGCTGTCCGGTTTTAGCCCTGTTTGTGTCATCTTGGCAAACAAGGAAATAGCATCATTTCCTCGGCTATTATCTGCAAGCCCAGAAATCATGATTGTCCAAGACTGCAAATTCTTCTCACGCATTAAATTGAAAACTTTGAAAGCTTTCTCAACATGCCCACAATTGGAATACATCTCAACCAGGGCGGTTCCTATAGCAACATCCAGCTCCAAACCATTAACGACAGCGTATGATTGAATGGATTCTCCAGCTCTGACGTTGATCAGACTGGTACAAGCAGAAACCAAGCTTACCAAGGTGACACAGTTTGGATTTTCATTTGGTAGATTCATTCGATGGAATACCTTCAATGCGTTCGATGGACTATCACTGTATGCAAAAAAAAAAGTAATATCAGGATATACGGTAATAAAGGAAACGAATGCATAATAGCAAATTCACATGAAAACAAGCACCGCAACTAGACAAACTCATTAACTAATGAACTTCATGCAGCAATTATTTGGCTTTTATTTACATTAACGGTTTTTTATTTTATTTTATTTTTTTAAATCCACGACAAGTAACAATTACACATAAACAATTAAAATCAAATCATTGAAGAAGCATACCAAGTAACAAAACCCGCAATCATAGAACTCCAAGAAACCACATCTCTCTCAGGCATTTCATCGAACAGTGCTTTCCCAAAATCAATTTCCGTACAGGCAGCATACATCCTCAAAAGGGTATTCCCAATATATTTATCCGAATCCAAACCCACTTTAAAAATCAACGAATGCAGAGACCCACCAACTCCAATCAACAGACACCGACCACAAGCTTTTACAACAAAAGGGTACGTAAAATTATCAGGTCTAAGCCCTGTTTTTAGCATTTCATCGAACAGTTTGATTGATTCAATCGGACAAGAGGTTTTTGTGTAGGCTCTTATAAGGGTATTGTAAGCAAAAAGTGGTGGCGTGACGGGCAAGTTATTGAATAAGGATCTCGTAAAGTGGAGTGAGATTGAAAGTAAAGCGAGAATGAAGCTTGAGATTATGTATGTGTTGTGATCGAGTGATTGTTAGCCTATATGGCTATAAATATTGATTTTGATGATAACAAACCACGTGTTTTTTTATTAAGCAAAGATTTATAAATTATGCCTTTATGATAAGAAAATGATGTTATGGAATTTAAGCATTTTGGATTAAAGCTTTGTTAAAATATTTGATTGTGTTTTTTAAATTTCAGAATTGGACCTATTTGAAATTATTTAAACATTTTTGGGCCATTCTACAATTTCACAAAGTCTGGGCGAAATCATAATTTCAGAAAGGTTTGGGCTTCACAAAGCATTATTTAAAATTCTGAAATTAGGACCTATTTGCAAACTTTTACAACGTTCTGGGCCATACTACATTTTATAAAGTTTTGGGGTCAAAATTGAAATTTTAGAAAATATCACTGTAGAAGGTTACTGTATCACTGTAGCGGGTACTGTAGCATCCGGCTTACCGGATACAAAATCCGAAAATTCGGTTACGGGGCATAAAATTTTCAATTCGAATCCGGCTTACCGGATTCCAAATTCGGCAAACCGAAAACTGGGCAGAATGCACCCAGATTGAATCCGGCTTACCGGATTCCAAATCCGGCAGACCGGATTCCCCAGAATGTGAGTAACGGCTAGTTTTCGAGCTCAAACTATAAAAACTCCAATCCAACTCATTTTGAAGCTCTCCAACAAGCAAAAACAAAAGGCACACATGATATCTTGAGCTTACAACTTGCAAAACACAAATCATTGAATCATTCATTGTTCTTCATCTTTGAATATCTACTCATTGAGTGAGTTTGATTGTAACTTTCATTTCCTCATTTCATTTGTAAGAGTTTGAGTGTGTGAGACACTTGAGTGAAGAGATTGGGAGATAATCTCTTTGTTGTAAAGGTTTATTGACACCTCGAAGTCAATTGTAATCGGTTGAAGCCTTGGAAAGGCTTGGATAGTGAAATCCTCAAGCGGGTGAGCTTGGAGGCGTGGACGTAGGCGGGGATAGCCGAACCACGTAAAAATCCTTGTGTTCGTTTTCTCTTCCCTTACTCTTTTAATTATTGTGCCTTCATTGAACTTATTGTTTTCGAATTGATTAAGACATTAGATTGCTTATTGTGTGGATTTGCTAGGATAATTTTTAAATTTCCAATTCACCCCCCCTCTTGGGTTGCACACTTATATTTCAGTATATGCCACCGTGAACTGCCTCTGAATACCTTCTTGCTTACAGAAAGCAAGAAATTCGCCGTCTGTATACTCTCCACCATTATCTGTCCTCAAGCACTTGATCTTTTTACCAGATTCAAGTTCCACCCGCGCTTTGTATTCTTTAAATACTGGAAATACATCTGACTTTTTCTTAATTGGATACACCCAACATCTTCTGGAATAATCATCAATGAAAGTCACCATGTACTTTGCACCTCCCATGGATATATTCGGTGATTCCCAAACATCAGAATGAATCAAGTCTAGAATGCATTTACTTCTAGCAATAGATCTACTAAATTTTAATCTATGCTGTTTACTTGTAACACAATGCTCGCAAAATGGTAAACTTACCGATTTAAGCCCCGGAAGCAATTTTCGCTCAGAGAGAATCTTCAAGCCTTGTTCTGACATGTGGCCAAGTTTGAGATGCCACATCATCGTTGATTCTTCTCCATTTGACGCGACACACGCATCAGCCTCCTGTAGTGTTTCTCCTTTAAGCATGAATAAATTAGCACCGATCTTTTCTGCCTTAATCAATACAAGCGCGCCTTTAATGATCTTTATTATTTCATTCTCCACATGAGTTTTGTACCCATGACTATCTATTTGTCCCAAAGACAATAGATTTTTCTTCAGGCCGTTGACATGTCGTACCTCTCCAATTGTGCGAATTGTACCATCAAACATTTTTATTTTGATAATACCAATACCAGCGATCTCCAAGGCATAATCATCTCCCATATATACAGATCCTCCTGAGATAGGTTCACATGTGTGGAACCATTCTCTCCTAGAGGTCATGTGCCAGGTAGCTCCTGAGTCTATAAGCCAGACATCAGAAAGTCGTTTTCTGCCTTCTGAAACAGTTGTTGCCTCGCTGTAAAGAATTTCGCCATCATCCAAGGTACTTGCTACACAACCCTGAGCATTTGATGACTCAGGTTTTTTGCCCTCTTTTCTCTTCTGGTTACTCCAACATTCTTTCTTGACGTGCCCTTTCTTGCCACATTTGTAGCATTTAACATTCTTCTTACTTCTGGATTTTGATCTACCCTGATTTTGACTCCCACTAGGACCACGTTCCGTTGATCTCCCTCTCGTCACCGATAGCGCTTCTGCTTGCTGCAAACTTGCTTGTCTGTTTTCCTTGGTTTTCCGCCTGCTCTCCTCATTTAATACGGAGGCTGCAACATCGTCGAAAACTAGACCCTCCACTGGATTGTTGTTCGTCAGGTTAATGATGAGTTGATCATACGAATCTGGTAGACTTTGAAGTAGAAGCTCTGCACGTTCATTTTCCTCTATATTATGACCCAACGTTGTGAGTTGTGAAAATAGAGTCTTCAATGTGTTGATGTGGTCGGTCACCATTGTAGATTCCGCCATTCGAAGAGTATAGAGTTTTCTCTTCAAGAAAATTTTGTTGTGTAGTGACTTGGCCTCATACAATTTTGTGAGAGTATCACATATTTCTTTCGCCGTATTTTTCTCTGCCACACTGGATAATACTCCATCCGCAAGTGCCAAGTGTAGATCAGAAATAGCGTTGCCGTCTACCTCGTTCCACTTGTCATCAGTTATCTCCATGGGCCTTTCTCCAATTGCTGCCAAGCAATTATTTTTCCTCAATACAGCTTTCATCTTCATTTTCCACAACGAAAAATTATTTCCGTTAAACTTCTCAATTTCATACTTTGCCGCCATTTTGTTGATAATACTGCACACAAGCTAGTGTACCACCTTGAATAGTTGTGAGTATGTGTGAGAATGCACACCAGGAAAGTTCCCAGGAAAGACTGGAGGGGTCACAATGGTCCCACTTAAAACCCAGACTCCTTAGGCTCTTATCGCCTTTGTGACAGAACTTTCCTAAACATGTACAGAACCACACAGTTGCTTTACTCACACCACTATTCTCTGCTTTGCACCGCAAAATTCTTGGATCGTTTCCACCGTTTCACGTGAATAGTACCGTATACGTGAATAGTGCCGTACGCCGTATACTTGAATAGTGCCGTATGCCATCTACGTGATTAGTACCGTATACCGTATACGTGAACAGTGCCGTATGCCGTATACGTAAATAGTGCCATACGTCGTATATGTGAACAGTAACTGACTCCAAAAAATACAACCAATAGCTCTGATACCACTGTTAGGAAATTGGTGGGTGCAGCAGGACCGCAGCTAAAATAAAATAAAGAATAAGCACACTAGAGGACACCAGAAATTACGTGGTTCGGCTTTTAGCCTACATCCACGGGCGAAGACAGAAGGAAATATTTTACTAGTGAAAAAGAGTTACAAGTATTGTAGTATTTTACCTCACTACCCAAAATCCCAATACACCCAAACTCTCAAATCACTAAAATAAGAGCTTATAAATTCAAGCTCTTAAATTCTCTCTCAACTCCCTTAATTGATCTCTCAAGATTGGAATTATTAAGCACTTCATTTGCACTTGTATTTATAGCAAAATGAAGGCCAAAGAAGTCAAAACCGTGGGTGACAAACCGTGTTCAATTTCCTTTAGTTTTCCTTCATTGGGCAGCTGCCAAACCCACTTTTATTTGCTTTGGGCGGCTGCCAGAACCAAAGATTTGGTTAGGCCAACTTTCACATTAATGACTACATTATAATGATGAATTAGCTTGTCAACACTTCAAAAGACGCGGAATTACTCCTTCAGAACGAAATTATTGGGCTAGGGGGTGCTGAAGTAGTTCCAACTGTACTCGGCGACCTCACTAAAGGATGTGCGATAAATTATTCTGATTTCCAATATTCTGGTGTTGTTGCTGATCTACAGGCCTATTGCAAATTACCATGGCACAAGTGGAAGGCAACCTTGAAGCAAAATTATTTCAACACTCCATGGGCGTCTATCTCTGTAATTGTAGCTGTTATTCTTCTTCTACTCACATCCATACAAACAGTTTGTTCCCTCATCGCATTGTAGATTCACTTTTACAGTTTATTATGTATTATTTTCTTAGAAGGATTTCACTTGTATTGCCGGTGAGTGTTCTGTTTAGCTCAACCACAGTATGTATATAAAAGAAATAAGAGCAGCTGCTTTCTTTACTTACTTTTGCTGTTTTCGCAATAAGTCAAGCACATAACGATAACAATTTGACAATTCAAATAATATTGAAGAAGGACTCAAGCCCTCGATCCACTCGTCCAATCGTCCACTTGTTAACAAAAAATAGCTAGAATTGTATATATCCAGGAAGGGAGGGTAGTTAGGATATGTGGTTAACAAATAGTTATATGGTGGTATATGGAAAATGTGGCTAAGAAATATGATATGATTTATACATATAAGCAGCTAGATTTTTTGGTGAAAAGTAAAATGCCCTATAATTACATATATACTTCGGTGAAAATGTGGCTAAGAAATATGGAAGCACTATACATGCTGCATAAAACGACAGCTGAGGAAAGGATGCTGCATATAATTTATATAATTATATTTAATAATTGTTTTTGGACCTACAATAACAGGGCAGGGTCTCTGTTTTCCATGAAGCAGCTTCCCCATGGATGAAAGTATCGACATCAATACTATACTCAAAACATGTTTATGCTTTTACCTTTTTTCATGGAGAAGCCGAAACAAACCTGCGTTAGGTTTTAAATTAATTAACTTAGATGAGGTTCAAGAATATTATACGGTTTTTCCCTCAGGAATTTATCGTAGTAATTCGTTTTAGGCTACACTAAATTTTTTATCGTAATAGATTCGTCGAAAGACTTAACTTTAACATTATGCTTGAGCTTTTGAGCCAAGTTATTTCTCTAACAAGATATCAAAGTTGAATTTATTGGCTTAGTTTTAAATTCGCAATATTTATTTTTTAAAAATTGGAAACTTTTTATGTCAGTTGTAACAATATGGCACTTACAACAAAACCATTTTCTTGGCAATCGAAGTAATATCAAATTCTTTTTCAAATTCAAATTTTCAACTAAAATGTGGTTTGGCATAGAGTGCTCTTGAGGCTCAAAATTAATTTTTGAAAAGATAAAAGTTAATTTTAATGTTTGGTTAATTTTTTACAAAATTATTTTTAATAAAATCACCCCATCGTATGTTAGATTTTAAAAACAGAGAAGGAATAGCTTTTCACAACTAATTTTGAGAACCAGTTTTATGCTTAGACCCTATTTAGTATAACTTTTTAAATACAATTTATTGAAGTAGATGAGCTTTTACCAAAATAATTTTATTTGTTTGGTTGTCAATGAGAGCTTTTATTAAAAATTATAAAATTTCTTTAATAGACAAGAAAATGAATGAAAAAATATTGTCAATTAAATAAATGATATTTTAGATATTTTAACATTTTTAAAAAACTTTTTAACCTTTACTTCCCAAAGTCCAAAATTTAAGCTTTGCTAATAGAGGCAAAATAACTTATTTAATCGTCAAAAACTCTTTTTTTTTTAAAATCAAACAAAACAAAAATTTTAAAAAGAACTTATATGAGATTAGATAAGCACTTATGACTATTGAATAAACAAATATCAAACAAACATCTAATACAATTTCATATACATTTTTACATATATTATAAATATCCAAAATTATTCATATTCAATTAGGAAACAAAATCATTAAATTTAAAGAGATTATCATCATTACCAATTATATTAAGATAACAAAATGAGAATTAAACTTAATAAAATAAAAATATTTATTTCAATTATCAATTATTTTATATACACTAAAAAATATTATATATACTTGTTTATAAATATGCAAATAAATTTTATTTAATATTATGTTTATTTTTTTCATTTGTATTATAATAGGATTCTTACTAAATACAGATTTTATAACTTACAGTACTTTTAAAAATATTTTTTTAGTAAATGTTTAACTTTTGTAGCTAATTAATTTTACAACACAATTAATATTAATTATTTTAAAAGTTATAACATTACCTAATTGGCCCATAGTCGGCCTAACCCTGAATTTGAGACATATAAATGTGAGGTACTTATGGCATAAAAGATATATCACAATCGTGGTGACAATTTCTTCCACGGTCACAAAGTGCAACAAAACCTAAATTGTCATCTAAAGGATCAAAGCATTTTCAAGTAGTTGTGTAATCTGTCACACTTATCTATTATATATGTCACCACCATCAATACATGCACATATTTTTTGAGCTGAACTGACAAATTTTCCCACTCCATTTAAATGATTATTTAGAACACCAATGGAGAGACCCCAAATCATTGAAGAGATGGAAGATACGAAAGGCTTTCTTGGTGTAGCCAGACAGTTACACCAGTGGAATAGACTGATTTAATATAGGAAACAGGATTCATTTTCTTACACACTCTTCATTAAAATATGATCAAGTACAGAAAAAGGCTCATGAGCCGGGGCCCGGGTTTAATAAATCGTGTCACTGTCACCCAACCTCAACATAAACTTTGGAGTGTTTGTGGCCTATTGGATTATTTGAACGCGATTGCTAATTTTTTGCTTTATTGAAAAAAATAAGATGAAAACAAATTATTCAATTTTAAAAGAAAGCAACTCGGTTTTGTTATCCGACGAGTGCACGATTGGTTGGAATTGCTCTATTACGAGTTCTGGTTTTAATACTTGAGGAAAACTATAATACTTATTGATTCTTACCAATCAACTTAAAACTTTTATGTAAAGAGATTTCTCTAAGACTCTAACAACCAATACAATCTTTGTCCTTGATTTTTCGTTTTGTAATTTTTGATGATTTCAATTATGAAGCTTAAAGCATGCATCTTATTAGATGGGAACCTGTAAAGAATGAAAACAGTTACTGACTTTATTGAAAGAGAGGTTCCATAAAAGACAAGAGAATTGTGATGTTCTGAAGAAAGGAATAAATGTACAACATCAATTTATTCTATATATATATATATATATATGAAGTATATGGACCAATTTGTTCGGACGACAAGGTCGATCATATATAATACTGGTTTCATCATCCATAATTGATTCAAGAAGCAAAGATAAAAATGTGAGTATTCGCTTGTCTTAATTTTTACGAGAACTTGATTTGATGTGTTAATAAGTTTATGATAGATATATAATCAATTGTTATATCTTTTAATCAACGTGTACACACACACATGTATGTATCAGCTCACAAATTATTTCTTATTACGAGAACTTGGTCTTTTAATAATATAAACTAAAAGAGACAGTCCTCATATATACCTTTATATTAAGGAATAATTTATTTTTATTTTGGGCGAGGAGACCTTGTTGATTATATTAGTGGGCTGTTTGGGTATGTACGTGTAGCAGAGGCTATAGGAAAACAAAATAAGTTTTCTTTTCTCGTTCTCTTTAATCATTCGGGAACTAAGTTAGCAACTGTCCTCGAGATAGCTGGTTTCGGTTTTGTTCTGTTTTACTGATTTCATTGAGTAACAAGCTCTTGTATAAATTGATGTGTTTTAGTTAGATTAAATATCTTTTGGTCCACATGATTTGTTTTTCTTATACTGTATTTTTATTCAACCAATGAGTTGATGCAATTAATGAGAAGATGAACGCCAGAAAGCATGAGCATGAGGGTTATGACGCGATTAATATGGAGAAGTTGGCAGATTCTTTGAGTGGGGAACTGGAGTCATTGCATCCCTTAGCCAGAGAGTGTTCCATCTTCAGAGTTCCTGAGACCACGCGGTGCTCCCATCCAAGTCATTTTACTCCGCGAATTGTTTCAATTGGCCCTTTTCATCATGGTAAGGAAGAGCTAAAAGCCATGGAAGAGCATAAGAAAAGATACCTTAAGTGCTTTCTTCAACGAACTGAGGTACGCATGACACGTTTCCTTGGATTTATAAAGGCAAGGGAAGCAGAATTGCGCAACTGTTATGCTGAAACAATTCATCTTGGGAGTGATGAGTTCATAAAAATGGTTTTAGTGGATGCTGTGTTTCTCATTGAGCTCTTTCTGAAGTATTATCAACCTAATTTCAGAACGTATGAGGATCCCATATTAGGAAAATCATTTTTGTATAATGATGTGACGCATGAGATTTTGCTGCTAGAAAATCAGCTTCCATTGTTCATTCTCAACGGCTTGTTTAATCTCGCCAAAACAGCAACGTTTGAAACGAACTTGTATGAGGAAATTTCCTTCATGACAATTACCTGTTTTTGGTTCAGGGATTATATTGTTGGATATCTTCCAATACAGGAGAATTTGCTAGAAATCAACTTTTCGAAAGCTAAACATTTTGTTGATCTGCTTATACTCTGTCTTCAGCCATCCCAGTCGCGTGCAGATATTGCGTTGAAAGATCTAAACATTCCCAGTGTAAAGGAACTTCACCAAGCTGGAGTCAAGTTTAAACGAGGGTCGAGCAAGGATCTACTCGACATCAAATTTAATGAGGGAATTCTAGAAATTCCATTTTTAACGGTGTATGATCCCACAGAGCGTTTGTACAGAAATGTTCTGGCTTTCGAGATGATGCATTGCTACACTAGCTATTTTAATGACTATATTATAATGATGAATTATCTTGTCAGCACATCCAAAGACGCGGAATTACTCGTTCAGAACGAAATTATAGGGCTAGGGGATACTGATCTACAGGCCTATTGCAAATTACCGTGGCACAAGTGGAAGGCAACCTTGAAGCAAAATTATTTCAATACTCCATGGGCGTCTATCTCTGTAATTGCAGCTGTTATTCTTCTTCTACTCACATGCATACAAACAGTTTGTTCTCTCATCGCATTGTAGATTCACTTTTACAGTTTATTATGTATTATTTTCTTTGAAGGATTTCACTTGTATTACCAGTGAGTGTTTCACAATAAGTCAAGCACATTGTTGTTGTGAAAGCAAATCCAGAAAACCAAAACGGCAGAAGACTTTGCGTTTAGAGCTGACATCACTTTAGCTCAACGACATAGAGTCTTGCGTTTTGAAGAGCAAAAGAAATACTCTTCTGAACGACATTGAGTTTGTCGTTTAAGTTTAAGTGAAGCACGCTTGTATCACATGCTTGTGTTCAGCTTGCAAGGTTCGTTAGAACCCGTTAAACCCATGAGGAACTCACGTGAGTTTCTGGGCAATTTCTGGGTTCGTTATTGAAGCTGTTATCGAGCAGCTGATGTGGAAGCAACAGATTGGTGTGCAGACAGATCTTTCTTGGATAATGAAATGAGCATTACTCTGTAATTCATATTGGGAAATCAATAAAGCTGTGTTTTGCCCTACCGTGGATGTAAGCTAGAGAAATCTAGCTGAACCACGTTAAGTTGCTTTTGTTCTTTGGTTGATCTAATTCTGTTGATTCTTAAATCCAATTAGTTAATTGTCTAGTTCCATAGGTTGATCTTAGTCGTAGCTTTTCAGTCATCAATCTTGCAGCATCTTGATTAGTTGGTTGGTGATCTTGGGGCAGAATCTAAGGTTGCTTAGTATGTTCATAGCACCTTAGTTTCTACACACACAATGATAAAAATTTGATGATTCAATTAATATTAGAAAAAGCCTCAAGTCCTCCACTCGTCCAATCGTCCACTTGTTAACAAAACATAACTAGAATTATAAATATCCAGGAAGGGAGGGTAGTTAGGATATGTGGTTAACAAATAGTTATATGGTGGTACATGGAAAGTGTGGCTAAGAAATATGGAAGCACTATACATGCTGCATAAAACGACAGCTGAGGAAAGGATGCTGCAAAGCTGCTGCGGCCGTTGGGTGCCTTCTAGTACCTGTGTGGAATACTACTTTTGTGCCCTTACCGATCAAACTAAACTTTCATGTCAAGTGGTTTCTGTAACGACTGGTATAATCGAATTGTTTTGTTGAAGGCAAGAGAATTAATATTATTGGTTCTGAAGAAAGGAATTATGATCAGTATCAATCGATTCGAGTTTCTACATACATGGCTCAATTTATTTCAAGGACTAGGTTGATCGTATTATTGTGTTTCTTCATCTACAATTAATACAGGGGCTACAGAAAAAGCAATGTGAGAAGATATTCACTCACTTTTAATCTTAAATTACGATGGGTTAAGTTTCTGATTTATGTACACTGCGATCGTTATATCTTTTTTCATGAAGAAGCCGAAACAAACCTGCGTTAAGTTTTAAATTAATTAACTTAGAGGAGGTTCAAGAATATTATACGGTTTTTCCCTCTGGAATTTATCGTAGTAATTCATTTTAGGCTACACTAAATTTTATATCGTAATAGATTCGTCGAAAGACTTAACTTTAACATTATTATTGGTCCCTTATCATTATGCTTGGGCTTTTGAACTAAGTTATTTCTCTAATAAGATATCAAAGTTGAATTTATTGGCTTTCTTTTAAATTCTCTTATCTCGCGGTTCCTCTACTAGCTCTGGTTTTGGTACTTGAGGGGACCTATTAATTAATAGTTATTGACTCTTAACCTAAATTTTGTGTCAAGCGGTTAATTTCTCTAAAACTCTAACAACCAATATAATCTTTGTTCTTGATTATTCTTTTTGTAATTTTTGATAATTTGCGTTATGAAGCTTAAAGCATGCAGCATATTAGATGGGAACCGATAAAGAAAGATAACACTTACATGACTTTATTGAAGGACATTCCATAAAAGACGAGAATAGTTATGTTCTGAAGAAAGGAATTAGTGAGTGAACAACATCAATTTATTCAAATTCTTCCTATATATATATATATATAGAGTATATGGACCAATTTATTACGAGGACGAGGTCGATCTTATATGTTACTGTGTTTCATATCCACAATTAATACTGCCTACAAAGAAAAGTAATGTGAGTACTTATTTTTTTCATAATTTTTGATGTGTTAAGTTTCTGATTTATAAGCACTTGATCGTTATATCTCTTAATTAACCTGGATACATACATCATTCTTCTTTTAGCTAGCTGGCCAAGGATGTTCCGGCCCTTTCCTTTTATTGTACTCTTTTTTCTTTAAAAGGCTGGCGACGGAATATCCAGATTGTTTGGGAAAATTATAATTATAATTATTGTAATAGATTTATTGAGATTGTTTCTTAAATAACTTAGATTAAGAGAAAGAATCCTTAAATCACAAAAAGGAAAAACATCATGTGATTTTGATCTTTCATCATCAAAATTTTCTATTGGAAAAGGAATCTACACAAGCAATTGTAAATTAAGCTGAAATTAATTTTTTTATTCTTTGTGTGATTAAAATAGCATGTGCACCACAAATGAATTAACAAAAAAATAAACCAACATAATTCAAAGTAATAAATCGATCACAATAGATATAGATTTTTTATATGAAAATCTCAAATCGGAAATTACCATAGGACCGTAGTATGATATAACCTTCCAGTATATTAATAATGGGATTACAGTACAATTTCTTTTCTAAATAATACTAGAGGTTAATAATATGAATAATCTCAAAAATCTTAATTCACAATAATACTTTAATATCTATCTCTCTGACAAATGAGCATATCAAATAATAGCCAATGAGAGGATAAAACAAAAATCAATATTAATAGGAATGTAGATAACAATGTTAGGAACTTACCCTCTAAATTTGAGAGTGTGGACTTGAGTGCAATGAATTCAAAACTTGAAGCTCCAAAACGGCTGTGTTTTGAGTAAGTGATTTTATTCATGAAATCACGTGCAGCTCGCATGTCATAGACTTCACTTAACTTAACAGAGAAACGGCGTTGTTTTCAGTCGTTTTGGGGAAAGCTTAAGTGAAGCACGTGAGACCGCATGTGAGGAAGGGATCAGATTCGTCATTAAGCCGTTACACGTGCGTCAGAAAGTTGTGCAATCTGGGTTTCGATATCAGGGGATATAAAGGCTGGTTGTTGAGGGAAAATGCATGGCTTTTGAGAGAGCTTTCCAGAGGGGTTTAGAAAGTGAGAGAGAGTCTTCTTGTTCTTTGTAATCTCCTCTGTATAAGCACTGTAACAGTCATCTTGAATCATCAATAAAGCTTTTTCTGTGGCTTCTTCCGTGGATGTAGATTGTGCATTCATGCACAATTGAACCATGTTAAACTCTGTTCTTTGTGTGAGTGTGTGTTGCTTCTTGTTCAGTTTAAGCTTCTGTTTCAATCTCCTTTAACCTATAACTAAGTTGGGAATCAACATTGAAGCCTCAGATTGGTAATTGGTTTTGTTTGCAACTTGAAAAGATCTTGACAAGGTTCTTGGGCAGTGATTTATTGTTAATCAGGGAACCAAGCAATCAAGTCACTACAGAGAGAAAATAGAATTAAATTTTCCTTCTAATTGTCCAACCAACAATTAGACCTTGCCTCCAAATTCAATAATCGGTCACTGTCTTCTTCTCTTCTCTGACGACTTTTCTTCAAGCACTCATTGCTGCCACTTCCTTTTATTCTTTCTATACAGCCACGTGATTTTTTAAGCCACTTTAATGGCAATTCTTTATTAACCCCCACTTATTTCCTTTAATTATTTAAACACCTAAATTAACGAAGGTTTTGGGCTTAGGTAAGCCAAATGAGATGGACCGAACATTTTCAGGTCTCAATGCTTGAGTCATTTTCATCACTTCCAAGTCCTTTGCATTGCTTTCTTATCTTCCAAGAGGTAACTTGGACATTGAGTTTGAATATGTCCATAACTATCTCTATAATTGCAGCTGTTATTCGCCTTCTACTCACAGCTACGCAAACAGTTTGTTCTCTCATTGCATTGCATTGTAGATTCTATTTACTCTTCATTATATGTTGTCCTTTTAGAAGGATTTCACTTGTATTGCCAGTGAGTATCTCTGTTTACTCACAGCTGATTTTTGTACTTACTGTTCCTGTTTTCACGAAAAGTCAAGCACATAATGATAAAAATTTGATGATTCAATTAATATTAAAAACGGACTCAAATCCAATCGTCCACTTGTTAACAGAAAAATATCTATGATTATATATATATAAATTAGGACATGTGGTTAAGAAATAGTCATATGCTGGTATATGGTCCATATACTATGGAAGACATGGCTAAGAAATATGATATGACATAAGTAATTAGATTTTTTGGTTGAATATAATTAGATTTTTTGGTCTAATTTGTGGCCTAATGGACAGTTTGTGTCCATTAGGGGTGATGAACAAGAATATAATTATATATATAATTTTTTTAAAGTAAATTGCGTCATCCAACCTCAGCTTAAATTTTGGACTGATTTGTGGCCTAATGGACAGTTTGAACACGATCTGCTTGGTAAATTTTTCTGATTTTTGAAAAAATAAAACGAAAACAAAAAAATTATTCAGTTTGAACACGACTCTTGACTCTATCACTTTGACGTAAGAGTGCACGATTGGTTGGAATTGGTCTATTAGACTATTACTAAACTGAACAATGTAGTCTATTAGCACAGGCCATAGGCAAAGCATATGTGAGCTTAATTTCTTGTTCCTCACCACCCCCCCCCCCCCCCCCCCCCGACAACACAAATTTTAATGTTTCCAGATCCATATGCTTTTCGTATCGTTTTAGTTTTTAATCATCCCGGAAATGAGTTGGCTCACCAGATTTGTTTCTAATGCTTTTATCTAACCATACTGATAATTTTGTTTATTTTGATTTGTTGCTACTGCAGCGAGCAATTACTAGAAGATGGATGACAGTGAGGATGTATCGATTGATATGGAGAAGTTGGCAGATACTTTGAGTGGGAAGTTGGAGACCCTGCACCACTTGTCTAAAGAATGTTCCATCTATAGAGTTGCTGAGTTCAAGCGGTCTTTAAATCCAAATCATTTCACGCCGCAAATGGTTTCAATTGGCCCTTTTCATCATGGTAAGGAAGAGCTAAAAGCCATGGAAGAGCATAAACAAAGGTACCTAAAATACTTTCTTCAACGGACTAAGGTGCGCATGGCACGTTTCCTTGCATTTGTAAAGGAAAGAGAAACAAAATTGCGCAATTGTTATGCAGAAACCATCTGTAATCTTGGAAGTGATGAGTTCGTAGTAATGGTTTTAGTGGATGCTGTCTTTCTTATTGAGTTCTTTCTCAGATTTTATAAACGTAATTTAACAACTGATGATGATGGCGTTTTTAAAAAACCCAAATTGTATATGGAAATAGGGGATGACTTTCTGCTGGTAGAAAATCAGCTTCCATTATTCATTCTCAATGACTTGTTTGATCTAGCCAAAACAGCAACTTGTGGTGATGAGTTGTACGAGAATATTTCCTTCGTCAAAATGACCTGTTCTTGGATCAGCAAATATATACGTGCTCGTCTTCCGATACAAGAGAATTTGTTAGAAACCCACTTCTCGAAAGCTAAACATTTTCTTGATCTGATTATGCTCTGTCTTCAGCCATCCCAGTCGCCTGCTCAATTTGAACTGAATGATCAAAACATACCCAGTGCGAAGGAACTTCAGCAAGCCGGAGTCAAGTTTAAACCAGCTTCAGGGTCAAGCAAAAATCTACTTGACATCAATTTTAATCAAGGAATTCTGGAAATTCCATTTCTTGCTGTGTTTGATAACACAGTGCGTGTGTGCAGAAATCTTCTAGCCTTCGAGCGTATGCATGGCTATAACGGATATTTTAATGATTATATTATAATGATGGCTATCCTCGTCAGCTGTCTGAAAGATGCTGAATTACTCATTCAAAGTGAAGTTCTCGTGCTAGGGATTACTGAAACTGTTCCAAATGTTTTTGGAAAACTTTTTAAAGACTGTACGTTAGATAATCTTAATTTCCAATATTCTGGTGTTGCTGCTGATATACAGGCCTATTGCAAATTACCATGGCACAAGTGGAAGGCAACCTTGAAGCAAAATTATTTCAACACTCCATGGGCGTCTATCTCCGTAATTGCAGCTGTTATTTTCCTTCTACTCGCAGCCACACAAACAGTTTCTTCGCTAGTTGCATTGTAGATTTATTAATTTCTACTGTTTGTGATCAAGTCTTGTGTTTTTCGGAAGCATTTCATTTCTATTGCTTGCCAGTGCTTCTGTTTTGTTTAGCTCACCCACAGAATTTATAAAACGTAAGAGCGGTTGATTTCTGTAGTTACTGTTGCTTCTTTTTTTTTTTTCTCTTACCTTTCCAACAAGTCAAGCACATATATATTGTCTACTTAATTGTCACCTCACTTTTTAAATTGTGTCACCAAGCTAACGTCAATAATGGGCATGGCAGAGAAAAAAAAAAAAGCAATAGTGTAAATATTGTGTCACTGCGATTCTGGGAAAGATCTTAATAATTGAATAACCAGTATTAGTATTGATTCTAGAATTCGTAATTAGTTGCTTTATTGAGAAATTTTATAATCTAAGTTAGAATTTTTATTGAGAAATAACAGAGCAATTTGTCTACAGTACTCCCCAAGTCAAGTCAAGCACATAATGATAAAAGCAAGTCAAGAAATCATAGAAGCATGGGTCCTTGACAGTTGAAACAAAAAGCAAAAGCGTTTGGTGGCCCAGCGCGAATGAAAATTTGATAATTCACTATCCCATACGGATAAAGACCACCTAGCTGGGTTGATTTGGCTATTTCTTTCTTTCACACAAATTGAGAAAGTGGTGACTTTAGATATCTTGATCTCCACAAGTTTAATTTTATTCTCAAATATATAAAAAAAAAATTACATAATAGTATTCGAATATTCTTTACACAAGTAGTTGAGAAAGAGGTGATTTATCACTTTATCATCTAGCTAATAAATGATTTCTCATATCCTTTATTCATCATTATCTATAAGAGAATCTGTTCAACTTAGCGCTAAAAATGTAAGCGCAGGAATTCTTGAATTAGGGAACTATGTAATATAAATGGAGAAACCAAACCACCACTTGAGAAATTGTCAACATTCAAGGGGCTAGATGTTATTAGTCCATTTATTACAGAGCATCTCACGCCATAACAAACCCTGAGTGGCGTTTGGGGGTTGAAAATTAACCATGGATTAGAACAAGGGTTAAAAGAACAATTGGTTAAAAACGGACAACCACAAAATCACTGCTCGTCAATACCATGTTTCTTTCTTCTTCTTCTACGTTCGTGTTTTTCCTCTCCCATTTCAGGGACCGAAAATTTGATCTTTTTATCAATAACCCAACCCTAACAACTTCTGGAAAGCACTTTTCAGAAAATAAAGTGATTAAATTAAAGGAAATTAAAGCGTATACATGGGTCCCTGAAAGAAAAAGCGAAAGCGCTTGTCGGCCCGGCAAAGACTTGGATCTCTCACCATAAGTCAAGCACATAATGACAAAAATTATATATAAAAAGACTCAAGTCGTCCACTTGGTCTTTATAAGGAATAAATTATTTTATTTTTATTATTATTTTTTTTTGGGTGAGGATTTTTGTTTATTAATTATAAAAGTGGGTTGTTTGGGCATGTGAAGCAAGAAGGCCACAGGCAGAAAGGAATGTGAGTTTTTCTGCTTTTTTTTTTTTTAAATATTGATGTTTCAAGATACATATTCTTATATTCCCTCTTATCATTAATTCTCGAAATGAGTTAGCTGTGCAGATTGTTTTCGGTTATTAATTGTTTCTAATGCTGTCATCTGAATATACTGATAATTTCATTTATTTTAATTTGTTGCTACTGCAGTGAACAATTAATAGAAGATGGATGACAGTGGGGATGTATCGATTGATATGGAGAAGTTAGCAGATACTTTGAGTGGGAAGTTGGAGACCCTGCATCACTTGTCTAAAGATTGTTCCATCTATAGAGTTGCTGAGCCCAAGCGGTGTTTAAATCCAAGTCATTTTACTCCGCAAATGGTTTCAATTGGCCCTTTTCATAATGGTAAGGAAGAGCTAAAACCCATGGAAGAGCATAAACAAAGGTACCTAAAATATTTTCTTCAACGGACTAAGGTGAGCATGGCAAGTTTCCTTGGATTTATAAAGGCAAAGGAAACAAAACTGCGCAGTTGTTATGCAGAAGCCATTCCTAATCTTGGGAGTGACGAGTTCGTAGAGATGGTTTTGGTGGACGGTGTCTTTGTCATTGAGTTCTTTCTGAGATATTATAAAATTAATTTGATAACTGATGATGATCGCATTTTTGGAAAACCCCAATTGCGTAAAGAAATATGGCGCGACTTTTTGCTGCTAGAAAATCAGCTTCCATTATTCATTCTCAATGACTTGTTTGATCTAGCCAAAACAGCAACCTATGAAGATGCCTTTTACGAGAATATTTCCTTTGTCAAAATTACATGTTTTTGGTTCAGGAGTCAAGTACTTGTATTTCTTCCACTGGACAAGAATTCGCTAGAAATCCACTTTTCCAAAGCTGAGCATTTTCTTGATCTGATTATACTCTGTCTTCAGCCATCCCAGTCACGTGCTGAAATTATGTTGAAAGATCAAAACATACCCAGTGTGAAGGAACTTCACCAAGCCGGAGTCAAGTTTAAACCAGCTGCGGGGTCAACCAAAAACCTACTTGACATCAATTTTAATCAAGGAATTCTGGAAATTCCAATTTTCAAGGTGTATGATAACACAGAGCCTGCGTACAGAAATCTTCTAGCCTTCGAGAGTATGCATGGCTACAGGAAATATTTCAATGATTACATTATAATGATGGCTTGTCTCATCAGCTGTCCGAAAGATGCAGAATTACTCGTTGAAAATGAAGTTCTTGTGCTAGGGAATACTGAAACTGTTCCAACTGTTTTTGGAAACCTTGATCGCGACAGTACGTTAAATAGTTATAATTTCCAATATTCTGGTGTTGTCACTAATTTACAGGCCTATCGCAAATTACCATGGCACAAATGGAAGGCAACCTTGAAGCAAAATTATTTCAACACTCCATGGGCGTCTATCTCCGTAGTTGCAGCTGTTATTCTCCTTCTACTCACAGCCGCGCAAACAGTTTCTTCTCTAATTGCATTGTAGATTTATTAATTTATACTGTTTGTGTTTTTTAGAAGCATTTCATTTGTATTGCTTGCTAGTGCCTCTGTTTTGTTTAGCTCACCCACAGAATGTATAAAAGATAAGAGCTTGATTTCTCTAGTTATTGTTGCTGTTTTCACTCGCCTTTCCAACGAGTCAAGCACCTATATATTGTCTACTTGTCACCTCAATTTTTAAGTTGTGTCACCTAGCTAACATCAGTAATGGAGGATGGCATGGCAGAGAAAAAAAGAAAGTCAATGATGTGATAATGTAGCAATGCGATTCAATGAAAGATTTTAATATTTGAATAACCAGTATTAGTATGGGTAATTTTTAAAAAACTCCTATGAGGTTTGGGTTTGTTGCAAGTAGATGGCGAGAATTTATTTATTTGTAAATAATTCCCTACCGTCAGTTAACTTTAACATTAACTGTTAGTTAACTGTACAAAGACAATATTACCCTTACTAACAGTTTATAGACGCAAATAATTAAAAAAAATTAAAATTATTGGATATTTTACCCTTTTTAAATTATTGATATTTTCTTAAAGTTCGTACAAGAAAGATAAAATTAAAAATTTTAAAAATTCTCTTTAAATTATTGATATTTTCTTAAAGTTCCTATAAAAAAGATAAAATTAAAAACTTGAAAATGAAATAGTTATAATTTTTACCTATGATATTGTAAATCTTTAGAATTGACAAGGATAAAATTATCAAAAAATAGGGTTTGTGCTTTTCGCGCCAACAATTTTATTTTATTTTTGTTATTTCCGTCTATAAACTGTTGTTAAGGGTAATATTGTCTTTGCACAGTCAACTAACGGTCAATGTTAAAGTTAACTGACGGTAGGAGATTTTTTATAAATAAATAAATTCTTACCATCTACTTGCAATAAGTTCAAATCTCAGGAGAGATTTTTAAAAATTACTCGTATTAGTATTGATTGTACAATTTCCGTAATAATTAATTAGTTGCTTTATTGATAAAATTTATAATCAAGTTAGAGCTTTTACTACGAAATGTGAGTAATTGTCTATAGTAAGCCCCAAGTCAAGTCAAGCACATAATGATAAAACACAAAAGCAAGATAAGTCAAGCAATCATAAAAGCAGGGGTCCTGGAAAGTTGAAAGAAAAGGCAAAAGCGTTAGGTGGCCCAGCACAGAATGATGAAATTTGATTATTTACTGTCCCATCGGACGAACAAAGACCAGCCAGCTGGATTGGTTAGGCTATTGCTTTCTATTGAAAAGGACCCCATATTAAGGAATTTGAAGTGGCCTTCGATTCAAAGCAGCTGTGCGGAGCAATAAAATTCAATACATATCTCTGCCAAGTAAAAGACACGATTACAAGGAAGCGGTATGCTTCATAAAATATTTAGGAGGTATCAAATGTTGTAGAGGTAAATCTCTTTGGGTTAAAGTTGACAAAGAGTATTGAATTATTGGGGTAAAATGTTAAACTTTCAAAGTTGTAAGAGCTAAACAGAAAAATAAATATTTTAATATCTGAAATTGTAAATTTACATAAATATATTTAATCATTGTTTTTTGGACATACAACAGCAGGGCAGGGCCTCTGTTTTCCACGGGACAGCTTCCCCATGGATGAAAGTATCGACGATAATACTTAACACATGTTTATGCTTTCACCTTTTTTCTTTGAGAAGCCGAAAGGAACCTGCTTTAAGTTTTAAATTAATTAACTTGAGACGAGGTTCAAGAATATTATACGGTTTTTTTCTCAGGAATTTATGGTAGTAATTCATTTTAGGCTATGCTAAATTGCTCATTGCAGTAAATTCGTTGTAAGACTTTAATACTATTTTTGGATCCTTATTATTATGCTTAAGCTTTTGAAACTATGTTATTTCTGTAACAAGAATTCAAAGTTGAATTTATTGGCTTGCTTTTGAATTCTCTTGTCTCACGGCTCATCTACATGCTCTGAATTTTGTACTTTAGGGGACCCATTAATTATTTAATTAATACTTATTGACTCTCAAGTTAAATTTTTGTGTGAAGCGATTTCTCTAATAGTCTTAACAACCAATATAATCTTTGTTCTTATTACATGAGAGCCAAAGAAAGATAACACTTCCTGACTTTATTGAAAGAGATTCCATAAATGACAAGAGAATTGTTATGCTCTGAAGGAAGGAATTAATGTACAATATCAATTTATTCGAACTACTCCCATATATATATGGACTATATGGACCAATTTATTACGAGGACCTGGTCGATCTTATATGTTATTGTGTTTCATATCCACAATTAAAACTGGCTACAAAGAAAAGCAATGTGAGTATTCATTTTTGATGCGTTAAGTTTCTGATTTATATGCACTTGATTGTCATACCTTTTTATTAATCAGGAGGCACACATCATTCTTCTGTTAGCTAGCTGGCCAAGGATGTTCCAGCCCTTCTTTTTATTGTTCTCTTTTCTTTTTTAATTAATAAATCTCGCTCAACCGAGGACTTTTATTAAAATGCTGGCCATGGATGACAGGGAGGACGAGCATGTACCCGTCGAAATAGAGAAGCTAGCCGATTCTTCATCCACAGTTAATACAGGGGCTACCGAAAAAGCAATGTGAGTATTCACTTTTGTCTCAGTTTTTGACGTGTTAAGTAGCTGATTAATCTATGCACACTCGATCGTCGTATCTTTTTATAAATCTGGATATATCTCTGGTACTCAAGGAGCATTGTTTCTTATTGTTCTCTAGTTGTCAGGTGTGTATAAATATTATCACGATTAATTGAAAAATATACTAGACAAAGAGTGATTGCAAAAGGAGCAATGCTTCTGAAACACACCAAGAATTTTCCATACTAATGTCATTTATTTCATTATTCTTCCATTAGCAACTGATTGAATATATATATGGATGACAGGGCGCATGAGGACGAGAACGAGCATGTGCCGATTGATATGAAGAAGTTAGCCGATTCTTTGAGTGGGAAGTTGGAGACCCTGCCTCCCTTGTCTGGAAAGTGTTCCATCTACAGAGTTGCTGAGCCCAGGCGGTGTTCAAAACCGAGTCATTACACTCCACAAATGGTTTCAATTGGCCCTTTTCATCATGGTAAGGAAGAGCTAAAAGCCATGGAAGAGCATAAGAAAAGATACCTTAAGTGCTTTCTTCAAAGAACAAAGGTATCCATGGCACGTTTCCTTGCATTTATAAAGGAGAGGGAAGCAGAATTGCTCAGTTGTTATGCAGAAACCATTCATAATCTTCAAAGTGATGATTTCGTAAAAATGGTTTTAGTGGATGCTGTCTTTCTCATTGAGTTCTTTCTGAGAGTTTATGAACCTGATTACAGAACTGATGATGATCGCATTTTTACAAAGACAAAGTTGTCTTTGATTATTCGATATGACTTTTGGCTGCTAGAAAATCAGCTTCCATTATTCATTCTCAATGACTTGCTTAATCTAGCCAAAACAGCAACCTATGATGATGATTTTTACAGAGAAATTTCCTTGCCCACAATAATCATTTCCTGGTTCCGGGAAGATTTGTTTGGCTATCTCCCGATAGAGGAGAAACTGATTGAAAATCACTTTTCAAAAGCTGCACATTTTCTTGATCTGTTGATACTCTGTCTTCAGCAATCTCAGTTGCGTGCTCCAATTCAATTGAAATATCTAAACGTACCTGGTGCGAAGGAACTTCACCAAGCTGGAGTCAAGTTTAAAGCAGGGTCAAGCCAAAATCTACTTGATATCAAATTTGAAAAAGGAATTTTTAAAATTCCATTTATTCCGGTATACGAAAAGACAGAGCTTTTATACAGAAATCTTCTGGCTTTCGAGTGGCTGCATGACTACACCCCATACTTTAATGACCATATAATAATGAATGGGTTGCTCATCACCGCTCCAAAAGATGCGGAATTACTCTTTCAAAGTGACACTATTTTCGGGGATTCTGAACTAGTTCCGACTATTTTCGGAAACCTTTCAAAAGACTGTACGCTGGTTTTTGATGGATTCCTTTACTCTGGTCTTCTTGCTGATCTATATATCTATCGCAAATCACCATGGCACAAGTGGAAGGCAACCTTGAAGCAAAATTATTTCAACACTCCATGGGCGACTATCTCTGTAATTGCGGCTGTTATTCTCCTTCTACTCACTGTCACGCAAACAGTTTGTTCCCTCGTTGCATTGTAGATTTATTTACAATAAAACCTCAATAAACTAACAGTATTTGAACCATGAAAAATTTATTATTATATAGATAAATTAATAAATTAATAATTAATGAAGAAATTCGTTATTTTTGGAAAAATATAATTGTCATATAGTATATATTAAAACTTCATTTAGTATTTATTATGTTTTATTTAAATAATAGTTAGTTGTCTTACATCATTACATCTTTTTTTATTATATTCATAATGATACATGGAGCCCATCTCGTATTTATTGCAAAACAATAATGCTAAGTGGAATTTAGCATTACAAAAAAGTTGGAGATAATCTCCCTTGTAAAATGTAAAATTTGAAAATAATATAAAAATATAATAGAACCCTGATAAATTAATACTTAATAAATAAATAACCTAAATTAAATAATAGATTTTGTCGGTCCCTACTTAGGCCAAAATAATAAATTAGTAATTTGATAACTTATAAGATAATAAATTTCTTAAAAAATCATATTTTTCTATAGGACCGCTTACTATATAAATTGATAATTACCAAAATTTAAAAACTAAACCACATGATATGTCATGTGACTTTTATAGAATATGTTGTCGATTTTCCCAAAATTATATTAAATCAATGTTTTAATATGATTTTTTAAGAAATTTATTATCTTATAAATTATTGAATTACTAATTTACTATATTGTCCGAAGTAGGGATCAACAAAATTTATTATTTAATTGAGGTTATTTATTTATTGAGCATTAATTTATCAAGGTTCTATTGTATTTTTATATTATTTTCAAATTTTATGTTTTAAAAGGAAGATTATCAATTTCTACTACTGAAATCAATGTATACCACGCAATCATTTACTATTTTCATAATACTCAATAATCTCTTATTTTCAAATACACTTTTATTCATACATATTATAAATTAAATAAATTACATAAATTGAAATTAAAATGAAAATTTTAAATACTAAAGTAAAAAATATAAGTTTTGGTGTCAGTAAAAGAATCAATAATAAGAGACTTTTCTTGTACTTTTTGTTATTTTTAAATATTTTTTCTTAGAATAAACATATGTTTTATTTCACAAGATCAAATATCAAGTAACTGACTCATTTACTTCTCTATTCCTTTAAATTTTTTATGCGAAGATATTATTGAATACTATAAAAATTATAGGAGATAAATCATATATATTAATTTCAAATAGGGAGAAAATTGATAATCCCCCTATTTTAGAACATATATTGTGCTTGTCACAGGGAGAAACGTAAAAGAAATGAGCAGTTGATTATTGTACCTTTGAGGCTTTGATAAGGGAGCCTACAAAGGTTAGCCGAAAACAAAAGGCGGGAAAGCAATCCCGTACATATCATGAATTAACGAAGGGACAAGACCACAAAGAGGATCGCGAAGGAACTGGAACCAAAGAGGTTGACTCTTTAGTGAAATTGGTGAGAAAGTCCGGTACGAAATTGGCTTCATGATGCATGTGGTTAATGCACACATGCCAGTTCTTATTGAGAAGCTCCTTGATGCTGTGAATCAGAGAAGAATAGCTACTGTGATTGTTACTCGTGTTTGCAATCAGCTGAATAGTGCACTTGCTATCAACCTCAACCAGCAGGTCTCGAGCTCTCTGCTTCCAAGCCAGATCAAGACCATAGAATAAGCCCCAGAGTTTTGCATTAGTAATCGAACTGATACTAATGTTAGCACAGAAACAGGCACCGTCTGTATTCAATTTGAAAGTATTATCAGGAGTCGGTTTCCAGCCAAGGCATTTCTGAACTTTAGAAGTTCCGAGCTTTGATTAGATTCACCATAGTTTTATGGGAATCTTCAGCTCTGCACATATACAATATCCACAATAATGCTATGATTGCTACTCTGCAAGTTACTCAACAAGGCCTGGTTTCTCCAAAACCACGACCGTCAAATTGCTATACCAAAAACAGAGGACCAATCCACTCCTTTACAGGCCACAACAACCAGGCTTCAAGTTAGTGAGGATCTAATCATTTAAGTTCAAACAGAAGAAATTATCTCTTCGTCTAAGGGGGACAACCGTTAACCAAATATGCTTGGCTACCACATAATCTCTAAGAGCGGGTAGAGAATTACGTCTCACATTGACTTTCGGCCAAAATATATCTTCTGGCAAGCTCTGCTTTGGTCTTTAAATTTATTTTGAATGGCAAGCCAAAGGAGAGTTTTAACCGTCTGTGGTCCTTTCCAGCTCTAAATAAGGTCTGATTTCGAGCAGATACGATTGCATGAGTTGCTTGAAATGCTGTGGTAAGCTGATTTTACTGTGAAATTGCCCTTATTTGAGAAGTACCAAAAAAGCACGGTTAGTATCCGTTTCTCCATTTGGAGGCTTAGGGTGTGTTTGGTAGTAAGGTGCTATACCTTTTAAGTTGCAGTCGCTGTAAAATAAAAACTACAGCTGTAGAATAGAAGTTAGGAAAAAAATTTTGTTAAACTGTCAAAGTCTAGCTACAAGTATTACTAAACATTTTAAAAGTTGAGCTGCCCCAATCGGGCTATTAATGACCGCAATAGTAAACACTAAAAAATCCAAGTTGAACACCAAAAATAAAAGTAACAAACTTTTTCTCTCTTCTCTCTCCTCAATTCTCTCAATCCGATTGCTAAAAAATCCACCAGAGCCAGACTTTATGCAGTCTGTTTCTCGGTTTGCTGCAGCAGCTGGTTCCCGCCAAAATATAACAGCATTTAACCGTCAGAGACACGTGACTCCCACGCGTAAACTTAAGTGCGTTCAAAACGGCAGCCCAAAACACCGTCTTGAGCTATGACGATCACGCGTTACGCACATGACGACTTCAAGGCTTCGAATGACATCGTCGGTTTGGTTCCAGCGACAATGCAGACGACGAAAGATATGACCATCTATCCTCAGAACGACATGGCGGTTGATCAAGATAGAGTTCACACTTAGCGGAATGTCGCCAGTTCCACCTCTGTTTGCTGTTCTGCTATCTCATCTTCCTAATTGCGCTTGCCATGATGGACCTCCATTCTGCACATATTAAAAAAACATGTTAATTCAACTATCATACAGCAAGCAAATTGATGCATATTTAAGATATCAGAGTTGTGAAGAGACAAAATTAACCGGTGCTAAAATAAAGTAAACGAATTCTCTGTCTGAATATCATTGCTTTAAATAAAAATATGCCAAAGAAACCTGAATTCGAGATCTTAGCCAGCACATGAAACGACGCCGGGGCAAACATTTTGTAGGGCAGAATTGATGTCATCAATAACCTCATACCCGGCTGTGGATTGGTTTGATACTGTATTTTTCTCCCTTTGTATGGCGTCTGCATCGTCTAGCAAAAGAGAAGCATCACAGCCCTGCAGCCGTATATATTCATCTGGGCAGCAGAATGCCTAAAAGAAAATTTTCTTTGTTGGATAATATATAAGCTGCCAATGCAAAAATTAATGAATAAACCAAGCTCCATAATTAAGATAAAGAAGCTATATAATTAATCTAATCATAAGAATCAACGGTCCTATTGGACAATATGGTATAGCTATTCCTGAGGGTGGGCGTCAGTTGGCTCTCTAAAGAGCAGGTTTATGTAGGGAAAGTTTAATGCAAAAAAAAAAAAGTTAAATTGTTGAGATTATTCAGCTCGTTGAAGCAAGCCCCCTTGGCTCTTGAGAAATATGTCAAAGACTTTTTTAAATTTGAACTTATTGTATATACATGTGTATATCTAACAGGTGCTGAGTTACCACCTAAGCTCACGTGCAAGGCACATTTGGATTGACTTGTCAGGTATATCTAACCCGAAGTTTTTTTTTTGGGTGGCCAAATCTGATTTAGGTTATAGGGATTAAACACCAAAACTTTGAGGTCAAATATGTTTTGTTATCATGTTGAGTAACACTTGACATAAACATTTAGAAGAAAATAACGAACGCTTTAATGCACAGAAACTCCCACTCTTATTTGATTTATAATGGTTGAAGATCAATTTTGTACAAGAAAAATGATGAAAACTTGAATAAAAAAGAATCAATTCCCTTGTTAAAAATATGTTAACATCTTACCTTGTGTTGAATGAAATATAATATAAGGCCCTGATTGGAATTATTGGATAAAATGCAGGTGTACTTTATTTTAGTTAAAGTTAAATAATTACTTTTGTGCCTGATCAGGTCCCTTTCCAAGTCCCAATCTATGTATGTAAGGTTACAGTAAATTGAAATAATTCTCTATCAAGCTTTCTGGATTCTTCTGTCAACTAGCGGTAGAACCTTGTCCTGGAATTTAATTTACTTTTAACTCTTTTCTTTTTTTCTTTCTTGGTAAAAATTGTCTCTAACGTTAGTCAATGCCCGAAGAAAATCTATAATTTTTATTATGATAAATATATAATTAAATTGAGAATTTGATTTCTAGTAGCAATGATTAATGAAATATACAGTGAGTCAAATTACCAGTCATAAAAGAAATTTACAATATAAAAAAATAAACATATGGTTTCGGTTATAGTTTTGGTAATAAGGCTTCTTTTTTTAATATAAATTTTCTCATTGACTAAAACTGAGAGAGTTGAGATTCTTTTTTGAATCTTTCAATATTTATGTTCACAAGGAGAATTGGACTGGTGTATGATTATTAAAAATAGGAATTGTATACGCTTCATGCACTAGAAATTATGTTCTTTTATGCACACCGCCTTTCTTGGTCTTCCATGCTTAATTAGCCAAATAATAACATATCCTTCATATAAAGCTTACTTTTTGCGAACCAGAATTAATTGTCTCTTTAAGTGAGCTTTTTATTTTTTATTTTTTTGATAAGCTTTAAGTGAGCTTACTTCTGAACATTTGTACAAATTTCATTTAGGCGCATCCTTTTATAACGCTGTAATTACTTTACAGTGCATTTGAGTATGATTTAGTAAGTCTATAAATTTTTATAATATATGTTTCGAGGAAGGATCATTGGCATTGGTGTCGGCTGTTAGATCAAAATTACCCAGAAAAGATATAACTTCAATTTTTCCTTTTAAAAGAAGTTTTTGCTCTGATCCACCTAATTATTTGACTACAGAATAGTACTAAAAGAATATTTGCTGGTAAATTTCTCCTTGAAGGATTCATCCATTTTTGTCAGAGAGATTCTCTACATCATGCATTCTATGCAAGATTCTACGAACCCGTTCGATTACATGATTAGTGTAAATCAAGAGGACACGAATGATGACTGATGAGAAGAGGTAATAAATTATTTAAAAAGGTTCCACGCTGTAGAGTTTGAAATACTTTTAAAAACAGGTGTATACAAAGAGATGTGACATGAAGGAATGGGTTAAATAAAAGCATCACAATTCTATATGTACGAAACCAAAATAGAAGAAAACCTGATTGTGTTAATAATTCAATTGATAATTTATAAAATCACACGTCTATAGCAACTCACGAGCCAAACTCTTAATGAAAAACTAATTCTTATCCTAAACTTTTTGAACTCAAAGTAAAGTTCAATTAATATAAAAAAATTGGCAAAAGAAAATTTCATTGTGCCGTTATTTTCACATTTGACGGCAAAAACAAAAACTAGCATATAGACTACACACTTGCGAATAGAAAATTTACTCGAATTAATAATTGCAGCATATCCCATACGAGCAAGTACTTCTTCTCGACATTGTTTATTAATTTGAATTGATCCTCCTGCAATTGGACCTAATCTCACCATTATTCCCAGTCAATGGCCTTATATTTCCCATATTAATCATTGCTTGCCCAAAAGTATCAAAAAAGTCCGTTTGGCTATTAGCGAAGCGGTTGACGATGGCAACAGTCTCAGCACCAGTCGTAGAGAACAAAACTTGATCAGATGTAAGAAGCCCTCGGTTGTTTTGAAGATTTGTAAAATAGTTATTGTCAAAACCATCAGCCGTCGTCGGATCAAGATCGACTAAGGCATTGCCATTGCCGCCTTGCGGGCAATTTTGGCGAAGGGTTTGAAGATACGTCGGATCTATGGTCGGATCAGGGTTTCCGGCACCGTCGAAATTGAACAGACGGTTCCTGAATGCTACACACCGAGCACGTCCAAATGTATGTGCACCTAGGACACACGGTAATTTATATTAGTTCCATGTAAATGCTACATATCATGAGGAGAAGATATAACAAATAAGACTAATTTTAAAACAGTTTTCTTTAGCTAGCTACTGGAGTTTGAATTCAAGGCTAAAAAGATCAGTTTAGCAATGTTAAATAGCAAATATACCTGATAAAGCAACTAGGTCAGTGGGATCATCAAGTCCTACAGCTCTGAACTTTTCAGAAATTCGATCGAGGGTTTCATTGCCGAGTGGAATGCCTGAAGTCCCAGCTAGATTTGCAGTCCTGCTATCTCTCCTTCCTAGCTGCACCTGCCACGTTGGACCTCCGTCCTGCAAAATGCCCATTTCTTAATGATTGTATTGATGTATAAGAATAATTAAGCTGCATAAAATAATAGCAAGACAATTTTTTCTACTGTTTAAATTCTAACAGATTCAGATAGAAAGACAGAATTGTATTGTAAGTGCTTATTGTTTCAATAAATAAAATCTCTTATACTCACTCATTAAAATGGGAAGGAAATACATAGTTTCCACGATGCAAAAGCTAAAAAAAAAAAATAACTATAGTGTGTGCTAAATTATACAAATAAGTATCATGTGTAATTCTGCTTGCAAATGTCTGTACTAGGGAACAACTCTTACTAATTAAGATAGTAAAAGAAACATATATAGGAAACTAGGTAATGAAATTACCAAAGAAACCAAGATTTGAGATGCAATGGCCAAGATATCAGCACAGGAGACGACACCGGGGCAAACGTTCTCCAGTGCAGTTTTGATGTCATCAACTACTTCATACCCGCCGGTTGATAGGTTGGGGTTTCCGTTTTTCTCGCTCTGTATGCCATCGGGGGCTGAATCATCAAGCAAAAGTGACCCATCACAGCCCTATATATATATAGAGAGAAAAATAGATTAAAAAAAATATATTCATTAGTATTTACTAAATAATAATATGACATGAGTTAGCTTTTTAATTAAGGGGCTTTCTCCAATGGTTTTCAATCGCTTTATTTGGCTGATCATTCATATGAGTTCAAACTCTAGGAAAGATAGTAATTAAAAAATTAATTTGGACACACACTTTATCTTTTAAAAAAAAATTAAGAATAAAAACAATAATAAAAAAATAAAAGTTCGGCAAGCCACAATGGGCAAAGCAATTACATTAACAAAGCAATCATGGAAGTGGACACGAATGAGTCTGGCGCCAATTCGGGCATCATTGTTTCGAGCTTGCTCTACAACACCGCGTACAATGCTTGACACATTAGGGCATGTGGTAGCATAAAATGTTGAGCTCAATTGGGCATTAGATGCTCCAAACATTAAAGCACCAAAGAGAAAAATAGTTGTAACTCGAAACCGAGACATTTTCAAATTCTATTTTCAAAGAAAAAATAAGCAGTAAAATTTCTAAAGGTATTGAATAATGTTGTGAGAAATTACATGTAAGTTGATCCCTTTATATAGAAAATTGTAGCTAGTTTGCTAATGTATGATAGTTGAGTTTGGAGTTCAAAGGAATGAGTAATACGGGTAGAAATTTTCTTTGGTTTACTTTTCTCTTTGTGGAAATTTATTAATTTTGAAACGATCACCATGCAGAATTAATCTTATATACTCAATCCAAATATTATTATTTTTTTGACTTGCATGCTCTAATGTACCTTGTCAACGCGGATCGACGACTTTTTGTAAGAAACAATGATGATTTATATATACCTACTTTTATATGAATTAATGATTAGAGCTTTCTGTCAACTTAGTATCTAAAGATCGATGGTTAATTAATTAGTAAACGTGTTCTTATAATTATAAAAGATTGGAATCACATAAGGCACACGTGTGATAGAATCAAGATAGCGGTAGAAAAATAAGAACCAAGTGGATTCTCCAAGAATATACAAGCCGAAAGGGTTGATAGTTGAGAGTTGATTCCTTTCATAGGATAGATTTCAGTAGTAAAACTTTAGTGGCAAAATTAATTTTTATATTAGAGCAAAATGAATTTTTGTCATTTTGTAGTAACTGTGCTGTGTAGATGTTTATTGTGATGTGGCCTACTGCTTGGCTCTCTCGAAATTACCATTTTTTTATGACCATCTCTAATTTTTATTATGTTAAAACTATAATAGAAAAAAAAATAATCAAGTTCCTTTATTATTAGAACCTTACTATTAAAACTTTACTATCTAAAAGTGTTCACAATCTATTTTAATTCAATCCGATCAATCTACTCGATCCATAAAAGTCTGATCAGCTCTTTTGTGTGTCGCCAAGGATGTACTTACAGAATCTGAATGATAAAAATAAGCAACATTAAGAATACAAGGGCCTTAATTTCTTCCAATTATATTTCTTTTGTTCTTCCTAATATTTAGCTTTTGGATTCCAGGCAAGGTTATTAGAATATTTTTCTTTGTGAACACATTAATTAATGAGAGGATATTATTAATCAAATAAAAATCTCAACCCTCGATTGGTCAAAGGAGCAGTTGAGTTACAGAATAACAATTGCATACGTTTTTTTCTATATAACATTCTTTTCGCCTCCAAATTTGACAACTAGTATGCATGCATAGTACTGGAAAAACAAATATAACGAATAAATTATGATAAGCATGAATTAGGCTTCACTTAGATAATCTACTTAGCTACCTTGTTTTCTTAAATAACCACTGTTTGGCTAATTAAATACTGACTAAGCACATGAAATAATCGTCAAAATGTGAACGTTGAAATTTGATTCATTATTAATGATCATAGACGTATAATAGCAACTCAATTTTCTGGCCATTTATGTGAGGTAGGTTTGTTATTCTGGTTGAAGGATCAGTAGCTTCATCATTATCGTCATTCACCGCAGAAATGGCGCTGGTGGCCACATCTGTCTTCTTTCTATGAGACGCAACAATTTTCTAACAAATACTTGAGAACATCTTGTTGTGTGTCCATCTTTTCATTCTTCGTCTATATTAATCTAGAAGTTGACTCATTTCTCTGCCCTGATCCGTACCACTGAAATCTTGAGAAGCATTATCAAGTTTGAATGAGTTGAGAGTTTCAATCGTATCTTCAAAGATTCCTTTCAACACCCAGTAACTTCCAGAAAGGAATTCGTATCCCCATTTGCCAAACCATGAACCCCCATGTGCGAGCAAGCGAAGATCCATTGACATCTTCATAGGTAAATCAATAACACTGACTTCCTTGTAAATTAATAAACAAACAGCAAAATTATTACGAATTCTATTACATGTCCAAAACAGAAAAAAGGAAAATTAAAGACTCTATTTATTAGTCTTTATTTGTATACATAATCGTAAACTTATAAACTAAAGTGATCAGTTAGTTGTTTGATAAGAATATACGTAAATTAAAGTTGCCAAGGCGACATATCTCTTTTCTTCTTAAGATTTATATAATATCCAAATGACAATATTTTATTGGTGACAAATCGACTGACAAGGTAAGTATAACATTACTCAGATACAAAATTTAATGACTTCTCCTTAGAGCTTTGTTTTGAATGATTAAATCTTTAAAATGATATTTGTCTAACTTCTTAACTATACAAAGATGAATAATCTAGAAGTGAAATAAAAAAGAGGATTATTATTGAAAATTAAATATAAAATATTAAGAAGAAAATAAATTAATAATCCTATTCATATCAAAATCCATACCCACATAAGTAAATAACTTCAATTTGTAATAAAATTGAAATAACTAATTAATTCAATTTCATTTTACTTATTCGATAGGAATAAGCAAAGACTCTTTTACTCTACACCTATAATTGTAAACTGTAGCAAAGAAATGACATGTCGTTTGAGGTAAAAATTTACTGACAACATGATTTATGAAAAAAAAAAAGAAAAAATAACCGACAACATGTCATCTAGTAGAAAACAATGAAAGACAAGTCCTCAAATACCCAAAAAAAAAAAAATTTCACCTCATATTTCATCATTTAAATTGATTTCATCAGTTGCCAAAATATCATCAGTTAATTATTATTATTATTATTATTATTATTATTATAAATATTAACAGAAGTAGATATGATTATGATTATTATAATAATAATAAGTTGTTGCTGTTATTGTTATTATTATTATTATTAATATTATGATGACGATGATGAGGATGACAACAATATTAATAAAAAAAATATTAAAGGTGCTTTAATTGGCAAAAAGGTATTAGATGATCCATCATTTAGCCTCTTTCCCACCAGATGATGCATCGTTTGACGGACACTTATATAGAAGACACGTCATATTTGAATTTTTTAAAACGACATGTCGTTGAGATGAAACCCCGCCAGGTGACATGACGTTGGCTTGGATGCGTGGAAAATGATACGTCATCTCTGCATGTGAATTCCTAATCTTTTTAATAAAAAATAAGAGATTATTAGTTAAAAAAGATAAAGATTATCTTTTTACTGACAATTTGTCAAAAGACCGATTAAAAAGTAAATAGTAAAAAATTTAATTTTTTATGCTAACTTAACAATGATTTAGTGTCGGTAACAAAAATGATAAAATTAAAAAGACACTTTCACAACTTTTTCCTCATTGAGTAAAGAAATGACATTTGTAAAGGCGAAATAAAGTAAAAGCTGATTACTAGTAGCAGCATTAGAGGAGAACTCTGGCACTTGTATCCTCTTACTCCTGTCAAACGAAAGGATGAAATCAGTTCTCCAACCAACACCGATCGCCAATAATAGCCTCCACTGAAGCATATGCATTGAGAACCACAAACAAAAGAACTTTCGGCTCCAAGAAACATGATCCCCGCCGAGTAACCTTACCATTTTTTTATCCAAAGAGAGGAAGGCGAAGACATTTTCTACGCCATCATTGATGAGCTTGCACAGAATGCCACAACTCTTTCCTGCTGTTTATCTGGTTTCATAGATGCTTAACTACGAATCTGTGGTTCACAATTAGAGAATACAATGATTTTGCAGCCGCCAAGAATGTTGGCCACCACATCTTCAGGAGGATTACTAAACCTTGCCATTGATTTCTTCTCTGTCTTCTAATATAACTGCATTGACAAGATCACAAGTGAATGTTGCATTATCTTTCGCCGTGCAACATCTTGCCAACACGCAAGCCATTTATTTGCACAATAATTTCTTACAAATCAAGTAAATATATAAAGCAATGGCATAAAGCTAAGGTACTTGAAAATTTCATCACATGCCTTCAACTATATGGGAAAAAAAAAGAAGGAAAAAATTATCTGCATTTGAAAGAAACGATGAAAGCACCAAAACCCCCCATAAAAATTGGAAATAATTATGTTTTCAGTTGAGAATAAGAATCACTTCAGAAATCAGAGAAGATGACAGACTACAGAACCCATAAATTGGAAACTATATTTAGTTTTAATTTCTTCGGTACTTAATTATTCACTAGTCTACTTGCAAACAAACTTCTTCACAAAATATGAAGGGCAAAATTGTCCTTTGATTCGGTAACCTTTGACCGGCAAGCCCTAATTATTATTAAAGAATTAAGCTGTGTCCAGAATCCAACGGCAGGACCGTGGCCACGTGTACGACCCACATGAATCTCCCCTAAACCTTGCCCATAAATCTCCACCTCCCTCTTCTACGTAGAACCTAAAACCCTATAAATCCTTCTCAATTTAAGAACAGAGAAAAGAGAAAGACCCAAAAATTATCAAAATAGGAAATGGAGATAGAAACAGAGACAACAAACAACGTGATGTGTCTTTTAACGGACCCAGAAGGGAATCCATTAGGAGCTCCCATGTACTTCCCTCAAAACGCCGGCCCTCAGCAGCTTTCGCAAATCGTTAACAAGCTTCTCAATAATGTAAGTTAAGCTCTTCACTCCAAAATTTTCAAATTAATGGGTGTGTACCGCACTAAAAAGTTTCAATTTTGATTCCGTAATTTGATTTATTTTATAGTAAGGTTTCAATGGGTGCTCTTTTGAATTAGCTAAAAGTGATTTTTATTCAAGTTTCTGTATGTGGGTTTTGTTTAGGAGGAGAAGTTACCGTATGCTTTTTATATATCAGACCATGAGCTTCTGGTGCCGCTTGGAAGCTACTTAGAGAAACATAAAGGTTTTTTATTCAGAAATCTTTTGCTTTTTTTAGCTTCAAATGATCTAATATGGAGGTTTAGATTTGTTTAATTTTGTTGTATCAACAAATTTTCAGTTTCTGTGGAGAAGGTGTTGTCGATAGTTTATCAACCACAAGCTGTTTTCAGAATTCGTCCAGTTAATCGTTGTTCAGCTACTATTGCTGGTGAGTGAATGATCCATAAATTTAGTTCGTTAGTAAAGCCCATTGGGTAGAGTTATCCTTACTAGTTTGTGTTTTGAAATTGTAGGTCATACAGAAGCTGTACTTTCAGTAGCCTTTAGTCCTGATGGGCGACAGTTGGCCAGTGGTTCTGGTGATACCACTGTCCGACTATGGGACCTTAATACCCAGACGCCAATGTTCACATGTACAGGACACAAGAATTGGGTTCTGTGTATAGCATGGTCTGCTGATGGTAAGCATCTAGTTAGTGGAAGCAAGGCCGGAGAACTTCAATGTTGGGATCCCCAGACAGGAAAGCCATCAGGCAATCCACTCATTGTATAGCCTTTGTACTTGAAAATATCATTTCAGTTTTAACTTAACAAAATTAGTTAATCTTATATCATTATATTACTGGTTTTTGGCGAATTTAATCATATACTAGATTGTCTTTTTCGAGAGACTCTAGAGTGTTTTCCTTCTGTATTTGATTTTATTGATTGACAATGTAGCTACATATCACAACATTCCAACTTTTCTTTACGTCTTTCTCTTTTTTCTCTTTTTTCTCTTAAACTCGCCCGTATAAAGTTGAATTGTGTTCTAATATGAAATTTTTCTGAGACATTAAGACTTGCAATTTTCTACATTTTAGGGCCACAAGAAATGGATTACTGGTATCTCTTGGGAGCCAGTCCATCTGAATGCTCCTTGTCGTCGCTTTGTAAGTGCTAGCAAAGATGGAGATGCACGTATATGGGATGTTTCATTGCGAAAATGTGTTATTTGTCTTAGCGGGCATACGCTTGCAGTGACTTGTGTGAAATGGGGTGGCGATGGAGTGATTTACACAGGGTTGACCTTTCTTTAACTCTATTTTCTCATTTTCTTAGTTTCTATTGAAGTTGCAAATGTGTAAAGATGATTTAACCAAAATTGTAACAGAAACTCTCTGGTTTACTTTTAACAAATTTATAGCTTACTAGGCTTACCTTCCGGTATAAAATGGACTTTTTGGTATAACAGCTACCATTCAAGCTTTTTCCCCCCATATTTTTTGGTAATATTTATCTCAACTTTTGCAGTTCACAGGACTGTACTATAAAAGTTTGGGAAACTACGCAAGGGAAGCTGATTCGTGAATTGAAGGTAATATCTTTTGGAGTACACTTCTCAACTCTTATGTTTGGTTCTCTACCAGTCCAGATCAATAGTGACTGTTTGTATGTTTTAATTTTATTGTTATGACTTATGATGGCCTTCTTCTTGTATATATGATTTCATTTTAGGGTCATGGACATTGGGTCAACTCCCTTGCATTGAGCACCGAATATGCTCTTCGCACTGGAGCTTTTGATCATACAGGGAAACAGTATTCGTCTCCTGAGGAAATGAAAAAGGTACAATGTTTTGGTGTTTCTGCCAGAGGTGTCCTCTGGGTGTCTTTCCATTTTATGGAACTTAAATACATTTTTAATTATACCAATATATGTAGGCCGCTCTGGAGAGGTATAACAAAATTAAAGGCAATGCTCCTGAAAGATTGGTATCAGGATCTGATGATTTTACAATGTTCCTCTGGGAACCTGCTGTTAGCAAACAACCTAAAACTCGTATGACAGGTCATCAACAGGTACAATTTTTATATGTTTCTAATTGCAATCTAATTTTACAGTTACTGTTCGGTGGGAGTGCAATACTGTTCATTTTTACTTATCCTTCATTGTTGTTTGCTGTCATCTTATTGGAAAACATTTTCTTCTTTCTTATATTGACAGTTGAACTCCTAGCATTTCATTGTCACGTCTGTTTTAAGTGGGTTATAAACTTAATCTGTGTAGCCGATTGGTTCTTTCTTTCATTCAAAAAGTTTTAGCCTGTAACTTTGACTTTGTGGTTGCAGCTTGTAAACCATGTTTATTTTTCACCTGATGGACAATGGGTGGCAAGTGCCTCATTTGATAAGTCTATCAAGTTATGGAATGGAACAACAGGAAAATTTGTTGCTGTTTTCCGGGGACATGTTGGGCCTGTTTATCAGATCAGGTTTGAGTTAATCTATTGTTTTATATGTCCGTCAAACTTTTACCGTGTGGTTGATATGTCATGTTGTATGTCACTATACAGCTGGTCTGCAGATAGTAGGCTTCTTCTAAGTGGGAGCAAAGATTCCACATTGAAGGTAGCATAACATTTACACAATTGTTTCAAGATTTTGATTGAGATTTGCTGAGTTCATTTAGCATTTGAAACACCTTAATTATCCTACAAAAGATCACACATCAGTTATGAACTTAGATTGCCCACTTGAAGACTCGGTTTCCTGTTGACACTGTTCATGCATAATGTACTTTTAGGTTTGGGATATACGGACACAGAAGCTGAAACAAGATCTTCCAGGCCATGCAGACGAGGTATCTTCTCTCTAAAATTAATGTCTTCTGAGCATAAATTTCTTTTTCCTACACTAACATGCCATTATAAATGAAGATGCAATTGTTTTCTTACTTAAGCATGCTGGTAAATTATACCCATGAATTTGTTTTGTGAAGGTCTTTGCTGTTGATTGGAGTCCAGATGGTGAGAAGGTAGCCTCCGGTGGCAAAGATAGAGTGTTGAAGTTGTGGATGGGTTAAACTAATGAATTGCAAAAGGTGCTTGCGATTACATGTTTTCAAATTGTCGTCCGAGAGGCAATCTAATTGGTTTGATCTTCTCATACACATACACTCCAACTTGTTATATGCTAATCGGCACAAGGAGTTAATTATCAGCTTCAAGGGTTTTGTGGAAAAACTTCAGTCACAGCAGAAGCACGCTTCAAATCCATGATGATAACGGTGTTTTGCAGAATTGGAAGATTGCATTCTCACCGTTTTGGAAAATTATTTAACATCAACTCATTGACAAGATTTTTCAAGTTTGCATTCTTTTCTCACTTTGTTTAACTATGCCAGTCTTCCCTTGCTTGGAGGAGTTTGAATTCATTATGCTGCATTTTTATAATCAGACTAGCGACAGATCTTACATTGAGTTTGCAGCAAATTGTTTGCCTGTAAATTTACCATAATACTTTGTAATATTAATATTTGTCATAAAATAGTTTGGGGTCTTGTGAACCGCTTGATGAAAACACTGATTACATCATTGGACCTATTGCTTCAACTGCAAGATGCTTAATTACCTGCTATGATATTTTCATCCCATTTCTGAAGTAAATGCTTTTATCTTAGCCCCCAGAGTTTTGTACAGAACTTGAGCCCAACTTCACAGGCACAAAATCGTGCGGCATAATTTGGGCATCTAAAATATGTACGTGCAATGTGGTTTAATTTTTGATAAATATTTTCATCTTGACAACACTGGTATATTGCTTCTTCCTTCAGCCTTTTCCACCCGAGTAAAGCTCTTGTTTATAGTTCTTCAAATCTGAATGATGGCAAATAACATTTTTCTAAGAATGCGAGTGATACATGCATCAGCAAGCAACCTGGGGATGTTTCAAATTCACCTAGTTCTAAAATCTAGATACACTTATGACTTTTTGTAACTACATTGAAAAATTGGATTGAGCGTGATTCAATTGCATTTTTTCTCTGTTTTTCTGGTAAGTGTTTTCTCCTTATAGCTTTTAAGCTTTTCCCTGGTCAAAAATTGGTCTCCTCTGCTAAGCTTAATGAAGCAACAGTAAATATAGAAACCAGTAAACAAAAGAAAAACTAGCGTGACATAACATGTTGGTGAGAAATTATATTAGAGCCGTACTTTCATTTGTCAGGTAGTAGATATGAAGCTTATTTCCTCCTTTGACAGAAAATAGGCTGGTCGTGTTAATAACAACAAAGGAACTTCTACGAGGTCGAGGCCTCTCAACAGGGGGCTCTTTGATTTCTTGGGTGCCAAGGTTGCAGCACCAGCATAGCATTCCATCCCGACCTTCCAAGAAATGCTCATCACTTTTCCAAAAAGCTAATGGCGTTCCAAGGCTTTTTTGGGTCCACTGGTGAATAATTTTTTCCCAAGTTTCATTGGCACCAAATTCATCCACAGCCCAAATTGTCACCAAGAGAGGGATGAGACATTTTCTACAGCATCGGCGATGAGCTTGCACATAAGAATGCCACAATTGTTCCTGTGTCTGGTTCTGTAGTTAAGCAACTACGAATTTGGGGTTTGCAATTAGAGAATGCCATGACTTTTTTTTCAGGCTTGCATTGCAGCGGTGAGTCTGCAGGCAGCCGAGCAAGTATCTCGGCCATCAATTCTTCAGGAAGATCGTTAATCCTTGCTGTTAATTTCTTCACTATCCAGCATTTGCAAGATTACACAAGTGAATGTTGTATTGAATCATAAAATTTGGAAGGGAAAACCTGTAAATTCTTCTAAATTCAGAACAGAGAAAACAGAGAAAAAAAAATAGAGAGACCCGAAATATCAAAACCAAAAGCTAAAATGAGGATTGAAACGGAGAGAGCAAAAAACTTGATGTGTCTGCTTAGGGACCCAGAAGGGAGTTCTTTAGAAGCTGCCATGTATTTCCCTCTACACGCCCGCCCTCAACAGCTTTCACAAACAGTTAACGAGCTTCTCAATAATGTAAACGAAGTTCTTCACTTGAAGAGAAGAAGTCAAAGTTTCTGTTGGTGTTTTCCTAAAGTTTAGCTGCTTTCCGTTAAAATAAATCCTAGTCTTTAGGATATGCTTGTTACTACTTTCAAGTTGTTAGTTAGTGTTAGCCCGTTGCTGCAGTGGCAAATGTGAGCTAATATTTCGCTTTTCTGTTATTATGTAAAGGCTATTTATAAAGCCTCAGTTTGTTCAATAAGTGAATGAATCATTCCCACAATTATTGAGTTTCTAGTTGCTTTAGCTTTTGATTCTTAACATTGTGGTATCAGAGCCCCACTGGGACCTGAGAAAAAGAAAAAGCTGCAGCTTTGAGTGATTCGCAAACACAGTGAGAAAGAGAGATGACTAGTGAAGGGAATTTCTTGTTTTGAGTGATTCGCAAACACAGTGAGAAAGAGAGATGACTAGTGAAGGGAACTTCGTTCAGCCAGCCATTCCTCGCTTTGTTGGTCACTATGACCATTGGAGCATGTTAATGGAAAATTTCTTGCGTTCAAAGGAATATTGGGGACTGGTGGAGACTGGCTATGATGAACCAGCAAGTGGATCAGTACTCACGGATGCACAACAAAAGATGACAAATAAGTTGAAACTGAAAGATCTGAAAGTGAAGAATTACCTCTTCCAGGCCATTGATCGAACAATCCTTGACACCATTCTCAAGAAGGATACTACCAAAGAAATTTGGGATGCCATGAAGAAAAAGTTCAAAGGGAATGCAAGGGTCAAGAAGTCTCAACTTCAAGCTCTCCGACGAGAATTTGAAACTCTAGAGATGAAGTCCGGTGAAGAAGTGATAGAGTACTTCTCTAGAGTCATGACTGTGGCAAACAAGATGCGAGTGTATGGAAAAGATATGCAGGATGTGAAGATTGTGGAGAAAATTCTGCGTACTTTCACAGAGAAATTCAACTATATTGTTTGCTCCATTGAGGAGTCAAAGGACATTGATAGTCTTTCTGTGGATGAACTTCAGAGCTCTTTAATTGTACATGAGCAGAAGTTTCGAAGAACTAGTGGTGAAGAACAAGTCTTGAAGGTTGCATTTGAAGAAGGAAGAGGTAGAGGTGAAAAGGGACGAGGTCAAGGCGCTTCCAGGGGTAGAGGAAGAGGAAGAGGCAGGCAAACATATAACAAAGCTAATGTGGAGTGCTAGAATTGTCACAAACTTGGACACTATCAATTTGAGTGTCCAAGCTGGGATAAGGAAGTAAATTGTGCTGAATTAGATGAGGAAGAAATGTTACTCATGACTTATATGGAAAAGAATGGAGCTCGAAGAGAAGATGTTTGGTTTTTTGACTCAGGGTGTAGCAATCACATGAGTGGTGACAAGAGCGATTTCGATGAAAGTTTCAAGCATACAGTGAAGCTGGGAAATAATACAAGAATGGAGGTGACAGGTAGAGGCAATGTGAGACTAAAAGTAAAAGGTACTACTCATGTTGTTAGTGAAGTTTATTATGTACCGGAATTGAGAAATAATTTGCTGAGCATTGGACAACTTCAAGAAAGGGGTCTAGCAATTATCATTCAACATGGAAAGCTCAAGATGTATCATCCAGAGAAAGGGTTGATTGTAACAACTGATATGACAACAAATTGGATGTTTATGATGATTGCAAGTTTTCTAACGCAAAGAGCAATTACTCAAACATCATCCTATCTCTATACTAGTACACAAGATATGGCGCATATGTGGCATCGTCGCTATGGACACTTGAGCTACAAAGGATTAAGGACATTGCAGCATAAAAAGATGGTAGAAGGTATGCCCCACTTTGATGCTCCATCAAGAGTGTGTGAAGGTTGTCTGACTGTGAAGCAAAATATGGATACAATTCCAAGAAAGAGCAATTGGAGGGCTACTGAAAAGCTTCAGATCATTCATGCCGATCTCTGCGGTCCAATTTATCCAATCTCCAATAGCAAGAAGAGGTACCTTTTATGTTTTATTGACGATTTTTCTAGAAAAGCATGGATTTATTTTTTAGTTGAAAAGTCAGAAGCATTGAAATTATTCAAATGTTTTAAGAATCATGTTGAGAAAGAAGTAGGGGGATATATTAAATGTTTGAGAACAGATCGAGGAGGAGAGTTCACATCCTCTTAATTCAATGAGTTTTGCTCCCAGCATGGTATCAAAAGACAATTGACCGCAACCTATACTCCTCAACAAAACGGAGTAGCCGAGCGGAAGAATCGAACAGTGATGAACATGGTTCGATGTATGTTATATGAAAAAAAATTCCCTAAGACATTTTGACCAGAAGCGGTGAATTGGGCATTCTATGTCCTAAATCAATGTCCAACATTAGCTGTGATGAATCAAACTCCCGAAGAAGCTTGGAGTGAAAGAAAACCTTCAGTGGAGCACTTTAGGATTTTCGGATGTGTGGCTCATGTGCATGTTCCAGAGGCGAAAAGAAAAAAGCTAGATGCTAGGAGTATCACTTGTGTACTTTTAGGAGTGAGTGAAGAGTCTAAAGCATATAGACTCTATGATCCTGTTGCCAAGAAAATTATAATTAGTAGGGATGTGGTCTTTGAAGAAAACAAGTCTTGGAATTGGGATAAAAGTTATGAAGAGCAAATGGTGGTCGACTTGAATTGTGGAAATGAAGAAGATAATGAGATAACGGATGCAGAAGATAAGGCAGTAGTGAGTGAAGAGGAAGAAGAAGTCATTGAACCGGGTAGCAGTTCTCAAAATGGTGAAAATGAAAGACGAAACAGAAGACCTCCTGTGTGGATGAGAGATTATGTAATTGGGAAAAGACGTTCAGATGAAAAAGAAAATGCAAATGTCAATTTGGTTTTGTTTACTTCAGCAGATCCAATGCATTTTGAGGAGGCCGTGAAGCATGACAAGTGGAGGATGGCCATGGACATGGAGATCAGGGCAATAGAGAAAAACAATACTTGGGAGCTCACCAATTTACCTACTGGTGCAAAAAAGATAGGTTTGAAATGGGTATATAAGACTAAGCTCAAGGAAAATGGAGAGTTAGACAAATTCAAAGCTAGGTTGGTAGCTAAAGGATACGTGCAGCAACAAGGGATTGACTACACAGAGGTCTTTGCACCGGTTGTGAGGATGGATACCATAAGGATGATTGTGGCCCTAGCAGCTCAGAAAGGATGGAATGTCTATCAACTTATGTTAAATCTGCATTCTTGCATGGAGAACTCAAGGAAGAGGTGTACGTAGAGCAACCAAGGGGTTATGAGTTGGAGAAATATCCTCAGAAGGTGTACAAATTGAAGAATGCCTTATATGGACTGAAACAAGCTCCACGAGCTTGGTTCAGTCGTATTGAAGCACATTTTGTGAGTCAAGGATTCGAAAAATGCTACAGCGAGCAAACTATATTCATCAAGACAAAAGAAGGAGGTAAAATTCTAATTGTCAGTTTATATGTAGATGATTTAATATTTACTGGCAATGATAAAATAATGTTCGCTGAGTTCAAGTGTTCTATGTTAAAAGAATTTGACATGACTGATTTGGGAAGAATGAGATACTTTCTTGGTATTGAAGTGTTGCAAACGTCAGATGGAATTTACATGTACCAAAGAAAGTATGCACTGGAGGTATTGAGAAAATTTTAAATGGAGAACTGTAACTTGGTTTACAACCCTATAGTCCCAGGTTGCAGGTTGTTTAAGGATGAAAATGGAGTTCAAGTTGACGAGACTTTGTACAAACAAATGGTGGGATGTCTCATGTATCTCACAGCTACAAGACTAGATTTAATGTATGCTGTGAGCTTGGTAAGTAGGTACATGTCAAAACCAATTGAATTGCATATGTTGGCAGTCAAAAGGATCATGAGGTACTTGAAAGGAACAATAGAGCTTGGAGTTTTTTACAAAAAAATGAGGAAATGAGGGTCTGGTTGGGTATACAGACAGTAATTATGCAGGGGATTTGAATGATCGCAAGAGCACATCAGGTTATGTGTTTATGCTAGGTTCAGGAGTTGTGGCTTGGTCCTCGAAAAAACAACCAATTGTTACTCTATCCACCACAGAGGCAGAGTTCGTAGCTGGAGCTGCATGTGCAAGTCAAGCCATATGGATGAAGAGGATATTTGAGAAGCTGAGTTTGGAGGAAAGTAAGTGTACTACGATTTATTGTGATAACAGTTCCACTATTCAGTTATCCAAAAATCCATTACTTCATGGTCGAAGCAAACACATTGATGTGCGCTTCCATTTCCTTCGTGATTTAACTCGAGATGGAGTTGTTGAATTGGTATATTGCGGGACTAAAGATCAGTTGGCAGATGTGATGACAAAGCCCCTTACTGTGAAGGTTTTCCAGAAATTCAAAAGTCAACTAGGAGTTTGTCAGGTTCTTGAGATAAACTAGTTCCCAACTAGTTTTAAGGGAGGGAATGAAGAGAAGAAGTCAAAGTTTCTGTTGGTGTTTTCCTAAAGTTTAGCTGCTTTCAGTTAAAATAAATCCTAGTCTTTAGGATATGCTTGTTACTACTTTCAAGTTGTTAGTTAGTGTTAGCCCGTTGCTGCAGTGGCAAATGTGAGCTAATATTTCGCTTTTCTGTTATTATGTAAAGGCTATTTATAAAGCCTCAGTTTGTTCAATAAGTGAATGAATTATTCCCACGATTATTGAGTTTCTTGTTGCTTTAGCTTTTGATTCTTAACATCACTTTGCAATTTAAAAATAGCATTGCAAAGTAATGGGTGTGTGAATACCCGCTAAAAAAGTTTAAATTTTGATTGCATAATTTGATCAATTTTGTAGTAAGTGTTTAAAGGGTACATTTTGAATTAGCTAAAAAGTGATTTCAATCAAGTCTCTTTTTGTGGGTTCCGTTGAGGAGGAGAAGCTACAGTATCTTTTTATATATCAGACCATGAGCTTGTGGTGCCACTTGGAAGTTATTTAGAGAAATATAAAGGTTTGTGTTTTAGAAAATTGTTTTATTTTGGCTTCAATATCCGAACATGGATTTTTTTTTTTTTTAATAATGTTGTATCAACAAAATTTTCAGTTTCTGTGGAGAATGGAGTTGTCGAGAGCTTATCAACCACAAGCTGCTTTCAGAATTCGTCCACCTAATCGTTGCTCAGCTACCATTGCTGGTGAGTGAATGATTTAATAAATTTAATTCGTGAGTAAGATCTCATTGGATAGAGGTATCTTGACTAGTTCACGTTTTGAAAGTGTAGTTCATACCGGAAGGGTACTTTCAGAAGCCTTTACTCCCGATGATACCTGGTGGGCGACAGTTGGCCAAGAGGTTCCGGTGATACCACCGTCCGACTATGGGACCTTAATAGCCAGACACCAATGTTCTCTGTCCTCCGGGGGACTCCACCAAGAGGTTCTCGCAGTTCATACAAGAGCTGGGCTCTACGTGTAGGCTGGTCTCCTGGAGGTAACCTTCTAGTTAGTGGGAGCAAAGCCTGAGAACTTCAATGTTGGAATCCCCAGACAGGAAAGCCATCAGGCAATTAATCGTACAGCCTTTTACTTGAAAATCCCATTTCTGTTTTAACTTTGACAAAATCAATTAGTCTTATATCAGGATATTATTGCTAGATTTTCTTTGCCGGGGGGCCTCTAGAATGTCTTCCCTCTGTATTCGATTTTGTGATTGACAACGTAGCTACGCATGCTTACAACATTCCAACTTTTCTTCACCTCTTAATATTTCTCTTTTTTCTCTCGATCAATACCCTTGCTTCTGCCATTGTTGTTCCATTTTATGAAACTATAATACATTTCATTGCATCTATAAGTAGGCCGCTTAGGAGAGGTACATCAAAATGAAGACAACGCTCCTGAAAGATTGGTGTCAGGATCTGAGGATTTTACAGTGTACCTCTGGAACCTGCTGTTAGCAAACAACCTAAGACTCCTATAATAGGTCATCAAGGGGTATGAACTATATATGCTTTTAGTCGCAATATAATTTTACAACTACCATTCTGTGAGAATGCTACCCAATTTTTCTTATCTTTCTTTGTTAATTTTCCTACGAAATATCACATATCAACGATGAAGTTAAATTGCCCATTTCTTAAAGGTTTTGGATATACGAACTCAGAAGCTGAAACAAAACAACATATTTATTTAAATATAAAAATTTACATAGTATAATTTATTTTTAAAAAATCACTATGGTCTGTTGGGTAAATTATTATAAACTATATTTTTATTCAATAAAAAGTAAAACATCAGGGACCTTTATGAAAAAGGCCCGAAATTTCATTCCTGTATTTTTCTCGATTACCCAGCTAGAGCCACAGTGCCATCATACTCATTAAATGCAATCAATCGAGAAACAAAAGAAAATTCTCAGAAACGCAGTCGATTACAATGAAAGCTACAGAGGTACCCATAAAATCAAACAACAATAGCAACCCAATTAAAAATCAAGGTCAAATGAAGATTGAAAATACCCAGAACCAGAAGCCTCCGTTTAGGCCAGCCCGAGATGACACCAAACCTCCACTTCACGACCCTGTAACTGTCTTCTTTTTTCTCTCTCACTTCCATTTGTTTTAAATTTTGCTTTTCGGGTCTTTCTGATTTTTTGTTTATTTTCTGAAAGTGTTTTCGTTGTTTTGGTTTTGGTTTTGTTTTTGTGGCAGATACTGAGATCAGATCCCATCGAAACAGAGGAAGCAGTGCTGCGGTTGCCTCCTTTTTCTATTAACAGAGATCATAAAATTTAAGGTACTGGGTTTCCTTTATTTGTAACCTTTTGTTTGCTTTTTAATTTCTTAATGAATTTTAGCCTCATTTTGAAGCTTAGCATTTCATGTACTATTGGGAATCACGCACTAATTTTCATTTATGGTATGTCAAAATTGAATAAAATTACTAAAGCCCGCTGAACTTAGCTGTTGGGAGTAACAACTTAAACAGCGGCCTTGAACTTGTAAGTGATTCTAATTTGAAATTGATCATTTGATATCATTAACTTGAAGCAAAAGAAGTTAAATCAAATCATATGATACCGTTTCCACAAAGACGGCAAATTGAATATGTTTGAGAGCCCTTTGATTGCAGAAAAGTCTTGACTTTCCACGTTTAAGTTTGTGAAAGACTTCAAAGCGTTTCTTGTTCTTGTAGAAGCACGTTGCTGAGTGCTTTTCACATCAATGTAATCCAGAAGGTGCCAATTGCCAAAGCAATTAGCAGATTAAAAAGATATATTGACAACATGAGAGTTACGGACAACAATCCTGAATTTGGTAATTTGGTTTAACCCAACAGAGAATGAAATGAATCGACTAGCATACTGAACAATATAATTAGGATTTAACTAATCCTCAGTCTCCCACCCAAACATCTAAAGACTAACTAAAATCATCAAAATACTATTGTTTCTCGAAAAAAAAAATAGAAGAATGTGGTCATATGAACAGTTAGAGGTAAAATTAATGAGCTTAATAAATAATCAAGATGATTAAAAGGTATCCATCAATCACGCATCCTCAGAAGAAACGGGGGCAACTTGATCTAGGATATTTGGAAACCCTCTAGGCAAAGTAAACAGCGGCTCATTAGTTGTAGATCCTTGCATGGTTAGGCCTAATGAGTATCCCAGTGCTCGAGAAACTGGCACTGCCACTGCATTTCCAACTTGAATGTACCTAAAAGAAGTCAGATAAAACTACTAAGAAACAACACCATATGCAAGTGATTGATCAATCGTAACTGACTAACTGTAAAATCACACAACATAACAAAACCCTAATGTTTTCAGAGGGCCACTTGCATTCATTTGTGAAAAAAGTGATGCAATACTGTTCTGAATCAATAATAACAAACATCAACAATTCAAGCATTTACCTTTCTTTGATAGGACCACAGAGCTTGTAATAATCTGGAAAACCCTGAAGCCTTGCGTTTTCACGAACTGTCAAAACACGATCTTGTATTGGATGCAAAATAGCCTGTATACATAAAATCAATTTAATGATAATTGCACATGATTATTTGAGTACATGAACATATAAATATGCTTCTGCTACACAAAGATTCATAGAAACAGAGAAATGTCACCTGGTTATGAGGCTCTGCTCTAGTAACCACTGTTGGTACAGTTTCATCCCACCAAAGACGTGCAAACGGTCTGTATAACAAAGTAAAGATGTTAAATTATGTCAATATTCAACAAAAAGATTTTGCTACTACAGTTTATAGAGCTGTCATTTTCTAACATAGAGAACATTTTGATGAGAAAATTAAATCCAAGTGCCAAAATCTTGAAATGCTAAGCCAAAGCATCAAGAAAAATACAGAACACATACTTTGATGATGTACCATCAATAAAAGACATGGCATAATTTGGCACCTGTCATCAAATGCAAAAAAATGAGATGTAATAAGCAAAACTCCGAAGATTGTGAAAAGAATAGCAAGAAAAAAGAAATAGACCTATTGATCAAAATATTACCAAAGGCTTTCCAGACTCCAAATAAATCCTCTCTACATTTGGATCCCACTCAACTTTGTTATCAGGTCGAACTCGAACCCCAGGAAAATCTCGAAAATTTGCTCCCTATTTATTTATTTAAAAAAAAAAAAAACAAATTAACCTGACACAAAATCACATGACTTCAATGAGTTTGCTTCAATTATGTTCTATGACACACATACAATACCTTTTTTTTAGGGACCCGGCAAACACGCTGGTAATCATCCTTGTTCAACTCAAGTGGGCGATGATCATAAAGCATTTGCTCTCTTGGTTTTGACTCTGATGAAGAACCCATCATTTCTGCAAAAATAAACAAATCATTTCGACTCATTTTCTTGTCTTGCAGATTTAAGACACAAAAGCATATTGAATTGAAATACAGCTTATGGAATACAACAGAACAGCCATATGCTTTTTATTTGTAAAAGAAACCAAATGAGATGAAAACAATACAGTTATTGCAAGCATTTGAAGTTTTCTTAAGAAAATATGCCAACAAAATATCATAGTTTTACAAATTTTGAGGTAAATACAAATGTATGCTTTCATGATTATCTCTATGAATATCCAACAAGAATTAAACACAGTGCACTGTTTGACATATGAAATTTCAAATTTTCTATAAAAGAGAACTACGAATAGTATATTAAAATCAAGATTAGTTCCATCGTCAACACAAACTGGAATAATAAACAAAAAGAGACTGGAATTGCCACCTGATTCTACATCAGCAATGCTTCATAACAGTATAAATTTCAAAATAATGGCTGCTTAAGCTGAGAAAAGAGTGGCAACAAGCTGAAATCAAATCATGTATAGAAATATAGTCAATTGTTTTCTATGTGCAGCTTACATAAAAACATAATCTCAAAACGCACACATAAATGCCAATGCAAGTCCAATTATTTTTGTATTATAATTGATTATCAAAAAACAGATCTAAGCATAAACCATTTCACCAATTTGACTAGACATGACAAACGAAATGGGAAAAAATGAGAATAAGCATTATTATAATATTTACAACACAACCAAAAGCATCAAAGGGGTCACTCAAACAATTCAACTCTAGAGTAAACAACAATAGGATATCTGCCAAATAATGACTCAATTTCTAGAAGCAGAAGTAACAAAGCAATTGCAATTCCATGCACAATAAAATTAATTAAACCACAGCTTCTTACCATCTTTTCTGAATCTGATAAAACATTGAAACTCTGTCTCAGGCTCCCTATCATATGGGATCTCATCTCGGGACTCATAGTTATCAACCTAATTTTAACAAAGAAAATTTAGACATATACAAAAGAAAATTAAATAAATTGACAAAACAGTAAAAAAATAATTATAAAGATGAAACATACACTAGGAAGGTCAGAAATTGCATCCTGTAACAGAAGCTTTCTTGCTAACTCTACTTGTTGACCTTCATCATATGCAACAGTGTTTCTCTGCATCCACCATAAATGAATTAAAATACAATAACCTTGGTAGTTAATAGGGATGGCAAAACCCCAGGCCGGGTCCGGGTATTGCAATGACCGGACCCTGCCCAGATGCAACCAGACCAGTCCGGGTCCTGGCCGGGTTTTAATCCGGATACCCAAAGTTTATATTTTTTGGTAATTTTATAAGTTTTAAATTTATTTCAATAAAATTGGACATGAAAATATAAACTTTAAATGTTTAAAACTTTATATATGTATAATAAATGAGTCAAATAAATATAAATATTTAAAATAATATATATTTTTTAATATTTTTTTAATAAAATCCGAGTTCCGAGTTTATCAAGTGATGTCCAAGACCAACCCGGCTTCATACACAACACCCAGATATGGTCTGGGTCCGGACCAAGCGGGTATTTTTGCCACATAGCTAATAACAAAATCGAAACTATAAGTAATTATACTTCAAACTCAGTTGGGATAACCCCTCTCAAAACAACATCATGTGTTGGAAGTGCATAAGGAGGTAACTTCTGCAAAGTCATAAAACACTCAATTAGAAAATCAGCTATAACTTAACACATCTACCATGCAAAAGATCTACAAAATGACCTCAGTAGGTTGGGCTCCCCACAAGAAGACCCGCATACGAAATTGGGGAAGTCCATATGCCCCTGCTGCCATCATTCCCATCCGAACTTGGTAATTCATTTGAATAAGTCGAGCCAAGGCATATCGACCAAGTAATCCTTTGGCAAACTTGACAATGTCAACAACATTTTCCATCAATACAAACTTAGGCTTCAAAAAGTCAACTATATCCATGAAAACAATTAGCTGTTTATTTTTTTCATCAGCCAGTGGATTATCTTTGTTCCTGAAACGATTGAATCCACTAACTCCTTGGCATGGAGGTCCCCCACAAATCACATCAACATCTCCCTAACAATCAAGAATCAAAACAAGATAAGAATCTATGGTAAACAAGCTTCTGGTTAAAGCAAAGAGAATAATCTAGAAGAGAATAACATAAGCTTACAGGCAGTGGCAAAATCTTTGATTTGAATCCGCATGTGACAAATTCTTTTATCCTCTCCCCACAATTGCTATTACAAAAATTTAGATATACTTATAATCATAATAATGGAGCTATACATTGTCTAACATAGCCAAAATTGCTAGAGGGAAATACAATTTTAACAGCATACCTCAACCCTTCAATTGGCTCCCAAGTGTCTTCACTAGGCCCATAATTTTTCCAACGAACCTAAAAGGTAGGAAGAGGTACAATATATTAAAAACTGCATTGGATAATAAGAATATAGCTTGATCCTAGATGCTGGTGATGACATAAACTTTTAAATGTCATTTTAGGAAAATAGGAATCATGTTAAAATTGCTTAAGGGGAAGGGGGGGTGTCAAGAAAGCATTTTCAAGATCTAATCTCTGTCCATCAAATAACAATAATTCACAAGATTTTTTACTAAATTAAATGTTCTACATGTTTAAGCAAATAACATATTACTTGATCCATTCTTCATTCTTCAATATGCTTTGTTGATGTAGGACAAATAGAGTCATGGTAAGAGCCTTAGCATAATTGTCTTTTTTCAAATTTAGTTAGGATTTTCTTTTTATTTTCTCATTTAAGTCGTATTCCATCATAAGTTTATTAGGATTAAGAACAATTACAACTAGTATAAATAAGCTTGTTATGCAGTTTCTTTATAACAGCTTCATCAATGATATTTTCTCAATTGAGAACTTTTCCTCTCTAGTGCAAGCCTTTTTCTTGTTATTAAAAAACATGCACTGGAACAATATCTAATGCCACTTCCGCACTACATTATTTATGACTGATACTAGTAATGCACCGTTTTTGTTTATTTGTGACATAACTATGGCATGGATAAAGCAAATTGTAGTTCCCACAAGTACTTCAAGTAATTATAAGTTGTCAGAGAACAAGAAGCTTTACCATGTATAAAATGAATTAATAGAGCAAAGCAAGTTTTAGCATATTTTAAGTGAACAGAACCTACGAATCCATGTGACGAGCATTTAGATATTTCTCATACAAATTTCCATATTTTCCCCAATCCTTGAAAGTATCTTTTTACCCTTCAATCCCCCTTTTCCTTTGCCAGGAAATGAAAATGAATTATGCTATCACATGCCAAGCAAAAATTTCCTTTTCCTAACTTTATAAAATATAAAGATCAAAACGCTAAACTTTTATCAACTTTTCTTGAATATATGATGTTTGCTGTTAGCTTTCTTTGTATGAGAAGCAAAAAGAAATCAACTGTCATGCCTACGTAGTATCCTAAACACAAACTGGAAACACCAATCCCCACTATTCTTGTAAATAAATCAATAGATCCATGCACAATAAATCAAGAACACGCATACACCCTAAAATCAAAAAATTCAAATCAAATTAATTTTGTTTTGTTTTTATAATTTGTATACCTTCAGATACAACCCACGTTTCTTTATCTCTTTTGGATCACCATAGCATATTTTGAGAATTTTCTCTACTTCAAAAATCTCAAAATCATCTTCACTCTCATCTTCTACGTTACCATTATCATCATCTTCTTCAGATTCGCCATCATCATTAAAAGAGTACAACTGTTGCTGGGGATCTTTCCTTGCAATCAAAGAGAAACTAATGCAAAGTTTTTCCCATTCTCTTAACAAGGTGAGAAAATCTTCAGCTGATTCATTTCTTACCTAATTCATAGAGTTCGTTAATTTTTTTCAAATGCATGCAATGCCAATACTAAATAAAACCAAAATTTATTGCTATTTCTACCTCTGTCTCGGGATGGTTCAACTTTAGACTTTGACAAGCATACTCATTAATGTCAACAGCCCATCTCTGGAAAAGAAAAAAGTAAAGGATCAAACATGCAAATCTACCTCTTATCATATCTAAATTACTTGAAGGAAAAGACAAACTTACCGTAACAAGATTCAAACCAGCCAAATTTGCACCAAGGCAAAGTCCCGTTGACATTGCACCACAACCAGAGTACAAATCTAACAATTTCACATCCATCTTCAGAGGCTCTCCAACTTCACATTCATTTGCATCAACGTCACTGGAAATAGTGGATGAAGTCTCACTGCTAACTCTCTTGTTTTCTATAGGATGACAAGAGGCATAAGATTAAACATAGAAATAACATTCATCAACCCAACCTCTACATATGAAAGGGGAAAAAAAAAAAAAAGTAATGCAATGGTTTGTTAACAAACATAAACAACAAGCGCATTTCAGCTCAAATATTACAATCTATTAACTCATGCTCAATGTATATAAGATAATAAAAAGAATAATTACCAGGGGGCAAGCTGAAAAACGTGGAGTATGGGAGTAAATACATCATATCGCAGTAATAATCACAATGGGGGATTGCCAACGTTTTGGCTTCTAAGTCAATCTGACAAGCAAATTGTAATTATTAACAAATGATTCGAACAAATAATCACCATTAAACCCAAACAACTTGTAAACTACAAACATACATTTAATGGAACCCTAGCAATGTTTAGCTTCTTAACCAAACATTCCAATGGATTATCATTTTGGATTTCAGAAAAGAATACTCTTCTTTGGTCAATAAGATGAGCATTACTTTCTATGACCTGAAAAAAGATGGAAAAAATGAGAGATCATAGCAAATTTACAATGAAACAAAATTAAATTAAAACTTAAAACAATCAAAATTTATCTTACAGTATCACGGGCTCTGTAGTACCATTGGGCAGTGAAATATGGTGTCCCATCAACTGCCTCAAACATTTCGACAATCTTACAAATATAGTCCTCCTCCCCACTTTCAGCCTGCCCATGAGGAAAATAATAAAACCAAAATGACATCTATGATCTCATGTACAATAACACTAAACTAGGATATAATAAATCACTACACTTACAAAAGGAAACAACAGATTAAACTATAGAAATCAAAAGCATGCATCTCTTCTATTAGATTTCTAATTCAAGCATCAATAGTGAATCATATAATTCTATTTTTTGTAAAACATGTTCAATAAAAAGAAAAAAATTAAAAGAAAAAACGCACTTTTACATGTGCATCATCGAAAAGATCATATGTGATATGTCCATCAACCTCAGCCCGCATATAATGACACTTTGCCTGTATGATCTCTTCTTCATCATCACTGAAAAAAAAAAGACAGGAAAAAAAAACAAAATTGGCAAGTATTTTTTGTTGTGTGAGAAATTCCCCGCTTGGACAAGTTATGCCTAATATCTCAATTTTTTCTACCATAGCTTTCTCTTCACTCTATGAATTGCAATCAGAAGTTTGATTTTAAAAGAAATTTGAATGATAGAGAGGTTGAAGAGCTAGCAACAGTTATGTTGAGTATCTAAAACATCAGAATTGGTGAACTGGAGGAAGACAAAATGATATGGAAGCCCGAAGCCTCAGGACAGTCTACTTGCGAGTCATATTTTGAGTAGTTGTGCAATGAGGTTTTTGCCGGAGAGTTTTTAACCTTCAAAATGATTTGGAAGGCTAGTCCCCTAAAATTGAATTCTTCTTGTGGGCTTTGGCACAAGGAAAATTAAATACTGCGGGAGTAATTGAAAGAAAGTTTCTTAATTTCTATCTCTATCCTTTTAATATGCAATATGTGAAAAAGTGCCGAAACTTCAAATCATCTGTTTTTAATTGTTTTATGGCTTCAAATTGTGATATAATTCATGCAAAGAAGCTAATATTTTGTGGGTCATTCAGGGTGACTGTGATTCTCATCCTAGAGAGTATTCCTTTGCTTATGGTAGAAGAGTAAAGGCTAAACTCTTTAGAAAGGTATAGTAACAGCCCTGTTTTGGATAATATGGAAGGAAAGAAACATTAGTATTTTTTTATGGGAAAAGTATAGATTACATGGATGATATGTGGGATAAAGTTCATCTTCTTGTTTCACTTTAGGCGTCAATTTTTTAGGAGTTTCAAGATTCATCTTTTTTCTTCATTCATCTAAACTATATGGGGTTTTGAGAAGGGGAGTTTTTAACTCATTCTAACCTTGTATAGAGGTGATTAGCGGCATACTTTTATATAGCACAAATAGTCTTAATTTTTTGCTTTCTTAGTGGATAGCTGGTCCAATGTCTGTTTTATCATTGTCATTGATATATTTTTTAGCTTACTATCAAAAAATATAAATATAAAAAAAAATTGAATAAAAATGTGGTAATTATAAACTTACTCTTTGTGATTTCTTCGCTTCTGCTTCTGCAAAATTATAAACAAGAATAAAATTGACAGAAGAACGAAAAATTAAGATTCTCAGCTAATTATATCCCAAAACCCCAAAATTATAGCAAATTCTTTAAAAAAAAGAATTCAGTGTGAATATCAAAACACCTAATTTAACAACTTTCATATCAAAACAAAATTTAATGAAAGACATTAAAACAAATAAATAATCACAATTATTCAGTAGGAACTCATCATTATAATAGCAGCTATTGAATCCTATAAACTTAAGTTACAAACGGTGGAAATAACTAAAACAGTAAAAAAATAAATAAATAAACTCAATGTAGCAAATGTAAACGTATGAAATACCTTTACTTCATATCGTTTGGGCCACCGTTGCCTGGCCTCTCCGTCCGGAACCGGATCTCCGAGAAACCGAGCTTCTTGTTCATCGTCGTCGTCATGCTCGCCACGAACCGGTAACTTCTTAACAGAATCAATAGGTTTTTTGGAACTCGATCTGTTCTTATTCACTTTCACGCCGGAACCAGAACCAGAACCAGAACCAGCCACAGAGTTTTCACAGATCACTTCAGCTACCTCTCCCTCTTTTTCGACACAAGCTTCCGGTTCCGGCTCAACTTTTGACTTTTTAGACGACAACGACGTATTGTCGTTTACTGAAGAGCGTGTCTTGCGCTTCGTAGGCATGGTGGTGATGGTGGCGGTGGCGGCGGCGGCAGCGGCGGTGGGAGATCTCGAAAATGGTAGACCGCAACGGCAATGTTTTGAGGATAAACGAAGAGAGCAAAAGGCGTTTGTATCTTCGTGTGGGCTTGCGCAATTATATAGTGAGTTTCGGTGAAAAGTGCAAATTTTTAAGTGAATTGGAGTGGGCGGGAAAGTGGAGACTTTTTGAAATGGGGGGAAGCGAAAATATTATTTTAATGAAATTTTCAAAATTTTGAAGTGCACCGTCACTCTTGTCTAACCTTTTTTTTTAATAATAAAAATTATGGTCTATTTTTCAATGGTTGTCTATTGTCTTACAAAATTTGTCATATAAATAATGCATAATAAAATTTGTTCATGGTGTATGCAATAGAATCTTGATAAATTGATAACTTTGATTAAATAATAGTTTTTTGTCACTTTTAACTTGGACCTTATATAAATTAATAATTACTTACTTTAAAATTAAATTCACACGATATGTCATCTACCTTTTTGTAAAATATGTTCATAGTATTATTTGTTGTTTCTTGAAAATAATTCGAAATTAAATCTTAACTCATTTGTAATGCATAATTCCAGTTTGTATTATTCTTTTGCCCCCAGTATGAAATGGACTTTATTAAGGTTGGTAAAACCCGAGTCGGGTTCGGGTATCGCAATGCTTGGACCCACCCTGGATGTAATTTTTAAATGCTCAGGCTGGGTTTTAATCCGAGTATCCAGATTTTATATTTTTTAATATTATATGTGTATTTTTTGGTAATTTTATAAGTTTTAAATTTATTTCAATAAAATTTGACATGAAAATATAAACTTTAAATGTTTAAAACTTTATATATGTGTAATAAATGAGTCAAATAAATATAAAATATTTAAAATAATGTATATTTTATATTTTTTAATAAAATTCGAGTTCCGAATCAAGCTCCGGGTTTATCAAGTGACGTCTAAAACCAGTCCCACTTCATATCGATTACCCAGTCCACAACACCTAAGTTCGGTCTGGGTCCGGATCGGGCGAGTATTTTTGCCAACCCTAGACCTTATACATCATATTTCGTTTAGAAAAATAAAAACTCTATAATTACTATTATGTACTGTATTGATGTGAGACAACTAAACACTATTCAAATAGAACATAATAAATATTAAATTAAGGTAGATAAATTCTATAAATGGGATGATACTTTCCAAAAATAAGGATTTCTTCCAGATTAATAATTTATTAATGAGGAATTATCCACCGACCACCTATTTTTTTAAGTTTTTTTAAAAAATACACAATTTTTTTTGTTGGAATTTACATGAAATTACATTTCTTTTCACTTTTCCACTTCTGTTTGGAGACCGTTAAGAAAACTAACGGAATATTGTATAAATGACTTTTTTACCCTCAAATGTAAAAGATAAATTATCCACGGACCACTTTTTTTCTTATTTTTTTCAAAAATACACAATTCTTAATTTTTTTTACTGAACTCCACTTTAAGTTATATTGTTTTACACTTGCTCACCACTGTATCTTTGTGAAATGATAATTTTATCCTCATGATGTCAATAAAATTCTAATGGTGTTATAACGAGAGTAGATCAATAAAAAAAATGTTAATTTTAGGTGGAACACTGCAAAAAATAAAAAAAATTTGTGTATATTTTGAAAAACGGTGAAAAAAATGATCGGTGGATAATTTCCCTTTTATTAGTTTATCAATATAATAATCATTAAATTAATAATTTTTTTATAGTCCCAAAATTATTAAGTTATGAAAATTTTATTTTATATAGCAATTTAGTGATTAGTGACATAGTATTGCAAATTATAGTTTTGTCGTTTGTTAAGATCTCCTGGTTAATACAAATAAATTTGAAATTGTAGCTCAGTTCACATGGGAGATGTCGAGATGAGTTAGTTACTAGTTATGCTATGCTTAAAAAATTTATATAAATATGATTCTTTTTTTTATTGTTTGCCTTTTTAATTGTTACAAATAGATTGTTAACACCGTCAAGTTAAAAAAAAAAAAATAGTATATGAATTGATGGGTTGAAAATTGTGTATAAAATGCAAGCAAATCATTTCTAGCTGAGTCATGGACAGGTCGACATTTCTTTCTAGTCTGCCCGCAATTGGAAAGTATACTTTCTTTGAATTTTTTTAATTCGGCATGAGCCTGACGCTGTGCACCGACTCATCACGCGCCATTATAAGCAAAAGTTTTAATTTTCGATGTAAAATGTCTCGTGTTAAAAATAATAGATTTGAGGTTCAAATCGCACTCGTATAAGTTGGAAAATAATTGAATTTTTATAAGACTAAATAATAAAAATAAATAAATACTTGCTTGATGGACGGTGAAAATCAGTAGGGGTGGACAAATCAGATTTCAACTCGCGTTGTTCGATTTTCGATTTATGTTATAATTTGTTCAGTTTAGAAAATTCAATCCAATCGACTTTAAACGATAAACTCAAACTGAATAGAATTTAATTTAATTTGGTTCGATTCGGTTCGGTTCGAGTTATAAATTTAGATTTATTGATTAGAAACCTTAATTTTACCCCATTCAAAAAATGAAGTAATTAACTAAGAGCCTGTTTGGTATGACTTATTTAAGAGGCATAAGTGCTTATTTAATCGTATAAGCACTTTTTAAAATTTTTTATGATGTTTGATTATTTTTTTAGTAGAGTTTTTTTAGTTTAAATAACCTAATTTACCTCTAATAGGAAAAGCCTAAAATTTGAACTTTTGGGAGTAGAGATTATAGAGCTTTTCTAAAAATATATAATATAAAAAATATCACACGATTTAATGGTTCAAAAGTATTTTTTTATTAACAACCAAACACCTAATGACTTTTTATCCAAAAGCTCTATTGGTATAAACTCTACTGCTATAAGCTCTATTGTTATAAACTATATTTAATAAGCTGTACCAAACGGAGCCTAAATATCAAACAAATTTCTCATAATCTCGTTCACAAATTTAAACCATAAAGAATTCTATGTTTAACAATTAGAAAAATTAACTAATAATTCACAAAAGAAAAATAAAAAATTAACTAACAATTAAAAAATAAATTTCTAACAATCAACTAATGGATGATAAAAGAAGAAGAAGAAGAAGAAGAAATATTTAGCAGTAGAGGTTGAAAAGAAGAAGATTTTGGTAGCAGTGGAAGGAAAGAAAAAGAAGAAAAAGAGAAGAACTGAAGAAGAAGAGATTCAGCAGTGGCGAAAGAAAGGGAATAGAAGAAGAAGCAAAAGAATGGAGAAGAAGTTAGGACTTAGGAGCAGGCCCTTAGCGTCTTGTTAAAAATACAAATGCCATGCAAATGAAACCCTTAATTCGACCAAGCAATTCAACAAATGAACATGATAGTTGAAATTGCATCTTGTTAACTCTAATTCATGGCCTTTACAATGTCATCCATGTACTTTTTTTTTGTGTTTGATGTCATTTAGTTACAGAATTGCAATCATTATTTGGCCACATCCTTTTGATGATTTTTTTTTTAAATGCGTCAATCTCAACCATCCTATTAATTTAAATTGTTTAAATTGTGTCCTAGGGTCAATTCGATAATGTTGTATCTTTTGAAAATAACCAGTTATGAATAAAATTAATAAAATTTATTTAAATTGTGTCTAGTTATATTGTAATTATAAAAGACTTTTTATTTCATAAGTATATAATTAAATCAACTAAGCTTCTAAATTACAACAATTAGTATTTATAAAAAACATTACTATATCTTTTAAGATACAATTGCTTAATTTCAATTCTAAATAGGATCAATATCTTGTATAAATCTCCACGTCTTAACAAATCAACAATAATATGCTTATTAGAAATTTTTACCAACATTATTTGTCAAAAATTTCATTGTTTGTCTTTTTTTTTTGTAAAACAATGTTTGCATGTTGATATTTTTATAACAAGTGATGATATAATTATAAACCATTATACAAATTTATTTTGTCCAAATTAATTTGATATTAACTCATTAGTTGAATAAAAATATAAAATAATAAAAATAAATCATATAAATTAAGAGCTATTTAATCCAACTAATTTAATCATACTACATTAATTTATACAAAAAAATTATACAAAAATTTATAATTATATTAACACTCTTCTATAGCAACCCCAACTTATATATATTTACTTCACATTTTATTTTATTTATGTGCGCATATATTGGGAAATAAACATTTTTCCTTTCAAAAAAGCTTAAACGGGCGGGATAGTCCCACAAAAATGCTGACATGGCAGAGAGAACAGAATGACCTTTGACCCTTCCTCAGCAAATGGACCCCACCAAACTCCAGAACGCAAAATATATCTAGCTCGCTTTCACAACCACCAAAACAACAAAACAAAATCGATAACAATTGTCAATCTCTCTCGCGATCAAAATCAACCAACCCCTAACCCTAATTCCCAAATTTGAAATCTCTTCAATCTCCATACGGATTTAAAAAAAAAAAAAGAAAAGATTTTTTAAGTCGAAAAGAGAAACTCGATCTAATAATTGCAAGCTATGAACGGGGTTTTGATAGAGCTACTATAATGATAAGACGGCGACTAGGGTTTTGTTCGAATTGCATGGGGATTGACTTTGACCAATGCCAGAGCTTCGAAAAGGCGTGCGCCGAGGCCGAGCCGCTACTACGTTAGCTGCAGCTGCCTCTCCAGGGGGTAATTGCGTGAAGACACGCGCTGCGATCGCGCGTGAGGCTGCGGCCGTTGCTGTTGCCGCTGAGTGGGAGAGGCCAAGGCCGAGGACGAGGTTGGCGACGAAGAAATTGAAGGCAAAACAGGAAGATAATTTAGAAGTCAAAGAGAATCGGAAAAAGTTGCAGGTGATTGTGATATCGGAGAAAGATACTGACTTGGAGAAAAAGGAAGAGAAGGGTAAAAAGGTAAATAATAAAAAGATGGGTGATGATAGCGGTGGGTTGAGTGCTAATAAGGCTGCTGGGCAAGAAGAAGAGGGCAGTACGGCTCCCTTTCCAGAGAGGGTAAGCATTTTTATAAATTAAAATTAAAAATTATTTGGATTGGTTTATAATTGAAACTTTTGTATTTTTGGTAAAAACATTTCAGCTGGGTTGGTGTTGGATCTGTGCAATTTTGGTTTATGCTGTTGATCAATATGATTTAATGATGTTATCTGAAAATTTCTCCTTGAAATTGTAAATTTGTGTTTTTCTGGTGGTGTATTTTGATTTATTTGTGTCGTTTGAAGTATTTCCTGTTTAGAATGTGCTATAGTTGTGATTGAAAAGAAGACCTGTTTCTTCATCTGAATAATTTTGGCGGATTTGAAGCACATGAGGTTTTTTTATTTCTGCCAATTATTATAAATTTTAGCTTTAAGTTATGCATTTATTCTATTCCATTTATAATGTGTATTGGAACTGTTTATTGAGTTTTTATGCCTTTTTATGGAATGACGTTGTACAAAAACTTTTTGTTGGTTCTTGGCTGTGATGATCACTGCCGTCTATCACTCTTTGATATTAGAATAAAATTATACTTAGTAGACTTTGTGATTGCATTTTTATGGCAATTCTAGCATTTTTTAGATTTGAGTATCATTGTGATTTATTATCTTTTCAATATTCATTGTTTTGCAATAACTGTAACTTTACAATTTCCATTTATCGTTTTCATGTGTCCCATCCCTTTCTGAAGGTTCAAGTAGGAGGGTCACCTGTGTACAAAATAGAGAGGAAGCTAGGAAAAGGTGGATTTGGTCAGGTGTTTGTTGGTCGTCGAGCTCATGGTGGAAATGAACGCTCATCAGGTGCTGGGGCCGTGGAGGTAAAATCAGTATAAATTGATTTGCCCTTGTGAAAAGTTGAATTGCAGATGTGTTTTATGTTGAATGATCAATCGTGTATTCCCTCTCATTCTGCTTGTGTTTTTCCAGGTAGCTCTGAAATTTGAGCACCGAAACAGCAAAGGCTGTAGCTATGGCCCTCCGTATGAATGGCAAGTTTACAAGTAGGTACCTTTTTTTTTTTTGTCCTTGCCTGTTTCTTGTGTTTTGTGGGTTGAGGATTTGTTAACTAATGACTAGATTTTAATTGATGTGAGATTATATTGAAAATTTTGGTGTAACAGCACTCTTGGTGGTAGTCACGGAGTGCCTAAAGTACACTTTAAAGGAAGGCAAGGAGACTATTATGTGATGGTGAGATCGAGAGTCCTACCTCTCTTCATTTCTGCATCATAACTTATTGTCGTTTGTCTGACTTTTGCGTACACATTTGCAGGTTATGGACATGTTAGGTCCCAGCTTGTGGGATGTGTGGAATTCTTCAGGGCAGACGTGAGTATCTGTGTTCTGATATCAAATTCTCTCTCTCTCTCTCTCTTCATGGATTTCATGATTTGTTGTTTTCTTATTACCTTGAGAATTCATAATTTTGAATGTCTCACGAATTGCTGGGTTAACAGTTTTGAATGTCTCACGAATTGCTGGGTTAACAGTGTAGTTGTGGAATATTAAGAGGCTTGCACCCTAAGGCTTTTCTTGTGGGGCCCTAGGAAGGTGTTTCAAGGCACAACTATAAGGCTTAATTTAAATGATGTTCTTGCCTCAAGAAGCCATGCTTTCATGAATTTGAAGGCTTCATTCAGTTGAAGCTTATGGTTCAACTTGTAAGGCTGTCAAGCAAGCGGATGCTTCTTGCTCTGCAAATTCTTTGGTTTAGTGTGTGTCTCGTGTGCCTTATAAGAAATTGCTTAGTCCTACCTTCATTTATCCTCACCAAATGCTTTTTTTTATTTTAGTTCCCATACACATAACTTTTCGGTTCGTCCACTGTGTCTACAGAAATTGGGATGGTATCATGTTCAGATCCTAAGAACTAATGTGAACAGATATTGCTATATTCTACTTTTCTTTACTTGAAGAAGCTTTTCCCTGCATCATGTTGAATAATTACATAAAAATAGTATTTTGTGAATGCGCTGTGATAATTAAGGCTGCAAACTCTTTTGTTTGTGGTTTAATTGTATTCTTTATCTAGCGGTGACCTTTTATTTAATCTGAAGATTGTACCAATGTGCGATGTTGAAACTTACCTAAGCGTCTCTCTGTAGATGGAATTAGGCCAGTAGACAATAGAATTTGTCTATTTGCATTTAGTTTTAGGAAACATACTTTAAAACTTTTCTAATATACCATTTTTCCCCATTTGACATTTATTGCACTACATCCTTTTGAGATTGGTACTTTAATACAGCTTTTTATTACTGAATTAAATGAATTATTTTTAAGACATATATTGCATGTTACTATATTTTTGTTGTGCACTACTTGCGCTTACCATAGCTTATTTCTTATTTATTTCATATGTAGGATGTCCTCTGAAATGGTAGCTTGTATTGCAGTCGAGTCTTTATCAATCCTGGAGAAGATGCATTCAAAAGGGTATGTTCTTGTAATTCAAGTTTTACATGTAACTTGAAATTTGGTAAAAACTTTGCCAGCTTCATTTTCCAATTTAGCTGTCTTTTTTTGGTATTTATTATTTTTATATACTAATTATTATTTTTCATATTGATTCCATTTGGTATTAGTTATGTGCATGGAGATGTAAAGCCTGAGAATTTTTTACTTGGTCAGCCATCTACACCACAAGAGAAGAAGTTGTTTCTAGTTGACCTAGGATTAGGTGAGTAATTTCATTTTTATCCTTACTATACCCTCATTATTTACTTTTTTTGAGAGTCCTAACATCTTATCAATATATGATATTGCAGCAACAAAGTGGAGAGACAGTAGTACTGGACAGCATGTTGAATATGATCAACGTCCTGATATGTTTAGGTTAGCGTTTGTCTAGATGCATTCAATTATGCAATCTATTATTTCACCACTATTTCTGATTCCTTTTCTGTTATATTTTTTCAGAGGAACTGTTCGATATGCTAGTGTTCATGCGCACTTGGGAAGAACTGCTAGTAGAAGAGATGATCTTGAGTCACTTGCATATACCTTGATATTCCTTCATAAAGGAAGATTACCGTGGCAAGGCTACCAGGTATCAATTATTTTCTATATATTTGGTTGAATCCTACATCCTGTTTGGATTCTTTCATTTTAATTTAAAGCCAATCTAGTTACACTGTTTCTTCCAAAATGTCAGGGTGATAATAAATCCTTCCTAGTTTGTAAAAAGAAGATGGCTACTTCTCCGGAAATGCTTTGCTGTTTCTGCCCTCCGGCTTTAAAACAGTTTCTTGAGATTGTGGTGAACATGAAATTTGATGAGGAGCCCAATTATTCCAAGTTAATATCTTTATTTGAGGGTTTGCTCGGACCAAATCCGGCTATAAGGCCAATAAATACTGAGGGTGCTCAAAAGGTCAGCATTTTGGTATGGCAATATTATTTTTTTCCCGCTGGTCACAATTGCAGATTTTAATGAGAGCTTGTGAAACTTTTGCTAGATTATCTATCAAGTTGGTCAAAAACGGGGTAGGCTGAATGTTGAGGAGGAAGATGATGGGCAACCAAGGAAGAAGGTTCGTCTGGGAGTGCCCGCCACACAATGGATTTCTATTTACAATGCTAGGCTACCCATGAAACAGAGGTATGGACTTTCTTTCATGAGTAGATAATTGAGTTTCATTTTATGATGCAAATTGGATATTGAGGTGTCATCTGCCATTTTTCTACCACATACAATCCCCCCCCCACCCCAACCAACAGACAATGTTTATTGGATGCTTTTAGCATTAGCGTTCAATTATGTGGAGCTAAGGTGGATTTGGAGCGTATTCAGATCTATTGCCTTTTCTTTTTGGTTATATAACTGAATATATTTGAATGGGAGGTGGTTCAATGTTGTTATTAATTACCTACCTACAAAATCTGTCCTAGATGATGACAACCCCCCCCCCCCCCCCCCCCCCAACAAAAACAACATTTGTTCCATCTTGTGAAGCTAAATGAATTCTAGTTTGATTATGCTCATTTCACTTTGGCATACAAACTACACTTAGAAGAACTATTGTACGGGTGAAATGAGCCCGATATAAAACTCCATTACAACTGAAAGTTAAATAAAACACATAGCCAATGAGCCGAAAAAGGCTACTCATATTATATATGGTTTCCTAAATATACTATTACCTGATAACCCACTTGTCGTGTAATTAGGTACCACTATAATGTCGCTGATGCAAGGTTGGCTCAACATATTGAGAGAGGAATGGCAGATGGTCTGCTTATAAGTTGTGTGGCATCCTGTTCCAATCTTTGGGCACTAATTATGGATGCTGGAACTGGTTTCACCAGCCAAGTTTATGAATTATCACCGTTCTTCTTACACAAGGTGAATTGCTGCTCTGCATTTGTACTTGCCATTTTCTTAATTGTTTACTGCTTAAATGTACAAAATTACACATACTGTTCTTCTGAATGTGTAGGAGTGGATCATGGAACAGTGGGAAAAGAACTATTACATTAGTTCAATTGCTGGTGCTACCAATGGAAGCTCTCTTGTAGTAATGTCCAAAGGTTTGTTTGCATTGTTTCCTTTTTCTTGTCATATTTACTGATAAAATTCTGTTGTTTGCTTGGGGAAATGTAATCTATTTTTATTCTCGTTGAAAATTAGTGCTTGTACTTGCAGTTGCTGTCATGCCAAGTTGTAATTGATAGATGTGCAAGATTTAATTGGAGATTGTTTCTAATTGATGGCTTTGATTTCATTTACTAATATAGGTGGTACTTTGTATGTGGATTAATACATTATTACATATTGCATATGGTTTTTCATGTGTCATGATCTGTACTTCATTACGTGGTTGTATAAAAGAATAAAATTGAAGAAAAGAAATTGCTTAGGCTCAGTTCTCAGCGTGAACTCCTCTTTATTTGTTCCAAATTGAGCTGGAGTTATATTTCCCAAGCTTGAATAATTTTTTAAAATGTTTTAAGTTCATCATGTGATTGCATCCTAGTGTTTATTGTTAGCAATTAATTGGGAGAGTTTATGATCTAATTTCCACAGGTACTCAGTACACACAACAGTCTTACAAAGTAAGCGATTCATTCCCCTTCAAGTGGATAAACAAGAAATGGAGAGAAGGCTTCCACGTCACGTCAATGGCTACTGCTGGAAGTCGATGGGGTGTTGTCATGTCTCGCAATGCTGGCTTCAGTGAACAGGTTGAGTTTCAGTTGTCTTGTTATCTAACATTTTCTCTGAAAATTTATTGTCTTAGTTTTGGAATTGCTTAATTCCCCTCTAATAAGTTCTGGTTTTGGTTTCAAAGGTAGTGGAGCTAGATTTTCTCTATCCAAGTGAGGGCATCCACAGGAGATGGGATGGTGGCTATCGAATAACATCAACAGCAGCAACTTGTGATCAAGCTGCTCTTATCTTGAGTGTTCCCAGGCGCAAACCTGGTGATGAAACTCAAGAAACTCTACGTACTTCTCAATTCCCAAGCACTCATGTTAAGGTAAATAAAAGGGTTTTATCCTCAAATTTTTAAAAGGTGTTTATATTTGTTCTATTTCTGCTTACTGGTTACAAGGGACATGACATTCATGTCTGCTCAACATTGAAAACAGAATACCCAAAGAAGATTGAATGCACTGATTGTTCACATGATGTTTCTTGAGGAGGAATTATTTGCACATATATTCTTATGCACATTTGCGATTTCGATGTGCAGGAAAAATGGGCGAAAAATCTTTATCTCGCCTGTCTGTGCTATGGGCGAACTGTATCTTGAAGTCAAATGTAAAGAACTTGGAGGGGATTTTAATGCATGGTGGAATGGGGGAATAAAAAAAGGCTAGTGAGAGAGCTTGGTGGTCCTATTTTTCCCCTCATTTTGTAAAAAATATTAGGAGGTTTATTCTGAAGACTGAAGCAAGAAGAGAGTATTATTGTCATGTATGAAATATATTTTTATTGCAGCATCATCCTCTTTTGGCTCATGATCTTAGGAGGCTTTTCAAATAATTTTGGTGTTTGATATCATTTTACAAGTACTTTCATTTAAGTGTTTAGAAAATAATTTTTAAGATGCGTGATGAAGCGCATGGATACTAGTTATGCCTTGGAATGAAAGACAATTTGGAATCAGCTTATTATATACATACACACACATGCATATGTTAAAAATAATGAAATTTGAAGAGTAATGATGAACTAGTGCGCGCTAAACATGAGAAAGAGTTGTCGTTAATAATAGACAGGTAAAAGATTTTAGTAATAGATATTTATAGTAGAATTTGACGTCGGGGGCCTGTATGGAAAATAAACTACCAACTGTGTTCTTATTTGATAGGAAAATTATGTTACCATTCGGGGACAAAGTTATTATCAACCCCTTTCCAACAGTGCCAGAAATGGTGACGTGTCAAGATCAGACCCATGCAACAAAAGGAGATCAGATTCTGCATGCTCGCACAGCAAAGCAGAGAGATAAAATGATTTGTTTTTCAAACACAAAACAGACAAAGCGCAGCAGGAGCAGAGAGCGCCATGGCTTCTTCCTCTCACCCCTTAACTATCCAGCAACCACTGTCTTTAACCTCAAAAAGCTCTACATGTAATCTCTCTTTCTCTCTCTTACTGAATTTTCAGCTTTTTTGAGTTGTAATAATATTTTTATATTCATTTCATTCTCACTTCTCTTGTCCGAGTCTCAACTTCATGACTACTAATGGGTCATATGCTGATACCAATGGCTAAATTTTCATATAATCCTTCACTTTTTGTTACCCTTAGCTAGTTTCCTAACAAACGTATCTGAGTTTTCTTTTCCTTTTTGTTGCCCATGTCTTATATATAATTGACTAAGCTTCAGTTGCTTATGCAAATTTCTTTTTGGAGAAATTGTCTCATCAAGAAAGTGGTTGTTGTATGTATGTATAGGAGTAATTCTTTGATTGCTTTAACGTTAGATTTCAGTCTGCAACTAGAATTGTGACAAAATTAGGCACATCTTTTATAATTGCAATTTCCGTTCAGTTGTGATATTGTTTTGAGGCTTTGATTGAACAATTATATTTGTTTTTCTGAAATAATGGCAGATAAGTTGAGGTCGTTCGGATTTCGTATGAATTGCAGCTTGGACAATGAGAGCTGTAGTTCTGGTGTTTCTGAGAGCTCATCGGAGCCAAGAAAGCCGAAGGTTTGATATTTATTCAACATTTCTATAGTTTGTTGTTACTGTCTTATCTTTATGAATGTGTCATTTTGAAGTCCCCAGAGTGTATCATAAATCTAATGCTCAGGCTTACTTTCTATGACAGGAGTCTCGAGTATTAATATCTCGCCGTAAGTGTCTTACGTGTATATGTTCAACTATAGCCCTGATAAGCAATTCTGGATCGTTGGTTTCTGTGCCGGAGGCCATTGCTTTGGACGGAAAAGAAAGACCTGTATGCAGAAATTGTGGTGGTAGTGGTGCTGTTCTCTGTAAGTATTAGTTTTGTTATTCCTTTTTCCGTCTCACTTGTAATATGTGAATAAGTGAATGCATTCTCAGCTAATTATCTCCGAATAATATTTTCACTTAAGAACTGGAAAAGTTTGCTTTTATTTTTGATGTTCCAACTACTTGTAGCTCCTGTTGAAATATACATTCTCATATTTCTTTACTGTCACTTTTGATCACAGCAAATGTAAAACAAATCTGACCATTTTGTGATTTTGGGTTCATTGGACCTTTGACATCTAAATTTGTCTTTGCACTGGTTTTTTATTCTCCCTTTGCAGAAAAAAGGATTAAGCATAGTTTAATTTTTTGTACTATTGTTACGATGAGGCTGAATATAGGTCCATTGATCCTTGCAAATAGTATGGTTTTTTGAAATTGAGAAGTTGGTATGAAATTTCTCATTATTTTCTGTTACAACTTAGAAAGATGGAAAAACTGATTTGACAACATTTCTTTTTTCTGAAACAGTAATTGTTTGTGGCTGCAAATAGACCCAAAAAATGTATCTTGAAAATTTCTGTTGTAGATTTGTTGGTCAATTCCAATTTCCCTTTGGTCTGGAAGATTTTAATTTGCCTTTTATTTAGGTGATATGTGTGGTGGTACAGGAAAATGGAAAGCCCTCAACCGGAAACGTGCTAAAGATGTTTACGAGTTCACAGAATGTCCAAATTGTTATGGTATGAACTTTTTCCTCTGATACTCTTGACATGTTCGGCTATAAGTGTCTGTTTGTTATGACTTATTTAATAGTTATAAGTGCTTATTTGATCCCATAAGCTCTTATCATAATTTTTATTGTTGTTTGGTTGTTTTTCTAATGGAGCTTTTGAAGCTTAAATAAGCTATTTTACTTCTACTAGCAAAAGCTCAAATTTTGAGATTTTGAGAGTAGAGGTTGAAAAGTTTTTTTTAAATGTCAAAATATCTAAAATATTCTCCACTTATTTAACAATCTTATTTATTGTTTTCATAATATAACTTTAAAAAACTTGTTTATTAAAGTAATGTCATAAATTTTTAATAAAACCTTTTATTAACAACCAAATAACTAAACTTTTTATAGTAAAAACTCTATTTACAAAAGCTCTACTTAAATAAGCTCTACTTGAAAATTTGTACCAAACGGAGCCATAGTATTATATATTACAACTGATGAGTAATGAGTCTGCTTCTGCTTCAAATTTGTTCGTTTCCAACCACTGGAATTTGACCTTTTTTATGAGCCATTACTAATACTTTCTGTGGGCAGGTCGTGGGAAACTTGTGTGTCCGGTATGCTTAGGCACTGGTTTACCGAATAACAAAGGTCTTCTTAGGAGGCCTGACGCACGAAAATTACTTGACAAGATGTACAATGGTCGATTATTACCAAATTCTTAAGTATGGCCTTTCACCTTGGTGTCTGTAATGTGAACTGCTATAGCAGTGATAATCGTTCATGTTTATCAATTTGTTTCACAGTCAGCAATTTTTGTACAACTGACTACCCTGCCAGCTTAATCCTTTGCAACCCACATAGGTTTGATTGATGTGGATATTCTTTAACCTGTGTTTTCTGGAATTCTGTAGGGTGGAATGTTTTGATTGATTATGCTTCGACAATATGAATGAAGCCTGTGCACTGGAGCAGTACACACGATCAGTCTTGCTATTACTACAGTTTTGTCCTGAACACTGAACAAAAGCCCTAAAGTGACCAGAGTTCATTTACGATAGGCAATTATTCCTTGTGTTGATTTGTTTATTTCTCTTATGCGACCTAATTCCAAGTAGCTAAATGTACCATGGATTATGCAATATTTGGAGGCAATTACTGCCATTTTAGGATTAAAAACTTACTCATCTTATCATTGCCACTCAATCACAGAATGATAAATGATAAATATTAGCTTCAGTCTGATTTACAATATTTTTCGGAGCCCAAGTATAAAATAAAGGAGGACACTCTAAATGCACTTAAATTTTATCTTGTGAAAATGATATGAAAAAGAACATTCCTGCACATTGAATCTCTCTTCAGATTCAGTGGAGATAATGAATGCTATTGTCTTCAACAAGCAACTTATGTATACATTTCATTTGCTATTTCAAGAGAATAAATCAATATATATACCCAAGTAATCTTGTATATGCTGGAAACTTTTGATTTACACCATACGCCGTGTCATTCTCTTCGTCATGTACCTGATTCACTCAACAGGAACATAAATGCTTCACCAGCACATCTTTCAACAACAAAATTGGATTGTTTCTCAATACAAACAACTTAAAGCGATGCAAGAACGAAAATACTCGTGGAACCTGAGTGAAAGCATGCAATGGGTAGCCAAAAATCAGGGCTGACTGCTGGGCAGCTTGTTGAGAACTGTGTGCTCTGGCTTATGATCGCATTCATAGTCAAGATGAACAAATGCTCGTTCAACTTCAGGGAGTTTCTCAATCTTGTTCTGCAAGCTCTCTCCTATTGCGTGTGCTTCTTTTAACGGTAACTCTTCTGGTAGCTCAATGTCAACCTTTTTCAAGAGAATGATATTAATTTACTAAACTAAAAGAATGGAGATCCAAAATGCTTACTATAAGGGAGGTTTTAATAGTATATGAAATGTATTCAAGCATCAAATTATCATAATTGGCCAGGAGCTGCACCAAAGTTAAATGTTAAGAGAGACCTTGAATAGACCTTATGATTCCATCTTAAAGACAGCTCTGCATGATCTCAATTTGATGAAGATAGTAGAAAAATTATTGTCAAAGCCATTGCAACCAGAAGGTGCTGACTCTATCCTTTCATTTCCAGTTAATTTAATTGCTTTATGTTTGCGTTATATAGTAGTGTGACATAGTGGTTGGATTGCAGGTATGTCATATGAAAGAGAAGAGAGTCGTAATTATTGGAAGAATGAAGGTCATTTTCAAGATTAACCATAAACTAGATACGGAACAACCAACCTCTACAAAATAAAGAACGCCGAAAGTGTAAGCTCGAACTGTGTCGATACGCTTGACTTCAGGGTGCCTTATGACAAGATATGTCAATTTCTGCAAGATTTCAGGAGGAGCCGATTGTCCCACAAGTGAAACTGCATTAATAAGCCCCAGTTCAGAGTAGTTTCAGACCATATCACAGGAAAAACCGAGCAAAATTAAATGTAATTTAGCCTTGGTTTCAATAAACTCATTAACACTAAAAAGGATTCTTCTAAATCATTCTCACAAAAAATCATGACTCAGCCATAGTCTCCCCATCCTCAAGCTGACTCAAATTCCACGTTTTTCTTTTCTTTTCATTTAAAAAGAATGAAAACATATTGGCAAAACTTATCCAGAGCAAATCAAAACATGTAACCAAATCGATCTTCTACCAAAAAAACATGAAAAAAAAAAAGATAACAGAAAGCTCTGATAGATCCATACCCTTAGACTCTAGTACATCTCTCCAAAGTTGTGAAACCAAACTTTGCAATGATCAGTACTAACAATGTAAAAGAATAAAACTAGAAGCTGTGAATATAAGCATTCCTATCAACTTAGTTTCTGTGGATAAACTAAAGTCGTAAGTTATCAATACCATACTTATTATTCCCCCTGTAAGCTGGAAGGATTTATAAGAAATTATTAGATCAAATAATACCAAAATGGATGATGAAAGTACCTGCATTTTCCATAACAGTTTCGGACCAATTTGTAATTGTGTAAACTGCCAGAAGAATGGCACCTGCAGGATCAATCCACCAGTAGAAACTATCACCAAGAACAGCAGCAACTAATCCTACTACATTTGTTACCACATCAAAATAGTGATCCTGAGACTCAACAATAGAAGTTAGAACAATTGATAAAAATATGGAAAATAAAAGATCTACAAATTATTGAAAAAGCAGAGCTCAAAAACCTTAGCATATGCGCGGACAATCTTGTTTCCTGAGTTTTTGCAGTAAATCCAGAGGGCAAGTTTTACTACAGTAGCACCGATCATGATTGAGTATAACCATTGCAATTGGACTGTATTCATCTTTTTAGGCGGTTCATCTTTAACTAGCTTTTCTACAGCCTCGATCAACACCTGAAACCCTGCAAAAAAATGAAGGCTGTAACAATCTCCTTTTTCACAGGAAGTCTATGTCAAATTCATGTTCCATATGATTCAGGATACAAATGTGAGTATATGCAATTAAATCACAACACAAGTTAGTTCTTTGCACCACAAATTTGTAGTTGTTCTCTTACACTGAACTAGATGAAATATGATGTATTCAAGACATGAAGCTCAATGTAAATATCACAATTAACAAGCAAGAACAGATTAAAATCACTGGCAAATAAGGGAAGGTTAAGGCTTTGCTTACCGAGTGTAGCCATTATAGCAGCAAAGATGATTATGCCTACTGGTTGCACCCTCAATTTCCCAATAGGATACTTATAGATATTTATGTTTTTCATTGCCACATGAGTGAACCAAAGTATGCCACCGGCCATTAGATCAAGTAAAGAATCCAGTGTCGATGCAGCAATGGCTATGGATCCACTCTTTATTGTAGCAAATATCTGCATGCCATGTTGTCTCATTATTTCAACTGCTTGAATATGTAAACTGAATTATCTGCAGCAACATATCATATATACTCTTTTGTTTTACATATTTTCATATGAAAATTATTTGTTCAAATGATTTAATATCAGTTTATTTCCTTTCTTTAAATATTGTTAAATAATTAATAACCTTGAAGGCCACTTATAAAATTCCAAGCACTTTAGAGGTTTATGCGAAAAGTAATCATTGAAGTTAGAACACACCATAGTCAGAAAAGCTTATTATTCGAATTTGATTGAGATTGGTAGTAGTGTTTAATTACCTTACACGCCAGCAAAACAATATTGGCATAATTAGAAATCTTCATTGCTCTTTCATGTTGAACTTGTTCCTGAAGATCTTCCTCGATGAAGCAATCAGAATCCACCAAAACATCAACTTCCTCAAAGGATTTCAGAGTAGCAAATTGTGATTCATAGTATTCCTTTTCTCCTACAAGGGTATTAACATAAGAGCATCCCACATAAGTTGCATTAATATGTAGCCATCACTCATCAGAGAGCATGATAGTCATTATTGATATCAAAATACGGCCACTCAGAAAATATTCAATCTTTAGAACTGCCGATCAATCAATTAATTGAATTCTTCTCTTGAAGTAATAGTTGGTTCAACATTTCCTTAAAAAACATCCTCATTAAGTATGCATGTGCAAATAAATATAACACAAACATCATACCTATATATATATATATATATACACACACACACATGAACATAAAAGAATGTATGAAAGTACCCATGCATGGTTTGGATTGAGGTTGCTTTTATTTCTAATAATTAAAAAGAAACACAAAATGTGATGTGCAACGGAATACATGATGTAATTTTGTAACGCCTCGTGATTAATGCGAAAGCTATTGATGCACGGACTAAGCAACTTGATAGTATCCCTCACCGTATAAATATATAACGTATCAATATATATATATATATATATAATATAATATAATGATAATAAAATTTGATCAGCCCACCGTTTCTTTTTCACTTTCCTTCATTTTCTCACCAACCAAACAACCCCCCACAAACACTAACAAAGAACAAGACGCTATACCTTCACTTAAGGCTTTGGTTTTAGAGGTGTCAACTTCAAAAGGAGCCTCGGCATCAATACCAGCCAACACCTTCTCAGGCAACTTGGAAACAAACTCGTGCCTGAGTGCGTTCACCGAGTTACGTCTACTCAGGCTCAGCCTTCCGCTCCCGCTTCTCTTCCTCTCGCTACTACTACTCGACTTCCTCCGCAGCAGCGGCCTCGAACCCGAATCACGATCCATTCTCTATACCCGGCCCAATATCCCACGTGTGTGTTTCTCTCTTTCTCTCTCGCCTCCCAATGATGATAGATAGATGGATAGGCTATTCAAAGTTATGGTTTCTAATAACAGAAAAGTGTGATTAGATTTTGCCTTTCTGTTTTGTTGAGACAATAATGATTGCAAGGCACAACTCTATAAAAGCATTTTAAGATCTTACGTCTGTCTTTTAATTAAATTAGAACCATCTACTCTAAAAGATTATATTGGATTCTTGACACTTGTATTAAATTAATTTAATTAAACATTTAAAAAGAATTTTTGAGTTTGGTACCCTTTTTCACCGTTTGAAAATTATTAAATAGTTAAAAAGTCAATAAATTATTTAATAGTGTTTATGCTATTAAATACGATACCTTAATAACATAGTCACAGTTAGATTGGGTAAAACGAATCACTGAATTGTTTTTCGTGTTGTATTAATTTTGTATATTTAAGCTGACCCAAACACCATCTATTTGATAATTGTGTCAAAATATTAAGATTATAATTCGATACAGAAAATAAATAGATTATCTAATAATCCATTTAATATCTATATATTGAATAAGATTTACATCAAATATCTACACTCGATATTATAAAATACACATATTTACCAATAATATTACACATCTATACTTTTGAAGTTATATATATATATGGGTAGATTGAGTATATGCATGTTCATTTATAAAATATATATATATTTAGAACGCCAATAGAGTAAATGTGTAGATATTGGTAGCATGTATATTTATAAATATTATATTATATATGAAGAGATAATTATGTCTAATATTTAAGTTTTGATAACAAAAACCTACAACTTAATTTAGAATAGAAAACATAACCGTGTCATTAATTAGGTAAATAGGTTAAGAACTTTAATATTAACCCAATTATATGTTCATCATCAATATTGTACCTTAGAACGAATTTAGTGGGATCCTTATATATATATTATTAAACATTGGTGTGAAAGTCAAACAATGAGGCTGATTATTTATAAAGAACAATGTTTAGTGGTTGTTGGGCACCCTTGAAGTTTGGTATAATAACAGTTTGTTCTCTTTTTTTTTTTTGTTGAAATTATTCTATTTTCAGTCAATACATTGTCTATATCTAGTTTGCAATTATTAGAATTACGCGCTTATACATAATATTTGAGAAGTGTAATGATAGAAGTTGATGAATTATTTTAGACTTAAACCCATGATTTTATATATCCATTCAAACACATGCTTAAGAAAGAAAGATAAGTGTGAGATCATTACTTTAGCTTGCCATGACTGATCCTTATCTGCTGAGCTCCTCTAAAGCTACTTACTTGTGTAGATTCACTGCAAATCACAACTTCAGGCAATAATTTGCACACATACGAGTTACAAACACACAGAGAGAGAGGTTTTTTTTTTACACTTTTGGCCAAGTATAAAAAAAATGAGTGAATAGTAACTTTCAATTGATCAAGATTCCTTAAATATAGTACTTGAGTACGGGGACCTTTCATAGATTAGTACAATATTTTCTATTCTATTATGAGTTAGAATAACACAATTTAAAATTATATTTGTCGATACTATACTTCCTTATAGGGTGTAACAAAATTAGATTTATTAACATAATATTTGGTTACATAATAAAGAATCTGTGAGAATTATTCTTTAGTATTTGATATTAGTTATGCATTAATATGATAAAAAAACAATTAAAATGATTTTTGTTAGCCTATAATATAATATATAAGTAATAAATTCTAACAGTGTAATGATAGCAGTTGATTAAACACAAGAAAGTACTGATCGTTAAAATATGGTTGTTGCCTGCTTGAAATCCTAGATAAATCATAAATGTCCCTCTCGCGGCAATTCTCATTTGCTTCATCACTCATTTTCTCGGACCATGAGGATTGAAAGTGATATACTGATACTTCAGGGGATTATATTGTTATTGTGTTAAATGTAGGGGTAATCAACCGTCATTTTCCCCTCTTCTAAGTTGTAATATACAAATTTCAATTACACACACTGCTATTAGCCGTCGGGTATAAATAGTAGTAACCATAACCTGTTATTGAGGTATTTTTAAACAGTTTTATTTAATTAATTTCATTTATAGTCAAATTAATTAATTAATACCATAGCACAACTAGCTACATGCCTAAAACTTTGGTCAATTTCATTTGTAGATTTGTACAATATACAAAGTCCTCACACTTCTTTTATTTTTTTCTCTCCTCCCCCCTCTTTTCTTATATATATATATATATATATATATATAATCATTTTCTTCGGATAAGATACATGACTTAGATAACAATTGTATTGGATGTTCATTGCCTCACATCTGACCCGGAAATGAGTTTCTAAATAATATTATTTTAATTAAACCAATGGGTTTATATGTGTGAGATGTTGTTGTCTAGGGAAAATGGTGTAACCAATACACTCTTTCTCCACCAAATGGCAATGTTAATGCATTTTTTTGAGACCGACTTCTTGTCAGCTATAGCTGTCCCATATACATCACCTATCCAAATCAATGACGTATTTTATGATGTTAGATTTTCTGTGAAGCTTACTTTTCTTAATTACCATAAATTGAAAATTGGAAATTATTATTATTATTATTTTTTGTACTTCTTTTTATCAACTTTTGGAATCGAGTTGGTGAGAATTGAGAAAGGCAACACATTCCATGCCAAAAAAAAAGTGGAATCTTCACCAACTTATTGGCATTTTTGTTGGCAATTGTCTTGATCAGCAACTAAAATTTTCTTATATTTTCTCTTGCCCTCTTACTTTTCGGAGATTTGAATAAAAGAATCCACCTAGGATCCAGATTTTGACCTAACAAACACAATGTGATTATGATCATTTAATTTGCAGCAAATGGGATCCGAGTAAAATAGTATTTGAATTGTCCTGGTATAAGTTGATGAATACACATTAGTAGATAGGATGGAGTCTAATAACTTTACTTGGGTGGTAGCTGCTGTGTTCTTTGTTTACTTTTGGAAGCACGACCGTTAAAATTTCGGTAAACGTGATTCTATCCCAAGACCGCCGATCCGCTATAGCTTATTAAAGTTTGTGATTCTCTCCTACGACAGCTCCAGCTTAAAACTTTGTGATTTTATTCCTTAAAACTCACAGCATCTCAATCCAAAACATATCTACTTGCGGCATCAGATACTATCAAGGATCATAACTGTTATTTTGTATCCCTAACCGGATGTCATTCTTACTTATCTTTCTTCTATTACAAAAGCTGAAGGTGTTGGCAAGAACTTGAAACAGAATCAATCGTTGATAATGAAGATTTCGGACGTATTGCTCCTTCTGGTTCCCTGGGTTTCCTCTTGGCTTCATTTTGCCGCTTTGACTTATTAAGAGACTGATCTGCTTTGGAGATGATTTTTGAGACTGTAAATCCTGCAACTTCAAACACCTGAGATCTATAGGGAAGTAAAGCATTGCGAAGGACAATGTCAACTCCTTCGTAGGTCCAAACACCTAATGCTGCCTCTCCTTAAGTCCGACAGAAAGCCAGCCAAGTCCAGCAGCAGCAATATCTACAGAACTTGAATCCCAACTGCTACCAGAGACATGAAATTCCTTTCTCACCCATTTTCCTAGCTCTTCAACTCGTTTCTCTCCAATTGGTGGCTGGATCAACAACCAATGCAGATAGCATCAAATTTCTATAAGTTAAAACCATAATGCAACGTGCTTCTCCCAAGATAATAATAATAACAGAAACTATATTTCATTTGAATGCCAAGGATTACAAGCACCAAAACCAGACAGCACAGTATGCAAAAAATAGTTTGTTACCAATTCACAAAAGTACCTACAGAGCCTTTGGAATTCAATATCCTTTTCTAATCTGTTTATTTCCTTTACATGGCCTCCGAAGTTTGATAACAAGGGTTCCTTTTGACTTCAAATTAACAGCCCAAATTTCCCAAAGCATATGCTAAGGTCATATACATGTTAATATAGAAGTAAACATTACCAATTGAGGGTGTTTCTTGTATCTTAATTTCTTGATGGATATTAAACCTTCTTATATGGATCAAGCTTATAATATGAGATCTATTTTTGAAGTTTCTCCAAATGTCATTACTCATCAAAATTTCCTATATGACACACTTTCTTTTTGCTGTCTCACAACTAAAATAGCATGTTGTTGAAAGAACTTGAATAGGAATAACTAAATCCTATCAGTTTATTAAGAAAAAAAAATGGTAATAAGTTTTTCAGTTGAATTTTGTAGAAAGACTAATTCAACTACATTGCTTCTCAACTGCTCATCAAAATCAAAGCAATGGAGCACTCACTATAATTGCTCCAAATTTTAGACTTTTAGAAAGTGAAAGAAACTGCAGAAATATCATTTGCTAACTAGGGAAAGGCATACCTGTAGCTGACGACCAAAATGCTTCTCTACCATTGTGCACGCATTTTCTGTTTTCCCCATGTGTAATGGAAGATATGGTGATGCCCACACTGTCACATAGATAGACTCTACAGACGATTCCTCAACATCCATCCTCATGAGCCCGGCAATGTGAATGGAATGACCTGCCTGCAGCAATCGAAGAAGCCCAACTTGAGCTAAACACATAACAAAGCTGCCATAATAATATTAAAAGAACTCTTACATTGCTAAAAGATCAAACACTCAATCTGACTTCAATATGGACGCATAATATCATTGAAGCAATGCTCTTAACACATATTTTTCAGCTACCCTTGTTGATAAAAATCACAACTATTTCATGCCAGTCCATTACTAAACTAATAAACTGACAATTTTTCAGCTTGATCCTAATATTGCCAACAAAAGTCGAATCTTAAACAAACCTTGATCCTAAAATCCCTGAAGCAATACTCACATTGCTAAAAGATCAAGCACTCAATCTGAATTCCTATGAAGTCATAGTATCCCTGAAGCAATGGGCTTGTTACATATTTTTCAGAAAATCCTTACCGATAGAAATAACAGCATTTTCATGCAAGTCCATTACAACTAATAAACTCACAATTACTCAGTTTATCCTAATACTGCCAACAAATATCAAATCATAAACTAACCTTGATCCTATAAGTTCTCGGCTTCAACTCCTTGTTAATATTGACAAGTTTTTGTTCCTCTCTTGTCAACCTAGTGGTAATCTGATTGGGATGTAGCAATCCCGGTGTGTCAAACAACTTAGCCTGAGCAGGCAAAACTCCTTCCATTCTCACGATCCCAAGCGTTGTTCCAGGCACGGGTGCCTCTGTCAAATGACTAACAATATTCTTCTCTTCTCCATCTCCTCCTCTACCAGCATCCACACTCTTAGCAATGGCATTCAATAATGTACTTTTCCCTGCATTTTGTGCTCCTATGGCCCACACATTCCCCCTCTTTCCCGCCAAATCAACAACATCATCTATAAGACTCTTTAAACCCCAGTTCTTAACAGCACTAACGAAATGCAACTTCGTAATCTTACTAATGCCGTCTTCTCTAGCTCGTTGCCTAACCCAATGTTCAAATCTAGTAGGCGACAAAGAACTCGGCAACAAATCAATCTTAGTCACAACTAATACAACTCTAGGAACATTACCCGACTTACCTTCTTTCCACGCCCTCTCATTCTCCTCAGCTGTATCTGATACCATTTTCGCCACTCTCCTAGGAAACGACCCATCAAAATCAGCTGCATCAACCACCGTCAAAACAACCGATCTAGCCCCGCTGGCCGACATCAACTTCCTCCCAACCGTATGATCAAAATCAAAATCCGGCAACAAATTCTCCACGGTCACATCCTTCACCTTCCCATAATGCCTTAAAGCATGACACCTGGCACAAACCACCGGCTTTTCGTGTTTTTTAACTTCTGATGTTTCATTTTCAGCTTCAAAAACAACAAGCCCGCCCTTTTTGAGGGAATTTGAAAATTCAGACTCATTGGCTACGTGTACAAGATGGGATTTTCTCACTTTGTTCAAATTCTGAGAAGGTCTGATGAAGTAACCGGGTTGTTTCGGGTTCGTGTCTTGGATGAGGACGCCGCAGCCGGGGCAGACGGTGAGCTTGGGAGTGGCTTCATCGTAATTTCCATCTCTTGTCAGGGCCAAAGATGAAGAAAGTGGTGGTGGTGCTGTGTTAGTGGGTTGTGAAGAGAAGAAGGAGAAGGAGGAGGTGGTGGGTGCTTTTAGTGCTTTTGTGGGGTGTAATTGGAGACGGGGACTTGTGATTTTGGTTGAAAATGATTCATGAAAGATGGGTTTCAGTTTTGATTGAGAGATATTTCTTGCTCTTGAAAGCATTTCTTCTCTTTGTTTTGACTGAAATTTCTTTTTCTTTTCAGGGTTTAGGGTTCTAGAGAAGCTTTGAGGATGAACAGGCGTATATGGTTGATGCACTGAAACGACGACGTTTAATAGGCAGAGTTGCAATTTGCATTCAAATCCTCACAATACTGTGACAAAATTTCAAATGAACTATCTCACACTTTTTGGTAGCCAAGTTACTTGCAAATTGTCTATAACTATATCATGATTTCACTTTACATTTTCAGTATTTTCTCTTATTTTTTTTTTAATTTTCTATATCATTCTCATCTTTTCTTTTTTTCTTTTTACTTTGAAAACATAATCGTTATATCCTCTTAATTTTTATTTATTTTAACAGATATTGATTTTGAAATATGGGAGGAAATTAAAATTTTATTTTTAAGTTGTGTGCAAGTTTTGTATACATTGACCACAAAGATGAAATTAATGCTGATTTTTTTTAATTAAATTTTCAATGTTTTGGCATTGACTATGAAGAATTACTTCAATTAACTTTCCTAAATCTTTTTTTTCCTTCTCCAGTTACATTAATTTGGTGTATCTATCACCTTGATTATAATAAGAGTCTATGCTTATAAATGTCTCTAAAGCTAAATAAAATTTAATGAATCAATCACCTATTTGCAATAAGAGTCTTATCTTACAAATGTCTGAGAAGCTATAATAAAAAGCGTAATAATATAGGCTCAGGCTTCACCTACAAGCCCTGGTCCATCACAAAAGCCCAATAAATAACTAAATAATATATTTTATTTTAATTAAAATACACATTTTAATATTTATTTAACCTATCCATAACATATAATTAAAAATTTAAATCTTTTTAGCTTAATTTTAAATCCTAATCTAATAAAAACTACATTTATATATTATAAATTTGTAAAATTTAATAAAAAGTTTCTAAAATATATAACACAAAAATTTGGACTTCTCGGCCCAACCGACCTGAAAAGAGACATGCTTGGGCCAGGCCTGGCTAATTTCATTTTCCAAAACACTGGAGTGAAAATTGCTCCAAACAAGACAAAAATTATACCTTTTTCCAAAAATCAAGTGCTGAATTCTCAACCATGTTAATAAAGATAATGTGGTAAGGACTAAAAAATTATCAGAACATGAAACTTATTGCAGAAGTTAGATTTACCTGTAAGCAAATAGATAAAAGAAGAAAAAAAGTGATTGCAAGCAATCTATATCTACACATTTACACAGAAGTATTTCAACTACCGCATACGTATGATGCAGATTCGAAGTAAAATATCTTTGACGGGGTTTCTAGTTATATGTATCTCACTATTCTTTCCATATTCGGCCGGCTACTTTGAGCTTCAACTCCTGTCTATCTCCACCAGAAAAGAAAAGAGCTAAATTCCTTTGAATGATTAATCCATCTTGGCTATCTCTAACCTTTTTATGGCTATCGCGGATGCTTCTAGGTATTCCTTGCCACGTAAGCTTTCTACCATTTCCGCCAACTTCCAGACTGTAACTGAATTGTCTGGCCTCTTCTTCATCGCCCATGAATCGGAGGAAGGCCATGTAAACAGGTGCCATTCCGAGGTGAAAAGCCTCAAAATGCAGGCAAAAGTGCCGGCCAAAGCAATTGAAAACCTGCACCAAATAACGAACATTTAAGATGGTTAGGTTGGGGCTAGCTGAAAAATAGAATGCAATTCAAGGCACTTCGGAATGCACAAGCATTCTTGAAATAAATGGAGTGTGTTAGTGTTTTGATTCCATATCAGGGAATTTTTTAGCTTAGAACCATCATCCAAAACTCAATATTCGTAAGCAATCATTTAACGTTTTAGTTCACCATTTATCAACTAGCAAAGCATGCTTTTTCTTTGCCCATAAATGTTAATTGTTAGTCTTATTGGTGAAAAAGATCTAACTAATCCGAAGCTTGCATTCAAATGGACCAAAAAAGTTCAGTTCTTTAAAGGGCAAAATGGAAATGGAATTTCTGGAAGAAGTATCTTCTAATACAACTAAGCTGGCATCTGCAAAGTGATGCCAGTCACGATTTACAACTTGAGAGAGGTGAGAATCAGTGGAGAAGAAGAGATGAGAGGTCTTACTGTTAACATCCATGTAGCATTTTCAATTTCTAGTGCATTGGCTTTGACATATCTGTGGTTGAAAGTACTCCCATCGTGCATGTCAACTTTGTGATCATTTTTTAGATGCCTAACAAGAAGTGGGATATCACCAGTGACAGAACATTTAGCGCCGGCATAGGGGCAATTGTACGGACGATTTTTACAGTTTTTTTCATGCTTTAGCTTGCTGTAATATGGGAATATATCTTGACAACCCCAAATCTGGTATCTGCAAGGGAGTTCCAGCGACTCAGCTACTTTCTCCAATGCCAGGCACCTTATATTTCCAAGTTCATGGCGGCAAGTTGGACAACCGGTGCGTACTCTAGCCTTGCAACTTGAGCACAAGGTGTGACCATTTGGACACTGTTCCTTCATAGAAAATTACAGAATTTATCAGTGCAAGAAGATCAATTAAATAGTATTGTGTTACAATTACGATGAATGTTCTTAATTCGTTAACTTTGGAAATTGGGCAAGATTGGGAAATGGAACTAATTCGTTCACTATAACACACAATAACAGTAAAAGGAGTATCATCTTTTCAGGAAATGCATCTATATCTACAAGGCTAAATGATGAATCATATTATAAGATGAACAAACATTTCCATAAAATGACTTACGCAATAAGAATTGCTACAGTCTGATTCACTAACATCTGACAATTAACTGAAATCAATTTCTTGAATAATTAACATATTTGAATTGTTTCACTTCATATGGCGTTGCTTCCTATGTCAATTTAATGCTAAAATCCCTCAAGTCCCAATTTAAGAAGCTTTATTTATTTATCTATTTTGACAAAGAAAAAAGGAAGTAAAAGATGCTTAAACACAAGGAAAACGTCTACTGTTCTTCTCGTTTTGTGTTTTGATACACAGAAAGAAAATACCTGGTAAATTGGAGGGTACATTAAATTCAAGCAAACGGGACACTCAAGTAGCTCGTGCACATCATTATTTGATGTTGCTCCAAGATTTCCACTGAAACCAGTTGTAGCTTTCCTACAAGGGGAACCCCTCAACTCCACACTAGAAGTTGCCATTTCATAATCTGAAAACTCAATGCTAGACTCAATCACCTCCTTGCATATTCCTCCTCCAGGAGCCATGCTACCTTCCCTTAGAAACTGCTACTACTATATGTCTCTTCGTTCCCAAATCGAAATCGGCATCATAATCTTCACTGCAAATGATACTACTTTCTTTCTTTTTAGCTGGTTTTGCCTGAGAAAAGTTGGAAAAGGACATTATCAAATGACAGAGATACTATGAATGGTGACAATTTTTCATGGTCCACAAATTTGTCAAACTTGCGTATGGTCCTCTATACAAGCATAGTCACAATCCATACGGCCTCCATGATTTATTGTATAATCGTAAGATATATTATACAATCGACTTGATATAAAAGACAAGCAATTGAATTTGACAGGAAGTGTGGATAGTAATTACTACAGCATAGATTGCCTTTTCACTACAAATATTTGAATCAAAATTCATCTCATAAAATCTCTCTTCAATGAACACCAATTGATATGAAACAAAAATAGTATCAAACATCAGACGAAGCAAAAAAGCTTTGACTTATTTATACTCTCACAAGCATCAGTGAAGTGTAGATGCAGCCAAGTCAATAAACAAACAAAACACAAAAAAAATAAAAAAAATTACCGAGATGAAAGTTAGAGCCAGTATTCATATTAAGAGCAAAAAAATAGCCAAAAAAGAACAAAATTCGGCAAAAGATTCAATACCCAGATGAGAAATCAAGAAAAGAATCAAAGAAAAAGTGGAACAAAGCTTTAAACCCACCTTAAGAAACAAACCCAGATGAGAAATGCAGCTAAGAAACGATTGAAGATTCAATCATTTCAATTAATGAAAACTTTGGGACTCAATTATTGCTCCATTTAGGACCCCAAGATGAAAAAACAAAAAACCAAAAACAAAGACAACAACAAAAAAGAAAGCTACTAACGTGGAGAAATTTCCTGAAAAGCTGGCTCCGCAAATTGCGTGTCCAAGATTGATTGTTAGATGACACAATAACAAAACTACATCACATAACATGAGCAGGAGTCAAAGATTTTGGATATAAAAATTTAATTTTAATTTAATTTGTATCACAACTAGTGACAAGTGCTATGTGTTATGTTCTTGTACCAGCTTGCATGTTTGAGGAATAGTTTGAAGATTCTTTTATTCAATTGTGGGGTTATGTTTGGTTTGGTATTTAATGGTGACTCAGTCATCTTCTGATTTGATTTATTTATTGTCAATTATGCTTTGGGATTTACAATGTGTGAAGGTGACATTTCCAGCACGCAACGTTTTGAAGCGATTCGATTCGATTTGGTTTGGTTTGGTTTGATTTCTGGGCTTTGCTGCTAATGGCCAATGTGACCGTTAAAAGTGTTTAAAATTAGAAAAACGAGTCGCTGTCATTAGATGTGGTTGGTGTTCATTGGGAGTTTGAAGAGGAATGAAATCGAACCAAGTTTTGGATTTAGCTTTTGGTCCATTTGGGATTATGGTCACGTGAAAAAAAAAAATTATAATTATTAAATAAAAATTAATAATATATAATAAATATAAATTTTAATAAAATTATTATGAATATAATAATTTTTTATTATACAAGTAAAAAATTATATCAATATAATTTTTAATTAAAATACATAATGTTTATTAAATATTTAGTGCTATAATTTTTAAAATACAGCTGCCGAACCTTAATTTTAAATACAACATTTGTCATCCCATATCTGTTTTCAGATTAAAGGGTTGTAACTTTTGGTTCATATATACTTTAAATGAAACCATTATTCAAAGAGTAATTAAGGATAAGCACAAAATTGAATATAATTAAAGCGTGGTGATGTCCATGTCAATTCGAGGAGGTGCCGAACTTCGCTTCGTTGATGAATCAAATCAAATAAAGTTTTAGCCCAATTCTTGTTGTGTTTGACTATGATTGAAGTGTTGTTAATTTTTTTTTTTAATTCTCATATGTTTTTAAATGAAATTGCTAACTGTAGAATATAAAAAGAAAAATACAAATTTCAAAATTATCAAATTGTCTTTGCTATACACTTTGCTTGTAGCAGTTTTAAAATTAAGTTGAAATTCAACGGTCATAAACCAATTCTTAGTGATAGAAATATGATTATTAAGATGTTTTACAAGAACAAATGGTGAAAAATCTTTTCTTCATGTTTCATGTTAAAAAACAAAAGTATTTTTTAGCATTTTACACGCTCTTTTTACTTCTTTTTTTTTCTTTTTTTTGTCTTTCCTCTCTACAATTATTTTTTTCAGTTTTTAAATTATATATTTAAATACATCTCAGAAGTCAAAACACCAAAATCAAACACTATTTTTATTTCAAAAAATTGAAATGATAAGTTAAGGTCTGGGCCTTGATGCTGGGCCGGGTTGTAGAGTGTGCGCCTCCGGGCCTGAAGTATCTTCGTGCGATTTTTTTTTTTTGGGGTGCTTTCACTGAACCGGACCGATTGGTGGCTGTGGTTGGTTCACTTCTGTTATAAGTTTAAAGAACCGATTGATTTGGTTTGGATTTTCAATTCAATATAAAATCGACCTGAAAATAAAAATACGTACATTAAGATCGATATTTAAAAAAAAAGTCGAGAACTGAATTTGATGGGTTAATTTTCTAAATTGGATTCAAAATTTTACAAATCATTATTGTTTTATTCAGTTTAGTTTTTTTTTTAAATTAAAACTTATTTGTCAAAGTTTTAGTTGAGTTAATTCTAATCACAATAAACCATATACATAATGCTAAGAGAATTTTAAATGAAATAATATTAAATGAAACTATTTAATAAAATTATACCACATGTTTTAAAATCATAATTTCATAATTTCATAATAAATATGTATACGATATTATCTTTATTGGATGTAATTTATTTTTTTACAAGTATGACCTCGAAATTAGCCATTGGCAATCCATTAAAGGCCAGTGTATAAAGCAATATTGCTTGAAGATCGATATTACTTCTTCAACTTGTTGAGTTTAAAGCTTAAACGCCATGCTAAAAAGCATGACGAACTGAAGAAGGCGGCAAGAAGCAATCCATTACATTGTCATGGCCAGCTCAGCCTCCCCCAAGCTTTATATCTTGAATTATGTGTCTGTTGCAGTATTTTACACGGGTAATTTTTAAAAACCTCCTTTGAGGATTGGGTTTATTGCAAGTAAATGGCGAGAATTGATTTATTTGTAAAAAATTTCCTACCGTCAGTTAATTTTAAAATTGACCTTTAATTGATTATGTAAAGATAATATTACCCTTAACAATAGTTTGTAAACGAAAATAACTAAAAAAAGTTAAAATTGTTGGCGCGAAAAGTACAAACCTTATTTTTTAATAATTTTATCCTTATCAATTCCAAAATTTTACAATATTATAGGTAAAGATTATAACTATTTCATTTTTAAATTTTTAATTTGATCTTTCTTGTAGGAATTTTAAGGAAATATCAATAATTTAAAGAGGATTTTTCAATTTTTTAATTTTATCTTTTTTATAAAAACTTTAAGAAAATATTAATAATTTAAAGAGGATAAAATAGCTAATAATTTTGGTTTTTTTAGTTATTTTCGTTTATAAACTATTATTAAGGGTAATATTGTCTTTGCACGGTCAACTAACGGTCAATGTTAAAATTAACTGACGATAGGAGATTTTTTACAAATAAATCAATTCTCGCCATCTACTTGCAACAAACCCAAACCTCAGGGGTGGTTTTTAAAAATTACCCTATTTTACACCTCCCAATAGGATCGAGACACATTATTTTTCACGTGACTTATACCTAGTCATGCATGGATAAGGCCAATAGGAGCATCGTTGTGATAAATTTTGCCAACTTTGTTGACTTCTAATTAATGACAAGTCAAAAATTTGAACTGATTGGGGTTATGATTTAACCAATGACATAATTTAAGAACCTTCTTATAACCCTTTGATTTTATTTTTTCCAAAAAAAGGAAGAAATATATCTTCTGCTTATAAATTTGAAAATCGATAAAATAATGTTCAATTAATTTTTTTTTGTTAAATTAACATACATGACCTAAAACAACTTTTAATCAATCATATTTTTTGTTACTGAATAATCCAGAACATTTATTCATTTGCTGGCTGCTTTTGAATGGTTTATCGCCTAACTATTTCTATAATCCATTCATCATCCCCATTTGACAATTAATTTATTCTAGAATTTTAGAAACAATAAGCCATGGGAATGTCAAGTGTAACTTCCCAATTTATTGTTTCTTCCAAGAAACCATCATCAAAGACCTCATTTCTCTTGTCCTATTTGGTCAACAAGTTATGCATGAATAATAAACAGTCTCTTCTAAAAGCTGCTTTTTTCAATCTAGCTTGTGCATAAAGATGAAGTCAAAAAACAACTTCTTCAAGTCTTATCCTACAAGTTAAATTCATAAGAAGCTGCTTCTTGAACAACAAGCTCTCTCTCTCTCTCTCTATATATATATATAATAAGCCCATCTCCCAAGCCTTAGCTTATCATACGCATCACACAGATCATTTAATTTCCCTCCGGTTACATACAACTTTCCTATACATTTTCTCAAGAAAACTAATGGAGCCAGAAATGTCACTAGCCGATGCCTTGATTAAGGTTGCAATGTTTGTGCTTGTTCAAGTGCTGGTTTACTTAATTCTTTCGAATTCTTCGGATATTTTTTCAGAGAACAAGAAGAAGAAGATGATGAAATCTTCCAGCTTCAAAACGGCACGTTCTGTTAGCATTCGCCGTATGCTTGCCGCCATCTCCGATTTGCCGTCTGAGGCAGAGGTGTCATCACCGTCTCTAAGAGGTTCAAGATTATCAGACGAATTTCCAATTTCTGATGATAAAGAATCTTAAATTATTCGCTTCTATAAATATATATAGCTAGTTCCTTAATTAATTCTTTTGTTCTTTGAATCTTTGTACCGATATTATTACTGTATTTATTCAATGAAGATTATTATATACAAGTAAGATTTATTGTGCCCCTTGTATAAGTATTTACAAGAATTATATTAATTTCATTTTTGGGAACTTTTAGGCTTCAAGCTTCTTTGATCACCCAGGGATGCTCATATGCAACATCTAAAGCATCCTTTATTGCATTGTATCTGCATATAGAAGAATCAGTGAAAATATAAGTTGGCTTTCGGTTACAATTCTCAAGTTTTTTTTATTACGTTGAGCTGTGAGTTACATTTATTGAAGTTAATAGAAAACCTTGACAAATGTAATAGAAATGGTGATTGTTATTATTAGGCCCTTTTGGGTTTTGTTTGTAATGCATAGGCAACACTAGTTACCTTTTACAGAGAAGGCCTTGAAGCAAATCATTTTAGCTTTGGACTAATAGATCAAATGCAGGATATTCACCTTGTCATAATTTTCTGGCATGCTATCAGTGAGAAAAGGAAAACACGTGATAGTAATTATGTGACTCGCTAAAAATAATGATGTAATTATGGATCAATTAGAAAACAACACGTGATTTCTAAGTTACAAAAATTTACTCGAAACTTATTTTTGATTACCACTAATATTATTTCAAATATTTAGATTCAATGCTGATGTGAGCTTCATGAGTGATCATTTTATTATAAAGTTGTGATCGGATAAAAATAAAAATAAATAAATTTAACAGCAATTTTGTACATTGTGTGTTCACTTTTATAAATGTTCAGGCTTACACGGCTCTCCTTGCCTGTAGTTGCCTAATTGTGTCTTCGTCAGGCAGCAGCAATCCTGATGGCTGATGCGGACATAGTTCCTAAGAATCCCATTGCGGGATAGTGTTAATAATCCAGACACTTGGATTAAATCCCCTGGTTGGTCAGCACATGGACCAAAGTGAAAATGGTTGAGTTCAAAGGTCAAAGTTCAAACTCCCTCATCCATTAATTTGTTTTGTATTAATATAAAATATGTGATTTTCAAGTTACAAAAATTATGTTTTCACTGTTATATTTAACGAAAAAAAAAGTTGGCTCTTCATATTAAAAAAAAAAAAAGGAACGAAAAAGTTGGCTATTCATATTTTAATGGGTCTAGCTACCGTGCAATTGTTGCACGATATCCCCTATTTTGTCTTCTTTTGTTTTCACTGTTATATTTAACGTCAGAGTAAATTCAACGGTGGGAATGGGATGGGATGCCATAGTTTAGTAACTAACGCTACATTCCCTGTACTGAAATTCTAAAAAAATTAAATATTTTAAAATTATGACACATAAATCCAGATTGTATTAAATTTGTAAATAATTTTAACAATAAAAAATATAGGCAGGTTGTCTCGAGTTAAAAAATTTGACATAAAAATCAAAATAAAAATAAAAATCTAACTCTTTTTTTTTTAATTTAAGGAGTGAGATAAGTAATGATTTCACATTAAAATTCAATTAATAAATTAGCTTAAAAAGGAAAACTAACATGGCATTAGGAAAATAAAATATTAAATAAATAGTTATAAAAACTTTATATTTTATCTTCTTTCCTTACACTTTAGTTGCCACTTTAAGATATATGCAGACTATACTTTAAATAAAAATAACTACAATACAATTTCATTGTAAAGTCATTAGTTATTAACAAATAACAAAACTTAAACTTTATCTATAAATTTAAACCAATATGACATTAATGACTTATAGCTGATAGATTTGATTTGTTATTTTAATTTATTCAATTGCCATGTCCTCACAATTGTCATCCAAATATTCAAATCAAATTGCTGCATTTTGCCTTAGTTGTGATGTGAAAAATAATTGAGATAATTGATTAGTTAATGATATTTTAATTTAAAAAGAGTTGCTGACTAATGATTTATTAATTATCTAAGTGGAGAAAAAAAGAATAGAATATCTGGATATAGAGAAGAAGAAAAGAAAAAAAATAATAATAAATTTATAAATAAACTATAAATAAAAAAGAAAGTAGGGAATCAAAAGATAAAAGACAAAAGTGTGGTGCAATAGTTGCACCATAATTTTGTCCCATATTTTAAGGCAATAAATTTAAATGTTGGGAATCTTTCCAAATTCATAATTGTTGCATTTATTCTACAAAATACCACCAAATTTCATTTTTACGCTACATTTAGCTCGAATACAGGGGGTTTCATGAGAGTTGCCACTTTATAATTGTTTTGTGATTTTAACTTGATGAATTTGCCACACAAGCGGGGATGTAGCTCAGATGGTAGAGCGCTCGCTTAGCATGCGAGAGGTACTCGGATCGATACCCCGCATCTCCAAATTTATCTAACATTTTATAACTTTTAATGTTTTATTTTACTGCCCGTGCGACAAGGCCCCACGGCCTTTGCAGCCGGAGGTGCCCGGCCGCCACATGACTGGTGGCATCATCTACTCGCCGTTGAAGTCAACATCAGAAATTTTTTTTTTTTTTATGAATTAAAAATCACAGCCGACAAATACAGGTGGTATTATCGCCTCTCTTGTTGGATAAGGGAAAAAAAAGCACGCGCAGTTCTATGCCACCCAATCTTTCCTCTTTGGAGCTAATAACATCCAAGTCATTAAGTTTTAAATAATTTCGTATAAAGGAAGAGAGTTTGTTCATTTATATCATGTAGGTCCAGAACCCCACTCTCTCCTTCACGAGAATCGCATAACTAAAAATTAGATCACTCCATCCATGTGATTGGAATTAAATCCTATATTCATTATATCATCATCTCAAATAATTTAATCAACTAAATTAGTGGATACTTATATACATATTAAAATACAACTCGTAATAAAACAATCAAATAACTTTAATATCGCAATTTTTCACTAATATAATGTAATGCTAAAAATTAAGAGTATGTAAATTAGAATTTATTCGTTAATTTTGAAATTAAAGCTTTTATAAGTAGCGTTTTAGTAAATAAAAATTTATGTCAATTTTTAATTTTTAAAAAGAAGTTTATAAATACCTTAATAGAAAATTGAAGTAACATGTTAGAGTAACAAAAATGTACTTTAGAGAAATCATAATAAACGAGCACTTGATAACAAAGGGTACTCCATTGTGGATCGAAATTAGGGTTTTATTTGATACAAATAGAATAACTATGTAATCATGTGAGAAACTATAAAAGATACGGACCTAAGTGCTATTACCCCTTTCCTAGCCGCCAGACTTCAATTCAGATGCAAAATTATGCTAATCAAGGCTTCAACGTAGTACACACATTCTTCAGACTCAACCAAAACTAAAATTGATTTATAAAAAAAAAAAAAAATAAATGGCTTCATCAAAAACAGTGAGAAAAGTACAGGTGGTATCACCAGTACCAGCAGATATAGACATTGCAAACTCAGTAGAGCCGCTTCATATTTCTGAGATTGCCCAAGAACTCAACCTCAAGCCAAACCATTATGATCTCTATGGCAAATACAAAGCCAAGGTGATTGCTTTTTAGCTTTTTATTCATAAATTTATTTATTTATTTCTTATTGAGTAACTTATACCAGTTGGTCGATTCAGCTTAATGGTTAAAGACATGATTTTTATGTTTTGATTGGTTTGTTGTGATGAGGGTGTGATTCAAAAACTGCCATGTTCATTTTTATTTTCATTTTTTTTTAAACTTAAGGTGCTTAGTTTTGTTAACATAACAAGTTTGGGTGCGTAAAGTTGAATGCATGTTGTGGATGTTTGTAGGTGTTGCTATCTGTTCTTGACGAGCTTGAAGGATCTGCAGATGGGTATTATGTGGTGGTTGGAGGGATTACTCCAACTCCTCTTGGAGAGGGAAAGTCTACTACAACTGTTGGCCTGTGTCAAGCATTGGGTGCTTTTCTTGATAAAAAGGTAGAGCTTTCAATAGTTACAATTTTAAAGCATTGAAGTTGTTTCTCTATTTGCCAATCCATTTAGTCTAGTGTAATATTGAAGTTCCAGTTCTCACACTTAGCTGTACTCCTATATCTGTTCCAAACAATGTACTTTGCAGTTGGAAAGGTTTTGTTATATAACTGTTATTCTGTGTTAAATAAAACTAGATCTGTATGCTCAAGGAGCATCTACGTATTCATTCCATAAGAAACTGTTTTCTCTAATGATGTTTGAAGATTCCTAGTCTTTTCCATTGTATTCTAATCACAGCATCCCTCTACTAGATGTTTTGCATTTCTAGTTTAACAAGTACTTGGTAATCCTGTAAGACTGTAAATTTCTTCTGCAGAAAGGTGAAAAATTGGGTAAATTGTGATTTCAATTGGCCTGGAAATTCTGTGTGTTTTGTCTGATGACGACCAATATCAGAGTAGTTAAGAAAGTTGTGTTGAGAAAAACAAGTTTTTGATTTGGAAAACTCAAAAAGTAAAAGATGAAACTCTTTCTGAAGCTAGCTCTCTTTATATCTCTCTTGCCCAAAGCACCTTGCATTCCTGATGTTCTGCTGGCAACTTTTTTTAATGAACAAATTTTTGTGGTTTGTTCACTATTTCACTCAAATGGTGAGATCACTTCGTATGTATGTGTTCTGCCAATTCAATCTGTGTTATCAGCTGTCCCTTTTATGAGGGGAATTGAACGGACAAATTCACGTGCTTCAATGAGCATGTTCATGGGTCCTTTTATTGTTGTAACAGCACATGACTGTCGGCGTTCATTATGTCCTGCTGTTGATAGTAGAGTAAACTACCTGAACAAATTATGTTCTTCTTTCCTAAGTTCAAATCTGAATAACCATTTTGTAAATTTCAGACACTAACATACTTGATCATCTGTCTGGATTTAATGCAAAATAAACCAGATTTGGTCGAAGAAACTGTTCACTTTTATTACTATAAGACTTTCAATAAAAAGACACAAGACCCTAATTGTTAGACTAGATAGTGCTCAACTAGTTTAGCACGTGATTCAGCTTTAAAGGAGTTACATGAATGAGCTGCTTGTCAAGTTCCTTAAAATAGGGTATTAATGATTATTAATCTTCAACAGTTAAGACAGAGACTGCCTGTTAGTAATGACCGTAGCTTTTTTGTCCATCTAAATCTAATTAATTCAAACAAGTATATTTACTTTGAACTTGCTTTTTCTATCTCAACAATTATCTTTGTCTGTTTCGTCTGAAAACTAGCTTTTCAGCTCAAAAATAAAAGGAAAAAAGGGAATAAGTTACTATCATGGTTCTGGGTAATTTTAATAGCGGATGAAGCTGTTTTTGTGGTTGTTTCCTCCTTCAACATAGAAGATTGGAATATTTACAGTGATTATCACAGCGCAGAAATTGGAATGTGACTAGTTGCTTTGAATTACTTTGACTGAGTATTTGTTTAGGTGTTATCCTTAGCATCTTTATTTGTCAGGTTGTTACATGTCTTCGTCAACCCTCACAAGGACCAACCTTTGGAATCAAAGGAGGTGCAGCCGGTGGCGGTTACAGTCAAGTGATCCCAATGGATGAGTTCAATCTTCATTTAACAGGAGATATTCATGCAATTACAGCTGCAAACAATCTTCTTGCTGCTGCCATTGACACCAGGATATTCCATGAGGCGAGCCAATCCGATAAGGCTTTATTTAACAGGTTATGCCCACCGAACAAAGAAGGAGAACGGAGCTTTAGTAACATCATGTTTAGGCGTCTGAAGAAACTTAGTATCTCCAAAACCAAGCCTGAGGATCTTACGCCAGAAGAAATTAACAGATTTGCTAGGCTTGATATCGACCCAGCTTCTATTACATGGAGGAGAGTTATGGATGTGAATGACCGATTCTTGAGGAAAATTACTATTGGTCAAGGCCCCGAAGAAAAGGGAATGGTGAGAGAAACAGGCTTTGACATTTCAGTTGCTAGTGAGATAATGGCAGTTTTGGCCCTGACAACTTCTCTAGCTGATATGAGAGAAAGGCTTGGGAAAATGGTGATTGGAAATAGCAAGGCAGGTGATCCTATAACTGCCGATGATCTTGGTGTTGGAGGTGCTTTGACTGTGCTAATGAAGGATGCAATCAACCCCACTTTGATGCAGACACTGGAAGGAACCCCTGTTCTTGTTCATGCTGGTCCTTTTGCAAATATTGCTCACGGTAATTCTTCTATTGTGGCTGATAAGATTGCACTGAAATTGGTTGGACCAGGTGGATTTGTCGTCACTGAAGCAGGTTTTGGTGCTGATATTGGAGCTGAGAAGTTCATGAATATTAAATGCCGATATAGTGGTTTAACTCCTCAATGTGCTGTTATTGTGGCAACAATAAGGGCCTTGAAAATGCATGGTGGTGGGCCACAAGTTGTTGCTGGGAAGCCTCTTGACCATGCCTACTTGAATGAGAATGTGGCTCTGGTTGAAGCTGGCTGTGTGAATCTGGCCAGGCATATTGCAAACACAAAGGCATATGGTGCGAATGTTGTAGTTGCTGTGAACATGTTCGCAACTGATAGCGAATCAGAACTGAATGCAGTTAGAAATGCAGCTATGGCTGCTGGGGCCTTTGATGCAGTTGTTTGTTCTCACCATGCCCATGGTGGAAAAGGAGCAGTAAGTGACTTATCACCATTAGACCTAACAAACTAAAAGGAAATATTTCTCAATTTTCACCTCTGCAAACTACATAACTGTAAATAAATTATCATTAATCTGCATTGCCCATATTTGGTCTCTACACAGAATTTCTCTGAGGCAATTTTAGCAGGATGAATTGTTTAACATTTACACACTGCCTTTCTGATTCTTGAAATTATTGACACATCCCACCTATGTCTGAGAATTTCTCATGTTCTGCAGTCTACCTTTGCTTCGACCACTAAGGACTTGTATTATGATTTTTTCTCAGCAAACTAGGAATAGATATTTTCAATCCAAGTGTAATCACATATTTTGAACCTGAAAGACTTGTGCCTTTTCTGTCTATAGTATGACTCCGAGATAGGCTCCTTTCAGGGTGTACATATTATATGATAAGACTAAACTGGGAGAATTGGTTATTGATGTCTTTTGATTAAAAGCTCTATTGTTATCATGGTTTTCAGGTTGACCTTGGAATTGCAGTTCAAAGAGCCTGTGAGAATGTCACACAGCCACTGAAGTTCTTATATCCTTTAGATGTCAGTATTAAAGAGAAAATAGATGCAATAGCAAGGTCATATGGTGCTAGCGGCGTTGAGTACTCAGATGAGGTAAATGCTTCACACTTTGTTCCATCAATTCTCCATGGATTGTCAAGTGCATCAATCTGACTAATTCAATCCTTTCAAAATCTGACAAAAAGCACAAAGTTAAACCAAATATTAAATGTTCCTTTGGGTTGGTGAAAGCAAAATCTAGTTGTAAAATGCGTGTTTTGTTTTTTACTGTGGCATTTCAAATCTATTTTCTTGCCGACGCCTAAAAATAATAGAGGTAGCACTTACCATCTTGTTGAGGAAACAAGGAACTCTTACAGAAAAAAGCTCATACATATATATGTATGTATTTTGATGAGACCATTATGATAACTTTTGGTCTCCTGCAGAATTTTTGGGATTTACTTTCCTAAACACTTGTCCAGTGCCCATCTTATTGATTTTTGGAACTTGCTTAACTATTCTAGGGCTCAGTTTACTAATTTAAATTATTTCAATCTGTGCAACTAGGCTGAGAAACAGATCGAAATGTACACCGGGCAAGGGTTTTCTGGCCTACCAATTTGCATGGCAAAAACCCAGTATTCATTTTCACACAATGCCGCCGAAAAGGGAGCCCCAACTGGGTTTATCTTACCGATAAGGGATGTAAGAGCTAGCATTGGGGCTGGATTCATTTATCCTTTGGTTGGAACAATGAGTACAATGCCAGGTCTCCCAACAAGGCCATGCTTTTATGAGATTGATGTCGACACTGCAACTGGAAAGGTTGTTGGGCTGTCTTAAGATCCCACAAAGCACCTCCCGTGTGGTTCTCAAAGATGCTCTCTTTAGCAGTTCTCGAATGCTCTTGAAGCAACAACTGAGCTGAGGGCTCCCTCCCACCCCATAGCTGTTATTTTAACCTCGATTTGTACACTTCGTGCACCTGTGCTATATGCTGTGTCAATAAGAACCGAACACAAAGAACCGGGAGAATAAATCTGGTTTCATCTTGCTGCTTTGATTTACCTATGATGCGCATATCCCAACTGATTTGATACCCTTCCGAAATTGCCTTTTGTTAGGTTGTGTTTGAATTTTTATTCCATGATCAGTGTGCCGGTTTTGTGTTACCATATTAGCGAAGTAACACGTTAAATATCACATAAGTTTGAGGTACAACTTTTTTTAATTCTTCGTATAACCAATACTTAGAAATGTTACACATTTGAGATATCAAAGTTTAAATGCTACCGGGCGGGTTAAATGCGTGGGGGCGGTTTGCCATCCTCGACAAGGATTGACTTGCAAATGTAACATGGAGAGCTTGTCTTGGCAAGCTCTTACATTAAAGGGTTAAGCTTAATAATACTTGAGAATGACTACAGTAATGTATTAATTACAAAAAAAAATTAATTATTTTTATACTATAAAACAATTACAGAAAAGAAACATCTGAAAAACTGAAAAAGCAGTAGTGGACCTACGGCCGGGCTAGAGGGCAGCGAGAATCTGCTAAACATAACATACAAATTTGATTCCGAAAAAGCAGCAGGTCCAACTTCTAAATTAAAGCATCCTGATTGTCGTATACAGAAATTCTAAACAAAATAAATGACACGTAAATTCATATTGTATTAAATTTGTAAATAATTTAAACAATTAAAAAATGGGTAGGCTGTCTTGAGTTAAAAAATTTGACATAAAAATAAATATCAATATCTAACTCTTTTTTTTTTTTTAATTTAATGAGTGAGATAAGTAATGATTTCACATTAAGATTCAATTAACAAAATTAGCTTAAAAAATAAAACTAGCATGACATTACTAAAATAAAATATTAAATAAATAATTATTAAAACTTTATGTTTTATCTTCTTTCCTTACACTTTAGTCACCACTTTAAAATATATGCAGATTACACTTTAAATAAAAATAAGTACAACACAATTTCATTTCAAAGTGATTAGTTATTCACAAACAACAAAACTTAAACTTTAGATTTAAACCAATATGTCATCAATGACTTATAGCTAATAGATTTGATTTGTTATTTTAATTTATTCAATTGCCATGGCCTCACAATTGTCATCCAAATATTCAAATCAAATTGCTGCATTTTGCCTTAGTTGTGATGTGAAAAATAATTGAGATAATTGATCAGTTAACGATATTTTAATTTGAAAGGAGTTACTGACTAATGATTGATTAATTATCTAAGTGGAGAAAAAGGGAATAGAATATCTGAATATAGAGAAGAAGAAAGAACAAAAAATAAAATTATGATAAATTTATAAATAAACTATGAATAAAAAAGAAAGCAAGGAATCAAAGATAAAAGCAAAATTGTGGTATCGTGCAACAGTTGCACCACAGTTTTATCCCATATTTTAAGGCAATAAATTTAAATGTTGGGAATCTTTCCAAACCAAATTCACAATTGTTACATTTATTCTACAAAATACCACCAAATTTCATTTTCATGCTACACATGCATTTAGGCCAAATATAGGGGTTTGATGAGAATTGCCGCTTCATAATTCTTGTGTTGGTTTAATCTGATCAATTTGCCATACAAATGGGGATGTAGCTCAGATGGTAGAGCGCTCGCTTAGCATGCGAGAGGTACGGGGATCGATACCCCGCATCTCCAAATTTATCTAATATTTTAAAGAGTTATGCTATTGGCGTCCTTTCATATCTCTTTTGAAACCCCTCTTGTTTTGAATTTACAAATTTATTCTTTATATTTTAAATTACGTTAAAAATAAAATTTATCTAATTTAACCTACCTATGTTTTCTTTGCCTTTTTATCTATAATAAACTCATTAAAGTTTACAAAATTTGAAAAAACATCGAATTGTCATGAAATAGGAATTTGATCTAAATATAAACTAATTTTTTGTACAAAAGATAATTTTGTGAAGTTTATTTACTTGGACCAAGTTTTTCTTTCATATATGCAGTATTCGTCCTTATATGTACACTCAAGTTATTAATTACTAAGAAAATAAAGAGAAATGGAAACAAAAATTAAAAATTTATGAATGTTATAATAAAGAAGAAATTGCAAGTGGCTTGAAATGAGAGAGAGGAGAGAGAGAGAGCGCCTAACATAATTTTTTTTAAGAGAAATTATCATTGTCCCACCTTTTTTTTACCTTATCTTTATCTAACCATCACAAAATTTTAACATATTTTTTGCACCACATTTCTTTTTAAATTTATATAAATTAATTACTTTTAAACTAACACCGTTAAATAACTTAAATAAAATGAGAATTTTACCCCTAAATTTAATTAAAAAAATTCTCAAAATTAGAATTTTTATTTTTTAACAAAAATATTTAAATAAAAAAATTATAATTATAAAACAATTACAAAATTTTGGGATTTAATAGAAATCTCCTAAATTATTAAAATTTTGGGATTTATTTTTTAAAAAATAAATTCAGTTATTTCAATAAAATTTTACAAAATTATAATTTTTAATAAATAAATTCAGTTTATTTTTTATTAAATTTGTGTAAAATTATAAATTTTTAATAAAAATAATTATTAATTTTTTTTAAAAATCTATATTTTATAAAAATAATGAGCACCTCTATTTTAGATTTATTTTTTATTAAATTTAGGAGTATTTTTATAATTATAATTTTTTTTATTTTTCAAAACTTTTATAAGATAAATGATCTTTTAATTTACTTAGCGATAAAATTATCATTTTGTTTACATTATTTAACGATGTTAGTGGAAAAGTGGATAATTGATACAAATTTAAAAAGAAAGACGGTGAAAAGAATATGTTAGAATTTTGTAGTGGTCAAATGAATATAAAACAAAAGAAAAGTGATGCAATGATAATTTCTCTTTTTTCAAACTACTAACATGGGGTTTATTAAGAAAGTATAACAAATGAAGATTGTTTTAAGAATTAAAAAAAATATATGCAGAAATGGGGTTTGAAGAGAATGTTAGAGGTGCGCCAAAAGTCCAATTCTATTTTAAAACATTTAAGGTGCATTTAGTACCATTTTCTATTTGTTGTTTTTCGTTTTATGAAAAGGAAAATGCAGAAAACTTGTTTGGTGAGCTCATTTTGGTAGAAAATTGTACAGTGATTAAAAACAAAAAAAATTCATTTTCCAATGTTTACAAAGAAACCAAGAGAACACTATAATAGTGTTTTCTATTTTATTTCATTTTTACTCTCTGCCAACTGCCGAGGGCTTCATTATCTTAACTTTTATAACATAGTGTAATAAATTATGTGGGCCCATTTAATAAAGAAATAATCTAATAAATAAACTATTATAGCAAATATTTAAAAATAATAGCAAGAGTTTATTCCATACTTTGCAGCTTAATTACTTAATATATTACCCAAATTGTTTTTAATAAAAAGTAATATCATATAATTATTATACTAAATTATTACATTGTTCGACCAATATTTAGTTATTTAAAAATTATTATAGACTTTCATATATTAATGAAAATATATCAATAATAAAGTTACATCTTGACAGCTAATATAAATAAATATATGATAATTATGAAATAATTTAAGATTTTCTCAATTAATATTATCTTATAACTACAATTTATTTACATAATTAAAATTTTTAAGAAATTATTAAAATATATCTTCGTACCTATATGTATTTATAATAATATATAATAGCTAAATAGATAAATTATTTAATGATATAAAATATATATTTATATTCATTGTATTATATTATTTTTTCATAATAGTTTCATTAAATAATTCTCTACTCTCTCTCTCCTTTTGTCTCCATTTTTTCATATAAGCAACTAAACACCTTTTCACCTTTTTTTATTTTCAAGTACTGTTATTAAAATAAGCTACCAAACATGTTTTTATTTTTAACAAAAAATAATCATTCTTATTTCATAAAACAAATTCAAAAACACCATTTAAAATTTGATACCAAATTTTATTATAATTTAGGGATATTTTTAGAAACCTCCCATGAGGTTTGATATAATTTGAGTTAAATGGCAAAATTGATTGTATTCTCACTTACCTCCCCTGCTGTTAGTATACATACGACTTGATCGTTAGTTGACTTGAGAAATGACTAAAATATCCAAACTAATTATTCAACCCAAAATTTTGGTGCCAACAAAGTAAGAGTACGACAAAAATAGTTTGCCAAACATATACCTTCTCTTCTCTCCAAATTCAACCTAGGTCTTGAGTTTTCCAGCGACAAGAGACAGCGGTTGGATGGGCGTTTGACAACAAGTTGATCTCTGGCAGCACGTGGCTCTACTTCCACCATTTTGCCTGCAATATATCATGTTAGTTTTCGATAATTTTGGCAAGCCTTATATTGTAAATTTTTTTTGTTTTTCGTTTGCATAAATTGATTGATGATAAATGAGTGTATAAATGATTATAGATGATCATTAGGATTGATTAGTGCGTAAATATTAAAAATGGTTTAATGAAATTGGGAGTTACTAAATGACACATGAGGTGATCGACAAAATGTCTCTTAGGGTTTGTTTGTCTTGTTTTAGGTAGATTAAGGTGTTGTTGGTGCATTCATGTGAAGTCTTGTTTTGTAAGCTCATTATCTAGCACCAAAAGTTTACAACAACTAGCTTAAGAGGGTATTTTGTATTTCTGTAGAATCGTGCGCGCAACAGGGCCTATCGCGATAGGTGCTTGTGATTTAGAGCGACGAACACTATCTCCCGGGCGACAGGTGCCTGTCTCCCCAAATTATAGAAAGTTTGTTTCTGTAATTTCGAATGCTTGTCTCCTGGGAGACAATGGATGTCTCCCCAAATTACATAAAGCTTTTTTAACTAACGCCTGAAATAAAAAACCACTAAAAACTCAGCAACAGACTATATTAATCTCCAAAATACGTTAAAGGATTCCATCACCACCAAACCACTAATATTTTACTTATTTAAAGAAATAAGTAAATTCTAAACCATCAAGTTGTATGTTACCAACCAGCAACACAAATAACAAATAACAAACATGTAAATTTTTACCGAGAGGAAAAAAATATTAGTATAAGTTAATTGAATTGGAAAATAACACTAAGTAGAATGACACCATAATTTAAATTACAGTCATATGTGCATTTCTGTAGCTTATAATTGGTGACAATTATAAATTGATTGAATTTCATCAACCTATACATCCAGCAGTCGCCCATATACACAAAAATAACAATTACACTAACAGTGTGCAATGATAGCTGATGTATACTTTATACATCACATTGTCACTATAATGTGAGTTTGTTATGTTAGAATCACATTTATACAAAATATACAAAAACTCAATCTTGTGCATATGATTGAGTACAAAAAGATGATACGACATCTTAATTTGCTGTGATCCTCTCAAGAGAATCTTCTATTGCCGTCATTTGCTCAATGTGAACCTCATCATTCAAATCAGGGAGAGCAAACTCATTCTCGTCTGCTAAGTCAAATAAGTCATTTTCTACTACAAGTTCCAGTGGAACAACAGACGATTCAACTGGCCTTTCACCCCTATCATATGTGAATATGCACATATTAATAAGTGAAAACAAAGTAATAATTAAGAATAATAATAATAATGATATTACTAAACAACAAGAACAATTGCAATAATAAAAAAATGATAATCGTAATACATTTTAATAAAGATATTAATAATAATTGTAATAATAATAATGTATATATATGTTTTAATTACATATATATACGCGCGTGTGTATGTGTTTACTATTTTTATTTTGAATTAATATTAAGCACAAACTGTGTTTTTCGTGCGACATGCCTGTTGCACGGGCGACAAAATACTGTTGCACGGGAGACAGAACCTGTCGCCTAAAAACACAGAACGTGTGTGCATGCAACAAGAGTATGTCGCAACCCAAAACACAAAAATAGTGTTTTTAGGCGATAGGGGTTGTCACCTGTGTGACAGGGTTCTGTCGCTAAAAAACGCAAAAACTGAATTTTTGCGACATAAACCCGTTGCACGGGCGACAACGTTGTCGACCAAAAACACAAAAATTGTGTTTGTGTGCGTGAGTTTGTAGAACGAGAGACATGCCTTGTCGCTAAAAAATGCAGGAATTGTGTTTGTACGATAGGCATACAAAAACACTGCAAATTCATTAACAAATCAACTTTAGCAAACTTGGGCTAGAAAAATAAAAATTACTACTAAGATTACTTCTATTTTATATACCCATTTGCATAAAAATAACAAATTATTGGCTTTATATGCCTTATTACACTATGTATGGTGTAAATCACAAACATAAAATAATCAATAACAATTGTTTTCAACTCATGACGACATATGATTGAATCCATTCTCCTTTTAATCAATTTTTTCACCACCAATCTATAAACAAGACAAATCAAATATAACCAACAACTACTTATAAAATCTCAAAAAACAAGAAAATTAAAGGTATTTAAAAATTTTAGACTTTAATAAAATAACTAATTTCTTACAAACTCCAATACCAGTGGCATATTTCGGCTGCCGTCGATCGTCACCGGTCGGTGGCCTTGTCTGACCACCTATGTTTGTCTTCTTCTTGGGTTGTATATGCTCTTTATGTTTATTTCCTTTTGTTCCAGCAACTGAAAATAAGGGAGTGAAGTGAAAAATGCTTTGATTGTTAATGTGAGAGAAAAAAAATATCAATTCCTTTTTTGTGCTTAAGAAAGAGAAATTCACTCTTTTATACAATAGATATTGTGTGTAATCGATAATACAATTATCCAATAAATTTCAAAATATTTTTTTTATTGTTACTTATTTGTTTAGATTTTCAGCGTGTCTTTTATATTTTTACTCTCAAATACTAACATTATATGTGTATGTATATTAATAGTAGAAAAGGTAAATGAGAATATAATTAATATCGACATCTAATTAAAATTATATCAAACCTCAGAGGAGATTTTTAAAAATAACCTTTTTATTTTACTGCTCGGGCCACATCATGCTCAGCACCCACGGCCGTTGCAGCCGAAGGTTCCCGGCCGCCACAAGACTAGTGGCATTATCTACTCGCCGTTGAAGTCAACATCAGATTCTTTTTTTTTTCTTTTAATTAAAAATCACAGCCGACACGTACTGGTGGTATTATCGCCTCTCGTTGGATGAGGCGGGAAAAAAATGGCGCGGTTCTACGCCACCAACTCTTTCCTCATTGGAGCTAATAACATCCAACTCATTCAGTTTTTAAATATTTACGAATAAAGGAAGAGAGTTTGTTCACTTATATCATATAGGTCCAGAACCCTACTCTCTCCTTGATGAGAATTGCATAAGTAACAATTAGCATGTGGTTGGAATTGAATCCTATATTCATTACATCATCATCTTAAATAATTTGATCAACTAAATTAGTGGATACCTATAAAAATATTAAAATACAACTCGTAATAAAATGGTCAAATAACTTTAATATAGTAATTTTTTTACTAATATAATGTAACGTTAAAAATTAAAAGTATGTAACTTAGAATTTTATTTGGTAGTTTTTAAATTACAGCTTCTATAAGTAATGTTTTAATAATAAAAATTTACGTTAATTTTTAACTTAAAAAAAGTTTATAAATACCTTAATAGAAAAGTAAAGTAAAATGTTAAACTAAGGAAAATATATTTTAGAGAAATCATATTAAACGAGCACCTAAATACCAAAGGGTACTCTGTTGTGGATCGAAATTGGGGTTTTATTTTATACAAATAGAATAACTATGTAATTATGTGAGAAACCATAAAAGATACGGACCTAAGTGCTATTACCCCTTTCCTAGCCGTCAGACTCCAATTCAGATGCAGAGTTATGCTAATCAAGGCTTCAACGTAGTACACACATTCTACAGACTCAACCAAAACTAAAATTGATTTATTATAAGAAAAAAATTTATGGCTTCATCAAAAACAGTGAGAAAATTACAGGTGTTATCACCAGTACCAGCAGATATAGACATTGCAAACTCAGTGGAGCCACTTCATATTTCTGAGATTGCCCAAGAACTCAACCTCAAGCCAAACCATTATGATCTTTATGGCAAGTACAAAGCCAAGGTGATTGCTTTTTAGCTTTTTATTCATAAATTTATTATTTTTTTCCTTATTTGAGTAACTTATATCAGTTGGTCGATTCAGCTTAATGGTTAAAGACATGATTTTTGTGTTTTGATTGGTTTATTGTGATGAGGGTATGATTCAAAAACTGCCATGTTCATTTTTATTTTTATTTTTTCTTTCAAACTTAAGGTGCTTAGTTTTGTTAACATAAACAAATATGGGTGCGTAAAGTTGAATGGATGTTGTGGATTTTTGTAGGTGTTGCTATCTGTTCTTGATGAGCTTGAAGGATCTGCAGATGGGTATTATGTGGTGGTTGGAGAGATTACTCGAACTCCTCTTGGAGAGGGAGAGATTACTCAATATCCTCTTGGAGAGGGAAAGTCTACTACAACTGTTGGGCTGTGTCAAGCATTCGGTGCTTTTCTTGATAAAAAGGTAGAGCTTTCAATAGTTACAATTTTAAGGCATTGACTTTGTTTCTCTATTTGCCAATCCATTTAGTCTAGTGTAATATTGAAGTTCCAGTTCTCACACTTAGTTGTACTTCTATATCTGTTCCAAACAATGTACTTTGCAGTTGGAAAGGTTTTGTTACATAACTGTTATTCTGTGTTAAATAAAAACTAAATCTGTATGCTCATGGAGCATCTACTTATTCATTCCATAAGAAACTGTTTTCTCTAATGATGTTTGAAGATTCCTAATCTCTTCCATGGTATTTTAATCACAGCATCCCTCTACTAGATGTCTTGCATTTCTTGTTTAACATGTATTTGGTAATGCCGTAAGACCGTAAATTTCTTCTGCAGAAAGGTGAAAAATTGGGTAAATTGTGATTTCAATTGGTCAGGAAATTCTGTGTGTTATGTCTGATGACGACCAATATCAGAGGAGTTAAGAAAGTTGTGTTGAGAAAAACAAGTTTTTGATTTGGAAAACTCAAAAGTAAAAGATTATTCAAGTTGAATGGGTCAGGGGAGGCAGTCGTAACTCTTTCTGAAGCTAGCTCTCTTTATCTCTCTCTTGCCCAAAGCACCTTGCAATCCTGATGTTCTGCTAGCAACTTTTTTTATTGAACAAAGTTTTGTGGGTTATTCACTATTTCGCCAAAATGGTGAGATCACTTCATATGTATGTGTTCTGCCAATTCAATCTGTGTTATCAGCTGTCCCTTTTATGAGGGGAATTGAACAGACAATTTCATGTGCTTCAATGAGTATGTTCATGGGTCCTTTTATTGTTGTAACAGCACATGACTGTCGGTGTTCATTATGCCCTGCCGATGATAGTAGAGTATACTAACTGAACAAATTTTGTTCTTCTTCCCCAAGTACAAATCTGAATAACCATTTTGTAAATTTCAGACATTAGCATACTTGATCATCTAACTGGATTTCATGAAAATACACTAGATTTGGTGGAAGAAACTGTTCACTTTTATTACTATAAGGCCTTCCATAAAAAGACACAAGACCCTAATTTTTAGACTAGATAGTGCTCAACAAGTTTAGCACACGATTCAGCTTTAAAGGAGTTACATGAATGAGCTGCTTGTCAAGTTCCTTAAAATAGGGTATTCATGATTATTAATCTTCAACAGTTGAGACACAGACTACCTGTTAGTAATGACCGTAGCTTTTTTGTCCATCTAAATCTTATAAATCCAAACAAGTATATTTACTTTGAACTTTCTTTTTCTATCTCAAAAATTATCTTTGTTTGTTTTGTCTGAAAGCTAGCTTTTCAGCACAAAAATAAAAGGAAAAAAGGGAATAAGTGACTATCATGGTTCTGGGTAATTTTAATAGCGGATGAAGCTGTTTTTTTGGTTGTTTCCTCCTTCAACATAGAAGATTGGAATATTTAGAGTGATTATCACAGTGCAGAAATTGGAATGTGACTAGTTGCTTTGAATTACTTTGACTGAGTATTTGTTTAGGCGTTATCCTTACCAACTTTATTTGTTAGGTTGTTACATGTCTTCGTCAACCCTCACAAGGACCAACCTTTGGAATCAGAGGAGGTGCAGCCGGTGGCGGTTACAGTCAAGTGATCCCAATGGATGAGTTCAATCTTCATTTAACAGGAGATATTCATGCAATTACAGCTGCAAACAATCTTCTTGCTGCTGCCATTGACACCAGGATATTCCATGAGGCGAGCCAATCCGATAAGGCTTTATTTAACAGGTTATGCCCACCAAACAAAGAAGGAGAACAGAGCTTTAGTAACATCATGTTTAGGCGTCTGAAGAAACTTGGTATCTCCAAAACCAAGCCTGAGGATCTTACGCCAGAAGAAATTAACAGATTTGCTAGGCTTGATATTGACCCAGCTTCTATTACATGGAGGAGAGTTATGGATGTGAATGACCGATTCTTGAGGAAAATTACTATTGGTCAAGGCCCCGAAGAAAAGGGAATGGTGAGAGAAACAGGCTTTGACATTTCAGTTGCTAGTGAGATAATGGCAGTTTTGGCCCTGACAACTTCTCTAGCTGATATGAGAGAAAGGCTTGGGAAAATGGTGATTGGAAATAGCAAGGCTGGTGATCCTATAACTGCCGATGATCTTGGTGTTGGAGGTGCTTTGACTGTGCTAATGAAGGATGCAATCAACCCCACTTTGATGCAGACACTGGAAGGAACCCCTGTTCTTGTTCATGCTGGTCCTTTTGCAAATATTGCTCACGGTAATTCTTCTATTGTGGCTGATAAGATTGCACTGAAATTGGTTGGACCAGGTGGATTTGTCGTCACTGAAGCAGGTTTTGGTGCTGATATTGGAGCTGAGAAGTTCATGAATATTAAATGCCGATATAGTGGTTTAACTCCTCAGTGTGCTGTTATTGTGGCAACAGTAAGGGCCTTGAAAATGCATGGTGGTGGGCCACAAGTTGTTGCTGGGAAGCCTCTTGACCATGCCTACTTGAATGAGAACGTGGCTCTGGTTGAAGCTGGCTGTGTGAATCTGGCCAGGCATATTGCAAACACAAAGGCATATGGTGTGAATGTTGTAGTTGCTGTGAACATGTTCGCAACTGATAGCGAAGCAGAACTGAATGCAGTTAGAATTGCAGCAATGGCTGCTGGGGCCTTTGATGCAGTTGTTTGTTCTCACCATGCCCATGGTGGAAAAGGAGCGGTAAGTGACTTATCGCCATTAGACCTAACAAACAAAAAGGAAATATTTCTCAATTTTCACCTCTGCAAACTACATAACTGTAAATAAATTATCATTAATCTGCATTGCCCATATTTGGTCTCTACACAGAATTTCTCTAAGGCAATTTGAGCAGGATGAATTGTTTAACAACTTTTACACACCGCCTTTCTGATTCTGGAAATTATTGACACATCTCGCCTATATCTGAGAATTTCTCATGTTCTGCAGTCTACCTTTGCTTCGACCACTAAGGACTTGTATTATGATTTTCTCAGCAAACTAGGAATAGATATTTTCAATCCAAGTGTAATCACATATTATGATTTTCTCAGCAAACTAGGAATAGATATTTTCAATCCAAGTGTAATCACATATTTTGAACCTGAAAGACTTGTGCCTTTTCTGTCTATAGTATGACTCCGAGATAGGCTCCTTTCAGGGTGTACATATTATATGATAAGACTAAACTGGGAGAATTGGTTATTGATGTCTTTTGATTAGAAGCTCTATTGTTATTACGGTTTTCAGGTTGACCTTGGAATTGCAGTTCAAAGAGCCTGTGAGAATGTCACACAGCCACTGAAGTTCTTATATCCTTTAGATGTCAGTATTAAAGAGAAAATAGATGCAATAGCAAGGTCATATGGTGCTAGCGGCGTTGAGTACTCAGAAGAGGTAAATGCTTCAAACTTTTTCCATCGATTCTCCATGGATTGTCAAGTGCATCAGTCTGACTAATTCAATCCTTTCAAAATCTGACAAAAAGCACAAAGTTAAACCAAATGTTAAATGTTCCTTTGGGTTGGTGAAAGCAAAATCTAGTTGTAAAATGTGTGTTTTGTCTTTATCTGTGGCATTTCAAATCTATTTTCTTGCTGACGCCTAAAAATAATAGAGGTGCACTTACCATCTTGTTGCGGAAGCAACTCTTACAGAAAAAAGCGCATGTATATATGTATGTGTGTATTTTGATGAGACCATTATGATAACTTTTGGTCTCCTGCAGAATTTTTGGGTTTTACTTTGTCTTGTTGATTTTTGGAACTTGCTTAACTATTCTAGGGCTTAGTTTACTAATTTAAATTATTTCAATCTGTGCAACTAGGCTGAGAAACAGATCAAAATGTACACCAGGCAAGGGTTTTCTGGCTTACCAATTTGCATGGCAAAAACCCAGTATTCATTTTCACACGATGCCGCCGAAAAGGGAGCCCCAACTGGGTTTATCTTACCGATAAGGGATGTAAGAGCTAGCATTGGGGCTGGATTCATTTATCCTTTGGTTGGAACAATAAGTACAATGCCAGGTCTCCCAACAAGGCCATGCTTTTATGAGATTGATGTCGACACTGCAACTGGAAGGGTTCTTGGGCTCTCTTAAGATCCCACAAAGCACTCCCGTGACCGTGTGGTTCTCAAAGATGCTCTCTTTAGCAGTTCTCGAATGCTCTTGAAGCAATGACTGAGTTGAGGGTGGTAAAATATGCTCTTTAAAAGTTTATTTAATTGTAATAAATAATTTTTTTATTAATAAAATAAATAATGTATTTTATTCAAGCATCTTAATTGCATTAATATTTTGAGTAAAATTTATTTAATTATATTATATATATTTATGTAATTACTATATGGATTCACAGAAAATATAAATACAAGTTATTTTATGATTAAATTAATTAATTTCGCAGTTGATAAATAAAGTTTGTCACTTTATTTACGTATATACTATAATAAATTCATTGAACGATTTGTCTTGATCATGTGTGAATTTATTGATGTAGTGCGATTACATTGAACAAAATCACATATGAGATTTAATTAATTTTATAATAACTGTCAGACTTATTAAATCTCATGGGCATTGATTTTACTGTAATTTTAATCTTGAGTTAGTTATAGTTTTATGATTGTAATTGTTATTTTATTGGAGTTACCAATGGGTACAACATACACTTGTAGTCAATATTACTCGGTATCTTGGTGAGAGCAATTATGAGTATTAGAGTTATAGATTAATAATATAGAATTTGTAGAACACATCTCTTAATGAGTTTTCGGCACTTGATCATAGAATTCTCTGTCTAGAGTGTGTCAACATATTTAGTATGTTGAAAATTATCATTAGAGAAAACTAATAGGTATCAAGAAACAAGATGTAATTAAATTGATTGGACAGTTGAGATATCGATTTAATTAACGATGTGGTACAAAAGATTATGTAGTAAAGAAATCAATGTGGCATGGAGCAAATTATTATTCGAAAACACTATCTTATATAACATACAATTATGGAGGTCAATTCCAATTTTTTAGTGGAGTAGATTTGAAATTAAATAATTAGGCTAATTTAATTACAAGCCTAATTATTGTAGCCATTATTATATTTACCTAAATAATCTTTGGGTTAGCTCATTTAATTGACTGTACCACTACTGGATTAATAAGCAAGATAATTAGTCATTTGAGTTAAAAGTCTAAATATATTATTTAGTGGGAGATTCCATTTAATTTGCTTATATGTAAGAAGTCTTGTGTTATTTTATAAGTTGGCCCCCTATAACTCAAGAACAAGTAATGCCACTTTTGGTTTTATTATTTTTTAATTTAAATCAAATGTTATTTAATAGAATTAAAAAATATATAAATATGGAGTTTAGGTTTCCACCAAATAGAGATATAAAATGACTTGTTTTTTTTAAAAAGAAAAGACACAACCACATTATACAGATTAGAGAAAAAAAATTTCTCTCTAATTTTGAGAGGAATATTCTCTTGCTAATTGCTTTTAGTGGTGATAAAAGTGCCTACACGTCAAGTGCAGATCAAACTTAAATCATAACCTGAAAGATCATTGGTGACATATCATGATCTAACAAGAGTGATGATGATGGATCGTGATCTAACATAAGTGATGGTGACAGATCGTGATTTGAGAATCTAAATTAATTCAGTGAAAAAGTCAAATTAAATTATCAAGGTATGATTTTCTAAATTATAAATTCTTCTATATTGTATGAATTGGTCCTAAAAATTTTTATAAAAATTTAAAAAAATTGATTTTTCTCCAATAAGGGCTTCCTCCCACCCCATTGCTGTTATTTTTACCTCGATTTGTACACTTCGCGCCCATGTGCTATATGCTGTGTCAATAAGAATCGAATACAAAAGAACCGAGAGAATAAATCTGGTTTCATCTTGCTGCTTTGATTTACCAATGATGCCCACATCCAAACTGATTTGATACCCATCCATAATTGCCTTATGTTAGGTTGTCTTGAATTTTTATTCCTTGATTAGTGTGCTGGTTTTGTGTTTACCATATCAGCGAAATAACACGTTCAATATCACAGAAGTTGAGATACAAATTTTTTTTATTCTTCATATAGGCAATACTTGAATTGTTACATATTTAAGATATCAAAGATTAAATGCTACCAGCCGGACCATGCACGGGCATTTTGCCATCCTTGACGAGGATTGATGTTCTTTTTTATCATGTAACTAGAAAATAAAACCGCGCTTCACGCGGTTTTGAAAAAAGAATTTAGTATTATCATTTTTTCTTACTTTACACTTGATGAAACTGATAAAAAATATGAATTGATTTTTTTTAAGATGAGGCAGCCTTATAAAAAATAAAAAAAGTTATTAACCAGCAATACAAATAAAGAAGCAACGTCAGATAAAGAATAAAATGAGAGAATATATTATAGAGTGATTTTATTCATTTCAATTTTGTGTGTACAAAACAAAAAGATGAGCTTTCCTTTTATAGTTATATAATCACTCCATAAAATTAATGAAAAATTATGGATCATAATTCCTTGTGAGATAGTGGGGGTTATAGGGAAGCTAAATGTTGCTAATGAGAGATAATGGGGAGACTAAGACATATATGTTATGAACATCTATATTTATTTTAATAAATTCATAACACTCCTCCTTGAATGTTTATTACAAAGAATATGCCTCATTAAAATCTTTACATAATTGTTATTGTGTAATAACAATCAAATTAATCATAAGAAGATGAAAAACTAAATTTAAAAGAAAATTTCTCTATTTATTAAATAATAGAGAATATAAAAAGATGAAAAATGGTGATACCATATTACCTTCTCAAGTTCTAACTTTATATAGATATATACATGTGAAGAGCTTGTCTTGGTAAGCTCACACCTTGAAGAAGAGCTCGTCTTGGTAAGCTCACACCTTGAAGGTTAAGCTTAATAGTACTCAAGAATGACTACAGTATTATTTACAAAAAAAATTAAATATTTTTATATTATAAAATAATTACAAAAATAACATCTGAAAATCTGAAAGGGCAGTGGTGGACCTACGGCCGGGCTTGAGGACAGTGAGTGTCGGCCAAACATAACATACAAATTTGAGTCCAAAAAGCAGCAGGTCGTCTTACTTCTAAATTAAAGCATCCTGATTGTTGAGGGCAGGACTAAGGATAACAGCCACTCGACAGTCGGGTAGGTTGGCATAATTCAAAGCTCCTTAAATCTAAATGGTCATGTGACAGGTGAATAATAATAATAATAATAAAGTTCCAATCTCGGTGTTTGGTAGATTAGGTATTGAAACAGGAGTCATGGTCCCCCTTGGCTTTGCACAGACCACACTCCAATGAAAATGACTTTATGTTACTTTCCTATCCCATTGACTAATAAATAACGCATCTAGAATTTGGGCACAGCAAATTAAAGTTGATGCGTGCATAGCAAATTAAAGTTAATGCGTGCACTTCGGACTTCAACTAGTTGCCGGGTGTCTAGTTACAAAACCATTAATAAGTAATAAACTCCGATACAATATTTTTGGCTTCATAGTATATAACAAGTTCATTAATTTTTTTATTTATTTGTAGTTATCAGCTACGTACTGCTTAAAGTCCGTACTTTCTTTATAGTTGATGCTAACGTTTTTCTAAGTTATGTGATCTGGCCCAAGATCGTCTACTTATTTTTCTTTGTACTCTTAACTGATGCCAGGTTCATTAAGCCTTTTGATTAGAGTAATCGGAAGAAAGAATTGTTACTCAAAATCTTGGTGAGGCCCGATAGTATTTGAAAGGAAATTTAACAACTGGTCCCTTTCGGTAAAACGTGTAGTTCAAGGATATTGATAAGTTATAGAATTTAATACTGATTGTGATAAAGCTAGAGTATGTTTGGAATTATTGCTGGATAGCTATATAACTTAAAAATTATAATGTTAAAATATTTGATAAATAATTATTATTTTGGCTTGAAAGCTTAATTAATTTTATCACAATGAGAAATATATGATATATTTATTATTTTTATTAAAATTATAATTTAAAAATCATATTCACTTTTTTGAGTTTTTATTCGAACAGCTTAAAACATTAACACCAAAAAATCCCTTAATTAATTTGAAATTGATAGATTGAGACAATTCAATTCACTTGACGAAGAGACCAAGGGAAAAACTATCGTGTGTCTAAGGCCATAAGTTTTACGGGAATGACTACAAGTTATCTGCTCGCCACTTGTGTTTTAATAATTTTAGAAATATAATGAAAAACTTGTGATCAAAGACAATAAAATTTTTGACAAGTAAAACGTACAATAATTGTAAGGCTGACTGAAACTAATTTTGATGTCATGCTTTCCTTCTGTATAGTTCCTTTAAGGTCTGGGAATCAAAGGTACTGATGTTGTTTGTGGGGCATCGTGCTTATATGTCTTGGTTATGAGATGAGGATTGACTCCAACGATAGACACCATCATAAGTTTTTGATCGAACAGTAGGAGTTGTTGGTTGCATTTCACAAGTCACGGGTTGAACTCACAACTCTTTCAATATCATGTCTTACAAGAAAAACTTGTAACACAAAAGTTGTGTACATGACAAAAATACTTGTGAAGTATAGTGAAAAGCTTATAAATGCAACTTATAATTTATAACGGTGTAACGTTGGAACTGATGTATGATTAATTGAGTCAACCAAAAAAATAAAATATACAGTGTGACTACGTATGTCAATACACGTTATAGGGATTCGTTTGAGATTGCTTTTGGGAGGTTTAAAGTGATTTTAGAAATTTAAAAATTAATTTTAGTGTTTAGTAAAAAAAAAAAAGAAGTAAAATCACTTTTGTCAGCTCCTCCAACAACTAATTTTAAAAAGCAAGAAAAATAGTAGTTTTTAGATTTTGATTTTGAGAATTATTTTTATCCTTAAATATAATTCCATGAATATTCTTAAAATTATTATATAAACTCAAAATTATCCTTATTCAATTTGAAAAAAAAATATTAATATTTTAATAAATTTTATTGTAATTCATTAATATCAATTTTGTGGTTGAATTATTATTAAATTCATTTCACTATATTATAAATTTAATTATCAATTATTCTAAGATAAAAAAAATTATATTATCCTACATTATGTACATTTTAGTCATTTATTTTCTTTTAGTAGTTTAACAATAAGATTTACTAAATATTCATAATTATTTTTAAAACTCGTAGTACTTCTGAAAATAAAATTTATCAAATACTTAATTAATTTTTTTCACAAATAATTATTTTTACAACACAGCTAATAACAATTAATTTAAAAGTTATGGCATTCCCAAACTGGCCCATAATTTTATTTAGGATCTGAAAACATTGTTAGGCGAAACATGAGAGAAGGTACATAGAGTTTGTTACCCACAAACTCTCAACAGCAAAAATACTTCACACAGTTTTATTTTATGCTTTCATGATTTAGATAGAGCTGACCAAACCGCCATCTGATGATGATCTGGTTGATAAATTGTTTGCATTAACCCTTCTACAGTTTGACCTGATCTCTCCTTGAGTCCCTGTTAGAAGGCTTAAATTCCCCATTCTGATCATAGAAACCGCAAAGCTTTCAAAGAAAGCAGTTTCGTTGCTGCTGAAGTTGTTGACAATGGGAATGGTATCGGCGCCGGGTGTCGAAAACAGCTCTTGATCACTCTGTAAAAGGCCATTGTTATCTTGAAGATTGGAGAAATAATCGTTGTCAAAACCATCCGGTGTTGAGAGATCAAGATTCGTTAGGACGCTGCCATTGCCACCTTGCGGGCACAGCTGCTGCAGTTGTGCTAAGAGAGTTGTGTTCAGCGTTGGGTCTGGATTGCCAGTGCCATTGAAATTGAATAATCTTTGGCTGAAAAATTGACACTGTGCCCTTCCAAAAGTGTGAGCGCCTGAAAAACATATTCATACAAATGATTTATACGAATTAGACTTTGGTTTTAGTATAATTTTTCAAATAGACTTTCTGTCTTTAATCTAATTTTAAAAGCACAATAAATGATGAAATGGTTGGTAAACTTTTATACATATACTATAACTAATTATTTCAAGTACTTTTAGTTGACAGCTTGTGATTTCATAAGCTCCCAACGAACCGCAGATTTAATTAAAAGAGATCATTATTAGGAAGAACAGGATAATAGTATATTACCGGAGAGTGCAACCAGATCAGTATTGTCGTTGAGACCGACATTTCTAAATCTGCCTTTGAGCAAATCAAGAGTCTGAAATGGTGTTGGAAGATTCTGATCTGCAAGGCTCCTGTTCGCTGTCCTGCCGTCTCTTCTTCCCAGTGGAACTGTCCATGAAGGACCACCTGACTGTAACCAAAACCATTCAATTCATTACTCAAAATCAGCAATAGATTAACTTGTTTTATTTATTAACTTATTTTATTTATTATTATTATTATTTGTTTCCAAAATTACAAATATACTAACATATACAAGAATTTAGTTTTACGCTGGGATTCTATCTTAATAAAATATATTATGTAGTAGTCCAAATATGTGGGCTCAAAAAAATTTAGAAAGAATTGCTACCAGGCCCTGTTTCTCTTAATGCATAATCCTTAAAATTGCATGAATACAGTTTGGAATTAACTAGACTGCAATAATTAGCTATGGTTAGCTAGCAAGGTCTCTAATTATAATCAATTATACGATTCAGAACGAGTCTATATTTTGAAAAAGTACGATTGTTCGCGGTGGATGAATGAATTATGTTGGCTAGCAGTAGAATGCATACCAAATTGACGGATTGTTCAGAAGCAATGGCAAGAATATCAGCACAGGAAACAATGCCAGGACAGGCACTCTCAAGGGCTGCTTTCATGGCATCAACAACTTCGAAACCTCTTGCTGAATTATTATTTGCCATCGAAAATTTCTCGCTGTCTATGCTCGTATCATTGGCAACGTTGTCCAGCAAGATTGACCCATCACAGCCCTACAAAAAATTATTAATAAATAATTGTAATTCGGACAGAAAAAAAAGAATTACAAACTCACTAATGAGGGGATATCATGTGTCGTTGTTTTGGGTCCAAAAAACTGCAAAGACTTTGTTAGCTATATTGATAGCTTCCTAACTTAAAGACCACAAAGAACTTACACGTGTTGTTTTTTTTTAAAATTCCTTTGTCCAATATATGACATTTGACTTTACTTCCATGATGTGCCAAAAACACCGATACTAAAGATAAGTATTTTTGAAAAAAGATAAAGTATTTTTGAAATAGGTTGTAGGTTTTAATTCCTTTAATCCCACGCATTTTATGTTAAAAAAGTCAAGAATGAAAATGTGGGAGTGAATACTATCAAGACGCTCAATATGTGGTTCTGAGTACGTAGGCAAAACTTCTCAGCTCAACGACAGTAAATTTAATCTAAGTGATGGTTAAAAAATTTGTAGCCTGGCATAAATAATTAAAAAAATAAATAAAATCAACAAAACTTGGCCATTTAACGGTGCCAAATTTGTAGACTACAATACTTTTGGGATACTTGTAATCACAACCTGTTAGGAAATCAATTTCTAATCAAATCCGATATCTTGATATTTTTCTTTCCAAAGAATTGTTCTGCATACTAAGATGAAAGAACATAGAAAATACAAGGCCTTGTTTCCATTGAAAGCTGGTCTAGAACTCGATCTACTTTGCTCTAAAAACCGAGTAAAAATTTAGCAGTCATAAAAGGAATATGAAGGAAAATGAGTAATTAAACTCATAAGCCGAGTAAACTACCAAAGAAAAGTTTATTTCTCATGGGGTTCTTAAAAAAAAAAAAAAGCCTTCAATTAATTTTTAAATGCCACAAAAAAAAAGCCCAAAAAAAAAGTTACTTCATTTTATGCCAGTAGAAAATGAAAGAGCAAGTACGTTGACAAAGCAGTCATGAAAATGAAGCCTGATGAGGCTGGCAGCGATTCGGATATCGGAATTGAAAGCATTCTGAAGAACACCCAGAATGATGTTTGATGCATTAGGGCATGTGGTGTTGTAAAAATCTGGCGTAAGCTGAGCTTGAGATGATGATTCGTCAAGCACAAATGCGAAAACGATAGCTGCTGCAAGAAGATAACGAAGAGAAGACATTTTCCTTTTGAAGAAAAATTAGTGAGTGTTGTCTAATGAGTTCTCTTGCATGGCTCTTTATTTATATAACTTGAGTACTTCACAAAAGTCTAATATGAAGATTAGGAAAGATTGAGCTGTACGATTGAATCAGCTAGTTAATGTTAATTCAATTAGGTGGAAAAAGTTACGCAAGACTTCAAAAGTTTGTCCCAGTTGACAACAGGATCTCCACCGTTTAGAAATTGACAATTAAACCTTCTTCCATATATGTAAATTTCATCTAATGGCTGGATGGAAATAAGCACCTCGTTGTATATTAATTCGCTTCTCTCTATATAAATAGATAATATTAATTTCACTGATGAAAAGGGACTTGGAGGTTTATTTCTAAAATGCCGACGTGCATAAATGCGGACCCAGTCAGTTTGATTTTGAATGGGGGGTGGGGGGGCTTGATTCAAAAAATTTAATTCAATTTGGAGGAACTTGAATTTTTTCACTGTTTATTTAACTCAATTTATTTATTTATTTATAGTTGTAGAAATTTGAACCAAAGACTTTAAAATTATAAAAAAAAGTTCTTATCACTAAACTATACACATTTTATTAAATATAAATATAGTCAAATTCTTTTTATAATCGTTTTTACAAAGAACTTCAAATATATTTAAAAAAAAAATAGCCCAAAACGGACTAAATGTCTAACCACGCCAAAATGTCTATTTATGATATATCAAGAGTTTCGTTGTCTATAAAGATAAATATAGAAGGTCATGAATTATTTGATGGTGATATAATGATAAGATAGAATATGTGGCCAGTAGTAACTTTGGAAGATGTGGCGTGTTGATTCCACGTTCCAATCTTATCAATTCAAACTTGGAGAATTGTAGTTTTTTTTTTTTTCTTTTTTTCCCCCCTTAGTTGAATTAAGGACATCATTTGGAAATGGTAAAATAGTTTTTTTGACCCTTCTTTATTATTATTATTATATTATTTTTAAAATGCAAGAAGCCTTTCTTTAAGCTCCTTAAATTAATTGATCACCGTTCTTTATCTGATATTGTCTTTTTGCAGGAATGTGGATATATTGTGAGAAAATTCATTTACTCCTGTTTTAGCAAAACTTGAATTTAGAGTCTACAAGCTTATTTGATGGCTGTCAAAATGGAAATTATAAAATACCAACTTGAAAATTTCATAAGTAAAGCTATTTAAAAATAAATCTATATAGCTTTTACTTATGAAAGCTTTTTTTAATACTAATCATTTTTTTTCCTCAAAATAAACTTATGTACGTTTTTTTGTTAGAGATGGCTTTTCAAAAAGCTTAGCTTTTCTTTTTTCTTTTTTCTTTTCTAACTTTCTCCGTGTACTAGTAGGAAAAAGTCTTGGCATGGAACACAAGTTTTTTCCATTCATTTCTTATCACATGTATATTTTAATTAATTATAATAATATAGATACACTTAATAAATAATAAATAAATAAAATGTAATATTTAAAGATCTTTTGGATCGGCCACTTGCCCTTTGATTGGGTGATAGATTGCTTACTCTCATATTTATGAACATTTATGAAAGCATTCTGAGTCTTCATGGACTCTCCCTTAATTAAATATGATTAATTGTAGTTAATTATAATTTTTTTTTTGTAAAATATGAGTGGAGTGAATAATTATTGAATATTTTTTAAAATATTTATAAAGTTAAATAATTTGATGGAGGGGCTCTCGAATCAGTAGTGCTACACACTCTAAATTTTTTATCTTAAAAAATTATTCTAAATAACGTGTCATTAATTGAGTGGTTGATAATTCTTTATAAAATTCAAGTAAATTAATTATCTTATCTCATCAACTAATTGATAAATGACACATTATTTGAAATAATTTTTTAAAATAAAAAATTTAGAATGTGTAGCATTACTCCTCTCGAATATATGTGAAAATAGATAATCTGGATAAATATTTTTATAAAATTTAATTTACGTAAATTTATAGTTTTAATATGTAATTATAATATCTGATTGTATTATTAGCATAAAGAAAAAAAAAAAACTATTCTGGGTAGACATTAAACCTTTTGAAACCTTTACGTACCAAATAAAGCGTGAACTGATTTGAGCTCTTGTCCGGTGAATAAAGTGACAAAATAAGAAACAAAAGCAACTTTGAACATAGAGTGATCACGTGACTTCGGTCCTTGGCTACTAATTTAGCAGATGTAAATGTCAGGCAACTTTAAAGTTTAAACTTTCCATCAAGTCAAGTCAATTGCCGGGACAGGTCGTTAGCTTAATTAATTATGAAGCAACACCTTTCTTTCTCCGGTCCATATGATCATAAAAGGCAAGTGCTAAGTTACTCCAATGGTAACTTATTTCGATCACATAAATAATAAATAAATATTTATTTATTTATTATTTATGTGAGTTGTTATAAATTAACTTCACATCACTTATTATTTATGTAAGTAGTTATAAATTATATTACATATAATTTAAGGACTTTCGTCATATAATAATACCTTTTTTAAAAAAATTTTGTTACACATTATATATATTTTTATTACATATACTAATTGTAATTAAGATGTAACTCAAAAAATTAAAAAAATTAGAACATGGAACCAAAGACTTGGAATTTGTAACAAATAATTTAGGAAGTGTAAGCCGAAAGATACAGTGTTGCCGTGACATACAATTTTTATAAACTTAGTCTTAACCTTGATTTTATTTAGTAATTTGAAGATGATAAGGCCTAACGGTACTCTTCACCGACAATTATTTTAATACGAAATTATTTTTAAGATAATTAGGCCTAACGGTACCCTTCACCGACAATTATTTTAAAAAAAAAAGAAAAAAAAAGAAGAAGAAGAAAACGACGTCTTCTGCACGTCTTGAAATTTATTTAATTGCATTAATTATTTGCTACGTATCAAAAGGGCATTTTAAAAACAATTATTTGATCATCAAGTATAAGTAAATTAATGTTTTTGGGTGCAGTGACGAGGGTACCTTAATTTAAGGATCTTATTCTAAATAACATGCATATGTAACTGAGATATTGCAATGTCATGTGGAGTGATGTGTTGTTAATTTATTATAATTTTGTTTTATTTATTTATTTATTTGGTTTAGTATGCTACCCATTCAAACTCAGAGAATGACCCAAATTAAAATGATTCTTTAAACAAAAAAAAAATTAAAAGTTTGTATCTGAGAGTGGTTCGATTCCTACTCCTTGCTTTCGCCATAAAAGCCTAACCAAATGAGCCCTTGCGTATGGATTGAAGCACATGTCTTAACTTAAAGTTGCCTTATTTTTATTGACTATGAACATATATCTAGAAGTAGAGAACTTGCATATAACAAAGTCAATGAATGCACGCTGTCAGCATAAACTCTGATGAATTATTTATTCAAGGTTCATTGTTAGTGTTTTCTTAGATCAGAGACACATACCTTGTATATAGACTCCTATGAATATTTGAGACTTTTTCTTAGGCCATTGAATAATTTTTGTTCATTTGTCCAAAAAAATAATGAATTAATGTAAGAACTATAGAGAGATTTCTTTTTTGAATTCCAAAATATTTGACTAATTAATCTTAATATACTTCTCTTATATACGCATAGTTTTGGTCTTTGATAGCAACTTTAATATTGCCATATATAATTTTTTTTTTTTTTTGTTGATTAGCTATCATTACTCTTTTCTTCCACCAAGCTTTCAATAAATTTTATCCTCGCACTCTGTATTAAATTGTTATCAATTAATTTGTATTTTAAAAATCACATTTATCCTCCAATAATGCGTTTTTCCTCTTATTGTTTTAACAACAATACAGGTTAAGGGACTCAAGTAACAAAAAGAAGTGTTTAAGATGAATGAAAGCACCGGTCTAAGAAAAGGTTAGCCTGGCTTCTGGTAAATGTTCACATTGGTCGTTAACAAAATTTTTATAATATCAACAAAATTAGTAATATTCGTATTAGTCTTAATCAATAATATTAATTGAAAAATTATTTTATTTTAACATGGATTAAAATAATAGATTAAGATCTTTTTTTAATTTTTTAAAAATTTTGTGTTATATATCTTTTAGAGATAATGAATAAATAAATTTTAATTTATTTTTATTGTTTATTAATTAACTATTAATTATCCACGTATATTTTTTTCAACAATAGATCATATCATAAGAATTATTATCCTAAAATAAGAGCCTTAGGTTAAGTAAACAACAATAACACATTGATGAGATTCACGAATTTTGTGTGGCGTAAGTTACGTTGAATATAAGTTAGCGTAACTTTGGCACTGAATCCGATCTATATATTGATTAATTCTTAACTTCTCGCCTATACCAGAGGCCACATACATTTTTTTTAATTGGTTATAATGTAATCGATGGCGTTTGAAGCAAAATAATAATAATAATAAACAAAAAACAAAAACAAACACACAAATGATGAGGCTTTTCTTATTCATTTATGAAAGCAGGATGCGAACAAACAAACACAAGTTTAGTTAATTTATTGGGAATACATAACACGATCCCTTCAAGAAACAAAACAAAAAACAAAAGAGTAAACAAGCTTATTTAGAAAGAGCTGATCGTATCACCCTCTGACGATGATGATCTTGTTGCGATATTGCTGTTTCCATTGACCTTCCTGCAGTTCAATCTAATTTCCCCTTCATTTCCTGTCAGTGGTTTCAAATTCCCCATTCTTATCATTGAAGTCACAAAGCTTTTAAAGAAAGCAGCCTGGTTCTTACGAAAGACATTGACAATGTCAATGGTATCGGCACCGGGAGTCGAAAACAGCTCTTGATCACTCTGCAGAAGGCCTTTGCGGTTTCTGAGATTGGAGAAGTATTTGTTGTCGAAAACATTAGGTGTTGTGACGTCTAAATTTGTTAGAACGCTGCCGTTTCCACCTTGTGGGCATAGTTGCCTCAGTTGTTGTAAGAAGGTTGCGTCTAGGGTTGGGTCTGGATTGCCAGTGTTGTTGAAATTGAATAATCTTACACTGAAAAATCGGCACTGAGCCCTTCCAAATGTGTGAGCTCCTGAAAATTATACATGCACAGAAAATCCTTGTAATCTTGCTCTATTCATACAAGGAATAATATTATAATTCGCTTAGTGATAATAACATAATTTGCTGTAGTGATAATAGCATAATTTGCTCCATGTGGAATCCTGGACCTCTAAAAATTTACTCTCATAACTTTACTTAAAATTAAAGGGTGAGAAGCAAAATAATTACCGGAGAGTGCAACAAGATCAAAATTATCGTTGAGGCCGACATTTCTAAAACTAGCCTTGAGCCTGTCAAGAGTATCAAACGGTGATGGAAGATTCTGATTTGCAAGAGTTCTGTTTGCTGTTCTGCTGTCTCTTCTTCCCAATAGATTTGTCCACGAAGGACCCCCTGACTGTAACCAAAACCATTCAGTTCATTACTCACAATCAGCAACAAACTTAAGAGCTGTATAATAAGCAAATTTTATCAAAATCAGAAATAGACAATTAATCTTTCGGGCTTTCAATTTGTGTGTGTTTGGGTCGGATCATTTGGCTAATAATGTGGTGGTCTTATCACGTCGTCATAAAATTATGGATCAAGCTTTGTCGTGTAATGAAATCCAACGTCATAGTTGAAAACGATGGGATCTTAAAAGTGATGGGTTCCATGATGAATCCCATCACAACTTTTAAATCAATTACCACGTGGTAGGACAATGAAATCTTAGACTTTTGTAGTTGTCTCGTTGAAGTGCACATGCAACTATGCAAGACTAAAAACGTGGACTCAAAATTTTCCCATTTTTCCGTGAGAATTATTATTTGAGTAGTTATCCTCTTACCATATTTTTTTTAACTTTTTTAAAATACATAATTTTTTTTTAACGGCGCTCCACTTAAAGTTAATTTTTTTCATTAGTCTACTTCCGTTATAATACTGTTAGAATTTTTCTAACATTATAAGGATAAATTTATCATTTCAAAACGATAAGATAGAAGTGAACATGTGCAAAATAATGTAAATTTAAGTGGAGTTCAGTAAAAAATTAAAAATTATATATTTTTCAAAAAATATGAAAAAAGGTAGTCGGTGGATAATTACTATTTTACATTTGGGGATAAAAAAGTCATTTATACAATATTTTATTAGTTCTCTTAACAGTTTAAAAATGGAAGTGGACAGGTGAAAAATAATATAATTTCGAATGGAGTTCAGTGAAAAAAATTAAAAATTAAGTATTTTTAAATAATACAAAAAATAGGTGATTAGTGGATAATTGTCCTAATTATTTTATTAGTAAAGAAGTGGAGTTGTTAATAGAAATTCATACCAAAGCAACAGATTGTTCAGCTGCAATAGTGAGAATATCAGCACATGAAACAACCCTTGGACAGGCCTTTTCAACGGCAGCTTTCATCTGATCAATAACTTCAAAACCCCTCGCCGAATTATTATTTGGCGCAGCAAATTTCTCACTGTCTATGGTTGTAGTGTTGTCCAACAAAACTGATGCATCACAGCCCTGAAATGATATTATTAATTAACAATTTGTCATGTTAAGTGTCGTTGTATCGTTAATTTAATAAGTTGATAGATTCCTACTTATCTCATGACAAATAAATAAAAGTAACGCAAACTCGTCTTATTGTAATTGTCTTATCGTCAAATATGTTTTCAGTTGGAGTAGTTAAATTTTAAACTATATCAATAATAGACTCAAGGCATCATCAAAAGCACTCAACAAGAAATAGATCACCAGAGGATTTTAATCCTTGATTTAGGCTAAGTCTTTATTTGATTTTAATTTCTAATGTATGAAAATCACATATATAAGTGTCTTTTTGAAAAATTACACGGCCTTCGGTGCATCGAAATTAGAAAGGAAAAAATCGTCATATGAATTGAAAAAATCAGATCTTTTAGGGGGAAAAAGTCTCTTTAAATTTATGAATATGCGGGCAGAACATGGATGCACGAGTAGCATACAAGTAAAAGCAATTAAAAAAAAAGATGTATAAAAAGGGATTTGGATTTTAAAAATGACATATTCAAACTGTTCTTTAGGTTTTAAGTAAATCTATATTTTGTTTAAAGCCACTAAAGAGAATATATATATATATATATATATATATATTGGGATACTAAACTATATATGTTATATCAATATATAGTAAATAGAAGAAAAAACAAAGATAGAGATTGATACATTAACAAAACAGTCATGGAAATGAAGCCTGATAAGGCTGGCACCGATACGAATATCGGACAGGAAAGCTTTCTGAAGCACCCCTCGAATTATGTTGGTTACATTAGGGCATGTGGAAGAATAAAAAAAGGGAGACAGTTGAGCTTGAGATGGTGATGATCCCTCAAGAGCAATATCAACTACAAGAGCAGCTGCAAGAAGATAGCGCAGAGTGGCCATTTGAAGAGGTTAGTGATAGTGAGAGCTGTCCATAACTCTCCTGCATGACTATTTATAATCTGAAGCAAACAGGATTAGAACTTGCCAACAACCATGAAGTTTCACATTGTATATCGTAAAAGTCAACTGTTTTAAAATAAAGTATAGTAGCTTATTGTGGGTGTTTTTATACTTATATTTTAATATAGAAATAAATTGTTTTTGGTAAATTTCAAAATAAGTTGGGTAACTAATTTTAAAATAATTATGTTTTAAAATAAAAATAGTAATGTATTTGGGGTCCGCCTACCGCACGGTACCCTAAACTTTGTCCTTTTCTGGTTTAGCCATTAGATTTATTGGCTAAAGCATTCAACGGCTGAAATGTGTTCAATTGGTTATTAACACTTAAGTCCTTATTGTTTATTAAAAAATCATACAAATAATTTTTTTTAAATATTTACTTAAGGTAAAATAATAATAATAACAATAGTATTATTTAAAAACAAAATCTATAAATTTTAATAATGATGATGACGATGATGTTGACAATATCAATAATAATAATAATAATAATATAATTAAATTAATAAAATTTTAATAATATTAATATTAATAAAATAATAATAACAATAATTAATAATAATTAAAATAATAAATTTAATATACTAATAATAGTAATAAAAATAGTGACATTAATAAAAGTAATAAAAATAATAAATAATAATAATAATGACTTGATAAAAGTAATCATAACAATTAAAATAATAAAATTAATAAATTTTCGTAATAATAATAATAATTAATGACAATAATAATAATTCATAATAATTAAAATAATAAATTAAATTTTTTTAATAAAAATAATATAATAATAATGACGTTAATAAATAATAGTAATAGTTAAATTTTTTTAAAAGTCATTTTATCCAAAAAGGACTTATATATAAAAATTTGTAATTTACAGTGTTTATTCAATTTTCCATAAAAAATAGGGTAAAGTGGTGTAATTAACTGAAAAAGACAAAACCCGGTGATATGTTGCAACCGTTGCAACATATTTTCACCCATGTATTTGATAGTTTGTTTGAAAGAATTTAGTAAAATTAAAGATTTGTGAACCCCATCCATTTTTTAAAATTAATAGTTGAGTTTTAAACGTGAACTTATTTGGTGGCTGCAAATTATGAACCCATTTTTGATTTCGGTGCAAAAGAAAATGTTAAATGCAAAACAGAAAACGTAAAATGGTATGATGAAATAATTACACGATTAATTTTTTTTTCCCTAAGATTTAGTGAAAGCATATTTTTCTCCACGTATTTTTGAAGTCGAACCGATCCTCCCTGCTGTTTTATTTATTTATTTATTTTTAGTATTTACAGAAACGAAACCAAAACTCTCCTCGGTCCTCACCCACATGAGTGGTTGATTCTAAGCCACTTAAAGTTAATAATTCATGAAATGGTGCCTTTGTTTGGTGGCGGCCGTGGCTGGGGCCTTGGCCTCTGATTAATATTATTTCTTTTAGCGTGTGGATTCCACAAATCGAAACCCTTCGGAATTTTAATTATTATTTACTGAAATATCATTTTGCCTATGACTTCTATATCTTATGCCTATAGCTAGTGATTGTTACGTAATTCATATTAAAAATTAATTTCAGAGTTGTAACTATTTTACTTAACTGATGTAAGGTAAATTCCTTAATAGACAAATTCATCTTTGTTCTCTTAGATTATAAAAGATAAAAGGCACGTAATTAAGTTTAAGAGAAAACTGATTTAAATGTCAAGGATGAAACGAAAAAATAATAAGAGACTCGAATGATAAAAAGAATTTCTAAGAGAACGAAAGTATCATTCGACAAATAAATTTTGATTCATAGACTTTTCTGCCCTATCTAATATTAATTCTTAGCGGTGAGCCTACGGCAGAAGCCACATGTATACATAGTTTTTATTGGTTAAAACGTGACATTGATGATGTTGAAAAAAAAACAAATAATAAACAAAATTACGTGTAGAAAGCAGGATGTGAACACACAAACACAAGTTTAATTAATCTATTTGAAAATACATAACATCTTTCAGACAAGACAATTAGATTAAACTCAAGCTTGATCGTTAATTTATTTGAAAGTACATAACATGTTTCAGGCAAAACGATAAGATTAAATTCGAGTTTGTTAAGCACAAAAACTCTCTCGTATATGCCGCAAGCTAGCTTATTAGAAAGAGCTGACCAAATCACCCTCCGATGATGATGATCTTGTTGCAATATTACTGTTTCCATTGACCCTCCTGCAGTTCAATCTAATCTCCCCTTGATTTCCAGTCAGTGGTTTCAAATTGCCCATTCTTATCATTGAGGTCACAAAGTTTTTAAAGAAAGCAGTCTGGTTCCTCCCAAAGTCCTCGACAATGGCAGCGGTATCGGCACCAGGAGTCGAAAACAACTCTTGATCACTCTGCAGAAGGCCTTTGCGGCCTCTAAGATTGGAGAAGTATTTGTTGTCGAAAACATCAGGTGTCGTGACATCAAAATTAGCAAGAACGCCGCCGTTTCCACCTTGTGGGCATAGTTTCCTCAGTTGTTGTAAGAAGGTTGCGTCTACGGTTGGGTCTGGCTTGCCAGTGTTGTTAAAATCGTATAATCTGCCCCTGAAAAATTGGCACTGAGCCCTTCCGAACGTGTGAGCTCCTGAAAAACATGCATGACCAAATCTTTGTTATTTTTACTGAATTCACATACGAGGAACAATATGATAATTTTATTGTTAGGGATATTATTTAAATTTTGAGTTAAGTAAATATAAATTGAAGGCACCAAAACTCATTTCTTGAATTAACTTTTGAGTATGAGTTACTAGTAGCAGGCAGTTTTGACTCCTAAAAGTTTACTCTCATAACTTTACTCAAGTAACTAAAAGGATGTAGAAGCAATTAATAATTACCGGAGAGTGCAACAAGATCAAGCTTGTCATTGAGGCCAACATTTCTAAAACTAGATTTGAGCTCATCAAGAGTGTCAAATGGTCCTGGAAGATTCTGATTTGCAAGAGCTCTGTTTGCCGTTCTGCTGTCTCTTCTTCCCAATGGAACTGCCCATGACGGACCCCCTGACTGTAACCAAAAGCACATTCACTCAAAATCAGCAATAATCTTAAAGAGATGTGCGTTTCGGGCGGACTATTTAATTTGCTAGCCGTTGAATCAAACTTTGTCGTATAACAAAAGAAGGAAACTTTTAAGTGTCCCACTGTCGGTAACAATTTATCCGTCAATATTCACTATATTGACATACGTGTAGCAATTTTGGTACCATACAGTGTAGCTGATGGGCCATAGTCAATAAGTCACCCCTTTTAAATAATGGGATCCACCACGTCGTCCGAATTTCAAAATGATGGGTCCGACGATGAATTCCTTCACTTAAATCAATTTCCAGCATGGTGGGGCAATTTTGTCGTTGAATAGCAGATGCAATAACTAGCAAAGGCCAAATCTGTGGACTCAGATCTTGCACATTTTTCTATGTGAATAATTATTTAATTAATGTATGCTTTTAAGGGTAAAGTTGAACTTACGGGTTATTTAATTAACTGAAAAAATAATATAAAAACACGTTAAATTTATATGGGTTACTATTAATTTAAAAAATAGTTAAAAATTACATTAATACTGCAAAGATTTACCATTATTCTGTTCACTTATTCTGATACCCGTATTAATTTACTTCTAAGCGTAAAATATTAACTAGGAAGAGGAGTTGGTAATAGAAATTCATTACCAAAGCAACGGATCGTTCAGCCGCAATAGTAAGAATATCAGCGCAGGAAACAACCCTTGGACATGCCTTTTCAACGGCAGTTTTCATGTTATCAATAACTTCAAAACCCCTCGCCGAATTATTATTTGGCGCAGCAAATTTCTCGCTGTCTATGGTGTTAGTGCTGTCCAGCAAAATCGATGCATCACACCCCTGAAAAAATAATATTAATTAACAACTTGCTACGTTATCAGTCCATTGTATTGTCACTTTAACAAGTAGATAGATTCCTTCTCATCTTATGGACAGGAATTCAAAAAAATTATATAAATAATGCAAACTCTTCTTATTTAAATTGTCTTATTATTACATATGTTTTTAAGACTAGGATTTCCTGTTGATTTAAATTTTCGGCTGGAAGAATATAAAACAAGTGTGATTTATTTTCAACCATACACCATTAATATTGGACCCATGATCATTAAAAGCACTCAGCAGGGGTGAGGCCATGAGATGGATTTTAATTCCTGTTTTGGACCAAATCTTTGCTAGATTTAAATTTCTAGTGCATGAAAACCCCATATTAAAATTAATTTATAAAAAAAAAATTACATGGTCTTCGGTACATCCAAATTAGAGAGGAAAGTTTTGTTGTACGGCTGAAGCGAAAAAATCAGATCTTTTAGCTTGGGGTTGGGGGTGAGGATCTCTACGTGCATGAATATGCGGTCAGAAGAAGAATGCAATGAGTAGCAGACAGATAAAAGAAAAAAAATATATATATATATATAAATGGTTTTGGAAGTTGTTGAACATAAAATGAGATATTCAAACTCTTCCTTAGGCTTCATGAAAACTCTATATTTTGTTTAATGCCATAACAAATTTTAAAGATACTGTTCATTGACATACTTGAAACTATGTTATATCAGTAAGTACATAGACAGAGAGCTTGATAAAGTAAAGAAGATGAAAAATGAGAGAACAGAGATTGCTTACATTAACAAAACAGTCATGGAAATGAAGCCTGATGAGGCTGGCACCGATCCGGATATCGGACGAGAAAGCTTTCTTAAGCACATCCTCGATAGTGTTCAATACATTAGGGCATGTGGAAGAATAAAAAGAGGGAGAAAGTTGAGCTTGAGATGGTGATCCCTCAAGCACAAAAGCAACAAGAAGAGCTGCTGCAAGAAGATAACGAAGTGAAGCCATTTTGTCTAAGAGTTACTAGAGAAAGGCCTCTTTATTTATAACCAAACAAACCAGATTAGTATTAGAACTTTGCAGCAACCTCGAAGTTCCTCGTTTCACTGTTTGAATGGGCTAGTTACGTTATTAATTCTCTTAATTAGGTTTATGTGATTTTTTCTTTTTGAAACTAACGTGGCCCATGTGACCATCTAAGTAATTTTATTATTATTATTAGTAAAATAAAATTACTAGTTAATTTTCTTTTTTAAATTTCATTGAATTTTTTCTTTCATGTTTAAAAGCTTAAGTCTTCAATTAGATTCTTCAATTTTAATTTTTTTTTCAAATACAATATACTAATTACGGTGCATTTGAAATTATATTTCTTATTTTCATAATGATCTTGAAATTCACAAATAACCTTCGTTTTTGTGGAGAGAATATAAGAAAGAGGAATATTTGTTTGTAAACTTTTATTAAAAAAAATATAAATGAACGTATTAGAAATGCATGTATATGAAACTTATTTGAGAATAAAAACTTATTAAAATGAAAACCAAAATCTTGAGTAATTATTCATGAAAAGAGTGACTAAGTTGATAATTCTTGAAATGGTGCCTTTATTAGGTAGGGGCGGCGACGCCATGAGTCGCTTTTGTTTAATGCCAGCTTACCTGTTTCTTTTATCGTATGTGTGAATGCGGAGCATGTGGCGTGTGGATTCCACGTATTCGAAATCCTTCATTTCAACCTTTTGGAACTTTTCATTTGTTTACCGACATATCAAATATCATTTTGTCAGCTTATACATATTTAGATGCGAGATTGAGACTCAGTAACGTTTAAGTCATAGTTATTATAGGGAAAATAAATAAATTATTAAATAAAAATTTAATAATATAATATTTAAATAATAGTTTTGCTACGAGTAGTAAAGATACAAGAAAATTTTCATCGTGCGCTTAGATCATCTTAGTTTTTAAGTACAGCAACAAGCGGTGGTTCTCTCACGCGGACACCCGCAGCTTCAAAAACATGCGGACACTCACGTTTTGACCATTGGATCCCATCAACGGCTGAATTAAGTTGTGACGCAAAGTCAACTACTGATATTTTCTGCCTGTGGGCCCGGTCTTCAAAACTTTAAAACAAAAAACTAGGGATGACAAAAATCCCACGGAACGGGTACTTTCAGGAATTTTCTCCATTTGAGGAGGGTACGAGGATAATTTCATATCTAATATCTTATTTGGGGAAGGGATGAAGAATTTTTTTTACCAAATTTCTTATTCGGGGAGGGGACGGGGATGAGGTGGAATCCTCACCCCCTACCCATTTCCCCATTTTAATTTTTAATTTAATTTTTATTTTTTAAAATTACTAGTAAATAAATAATAAAATTTGAATTATAAAATTATAAGTATTGGTAAAAATAACAACTATCAAAATATTTATATTATTATACTTTTAGGCCTAATTAACTAATTAAAGTTCTAAATTTTTATTTAGGACATTAAAAAGGTCAGACAGATTCTATTAGCCCAAAACTTTTGTTTTAATTTTAATATTCATTAAATATTTTAAACTTAAATCTATTTTTTATTTATTTTTGATGTTATAATTACCAACAGCAAATCACAATTTTAATATATAATCTAATCTAATATTTGCTCTTAATTTGTTTCGACTTAACTATTGTGCTGTAAAGGAAATAGTCCACATTTATAAAGTGTCAACGCCACCATTGAAAAGTTAATTTTGAATCTAAATTTGATTTTATTTGTAACAATTTTGTATTAAACTATTAATTTGTTCATGATAGTTTGTATCACATGCATGCTGTATTACTTACTAATTTAATGTATGTGACTTTTGTAATGGATATTAATGTAAGATATATTCCGACCTTTACTTTTATTTGAATTTTTTATTTGAATATGATTAACTCAAAATCGAAAATAAAAAAAATGTATTACTTATTCGGAGATCGGAGACCATCGGGAATCCCCTGTTATTATTCAGGAAAGAGATGAAGATTTTCTTAAATAATTCTGAAGGGAACGGGGACATACGCAAAATATCAAGGATATGTTCAGAAAAATTGGCCCCTCCCCTCCCCTCCCCATTGCCATCCCTACAAAAAACCATTTCTTTTATTCAATGGCACCACGTGAGTATAAAAGTACAATAATTACAAACAGAGTGTTGGCTTCACTCCACTGATAATGGAGTCACAAGTAGGATGATCGGATTTACTTTTCAGTTCGAATCACATGAAAATTGTCTTTATTGGGAGAGTTGGAATCGCATGAAAATCGTTTTTATTGGAAGAACTTATACCTCTCAATTCAAACGAAAATTTTTAATTTAAATTGTAATACAGACTTAAATGTATCTTCTATAATTGAGACCCTCCTCAAAATATATGGCGATTAAGAAAAAAAAAACAATAATTTCTTTCCTTTTTTTCCCCAAAACTAACTTGTTGATTTTTATTTTTCAATTTTCAAAGATCAATATATAGTCATCATCATCACCATTTTTGCTTCTCCATCTTTCCATCATCAAAATTATCCTTCCGATCGAAGAAGATGAAGCAAAGAAGAAAAACACACTTCGGTAAGTCACCCAAAAAAAAAAAAAAATTAACGACCCATCTAAATAATCAAGCTGAAAGGTATCTCTAACAGAAGATTTTGTCAAAAACAAAAACAAAAATTGAGGAAATTGAAGAAGGAAAAACACAGGCCAGGACATTCCTAATTAAGAAACTTGAAAGTTCATGAAAGAAGAGCAAAATGAGGCATTTAAGCCACAGGTAAGGAATATTAGAAGATTAACCTGTTGGACAAGTCATCTCCGGCCACACCGCCGTTGATGATGAAGATGATCCAACGATTTGGCTTCTTGGGTGTGGGAAGATGGAGTTGCGAGAAGAGAGAGAAATTAAAAACTAGTATATTGTGTTTTTATATTCACATGGTCCCCATTAAATAAAAGAAATACTTTTTTTTTCAAAGTTTTGAAGACAGGGCCCACACAGAGAAAATGTTAGCAGTTTGTCACTGGGTAATAGTTTTGTGCAGTAAGATTCGTGCGGCACTTGAGCGACCTTAGCGCGTGAGTCGTTAAGTAAGTTTTGATTACTCTCTAAACAAGTTAATTGGGGAAGCAAGAGTGGGATGATCAAGTATGATTATATTATACACTTTGAATAATTACAAGAGTATTTGTACAAGAGACCTTGTGAGCTAGTGTGTTAGGTGTGTTTTGTAGGTGTGTTGGTGGTGATGAGAATGATGGGTGCTCACCCCTATTTATAGGGGGTGGAATGCTAAATTCTAGAGAACTCTACTACAAGTGGCAAAATACTTGAGGACCCAAGTGGTGAGTCCTAGAAGGTTGTAGTGATTGTGCAATATGCAGAGAGTTCTAGACTTTGGGCCTTGGTGGGTGATTTACTAAGTGCATCCCGGATGGCTTGTTATGTTGGTGGCCCATTTCTAAGAGCAACCCCACTTCTAAGTGTACCCGCCTTGAGTGCTTAGTGAGCCCCCACGCGCGGAATTACCCTTCGATTGCGGGAAATTTGAGCGGCCCGTGACAAATTGTTGCCTTCACAATTTAATTTAGTTGTTGATGGGATCCAACGGCTGAAACGTGAGTACCACCATATTTTTTAAGTTGGGGGTGTCCGCTTGAGAACTTGAGAGAACGATCGTAAAATAAGTGTTTATTAAATAATTTAGTGTTGTATTTTAGAAGGTACACTGGTCTTACTTTAATTTCAAGTGAGGTCTTGATTAATTGAAACCACAAGTAGGAGTTAAATAATTAAGAAATGACAGGATGACTTTTTGAAATGAGTAAAAAATGATTTTATTAATGATCATGAAAAAGATATCTGTGGCTACTAATGTTTTCTTTTATGGGGAAAAAGGATCATAATAATTGCGAAATGGTTTAGTGAAATTGTACGGAGATTCTATTGGTTTTAGAAATTATGCTGGCTCTTTTTTGGTACACAGCAGACCCCAAAAATTGTTAAATAGATTTTTAAAATTTGTTCAAAAATAAGTTTTGTTATCTCATAAAAAAAAGAAGGTAATTCTTATCTTACATGTATGTAAAATATATTTTCTTATATGAATAATGTATGTGTGGGATTCATATACTATTAATGTGAGAGAAATGTATTTTACATGCTATGTAAGATAAAAGGATCCATAAAAAAATTATGTATTGAGTATTTCTGAAAATAAAAGATTTTTCCCTACTATTTTGTCAAACTACGGATATTTAATAAAAAGTACAAAGAAATTTGTAAGAATAAGGTGTTTTTCCGGTTAGTATTTTAAAGCTAGAGGATAAAATGGACCACTAAAAACTGGAAAATGACTCAAATGACAATGTGTATCGATGACATAGGAAAAAAAAATACACATACCGTATGACAAGGATTTCTGATACATAGAAAGCAAGGATCGATGTGAATACACAAACACAACCTTAGTTTATTGAAAATGAAAAGCATGTTTTAGGCAAAACATAGGAGTAAATTGGCGAGTTTGCTACCCACAAACTCTATCTCTCACATGTGCTGCAAACTAGCTTATTTAGAAAGAGCTGATCAAATCACCCTCTGACGATGATCTGGTTTCTATATTACTGTTTCCGTTGACCCTCCTGCAGTTCGATCTAATCTCCCCTTGATTGCCTGTCAATGGTTTCAAATTCCCCATTCTTATCATTGAAATCGCAAAGCTTTTAAAGAAAGCAGCCTGGTTCCTGCCAAAGACATTGACAATGGCCCTGTTATCGGCACCGGGAGTCGAAAACAACTCTTGATCACTCTGCAGAAGGCCCTTGCGGTTTTGAAGATTTAAGAAGTATTTGTTGTCAAACAAATCAGGTGCTGTGACATCAAGATCAGTTAGAACGCTGTTGTTTCCTTCTTTTGAGCATAGTTGCCTAAGTTTTTGTGAGAGGGTTGTGTTAAGTGTTGGGTAGGGATGACAACTGGATCGCTCCATAATGGATATCCACAATATCCATCCAATTAGATCGGATAATATCCATCCAAAATTTTTTAGATTTTGAAATGGATATTTTAAAATTATATCCAGATGAATATGAATAATTATTTTTACCCAATGGATATCCGTTTAACCCAATACAAGTTTAAAAAATTTTAATTTTATAAAATAAAAAATATAATAAACAAATAATTGTAAAAATATTATATTAACTAGTAAAAAATTTAACTTCCTCTTATATTAAAAACTAAAGTTTTCAAAATAACCCTTTAATTTTTTAACTTATTTAATATTATTAATAATTATTATTTTATTTTATTAATTTAATATTATAAATGGACTTCCACCGGAAAGTCGTCGGACCACCACTGGACTTCGCCGGAAGGTCGCCGTACCACCACCGGAAGCTCGCCGGACCACTGCCGGCTTCACCGAAATGTTGTCGGACCACCACCGGACATTGCCGGAAGGTTGCCGGACCTCCACCGGACCTCGCCAAAATTCGCCGGACTTCCGCCGGAATATATATATATATATATATATATATATATATATATATATATATATATATATATATATATATTACTAATATAAATAGTGTAATAACCAAATTTAATATTAGAATTTTAATTATTTTATATTTTTATTTTTATTATATAAAAATAAAATATCCATGGATATCCATAGCTATATGGATAAAATCCATATCCATGTCCAATATTAAATATTGGATATGGATATGGATATATTCATTATGGATAATTATGAATTTGTATTTGGATGGATATTATCCATCCATAATTGGATATTTGCCATCCCTATTTGGGTCTGGATTGCCAGTGTTGCTGAAATTGAATAATCTATCTTTAAAAGTTCGGTACTGAGCCCTTCCAAATGTGTGAGCTCCTGAAAAACATGCATAGCCAATCTTTGTTATTTTTACTCAAATTCATACAAATCAAGGATAATAATTGAGTTTCATTATGGTGATTCTCACTTTTCTTTTCGGGAAGGAGTTCAAATTTCATGATGTGATTAATGGGAGTAAATTTGTCAAAGGTTTCAATATATTCCTAAATCACTAATGTCAAACTTTAAAACACAGTTTCTTCGCATAATTAGGACATTCAGTCAAGCCTCCTAAAGTAGACTATGAATGTGCTTTGTGTCGGTGGTCGTCTTAGTATGGGTAATAATGAGAAAAAAGATTGACATTTAGTGGATTAGATTTCTCATCCTTATTAAAATTTATTTTTTCTTATTAGCTATCTCTAAGATTTCAAGACTCAATATTGGCCTTAAAAAATTTTCGACCTTGAGATTTCTCCACATATTTTTGAAGTCGTACCGATCCTCCCTGCTGTTTTATTTATTTATTTATTTATTTTTTGTATTTACAGAAACGAAACCAAAACTCTCCTCAGTCCTCACCCAGATGAGTGGTTGAATCTAAGCCACTTAGAGTTAATAATTCATGGAATGTTGCCCTTGATTGGTGGCGGTCGCGGGGCCTTGTCCTCTGATTAATATTATTTCTTTTAGCGTGTGGATTCCACAAATCGAAACCCTTCGGAATTTTAATTATTATTTACTGAAATATCATTTTGCCTATGACTTCTATATTATGCCTATAGCTAGTGATTCTTACATAATTTATATTAAAGTTAATTCCAGAATTTTAACTATTTCAATTAACTGATGGAAAATAAATTCCTTAACAGACAAATTCATCTATGTTCTCTTAGATTATAAAGATAAAAGGCACATAATTAAGTTTAAGAGAAAACTGATTTTATTAAATTTCAAGGACGAAACGAAAAAAATAATAAGAGACTCAAATGATAAAAAGAATTTTTAAGAGAACGAAAGTATCATTTGACAAATAAACTTAGATTGATTAACTTGTCTGCATGATCTAATATTAATTCTTAGCGGCGAGCCTACAGCAAAAGCCACATGTATACATAATTTTTATTGGTTAAAATGTGACATTGATGATGTTGAATAATAAACAATTTTACAGTAGAACCTCCAAATAAAAATACTTTATATAAGAATAACCTTTTCATAGTAATAAAAAATTATAATCCCAACTTAGGACCAGTTATAATTAAAAATAAACTCCACATTATAATAAATTATATTTTTTATAGGTCCCGTCGTAATAAACTTACCTCTACATAATAATAATATTTCAAAAATATATGCCATATTACGTTAAATAATTAAAATGAAATAAAATATCTTTATAAAGTTGTTTGTGATAATGATTTGTTATTTAAAGTTGCAACTTTTTTCAACTTGCATATGCATTAATTGGTTAGCATAGACATCTTCTTATTAAAACCAAAATATTTCTACCTTCTCAAATATGTTTGTAAATTCTTAGCATGAAACTTTTGTATTAATTTTTTGAAACTATATATATTTTTTATTAACATCTATCCAATGAATTTGACTCACTAATTAATTTATTAATATATGATGTAATTTATCTCTATATCACTTGCATTAAGAATAATTAAGTAAAAATAATAATTTTTGTACTATACCTCTATTGAGTTATAACATTTTTATAAAAATAAATTTCTCAAATTCCAACTATATGACTATATAGAGGTTTTACTATATTAGGCTTTTTGATGCGTATAAAAAGCTGGACGTGAACACACAAACACAAGTTTAATTAATTTATTTCAAACTACATAACATGTTTCAGACAAGAAAATTAAATTAAACTCAAGTTTGAGAGTTAATTTATTTGAAAATACATAACATGTTTCAGGCAAAACGATGAGATTAAATTCAAGTTTGTTAAGCACAAAAACTCTCGCGCATATAAATTTATATTTAGAAAGAGCTGACCAAATCACCCTCTGATGATGATCTTGTTGCAATATTACTGTTTCCATTGACCCTCCTGCAGTTCAATCTAATCTCCCCTTGATTTCCTGTCAGTGGTTTTAAATTGCCCATTCTTATCATTGAGGTCACAAAGTTTTTAAAGAAAGCAGTCTGGTTCCTCCCAAAGTCCTCGACAATGGCAGCGGTATCGGCACCAGGAGTCGAAAACAACTCTTGATCACTCTGCAGAAGGCCTTTGCGGAGTCTAAGATTGGAGAAGTATTTGTTGTCGAAATCATCAGGTGTTTTGACATCAAAATTAGCAAGAACGGCGCCGTTTCCACCTTGTGGGCATAGTTCCCTCAGTTGCTTAAAGAGGGTTCTGTCCAGTGTTGGGTCTGGCTTGCCAGTTTTGTTGAAATCGTATAATCTGTCGCTGAAAAATTTGCACTGAGCCCTTCCAAACGTGTGAGCTCCTGAAAAACATACATGACGAAACCTTTGTTATTTTTACTGAATTCACATACGAGGAACAATAATGATAATTTTATTGTTAGGGATATTATTTAAATTTTGAGTTAAGTAAATATAAATTTAAGGCACCAACACTCATTTCTTAAATTAATTTTTGAGTATGACTTACTAGTGGCAGGCAGTTTTGACTCCTAAAAGTTTTTACTCTCATAACTCTACTCAAATAACTAAAAGGATGTAGAAGCAATTAATAACTACCGGAGAGTGCAACAAGATCAAACTTGTCATTGAGGCCAACATTTCTAAAACTAGATTTCAGCTCATCAAGAGTATTAGATGGTCCTGGTAGATTCCGATTTGCAAGAGCTCTGTTTGCCGTTCTGCTGTCTCTTCTTCCCAATGGAACTGCCCACGACGGACCCCCTGACTGTAACCAAAAGCCATTCACTCAAAATCAGCAATAATCTAGACTATTTAATTTGCTAGCCGTTGAATCAAAACTTTGTCGTATAACAAAAGAAGAAAACTTTTAAGTTTAAAACTAGGGTCTTGCTACGATGCATCAGCGCGATAAAAAGTTTCACTGTCGGCAACAATTTATCCGTTGATAATCACTATGTTGACATACTTGTACCAATTTTGGTACCATACAGTGTAGCTGATGCACGATAGTCAATAAATCACCCCTTTTAAATAATGGAGTCTACCACGTCGTCCGAATTTAAAAATGATGGGTCCAAGGATTAATCCCTTCACTTAAATCAATTTCCACGTGGTGGGCCAAATTTGTCGTTGAATAGCAGATGCAATAACTAGCAAAGGCTAAACATGTGGACTCAGATCTTGCACATTGTTCTATGTGAATAATTTTTAATTAATATATTCTTCTAAGGATAAAGTTGAACTTACGGGATATTTAATTGACTGAAAAAATAATATAAAAACACGTTAAATTTATATGGGTTATTATTAATTAAAAAAATAGTTAAAAATTACATTAATACTGCAAAGATTTACCATTATTCTGTTCGCTTATTCTGATACCCATATTAATTTACTTCTAAGCGTAAAATATTAACTAGGAAGAGGAGTTGGTAATAGAAATTCATTACCAAAGCAACGGATCGTTCGGCCGCAATAGTAAGAATATCAGCGCAGGAAACAACCCTTCGACATGCCTTTTCAACGGCAGCTTTCATGTTATCAATAACTTCAAAACCCCTCGCCGAATTATTATTTGGCGCAGCAAATTTCTCGCTGTCTATGGTGTTAGTGCTGTCCAGCAAAATCGATGCATCACACCCCTGAAAAAATAATATTAATTAACAACTTGCTACGTTATCAGTCCATTGTATTGTCACTTTTACAAGTAGATAGATTCCTTCTCATCTTATGGACAGGAATTCAAAAAAATTATATAAATAATGCAAACTCTTCTTATTTAAATTGTCTTATTATTACATATGTTTTTAAGACTAGGATTTCCTGTTGATTTAAATTTTTCGATTGGAAGAATATAAAACAAGTGTGATTTTTTTTCAACCATACACCATTAATATTGGACCCATGATCATTAAAAGCACTCAGCAGGGATGAGGCCATGAGGTGGATTTTATTTCCTGTTTTGGACCAAATCTTTGCTAGATTTAAATTTCTAGTACATGAAAACCCCATATTAAAATTTATTTATAAACAGAGAATTACATGGTCCTCGGTACATCGAATTAGAGAGGAAAAAATTGTTGTAAAGAGAAAAGAAAAAGAGAAAAAAAAAGATAAATAAAAATGGTTTTGGAAGTTGTTGAAATTAAAATGATATATTCAAACTCTTAATGAAAACTCTATATTTTGTTTAATGACAAAAAAAATTATAAATATCCTGTTCATTGACATGCTTGAAACTATGTTATATCAGTAAGTAAATAGACAGAGAGCTTGATAACGTAAAGAAGATGAAAAATGAGAGAGCAGAGATTGCTTACATCAACAAAACAGTCATGGAAATGAAGCCTGATGAGGCTGGCACCGATGCGGATATCGGACGAGAAAGCTTTCTTAAGCACATCCTCGATAATGTTCAATACATTAGGGCATGTGGACGAATAAAAAGAGGGAGAAAGTTGAGCTTGAGATGGTGATCCCTCAAGCACAAAAGCAACAAGAAGAGCTGCTGCAAGAAGATAACGAAGCGAAGCCATTTTGTCTAAGAGTTACTAGAGAAAGGCCTCTTTATTTATAACCAAACAAACCAGATTAGTATTAGAACTTTGCAGCAACCTCGAAGTTCATCGTTTCACTGTTTGAATAGGTTAGTTACGTTATTAATTCGGTAATTCCCTTAATTAGGTTTATGTGATTTTTTTTAAACTAATGTGGCCCACGTGAGCATCTAAGTAAACTATATGGATACAGATGTCTTTTTTTCTTTATTATTAAAATAAAATTACTAGTTAATTTTCTTTTTCAAATTTCATTCAATTTTTCTTTCGTGTTTAAAAGCTTAAGTCTTCAATTAGATTCTTCGATTTTAAATATTTTTTTTTCAAGTACAATATACTAATTACGGTGCATTTGAAATTACATGTCTTATTTTCATAATGATCTCGAAATTTAGAAATAACCTTCGTTTTTGTGGAGAGATAAGAAAGAGGAATATTCGTTTGTATAATTTTATTAAAAAATTATAAATGAACGTATTACAAATGCATGTATATCAAACTTAGTTGAGAATAAAAGCTTATTAAAATGAAATCCAAAATTTTGAGTAATTATTCATGAAAAGGGGGACTAAGTTGATAATTCTTGAAAAGGGGCCTTTATTAGGTAGGGGCGGCAACGCCTCGAGCCGCCTTTGTTTAATGCCAGCCTACCTGCTTCTTTTATCGTATGTGTGACAGTGCGAATGCGGAGCAAGTGGCGTGTGGATTCCACATATTCGAAATCCTTCATTTCAACCTTTTGAAATTCATATAAAAACCAAAACCTTTTGAAATTTTTTTTTTGTCTACCGAAATATCAAATATCATTTTGTCAGCTTATACATAGTTAGATGCGAGATTTAGCTACTCAAACTTTTTAAGTTATAATTATTATAGAAAAAATAAATTATAAAAAATAAATTAATAAAAATTATATATATAATATTTAAATAATAATTTTAATAAAAATAATATAAATTTTTATCATATAAGTGTAGGTTCAATCATCTTAATTTTTAAGCTCTAACAATAAATGTTTGTTAAATATTTTAATATTTATCCTAAAAGGTATAATTGTTTGACTTCGACTTCAAATGGGGCTAGATTAAAACCCCAAGTGGTTGCTAAATAATTAAGTGGTGGCAGGATTATATTTGAAATGGGTATAAGAGTAATTTGGATTTCTAATTCCAGAAGGGACCGAGAGGAAATGAAAAAGATAGAACACGCTTAAGTTCTAGAAGGAAAAATGATTTTATTAATGATCATGAAAAAGATAACCATTGTTACTACTTTTAGTTTGGGAAAAAAGGATCAAAATATTTGCCGTGGTTTAGTGATTAGACACGAAGATTCCATTACTTTTAGAAACTATATAGGCTCTTTTTTGTGCACATAGACCGCACAATTTTTTTTAAATTTGTCCAAAAACTAAGTTTTCTTATCCTAAAAAGAGTTTGTGTAACCATTTTGAAAAATTACAAAAAATTCTTCCCCACTCTTTTGTCAAACTAAAAATGTTAGACAAAAAGGAAAAAAGCAATATGTAAAAAGAAGGTGTTTTTCCGGTTAATGTTTTAAAGCTAGAGGATAAAGTGGGTTATTAAAAACTTGTAAGTGAGTCAAATGAAAATACATATCGATGACTTCGGGAGAAAAGAAAAAGAAAAGAAAAAAGAAACACATACAATATGACAAGGATTTCTGATACATAGAAAGCAGGACGTGAATACACAACCACAACTTTAGTTTATTGAAAATACAAAGCATGTTTCAGGCAAAACATAGGAGTAAGTTCATGAGTTTGTTACCCACAAACTCTTTTCTCTCGCGTTAGCTGCAAACTAACTTATTCAGAAAGAGCTGACCAAATCATCCTCCGATGATGATGATCTTGTTGCGATATTGCTGTTTCCGTTGACCCTCCTGCAGTTCAATCTAATCTCCCCTTGATTTCCTGTCAGTGGTTTCAAATTGCCCATTCTTATCATTGAAGTCACAAAGTTTACAAAGAAAGCAGTCTGGTTCCTGCCAAAGTTATCGACAATGGCAGCGGTATCGGCACCGGGAGTCGAAAACAACTCTTGATCACTCTGCAGAAGCCCCTTATGTATTTGAAGATTGAAGAAGTATTTGTTGTCAAACATATCAGGTGTTGTGACATCAAGATTAGTTAGAACGCTGCCGTTTCCACCTTGTGGGCATAGTTGCCTAAGTGGCTGTAAGAGGGTTGTGTTAAGTGTTGGGTCTGGATTGCCAGTGTTGTTGAAATTGAATAATCTATCGCTAAAAGTTCGGCACTGAGCCCTTCCAAATGTGTGAGCTCCTGAAAAAGATGCATAGCAAATCTTTATTATTTTTACTCAAATTCATACAAATTAAGGATAATAATTGAGTTTCATTATGTTGGTTCTCACTTTTCTTTTTGGAAGCAATTCAAATTTCATGATGTGATTAAGGGGAGTAAATTTGTCAAACGTTTTAACATATTCCTAATCACCAGTGTCAAGCTTTAAAACACAGTTTCTTCGCATCCTTAGGATATTCAGTCAAGCCTCCTAGGTGCTATAGAGTATGAATGTGCTTTGTGTCGGTGGTCGTCTTAGTAAGAGTAATAATGAGAAAAAAAAATTGATATTTAGTGAATGAGATTTCTCATCCTTATCAAAATTTATTTTTTCTTTTTAAATAATATATTCAACATTTAAACTATCGCTAGGATTTCAAGACTCAGTATTGGCATTAAATTTTCCACCTCCAGATTTCTAATTCTGGCTCCAATACTGCTTTATCCCAAAAGACTCCAAGGTCTGTTTGTACTCAAGTCAAAGGGCGTAAAAGCAAATATTACCGGAGAGTGCAACAAGATCAAAATTGTCGTTGAGGCCAACATTTCTGAATCTATCTTTGAGCCTCGTAAGATTATTGTTCGGTCCTGGAAGATTTTCATTTGCAAGAGTCCTGTTTGCTGTTCTGCTGTCTCTTCGTCCCAATAGATTTGTCCATGAAGGACCCCCTGACTGTTACCAAAACCACGATCATTAGTCAAAAGCATCACTTGAGAGATGCATAATAAGCAAATATAACTAAAATCAGAAATAGACATGCAATTACTCTTTCCTACTTTATTTGGCTAATATTTATATGGGTGTTGTTGCACCCAAAATTAGCAGTTTCCCGACGTTACAATTTTGAGTGAACGGTTCAACCAGACTGTATCATTTAAAGAAGATAATTTTTTTTTTTTTGGTTTTGGAAGGGGGGGGGGGGGGGGGGGGCGGCTGGGGAAGCCTTCCCTTTCCACACGGTAAAGTTTGTCCAGGCACAATCACGAAGTCAACATGGTAATTTCGGTGGACTGTTGCCGCCTAAAACTAAGCATGTGGATTCATTTAGTTAATGCACTCAGGGTCTGAAAATTTCGACACGAATGTACAGTCAAACTTACTCTCTGATACCATGGTAATTTAATCACTCTTAAGCTTAAAATATGTATTAGGGCAAGATGAGGAGTTGTTAATAGAAATTCATATATACCAGAGCAACAGATTGTTCAGCAGCAATAGTAAGAATATCAGCACAGGAAACAACGCCTGGACAGGCCCTTTCAACGGCAGCTTTCATGTCATCAACAACTTCAAAACCCCTCGCCGAATTATTATTTGGCCCAGCAAATTTCTCGCTTACTATGGTAGTAGTATTGTCCAGCAAAATCGATGCATCACAGCCCTGAAATAACATTAAAAGCTTGTTATGATCAACTGCTCTTGTATCGTTAATTTACTAATTAGGTAGATTCTTCTTATATTACGATTAAGAAAAATAATGAATATTTGTGCATTTTCTTTTTGGATAAACATACATATATCCAAATTGTATTATATAAGTTTGTAAGACCAGGATTCCCTCATGATGTAAGCTTTTCCTGAGTTTAATTGTGATTGTTAGAGGTTAAGGATATAAGTGTAGCGTAGTTATATTTCAATCTTAAATTACTAATAATAGACATGTTATAGAAGATTTTTTAAAATACTATGCAAAACGTAGATTAAGAGAGGACCTTAATTCATATTTTAAAATATTGATTGAAAAAGAAGAAAAATCAAAGAGTAGAGATTGATTACATTAACAAAACAGTCATGGAAATGAAGCCTGATGAGGCTGCCACCGATGCGAATATCGGACAAGAAAGCATTCTGAAGCACCTCCCGAATTATGTTGGTTACATTAGGGCATGTGGAATTATAAAAAGAGGGAGAAAGTTGAGCTTGAGCTGGTGATGATCCCTCAAGCACAAATGCAACTACAAGAGCAGCTGCAAGGAGAAAACGAAGAGAAGCCATTTTGCAATGATGAGAATGAGAGTTATTTCTAAGCCTTCTATATATGCGCCTCTTTATTTATAGCCAACCAAGCAAAACAGGAGTAGACTTGGGAACGACTAAGAAGTTTCACATTATATTGTAAAAGTCCACAGTTTGAAAACAAAAGCTTATATGATGAGATAATTACATTATCGATTTTCTCCCTAAAGTTTGGTGAAAGCATATTTTTCTCCACATAGTTTTGAGGTGTTAACGATCATTTATTATTTGCTTTTTAGTATTGTAGAAGTATGTCAAGTGTATCTCGGTCGCCCCCCCTTAAATACTCCAACCACCCCATGAATCGGTTATTAAATTAAATTTAAATTATTTTACTTCTCCTTTTTATTTAAGTTAAGAGTAAGAGAAGAAAAAAGATTTCTTTGTTCATTGGATAACGAACTCTTTTTAAAATTATGGGATTTCTTTGTTATTTTTTTTAGTCATGAAAACTATCTACAAAAAAACAATAGATATAATAACTTCGGCCTTGTCCGCTGATAGAGAGAGAACGGAAATCAAGATAAATACCAATACCTATTACGGGTAGAAGAATCGAGATCAAAACAAATAACTCCCGTGGTCCAGAATCAAAAAAATAAGAGTTTGGGGCATTAAATAGCTTGTACCCATAGAACATTTGCCGTAACAGAGATAATGAATAAATAGGAGTTAATATCATTCCAATTGCCATTACAAAAGTGATTACTATTTTTGGCATTAAAAAAAATTATTGGCTGGTAATTATTCCAAAAAATACTATCAATTCTGCAACAAAACCACTCATAGGGCAAAGGTTCTTGTTTAGTGGATGAGATTTCTTGTCCCTATTAGAACTTTTTTTTCCTTTTTTCTTATTAAACAAAAGAAAAGGTAATAACAACACCGATATTAAAAGGATGAGCTTATATAATTCATTCTACTTCTATCACAATTGGATCTAACTTTCAAAGTGGGTAAAATATTTTTTTATCGTACATGGAACTTAAAATTCAAATAAATCTACATGTTAAGGAAAAAAAGGAGAATAATTAAGTAAATAATTTTGACTAAGACATATATTTTAAAATAATTTTTTAAAAATACAAAGACTAGCTAGATAATTGACTCAAATCTTAAGGATCAAAAGAACATTTATCCCAAAAAGAAAATTGTGAGGATATTTCCACTCTGCATTTTATGTAACAACACCCTATCTTTTTATATTTTTGTAATTATGATTTTATAAATAAATTATTCGAAACTCGCGCACTTATCCTTAAATCATATATGTTTAACCAAAGAGAATGAGCAAGAATTTTCTACGAAAGAATTAGATTTGTTAGTTTAAAAATATACAATATTTATCTTCTTGCTTTCCTTATATCTTTCAAGGAATAATTCGCTGAATTGTGAGTACATAGTTTTGTGGATGGAAAATTAGGATGAATATTCAATTTCAATTTTAAAATTTTGTTTATGTACTGCTGAGCTGGTTTCGTAACTGATGAAAATTTTGTTTTATTAGGCAAGAAAAGTTTAAGATTTTACAGTTAAAATTTATTTATTTATTTGTTTATTTGTTTATTATTACTAGTATTTTCTGTTATGTATGTACATGTTCTCCCCAGAATGCATTTTGATTCAGAAACTACTGTCTGTGCAATTAGATGCTGCAATGTATGTCATTTATATATGGACATGTCCCTCTTTTAATTAAAATGATTCATGGCATGGCAATATTGGCAGAGTCGTTTATGCATGTCCATTTTGATGCCATTGAAACTTTATTGAGCTACAAAGCAAGTGTTTTTGGCCCCTATTGTCATTATCTGGTGACTAAGGGTGAGAAATTAAAGAAGAATAGTTCCCCCTTTGTAATATCCAAAATTTCATTTGTTTGTAAAAAAAAAAAAAAAATAATAAATAAATGAGCTTCAATTCTGACCGACTTAATTAGGGTTGAAGAATTCAACTTTGATAAATGATAACGTTGGATTTAGTCCATGCCATCGCCATGCCAATGTGAACTGTACGAGGCGTGTGGATTCCACATACTCGAAAGTCGAAACCTTTCATTTCAAGCTTGTAGACTTTTATCCTTTTTCTTTATATTGAATTATCATTTTTGTCAGTTTATACATAAATAATTGATTGAGACACACGGACCTTGCTACGTTACAGACTCTGTATATCACGTAGCAAATGGGGAGCATCCGCGCGTTGCAGAAGAGAGGAAAAGTTGCTAGAAATTAGCTGATACAAGGCCAGTTTGCACCGAACTGTTACATACAGAGTCTGTAACGTAGTTTTGTCCACACCGACAATAGGCAAGTAGAGTCAAATAATTAATTACGTGACGGATGACATTTTGAAAATGATATGTTTTTGCTCTTTTTTTTTTTTTTGAGAATGGTATGCTGTTAATTTTTTTTCGTATTTGTTTTCAAAAATGAAAATTGATGTTTATTTGTGATTTCAAATCTCGCCTCTGATAAAGTATTTAAAAAATTATAATCTAAATAAATAAATACCAAACTGCCTTTTGATTCCCGGATCTTTTATTTTAAGTAAGAGAATTACTAATTGAATTGATTTGAACGTATAATTTAAATTATAAATTTTGTATAAATTAATGTAATATGATAAAATTAATTAAATTAAATATTTTTTGACGCACATAATTTATATTTATTATTTTATATTTTATTTAATTAATAAATTAATATCATATTAATTTACATAAAAAAAATTTATATAAAAATTTATAATTATACCAACACTTAAAAAAAACATGTTTAATATAGTATTTGAAGAAAGAAAATGTAACGCAACAAGTACAAAATCCTAAAAGCAACATTAATTTGTGGTGTTTAAGCTTTCAACTTTTCTTCAAAAAAAGTATAAAGTAAAAACACCATTTCTGTCACTTTCCATAAATCCTTCAACAACTCACCGAATTTTATTCTGACATGCACAGTAGGGACCCTACTGAGTCCACTTCATATAATATTTGAAGAAAGAAAATGTTACACAACAAATACAAAATCGTAAAAGCTACATTAATTTCTGCTGCTTAAGCTTTCAACTTTTCTTCAAAAAAGGTAAAAAGTAAAAACACCAATTCTGTCACTTTCCATAAATCCTTCAACAACTTTCAACTTTTCTTCAAAAAAAGCAAAAAGTAAAAACACCATTTCTATCACTTCCATAAATCCTTCAACAACTCACCGAATTTTATCCTGGCCTTATTCTATCTTTCCTTTTTTTTTTTTCTATGTAAATGGATATGAATATAAATATGAATATGATTGCGACATTACCTGAAATTTAAGGAACTGAAAAGTACATAATCTGTTTACATAATATTGTATGGAAGATTTCGGATTATAATTTAAAATATATGTTTCTTTCAATCTTTTTCTATAATTCATTGTTCATATGACCCTACGTCAAGAAAATAAAATACAGAATATCTAATATCTGATGTCTCTATCCATAGGCAAACAATTTCAGGATTTTCTGGTTAACTTGTTATACAAAGCGTTGAGATGTGAGTAAATTATATTTGGTCACTATGTCACCAAAATATGTCTTTTTCTTTTTGGCTTAGATTACAATTATTGTGCTAATATTCCTAAATGATCTTAAAACTAAAAGTTTGTCGAATGACAAGATCTTAGTTAGTTGTTTTGTTTGTCAATAAATTAGTTAACCTGTTTGTAATGTGTGACTAAGCTGTATATCTTTTGCTCACTCAAATACAGGCAAATCTTCAATGCTTGGAAACTCTTATTAATAAAGAAATGCAAATAGCTCTTTTCAAATTAAATGAAGATCAATTACCCAACGATGCTTACTATTTTCTTATGTAACGTGATTGTGCTAATAAAGTTAGGTGGGGAGAAGATATCTTTACACATATCTGGATGCATGCGCCCGTTTGGACGGTAAGAAAATGATAGAAATTAAATGCCAAAGAAATAGATTATGCAAAGAAAGAGGATATATTGTTGATAATTGTATGAGTTGACTAGCCCATTTTACACGTGGAAAGTGGCTTCGATTGGTGCATGCATGAGATTTGTTTGATTTTAGATGATGATTTCAATCATTCGGTTTGAATTTAAAATTTTAATAAGTTAGAAATAACGATGCGGCACGATATATGCGTGGAATATATCTTCCTTTGGACTTTTACTTTTTCATGATTTCAATTAATCAATCTTGTGATTTATTTATATCTTTATGTGAGCCAAGTGTACAAGGTACATATATTTTAAGAATTTTGAAAAGGTAGGTGACAAGCAGATTTTTAAAATTTAATTTTGATAATAAATTTCACCATTAATGCAATTCTACCGAAGTAGTTTTGTCTGATTTACTTTTAAATTCCAACAAGAACAGACAAGTCTAATCACCTACTTCAAGTGAAAAGTGCGTTGAGTGAATTTCAACATAAATAAGGATGGTTTGAATAATTTTTAAAAATTCATAAGCTAATTGCATAATTAGCCGAAACCTAAAAGACTAAAAGAGTGTTTACCCAAAAAAAGCTAATAATTATTGAACTAAATTAAAAGCTCTTAATACTTTCTAATCGTCAACGTTCTCCGAATTTACTAGTCCACGATTATGCATTCTTATTAATTTCAATCTTGCTAATGAATGTGAGAAATCAACTTGATATTCATTTTAGTATTCCATTATTTTAATAAAATTTGATTAGAAAAGATTTGCATTATAATGAAGATTTGGTGATTGAAATTCTTTGTAAACTCTCTTTGGCGATTTAAGTTTGTTTGTAAATCTTGGTATTGTTTAACTTTAATGTACAAGAAACCTAAGTTTCATTACAAAACACCAAAAAATGGTCAAAACCAGTCCAATTTTTCATTTAGATAATTGAAAATGGTGATTCATATGATTATCCTAGAATTTGTTTTTTATGTTTCCTGATCATAAATTGAAAGACTTATCATTGCAATATCTTGCTGAGCATCTCCCCAGGCCTGTCACTGGAGTCCATGTTCTCTATTAGTATATTCGAAGCTTAATGTCACGGGATGAGTGTTTTGCGCAGCAAACCCGTGCGGCACTTAGACAACTTTGCCGAATGTTGCTAAATAAGGCTTGAGCTTCTTGAACTAGAGAAGAGAGAACAATGGAGCCGAATAAGAAAACTTGTATTGCAGAAAGAGATTACAATGCTTGAGTTGCTTACAATGCTTGTTATTGTGTACAAATGCCTAATGTCATCTCACATTTATAAGGGAGGCTTGCCACGCTCTAAAGATTCTAGAGAATTCTACCACTTCCTACCTATTTACATGTGCTGGAATTGTATAGAGAATTCTAGAGTATTTACAAGCTCAATGTGCTAGAGTTGCCTAGAACTTTCAGGAATTGGGTCAAGCTAGCACTCTTGGCCTTATGTTGGGCTCTTGGTGAGCAAATTGGGCGGTCCGCAACATTAAGATCACCTTGCTTAGCGAAATCTCACAACTATAGATTACAGAATTCTCCCACATTATAGAGCTACATGTCTGCGGAAAATGAACACTTACTGCTCTCGTGTTGGATTTGATTGAATCCCAAACGTAATGACTACAAGTTGATTTTGAATAACTCCATATTGATTAACTCATTTCGCTATAAAAAGCACAAATGATGCGGACTTGCATTTGCATGAATTCTCACTTTGTACAATATAGAAAACCTAAGTACTAACTCTAGCTCAAAACTCTTTTCAAGCTAGTTTGCCAAATGGAATAAGTTATCCCGGAAGCCGAATACATGAAGGCAATAAAAGTTTATAATGTTAACCCGAACTAATGTGACGATTTTCTTTAGAAATCACATCAAGTTAAACGTACTTTAACATACGTTAATAACATATTAACTTGATGCGGAAGATTCAGGGTTCCTTACGTTGCTAAATTAAAAATGGTTATAAGGATCTTTTAAAAGAAGTAATGACATGCGTGGATACCCGACCGAAGCAAGAAATTTCAATCCATGGCAACAACACAAAATTAAGGGGAAGAGATGCAAATGTGAAACCATCAAGTTATCCGGCCCAATTAAGGGACTGTCTCCTCTGACAGAGTAAAAAATAGTCTGATTTTGGTGCCATTAAGAATATTGTAAAACTAGTTTTAGGGGTGGCAATTTGGATTATAATTCATTTATTTGATTCAATTTAATGAATTAAATGAATTTGGATTTGAAAAAATTGATTTGTTTAGTAAGTAGGTGAATTCGATTCGATTCGCTAATTAAACTGGTCTAATCCGGGTTTGAGGACATTGATTCGTTAAATCTAGGGTTGGTAATGGGATGGGATGGGATGGGATTTATCAATCCCATTCCCATCCCGTATATGCAAATGGGAAGAAAAAAGGTTCCAGTCTCGTCCTTATATTTTTTTTAGGACAAAAATATGTCATAATCTCGTCCCAAAAGAGATGGGATCCTGCGGGGATCCCATCCTAATTGAAAAAATTTCCATTCTTAATCAGTAATGAGACGGGATGGGACGGAATTTGTCAATCACACTCCAGTCCCGCATATGTAATTGAGATAAAAGAAGTCTCACTCCCGTCCCTAAATTTTTTTATGGGACAATAATATGTCTCAGTCCCATCCCAAATGGGATGAGATCCCGCAGGATCCCATACCATCGGGAAAAGTTGTCATCCCTAATTAAATCGTTTAGTAAATAAGTTATAAACGAATTGAATATGATCCATTCGCTTAAATTCATTTAATTAAATTATTTGTCTATACTTAAATATGCATGAAAAAACTTTAAAGTCTGAAGGTTAATATAGTAATTATAAATGATAATAAGTTTGTATTTTGTAGGATGTTGAATTTATGGTCTTTTTATATTTCATTTTGCTTATTTTTTATTTATTAATTATATTTTTGTAAATAAATTCATATTCAATTCGATTCCTTATAGCATAAATGAATTGTAAACGAATTTAGATTCGATTTGATTCATTTATTAATTCTACTAAATGAATCAAACAAATCGACCCAAATATTCATTTAATAAATGAATTAAATCCGAATACTAAGATTTCAATTCGTTTAATAAACGAATAGAATCCAAATTAGTAGAATTTTGACCCAATTTGTTTACAAGTCGATTCAAATACAATTTATTTATTCATTTTGCAACCCTAACTAGTTTATTGTGTTTTCAATTGAACATTACATAAACTACACACTATCAACGTTATATTGTACTGATAATTTTTTTTTTAATTTTACATTAGCTTTACAACGTGTCAGTAAGCTAATTTTCCTAGCTCTATATTGGTTTTGAATGTAAAATGATAAAATGCTTTGACATACAAATATGGTTGGAAAAGTATCATAATAAATTACTATTTTAAAGCATAATTTTGAGTGAACTTACTTTGTGTAAGTGAAAAGTAATAGTATATATTATTATACTAAAACCGATGCTAGGGTGAATGACAAGATATAACTTACACCATTAATGTAGTGTTTATTTTCTAGAGTGGGAGTGAGGAGTATAAATTTCTCTCACTCCAGTGTTTACTTATCATTTTTAAGGGAGGAGTGAGATTTCCACTCTCATGGGCGAGGGGGGAGTGGAGGTGAGAGTGGGAATCCACTCCCCCCTCTTCCCTTTTTACCCTTATATTTAAAAAAAATAAATAATATTATATTTATTTAAATAATAATATTAAAATAAAAACAATAAATAATATTATATATTTAATAAATACATATATAATATTATAATTATAATATTAAATTTATTAAAAATAATAATATTAAATATATTTAAATAATAATACATTATATTAGTTAAAATAATAATTAACATTGATCTAAGTTAAAATACTTAAAAAATAATATTATTATACTCGTAGAGAATTAATAATATACTAATTCTATCTTTATTTGAAAATATATAATATCATATTATTTAAAACTATAGTATTATTATTTAATTAATTAATAATAATATAATTTTTATTCTAAGAACATATTAATTTTGTACTTAATATGTCAATAATAACTGTTTCATTGTGTTGCTATTATTCATATATTTTGATTTACATAATTCAAATTAAAATTAATAAAATTTGTGATTTACATAATTAAGAATATTAATAATTATTATATTTATAAATATAATAAAATAAATATTTTATTTCAAATATATTTTTTATTAATTTATTAATTAAAAATTATAATTCTTTAAATAAAGGTAAAACTATAATTTAAAACAATTTACTTCCAATCTAAGACAATGTAAACACATAAATTAGATTCTGGTTTCAATTCTATAATCTTATTTCAATGTAAGTAAACAACATACTTACATTTTCACTCCACACTCCTAATCGTAGAATTCATACTCTTCAGGATTCCCACTTCAATAAAAAATGTAAACACTACCTAATTGAATTGAGTAAGAGTTGGAGTTATAAAAAATTGTAATAGCGTTAAATTTAAAATTAATTACGAAATCAATTCCAGAATATATCACTTATAATTGCCAGGTAATTCGGAATTTATAATAGCCGATCAAATTTATATTTTAATATGAGATTAAATCCCGAATTTAATATGTGGTTAATGAAGCCGTGATTACATTTTAAATTTAATTTAAAAATTAAATAAAAGGTTTAACCAGAAACAATTATACTTTTAATTAGCTACAGTACTTAATAAGAAATTAAATACATCCATTACAAAATTTAAGTAGTCAAATTTTTGGATGCCTCTCATAGAATTCTATGTATTCACATTCTTCTTCATTTCAAGAAAGTGGCTAGGAACATTATAAGAGAAATTACCATAGAAGAACAAGAAGAGAAGAACTTCAATACCTCTATCATATATCCAATTTTCATAAAGTTTAGACACTGTACAATAACCTCTTGGAGCGCCAGAATTATTCATTACCATTGTCTCCAGGAAAACAAGTGTTGTTCAAATCCTAAAGCACTTGATAGCAAGAGACGAATTTGTTTTAATGAAGCTATAGTATTATGTAGGGAGCGATGGCAAATTATGGGCTTGGGCAGGGTTTTTTCAAGCTCAAACCTAAGTCCATGTTATTAGTAATAAGTCCACTCCCTCTAAAAGTCTATCCAAGCATGCTTCCATTAATTTTTTAAATAAATTTTTAATAAAGCTAAAAGTTAAAAGCAAAATATTTAAATTAATAATGATTATCTAATACATAATAGATAAATAGTCAAATTTATAAAATAATAGCAACACAATATAATAAACCACAAATAATATTTATAAATTATATATTTTCAATTTATAAATTATAAAGCTCATACGTTTTTTATAAATCATTAGTTAAACCCATTCACAGTAAGTTTTAAATTTTTTTGCCCATATCCATGGCATCATGAAGTAAGCAGAGCCTAAAGCTCACGGGCTTAGGATGGGCCAACCCTAACTTTTTTGCCCACCCTACTTTAAGGCCTTGATTTGCATTCTATTTTTATATCATATTTTATGATGTTATCTCATTGTTGTAATCCTATTTTAATTGGTATATAATTGTTTTACCTGTAATCATTGTTATTTGTAAAGTCCCGATTTATGATTTGTAATTCACAATACATTCCTCCTATTCCATTGTAAGCTATAAAAATTAACACCAAATCCGAATTTTGTTACTAAGATATAAAAATTCTCAGTTTCCTATAGTTACAAAACTACCATATATAAGTAAAAATTTCAAGTCCCTAAACGTAAAAATTTGGTAAAAATGCGAGGATCATCATTACCAAGTACGCTATGATTTTATTTTCATTAGTTTGCCGAAAGGTTTGAAACAATTTATTATTATTTTTTTTGCCAAAATATGAATCCGACGGCATGAAACAAAGCACCCTTATCATATTTTCTCAGAAGAGAATCTTGGCCTGTTTGTTCGACATCATCTTCTTCCTTAATTGATATTAGACTGAATAGACTCTCTTTAAATTTATGAACTGACAAGTGAAAAATTCTTAATCCAATTCTCCAAGATCTCTCATTTTTCCCGGGGATTAGGATTGTATAAGAGCAGTCGTGGAATTGAAGATTCGGATTCTGAAAAAATCCAATTGGCAAATATTTGATATTAACGAATAAAAGTTCGCCCCAAATCCTCTCTTTCATCACCTTTATTTCAGCATTATCATTAATGGTATTAAAAAATAATAAAGATAGATTGTCATCGCATATGTCAAGTGACACAGAAAGTAAAAATAGGAGGATATTGATAAAACAACAATATAAAATAAACAATGTTGAATAATATAAATGACATTTTGAACAAAATCATAATTTTTTTTTCAAGCTTCGGGCTTTGCGGTTTTGATCTTGGTATGGGCTTAAGTCCACCTAAATTGCTAATCTAAGGATTCAATTCCTTATAAGCTGATCATTACACCCTTCCGAGCTCTGCGAGATATTGCATATCCTAATTTCGTACAAAAAACATTGGATTATGTGTTTCTATTTATAAGTGTGCAGGTTTTGTGTTTTCTGTGATTTCTTGAATAAGTATGTAATAAGACTGCAATAAAAGATTTTCCCAATTTTACTTCTCAATATGTTCATTAATTGGATCAAATGAAATCATGCATGAACTCTTATGATAACATTTTTTGACCTACATTTCTCATTATTGGTTTTGGCAGTCTCTTCTTTTAGCGAACATTGGCAACACAAAAAGAAAATAAAAAAAGGGGGAAACTGTTAAATTCGTAATGGCCTATTTGGTTAATTTGATGTATTTACGTAACTTATATTACAGTAGTTTCTAAATTGACAACCCTATCTGGTTATATTAAAAAAATTTGATGTACTTAGATAATTAATTATATATGTAAAGTTACTAATATAACCTTTTCCTAGTGCGGTTCTGGTACGCGTTTCCTTTTCTTACTACAGTTTTAATTTCATTTAGGAAACTAGTTTCCTATTCAATTAAGGTAATTGTTATTAGTTTCCTATTCAATTAGGGTCATTGTTATTGCATAAATATATAATGGGAATAGCAAACTATTCCCTAATTCAGTACTGCAAGTTATTGTCACATTATAAATACCCGTGCAGAAAAAAAATTTGGTTCCATATATCGCACTGAAAAAAATGGAGCAATACGAAAAGATCAGGGAGCTTGGGTCGGGGAGTTACGGCGACGTGTTTCAGGCTCTTGATAAAAAGAGTGGTGAATTTGTTGCTGTCAAGAAATTGAAGAAGAAGATTTTTTCTTTGGACGAGAGCAGGAACTTGAAAGAAGTTAAATGTTTAAGGAAGATGAATAATCATCCCAACGTTGTCAAATTGAGGAATCTTGTCAAAGAACACGAAGACGTATTCATTGTGTTCGAGTACATGGAATCTGATCTTCTAAAACTTATGAAAGAAAGTGCGGGTCAAAATTTCTCTGAAGATGAAGTCAGAAACTTGTGTTTCCAAGTGTTTCAAGGTCTCCATTACATGCACCGACAGGGTTATTTTCACCGTGACCTAAAGCCTTCCAACTTGCTTGTTTCAAAAGGTGTGATCAAGATAGGGGATCTTGGAATGGTGAAGGAAATTGATTCCAGTCTGCCGTGCACTGATTATGTTACAACTCGCTGGTATCGTGCTCCTGAAGTGTTGCTTTTATCCGAGATATATGGACCTGAAGTTGATATGTGGGCGATGGGTGCTATTATGTTCGAGATGTTGAGTTTCAGAATTCTTTTTCCGGGAAAAAATTCAGCTGATCAAATTTACAAAATCTGCCAAGTGATTGGAAGCCCCACCGAGGACTCTTGGCCTCTTGGAATTCAACTCGCGAGCAATCTCAACTGGAAGTTCCCGCAGATGAGTGGTGTGAATCTGCGTGAGTTGTTACCATCAGCTAGTCGAGAATCCATCAGCTTGATTTCATGGCTTTGTTCCTGGAATCCACACATGAGGCCTACGGCTGCGGAAGCTTTGGAACATCCTTTCTTCCGGAGTTGCCATTTTGTTCCTCGATCGGTGCCTCTTCTTTGCAATAATTTTGAAGCCGTTGCGTTCCCTATTGCCACAGTCACAATGCAAGGAGGTTCTTTGACATATTCTGAGGTACCGAATGATGGGCAATTATGTTCGTGCCTCAAATGTGAGACGCAAAGGACTAACAATGATCACATGATCATCAACTCTGCCAAACCGGCAACCTCCATGATTTATAAAACTGGTTACGCGACTACAAATGAGATTTTGGCTTCCCGCATGCAACCATTACAGCAGCTGATGATGTCGAGGCCTCCCGGATTTTGAAGAAAACGTTAAGGCTGGTTATTGTATTTGTACTTAGAAACCTAACCACGCACGCACTAATTCTACATTCAAAGATTATTCAATGCATTGATATTCATCTCCTCAAGTTCCCTATCGTCTTTTGCATTGAATTCAGTGAATATAAGTCCATGACCATTTTTTTTTAATAAGTTATGGTCAAATGTGAAATGCAAAGGACTAATAATGATGCAAATGAAAATTAAGAACACCAAAAATCTGGAAGAAGAGGTTTCTGAATTCAATGGGGAGGTAGATTCCATAGTGGAAAAATGATAACTAAGACTATCATTAGTTATAAGTATCCAGCACTTTGTTACCTTCACGATAAATATGTGATACATTATTCTATTAAACGAAGCAAGTAAAGGCAATTAAACCAACAAGTGTGTTTTTTCCATGGAAGAGAGTAGCCAAAATTCAGAAGACATTGAGTCATAGACATGGCGTCACATTCAATCCGAAGTTTATGCCAACCCCTTAACCATGCTTGTCCAATAGTAAGAATAACTACCATAAATTCAGAATAAAAATAGGATTCATGACCAATGAACGTAGAACTGCCAAGGAAGGTTCCATGATGATCTCTAGAAATTCCTCCACAAGCAGATAACCTAGGATTATTCTTACTGTTGACCTTTATCAAAGTTGGAGGGGACGCCATATCACTGTAGCTATTTTCGGAGCTTTTCCAAAGCTTGGATCATTACCCAACCGGACAAAAATTGCCAGATCATGAAAGTGTGCAACAGTACTCCCTAGGCAAGATTGACAAAGAGTAAATATTAAATTTTTACAGTAAGCCATGGCATTATGAAAAGGGAGAGATACATCTTGAAATCAAATATATTCATTTTTTGTTTTTAAATTATAGCTTAATGGCAACCCAGATAGCCCCACGTGAGTGGATTCAAACCCCAAATCTATTATTTCAAATCACAAGATTAAAATTCACCAATTGATCAACTATATATCTAGCGCCTAACTATGACCAACCTCAATCAACGGACGTCCATCAACTAGATTAATTCTCAAAAACCTGATACTTTCTAGTGTGTGGAAGAAACAAAGTCCTCAAAGAAGATAACTTCACAATATATACAACTCCTTGCTAACTCAAATTTAAGCCAACGCCATGTTTAATGAAAATTTATGATTGCGGGTTGTGATTCCATTTATGCCATAAGAAAATCAAAAGGGTATGTTTCGAATTATGATTGCAAAATTCCAATTTGCATTGTTGCTTTGCAACAAGCGCGATACAAGCTGCATATGTCATTTTTAATATGGTAAAAAAAATCTCTACAATAATTTGACAACTAATAATGGAGGGCAAGTGGGCAACAAACTATTATCCAAGTAAAACGTAATAAATCCTAAATCAAGGTTAATATATACCACATAAAAAATAATTTATTAATTTAATTACATATTAATATTTACTAAATTAATAAAATTTTTACGGTGCCAATACTATGTAAATAAATCTAAAATGCTAATTAATTAATTGATGGGTTCAAGTTGAGAAAGAAAAAGTAAAAAGCATTAACCGGGGGAATTGTTAGATTTTTCATGGCCTAATTTGGTCAAATATTGAAATTCGATGTATTTACTTAACTTGTATTACATTTGTTAGTAATTAATTAATCAACCTGTCTATCAAAATAAAAGCTAAAAAAATTGATGTATTTAGATATTAATCGTACAGTGTAAGTCACTAATAAACCTTTTCCTAGTGTAGTTCTGAAAGGAATTTTATAAATTCATTTAGGGAACTAGCTAGTTCCTATTCAATTAAAGTATTATTATTACATGTAATGGGAATGGGAAACTATTCCATTGTTTGGGTGATAAAATAAGGCGATCAGAATCGGGATTTTCTTAAAGCTTGACTCTGTTCACCTCGCCATTCCAAGCAGCATAGAGAAAGCTGGCAAGTAGGGTTAGGCAAGAAACCGATTGAATTAGGATGAAACCCGGTCAAAACCACCTTCCCGTCTCATCCTAAAATGCAGGGATTAGGTTTATCAGCAAAGCTCCTAATTCCATGATCCTAGGGAGAGAAAGAGATATGATCGATCTAGTCCTATGTATAAATTGGTTTTTATATATATGGACCGAGAGAGAGAGAGATATTCGAATAAATTCATATTGAACATCAATTCCTTTCTTCAGAACATAGCACGTCTCTTGTCCTTTATGGCATCTCTCTCACTAAAGTCAAAAGTGTCGGCTTTAATGATTCCAATTTAATGAGATGCATGCTTTAAGCATTATTATTGAAATCGTTTAAAATTACAAAAAAGAAAGTCAAGAACAATGATTATACTTGCCGTTAGAGAAATCGTTTGTACGGAAGCAAGCCCCTGTGAATTTTAGGTGGACCTCATGCCTTGTACCAGGCAAGAAGCAATAACAAAGGACAAATATACAAAATTGGGATCTGAATAATGACATATGTATATTAATAGATACAATAAAATTAATTGAAGTAAATGATTTGTTTATTAGCCCTTTTGCCATATTTTTGTCCTTAATTTGTACACATACAATCTAATTTAGTTGTCTAGTAATACAGTGTGAGTCCACTCATATAAAAGTTAGGAAATTCATTAAAAGAAAATCTAAAACTGAAGATGGCCAAAGCTTAGTGATCATAATAGTAGCCAAAAATTTGATTTACCATATCTTGAATATTCTCTCAATTAAATGATACCTCTATCAAATGTGCACATGCTTCATTATGAGGGTATTCGTCAGCTTATTTAAGACACCGTGCATCGCAATAATAGGTCGTCATAGTAGGTTTTACCACTTGATATCATACATACTAGAGCTTCTTGGGGAAAAAAAAAAAATCAACGGGTGCCTATAGATTTGTAAATACTTAAATCAAAATAAAACTTCGAAAAAATTAGAAACAACCACCACAAATCTAAACCTATAGAGAGAAATTTGTCCTTAAAACAAAAGCAAATTAGAAGATAAAACTGCTAATAAAATAAAGAATCATTTGCTTTTCCGACAATGAGAACCAAAGCAAGTTCGGTTCGTAAGAGGAAGCTGGAAAGGAGGGAGAAGTTGAGAGTGAGGAAATGATCTAGTAGGCTTCACACGATTAATAAGAAGATTATATGAATGAGAAGCTATTAGAGAGTGACTGTTTGAAGTAAAGATTTCTTAGATTGATAACTTACACAATACTTTCTTTATATATACAACAGAGTGATCCTTGAAAAGAAAATTAAGATCACATGAATTAATTTGGAATATAAAAAAGGGACTAATTGGGTAATCTTTTATTTGTAATTTATCTCTATGATTTCCTCAATGAACTAGCCGTTTGAGGACTCTGTTGATTTGTCTTGGCTGTCTTCTTTAAGAATGATTGAAAGCCCTCAGCTAAAGCAATGCAAAATGCCATATTTGATTTACCAAGATCGTTGCCATGAATGTTACTTTGAATTCTGACGTTATCAGCTATTTGGCTTTTTTTTTTTTAACAAAGAAAATTAAATTTCTTTGCACCCAAATGCAAAATTTCTGCTCTTTCAATGTACCCTAAAGAGGTTAAAAAAACAAAAAGGAGAAAAACAAGGAAAAACTTATAAAAGAAGCTATTTGGCTTTGAAAAAAAAAACAAGAGAAAGAGACGCCACACGTATATTTCTTGGAATTCATTCAACACCTGCATTATAATTCGATTGGTTAAAAGGTACATATGACTAGAATTTAAAGTTGTTAAATATGTTTCACTCTAAAGAAATTCTAATTAATTAAAGATGAATAAATAAATAAATGAAAAGTGCTGAGCAATCACAGACAGAAAAAGTAGGAGAATAATTTTGTTAAAAATTTAAAAGAGAAAAAATGCTATTGAGATTACAGCCTTATTCATAGTAGACTACATATTCAGACCAATCAATAAGGTGAATCAACTCAAAGCCTACCAGCATAACGAACACCAAACTGACCCAACCACCCCACCCGAAAAAAAAAAAAAAAAAAAACCACACACACATATGCAAATACACAGACATTAGACATACAATAGCTTCACCATGGAAAATTTGAGTAAATTCTTGTATAAAATCACATCTCAGTTAAGGAATTAACTGCCCTGCAGTTCTTCCTAATTTCACCATTAGTCCCAGTGAGTGGACTTATATTCCCCATTTTGATCAGAGAATTAACAAAATCAGCGAAGAAAAGATTTGCGTTGCTGCTATAGCTTTCAACAAGACTCTTAGTAGTTGATTTGGCCTCATCACTAGAGTATAGAATTTGATCAGAACTTAGAAGGCCCTTATTGTTGATCAAGTTCTGGAAGTAATGGTTGTCAAATAGATCAATCGAGTTCCGATCAAGCGGCGTCGTATTGTTTCCGTCCCCGTTAGCACATAGGCTCTGCAATTCGGACACCAAGCTTGTGTCCATTGTAGCGTCTGGAGCACCTGTTCCTGAGAAGTTGGATAGTCTATTGCTGAAGAAGTCACATTTTGCGAATCCAATTGTATGAGCACCTGCACATAATCATTAAAATTACCAAGCTCGCACATTATGGGAGTTCAAAAAGGGGTCCTGGGATTCCAAATACAAACTTTTGGGATATTTTTCAAACATTGAGAAAATTTCGGATCGATAATTGATAATTTTCTTATTTTAATAATTTTAAATAAGTTAAACTAGTAGAGGAGCCAAATTTATATAGAATGTCATTACTTTACAATTTAAAGTGATCCCGAACGAAGGCTAATTAGTTATGAGTTGACACAAATATATGGTGATAGAGGGGTCAAATAAATTACCTGACAAGGACACTAGGTCTTTAATATTTAGACCCACGGCTGCAAACTTGGCAGTGAGAATGTTTAGCCCCTCAAACGGTGAAGGAAGAGCATTGGCACCTGTCTGGTTTGCCACCAGTCCATCTCTTCTTCCCAGCAGAACTTTCCATGTAGGTCCTCCACTCTGCAAAATATTGTCATAGTATTTGTATAAGTAAAAGTTAACCTCATAAAGTTCAAATATAAAGAGAAACTTTTAGTTTTCTCATACCATTAGAATATGAAGAAAAAAAAATTCTTTATCTATTAATTGGTAGAATCCTGTGAACTAAGATGACTTAGTCCCTTCTTGATAATTTAGTTCAGCAGTTCTATCTTTTAAGAAACAATACTAAAGTATTTGGTAAACAATTGTTCTAGTGACTTTAAAATTAAGTTAGTTTTGTCTCAAATTATTATGATGAAAATTTTATAATATCTCTATTGTTTTTGTCAAAATTATTATTGAAAATCATATTTACTATACATTATCAACTTTTATTCTATAGTTGCTACTTTTTTCTATAGTAGCTGTGGCTTAAAAAATATGGAATCCCAATATCAAACAAGGTCTCAAGTTTCTCATGTCTCTATTTCTTTTAGTCCCATGGAATCTATATGAGAAGAACAATTAATCAACCAACTTACCAAGAGCACTGAATCTCTTGCAGCTATGGCTAAAATATTAGCACATGATACAACTCCACTGCATTGACCTTCCACGGCAGTTTGTATTGCGTCAATAACTTCAAATCCTCGTGCTGAGTTCCGGTTAGGCGCGCCAAACTTCTCAGTCACTTCCATCCAATAACACTGATGCATCACAACCCTATAACAAAGAAGGAGATCAAGTTTATAATAATTATAATTACCAAATGATGAATAATTTAGGGAAAAATGATAGTAAAATTAAAGATACATAAATTTTATTTATTCATAAACTAGTGTACAGTATACTATACTTTTAGCCGTGCAATGCAAGATTAAAGCTGCTTGAACTGAGAATATATAAGTACTTGATCCAAAAAAGAATAAAAATGAAACTATAATATGTTAGTCTTGACTCATGAATTAAACTAAAAAATCATTTTTGAGTTTGGTATATCATTCATTCATTTTTACAAGTCTTCTTTAGATATGTCACGTGAATTAAATCCAAACAACTCATACAATTATGTGCAAATTATATTTAATTTGTATTCGAAAATATTCGAGCAGGAGACATTTAGGTCAAACATATATGCTGTGGATCATACTGAACTACCACTTTGACTTAATATTAGTAAAAGCTTAAAGGCAGGTGCCCAACAATTTACACTAACTTTTGAACACTTAAGATATATGCTTTGGCACATCAAGTAGTGATAACTCCGGATTTAATCGTTTTCCAATGTTTAAGATTGCAAGCAATCCATCATGCCCTGGAGTCTTCGTTGGACACATATGTGCTAAGGCTTTAACAACTTCCTCTGTTGGGAAAGGCTTGTCCAATTGCTCGTTCATGTCATTTGAGAGCCTCAGTGTTATCCCTGAAAGAGCTGTTGCTATTTGGTTCTGGCTCGGTCTTGATGTGGTGAACAGATTTGTGAAATAAGTGCAAAACTCATACTCTATTTCTTCAACATTCTCAATCCATCTTCTTGTTTCATCTTCAATTCCCCATATTTTATTGTTTTTCTTCCGCGATGAGGCTTTATGATGGAAAAACTTAGTGTTCTTATCCCCCTCTTTAAGCCGATCCGCTCTCGATCGTTGTTTACAGAAAATCTCTTCATAGGCCAATATGTTATTGCACCTTTTTTCCTTTAAGCTCTACAACTATTTTTTCAACTTCTTCAGTTTCTTTTCTCTCCCCTTAAATTCTTCCTTACTACACATAATCAAAGTAGCCATGGAATCTTTAGTCGCCTTCTAGGATAAATGTATGGGATCATCAATGTTCCAGCATCCATGTTTATGCCATTCTTTTTCAATTATACTTTTACTTGTGTCATATGAACTCCACATATCTTTATAATGGATTCGTGAAGTTCTCATTCTTTGATAATTCAGGTCATTACCTCTATCCTGAACCTCCATCAACACTGGGTTGTGATCGAACATCCAACTCTCGAGATTAGCAGCTACAGATTCAATAAATCTCTCACTTCAAGCCTCATTGCATAAAAATATGTCTAATCGTTCTTCCACAAAGTCAGGGCCAAATATTCCATTATCCCATGTAAATAGATATCTCATGTAGCCCACATCTTTTAGATTCCAATCTCTCAGGCTTCTCTGAAGTCACTAATTTGGTTTGGATTTCTATCATTGCCACCATTCATCTTATATAGGTGTAAAATTTCATTAAAATCACCGAAACATAACCAAGGTGTGGAAGATAAACCTAATAGGCGTCTCAATAATGTCCATGTGTGCTTTTTTTACTGCATCTTCAGATGTCCATACACCTATGTGCATCGCATTTGCTTTTTATTGCCCATTTGTTGTTCAACATAATGTGGTGCTTACTAAATGACATAATATGCACACAAATTTCAAAGTTCCAAAGCATTGCAAGACCTCCTCCCCTTCCACTACTATCCACAGCAAAACAGCTATCAAAATTTAGCTTACTACGAATCGTATCCATTTGCATAGATTGCAACTTTGTCTCACTCAAAACACAAGTTGAAGTCTATGAATTTGGAGAATTTGTTTCATTGCTAGGAATATTCGGGAATTCCCTAAACCCTGAACATTCCAGCTGAGGATTTTCATGGCTTATATCATTCTTGATGGCCAGCCTCCACCGATATCTCTTCTATGTTTGAGTCTGCAATTTCTATTCCCTTTATTGCCAACGGTTCCCAGCTCAAATTGAGTTTTGCCACTGGTGAATTCAGCTGATATTGCATTGTTTCTAATTTGGGTAGGCTAGTCATTTTCACCTTCTTTTGTTTTGGACTTGGCTCAGTTAGCTCACAACTTGGCCTTTTTAACGCCCTTAACCCATATTTGTTTCCACCATTGGAGTTTTTGTTTCGGGTTTGTAATTTCCATTTCCTTCTATTGGGCCTCATTGGAGCCCTTCGAGACCAATTTCATGTCTTTGCTTCATTCGCGACTTCTTAGCACAGTATCTCCTCATAAACTTTAATTGGTGTTACCTCCAAACTTTGTCGCTTGTTTTTAACATTTTTATTTCTCGCCTGAATTCCCATATTTCCAAGTCCTCTTGCGTTTCCCTCTATCTCACGCTACTTTTTGCCGTCTGCTTGTTGTGCCATTGTTATTTCCAACACACCATTTATTAAATGTTTCTCACATACTCGTTCCACCTCATCACATATAGCTAATTCATTATTTTAACCCATCTCTTCTTGATCGAGTCCTGATTTGGTTTTGTCAACCGGGTTACTTTGACTTTACTGAGTTTGTTGTGAGCAGCCATGGTGTTCTGAGTTTGCCGCGTTACTCCCTGATTTGCCACTATCCCTATTCCATTTCTCCTTGATACGGTGCTTCCTTAAGCGTCCTCCCACTGTAACTACCTTTATCCACATCTCATATGGAAGTTCTTCTTTTCGTTGGCCCTGATACTTAGCACACTCCTTGAATTAGTGGCCAATAACTCCACAGTAGAAATAAAAGTCAGGCACTCATTCATAATCTACATGCATTGGAATATCTGCTTCATCCTCTTGTAAGATCTTTTCTAATGGATGATTCATATTGATCGAAATTCTAATTCTTACAAATTCCCCAATATATTCACTATATTTTTCTGTTTCAACCTCCTCTACTATTTTAATCTTCTCGCCCTAATTCTTGGGGAAAATATCTTTCCATACAGGCAACCGGGACATTTCAAATATGCACTCAGAATTTTGTATGAGTGAAAGATTGTTTTGTGATCTCCCCAATTCCTTTCGGTTCTGTAAGGACAATTAAGGCCCTATCGGCCCTATCAAAGTGCCAAGGGCCTCTTGCCATCACTCTTCTTTTATCAGCTTTATCTGCAAACTTGAACATAAAGATATTAGCACCCAAGCTCTCTATCATAACTTTTTTAATTGTCCTCTATACTTGCAGTAATGCCATCTTCAACCCCTCCTTATGAACTCATCTCGTAAGAAGTATCTTGCCTATCAACCAGCCAGCCAAAACCTTCTCTCTTTTTTCTTTCATTCTCACTTCCAAAGTTACTCTATTTTTTTCTTTCTCTTTGATAGTTATTGCTTTACACTTACGAATTAATTCCTCTGTATCCATAACATTTAAAACCTTTCAGAAATAATTGTTGCATTCACTGTTCTAAAAGTAACCTTGTGTTTAAACCCCTTACCTATAACACCCTAGACAAATCCTACATCGGCAAAGTACATGAGAGATAATGGGTTTATAAAGGGTGATCCACACGTTAATTGGCAACATGCATTTTGGGGTGTATGGGCGTCGTAGAAACAAACCTGTGCGGGCCTTGTTAAGGCCCAACGCGGACAATATGTTGTCAAGTCTGGGTTGGGTCATGACATTATGGTATTAAAACGGCTCTGCGTGTCCTCTTGAGCGATGGTGGAGTAAACCTCAGCGAGGACGCTGAGTCCCCAATGGGGGTGTATGTAACACCCTAGGCAAATCCCATATCGGCAAAGCATGGGAGGGATGTTGGGATTATAAAGGGTGATCCACACCTTAATTGGTAAGACGCATTTTGGGGTGTATGTGTGCCCCAGAAACAAAATCGTATAGGCCTTATTAAAGCCCAAAGTGGACAATATCTTGTCATGTCTGGGTTGGGTCATGACATTATGGTATCAGAGCGGCTCTGCGTGTCCTCTTGAGTGATGGTGGGGCAAACGTCAGCGAGGACTCTGAGTCCCCAAGGCGGTGTATGTAACACCCTAGGAAAATCCTACATCGGTAATGTACGGGAGAGATGTTGGGTTTATAAGAGGTGATCCACACCTTAATTGGCAAGACACATTTTGAGGTGTATGGACGCCCCAGAAAACAAACTCATGTGGGTCTTGTTAAGATCCAAAGCAGATAATATCCTATCAGGTCTAGGTTGGGTTATGACATTATGTTATAAGAGCGGCTCCACGTTTCCTCTTGAGCGATAGTGGGACAAACCTCAGTGAGGACACTGAGTCCCCAAGAGGGGGTGTATGTAACACCCTAAGCAAATTCCACATCGGCAAAGCACAAGAAAGATGTTGAATTTATAAGGGGTGATCCACACCTTAATTAGCAAGATACGTTTTGGGCCTTCTATAGGCTCCCCAGAAACAAACAAGCACATCTATTTTTTCAAAATTAATAGTTTAGTCTTAAATGTGAACTTATTTGGTGGCTGCAAATTATGAACCCATTTTTTATTTCGGTGAAAACGAAAATGTAAAATGCAAAACAGAAAACGTAAAATGATATAATGAAATAATTACATAATTAATGTTTTCCCTAAGATATAGTAAAAGCATATGTTTCACCACAAAATTTTGAAGCCGTACCGGTCCTCCCAGCCGTTTTATTTATTTATTTTTAGTCTTTACAGAAATGAAACTAAAACTCTCCTCACCCACGAGTGGTTGAATCGAAGCAACTTAAAGTTAATAATTCATGAAATGGTGCCTTTGTTTGGTGGCGGTCGCGGGGCCTTTGCCTCTGATTAATATTATTCTTTTAGCGTGTGGATTCCACAAATCAAAACCTTCGGAATTTTAATTATTATTTACCGAAATATCATTTTCCCTATGGCTTCTACATATTATGCCTATAGCTAGTGATTGTTATGTAATTCATATAAAAATTTAATTTTAGAATTGTAACTATTTTAATTAACTGATGTAAGGTAAATTCCTTAACAGATAAATTCATCTATGTTCTCTTAGATTATAAAAGATAAAAGTAGCGTAATTAAGTTCAAGAGAAAACTGATTTTATTAAATTTCAAGGACGAAACGAAAAAATAATAATAAGAGAGATAAAAAGAATTTCTAAGAGAACAAGAGTATCATTCGACAAATAAATTTAAATTCATAAAATTTTCTGCCCGATCTAATATTAATTCTTAGCAGCAAGCCTACGGCACCAGCCACATATATGCATAATTTTTATTGGTTAAAACGTGACATTGATGATGTTGAAAGAACAAATAATAAACAATAATACAGTAAAACCTCTAAATAGAAATACTTTATATATAAATAATTTCTTTATAGTAATAAAAAATTGTGGCCCCAACTTGGGACCAGTTATAATTAAAAATAAATTTTGCATTGTAATAAATTATATTTTTTATAGGTCTCGACTTAATAAACTTACTTTTACATAGTAATAATATTTTAAAAATATATGTCATGTTACATTAAATAATTATTAATTTATTAATACATGACATAATGTACCCCTATATCACTTGCATTAGTGATAATTAAGTAAAGACAATAATTTTTGTATTATATTTTTATTGAGTTATAATCTTTTTATAAGAATAAATTTATCCGGTCTCAACAATATGGTTATATAGAGAATTTACTGTACCAGGCTTTTTTAAGCGTATAGAAGCAGGACGTGAACACAAAAACACAAGTTTAATTAATTTATTTGAAAATACATAACATGTTTCAAACAAAGCGATAAGATTAAATTCGAGTTTGTTTAGCACAAAAACTCTCTCGCATATGCCGCAAGCTAGCTTATTAGAAGGAGCTGACCAAATCACCCTCCGATGATGATGATCTTGTTGCAATATTACTGTTTCCATTGACCCTCCTGCAGTTCAATCTAATCTCCCCTTGATTTCCTGTCAGTGGCTTCAAATTGCCCATTCTTATCATTGAGGTCACAAAGTTTTTAAAGAAAGCATTCTGGTTCCTCCCAAAGTCCTCGACAATGGCAGCGGTATCGGCACCAGGAGTCGAAAACAACTCTTGATCACTCTGCAGAAGGCCTTTGCGGAGTCAAAGATTGGAGAAGTATTTGTTGTCGAAAACATCAGGTGTTTTGACATCAAAATTAGCAAGAACGCCGCCGTTTCCACCTTGTGGGCATAGTTCCCTCAGTTGCTTTAACAGGGTTCTGTCCAGTGTCGGGTCTGGCTTGCCAGTGTTATTGAAATCGTATAATCTGCCCCTGAAAAATCGGCACTGAGCCCTTCCAATCGTGTGAGCTCCTGAAAAACATGGATGCCCAATTTTGAGTTAAGTATACATAAATTTAAGGCATAACACTCATTTCTTAAATTAATTTTTGAGCGTGCGTTGCTAGTACCATGCTCTTTTGACTTTTAAAAGTCTACTCCCATAACTTTATTCAAGTAATTAAAAGGATGCAGAAGCAATTAATAATTACCGGAGAGTGCAACAAGATCAAAATTGTCATTGAGGCCAACATTTCTAAAACTAGATTTGAGCACATCAAGAGTATCAGATGGTCCTGGAAGTTTCTGATTTGCAAGAGCTCTGTTTGCTGTTCTGCTGTCCCTTCTTCCCAATGGAACTGCCCATGACGGACCCCCTGACTGTAACCAAAAGCCATTCACTCAAAATCAGCAACAATCTTAAGAGATGTGCGTTTGGGGCGGACTATTTAATTTGCTAGCCGTTGAATCAAAACTTTGTCGTATAACAAAAGAAGAAAACTTTTAAGTTTAAAACTAAGGCCTTGCTACGATGCACCAGCGCAGTAAAAAGTGTCTCACTGTCAGTAACAATTTATCCCTTAATAATCACTATATTGACATATGTGTAGCAATTTTGGTACCACACTGTGTAGCTGATGCACCATAGTCAATAAGACACCCCTTTTAAATAAGGAAAAAATTGTGGTGCAAATATGGTACCATGCTACATTTGCATTCAGCCATTAATTTTAATAGACTTCACTCATTCAAGTGAATCCAACGGCTGAATGTAATTATAGCATGATATCACAATTGCACCGTAGTCAGATCCTTTAAATAATAGAGTCCTATTGCGTCGTCCCAATTTAATAATGATGGGTCCAACTATGAATCCCTTCACTTTAATCGAAGGCTAAACATGTGGACTCACATCTTGCACATTGTTCTATGTGAATAATTATTTAATTAATGTATTCTTCTAAGGGTAAAGTTGAACTTACGGGTTATTTAATTAATTGAAAAATAATATAAAAACATGTTTAATTTATAGGGGTTATTATTAATTGAAAAAATAGTTAAAAATTACATTAATAATGCAAAGATTTACCATTATTCTGTTCACTTATTCTGATACCCATCTATATATATATATAATGTTAAGACTAGAAGAGCTTATGTAGTATCACTATTCTTGATATTTTTATATTTTTTATTATCTAATATATTCAACAATATGTAACCATTAAAATAATTAATTATAAGTCTTGAAACATTCATTTCTTTTATTATGCCAGCAATTAAACTTTCATGGATTAAATTACATCAACTAATTGATATAGGAAGTCTCTTTCATCTTCCATCAACAATGCCACTATTAGAACCTAATTTTAATGTCATAATCATATATTTAATTATGCAACCTTTTGTTTAGTGCCTTTTAGTTTCTTCAAACTCTCTAAAGACTAAGTATTTAAGATTTGTTATGTTTAAGTCTTTTTATTATTATTTAACAAACATCCTCTTTAGAAAAGATTCTTTTGTTTTTATTGTTTGATTTATTTGAATTTTTAGTTGAATGATAAGGGTTAGCCTTTGTAGGATGTGGGAGTCTGTTACTACTAAGAAGAATGGAGAATTGATTAGTGTAGACATAATTTTTATTGATGAAAATGTTGTATAAAAAATTCATTCTCTTATTGTTTTCCCTTTTTTCCCAAGTATTTTACACTTATTGTAACTTTTTTTTATAGGAAAATCTAATGCATGCAACAATCAGGAAAAATTTAGTGGCAAGGTTTAGACATATGTTGAGTAAGGGTTCTTTGTACAATGTCAAGAATTTAAAAGTTGTTTCAAGTACAGGCGGATACAGACTACTTTCAAATCAGTATAAGATTATTTTCTTGGTTATAACTTCGCTTAGAAGATTAGTAGAGAAACTGTTAAGATTCTGATCAATGGATTCCAATTTGTATCTCCGAATTTGATTGATTTACATGTGAATGATAACACAATCCTCTCAGGTATTTCTTTTAATTATTAATGTTTGTTCATCTTTAGGTGTATATTAAAAATTATTGATCCTTATGTTTTGACATGTTTATGTTATTTTTCTATGATGATTACATATGCTGTCGAAATTTTATGTAGTGTGAGTGATATTGAGATCGTTAGAGCTGGTTGGAAAAAAGGAGATATAAAAGTTCTAACAAAGTAGTAAGTTGAATATAATAAAGAAAACTATGACTATATATATTTTTTAGTTATTGTTTTATCATAAGAATTAATTAACAGTTTGGCTTCACTAATCTTATTAGTTATTATCTAAGTTTTAATTTTCTTTTTCAATGAATACATCCAATATTTGTTGAAGAAAAACAGTTAAAAGTACAATGAAAAAGGGTATAGCACTTAGAGATTATTCAACGTATTCACAAGAAAATTTAATTAGAAAATATTAAAATTTTTTTCAAAGCCACGCGAAGTGCGGTTTTATTTCCTAGTATATATATAAAACTGGGACTACAACAGGTAATGTGGCATCACTATTTCTCATCTTCTTATAATCTCTATTATCTAATATATTAGTTGAAATAAAAAAATTAATTACATTACAAAATATTAAAAATAGAAAATAATTATTAGATTATATGTCTCTTCCTCTTTCTGTTTAGATTCAACAATATGTAACCATTAATAATAATTAATTATAAGTCTTGAAACATTCATTTATTTTATTATACCAACAATTAAACTTTAATGGCTTAAAATACATTAATTAATTAATATAAGAAGGAATGTTCCTTTATCTTCTCTCAATAATGTCATTAGAGCCTAATTTTAATGTCATAATCCTATATTTAATTATGCAACTTTTTGTTTAGTACTTTTTGACTTCTTCAAACTTTATAAACATTAAGTATTTAATATTTGTGGTATTGTTATTTCTCATCTTTTTATATTTTCATTATTTAATATATTGGTTGAGATTAAAAAATAATTACATTACAAAATATTAAAAATAAAAAATAATTATTAAATTACAAAAGATTACTGAAATGTAAGTGTGCAACCTAAGAGGGGGGTGAATTGGAAATTTAAAAATTATTCTAGCAAATCCACACAACAAGCAATCTAATGTCTTAATAAAAATTGAAAGCAATAAGTTCGTTCAATCAAAGCACAATAATTAAAGAGCAAGGGAAGAGAAAGCAAACTCAAGGATTTTTACGTGGTTCGGCAATCCCCGCCTACGTCCACGCCTCCAAGCACACCGGACTTGAGGATTTCACTATCCAAACCTTTCCAATGCTTCAAACGTTTACAATTGACTTCAAGGTGTTAATGAACCTTTACAACAAGAGATTATCTCTCCAATCTCTTCACTCCAAGTGTTTCTCACACTTGTACACTCACAATTTGATGAGAAATGATAAATACAACAATGAATTTCTCTTTAAGAGTAGATAAACAAATTATAGCTCAATGATGATTCATCAAATGATGATTTATGAAATGAAAGCTCAATATATGTTGTGTGCACTTGTTTATGCTTGCTTGGATTCCTAAAAATGAATTGGCTTGAGTTTATATAATTTGAACTAAAAAACTAGCCATTATGCAACTCAAAAACTAGCCGTTACTCACATTCTGGGCTTATCCGGTTTGACGTTTATGGAATCCAGTAAGCCGGATTTATGTTACCGTTAAGGCAAACTTTTGAATTTCAAACTATCCGGCTTACCGCTTACGAATCCGGTAAGCCGTTTATGTTCCGGATGCATTCTGCCCCGTATCCAGTTTTCCAGATTTTTGTATCTGGTAAGCCGGATGCTACAGTAACCTACACAGTGCACTATTTTCTAAAATTATAGTTTGACCTTAAAACTTTACAAAACTGTACTATGGCCCAAAACGTTATGAAACTTTACAAATAGGTCCAATTTCAGAATTTTTAAGTAATGCTTTGGTAATCCCAACACTTTATGAAATTATGATATAGACCAAAATACTATGACACTTTTCAAATAGGTCCTTTACCAAAATTTCAAACAATACTTGTTTATTTCAAAGTTTTCAAATTCTTTCAATTAAAACATAAACTTTGAAAAACAACCAATTTCATAAAATCATTTTTCCATTAAATATGAAACATTTATAATGTGAAAATAATGATTTATTTAAAATATATTTTTTAATAATTTGAGTTTAAAAGATTAATTATTCTTAATCTTATTTGTTATCATCAAAATCAATATTATGGAAACATATATGTTAACAATTACATGTCTCTTCATCTTTCTATTTAAATTCAACAATATGTAACTGTTAATAATAATTAATTATAAGTCTCGAAACATTCATTTATTTTATTAAGCCAACAACTAAATTTTAGTGGCTTAAAATACATCAACTAATTAATATAGAAATGAATGTTCCTTCATCTTCCTTCACCAATGTCATTAGAGCCTAATTTTAATGTCATAGTCTCATATTTAATTATGCAACCTTTTGTTTGGTGCATTTTGACTTCTTCAAACTCTATAAATATTAAGTATTTAAGATTTATTATGTTTGAGATTTTTTTATTATTTAACCAACATACTCTTTAGAAATATTCTTGTGTTTTTTTAACTTATTTAAATTTTTAGTATTGTGTGCTTCATGGAGCACTCTTTTCTTCATGAATTGAAAAATGATAAAGATAATTGGATGATAAGTGTTATGCTTTGTAGGATGTGGGAGTTTGTTAATACCTAGAAGAATGTAGAATTGATTAGTGTAAACATGATTTTTGTTGATGAAAATGTTGTATAAAATTTCCTTCTCCCATTATTTTCTCTAATGTTTTTCCAATTGTTTTACTCTTTATGTAGCATGTTTTTTTCGTAGGAAAATCTAATGCATGCAACAATTAAGAAAAATTTAGTGACAATGTTTAGGCACATGTTAAGTGAGGGTTCTTTATACAATGTCAAGAATTTGAAAGTTGTTTCAACTACAGGCGAGTACAAATCACTTTAAAATCAGTATAAAATTATTTTATTGGTTATAACGAGGTTAAAACAAGGAACTGTTAAGATTCCAATCAATGGATTCCAATTCATATCTACGAATTTGATTGATATACGTATGAATGATAACACAATCCTCTCAGGTATTTTTTAATTATTAATGTTTGTTAATCTTTAAGTGTATATTAGAAATTATTGATCCTTATCTTTTAACATATTTATGTTATTTTTTCATAATATTATAGATGTTGTCGGAAGTTTATGTGGTGTGGGTGATATTGAGATTTTTTGGAGTTGGTTGGAAAAAAAAAAAGAGATATAAAAGTTCTAACAGATTAGCAAGTTGAATATAATTTGGAACTTCTCAACAGCTACAAAAGGTATAAGGTCTATACACTTACAATATACACATTAATATATATTTTTAAAGTTAACAAAAAAATAATTAACTTTCATAAATAACATTAGTTTTATAAGGCCACCTCATCTTTAAAAAAATCAATTCATATTTTTTATCAGTTTTATCAAGTACAAGGTAAGAAAAAAGAATAATATTAAATTTTGTCTTTCAAAACCACACGTGGTTCTATTTTCTAGTATTAATTTACTTCTAAGCATAAAATATTAATAAGGAAGAGGAGTTGGTAAAAGAAATTCATACCAAAGCAACGGATCGTTCAGCCGCAATAGTAAGAATATCAGCGCAGGAAACAACCCTTGGACATGCCTTTTCAACGGCAGCTTTCATGTTATCAATAACTTCGAAACCCCTCGCCGAATTATTATTTGGCGCAGCAAATTTCTCGCTGTCTATGTTTTTAGTGCTGTCCAGCAAAATCGATGCATCACACCCCCGAAAAAATAGTATTAGTTAACAACTTGCTATGTTAACAGTCCATTATATTGTTATTTTAACAAGTAGATAGATTCCTTCTTATCTTATGGACATGAATTCAAAAAAATTAAATAAATAATGCAAACTCTTCTTATTTTTTTGAAAAGAAAGTAAATCTTTCATTAATCACAACACTTTGATAATATCATACAATTCAGCTGGAATATTTCCTAGCCACATACAGGGAGAGATTTTCCCCAAAGCTATCTTAGCTAGGTAATGGGCACAAGCATTACAATGTCTTGGAATGTGATTGACAACCACTTTCTGGAAGATCTTCATCTGGTTTTGGATTGCTAGAATTGTCCAAAAAATTTCTGATCTGCTGCCCTTGGTGTTGTTCACTAGCCTTGGTGTTGTTCACTAGCTGGACTACCTCTAAACAATCAGACTCAATAATCAAAGAGGATACATCTGTATTTCTTGCCAGCTGAAGGCCCCAAAGCATCGCCTCTGCTTCAGCCAAGCTCGCTGACCCCTTTAGGAGGTTCTGATTTACCCCAGCCGCAACTATCTTTCCATTAGAGTCTCTAATCACAGCTGCTCCCACTCCTGCACTCAGATTCTTTGAATTAAGAGCAGCATCCACATTAACTTTAAAAACATTCTAGGGAGGGGGGAGCCACTCCTGCTGCTTCTCTTTTATGGAGATAGAGATGTGAGCTTGCTGGGGCTTCCTAACTCTCTGAAAAGCTGTCAAAACAGACTCCGCTTTAGCAACTGATATAATAGGATTAATCTCCCTGCCATCGAAGATACATTTCTTCCTAGCATACTAGGTAGACCAACACAGAGCAACCATTAATACCAGGCAAACTCTTCTTATTTAAATTGTCTTATTATTACATATGTTTTTAAGACTAGGATTTCCTGTTGATTTAAATTTTTCGGTTGGAAGAATATAAAACAAGTGTGATTTTTTTTCAACCATACACCATTAATATTGGACCCATGATCATTAAAAGCACTGAGCAGGGATGAGGCCATGAGGTGGATTTGAATTCTTGTTTTGGACCAAATCTTTGCTAGATTTAAATTTCTAGTACATGAAAACCCCATATTAAAATTTATTTATAAACAAAGAATTACATGGTCCTCGGTACATCGAATTAGAGAGGAAAAATTTGTCGTAAAGAGAAAAGAAAAAGAGAAAAAAAAAAGATATATAAAAATGGTTTTGGAAGTTGTTGAAATTAAAATGATATATTCAAACTCTTAATGAAAACTCTATATTTTGTTTAATGACACAAAAAATTATAAAGATACTGTTCATTGACATGCTTGAAACTATGTTATATCAATAAGTAAATAGACAGAGAGCTTGATAACGTAAAGAAGATGAAAAATGAGAGAGCAGAGATTGCTTACATCAACAAAACATTCATGGAAATGAACCCTGATGAGGCTGGCACCGATGCGGATATCGGACGAGAAAGCTTTCTTAAGCACATCCTCGATAATGTCATGTGGAAGAATAAAAAGAGGGAGAAAGTTGAGCTTGAGATGGTGATCCGTCAAGCACAAAAGCAACAACAAGAGCTGCTGCAAGAAGATAACGAAGAGAAGCCATTTTGTCTAAGAGTTACTACTTCTCTATTAAGAGAATAATTAGTCTTAGGACTTGGAAAACAAAGAGAAATGCCTCTTTATTTATAACCAAACAAACCAGATTAGGATTAGAACTTTGCAGCAACCTCGAAGTTTAATTTCAAATGAGGTTTTAAAGTATAGCAGTAAATATTTACTAAATAATTTAATGTTAGTATTTTAAAAGGTAAACCGGTCTTACTTTAATTTCAAATGAGGTCTTGATTAATTGAAACCTCAAGTGGGAGTTAAATAATTGAGAAATGGCTGGATGACTTTTTTAAATGGGTAAAAAATGATTTTATTAATGGTCATGAAAAAGATAACTGTTGCTACTAATGTTTTCTTTTATGGGGAAAAAGGATCATAATAATTGCGAAATGGGAGCCCCTAACTTACAGCCAGCTGTAAGTTACAGCACACACAAAATTACATGGGACCCACCATTTATTACTGTTCACAGAATTTTTGTGAGTGCTGTAATTTACAGCAGCTGTAAGTTAGTGTTTGCCTTGCGAAATGGTTTAGTGAAATAATACGGAGATTCTATTGGTTTTAGAAATTATATAGGCTCTTTTTTGGTACACACAGACCCCAAAAATTGTCAAATAGATTTTTAAAATTTGTCCAAAAATAAGTTTTGTTATCCCATAAAAAAAACTATGTATGAGTATTTCTGAAAATAAAAGATTCTTCCCTACTATTTTGTCAAACTACGGATATTTGACAAAAAGAAGAAAGAAATATGTAAGAATAAGGTGTTTTTCCGGTTAATATTTTAAAGCTAGAGGATAAAATGGATCACTAAAAACTGGAAAGTGACTCAGTGACAATGCGTATCGATGACAAAGGAAAAAAAATACACACATACTGTATGACAAGGATTTCTGATACATAGAAAGCAAGGATGTGCATACACAAACACAACCTTAGTTTATTGAAAATAAAAAGCATGTTTCAGGCAAAACATAGGAGTAAATTCACGAGTTTGTTACCCACAAACTCTATCTCTCACATGTGCTGCAAACTAGCTTATTTAGAAAGAGCTGATCAAATCACCCTCTGACGATGATCTGGTTTCTATATTACTGTTTCCGTTGACCCTCCTGCAGTTCGATCTAATCTCCCCTTGATTGCCTGTCAATGGTTTCAAATTCCCCATTCTTATCATTGAAATCACAAAGCTTTTAAAGAAAGCAGCCTGGTTGCTACTAAAGACATTGACAATGGCAGTGGTATCGGCACCGGGAGTCGAAAACAACTCTTGATCACTCTGCAGAAGGCCCTTGCTGATTTGAAGATTGAAGAAGTATTTGTTGTCAAACAAATCAGGTGTTGTGACATCAAGATTAGTTAGAACGCTGCCGTTTCCACCTTGTGGGCATAGTTGCCTAAGTTGCTGTAAGAGGGTTGTGTTAAGTGTTGGGTCTGGATTGCCAGTGTTGTTGAAATTGAATAATCTATCGCTAAAAGTTCGGCACTGAGCCCTTCCAAATGTGTGAGCTCCTGAAAAACATGCATAGCCAATCTTTGTTATTTTTACTCAAATTCATACAAATTAAGGATAATAACTGAGTTTCATTATGGTGGTTCTCATTTTTCTTTTTGGGAAGCAATTCAAATTTCATGATGTGATTAAGGGGAGTAAATTTGTCAAACGTTTTAACATATTCCTCATCACCAGTGTCAAACTTTAAAACACAGTTTCTTCGCATCATTAGGATATTCAGTCAAGCCTCCTAGGTGCTGTAGAGTATGAATGTGCTTTGTGTCGGTGGTCGTCTTAGTAAGAGTAATAATGAGAAAAAAATTGATATTTAGTGAATGAGATTTCTCATCCTTATCAAAATTTATTTTTTCTTTTTAAATAATATATTCAACATTTAAACTATCTCTAAAATTTCAAGACTCAGTATTGGCATTAAAAAATTATCCACCTCCAGATTTCTAATTCTGGCTCCAATACTGCTTTATCCCAAAAGACTCCAAGGTCTGTTTGTACTCAAGTCAAAGGGCGTAAAAGCAAATATTACCGGAGAGTGCAACAAGATCAAAATTGTCGTTGAGGCCAACATTTCTGAATCTATCTTTGAGCCTCGTAAGATTATTGTTCGGTCCTGGAAGATTTTCATTTGCAAGAGTCCTGTTTGCTGTTCTGCTGTCTCTTCGTCCCAATAGATTTGTCCATGAAGGACCCCCTGACTGTTACCAAAACCACGATCATTAGTCAAAAGCATCACTTGAGAGATGCATAATAAGCAAATTTAACTAAAATCAGAAATAAACATGCAATTACTCTTTCCGACTTTATTTGGCTAATATTTATATGGGTCTTTTTGCACCCAAAATTAGCAGTTTCCCGACGTTATAATTTTGAGTGAACGGTTCAACCAGACTGTATCATATAAAGAAGATTTTTTTTTTTTAATTTTCAAAATATATACTGGAACCAGGTCTGAAAATTCCAACACGAATGTAAAGTCAAACTTACACTCTGATACCATAGTAATTTAATCACTTTTAAGCTTAAAATATGTGGTCGAGAAAGATGAGGAGTTGTTAATAGAAATTCACACATACCAGAGCAACAGATTCTTCAGCTGCAATAGTAAGAATATCAGCACAGGAAACAACGCCTGGACAGGCCCTTTCAACGGCAGCTTTCATGTCATCAACAACTTCAAAACCCCTCGCCGAATTATTATTTGGCGCAGCAAATTTCTCACTGTCTATGGTAGTAGTATTATCCAGCAAAATCGATGCATCACAGCCCTGAAATAACATCAAAAACTTGTTGTGATCAACTGCTGTTGTATCGTTAATTTAATAATTAGGTAGATTCTTCTTATCTTACGATTAAGAAAAATAATGCAAACTTGTGCATTTTATTTTTTGAATAAACATACATAGATACAAATTGCCTTATTGTAATATAAGTTTTGAAGACCATGATTCCCTCATGACGTAAGCTTTTCCTGAGCTTAATTGTGATTATTATAAGGTAAGGATATAAGTGTACGTGGTTATATTTCATTCATATATTACTAATAATAGACTTGTTACACAAGATTTTTAAAAAATAGTAAGCAGAATTCATATTAGGAGAGGACTTTAACTCGTGTTTTAAAATATTAATTGAAGAAGAAGAAAAATCAAAGAGTAGAGATTGATTACATTAACAAAACAGTCATGGAAATGAAGCCTGATGAGGCTGGCACCGATACGAATATCGGACAAGAAAGCATTCTGAAGCACCTCCCGAATTATGTTAGTTACATTAGGGCATGTGGAAGAATAAAAAAAGGGAGAAAGTTGAGCTTGGGCTGGTGATGATCCCTCAAGCACAAATGCAACTACAAGAGCAGCTGCAAGAAGATAGCGAAGAGAAGCCATTTTGCAATGATGAGAATGAGAGTTATTTCTGAGCCTTCTATGTACCTCTTTATTTATAGCCAACCAAACTAAACAGGAGTAGAACTTGGCAACGTCTTCTATATACGCGCCTCTTTATTTATAGCCAACCAAACAAAGAAGTTTCACATTGTATTGTAAAAGTCTACTGTTTGAAAACAAAAGCTTAACTTATATGGTGAGACAATTACATTATCGATTTTCTCCCTATAGTTTGGTGAAAGCATATTTTTCTCCACATACTTTTGAGGTGGTAACGATCATTTATTATTTGCATCTCAGTATTCCAGAAGTATGTCAAGTGTAGCTCGGTTGATTGTGAACGCACTTTGTGTCTGTGATCACCCGAGTTCTAATAATAATATAGGGCAAAGATTGTTATTTAGTGGATGAGATTTCTTGTCTCCATAAGAACCTTTTCTTTTATTTTTCTTATTAAACAAAAGAAAATGTAATACAACATGGATATTAAAAACATGAGCTTATATATATTCATCTCACTATTGGATCTAATTTTTAAAGCGGGTAAAATTTTTTTTTTATCTTGCATGTAACTTAAAATTCAAATAAATCTGACATGTTAAGGTAAAAAAGGAGAATAATTAAGTAAATAATTTTGACTAAGACATATATTTTTAAAATAATTTTTTAAAAAATACAAAAACTAGATAGATAATTGTCTCAAACCTTAAAGGTCAAAAGAACATTTATCCCAATTTTCACTGCGCATTTTATGTAACAGCACCCTATCTTTTTATATTTTTATAATTACGATTTTAACCTTAAAATAAATTATTCGAAACTCCTGCACTTATCCTTAAATCATATATGTTTAACCAAAGAGAATGAACGGGAATTTTCTACGAAAGAATTAGATTTGTCGGTTTAAGAAAATACAATATTTATCTTCTTGCTTTCCTTATAACTTTCAAGGAATAATTTGCTGAATTGTGAGTACATAGCTTTATGAATGGAAAATTAAGATGAATATCCAATTTCATTTTTAAATTATTTTTATATACTGCTGAGCTGGTTTCATAACTGATGAAAAATTTGTTTTATAAGGCAAGAAAAGTTTAAGATTTTACAGTTAATATATATATAGTATTTTCTATTATGTATGTACATGTTCTCCCCAGCCGTGTGTTCTCAAAGAATTGGCAAAAAAACTAAAATGCATTTTGATTCAGAAACTACTGTTTGTGCAATTAGATGCTGCAATGTATGTCATTTATATATGGACATGTCTTTCTTTTAAATAAAATGATTCATGGCATGGCAATATTGGCAGAGTAGTTTATGTACGTCCATTTTGATGCCATTGAAACTTTATTGAGCTACAAAGCAAGAAGTGCACCATTTTTAGGCATTATGTAAGTTCGTCATGATTGCTTCTGACTCCCCCTTCAACTTTAATGAGTCAAGTAGATTATCAAAAATGAAGTTTTACTACTAACTAAAGGGGAAAAAAAAAACGTTAGGCGCGTATGCTGCCGAAGAATGTGTAGAAATGGAAAATCTATTTGCCTGCCTGCAAGGGTAATAATTGATTCAGGGGGGCTTACAAAAAAATATGTTTTCAAGGATTGGCATGGGTGCAATTATAATTGGGGTGCTATTTCTAAAAAGCAGGACTGGAGATATCAGTAAACCCAAAAAAAAAAAAAATTCAAACCAGAACCACACTAAAAGTAAAAGTGTTTTTTGGCCAAACTTTGTGCAAAAAAATACGCAATAGCTCCCCATTTGTAATATCCAAAATTTCATTTGTTTGTGAAAAAAAAATAAATCAACTTAAATTCCGATCGACTTAATTAGGTTTGAAGAATTCAACATTGATAAATGATAATGTTGGATTTAGTCCATGCCATGCGAATGTCCACTGTATGTGGCGTGTGGATTCCACATGCTCGAAAGTCGAAACCTTTCATTTCAAACTCGTAGACTTTTATCCTTTTTTCTTTATATTGAATTATTATTTTGTTAGTTTATAGATAATTAATTGATTGAAGCACAAGTAGTGTTAAATAATTAATAACGTGATGAATGACATTTTGAAAATGATATGTTTTTGCTCTTTTTTTTTTTTTTTGAGAATGTTATGCTGTTAATTTTTTTCGTATATGCTTTAAAAATAAGTACATAATCGTAAAAGCAACATTAATTGGTGGTGTTTAAGCTTTCAACTTTTCTTCAAAAAAGTAAAAGTAAAAACACCATTTCTGTCACTTTCCATAAATCCTTCAACAACTCACCGAATTTTATTCCGGTATGTTTAATATAATATTTGAAGAAAGAAAATGTTACGCAACAAGTACAAAATCGTAAAAGCAACATTAATTTGTGCTGCTTAAGCTTTCAACTTTTCTTCAAAAAAGTAAAACGTTAAAAAGTTAAAACACAATTTCTGTCACTTTCCATAAATCCTTCAACAACTCACCGAATTTTATTCTGGCGTTTTTCTATCTTTCCTTTTTTTTCCTATTTAAATGGAAAATGGTGTTTAATTTAGTGATGACGACAATATTTAATATCTGCCAAAAATAGAAAAATTATCCCAAAACTACTTTGAAAGAATTTTGGGATAATTAATTAAATATAATTGATCAATTCTCACGTCTTAAACTTTAAACTCATAAACAGTCAAACTCATATATAAGTGAGTTTAGACTATCTTTTTATATGATAAGAACTAAAAGAAAATGTTCGACTTACACGTGACAATGAATAATGGGGATCGGAGCATATCTCATGACTTATCTGTAGTTAATAAAACTATAGTGTTCTTCATGCTCTTGTATGTGGAGACTCGTAAATATTCTGAATTCACTTGTATGAATAAATCTGAATTACCTTTACATTTCCATAATGAATACTCCTAATTGAAATAAAAGGGAAAAAAACATAAAAATTATATGTTCTTACTAAAACTTCAATAATTTGAGACGATTGAATAACGCGTGTTCATGAAGTGTATATAATATAATATGAATATGATTACAACGTTACCAAAAATTTAAGGAACTAATAAGTAAATAATCTGTTTAAATAATATTGTATGGAAGATTTCCGATTATAATTTAAAATATATGTTTCTTTCAATCTTTGTCTATAATTCATCGTTCATATGACCCTACGTCAAGAAAATAAAACACAGAATATCTAATATCTCTATCCATAGGCAAACAATTTCAGGATTTTCTGGTTATCTTGTTATATAGAGCGTTGAAATGTGAGCAAATTATATTTGGCCATTATGTCACCAAAATATATGTCTTTTTTCTTTTTGGCTTAGATTACAATTATTGTGCTAATATTCCTAAATGATCTTAAAACTAAAAGTTTGTCAAATGACAAGATCTTAGTTAGTTGTTGTCAATAAATTAGTTAACCTGTTTTGTAATCTGATGACTAAGCTGTATATCTTTTGCTCACTCAAATACAGGCAAATCTTCAATGCTTGGAAACTCTTATTAATAAAGAAATGCAAATAGCTCTTTTCAAATTAAATGAAGACCAATTACCCAACAATGCTTACTATTTTCTTATGTAACGTGATTGTGCTAATAAAGTTAGGTGGGGAGAAGATATCTTTACACCCATCTGGATGCATGCGCCTGTTTGGACGGTAAGAAAATGATAGAAGTTAAATGCCAAAGAAATAGACGATGCAAAGAAAGAGGACATATTGTTGATAATTGTATGAGTTGACTAGCCCATTTTACACGTGGAAAGTGGCTTCGATTGGTGCATGCATGAGATTTGTTTGATTTTAGATGATGATTTCAATCATTCGGTTTGAATTTAAAATTTTAATAAGTTAGAAATAACGATGCGGCACGATATATGCGTGGAATATATCTCCCTTTGGACTTTTACTTTTTCATGATCTCAATTAATCAATCTTGTGATTTATTTATTTCTTTATGTGAGCCAACTGTACAAGGTACATATATTTTAAGAATTTTGAAAAGGTAGGTGACAAGCAGATTTTTAAAATTTAATTTTCATAATAAATTTCACCATTAATGCAATTCTACCTAAGTAGTTTTGTCTGATTTACTTTTAAATTCCAACAAGAACAGACAAGTCTAATCACCTACTTCAAGTGAAAAGTGCGCTGAGTGAATTTCAACATAAATAAGGATGGTTTGAATAATTTTTAAAAATTCATAAGCTAATTGCATAATTAGCCGAAACCTAAAAGACTAAAAGAGTGTTTACCCAAAAAAAGCTAATAATTATTGGACAAAAGTAAAAGCTCTTAATACTTTCCAATCGTCAACGTTCTCCGAATTTACTAGTCCACGATTATGCATTCTTATTAATTTCAATCTTGCTAATGAATGTGAGAAATCAACTTGATATTCATTTTAGTATTCCATTATTTTAATAAAATTTGATTAGAAAAGATTTGCATTATAATGAAGATTTGGTGATTGAAATTCTTTGTAAACTCTCTTTGGCGATTTAAGTTTGTTTGTAAATCTTGGTATTGTTTAACTTTAATGTACAAGAAACCTAAGTTTCATTACAAAACACCTAAAAAAGGTCAAAACCCGTCTAATTTTTCATTTAGATAATTGAAAATGGTGATTCATATGATTATCCTAGAAATTTGTTTTTTATGTTTTCTAATGATAAATTGAAAGACTTATCATTGCAATATCTTGATGAGCATCTCCCCAGGCCTATCACTGGAGTCCATATTCTCTATTAGTATATTCGGAGCTTAATGTCACGGAACGAGAGGTTTCGAGCCCGTGCGGCACTCCCGCATCCCATACTACAAGAGTAAGCCTGGAAGAAGTGGCACAATGTCGACTGGTTTCGCCCTGCCTTGGGCTCGTCAGGAGAACGGCCTCAGTTCCCAACCAGTGTGCGTCAGGATTTTCCTAGACCTCTCTTCAGCGTTAAGTCCTCGACTAGCGACAAGCTCTCCAAACTCAACCGGGTCGGCCAGCCTGAATGCCAAAGAGTCTAGGGCATTGTATCGCCACTCACACATTTCTGAAGCACGTCTCCAACAATCAGCACAACCATCATTGACACTAGCGTACGAGCGCATATCTTGGGTGTCACGATTGCGGTCCGTGACATTCTCCCACCGCCATAACCATGCACGTCCTCGTGCATAAGGAATACACCTCGCAAGTGTGCACTTCCACGCGAAAACGTGAAGATCGGCTTGCCAATCTCAACCCATGAACTACCTGCCTACTCGTCCTCGATCCGTGGAGAGGACCCGCGTGCAGACACCATCCACTTAGTGCGAACACTTGGGGGTGTGAGAACCCGCATGTTCGTCCCGCTTGTCGACCCTTGTGTCCGAAAGGGCGGGGACCCGCGTGGTACGGCATTGGAGCGCTTGGCGAGCTCGCGACGAGGGCTTTGCGAGATGACAAGCGCGGCTCTGATACCATTTGTCACGGGACGAGAGGTTTCGAGCCCATGCAGCACTCCCGCATCCCATACTACAAGAGTAAGCCTGGAGGAAGTGGCACAATGTCGACTGGTTTCGCCCTGCCTTGGGCTCGTCAGGAGAACGACCTCAGCTCCCAACCAGTGTGCGTCAGGATTTTCCTAAACCCCTCTTCAACGTTAAGTCTTCGACTAGCGACAAGCTCCCCAAACTCAACCGGGTCGGCCTGCCTGAACTCCAAAGAGTCTAGGGCATTTTATCGCCACACACACATTCCTGAAGCACGTCTCCAACAATCAGCACAACTATCATCGACACTAGCGTACGAGTGCATATCTTGGGTGTCACGATTGCGGTTCGTGACATTCTCCCACCACCATAACCATGCACGTCCTCGTGCATGAGGAGTACGCCTCGCAAGTGTGCACTTCCACGCGAAAACGTGAAGATCGGCTTGCCAATCTCAACCCATGAACTCCCTGCCTACTCGTCCTCGATCCGTGGAGAGGACCCACGTGCAGACACCATCCACTTAGTGCGAACGCTTAGGGGTGTGAGAACCCGCCTGTTCGTCCCGCTTGTCAACCCTTGTGTCCGAAAGGGCGGGGACCCGCGTGGTGCGGCATTGGAGCGCTTGGCGAGCTCGCGACGAGGGCTTTGCGAGATGACAAACAAGGCTCTGATACCATTTGTCACGAGATGAGAGGTTTCGAGCCCGTGCGGCACTCCCGCATCCCATACTACGAGAGTAAGCCTGGAGGAAGTGGCACATTGTCGACTGGTTTCGCCCTGCCTTGGGCTCGTCAGGAGAACGGCCTCAGTTCCCAACCAGTGTGCGTCAGGATTTTCCTAGATCCCTCTTCAGCGTTAAGTCCTCGACTAGCGACAAGCTCCCCAAACTCAACCGGGTCGGCCTGCCTGAACTCCAAAGAGTCTGGGGCATTGTATCGCCACACACACATTCCTGAAGCACGTCTCCAACAATCAGCACAACCATCATCGATACTAGCGTACGAGCGCATATCTTGGGTGTCACAATTGCGGTCCGTGACATTAAGATCACTTTGCTTAGCGAAAATCTCACAACTATAGATTACGAAATTCTCCCACGTTATAGAGCTACATGTCCGCGGAAAACGAACACTTACTGCTCTCGTGTTGGATTTGATTGAATCCCAAACGTAATGACTACAAGTTGATTTTGATTAACTCCATATTGATTAACTCATTTCGCTATAAAAGCACAAATGATGCGAACTTGCATTTGCATGAATTCTCACTTTGTACAATATGGAAAACCTAAGTGCTAACTCTAGCTGAAAACTCTTTGCAAGCCGGTTTGCCAAATGGAATAAGTTACCCAGAAGCCGAATACAAGAAGGCAATAAAAGTTTATAATGTTAACCCGAACTAATGTGACGATTTTCTTTAGAAGTCACATCAAGTTAGACGTACTTTAACATTCGTTAATAACATATTAACTTGATGCGGCAGATTCAAGGTTCCTTATGTTGCTAAATTAAAAATGGTTATAAGGATCTTTTAAAAGAAGTAATTACATGCATGGATAACCAAACGAAGCAAGAAATTTCAATCCATGGCAACAACACAAAATTGAGGGGAAGAGATGCAAATGTGAAATCATCAAGTTATTCGGCCCAATTAAGGGACTGTCTCCTTTAACGGAGTAAAAAATAAAATTGATTTTGGTGCATTAAGAATATTGTAAAACTAGTTTTAGGGGTTGGAAATTTGGATTAGGATTCATTTATTTGATTCTTTTTAATGCAAATTAAATGAGTTTGGATTTGAAAAAATTGATTTTTTTAATAAGTAGGTGAATTCGATTCGATTCGCCAATTAAACTGGTCTAGGGTTTGAGGACACTGATTCGTTAAATCATTTAGTAAATAAGTTATAAACAAATTGAATATGATTCATTCGTTTAAATTCATTTAATTAAATTATTTGTCTATACTTAAATATGCATGAAAAAACTTTAAAGTCTAAAGGCTAATATAGTAATTATAAATGATAATAAGTTTGTATTTTATAGGATGTTGAATTTATGGTCTTTTATATTTCATTTTGCTTATTTTTTATTTATTAATTTATATTTTTGTAAATACATTCATATTCGATTCGATTCCTATATGATAAATGAATTGTAAATGAATATAAATTCGATTTGATTCGTTTATTAATTCTACTAGATGAATTAAACAAATCGAACCAAATATTCATTTAATAAATTAATCAAATCCGAATACTAAGATTTCAATTCGTTTAATAAACGAATAGAATCCGAATTAGTAGAATTTTGACCCAATTTATTTACAAGTTGATTCAAATACAATTTATTTATTCGTTTTGCAATCCTAACTAGTTTATTGTGTTTTCGATTAAACATTACATAAACTACACACCATCAATGATATTTTTTTTATTTTACATTAGCTTTACAACGTGTCAGTAAGCTAATTTTCCTAGCTCTCTATATTGGTTTTGAATGTAAAATAATAAAATGGTTTGACATACAAATATGGTTGGATAAGTATCATAATAATTTACTATTTTAAAGCATAATTTTGAGTGAACCTACTTTGTATAAGTGAAAAGTAATAATATATATTATTATACTCAAAACGATGCTAGGGTGAATGACAAGACATAACTTACACCATTAATGTAGTGTTTATTTTCTGAAGTGGGAGTGAGTAGTCTAAATTTCTCTCACTCCAGTATTTACTTATCATTTTTAAGGAGAGTGGAATTCCCACTCTCATGGGCGAGATGAGAGTGGGAATCCACTCCCCCCTCTTCCCTTTTTACCCTTATATTTAAAATAAAATAAATAATATTATATTTATTTAAATAATAATATTATTTTATTTTATAAATTACATTTATTAAAAATAATAATATTAAATATATTTAAATATAATATCATTATATTTAGTTAAAAATAATAATTTACATTGATTCTAAGTTAAAATTACTTAAAAATAATATTATTATACTCGTAGAGAATTAATAATATTATTATATTCTATCTTTATTTGAAAATATAATAATATCATATTTATTTAAAAATAATAGTATTATATTTATTAATTAATAATAATAAATTTTTTATTCTAAGAAAATATTAATTTTGCACTATATTGTCAATAATAATGTTTCATTTGTGTTGCTATTATTTATAATTCTTTATTTACATAATTCAAATTCAAATTAATAAAAAATTATGATTTACATAATTAAGAATATTATTAATTATTATTAATTTACAAATATAATAAAATAAATATTTTATTTTTTGAATATATTTTTTATTAATTTTTTAACTAAAAATTATAATTTTTTAAATAAGGGTAAAACTATAATTTAAAACAATTTACTTCCAATCTAAGACAATGTAAACACATAAATTATATTCTAGTTTCAATTCCATAATCTCATTCCAATGTAAGTAAACAACATTCTTACACTTTCACTCTATACTCCTAATCTCAGGATTTCTACTCCTCAAAATTCTCACTTCAATAAAAAATGTAAACACTACCTAATTGAATTGAGTAAGAGTTGGAGTTACAAAAAATTGTAATAGCGGTAAATTTAAAATTAATTACGAAACCAATTCCAGAATATATCACTTGTAATTGCCAGGTAATTAGGAATTTATAATAGCCAATCAAATTTATATTTTAATATGAGATTAAATCCCGAATTTAATATGTGGTTAATGAAGCCGCGATTACATTTTAAATTTAATTTAAGAATTAAATAAAAGGTTTAACGAGCAACAATTATACTTTTAATTAGCTACGATACTTAATAAGAAATTAAATACATCAATTACAAAATTTAAGTAGTCAAATTTGTGGATGCCTCTCATAGAATTCTATGTATTCACATTCTTCTTCATTTCAAGAAAGTGGCTAGGAACATTATAAGAGAAATTACGATAGAAGAACAAGAAGAGAAGAACTTCAATACCTCTATCATATATCCAATTTTCATAAAGTTTAGACACTGTACAATAACCTCTTGGAGCGCGAGAATTATTCATTACCATTGTCTCCAGGAAAACAAGTGTTGTTCAAATCCTAAAGCACTTGATAGCAAGAGGCGAATTTGTTTTAATGAAGCTATAGTTTTATGTAGGGAGAGATGGCAAATTATGGGCTTGGGCAGAGTTTTTTCAAGCTCAAGCCTGAGTCCATGTTATTAGAAACAAGTCAACACCCTCTAAAAGTCTATCCAAGCATGTTTCCATTAATTTTTTAAATAAATTTTTAATAAAGCTAAAAGTTAAAAGCAAAATATTTAAATTAACAATGATTATCTAATACATAATAGATAAATAGTCAAATTTATAAAATACTAGCAACACAATATAATAAACCACAAATAATATTCATAAATTATAAATTATATATTTTCAATTTATAAATTATAAAGCTCATACGTTTTCTGTAAATCATTAGCTAAGCCCATTCACAGTAGGTTTTAAATTTTTTTGCCCATATCTATAGCATCGTGAAGCAAGCAGAGCCTAAAGCCCACGGGCCTAAGTTGAACCAACCCTAACTTTTTTGCCCACCTTACATTAAAGCCTTGATTTGCATTCTATTTTTATATTATATTTTATGATGTTATCTCATTGTTGTAATCACTATTTTAATTGGTATATAATTGTTTTAACTATAATCATTGTTATTTGTAAAGTCCCAATTTATGATTTGTAATTTCGCAATACATTCCTCCTATTCCATTGTATTTCCGTTATGAATACTTGAAAAAAAATAGAAGCTAATTGGACCAAAAAATTAACACCAAATCCGAATTTTGTTACTAAGATATAAAAATTCTCAGTTTCCTATAGTTACAAAACTACCATATATAAGTAAAAATTTCAAGTCCCTAAACGTCAAAATTTGGTTAAAATGCGAGGATCATCATTACCAAGTACGCTATGATTTTATTTTCATTAGTTTGCCGAAAGGTTTGACACAATTTTTTTTTTTTTTTGTGCGAAAATATGAATCCGACGGCATGAAACAAAGCACCCTTATCATATTTTCTCAGAAGAGAATCTTGGCCTGTTTGTTCGACATCATCTTCTTCCTTAATTGATATTAGACTGAATAGACTCTCTTCAAATTTATGAACTGACTAGTGAAAACTTCTTAGTCCAATTCTCCAAGATCACTCATTTTTCCCGGGAATTAGGATTGTATAAGAGCAGTCGTGGAATTGAAGAGTCGGATTCTGAAAAAATCCAATTGGCAAATATTTGATATTAACGAATAAAAGTTCGCCCCAAATCCTCTCTTTCATCACCTTTATTTCAACATTATCATTAATGGAATTAAAAAATAATAAAGATAGATTGTCATCGTATATGTCAAGTGGCACAGAAAGTAAAAATAGGAGGATATTTGATAAAACAACAATATAAAATAAACAATGTTGAATAATATAAATGACATTTTGAACAAAATCATAATTTCTTTTTTCAAGCTTCGGGCTTTGCGGTTTTGATCTTGGTATGGGCTTAAGTCCACCTAAATTGCTAATCTAAGGATTCAATTCCTTATAAGCTGATCATTAAACCCTTCCGAGCACTGTAAGATATTACATATCCTAATTTCGTACAAAAAAACATTGGATTATGTGTTTCTATTTATAAGAGTGCAGGTTTTGTGTTTTCTGTGATTTCTTGAATATGTATGTAACAAGACTACAATAAAAGATTTTCCCAATTTTACTTCTCAATATGTTCATTAATTGGATCAAATGAAATCATGCATGAACTCTTATGATAACATTTTTTGACCTACATTTCTCATTATTGGTTTTGCAGTCTCTTCTTTTAGCGAACATTGGCAACACAAAAAGAAAATAAAAAAAGGGGGAAACTGTTAAATTCGTAATGGCCTAACTGGTTAATTTGATGTATTTACGTAACTTATATTACAGTAGTTTCTAAATTGACAACCCTATCTGGTTATATTAAAAAAATTTGATGTACTTAGATAATTAATTATTTATGTAAAGTTACTAATATAACCTTTTCTTGGTGCGGTTCTGGTACGCGTTTCCTTTTCTTACTACAGTTTTAATTTCATTTAGGAAACTAGTTTCCTATTCAATTAAGGTAATTGTTATTAGTTTCCTATTCAATTAGGGTCATTGTTATTGCATAAATATATAATGGGAATAGCAAACTATTCCCTAATTCAGTACTGCAAGTTATTGTCACATTATAAATACCCGTGCAGAAAAAAATTTGGTTCCATATATCGCACTGAAAAAAATGGAGCAATACGAAAAGATCAGGGAGCTTGGGTCGGGGAGTTACGGCGACGTGTTTCAGGCTCTTGATAAAAAGAGTGGTGAATTTGTTGCTGTCAAGAAATTGAAGAAGAAGATTTTTTCTTTGGACGAGAGCAGGAACTTGAAAGAAGTTAAATGTTTAAGGAAGATGAATAATCATCCCAACATTGTCAAATTGAGGAATCTTGTCAAAGAACACGAAGACGTATTCATTGTGTTCGAGTACATGGAATCTGATCTTCTAAAACTTATGAAAGAAAGTGCGGGTCAAAATTTCTCTGAAGATGAAGTCAGAAACTTGTGTTTCCAAGTGTTTCAAGGTCTCCATTACATGCACCGACAGGGTTATTTTCACCGTGACCTAAAGCCTTCCAACTTGCTTGTTTCAAAAGGTGTGATCAAGATAGGGGATCTTGGAATGGTGAAGGAAATTGATTCCAGTCTGCCGTGCACTGATTATGTTACAACTCGCTGGTATCGAGCTCCTGAAGTGTTGCTTTTATCCGAGATATATGGACCTGAAGTTGATATGTGGGCGATGGGTGCTATTATGTTCGAGATGTTGAGTTTCAGGATTCTTTTTCCGGGAAAAAATTCAGCTGATCAAATTTACAAAATCTGCCAAGTGATTGGAAGCCCCACCGAGGATTCTTGGCCTCTTGGAATTCAACTCGTGAGCAATTTCAACTGGAAGTTCCCGCAGATGGGTGGTGTGAATCTGCGTGAGTTGTTACCATCAGCTAGTCGAGAATCCATCAGCTTGATTTCATGGCTTTGTTCCTGGAATCCACACATGAGGCCTACGGCTGCGGAAGCTTTGGAACATCCTTTCTTCCGGAGTTGCCATTTTGTTCCTCGATCGGTGGCGGTGCCTCTTCTTTGCAATAATTTTGAAGCCGTTGCGTTCCCTATTGCCACAGTCACAATGCAAGGACGATCTTTGACATATTCTGAGGTACCGAATGATGGGCAATTATGTTCGTGCCTCAAATGTGAGACGCAAAGGACTAACAATGATCACATGATCATCAACTCTGCCAAACCGGCAACCTCCATGATTTATAAAACTGGTTACGTGACTACAACTGAGATTTTGGCTTCCCGCATGCAACCATTGCAGCAGCTGATGATGTCGAGGCCTCCCGGATTTTGAAGAAAACGTTAAGGCTGGTTATTGTATTTGTACTTAGAAACCTAACCACGCACGTACTAATTGTACATTCAAAGATTATTCAATGCATTGATATTCATCTCCTCAAGTTCCCTATCGTCTTTTACATTGAATTCAGTGAATATAAGTCCATGACCTTTTTTTTTAATAAGTTATGGTCAAATGTGAGATGCAAAGGACTAATAATGATGCAAATGAAAATTAAGAACACCAAAAATCTAGAAGAAGAGGTTTCTGAATTGAATGGGGAGGTAGATTCCATAGTGGAAAAATGATAACTAAGACTATCATTAGTTGTAAGTATCCAGCACTTTGTTACCTTCACGATAAATATGTGATACATTATTCTATTAAACGAAGCAAGTAAAGGCAATTAAACCAACAAGTGTGGAGTTGCCATGGAAGAGAGTAGCCAAAATTCTGAAGACATTGAGTCATAGACATGGCGTCACATTCAATCCGAAGTTTATGCCAACCCCTTAACCATGCTTGTCCAATAGCAAGAATAACTACCATAAATTCAGCATAAAAAGAGGATTCATGACCAATGAACGTAGAACTGCCAAGGAAGGTTCCATGATGATCTCTAGAAATTCCCCCACAAGCAGATAACCTAGGATTATTCTTACTGTTGACCTTTATCAAAGTTGGAGGGGACGCCATATCACTGTAGCTATTTTCGGAGCTTTTCCAAAGCTTGGATCATTACCCAACCGGGCAAAAATTGCCAGATCATGAAAGTGTGCAACAGTACTCCCTAGGCAAGATTGACAGAGTAAATATTAAATTTTTACAGTAAGACTTGGCATTATGAAAAGAGAGAGATACATTTGAAATCAAATATATTCATTTTTTGTTTTTAAATTACAGTCTGATGGCAATCCAGATAGCTCCATGTGAGTGGATTCAAACCCCAAATCTATTATTTCAAATCAAAAGATTAAAATTCACCAATTGATCAACTATATATCTAGCGCCTAACTATGACCAACCTCAATCAACGGACGTCCATCAACTAGATTAATTCTCAAAAACCTGATACTTTCTAGTGTGTGGAAGAAACAAAGTCCTCAAAGAAGATAACTTCACAATATATACAACTCCTTGCTAACTCAAATTTAAGCCAACCTCATGTTTGATGAAAATTTATGATTGCGGGTTGTGATTCCATTTATGCCATAAGAAAATCAAAAGGGTATGTTTCGAATTATGATTGCGAAATTCCAATTTGCATTGTTGTTTTGCAACAAGCGCGATACGAGCTGCATATGTCATATAGTAAAAAAAATCTCTACAATAATTTGACAACTAATAATGGAGGGCAAGTGGGCAACAAACTATTATCCAAGTAAAACGTAATAAATCCTAAATCAAGGTTAATATATACCACATAAAAAATAATTTATTAATTTAATTACATATTAATATTTACTAAATTAATAAAATTTTTACGGTGCCAATACTATGTAAATAAATCTAAAATGCTAATTAATTAATTGATGGGTTCAAGTTGAGAAAGAAAAAGTAAAAAGCATTAACCGGGGGAATTGTTAGATTTCTCATGGCCTAATTTGGTCAAATATTGAAATTCGATGTATTTACTTAACTTGTATTACATTTGTTAGTAATTAATTAATCAACCTGTCTATCAAAATAAAAACTAAAAAAATTGATGTATTTAGATATTAATCGTACAGTGTAAGTCACTAATAAACCTTTTCCTAGTGTAGTTCTGAAAGGAATTTTATAAATTCATTTAGGGAACTAGCTAGTTCCTATTCAATTAAAGTATTATTATTACATGTAATGGGAATGGGAAACTATTCCATTGTTTGGGTGATAAAATAAGACGACCAGAATCGGGATTTTCTTAAAGCTTGACTCTGTTCACCTCGCCATCCCAAGCAGCCTATAGAAAGCTGGCAAGTAGGGTTAGGCAAGAAACCGATTTAATTAGGATGAAACCCGGTCAAAACCACCTTCCCGTCTCATCCTAAAATGCAGGGATTAGGTTTATCAGCAAAGCTCCTAATTCCATGATCCTAGGGAGAGAAAGAGATATGATCGATCTAGTCCTATGTATAAATTGGTTTTTATATATATGGACCGAGAGAGAGAGAGATATTCGAATAAATTCATATTGAACATGAATTCCTTTCTTCAGAACATAGCACTTCTCGTGTCCTTTATGGCATCTCTCTCACTAAAGTCAAAAGTGTTGGCTTTATTGATTCCAATTTAATGAGATGCATGCTTTAAGCATTATTATTGAAATCGTTTAAAATTACGAAAAAGAAAGTCAAGAACAATGATTATACTTGCCGTTAGAGAAATCGTTTGACACAATAGTACGAGAAGTACGGAAGCAAGCCCCTGTGAATTTTAGGTGGACCTCATGCCTTGTACCAGGCAAGAAGCAATAACAAAGGACAAATATACAAAATTGGGATCTGAATAATGACATATGTATATTAATAAATACAATAACATTAATTGAAGTAAATGATTTGTTTATTAGCCCTTTTGCCATATTTTTGTCCTTAATTTGTACACATACAATCTAATTTAGTTGTCTAGTAATACAGTGTGAGTCCACTCATATAAGAGTTAGGAAATTCATTCAAAGAAAATCTAAAACTGAAGATGGCCAAGGCTTAGTGATCATAATAGTAGCCCAAAATTTGATTTACCATGTCTGAATATTCTTTCAATTAAATGACACCTCTATCAAATGTGCACATGCTTCATTATGAGGATCTTCGTCGACTTATTTAAGACACTGTGCATCGTAATAATAGGTCATCATAGTAGGTTTTACCACTTGATATCATACATACTAGAGCTTCTTGGGGAAAAAAAAAAATCAACGGGTGCCTATAGATTTGTAAATACTTAAATCAAAATAAAACTTCGAAAAAAATAAAAACAACCGCCACAAATCTAAACCTATAGAGAGAAATTTGTCCTTAAAACAAAAGCAAATTAGAAGAAAAAACTGCTAATAAAATAAAGAATCATTTGCTTTTCGGACAATGAGAACCAAAGCAAGTTCGGTTCGTAAGAGGAAGCTGGAAAGGAGGGAGAAGTTGAGAGTGAGGAAATGATCTAGTAGGCTTCACACGATTAATAAGAAGATTATATGAATGAGAAGCTATTAGAGAGTGACTGTTTGAAGTAAAGATTTCTTAGATTGATAACTTACACAATACTTTCTTTATATATACAACAGAGTGATCCTTGAAAAGAAAATTAAGATCACATGAATTAATTTGGAATATAAAAAAGGGACTAATTGGGTAATCTTTCATTTGTAATTTATCTCTATGATTTCCTCAATGAACTAGCCGTTTGAGGACTCTGTTGATTTGTCTTGGTTGTCTTCTTTAAGAATGATTGAAAGCCCTCAGCTAAAGCAATGCAAAATGCCATATTTGATTTACCAAGATCGTTGCCATGAGTGTTACTTTGAATTCTGACGTTATCAGCTATTTGGCTTTTTTTTTTAACAAAGAAAATTAAATTTCTTTGCACCCAAAGCATAATTTATGCTCTTTCAATGTACCTTAAAGAGGTTAAAAAAACAAAAAGGAGAAAAACAAGGAAAAACTTATAAAAGAAGCTATTTGGCTTTGAAAAAAAAAACCAAGAGAAAGAGACGCCACACGTATATTTCTTGGAATTCATTCAACACCTGCATTATAATTCGATTGGTTAAAAGGTACATATGACTAGAATTTAAATTTGTTAAATATGTTTTTCACTCTAAAGAAATTCTAATTAATTAAAGATGAATAAATAAATAAATGAAAAGTGCTGAGCAATCACAGACAGAAAAAGTAGGAGAATAATTTTGTTAAAAATTTAAAAGAGAAAAAATGTTATTGAGATTACAGCCTTATTCATAGTAGACTACATATTCAGACCAATCAATAAGGTGAATCAACTCAAAGCCTACCAGCATAACGAACACCAAACTGACCCAACCACCCCACCCGAAAAAAAAAAAAAAAAACCATACACAGACATTAGACATACAATAGCTTCACCATGGCAAATTTGAGTACAATATTCTTGTATAAAATCACATCTCAGTTAAGGAATTAACTGCCCTGCAGTTCTTCCTAATCTCACCATTAGTCCCAGTGAGTGGACTTACATTCCCCATTTTGATCATAGAATTAACAAAATTAGCAAAGAAAAGATTTGAGTTGCTGCTATAGCTTTCAACAAGACTCTTAGTAGTTGATTTGGCTTCATCACTAGAGTATAGAATTTGATCAGAACTAAGAAGGCCCTTATTGTTGATCAAGTTCTGGAAGTAATGGTTGTCAAATAGATCAATCGAGTTCCGATCAAGCGGCGCCGTATTGTTTCCGTCACCGTTAGCACATAGGCTCCGCAATTCGGACACCAGGCTTGTGTCCATTGTAGCGTCCGGAGCACCTGTCCCTGAGAAGTTGGATAGTCTATTGCTGAAGAAGGCACATTTTGCGAATCCAATTGTATGAGCACCACCTGCACATAAACATTAAAATTACCGAGCTCGCACATTATGGGAGTTCAAAATGGGGTCCTGGGATTCCTAATGCAAACTTTTGGGATATGTTTCAAACATTGAGAAAATTTCGGATAGATGAATGATAATTTTCTTATTTTAATAAATAAAATTTAAAAGTAAAAATATAATAGTCAAAAACGGGTAATATATGGCCGAATTTTTAAAAATTGAGCTTGACACGAGCACAATTTGAGGTATGAACGTTGAGTTGACTCAATCTACACTTTCTAGATATTTTAATATAAACATATGTCTCACGAGATCTTTTAAATAAGTTAAACTAGTAGAGGAGCAAAATTTATATAGAATGTCATTACTTTACAATTTAAAGTGACCCCGAACGAAGGCTAATTAGTTATCATGATTTGATACAAATATGTGGTGATAGAGAGGTCAAATAAATTACCTGACAAGGACACTAAGTCTGTAATATTTAGACCCACGGCTGCAAACTTGGCAGTGAGAATGTTTAGCCCCTCAAATGGTGAAGGAAGAGCATTGGCACCTGTCTGGTTTGCCACCAGTCCATCTCTTCTTCCCAGCAGAACTTTCCATGTAGGTCCTCCACTCTGCAAAATATTGTCATAGTATTTGTGTAAGTAAAAGTTAAGCTCATAAAGTTCAAATATAAGGAGAAAATTTTAATTTTCTCATATCATTAGAATATGAAAAAGATAATTCTTTATCTATTAATTAGTAGAATCTTGTGAACTAAGATGACTTAGTCCCTACTTGATAATTTAGTTCAGATCTATCTTTTAAGACACAATACTATAGTATTTGGTAAACAATTTTTGTAGTGACTTTAAATTAAGTTAATTTTGTCTCAAATTATTATGATGAAAATTTTATAATATCTCTATTGTTTTTGTCAAAATTATTATTGAAAATCATAATCAACCAACTTACCAAGAGCACTGAATCTCTTGCAGCTATGGCTAAAATATCAGCACATGATACAACTCCACTGCATTGACCTTCCACAGCAGTTTTTATTGCGTCAATAACTTCAAATCCTCGGGCTGAGTTCCGGTTAGGCGCGGCAAACTTCTCACTGTCACTTCCATCCAATAACACTGATCCATCACAACCCTATAACAAAGAAGGAGATCAAGTTTATAATAATTATAATTACCAAATGATGAATAATTTAGGGAAAAAAATGATAGTAAAATTAAAGATACATAAATTTTATTTATTCATAAACTAGTGTTGAACTGAGAATATATAGGTACTTGATCCAAAAAAGAATAAAAATGAAACTATAATATGTTAGTCTTGACTCATGAATTAAACTAAAAAATCATTTTTGAGTTTGGTATATCATTCATTCTTTTTTACAAGTCTTCTTTAGATATGTCACGTGAATTAAATCCAAACAACTCATACAATTATGTGCAAATTATATTTAATTTGTATTCGAAAATATTCGAGCAGGAGACATTTAGGTCAAATATATATGCTGTGGATCATACTGAACTACCACTTTGACTTGATAATAGTAAAAGCTTAAAGGCAGGTGCCCAACAATCTACAGTAACTTTTGAACACTTAAGATATACGCTTGGCACATCAATCTAAAGATTTAAGAAAAACATTAGTAATGATACTACAATAAGCATTTCAAAGCCTAAACTCACATTAACGAAGCAATCATGGAAATGAAGTCGGATCAAAGAGGCTGCCATTCTCATTTCAACTTTGATTGCTTTCTGAACTTCTCTCCTCACAATTTGAAGAACATTTGGGCACGTTTTCGAGTAAAAATTAGTACTTAGTTGAGACTTAACACCTAGACACAACACAAAGAAAATCGCTAAGAGAAAATGACCACCGAACTTCGTAAATGACCTATTCATTTTTTCTACAATGACCAAACTAGTTAGCCAGCTGCCTAGCTACCACACAAGAGAAGTGTTAGGGACGAGATTGATATGCCAGGAGAAAGCTCTTGAAGTTCTATTTATAGCAAAAAAACTAGGTCATTATTTAGTGATTTTGTATTCCATTATTACATGTGCAACATGTACACTTGTTGATAATTTATAGCTAATAAGATTAGTGGCGATGATGTATGGCGGCTGTAGCATATTGATGATCAGGTCGATTTTTTTTTTTTTCACCAAGAAAATGAGACTTTTGTCTTTAAAAAAAAAATTATTTGAGTCCTTTGTAAATTTTTAAAATTATTATTTTATTTCTGTCGTTTCAATTAATTTTGCTAAACAACGCGGAAGTTTCATTCCTTTTGCCTCAATAAAAATAAAAGTATCCTTCTCCTATTTCGTAATTCTAGTGCATTACTTGATTTTTAAATTGCCTTGGATGGGTGGAATCGATAGAATTGTGGGTTCATAGTTATCACATTGCATATAATATAAATTCTTAGTGCAAATTCATGCATCAAGACACACCATTGTAAGCACTAAATATTAGATCATTTGAAGTACAGAAGAAACCTAATCACTTTTTGCTACCACTTTAAGGAGGTATAAGTTTATGAATTATGCAAGCGTGAATGGCACTTAGACGTGTAATCCTGCGGATGGAATTTATTATATATTATTGTTTCGTAAAAGTTATTAAACTTTCTTAAGATTAAACTTAATATTCAATTAAAGTGTTGCTAATTGCTGAGAAAGTTGACTTGGTAAGTGAATTGATAATAGATTGTTGCTCACAGTTGAATGCTGTGTTGGATGCATTATGTTTATGCTGTTAGGTCGTTTTGTCAAGTAACTAATTTGCTTTTCTATTTAGCTGTAATGAAACAAAGTTTCAATGTGTGTGTGTGTGTGTATTGAGTACTCAACTTATATATTTTAATTGACTGGAAGGAGCTAGTTCTCTCTTTGCAATTGAATATTGACCATGTTACATCAATTCTATTGGACTTGATTACAAATGTCTATTATAAATACATGTAGTTGAATATTTCAGCTATTATTAATTTCTAAAATACAATGGGACAAAAAAACCTATCAGTTTTTTTTTTTTTGGGTGGGGGGGTTTAACATTACCTTAAAAAACTGCCTTTCTAGATTAACCGTATGACCATGTAGTTTGGAACTCTTATGTCAATATGGGTTGCTTTGTTCATGTATTAGCTGCAAAGATTCTGAATATACTTTCAAATACTTAAATACTCACCTTACTTTAAATTAATTGCAAACTAAAATAAAATGATCATCATTTATCCGAAAATAGATGATGGTAAGTTATTACTTATAAGGATCGAAATAGTTTGCAAACAGTCTTTTTTTACTGACCACTTGAATTCGAATCTTGAGAGAGATATGAATTAAAAAATTAATTTAGACATCACCCATCCCTACCTTCAATACGAAATGTGATTTCACTATCTAATGTTATATTTATGGGGAAAATTTAAATTAATATATATATATATATAAGAATTCCCTAATTTCTTCATTGAACACACTTTACGAGAGAATTGCACCACCCTTGGACATAATACGAATTGTTTTTGAAAGTGGGCTTTGTTTTAGCCCAGAAACTAAACAAATTAAATCCGGCCCATTTGTCTCTCACTCGTTAAGGCAATACTATAAGCAAGGATAACACATTCTTAAACGCCACGTGTCACAAACCGAAAGACTCCTCTGGATTCTCTTAATTTGTTGAAGATCACTAGTAACGGTTTGTGTCTGTTTTCTGTTATTATTACAACAAAACTACCAAAAATTATCAAGTACTTGAAGGAAAAAATATAGCTGCTCACGAAAATGGCTCTTAAATTTCATATAACAAATGTTAACTTCCATTTTTGCGCATGCTCATCATCATTCAGTCGATCAACTCTTGCTTTCAGCTCTTCAAAGCTCTCTAATTGCTCCCAAAATCGTACAAATGGTCTTGTTGCTCAATCTTCACTCACTGACCAGCAGCAATTGGCTTTCACAGGGGAAGAAAATCAACTGATCGATGCCCTTATTGGTATCCAAGGCCGAGGCCGGTCAGCTTCTGCTCGGCAACTCAATGTATGCACTATAAAGTAAAATTGATATGCATTTGCTTTTGCATGTGAATTTAATTTTGTGGGATTGTTTTGAATTAATTAGAAGTTTTGCAGGATGTTGAAAGTGCAGTGAAAGTTCTTGAAGGCTTACAGGGCGTGCCTGATCCTGTAAGTTATGATCAATTTTGGATTTTCTTTTTTTTTTTAGTGGGAATAGTGTTCGTAGTGTTAATTGATTCTTGATTGAGCAAAATTTTTGTTGATTTTGATAAGGCTTTGTGAATGATGTTATAATTAACAATTTGGTCCTTAGATATTGCTAAAAACTTATAATTACTATTATTATACCCTTACCTATTAGCTTAAGCTTTTGTGTCGATCATTTTCTCTGTCATGTCCTGTACATATAGATTATTTCAATTATTTTTTCAATTTCCTGCTCACTTTCTTACTTGTCTTTTGGCTCATCTATAAATTATTGTCTTAAGCCTTAGTCAATATTTCATATGAGAGCTCCTGTTAAGACTTGTCTTAAATACTATGATTGGGCTCTTACATTTTAGCTTAAAATCTTTGGTCAAGTGGATTCTCTAAAAGGAACTACTACATGTTTGAGTATCTGCAGACAGGGTCTAGTTTAATTGAAGGTCGTTGGCAACTAATGTTTACGACAAGACCTGGCACCGCATCTCCAATTCAGGTTAGGTGACCATGCAAATTGTAATTTATTCTGAGTAATGAAGGAAAAACCAAAGAAGATAACAAATTAGGCTTCATGTTTTTATTTCTGAGAAATGATCAAGCTGCAGTTCTTTATCTCAACGGATTTTTGTCAATTGCTTTGTGAATTAGGCTTCATGTTTTTATTTCTGAGAAATGATCAAGCTGCAGTTCTTTATCTCAACTGATTTTTGTCAATTGCTTTGTGTTTGATTGTAGAGAACGTTTGTGGGAATTGACACCTTTCGTGTATTTCAAGAGATAAGCCTTCGGACAAACGACCCCCGTGTGTCAAATATTGTTAAATTCTCTGAAGCAATAGGCGAGCTGAAAGTCGAGGTAAGACAGCAGCATCTTTAATAGTTTGCAATATGATATTTGGTTGCTCACTACAAGTATCATGATTTTGTACTGATACGTAGCTGCTAGAAATCTCTATTTGAAGGTTTACATTCACTTGGTGCTTCCTTCATCATTTTTACATCTTTGCTGTTGAATAAGCTCATATTTGTACGAAGGATATGTTCTTTCAATTATGCATTCTTTTTTGGTCCGCAGGCAGCAGCATCAATTAAAGACGGGAAAAGAATCCTTTTCCAGTTTGATAAAGCAGCTTTTTCTTTCAAATTTTTACCGTTTAAGTTCCCTTATCCAGTGCCATTTCGGCTTCTTGGTGATGAAGCAAAAGGTTGGCTGGACACCACATATTTGTCGCCTTCTGGAAACCTTCGAATATCGAGAGGAAATAAGGTAAATAAGCACTCGGTTGGTTGCCGCCAATGACACAACCTGAGCAGCTTTGATCTTGCCTTCTCTGTTAGGAATTCAAGCAGAGAAGCACTTGCACATTTACCAAACAAATACACAAACCATTTTGGTTTAAAACTCCCCTTAAAGTGCTAAATATGCTAAGGATATCAGTAATGTCTATGTAGTGCAGGGCACCACATTTGTTCTGCAAAAGAAGACTGAACCAAGGCAAACACTGCTATCAGCCATTTCCACAGGAACACAAGTGGAACAAGTGAGACAGAAATCTGTTGTTTTACCGCCAGCATTCATATTTTCCTTTTGCTAACCTTTTGCATATCACAATGATGCAGACAATCAATGAGTTTATCTCCTCAAATCAAAGTACAGCTGAAGAAGAACGAGAACTCTTAGAAGGAGAATGGCAGATGCTATGGAGTTCACAGGTGGTAGCTCATTTCTTTACATGTTACTAGCCGATTAAGATCGTTCCAATTTGAAACAGATTGTAGTGACATGATAAAAAGAAAAAGAAATGGAAACAAAAATGAATGACCACTAAACATTAAACAACATTGTATGCTGCAGATGGAGACTGATAGCTGGATAGAGAATGCTGGCAATGGTCTTATGGGCAAGCAGGCAAGTGTACAAATAATTACAAGTCCCTCCTTTGCCAAGTCAAATAATCCTTCTTTTCATTCTTTTGATCTTTTAGATCGTCAAGAAGAATGGTCAAATGAAGTTTGAGGTTGACATCTTACTTGGGTTCAAATTCTCAATGACTGGCACATACGCGTAAGTTCCCCAGCTATCTAGCACTGACCAAACTAATTGTCTCACTATAGTGATTACCAGCTTGAAAACTACTCTAGGGTACAACTGGAGATACAAAAACCATGCATACACGTTATCCAATTGTTATGCAACTTTCCTACCCTAAGTATAACATTTCAAGTTAACTTGGTTATCACGTTATTATCCATCACTGGGTATTTTTAACAACCTCCAACAACCCTGCAAGAGGAACTAATATTATCTTGTGTGAACCATTGGCAGGAAATCAAGCACCAACACGTACAATGTGACAATGGATGATGCAGCCATCATATTCGGCGGATTTGGATATCCCATAGAAATGGAAACCAAGATCAACCTTCAGTTACTGTAAGATCCTACACGCTTCCCTTTCATCTTCTGCATAACGATTATTTCATTGCATTGCCAGCTAATATGTGGCCTGCTGTATGCTCGATGGTTCGATATACGAATGAATGTTGCAGGTATAGCGATGACAAGATGAGAATTAGTAGAGGGTACAACAACATCCTGTTTGTGCACCTACGCACGGACGGATCCAACCAAAAGTGAAATGGAGGAATCGCTTTCTGAAAACGAATATCCACTTGAACATTCTTGTGCAGAACATTTTCCTCATTAATTATATGATAGCAAGTTCAAAATTGAGACCCACACTTTCAGCCAGCCACTTAAAATTTGAAACATATTGTGTAACACTAATAAAACTGTTGAAAGAGAAGATGGGGGTTAAAAAGAAAAAACAAAAAGAAAATACAAGTCAACAATATAAACAATTCGTGACGCCGTCAAATTCAAAGATTGATCTCATCAGCTTCAACATGTCCGCACCGACCATTCCAGCAAACTTTAATCCACCAATCAAGCATTACCCTTGAGCCCACCTGGGAAAACACTGAGAAACCATTGCTGATATTCAAAATGACTCGCATCAAAAAGTGTTAGCAGACTACCACGCCAGGCAAAAACGCACAGGCCAAAAGAGACCTTTCACCATCCATCCACAGGATATCACCTCTCTCACAAATACCAAGCAACTGGCCCAAACACATTTCCCCTGCACCACACTTGCACCAATGCTTCACAATCGACTCTCAACAATGGCTATATTTTTTAATAAATAAGAACCTTACCAGCCATATATTAATAATAATAAGAAGAAGAAGAAGAAGAAGAAGAAGAAGAAAAGTCAGCTGATAATTGCACAAAGTAGAGGTCAATATGCATTTCTGTTCCTAGAACCTGTTTTATGGAGGAAACGAGCAAGCCATCTATTATCATTTGTAACATGCACAATCACATAATAGCTTGATCAATCATCATCAACACATTAACAAACTACCTCAATCTTGTAGCATAAAGCTGAAAAGCTTTTCATCTTGCCAACAAAGTTTGCTAGGTTGCTGATGTGCGAGATCTCCAGTTGACACTAGAGTTTTTCATTTCAAGTTTTTGCAACTCCCAAACTTGGCAAATAACTGAATCATCAGCTCCAATCAAGCATGACGTCTTCCCCCATCCATCACTCCAAGATTCTGCTTAACCTTTCTACGACTCAGGCTCAGGGCTCAGGCATTAAGACAACAAAAATATTTATATGAGGCTGAAGTTTCAATTTCTACCAGCATGGAGAAAGACATTTAAACAAGAAAACAACTCTTTTTAACTCTCTTATTCATTAATCCCACAAGCACAATAGTGGAGCAACAGACTCATTCCAACTAAATCATGCAGACAAACAAACACTGAACCTGCATGAAGTCACTTGAGCAGATCTCAAAGCTGGACTGGGTTGCAAGTACACATGAGGCGTCAAGATACAAATTAAAATAACAAGAATCACAGGACGTGCAAAACTGGATTGACAATGCCAGAAAGCTTTGACAGTGGCATGCTTCAAAGGTAAGTTTTTTCTTATCAACATAGCCAAATCTTTAAAGCTGAAGATAAAGTATTTGTTAAAAAAAAAGAAGGAAAGAATCATCTCATTTTTTCAATTAAATAGATACAGAGAATCTACGGAGATATTGTAGACAACCAAATCCAAAACAAACTCAAAGAACTGATAAGCTAAGTAGAAGGAATGAACCATCACTGAGATTACCCACTTCCTTATGTTCCTGGCTTTTTCCTGACAGTAGGTAGGGGCCTTAACGCTCCTGCTTCATCTACTTAATTAGCTGAATATCAAAGGACAAGGATAAAGAGAAAACAATACATGAGAAAAATCTAGAGCTGACCCCAGTCCAACATTCTGAATTTCAACAATTCAAATTCTCACTTAATTCTCAAGAATTCCAGAGAAAAAATCCAGATAATTAAGTCTCATCTACAAATATAAGAATAACATCAAATCACCTCCACCAGAATCAGAAGTTTACCAGCCAGCAAAGTGGCAGAGCAACCAATCAACCAACAATTTGAAATACATGATACACTCCCAACTTGTTTCATATCCAGATCTACATGTACGACCAAAATCAGGAAAACCACTCTCCATATAATAATAAAAGTAGTACAGTTGAACTGATTAAAACTTACTGGTTACCAATTTCCTTCATGCTCACAACACAAAATAAACTACCACAAAGAAAATTAAGGGGCATAAATTAATAGATAGGAGACAAACAAATTATAGCGCAGAAGCACTACCTGTTACCAGAAACATGTGTAGAAAAGAGGATAGCATAGTAGAAAGAAGAAACAGTGGCTGAAAAAAATACACAACCATAAATCCAAGTAAGTAAGAACTAAATTTTTTTGAAATTAAGCAAAAGAAATTCCAGTACATAACCATAAATCCAAGTAAATAAGAACTAAAGTTTTTTTGAAATTAAGCAAAAGAAATTCCAGTACATAATGGTCATTGAATTATCTTGTACATTCAAATGGCTTCATTGAGATGCGAACATACAGATATACGCCTTCAACGGAAGCTTGTCTACCCTATTAGGAAAAAGAGGATTAACAAAAACTCGAAAAAGAAAAGAAACAAAGAAATTAGAGACTACTCACTACCTAAGTCATACAGGGCAAAGAATGGAGAACCAATCCTAGTCTTCCTCTTTTACCCTGTAAGACAGAACAAAAGCAAAAGAAAATACAAATAGAAAACTAAAGCACATTTACATAGAGGCATATATCCATAAGATGCACAAAATGTTCCAATTAATATCTAGCCAGAGAAGAGACTTACTTTAAGGCAGGACAATCACGTTAGTCCCTGCCATCAATGCTCTTCTCTATGCTCACTCTTCCTCCTTGCACCCTTTCTTCAACAGCCATGTTGACTCCGTCTTCTTCAAAATCTGTCACTTCTTTCTGTTCATACTTAGATTCATTTTAGTCCCTGCCATCAATGCTCTTCACCATGCTCACTCCTTTCTCCTCGCACTCTTTCTTCCGCAGCCACATTGACTCCATCTTCTTCAAAACCTTTCACTGTTTGTCTCTGTCCATCCCTGGACTCATCTCTCAGACCCATTTCATTATCCATGTCTTCAATCTTTTTCTGGTCATCCTTCTTTGCAAGACTATCATCATTAACCAGCTCACTCCTAACAATAACTTCTTCTTTCTTTGCTTCATTTGGTAGGGTATCCTCCATACAAACATCTTCGTTATTGTTCTCTTCCTTATTTTCACGAGCATCAGCAGACCCATTTTCACTCTCATTCTCTGACCCACTTTCTACAATCCCCTCATTAGCATCCTCCACACCTACACAACTTTGATGTTGATGATGATCATTTTGTCTCTCAAGGAACTGCATCCTTCTCCTCAAATCAGCCAATTCCCTTTCCATCAAAAACAACCTCTCTTTAAGTGTCAAATTTTCTTCCTCCAATTGCGCAATATGACTATCCTGATCATCAACCCTATTCTCCAAAACGTTGTTATAGTCTCCACCAACACCACTGTTATAGTTCGGATAAATCATCTCAAACCGACTCAAATCATGATCCAGTCTCCTCTCAACTTCAACATGCTCCTCCACATCACTCTCACTCGACCCATTCGCCTCATCATCATCTTCATCCTCATGTTCATTGCCTGATCTCAACCTAATCAACCCCTTCATCGAACCATACCCATCAACACCCCACTCCTCCTTCGCCATATCACCCAGCACCTCCCTTGAGGGCGAAAATATTGGAGTGGGCAGAACTGCCGGTGTTACCGGGCAAGGAGATACCAATGATGCAATTCCCCCAGACTTTTTTGCCCTAATAATAAATGATGTAGTGTTACGAGGGGCATAAGGTGCAAACCTATTATTATTGTTATTAAACTTCTTCTTATTAGGGTAAAATTTCCTGGTCTTTTGTCTGTTTTGGGACTGCAATTCATGCAAAGCTGGAGGATTGTACCCCTGAGCACTACCCTGACCAGCACCCATTCCCATCTGTTTATTCCTCTTATCAGTAATCTTTTTTCCCTTCCAATTATTATTACTATTATTACTACTATTTCTTGGTTTCGAAGGACCAAAGTTACCGATTTTACTAGGGTTTTGCTGCAAAAGAGGCCAAGGCTGTTGCTTGTTGGTGTTGCCGTAGCCACGATTCAACATCAACGGTTGAGATTGAACCGGCAACTGAGGCTGTTGACTCATCACCTGAAAATTTTGACTGACTGACTTATAAGATTTATAATTATTATTAGGGTTATAGTAATAAATTCGTTGATTCTCCAACGATTGATCAGTTACCTGCTGCAGCGGAGCAAGCGGCGGAGGCAGCGGCTGATTCATGATCGGAGCTTGATTGATCATCATCTGCGTTTGTTGATCGTTCATAATTTTTTTACCAAAAAACCCTAACCCTAATTTCAATTTTTTTTATTTTGATTTCGTTGATTCTCGAAAACGTTCAGTTTGAGATCTGAGGAAACCTCTGAATTTTTTTTTCTTTTCTTTTCTTTTCTTTTTTCACTCGTTTGTTTGTTTGCGAATTATGGGCTCGTTGGGGCTTTATATAGTGGAGATGAAACAACATGGACGGCTGGATGATGCGGAGTGGTAATCGACGGTTGGGATTTTATTTACGTGTTGGAGAAGGAGTAGGACAAAGGGTACACGTGGAGAGCTGGAGTCGGTTCGGGAGAAGGTCGGTTCTGTTGCGTTGATTAGACAAATTGTAATTTTCTAATTTTGATTTCATGTGTATATTAAAAAAAAATATAATATTATGATTGAAAATAAAGATAATTTTACAAAAAAAATTAATTTTACAAATTATACACATATCTCTTTATCCTTTTCTCACAATAACAAAAAGACTTGAACCCACCTCAATCTTATCAACCAATTCAATTAATGAATTATTTTTTGGGTAATCATAGTAAAATAATATTATGATTGAAAATTTGGGTAATTAGATTATGAATTTTTAACTAATCATATTTTAGTAATTTGATAACAATATTGTTTCTTATTTTTAATACATGTTCCAATTTACTGTTATCAATACGTCATTCGAATACAGCACGATCCACACATCTAGACAGAAATATATATTTCAACGTAATTGAAATAAAAATTCTTTTCATGTACAAACAATGCACATTAAAGAATTTAAACATCTACGCATGTGTAGGAATAAAGAAGGTTTACGTTGGGGGATGCACAATTTGACAAAAAGATTAAGCATGAACCCATTCAAATTATTCCACTTTCTTCAAAGAATCCATTCCTTCTTCATAGAGAGAGACCTTTATAGTTAGGTAACCGTCCGCAAGGAGGATTGATAAAGGAATAAAACATGGTCAAGGATAAAGTTACAAGATGAAAAGAAGAGGAATTAAATTAGGAGTATGAGCCTGCAAAGAACTTCCATTCGAAGGAGTAAGATAAATATTTTTATCTTTTGAATTTAGATAGACTCCAAGTCTTTTTAACGAAAAATTTATGCTATAAAGTTGTCTTAGACGTTGTTTGTCAAATGTCTGAATTTTGAAATTTTATTAATTTCAAATATTTTTTAAAATATATTTGTTTGATTTTTGAAATTTATGTATGATTTTCAGGCATTTACATCTTAATAGAAAAAATAAATTTTTGTAACTTTTATCTGAATGAGAAAATCTTAATTGGAAACAACCCCATCAAATTATCATAACAGAGTGATGTGACCATTTCAATTTAAATTTACTATCATGTCATAAACTTGATTAATATCCTCTCCTAATTTAATTTTTCCTAATCTTTGAAAAAGATTTAAATTTGCATTCAGAAAATTGGAAGGCTAAGATTAAATTATTTACAATTTTCCTTATTTAAACACCAATCTCTAATGTTTTTAGGTTAATTGAAATTGAACACTAATGGAAGTTTAAACTTCTTTTCTGGCTCCTAAGTTTATCGTTTCTCAAACTCGCATAAAAATTGTACTTCTTCTTCAGGCGTGTGGAAATTGAATTGAGTTAAAAACCACAACAATGAAAATTATCGACATGCCAACATTTGAAGAAAAGAAAACTCTGGCTAGTTAGAATGTTAGATTCTGATCCTTATTCTTATTTTTTAAAAGTTTAAATTGGTTCTCCTTTTTCATTCTTTGTTTGATCTCGGTACCTTTAATAGCAAAGAAGCCGATCTAACCATTTTGAATTGAAAACTTTGCATCCTTTTTCCTAGTTTTCTGATTCTCAAAATTTATTTATAAGAAAAGAGGGGAGAAAGATCTTAAAATTTGATTTAACTCTAATATTTATTTACGATACCCAAGATGATTATTAAAAAAAAAAAAATTCACTAAAGAAAGAGAAAAAATTACCCTACTTTTTTCTTAAGCCTTTTTTGTTATTCTTTTGTAAGACTATTGCCTAAAAAAAAATAAAAGATGAGAAAGAAGATGCTCACACGGAACTGGCTTCTTTTAGTTAGCAATTTCTATGAGACTTAAAAAGTAAAAACATTATGTTTTTGGTGTCAAATAAGGAAAATTGTTAATAAATTAAATTCTGGCCTTAAAATTTCTTAAATGCCATGTGTCAAAATCTCCAACAAAGACTAAGAAAAATTAGGTTGGGAGAAAAATTAAGTTAGGAGAGGAACTAAATTCTATAAACAAAGATTAAGAAAAATGAGGTTAGGAGAGAAAGCAAATCCCATGAACTTAGATTAAACGTTCCGGCCATATCATCACAATGATATTTTCACCTAAAAATTATGACGATACGAATGAGGGAATATTTTCAAAGCCCAAATTGGTGGACATCATCAACATGCGCGTTTCCCCTTGAAACTTACGTAATCTGGGACAAATCCGCCGTGTAAGTTGTGAGTGTGAAGGCTAACTGAAACATAGCTTCAAGATCATAGGACGCAACATTTCAAAAATTTTGCCATTTATCAATGAGTGGCTTAGGTTTAACTCATGTGACAAGCCCTATTGAACCCATGTGAATGGGTCGTGATAATCTTTAATAGCATTTCCAGTATTTATTGCCATTCACCATTTAAAGACGTCGATTTGGACATTTACATTGTCATACGACATAAAACGAAATGACAACAACCAATTAGAACAGCATCCAAGGAAAACGCTTATTAGCGCACCAAAAGCCCACCAGAATGGTGTATTATTTCCCTGGAAACATTTTGTCAAACGCTTGATTTGTTTTTTTTAAAAACTTTTGTTTATTGCCCTCCCCCCCAAAATAAATAAAAAGGTTGAAAGCTCCAGTTTGCCCACAGCATCACATTACATGAATATTAAAAAGAGGAAAAAAAGGAGGAACTTGAGCATATATGCCTTTAAAAAGTATCCCAGCTAGTGGAATCCAAAGCTAGGCCAACCTTTCACAAGATGCCATGCCACAATCGGTGAGATTCCTTTTCCAATTTTGTTAACATCCTCGAAAGAACAAAAAGAATATTTCTCAAATTAATTAATTGAATTACTTTAAAAACTTTAACCAAACTAAGCCTCGAATATATTACAATCAATTATGATAATTCAGTGTTATGTACTAATCACTCAATTGGGAAGGGGGGAAAAAAAAACTCCATACTACGCCTTAACTGTCCTAGGAAATTAGAAATAACTCACATTTTTACAGTGGTGCCTAAGAATGTAAATGTAATGTGCTCATCACATTTCTGTGTTGGGGTTGTTTCCAGCAAGAATGAGAGAGATTTCGAGCCCACGACTGAAGGCTTGGTTGAACATGAGACGGGTTTGGAAAGTGGATATGAACGGGAACCATGAAAACATTGCGATGGGGATGAAGATTAGCATTCCCATCCCCGCGTCGTATAGTCGGGCAATTGAACGGACTGACTTCCATAGTCCCAGCTTCTTCATCAAAGGCTTCCAAGCTGAAGCAATCTGGAAACCAGACAATTTAGTGTTAAAATGGGGCGTAGAGAGAGATCCATCATGACCTTTTAGTTTTTGCATGAGTTGTGTAGTAGTGGATAAAAATCGCAATAAATTACTGAGGCCGAGAACTTACGCAAAGAATTCCCCACCCAGTGGGAACAAATGCTAAGATGCAAGCAAACACATCTGGAATTGACAACTTTGTGATAGCAACTGCAACCGACAAACCGGCAAGTGCCACCAACAAGGAGAGGCCTTGGATAAAGCGCAACAAGAGCTGGAAATTGACTGATATCTTTTGGCTGAAGGTGAATACCTGTTAAAGCCGAGGTGTGAAGAAGTTACAAGCCAAATGAAGTGAATTTTGAAAATTCAAGACCCAATAACTTTCGGGTTTCAACACCATCTACTTACCTTGAAAAGAAGTATCAGCACAGCAAACACAACCCATGACAGGCCGTAGACCTAGAAAAACATGCAAACACGTTAAAGCAACTGCTATCACCGTCTTACTGACAACTTATTTTGTGGAACAATGAAAAAGAGAATTCTGGGGAAGGGAGAAGAGGGCTATGCTTATTATTACACAGCTTGTAGCACAAACACCCGCACCCACCAAAATACTGACCCGACATAGATACAGCAAAGTAAGACAGATGGCAGCAGAAAATCACATCATCACCAAGTAGAACACAGGCACTTTTACACCCAAAAACACATTCAGGAAAGACGAAAAGTTAAGTAAAAATTTATGAATAGAGTGTTTACCGTCAGTGATGTATCTGAACCCTGAATATTTAACTTGTAAACAATGCCATACTGAAAGATGAAAAATCTCAGGCTCAGTATGGTCTCTGCAATCCTCCCACTAAATGTCCGAATGTGTGACTGTATATACATTAAACAAAAGAATAACATCATAAATAAAACTACATAAATTCTAATATAACACAACATAGAAGAACACTAAGAAATAAGCCCCAGAAAGCATAAGCCCTGACAGACACGAATGATTAGAAGTAGCATTTGCAGCACCAAGTAGAAAGGATATGAAATAAGCACTCTTCTCTTATGGTAAACATATCTAACATGCAATGCTAGTTCTCATACCAACAATAACAAGCAGAAAGGGACATAGGAAAAAGAGGATAAAACAAGCCTCTTTTCTCCTCCCTTTTTTCTCGTTTGACATTGCTGTTAAATGACGTCATCAATCAACCAAGGGACCCCATCATGATAAGCTGTCAGAGAACAGAAGTAATACCAGTTCTTCATCCCACCAAGCTTCCCAGCTTTCCTCTCCCTTAACTCCAATTCCACCTCTGTAAAAAAGCCAATTGGTCCAATCTCTGAAGTCCTCCACTACCCTATAATCACAACATACAGAATTACTCAACAAGAATGGGGTAGAATCCCAGGTGAGAGGGGGAAAAAATGGTATTTACTTTTGCCACTCGAATCCAGATGGGTTGAACAAATAGGGAGCAAACAGCCAAGAGAGAGCCATAATCCAACTGCTGATTGAGAGAAGAATATAGCCTACGGTACCACCCTCATTATACCCATATGCTATGTATACAATCAACAACAGCACAACTTCTAATCTGAAAGACAAAGTAGTTAAATTAGAATAATATTTCCAATTGAGAAGCAGAGATCTCTAAACAAGAAAGAGGCCGAGAGAGAGAGACCCTTTAACAAAGTGACTGCGAGAGTACAGCCTGTAATTCTCAGAAAATTTAATATGGCGGACCACAAACCCCCGGCCGGTAGCTTGATACTGAAAAAGAAATATGGCTTATTATGTTCAGATAAAGCAAAACGTAGTTAAGCAGGATGAGGAAAAACACTTACCCTTGCACCACCATGAAGAATGGTCCGACCGAAATAATGTGTTCTTGTGCCAAGAGAGAATGTAAAGAAGACAGAGCAAAGCTGAAGCTGCATTGTAATGAAATTGACAACAGCCTGCAGCCAGAATTGCAAAGCAGGAACATTAAGTGATCTCAATAAATCTTTCGGAAAGAACAAGTTGGTAACTACAGTTCATCACTATTCATCTCTGAACAAATATCATGTAGTTCTAATGTAAAATTCCATTTTTCATAATTATAGAATTTTCATCTGCTTGTGCAGGTACATAGGAAATATATATGACAAACAAAGTTTTCAAAGTTGGCATATCATGAACCGTTTACTTATATTTCCATTACTCAACTCACCAAATGGCTCATAAGATAACCCTCAATATAAATGTATTATACAATAAGATATAATATGAAACGTTACATTTGGATATATGAATGGTTTAAAGGATAATCCTCCACACCAAGCATCAACAAATAGAACTTAAATGAGCAATAATGAAGTCGAAATATTTCCATATGAATATGTAACAGAAGCTTACTGCCAAAAAACCCTGTTCCAAGATGAAGCCCAAAACCATGGGCACAGCGGTGAAAATTCCAATTTGAAAAAGAAACTGGGTATTCAGAGCAGCAGTCAGGGCAGTGTTCTCTGTAACTTGAGCTCTCACTTGGAGTTCTTCACCAACACCGGATAATGCCTGATACAAAAATCATGTCAGCACCCTGATCACAGTGCACAGAAAGAGCTACTATTTACGAACAGGGTTGGGGAAAATGAAAAAAACGTGAAGTAGCTTGTCTAGTCACGTCATAACATACTGTCAAGTAAAAAGAAGCAATGCAAAAAGGTGTATAATCACTATTAATGTTTTCATATGCTTAGAAGGAGACTTATAACGGTAAACAGAGTTTGTGGATAACAATTTCATGTAAATTAGATGTAATTGGCATGCCATTAAAGTGTCAACAAAGTATTAGATATTCAGAATATTAATTACTTGGTGAGAAAATTAAAATTACTAAATTCACAACCGTACAGGGACGATAAGTTAGCATATTTGAGAATAGAGAATTGTCTTACCAAATAGGTCTTCCCATAGAGGAAAGCATACACAGTCAGCACAGTCAACTGCACAAGCAGAAAGGGAAAAACAATTGTTTATATATTAAGAAGAATGTTCCATATCATGCAGCTTCCAGCATCAAGTAAGCAATGCTGACATTTGCATGTAAATCCATAAGCAGCCTAAATCTATTTTAGAAAAAGAGAGACCTAGAAGATTTTAGAAAAAGGGAGACTATCTGACTGAGAGCTAGACTTCCATACAACGATCCATTTAAACAAGGGAAGCATGCATGCAAATTACATTTAACATGTGCACATCCGAAGTAAAATATTATATTAAAAAATGGAAAATGCAGTGAGAGACTGAAAGTCTATCCAAAACATACGGTTTAAGTAAATGTGATTCTGTCTAAAGTAAAATGTTACAATTTCTCTTCTCTAGTTATACCCAATTACTCGAGCCCATCCCACCAGTAGTTCTTAGCCCACAACTTAGAATGGTCTTAGCCAGTAGATGTATATTTGCAGTTGCTTTACCATTGTACAAAAATAGTATCCAACAGTCGTAAAGTAAAACGACATCATTCGGAAGAAATCAAAGAGCTGGCCCAGCCTGTAAACATCCCGACTGAGAACTTGTTCACCATTACCACCAGCGACCTTCCCTTCAAATACAGCAATCTGATTTAACCCAACATCCCGCCCTTTGCCGACCTGTGAATTAAATTAGATTATTGACACCCAGTAAGCATAAAAGAAAGAGAGAATGAGTACGAGTACCTGAATATACTCATGATGAGTAACATTGCCTTGTCGCAGAGTTGTATTGAAACCTGAAGATTTACTCAAGACAGTTAGAATTAAATGATAACACAAGTCAGTTCAGAAAACATCAGTATAATACATGCGTGCAAAAGACAAGAAATGCACATGTGCCAACTTCTCCCTTGAAAAAGTTCTTCAACTTAAAATAGACTACTCATAAGAACTAGAAAGGAACAGAAAAGAACTGTACACTGTTTACATAAACTGGGAGTGATCATACAGAAAACATATAATAAGAGGAATGAATATGTTTCTTGGCTATTTGAGGTTCCTACTGTGTTATAAAGCGATACTAAGAGACTGTTAATTTGTTTGTTCTAGAGTACCTGGAAAAATATGAATGTGTGTAAATGTCAATGATTAACATGGATTTTCTATCTTTTACTTTTCTAAACAGTGCTTAGTATGTTTTTATAGTCCATTCAAGTCATTGTCAACTGTATATACAGACAATATTCTGATTGTTCCCTCTTCATCGAACACTTATCTATCACAAGCCGTCAACATCATGCCTGACATTTGATATATTTATTTTAACATTCAAAATACAAATAACAATAATATTAGAGTAATGCTCGGGACCCAACAATCTAGTCTCAACTTGAGTCCTGACTGATGTGCCATTTAGCAGATAGTAGAATATTAATTTTATCAGTTATGAAATTCAATATCCAATAGATGAATGCCACACAGCAATTGGGACTCAAGATGACTCAATTGTTGAGATCCTAATCATTATTGATAATATTAAGGACCAATGTATCAAAATATAGGTTGATGTTTCTGATTGTAAAAGAAAAACACAAAACAAGCATATTCAGATTTTTTTTCCCCTTGTTTTGGGGGTGAAGGGAAGAAAGGGGAGGACCGTTAAGAAAACAAGCATATCTTTCCGGCTTATGTATTCAAATATTCTTCAGAATTCAGTCAAAATATTTCTGAGTGAAAAATGAAGTTCACAGGAGCATTAATAACTCCAAATTTAAACTTATATAAACTGGCAACTTAAGCAACAAAGCATGCTTAAAAGTCTGCATTATTTTTTAATGCAACAAACTTTGAAGACATACGAAACAAGCAAAACTCAAAAGATTAGCTAGGTACTCATGGTAAGAAATTATTTAAGTCATGGAAACTTTTGTAAAGTGGGAAAGTTATGGAGTCATACTCTATCCATTTGGGTGGTAAACTAAATCAACAGAAGGTGTTTAGAGTGTCAAAAAATAAAGAAATCTCATTGATACATCTCTCCATTCTAGTCAATAATTTCCTAATGAATGTTGAGCAAGTTGTGTGAAATGGTCAATACAGAAAATTGTGCTCAACAAATTGACAAACGAATGAACCAAATACATAATAAACATCTCATATCAAGTTCACAGACATACCAGCGTAGATATCTTCGCTAATGTTGATAACACGAGAGGCTTTGCTGATACCGCCACGTGTTATATGGAAAACTCTATCAAAGACATCCGGATGACCATAATGCAAACGGCACCTGAACATCAAAGATACATCAGCTTCAATTGGACAAACTTTTAAGTTTCTTGTAAATCAAGCAACTTCACATTGCTAAATGGACTTACTTCAGCGGATTTGCCAAAACACGTTGACCAAGAGTAACAAAACTGGTCTCTTGGTTGGACATAAAAGAAGCTAAAGAAGAGACGCTGCACATCATTAAGCATAATTACATAAGTAAAGATAACAAAAATCAGTAGCGAGGAACATTGAGAGCTCTTTAGTGCAAACAAACCTTCCAGTGAAAACATGTTCCCTGACACCAAGAATGGTAGGAGGACGTATACCATGATCAGCATGAAATTCTTCAAGAAGATTTCTCATCTTCAAGGCTTCCTCAAAGTAATTGTCCTGAAATATAAGAACAGAAAACCAAAAATCTCAGAATGAGCACAGCAGACTTGAGTGAAATAAAAAGGAGAGACGAAAGCCCTAGTCAGCCAGAAAAATACCTCAAATTTTACAAACTGATATTATAAAACCAAAATCTCATTTGGACAAGAACAACATGAAAACAGTTAACTCCCTAAAAACTTTAGAATGAAAATCATTAAAGTGTATAAACGTTCAACTGTGAGGGACAATTAAAAAATATAAGGCAGGGCATAATAGCAGGTACAGCAAGTGAACAGCCCATCTGTTAAGAGTATCTCGTAGGATAAGGATCACAGGGCAAAAAGGTGTCAAAAATTTGGAAAGAATGAGAGACATTCTTTAAAAGGTAAATATATATATATTCATATAAAGATCATTATGCCTATGTTTATGACTACAATTCACCAATCAATGCAGAGGATGAAAAAGGTGTGTGGTGAAGGAACAGGGAAAAATAAACTAGGCCAGTATGATATCATACAAGCAGATAATTAAATTAAAAATCTCTACAGAATCCTTCTTTGAGCCTAAAGACCAGAATGCCAAAAATGGAACCAGAGTGAAAATCATGTGACTGTAATATGTCTGTAATGACATCAGCTAAAACAGATCTGTGTTGACTTAACAGTTACAAATACAAGAAATTCAGCAACTCACACGACATCTTTTATAGGCATGCCTACTAAATGCATAATACACATAGTGAGTAAATTTCCAGAAGCTAAACTGACTCATAACAAACTAATATTACCCTGTTGGCTCAGCAGCCAGCAATTTACCGAATTAACATGAAGGCCAAGACCCAAAGATCAGAGTTCTAATAGCCAGAACACTTTACAAGTCACAGCAATAAAGTAAATGCCTTCAAAAAGAATATTAACCTGATTCATGTCAATTGTTTGAATGGCATTTCCTCGTGTAAATATTACTGCATGGTTTTGGTTCTCTGGTTTCCCTTCACCAAGTTTTGGATTTCCAGGCAATTTTATGGAGTAGATTTCCTGCAAGACCAAAAAAGATTTAGGTATTAGAAAATTTGAAATCAATTAGAAATCCCCAAGGCAGAAAGTTAGCTTAAAGAAAACAGGAAGTTTGGTCAGTTTGATAGAAGAAATATTTATCAGAGGATACGGCTGACAATATTTATGAACAAGAGGCAAAAGACATTGTCGAGAAGACAAGTCCACTATCCCAGAGATTTATGTGTGTCTAGAAAGGTATAACAAAGATGTAACGCAAAACTTATCCTTAACAAATGTATCCAACTAAGTAAGAAACAAGATCCTATGACTTAGAATATAAACTAATGCGATGGGGCCATTTTAATCTGATCGTATAACCAGTCCTTTAGACAGTACAGATAACAGAAACTTCAATGTAACAAACAGAACAAAGAAACACATTTCAACGGCATTTAAGAATTTTCCAAATTGGTCTACCTCCCAATAAATGCATTGGAAAACCTAATAATCTGCAAATTTTATGCTCACCAATTCTTAGCACTTCAATGATATCTTATGAAGCCAAAAATCTTCATTGGACTTCAAAACGCCGGTTTGTCCTCACTATTCAACTAGGAATTGAGGTACCAGAAACATCATTTACATAAATAGAGGACATAATGTCAAGGAACTATGAAAACCAACAAGTACAAAATCCACTACTACCAGATTCTATTCATTTTCATTATGTTGGAACATAGGTTATTGTATTCTATGTACTCCCTCTTCTTCTTTGGCTAGGAGTAAAACTTGTCAAGTACAAGATCTACCATTAACATGTTCATAGGCACTTGTATCACACCATTACCTAAATGTCAGTCTCACAAAACAAACTTATAAACAGAAACAAGGAGTTTACATGATTAAACATGTCACTCAGATACTTTATTGAAAAAATGATCTAATGGGTTTCCATTCCCAAAACATATAGAAGAGGCAAAGAAAGGAGACATGGAAAACAACAAAAAATGCCATAATAATTAGTTACTGGTGTTCAGCAAATAATCATCAAATGAATAGAAGAAACCTTAACAAAGTAGTAGCTTTATGAAACCAGAAATGGGCTAAATGAGCATAATTATTAAAGGAATAATTTCTGGGTAAGCCAACCTTATCTTTCCCATTGATATCGCCCTTTACAAGCTTTGAGTAGAATTCCCTGTGCACTTTACCATCCTTCAGTGTTTCAACATCATCAATGAAAGCAACGCGAAGAGCTTCATTTCTAACAACAGAGGCACAAGGAGAGTTTAATTTCAGTAAAATAACAAAAATAGAAAAAAAGAATTATCAGCACCTAATAATATTGAAACTAGAAAGATTTAAAATTGGAAAAGAAATGATAAATGGAAAAGCAACAATCCTCTCCCCAATTATTTCTTTGCAATTGCTTGATCATCATGAAAGGATTTCAGGTTGGACAGAGAAAACAAAAGGACTGCTGTTGGTAATGGAAACATGTTCAGAAATTTCATCCATTCCATACCACAGAATCAGTAATTAGCTATCCAAGATTGCAGATGGGGATCAACAGAAACCAATCCAACAACTCACCTTTGCATCAGCAATGCAATATCAGCAGCCTCAGGTTTTTGGTCCTCTTTCTGTTTTCCGTAAATTTGACTTGTAACAACATATGTAAACTTAAGATCTGCATGAGCCCGAGCTTCACGAGACAACTCAAAACCTTGAGTATCAGTTGTATCAAGACTGGAAAGTGCAGCTTCCGTATCTGATAGTGACAGAAAATGAGATGATTGACATTGAAAGAAACAATAACAAAATCTGCTAGAATGCACTAACCTCCAGAGGTCATTCTTTCTAAATAGGCCTGAAGCATAAGAGCTTTTCTATAATACATCATCCCCCGAACTGCACCAACAAGTATAGAGAGCCAAAATATATAAACATTGATATAAAAATAAGCATACTGATATTAGAAGCTAAATGATGTTATCGTTAGAAATGTAACCCTTAGAAAAGTCTAAAAACAAAAAACCCAGATTTCTTATCCCACAATCTCAACACTTTCTTACATTGCAGACAAAAACCCGTGCCTCCTCCTTTTTCAAAATTGTTATATCTTAAAAAATCATAAAACATGGTAAGCATGTAAGGTTTTTTGTTCCTCATCTTTCTGACACCCAATTAGCTCAAATTTCATCTCGATAAAAACAGAACACAGCAGAGAAAACAGCAACCATTTCTTTGATTAATTCAAACTTCTTATGTAGGTTAAACTACTTGGTCAGTCAAATTCTGACAGTGTCAACAGATTTGTCAAGATGAAGCACTGTCAAGGTGTTCAGGTTAAGAGGCAAAGCATGCTACGAAAAAGCCCAGAGGAATATCTCAATTTCATGTATTGCAGAAGTTGTTTGCCATAAAGAAGCAATTGCTACCTATACACATAATTTTCAAATTACAATTCTCTCCAAAACACAATTCATAATCCAAAATCAAGCAAACCCGCAAAAATAAACTCCTCGAAAACCAAATCAAATAATCCTCTGACTTTCAGTCTAAAACATAAACCCAAGCATCGATCCCCATTTAACCAAAAGTCACAAGCAAAACCCCAACATCATTACCCATTTGAAAAAGCCACTTATGACATGTTCGTTGCAAAATCTGGTATTACTAACTGACATGAAATTTTGCATGCTTCCTCAAGTGGCTGAGTTGTGGCCCCTGATTTTCATCTAAGTGCCGGCCCTTGCTGGCAGTTAAGTAAAAGGCAAAAAGAAGGAAGAAGATACAAAAGAGAATGAAGAATTATTTTTAAAATAGATACACAAACTTGTATGCATGTATACCGTAATGGGTTTTATCATTAAATCTAACAGACGGCAGGGTATTAGAGGCTAATTCTGAAAACAGGGCTTATCCTGATCTTAGGCCAATGCTTGATATATCTATGAAAATATTCTAAATTAAAATGCTGCTTCCCACAATAACCACCACTCCTAAAAACATCCAAAGAAAATCTGCAGTTTAGAAGCATAACAAAACAGAAACACAACATCTATTTACAAGAACATCACAGCTCGTGGCTCCATATCAGATTAAATTAAAATACAAAAGACTAGATAACACAGCTGAAAAATATCTAATAAAACTTAGATGCATTTAATACCAAAGTGATCTCGCTTAATTCTGCATACTAAATAGAAAAGTTTTTGTTAAATAGTATGATGAATGAAAAATAGTGCGGCCAAAATTTCAAATTAAGAATAAGCTTAAGAAAAATAGAGAAGAATGAACAACTACCTGTTCTGGCTAATGTCTGTGCACGATATGAGGCCCAAAATCGAAGTTCAAGGATATCACTAGGACTGTCAAAAAGTTCAGTGTCTTGCGAATTTTCGTCACGGCCAATTCGAGAAAGGAAGTTCTTCCACTCATCTGCATCAAAAATATAGATAATGATACTGCCAAAATTTAGAATAATGAACAAATTTATAGGGCAATGAAAATTCAGCATCCTAGGCTAAGTTAACAGACAAGACGAGCAAGCAATAATCAAGATTTAGCTAGCGTAAACTGCACTAACTAGCCCAGGACACAGCACAAATCAGCGAGGTTTGTACTCTACATAACATGACCACAACTTCCATGTTGGGTTGAGCCAGCTGCGTGACACATAGTAACATTGCAATTAATCTAAAAGATCTCTAAGAATAATAAAGTTCAAAAGATACTAAAAAAACGTAAAATAAAAATTTTTAAAAACAAAAGGAGAAGAGGGGACAATCATAACATGGCCCACTTCACAGAACAACATCAATTTTGTTACTAAGTAGTGGGAGACACAAACACAGGAAACCGAATCACCTCACATGGAACCCAGCTAGGGAGTAGAAACACAGCTGTTTTACACTACAATCAGCATACAGGACTGCATCCCACCCATCCCCCTCTCCATCCAAAAGAGGAAAACACTTGAAATCAAGTTCATTTTTAGCGGCAAAAATAAATTCAACCCATCATCAAATTTGCATATCGACAACTTTAAACAATTTATAGATGCAATATACAAACATATAAAACAGTCAAATATAATCATCATTTTCAACTATCGCTACATTCCTACATGAAGAAATGATAACCTCCCCAATAAAGCTACAGAGTATAATAGCCACAGACAAAATCCAAAACCCAGGGGGAAAAAAGAGAGGGCTGCTGAGAGGGTTCAGAATTAAGGTTCAGCAGTATCTAACAGCAATAGTAGTAAAACCTGATAGCTTACGTAGCAGTGACAGCTGACTAGGTCTTAAGGTCTTCACTAACATTTTGATAGATTAGAAATGATTAAATAAAAACCAATCAGGCGAACTTAAAAAACCCTTAAATATCTTTGAAGCCAAGTAATGGCAACTAACAAAATATTGTGCACAGGGTACATACTAAAGAGAAATAAAGTGAAATATCAAAGACACATGAAAGTACATTAACATAACGAAGTAGATACCTGGATATATTTTCTGAAGGTAGAACAAAATCGATATTCCATCCTCATTTTTCTTTAAAAGCTCATCCATACTATAAAGTACAATCTCGGAATAGTATGGAGTGAACACGCTGCATTTTTAAATATGAAGGTAAATCGATCAAATGCATAAATACAAACTGGATGCATGAAGAATAGAGGTATACCAGAAGGACAACATCTCACGGGCAGGCTTTGCAGGAGGCATATCCATGAAAAGGGAATTTGTGAAGAACTGCAGCCTCCGCCTGGCCTCAAGATTTCTGGGTATATTGGATGCGGAATCTTTGATCGTTAATAGGGAATGCAACCTTTTAACTTGTGCTTTCTGTAAATGAATCAAAGTTACAGAATCTTGTATAGAATAGAATGCAGAATGTAACAGCAAAAGCTTAAACAAGGACAAGGAGTGAAGTCCGAACAGACCAGCTCAGCATCTTTGGGCCACTTCAACTTCGAAAACAAACGACCTTCTGTCCTCGCTTTTGATAACAAATTCCAAGTCTCATAGTTTTCCCTGGAGAATACATGACAAATGTACATATTTCCCAAGAATAAAGGACCAAAAACAAGGGAAAAAAAGACTGAGGCTTATCAAACCTCATATTAATAGAAAGGACGTCGTGTCGGACAACATCATAGAGATCTTGAACAGCTTGAACTGCTCCTTTTTGCAGCACTGGTGTTTCAGCCTCTTTCTGAAAGCAGAGAATATCAAAACCATTAATATAAGAACCGAAGTATAGCATGAAGGACAGAAAAAAGAGTTAAATGGTCAGTTAGTTATTTATCAAATGCAACTGAGATGCTCACACAACTTAAGCCACTTCCAAATTAAATGATTGGAAGCATAACAACTAAATATATCATATATTCTGAAATTCACAGGTTAATCGCCAGGAAACAAGAAATCTTATAGCAGTAAATATGTTTCCACAGCTTAATCAAGTAGCTTCGGCAAGTATTTTTGGAGTTGGAAGAGGGGAAAGGGAGAGTAAGAGTTATTCCCATTTATGATATAAAAAGATGAAAGGAAGAAGCCAACACAAACAGAAAAAGATCTCGTACATAGAAACAATACAAATCCACCCCTTTTACAATGCTGAAATAGGTAATGAATGCATACATTCCAACAACGTTCATGTGACCCTGCTAGCTATCTTAAAGTTTCAACCATTAACATGTAAAAATTTATGTACTCGCAAGCAACTGCCCAAAAGCATCAACAAAAGAGATCCACCATCAAGAAATAGGGGATGACAGCTATAACAACAAAGACACCAAAACAAATGGAGAGAGAGGAAGTAACCCTAAAAGCAGATCTTTTTTTCTTTGGTGCTTAGAAGAAATAAAAGCAACCTAAATAGGTAGACAACAATTTTATTCAATATATCTAATACAGAAGTAAGATGGGGGGAAAAAGAAAAAAAAGGAAGTAGTAAACGAACCAGAACTCCCATGAGTGCAGTTACTCGTGAAATAACAAGTGGCAACTTCGTTAGCTGGAAATCAACATGAATACTCCTCTTCTCCACACTGACATTAATGTCGTCATATATCCTTTCAACCCTGAAATAGTAAGGAATAATCAACATAATTTTTATATTGTGTACACATTAGATTTTTACAGCATTCAATACCTTAATTACTCACCACATCCGTCCTTCAGCTTCCAAAGTTTCAGTTAGGATAAATTTTAGGGTGTGGTAAAACTCCTCAACCGCATACTTCATATATTCATCTCTTGAAATCCTTTCCCAGAGCTCATCTTGTGAATCTCTACTCTCTACAGCAATATCTTTTGCAGAAAATATCTACACAAATCATTGAAAAAAGAAATTTCAATAAATCAAAGGCAGAATCAATAACAACTTATGGCTCATTTTTTACACAACTAAAACTATTTAATAAGAAGTACGGTGTCTATGGAAGGCAAAAGAACCTTGCTTGCAAGAAGAAAAAGCGGCCACTGCACAAGCGGAAGACTCCCTGAATTTTTTGGCATCAGAAGCAACTCCAGTTCTCTGGAATATCCAAATAGGAAAATGAGTTCAGAACAATGGAAACAGAGCGAGAATATCTCAGCACATCAAGATATGCAAGAAAAACAACAAAAATAGATATTTTCTCAACAACAATTTGAGAAAATTTCTAGCACTTACAGGTTAGTTATGTAATCCTCTTCCCTAAGATTTTTAATAATTTCATTCCAAAAGGGAGAGAAACGGGCAGCATCAAACTTTTTCTTCTCCACAGCCTTCAGAGAAAAAGCTCACTATGTTACCGGAATAATTTTCTCAACAATCTAGAAAACCCTATGAAAACTAACCCATAAACAAAATGAGCGAAAAAAAAAGGGAACTGTTTATAATACTAATATAGCCACTTGAATTAAATGGTAAAAAGGAACACAAAGCAGCAGAAGTGCCAGCAAAATTGAAGAAAAAATTAGCTATCTCACTGGAAATTAATTCAGAACTTGATACTATGAAAATTAATTCTGTAAATGACCAACCTGACCAGACGAAGGGTGGGAGGTCCTGCAGAAGAGATAATGTATTCAGATGCTGAGTAAAAAGGAAATATTAAGATTCCAAAATTGAGTGAGATTGTAGTAAATAATGACAATAATAATAAGTGATCCACCTATTAGGGAGAGGAACATGAAGAGTGTCCATAAAAGCCCGAGGAAACTCCTCAAAAAGTGCATGAACAGCTTCCACAGATCTAATCTGTAAATCAATTCTCAAATGTGAAACTTTGAAAAAAAAATTCCAGAAACTATCAAAGTAAACACAAAACTAGTTGAAAGACGTGATCAGAAAGTACCGCAAAAAGAAACCTATGAACATTGGAAGGAAATACAAACTAATGAATAAAACATTTGATGTGTTTACAAGGAGGGAAAAAAGAAGGAACAAGCTCCAATGTCACACGAAGCAGAAATAAACACCTACCTCCCCGAGACGATCTCTTGCCCCAAGCAAGAAGCCATAAACAGCCGACATGAGTGTGTAAAAGATATAGATATCTAACAAATAGATCTGCAGCATAAGGAGGAAGAACATACAGATGGGAACAACATTCTTCAAAGGAAGGTATTGAAGGTAAACACCATATGAAAAAGGCCACAACATAGACATAACCAAGTTACCAACTGATATGTTCTTTAAAAATCTGTTTCACAAAACCAAAAATCTAGATGAGACCACTTTCAGTATTAAGCCATCAAAATAAGTTTTGTGGCTGTAACCCACCAACATAAAATTGGATTAATGTTTCTAAAAGTACAATACAAGTTTTAGATCTGTGACAAAATCAAAATATTGTCACCAATACACAAGAATCCATGTCTACAAACAAGTTATACCAAAAGTCAACTAAAATCAGCAAACACAACAGACTCCCCCACCCCACCCACCCTTCTTTTTCAAAAGGAGAAAAAAGAAAAAGGACTTAAAAATTAGATGCCTGAAGTAAAAAACCAATATGTCCTATCAAATTAAAAAAGTTTGCTCACATGATGAATCATTAACTTGTTGAGGATCTATTTTTCAACAATCCAACATGAACCAAATACCTTTCGAGCTAAATGTTACATTAATCCAATATATTTAGCTATAATTTTCCATAAAGACGTGCATATTTTTCATCAATCCAACATACACCAAACACACTTAAGCCAAATGTTTACATTAATCCAATATTTTTAGCTTTAATTTTCCGTAGAGACACATGCATACACGTGTACACCTGCACACAGAGTCACACACAAATATGGAGGCTTTCCAACTTACTGCAATGACTGGAGCCCATAAACTGGCAACTGCCAAAGCATGGTGGTTATCTGCAAGCACAGACAGATTTGATAAGAACCTAAAGCATTTATAGGATGATAATTTCATGAGCATTATATCTTAGGCAATATTTCATATGTATAAAAAAGACTCTTATATCATTTATCAATTTCAAGTTTCAACATCATGAGGAATATGATGCCCAACATTTTAAAGTTAGCTTATTGCATTAAAGTATGTAAGGTAAAACTGTTTGGTTGCTTACTTCTAGATACAAAATCATGCCAAGAATACTCAATAGCATCCATATCTACTATAAATCTTGTTGGCTTCACCAACGGCTTTATCTGAAAAAACCAAAAAATCATGATAATAATAATAATATTTAAGAAATGGGGGAAATTTGTATCAAAAACAAAAATGAGGGCAAAAAGGAAATTCAGAAAAAGAAAAAGAAAATCAGCATCATTGCCATACAGTGCAATAGACATAACTAACCTGGAGAAAATAGGCAAATGAAAATTTTCCACTCAAAATAACAAGCCAAAACAGCATATACCTGCACAACAAGTAAATATGACAAAACATATTAGATCTTGAGGAAATAAAAAAAAAATCGAAAGTGCCAAGAGAAGGATAAGTAGAACCTTTTCCCCAAGCAAAAAAGCCAAATGACAAGATGATCTGCATTTTCTCATTCATAGAAGATAGAATAACAAATTTCGTTTGCATTTTTTATGAGGTTAACCTCTTTTTCTTCCATTTATGTTATATAGTTACTTCTTTGCATGCAACCAATTTAACTTCTTGCTCTTGTACAGCCATCAAAATACAGTTTCTCTTTTTCATTCAGCAAATTCAGGCAGACATTCATCATTTCTCTTCTACTAATGTCCCTAACCATCTATATTGGTCTCCACCAACAATAAGTAGTATTTCAAAAAGAAATACTAGATGTACCCAAGTGACACCACTGCATATACAAATTGAGATTGATTGAAAGAAAGAAGATGAGAGTTTACTTGATGAAGTCCGTGCTTCTCTCATACATGCCACGTCCAACATAATATCGTTCCTTCAATGAACCAACATCAGACGTCATCAGATATAAAAATTTAAGAAATCAAAACAATGTAATGCAACCACATGGGGGAAAAATGAAGACAGAGAAATGCAAGTAAGGAACTCATAGCTGCATAATAAAATGGAAACCTCGCGCATCCAGTGAATAAAGCGCATCAAAGGCCAGCGATCACATTGGTTAGTTAAACGGTGGCAGGCTGGTATCCGCATGAGGAAACTAAGAAAAAACTGGAAACCAGCATAGATGCCTATAACAATGACATACAACCTAAAAATAATCGACCTTGCATTTGGTTTACTGTCCTCCTGCACACCTTTCCTGCATTAAACACAAAAGTCATTTTGGGCTTTGAATATAAATGCCCACAAAAGGCAAGACAAAAACAAGAAGAAAAGAATAAAGCAACTGAATTAAAGTTAGACAGAAAAATAAACATACACATAAAGAAAAGTTATGAAGACTGAAGCAAAACTAAACCAAATGAACCGTAGAAAAATTCGAGACACAGCCAGGCGTCGTGATGTCGAATAGGCGCCATACATCATCAGAACATCCAATACACCTAGATCAAGAATCAAGCACTTCATAGTTAGAAAAATTTATTACAGCCGCACAAAATGAAGGCACTACCAATATTAGCCAAGTATCATATCTAAATGATAAAACTACTTAAGTATTTAGTACAGTTAATAATAACACGGTAACTAAATCCACTGAAAGGAACCTACTCTCAAAGAACTTCATCACAACATATGTAGGGCCAAGACTCAGAACTTCCCTTAAGAATTTCTTGGAGTTAATGTTTTCATCATTGAAACCAATGATAGCCAGTCCCTGATGAAGGAACAAGATTTAAAATACTTAAAAGATATATAAAATTGTGATTATGAATCATATACAAGAGCATATAATTATTATAAAATAAACCAGGGGACATATCAAGAAATCCAACAATCCAACAGATATCAAACATAGACAACTAAACTCAGCCAATAAAGGAGCATGAAAGAGAAAACAAAGATGTCTTAGTGCAATCCTTTGGTTTGTTCATTACAGGAGCCAGAAACCTCAGAGAACAACATGCACTAAAAGAGAAAAAAGAATAAATCAGTCGCAATGTGAAGAGAAAGAAGACGGAAAACATACCAAACTATCTAAGTAGTTCAGGATTTATATCTGCACCTCAAAAGAAATTCAAATGAACAACTGAAACAGATTGCAAACCTGAAACATCATAACCAGAAATATCCACAGACGATGGAAACTATGATAAAGATGAAGAAATGATCGATGTTCTACAAATGAAGTCTTCCCGCGGCGTTTACCTCCACCAGGATTCAGCAAATTCTGCAAGATAAACAGAAACACAGATAAAGCAAACAGCTGAAAAATTTTTAAAAAAAATGGCAGGACCCATTACCAAAAAGCTTAGACTAATCAATCTGACTGAACTCTGCTCGATTTGTTCTTGAGAAGAAATTTAGTTTATCGAAAAGACCCAAAAAAAAGGATAATTACAAAGGTGGCCCAGGTGTCCATAAACATAATCAGAGAGAGAGAAAAAGGGGATGAAGTAATCAACACAAAGCCCATCCAACTGCCCCAAAGCCCAAAGAAACCATCTCTCACCAATCCAAAAACAATCCATGCAAAATTATCCTAATTAACCCATAACAACCTCCCAATTTAAATATAGGAAAAAAGAAAAGAGAGAAATCTTCAAAGTCCTTGGTCATTGAAGCCCAAGGAGATGCCAAAGCCTACCTCTATCCAACAAATTTCTTGTTTTTCTTCTGCTTGATAACCAGAACTACATAGAATCTAATGATACAGAAACTTTTAAACCTCTCAGTTTAATCTCTCATTTTCAACTTCTGTTAATTGCAACCAATCAAATCAAATACGAATTCTATTACAACTAAACCATCCAAACCCAATCCATAAGGAGAACTTCTCTACTGCCAAAATGAAGATTATTTAGCACTAGATATATCCAGCAACAGAAAACAATTTTACAAATATATAACTTGGCAACCAGATGACAAACATGCAAAATCTGACTGTAGCTTCCAAATAAAGTACATAATGGTCCATTTAACATGAACATGAAGTGCCAGCAAACATATATCTTACTGCAATAAAGTAAATGCAAAATGGTCCATATATGACATAGGAAACCAGATGTCAAACATGCAAAATCAGTATCATAGCTTTCAGATGAAAATATACATAACAATGGTCCATCTAATATGAAGATACACACACACACAACACACATATATATGTTTCTTAATGCAATTGGGGGGGGGGGGGGGGGGGGGAGGGGAGGAGGGGGGACACAATGGTCCATCTAACATGTGTCTATACACACACACACACATATATATATGTATCTTAACACACCCATGCATATCACTAGGATTAGGACTGAGTAGTAAACTGAAAATTCAAATCACTCAACTCATTAAATATAGGTGGTACACCATCATCATCCATTGGCCTGAAATTTCCTACAAATTCATTGGCATGCATTGACAAGTCTTTCAGACGAAATAGCATAAGTGTCACTTTATAGTGATTATATGTTTGTCATAGATATAGAATAAAATCAGGGACAGAATCTAACTGTTCTCTATATCACAAGCAATCGGTAAGCTGTATTTGGATCATAAATCTGTAATCAAATTTTTTAGTTTATAAGTTTACAGACAAGTACATTAGCAGGAACATATGCACTCAATGGATGATCAAGACAACAAAATTACTTGACTAAATGACAGCAAAAATTCATATTAAAACACATTTTGCTGTTTCATTGCAGAGATCTATTATACCAGCATTTCTCATCAAAAAGCTCATTTGATGACAGAAAACATCAAATTCTTTCACTTTGCTCATTATTTCCTCAGCAGTTACCAAAAACATCAAAAAAGGGGTTGTAAAGGGATGAAAGAGCAGATATAGGGCATATCTAAGGAGAATACAACATAAGAACTAAGACAAAACCAGATGCAAAATTAATAGTTGCAAACCTTTGACCTAGGTGTTGGTTTTATAAAAAAGGATGAACTTGTTCGCCACGGCCAACTAAGTTCAAAACAATGAAGTGACCTGGAAGGAAACAAAGTTTAGCTGTTTATATAGTAAAAAAATATCCTTAACAAATAAAATTTCGTAAGTATTACCAGAAATATTCGTTGAAGTCATCATAATTTCTCCAAGCAGAATGAGGAGCTCGCCCGTTATCATTATTCGCAGCTTCCTGTATGTTGTTGAATGTAAGTCAAACTTTTCTCAAATATAAATATTAAATGCAACATAAGTTATTGACATATGTGCATAAGAAAAAACTTCTCACAAATGAGGTGAAGTTGCAAATGCTATATACATGTATAGAATCACAGCATAAACAACACACATCCCTTGGATAAGCCTAGAACTTTGAATTACCCACTCCCTTAACATTAAAAAACAAAAATTTGGAAATGAAATAAAATAAAACAGAATAAATTGGAGAATGCTGATGCATTTTCAACAAATCACACCCTTAGCTATTAGGCTTTTATTTCCTCTTCGAAAAATTAGCACGCATATGAAATATAAGTTTTTCCTCCCTTTTAATGAGCAGTAAGCATGCCATTACGTAGATCAGAGACATACTAAAGCAACCACCTCATAAAGAGGTGTGATGACTTGATCAAGGAAAGATACGCCATTCACCGAAGTGCAACTATTTGCTGGCTGAGCTGTCGGCTGCTTTAAAATCTCATCCATTTCCCTTGCCATCTGTTGTGTAATTGTAGAAGAAAGTTGGAAAAGCACATCAAAGGCAGAGAGGAACTTAGTTAGATTCAGTAACAGCAAGGAAAAATTTCTCAAGAAAAACACTGCTAAGCAATTTTGACCAAAATGATATCCAGGAATCTCAACTCTGGGTACTAGAACTAAAATTTTGGCCACTTTTTCCCAAGGGAAGGTGAAAAAATCGAAACACTAAAATGAAAGTGAGAAAAATTAATTGGGAGAGTAAATAGGCACGTCTAGAAGATTTGAAAGCCAATATAAAACAAAACAAGGACCAACAACCAAGTCAAACGTGCAACTAACAAAAATTAGGCTTCAGGTTAAACTTACATGATGAAATATGTAGCATAAACATTCTGGAAGAAATCTAATGTTTGCGGCTTCACCCCATATCAACAAATACAAAGAAACAAAGAGTATTTTCTTTTCCTTGCCAACCGCTTCCAAACTGAACATGATAAGAAATAGTCCTTAACACCATTTCCCATTAATTACATACAAACTTGCTGAACAACCACGAAAAATCTGAAGGGCTAAAAACTATACCTACTCCACACAGGTTGAATGCACAAGTAATCACACCATTTAATGTAATTGTCCAGTGACTTCATGAATACTTGTTGCACCACAGCTTCATCCAATTTCTGTAAAAGAGAATGAAAATAAAACAATTAACGAAATTGAAGGAGAGAATGTTAATTATCCAAACCCTCTAATTAAAATTAAGTGAGTCATTAGGAAAATGAGGCTTAAACCTTGTTTACCTTCAACACAGGAAAAGGTCATGAAAATTTTGATCATACAGTTAACATATATAACTTGAAACATTTAAGGTGCATTTAATAAACGGTAATTGAAATGGGCTTGAATCGGAATGGGCTAGAATCAAAATGCAAAATGGGAATAAAAATAAATTGTTTACTTTAACTGCATGAATCGGAATCGGATTCGAATTCGGCTATATTGCCATTGATGTGTTTACTTTGTCTTGGAATCAAAATGAATTGTTACAAGTTACTAAAATGATCCTAGTTGATTATTTCATTATTTATTATAATAATTGTGATAATTATAATTCAAAATAACAACAACAACAATAATAATTTTAACAACAATAATAATAAATTTAACAATTATACTAATAATGATTATTATGATCGTTAAAATTATTATTAATATTATTATTAATTAATTAATGTCAATATTATTAGTTAAAAAATGACTATTATTATGATGATGATCATCATCATAATTGATTTTATTACCATTAATTAATAGTATTATTACTATTATTCTTATAATAATAATAATAATAATATTAATAATAATCATCATCATCATGATTTTTTTTTTATTATTATTATTATTATTAACAACAACAACAATTAAAAAGTAGTAGTAGTAATAATAATAATAATAATAACAACAACAATAATATAATAATAAAATATTTTGACTTTTTGAGGACAAAAGTGAAATTATGAAATTTGGGTGCGGTAAAATCAGGACAGTTCAAGGAATGGGAACTTGATTCCCTACCCCCCTCACAAATTCCTATTCCTTAATCCCAAAAACACGTGAGCCCCAAATGTTTCATTCTCACTCCTACCTCTATTTTAGCAAGTAAACATTACCAATCATTCTCATTACGGATTCCGATTCCCCAATCCACAAGATAAACACACCATTAGGGTTTTTGAGTACATAAATAAGATTCATTTTCATACCTAAAGCCTTATAGTTATTTGGATGGCAAGATTAGGGGAATATTTGAAGAAGCCTGAAAGGAAGACTGTGAAATCTTGTGGGATCAGGGTTACTTTCTAGCATATTTATGGACGTCAAATGCCAGTGATGATAGGAAAACTTGATCTTCTTTATTCAAGAGAATCAGTACGTTATCTCAGCTCGCTTGCCACTTCATAATTGGTAATTGATCTTTTATGAAATTAGATCATAAATTGCTGGTTTACCTCCTTTACAACTCTTTCTATGTCAATACTAAATGTATTTATTTCTAACAAGAAAAAATGATGCAAATAACCAGATAAATGAGACTCACCGGTTCATTTTCATCAGGAATACCAAGTCGAGATTGCTCGTTTGCAAGGAGAAGAACTATATGTTCACGCTGGTTGGAAACATTGTCTTTCTGGGAGCCATAAAACTTATTAGTAAATACAGAAGAAATTAAGAATCCATATGACTACATTAGGATCTATAAGAGGTGATTTATTAAGAAGACAATTTGCAAGGTGGTTCAAATCAACAAGCACAAATTGGAAAGCATACACCAATAAGTTTCACTTGAATCACAACATCACTTGATTCATAAACAATCCTATTCACAACAAAACAATGATGATGGTGATGATAAATAACAAAAGTGAAAAATAAAACCTAAGAACAAAGAAATGGGGGCACAGTTGGGACTTGAAGAAGAGGGGTTGAGCTCTTTCTTCCACACCACTCGAACTAACACCTGTGAATAATGAGATTATTCTGTTCCTTTTTCCTTACCACCACTCCTCTACCTCATCCCTTCTACCTTGACCTTCTTCCCACCTGGCCCTCCTCCCATTTGAACTTTCAATAGAGTGGCACTAGAACAATTGAGGTAAGGCCAGGTAAATTAGCATCAAGCATACAAGAATGCATTCAATGTTTGTAAGTTGAAATGTGGTTACCAGAGCCACAATGTTGTTTTGGTAAAAAATTCAAAAGTGGTCAACAACTGCTCATCATCAAAGAGGTCATGAGCCTTTTGAGGCAAATTTTCTGTCTCACTTTCTCTATATGGTAAAATAGACTCAATAACAACTTAATACAATATTTTTGTTTAATGATGAATTAACACCTTAATACAAAATTGTTGAGAATGTAAGCACTTGTAATCACTACTCACATTGTTTCAATTAGTTCACTCACCCACAAATTAGTAACTTACAATTTAATAGCCGATAGGATTAAATAAATAAATCCCAAGTTATTAAAGTTTCCAAGGACCCAAACAAGGAAGTTGATGGTGTCTTTTGATAAGCCCGGATTGATACCTTCAACTACCCTAATAGGTCAAACCTCTAGACATTCAAGATTTATTATTCCAATGCATAGAGAAAATGCCTACTTTCAAGGTCAATACAATTGGATTCAAATTAAAAGTTTCTGCAGTGAAACCTACAATGCAAAATTTCAAAGCATTTTAAACAGCCCTCCCTAAAATTTGAAACCTCAACAACAGGTTTGAATCATCACAGCATTAACGTAGAAAATAAAATAAGAGCAATAGAATTCAAATCCAATAGCACAGAAAACTAAGCTCATAAACCATGTTGACAAGAGTACAAACCTGAAAGCCAAATACAAAGTGAAGAAAATCGAGCATATCAATATTCCTTGAGGGCGGAATTGGAAAATCTTCGGACAATCTTGGCAGGTCCCCAAAGTATTTCAAAGCTGAAACTGCAGCTTGGACCTGACATGAACTTTTTATGTGTAGAGAACTACAAAAGCAAAAACAGGAAATGGGGACCTACTTTGGAAATTGACTAACCTCAGGGAAAGATACAATGGCATTTGCTACAGTTGGAGCATCCAGAGGGACTATATTATAAGCAACAAGATCATCAGTCATAGCTGCATCGGAGTCAATCACTTGTTTCAACTGCACCGAAAAAAGAAGAAAGGAAAAAGCTATATAAATAAATGTTACAATCACATAATTATTCAATAAAACAATTCAAGATAATAGTTGGCACGACGAAGGCTGCAGGTAATGCGGTATGAATTCGAGAACATAATACTAAGTTTGCACCAATATAGACTCACAGTTCAGAGATTTCATGCCTTCCAGGAAATTTATTCAACATGACAAGCTGGGCAACAAAAGTTAGCTTTCAGGGGTTAGGATACCAATCCTCCAGTTAGGAAAAGAACCATCTATAGGGAATAGGAAGAGGAACATAACAAAACACTAGGTCCAGGTAGTTAATTTGAGTTCAGCAACTTGGATATTCAAACTACTGTAATTCATCATCAAGCATTTACGGACATGGTTATATCATACAAGGTACAATGCACATTCTTAGCAATTTAACAATACCAAAGACGATATTCTCCATTTCTAAAATATGCATCAGATACCATAAGAAAAGCAGCTTTAAAAGACTATGGATCAAACCTCTTCCGGGATTTCCTGAGTGAGCTGCTCCAGAACCATTCCTAACACTTTAAGAGTAGCAAAAACTCTTTTCCTCTTCACAGTTTTCCGCTCCAACCTAGAGTTGACAAATAACATCAGACAATCAGTTTGGAAAACAAGAGAAAAACAATGAAAAGAACAGAACAGATAACACGCAAAGTATCACATTATCGTTACAAAACCGGGCCTTGAACTTTTCCAGAAGATCAAGCAATCTGGAGCTGGAAGATAGGAGAGCTTAATTTTTAACATAAAAAAATGCATTGGTTTACACAAAAGAATATGCAGATGTTTTTATCTTTGCTTACTCCATGACTGGGAAAGGGATTTTGGGTTGATTCTGCAAATCTTGAGGCAGAATTCTTTTGCTCAGTACAGAGAGAGCATTATGAATTTGTTAAACAGAAGATGTTGTCCAGATTTTAAGCAGTACTGCAGATAACAAAAGCTAAACGAGAAGTATATTTTTCATCTTTTCAATAAGGAATTATTTTAAAAAACAAAAAACAAAAAACAAATATTACAGAACCCTGCTTGCAGGTATCACACATAAAAGAACCACAAGGTCTGAATGTTTTATGCATTCAAATTTCCATACCACAGAATCCAATACTTTCACTTTAATGGTCATTATATGATTATATTGTTTACATCAGTTCCTAAAATTTGTGGTATTGTTGTGAATTTGTGAAAGCACAGACACTTAAAACCATGGCCGCCGGGAAACATACATTCAATGAAGCAGAAGAAGCAGAAAGATACAAATGTATAACTCAATTAAAGCAGTAATATCTTTTTTTCCTTGTGTAATATACATACTCGCCAAGGCGTCCACTAAAGACACCAGACTCCCTTAACAGCATTTCTTCTTCTCGTAGCTTGTCTACGTTGTTTTTCTCTCTATAGCGCTTGTAGAACTCCTGTAAGCGGGCAATATCTTGGCTTCTATCTATGGTTCCTACCTCTCTCTTTGCTAGCTTTTGCTGAATATTTGATCCCGGGGGCAAAGAAAGACAAATGATAATAAATCAATATACTAGACAAAACAAACAACTAGCAACTGACTCAAACAAAGATACAATGAAATCAATGCACAAAGCTGAAACGAAATCTAAGATATCTTTCTTAACAAATTTAAGAATACTACTAAACATGCCAAAAGCAGCCTGCTCACATGTACAAACTCTATACACACAGAGGACATGAGAATACTTGCATATACATTTACAGATATAAAAACCCCCATGACAAGTTTGAGTCCTTTTTTGCAGCTTTGAACTGAATGAAAAGATGGAAGACATTCTAAAAGTTCAAAATGCCATTAAATATGTTTCCAATTTTGTTTCCTTCTCACCACACTCCCATACCTCACCATACGCAAACACAAATTAAACTAAACCACCCTCCCCAAGAGAGCGTGAGGAGGCTTGAACCACAAACTCTTGATCCAACACAAAAAATCTAACCAACTAGGCCATCCAAATAGAGACAATAGGTTAGGGCTTCTGAATTTGCAGAAAATTCAGCAACTATTATGCAGCCATATAGAACAGCTAATAAACACAAACTTGCACTAGGCACACAGTTTTCAACAATAGACTCAGATATGCAATAGGTTAGGGCTTCTAAATTTGCAGAAAATTCAGCAACTATTATGCAGCCATATAGAACAGCTAATAAACACAAACTTGCACTAGGCACACAGTTTCCACAATAGAGTCAGATATGCACGTTGTTAGTTTCTAACTGTTGAAACGACAACTTAGCATACAAAACAAATACCATAAAATACCTTGATAACAGACATTAAACCAGTCTTGAATTGCAAAACACCTCTTCCTTCACTGTTAGGATCCAGATTTTGAGCAAGCGAATAAGCATGCTCGCATACTGAAAGTGAACAACAAAAAATCAGTACTGTCACACATATGAAAATTCTTATAAATTGAATACTAAATATTGTTCAAGGGAAAATCATACAAACTCTAGAGACATTGGGATCTTCCTCTTGAATTTCATCCGCAGCTCGTAAAATTGCATCTATATCCCTATTGTTTGCAAGTGAAGAAGGAACATATCCGGCAATCCCACTAACTGGCTGGCCAAGTGCATCTTTCCCAGTTCTTTCTCTCCTCAATGCTGCTCGCACTAACCGCTCCCACAGATCCTCTACACGAGACATTTCTATACAACACAAAATTCAACAAATTTTAACAAAAAATAAATCATTATTTTCAGTAAAAGAGATTTACTAAGCAAATTAGCTGCCGACTAAAATAGAGAAGTTCAACTCACGATCAACAGTAATAAAACAATAATTTATAACCAAAACAATATGAGAAGAAATATTGCTCGCCTGCTAAAACCCTAGACAATCAAATTCAAGCGAAACCTAAAAAACATGATTCCCAAATCTCATTTTCTTCTAATTTCCATTCCAAAACATTGTCAGCAACTAAAAGAAGCCGACTCAACTGGAAATAAAATTGGAAAGTAAAAGGATAACTACAATAACAAAAATAAAAATGATAATATCTTACTGACCGCGAATCCCCAAAAAAAAAAACTTATAAGCGAAGTTAAGAGCGAGCTTACTATAATGACAATGAGATTAAGCAAACTCTGAATGAGGTTCTATCTAAAATCCTAGGCAATCAAAATCAAGCAAACATAAAACAAATAATAAAAATAAGATTCTAAACTTTCCTTCTCTTTCCATTTCCCCCCAAAAAAAAATTCTCTGCAACCAAACGGAGCAGAAATTCAACTAAACTTGAAAATTGAATATCGGCAAATTGAAATGCAAATGAAAGTAAACTTACTGATTGCGAATAAAAAATAAAAGAACCTCAAGAAGCTGAGTTGAGGCAGCGAGCTGACTCGGTCATTAACAAAACTTGCGTCGTTTTTTGAGTATTTGATTACGACAGAAGAATGAGAAAGATGAAGAAACTACAAAGAAATAAAGGTGTTTTCAGTTTTGAATTTTTTTTTTTTAATTTTGGATTTTAAGATTTGATTTTGAAACGGAGAAGAAAGAGAGAAAAGAGAAAAATGAAAAGATGGTGGCAGGAATCTAGAGGCGGAAAGAGGTAACCGGTTTTACCGGTGACAGCCGGTCGTACACGTGAAGGGCAACTGGGCAAGGGCCTTTTGAAAAGTTTGATTTGTGTAATTGACGCGGTGAAGAAACCTCTGGCACGTGACAATCATGTGACTGCTGCTGACCCTTTTTATTGGGACCCGTGTTGCGCTCGTTTAGAAGGCAAATTTAGGAAATTTCAAAAAATCTTTTTTTAATTAATTTATGGATAATTTGTAGTTAGTTAATTGTTTAGAAACCTTTAAATAATTTATCAAAAAAAGCTGTTTTGAAATTTGATTTTTGTGAGAAGACATAATTATACAATGAAATTAAAAGTGAATTTCCGGATGATATATTGACCGAGGAATATTTTACTCTTTAGAGAACTATGAATAATTCAAAAGAAACCATAAAGAGGAACAAAGCAATTGGTAAGTGGGGTCTGACCCATCTATACATGAAGAATCAAAGTGGATACTTCAAAAGATTTGCAAATAAGTACTTTGAAGGAAATTAGAAAAAATCATTCTCATCTTATTTGGGCTTGATGATGCCGAATTCACCCATCTAATATTTGCACACAAAGAATCGAAGTAGATACTTTAAAAGATTTTACCTATAAAGATATTCTTAATATTTACCAACGGAACACACCGTTTTGATAATGGTCTCTCATAGACAGAAATAAAGAGAGAAACTATTCATTGAACATTGATCCTAAAATTAGTTATTAGTTTGAGCTTGAGACTAAAACCTAATTTGAAAGTATTATTTTAACCCGACTTATTAGGAGTTGTTGATCTCAAGTTTATCTTGTGTCATTTATAAAATAAGGTGAGAGTTACTGTAAGATATAGTCTCTCATGTAAACAGTACTAAAAGTAGACTAAAGTGGGATCCACGACCAATTGGTGAGAAAGCTGCACCTTACAGCAACTGTAAGGTAACAAGCTCTTATAAATAATTTCATAAAACGATTTGTCATTTATAATATTCATCTATGCATATCTTTTACAGTTATATAAATTCATAGGACGTTATATCATCTGTTGTTTTAGTATTGAATGTATTGTCTTTTATGATCCATTTATCCTAGGATCATTTGAATAGAATAATATGATTTGAGAATTACCAAAGAATAAGCACTAGAATAGAGAATTACCAAGAATAAGCACTAGAATAGAGTTAGGTTTATGTGAGTTTTTTCTTTCCTTTTCTTTTTTTTTAAAAAATAATTAGAATGAACATGTTTAGAAGCTAATATAACAAATTCCTAGGACAAAACGCATGAGTTGATGAGGTAAGACACCCTGAATGAGTGTTAGTTTGCATTGTTGGATAACCGTTTGCTAGAAAATAACATTAATAATGCACTATTTTGTAGAAAAATACAGTTTATGATGAAACCAATTCGATTTTTGGAATAGTGCAAATCGTAATGGATCGATCCAAGTCGATGTTGTAAAATTGAAATTCTGATTAAAAGTTTCCGAATCAATATCTATGAATTTGTTCAATTTTACTGATATGGAATCCGTTCGAACTGAAAACAAAACCGACTTTAATTAGTTTGAGCACCAAATAACTTTTAGTGAACCATTAAATAGATAGATTGGTCGACACCTCCGCTTAATTCTTGAGATTGGGAGGCCAAGTCTCTTGATTCTAATCCAGAATTGGAAGCAATTCTGGCATTATCCTTTTCAGAAACATGGATAGGACATATTTACTTATATATCGTTAAACACAACTTAATTTTACACAGGAATGCTATAATCCCCCTATGATTGAGTCGATTACGGGATTTAATAAAGGCTCTTCTCCCTTCATCGTAGCTTCAAGTCCTCAACTTGCTCAAGGCCTTTTCCTTTTTTCTTTCTTTTTTAGTTTTGATGATTAGTTCATTCTACATATGTTAATAAAACCATTTTCCCCATTTCACCAATCAAACAAAAGAATTGAAGCCATAACCAATAATCCTCAATGCCAAAGTACGTGGCTTTGTAAGTTTGTACGCAAGTATTTACTCAACATGCTCATTCTACTCACCTTTCCAGACAAATCATCTATTTCAATAAGATAATAGATCATAAAAATTACTAATCATAATTTTGATACAATCAATATGACAGCTATGGGCTGCCAGGACTTACAATCAAATTAATTACCAAAAATGCAGCCCCCAGACGTCATCCATGATTACAACAACCGCAGAGGATACAAATATAAATTATGGACAACTCTCTTTAAACATGCGAGAGTGATTAACAAATTACCACAGATTCTGCTCTCGCTATCACTCATTTTACTCCTTGTTACGAGAGGAACGATCCTTCCGCTGCCCGCCAAGAATACGAGAGATCTGTAGACCTCTGCTGAATGCTTGGTTGAAGAGCATACGAGTCTGGAATTCTGACACAAAAGGAAACCAAGCAAGGAATGCAACTGGGGTGAACAGAAGCAAACCCATAACAATCTCGTAGCCACGAGCAAGTGTCCTAACTGATCCCCAGAATCCAGCTCGGTGAATAACAGGCTTCAAAGCTTGTGCAATCTGGAAAAACAAATGGGAAAAAGGGGAACAATGAGAAGTGGCATGTGAACTGGTACTTGCCCAAGAAAAATAATCTGAGAGAAAAATATTCCACTTAGCAAGAAAGTAAATAGGATTTAAACAATAAGAAGAGTGCCACAAGTTTTAAAGACGGTTTAGTCACAATCTGTCCAGCCTTATAATAGCACATTAAAGAGAATGGATGACCGAAACAATTACTTACCAAAAGCATTCCCCAACCAGTGGGCATGAATGCGAGAATACACACAATGATGTCGCGCACTGTCATGTGTGGAAGTGCAATCAAAGTGACCAGGATGGAGATGAAAGTCAAAAATATCAATCCCTTTATCAGTCGGAACACGAGTTGGAAATTTGCACTGAACTTTCGCCGCCCAACAGATACAGTCTGTAGAAAGAAGAGAAATATTTATATAACCATACAGATGATATGTATTTTAGTAGATAGGAAATGTGACTAATTTCTTAAGAATGACTAGAGTATTCTCACGGAACCATAACCAAAATCTGTTATGATAAAAGAATCACGCATTAATTTCACTTGGAGGTAGAAAATCAATTTGCAAACGCACAGGCACAAACTAATATCTGATGTGTCAATGAGTGGCAATCGAACCACAGAAATTTCAAAACAACATGCCATTGGTTAAGAGTGTTGAATGGGGAAAGATTTTCCAGAAGTACATTGGAAGCATATCAAAGATTCATATTAAAAAAATAGCACTACTCACCTTCATCACAAACAATACAAGAAAGATCACCAGCCATGATACACCGTAGACCTGTCAACAAGTTAAAGAAAGTGATGTTGGCTATGGCATCTAAATGGTAAGATTAAGCGATAAATGGAGAAAAAAGAGATCAGGATATTACCAGAAAACTTTTAGTGTGCTTTGTCATTTTCAAATGGTACACAAGTCCATACTGATAGATAAAGAACCTTAAAGCTAACACTATCTCAGCTATGATACCACGCTTTCCAGAGTGCTGGAGATGCTCCTGTTCTTCCTCCCACCATGATTCCCAACTTTTCTCAGGTGGTACACCTATGCCTCCTCGGTTACTTATCCACTTATTCCAATCAGTCCAATCATCAACAATCTTTTGCCACTCAAAACCAGAAGGATTGAACAAGAAAGGAGCAAAAAGCCAAGTGCCCACCATAAACCACATAGATATTGTGATTAAGATGTAAGCAACTGCACCTCTGTAAGATTGACCAAAGATTTGGTACACAATAAGCAATATCATCATCTCGATACCCTTAACAAAGTGACTACGCGAGTAAAGCCTGTAGTTGTCAGCAAATTTGGCATGAAAGACCACAAATCCTCGACCTGTCGATCTGTATTTTGCACCACCATGAAGTAATGTCCTTCCATAATAGTGAGTTTTCGTCCCCAAAGAGAATGTGAAAAATACAGGTGCCAACTGCAATTGCATGAGAATAAATTCACTTAACGCAGTTCGGAAACCTCTTTCCAAGCCAATCTCCATCAACATAGGCAAGGACATCATAAATCCAAGTTGAACAAAAGATTGAGAAGCAAGGGCCACTTGAAGAGGCTTATTGTCTCGAATTGCAGGCTGTGTAATCAACCCTTCTTCAAGTCCACTGAGAACAAGATAGAGGCGGCCATAAAGGAATACATATACAGTGAGCACAGTTATCTGCCAAAAGAAGAAAATCAGAAAACAGTGCTCCATAAAACGGTGCTCCATCTCTTTAGAACATTATGAAAGTATGTAAAATCCCAAAAAAAAGGGGATGCAATGTACCAGAGTACTAAAGTAGAATCCAATTGTGGTAAAATAGCATGACAACATCCGGAAGAAGTCAAACCGGTGTCCAAGCCGATACAGGTCTCGACTCAGCGTCTGCTCTCCATTGCCGTTAGCTATTTTGGCCTCAAACATGGAAATCTGATTTAGACCCACATCCCTCCCCTTTCCAACTTGTATGTATTCATGATGTGTAACATTGCCTTCACGAAGAGTGGAATTGAAGCCTACACTCAATCAAACCAAAAAGTTACTAGAAAGTTCAGATCAAAAAAAAAAAAAACCACATAACAAGAGATACATTTCAGACACCGGCATACCAGCAAAAATGTCTTCACTCAAGTTGATAATCTTGGATGCTTTACTTACACCCCCTCTAGTAAGGTGAAAAAGCCTATCGAATACATCCGGATGACCATAATGGAACCGAACCCTAGATAAAAGGAAACAGAATTATGTCAAAGCTTATAGCCCAAACAAAGGGACCCTGTTCATAGATCCCAGATACATCTGATTACAGCTCATGCTGAAAAAGAAGAGATAGAAAGGAAGATCTGAATCGAGGAATTTCAAAAAATGATAACTTACCTTAGAGGGTTGGCTAGCAATCTCTGACCAATAGTCACAAAACTAGTCTCCTGATTTGACATGAACCAAGCAAGTGACGAAACACTGCATCGACTCGCAAAAGAATCAGTAATCAATATCACAGCTAAGACTAAATTACAATGCAATGACAACAAAGTGGCTCATACCTTCCAGTAAATATATGCTCTCGAAGTCCAAGAATTGAAGGGTACCTAACACCATCATGCTTTTTTAGGAATTCTTGCAGTAAATTCCTCATTTTTAAGGCTTCTTCCATGTAATTATCCTGTAGAAATGGAGGAACATGACTATAGGCTATGAGATGGATGCAATTGTGGGATTTGGTTACAAACACAATCCACCATACCTGGTTCATATCTATTGTTTGCAAGCCTTCTCCACGTGTGAATATAATAGCATGATTTTGGTTTTCCGGCTTCCCCTCACCCAATATAGCAGGTCCCGGAAGTTTTATGCGATAAATAACCTGTATGCGAGCCACAAAATCAATGGAAAATGTCATAATCCCAAAGATTAACAATATCAACTAAATACCAAAAGTGCAACCAAAAAGATTGACTAAAGAATAAATGCAACCACCAAGAAAATTAGAATTTAGAATTTAGAATTTTTAAAATTTTGAGATTATTTAACAGTTGCTCACAACATACACAGATATTCCAGAAATGCACGTCAATTTTTTGTTCTTAAAGTAATATCGCAATCCACTTGACCAGTCAAAGAGGTCCTGAAGAGTAATCTTCATCAGATCCTACCCCTCAAGTTCAAATGCCACCAACAGAAATAACATCCAACATGATTCATCAATTTTTTGGACTTTCAAAGAATATGGTGCACAGTTTAATGTATACATCTAACTGTAACATTTTAAGGGTCATGACTGTAAATATAACGTGCGAACAACTTCCCATGCACTATGAATTACAAAGGCTAAAGTAGAGATGACAAGACTATACTAGAGATGTGACCAACCTAAAACAAAAGAGTAATAATGTCTTGCTTCATTTCCTCTCAGCTCACACTTTTTGGCCACAATATGTAATAAAATCCCATTCCCATCCCTATTTGCAATAGTGTTTTGTTCAATTGAAATTATGCCAACTAAAGTGCCCATGTGATACCAGAAAATCTGGATTGCACTATTTAGTGCCTTGCTTTCACCACCGACAAAAGCCAAAGTCATTTGCAGTAAAAATAGGGTGTGTCTCTCAAAGTTGACCAAATTATTGCAAAATAAAAGACAATCAGTAAAAATTTAGCTGTTGATATCAAAACGCAGTTTAAAGAAAGATAACTAATGCCCATAGAATCAAAATATCTGTTTCATAAAGAGTGTGCCAATTAAGGATCAACTTTATCAATTAGCAAGAAAAGCAGTAATCAACACCGACTCCAAGGCAGAAGAACTGTGTTAATGAGTAAATGCTTCAAGAAACTATCGATTATATTGATACGCGATTGACGTAAATAATAAGATATGATTTTCCAATTGATAAAAACCATTGCCACATGGGATAGCATACACAAATAATACTGAAATTTTGAGTCATGTTCAGATGAGATATTAGATTGAGCTTTACCTGGTCCAGATTTTGTGCTGGAATCGACGAATCCTTTGATTTTGGAACAGCCTTTACTAAAGCAGAGTAATAGACCTTTTGGTTGATCTTTTTTGATCTGTCTTTGCTAGGTTCTTCAACCTCATCAATGTATGCAACACGGAGTGATGGATATCTACCAATTCAAAACGAATGTGTCAACCAATTTAAGGAAATTCAAAATAGCTCTGTTACAACAGATTAATCCAAGAGATGTTATCATAATCCTCAGATAATCAGGCAGTTCATAGTGAATTGACTGGTAAAAGCAACTGCAGCTAGTGACTCAACAAGTAATTAATCACAGACACATACTTTGTCATCAGCTTTAGAATGTCTTGTGCACGAGCATCACCAGATCGCTTGTGAATACCATATAGTTGGCAAGAAACCACATATGTGAATTTCATATCAGCTACTGCCTGACATTGCGTCAACAACGACCTTTCCCCCTTGTCATCCGAATTCAGTTCTATTGCCTTATAGCCTTCCATCAAATCTAAGTAGATACAGCATTCAGACAAAGTAATGCAAACATCAATTATTTACTGACACAATAATTTGAATGAGAAAATAAAACAAACATATCTTATACTTCAATAAATGTAATAAGCACCCAATTAATTATTCTGCCATTTCCAATAGAGAGTAATTACCTTCATGCTTGGCCATATCTAGAAAGGCCTGAAGCTCCAAAGCTTTCCGATAGTACATCATACCTCTTACTGAAATTTGCAAGTAGTATCAGTTGGTTGCAAGGCAAATGACAACTATAAAGACAATTCTAACCAAAGTTGTACAAGTACAAAAACAGAGAAAGAGACAAACAAATAAAATACCAGTCCTGGTTAAAGTTTGGCCCCTGTATGATGCCCAGAGACGAAGTTCTTCTTCCAATTCATCAGATCCTTTAAGTTCTTCTTCATTATTGCATTTAACTCGCTCAAGAAAGTTGGTCCATTCATCTGAAGTTATTGATGAGAAATACTTACTGATGGGAGAAATTTTCTCAAAGATGAAATTTGAGTTAAAAATTTTCTACAATGAGGCCAGCAATAGGAGCAAAACAAAAACCTGGAAAAATCTTTTGCAGATAGAAGAGGATTGAAACACCATCTTCATTGTGGATTTCAAGGTCACGCAAGGAGAAGAGAACTTCCTCAGTGTAGTAGGGAGTTAAAACACTGCCAGGAAAAAACAAAAAATAAAAAACATAAGAACTACATGAACTAACTAGCTAATACTGATGTTGCATAATCATTATCAAGTCATTATCTGTCCAGTTTTTTTTTTTTTTAAAATTATTATATTCATTTGGCGCAGTTTGGCTTGTCAGATAAATAATTCACCACACATTTTCATGTATAAAACAGCTTCAGTTTCCAGTAGCTGCCTACTTTAAATTCGTGAAATTGAGACTTGGCAATAAATGATTCTATGCTAGTGCAGTCAACATGGTGCAACAAGAGATAATAATTTGATTACCAATTAATGTTGCCTAGCTCCTCATTAACTTCATTACCAAAAATGACTAAGATTCCATGCTAGTGCAGTCAACATGGTGCAACAAGAGATAATAATTTGATTACCAATTAATGTTGCCTAGCTCCTCATTAACTTCATTACCAAAAATGACTACGATTCCACTGATTTTATTCTGGTGACTAATGTTATTTATCATTGACCAGTACTTTGACGAATAGAAAAAATGAATACATATGACTTAAGAATCATAAAATGTTGAGGATCAGAAATAGTAAATTTACTAAAGTTCTATTAAGTTCATAAATACTAACAACATATGATGGCTACCACATACTTAAACTTTCAATCCAAATTGTCATGAAAAGTGTCCACAACCAGAACTTCACGGCAAAGGATATTAAACTAGTCTTATTTGCCTTTATGATACATGCACACAAAATATATGATTGACAGTAGCAAATTTCTAAGATCTTACTCCTTTCACATGTCATAACACAATAAGCATCTTTTTCCTACCATCAAGCTCACAGAATGGCAATGACAAATATAAATTTTGAGAATAATGGAAAAAGTAAAATCAATCCTTGCGCGTCAGAATGCCCCAACCTACTGATGCCAACAAACTAATAGATATTAATATCATGTGAAAATTAAGTGGCAACCAAGACCATAAGGTAATCCAAATAGCACAACTGGGGGATGGGAGGCTCAGCTGAACTTGTTTGAATCAGTGAGATACATCAGTACTTCGCATTAAATGCAATGCCATGGGCAAACAAATGAACAGAAAGAAAGCTTACGAGAAAGAAAGCATGTTGCGAACTTTAGGCGCTTCAGGCATTTCCATAAACAATGAATTTGAGAAGAAAGAAATGCGCCTTCTAGCTTCTAAGTTGGATGGTACATCCATAGCAGACTCTTTTGTGGTAAGTAACAGATAAAGCCGTTTGATCTGAACATAAAAGAGGTAAAAAAAGTTATATGTAGATAAAAGTTGGGGTTAAGTACATTGTGAAAGTTCTGGACCCACCTTCTCTTTCCAAGCTTCTGTCTCCGGTGCAGGGAATCTGATAGCTCCAGATGATGCAAATAACTGATACCGTTGTTCAAGAGGAACCAGCCCTTCATGCCCAGATCCGCCGTCTGGCTCTGCCAGACTGTTTTAAGAAAGATGAAAGCTTCATAAGAAACGAACTGCAGTTTAAATATGCTTAAACAGACAATCACATCAAGATATAAAACCTGGCTATATGGTCCTCCGTCATTATATCTCTTGTAACAACCTCCAGCATATCCTGGAATAGAATAACAACCTGATCCCTGTCCTCCTGTTTATTATCTAACTGCAAAAATGAAAATAGCTGATTTAGCACAGCCATACCTAGATCAATTGTACTAGAAAATAGCCATAATACGAATACATTGGTGCATACCAAATATTTGATCAGCTTCACAAAGTGGTCATACAGGCTAGGAAGAGAACTCATCTTGTATCACTAATCAGGTTACCGGCTTCTATGTGTCTATCAACTTCAGAAAAAATGTCATCTATAACCCTAAATAATATAAGGAAAAAGTGAAAACCACAGTGACGTTAGAAAATGCTAGACGTGACATCATACCAACCTTAACAAACCAAAATGCAACAAAGCAAATTGAGTACGTTCTTACCTTTGCTCGTTTCCTTGAACCAAGAACTTAATGATGTTCCTAAATGAAGCATAACACTCCTTGACAGCACAGGACATGTAATCGTCAGCCTCAATTCTCTTTTTCAGTTCTCGATCCTTGCCATTACTGTCTTTAGCCATGTCTAATGCTATTGGTATCTACAGAGAAGAAAGACTGTTAGTGTCTCAACAGGCAGGTTTTAACGTTCTTTCAAAGTATAGAGGAGCGAACCTTGCTAGCAAGTAAGAACGGAGGCCACTGAATAAGGCCCAAATCACGGTCAGCCCAATATGGAACAAGTAGCAGGTCCATTTCCCTGAAGATAGAAAACAATCAAGCTCACAATAAGAGGTATTTACAAGTTTTTGCAACATCCATAATCAGCAATGTGATGCAGAAAAATATCACACACCTATCACTTATAAGATCTTCCTCTCTGAAGCTAGTGATTACTTTGTTCCAGAGCTGAGCAAATCTTGCAGCCTCTTTTTCTTTGTTAGACGGGATCTGCAGAAACCCAATGCATATAATTCAAGATAATGGCATTTATGATATGCATTATAATGGCATTTTATGATATTCTTCAGCTAAATAATGAAGCCATGAACAGTATAAAATGCATAAAAATTTTAACCTCAGTAAAGTTGCGGGACAAAGTGGCCCTCAATCCTTTCTTCTTTGGCTCACTCCTCTCTTCAGGAATCAAACAACCATTAAAAGCACCAGGCAGTGATTGAAAGCGAGACCTTAGCATTCCTAGTGTTCGAATCTGGAATGGGTAAAAAATGCTTAAGCGACACCATACAGACATCAAGAAAGTAAAAATAATTTCTATATGCCGATGTGAAGGGTTCAATATAGAACAGCACATTGCAGGTAAAAGTTTTCTTGAATGGCATGGATTTTGAAATGCATGTATAAAACTTGTTGCCTTCTGTATAAGCAATAATAAGTTTTAAGTACTTCATACAAACTGAGATAGCACGTGAATTGTAATCTAAACATGACAACCCATGACCTCATGAACATATTGGCAAAATAAATGAATAAATAAATAACCTTAATCAAATTGGAGAAGAACATAAAAATGAAAGATTATAATGCTACAGCTTACGCTAGTATGTAAGAGTTCAAACAATAGTATCAAGCTCCAACAGGTCCACTCACATGGACCACAAATACCAAATAGTATTGCCATATGGACCAAGCCGGTGTAAAGATAGAAAACAGAACTAAAGATAAATAAAATCATGTGGGAAGGTTCCAGCACAAGACCTCTTCATTAAAACTAGCTCTAGTACCATGTTAATTCGCCACTTGACCAAAAGCTTAACTCTACTATGCTCTAACAGAGATGATAAGAAAACGAATGCAAACTTGACTCAGAATTCAGAGGAATGCAGTTTGATTAACCTCTCCAAGACGACGAAATGCACCATAAATGCCTCCAAATATTGTAGAGAATATGGCATACCAAATCTGGGCATCCATAAAATATACCTAAAAAGTGAAACATATATATATATATATATTAGAACTTACACTATACCAGTGGAACGAAACAGATATTGGGTAAGCAACAAAATAGGAACTCATACAAGAATAATCGGAGCCCACAGAGCAATCACAACCCCAATATTGTTCCTTGCTGCAAAGTAAATAAGAAAATTATAAACATCCCCTTCTTTAAGATGAATGAGGTCACAAAGTAAATGATGTATCGTCATGTTCGTTACCACGAGGAAAAAATTCATGCCACTGGAAATCGGTTATCCGGACACGCATGATGTCCTTTGTTGGACCCACCAAAGGTTTTATCTGCAATCAAAACAGGATTCTAAAGTTAAGCCAAATATAGAATAGAAACACAGCTATAATAGCATAGCAGTCAAATTTGCAGGAGCAGTTCTTAAGAAAAAAATCAACCAAAATAGTTTTGGGGCACCTCAGATTGTTTGCTTCAGCATTACCTCAACCCTTGTTCTCTATTGTCAGTTTTGAAGAACCAATAGTCCTAAAACCTTATGCTAACATTAAGTCAAATTCTAACAAACTCCCTCATGTGCATGGCCAAATTCACCGAGTGTATTTTTCATGTGAATCCAAGCACAATAATACACATGAATTAAGCACATGGTCAACTTTTCCATATTTATGTGTTTGTTTGGATTGATGAAATGTGCCTCGGATTGATGAAATGTGCCTGTTAGAGGTAGAAAGTGTAGTACGATTTCAGGCAGCTTAAGGTTTGAGGGTTTAGGATTATCCAGGTTAAGTGGATATCTTGTGTTCTGATCAGCCAATTTATTAATATGCCTGAACTCATATGTCATATCCAAGTATGAATGCTTTTGAATCCACATGACAGTCTGTTGATTGAATTCAACCATACATCAGAATGGTGTGTCAAGAGTAAATATCCCATTGTTGGATTTGTTTTCTCATCAGCTTAGCTTCTGGACTGCTGGTATATCAACAATCTTAATAGTCTTAGCAAGCTTATATACTTGTTATATGCCCTTTATTGATAACTAGCTCAAATTTACAATGGAGATTCCAGATAATGAACAAACAAACCTCAATGTAGAAACTAAAAGCCAACTTTGTAATTATAAGAAGAATCCAGAATAGTGTATACCTGAAAGTTCAAAGAAAGAAAATCAGAAATCAAACGCAGCAAAAAGATATTTTCAAGATTAATTTCACATATGATTTAAGTTTAAATTTGAAATTCTCACTTGAAGAGAGAAAATGCGCTTTCATGCATTCCCCTTCCAACATAGAGCCTAGGCTGCAAGACGCAAAACATTAGGCATGCTCATAAATGAACCACAATACGACAATAATAAGCAGATCATTTCTGTCTCAATCAAGATATCCTCAACATAATGCCTGACTAACCATAAAGATAATAAGTGTTCAAAGGAAAATCTACAAACCTGTGACCACCACATTATGAGCATTACAATCCTGTAATTGGACCTCTCCAGCACCCGACGAATGAATGGGAAAAGAAATAAAACAGCAGATAGCATATTTGGCGACAAATAGATAACAACAGCCAAAATGAACAAGGAGGGTGAATTTGCAGTACTGCCAAACCAACTTTTGATGGTTTGAGCAAACCCCGGAGGATTCTCCCATGTATAGGCATAAGTGACCGGTAGCACAATCACCCACGCAGCAGCTGAGACAACCTTCAAAATATATCTCAACTTAACATGAAATGACATGCTTCGCCGTGCTTTCCAATTGAGTATCACATCAAGGATAGCTGAATCATATACAGAAATCCAGTTTAATAAAGATGTTCAATATATAGTAAGATTGATTGATTGATTGATAATGGTTTCTAACCAATCATTCAGCATGAAAATAACTAGACCATGAGTTCATGCTGTTTAACTATTATATGGACGAATAGAAATGGGGGAAAGGGATGATGAATGTTTAAGATCATCCACTGTAGACAAATTTAAACAAAGACAACAAGTGGCGAGCGTAATAGAGCAGATAAGAATTTCCATCTGATAACTAGAGCGACGGGTACCTTGAATTTACAGAAAGAGGCTTAAATACCACTCATACAGGACGCACCAATGTGATGATAATTCAGAAAACATCTCAAAGACAATGAGCAAAATATATACTGTCTGTGATTACCTTGCCCAAGCTTGAGTATTGCTGCAGTTATAAATACACTCAATACTTTCTTGAATACATCAACTTCAAATATTGAACTCGGGTTCCCCGAACCATTCCAAGCAACAATAATCATGACCTTGTACAAAACAACCACCATCAGCAACGAAATTGTGAGATTAAACATATGAAAAGAAAAATTATGGAAAATAATAAACAATAAAGCAAAAAGAAATACCTGTAAGCATAGAATGAAGAAACTCCACATTCGATCAAAGCTTCTGAAAATATGCCAGAACGAGCGTATCTCTACAAAATTAACCTTCCCCAGCCATCGATCTCTATTAGCTGGTTTGTTATCCTAAACATGAAGACAATCAATCACAATTAATGGCTTGTGGAACTGTACTTCATTCCTAATAAACAACACACTTAGAAGCATCAAAGAAACTGCTTATATTCATCCGAAATAGAGCATCAAAGAAGCTGTTTGTATTCATCCAAAATAGATTTGTTGACTTGTCACCAGCATAGTACTACCATTAAACAGATGAATGGAATATACTGGATACCATTATGCGAACGGATGGGGAAGAGAAGTTGCATTGAAAGGCACAAACTAACTTCTTATGTAGCATCTTATTAATACTTAAAAATAATTCTAGGTAAGCCATTAGAGAGGGCACTAAACAAGAGAGTACTTGCTCAAAATAAAAGAATGCCAAATTCTCCACAGCAATTTACCCATGGAGTTGAAAACCAATGTCACCAGCATAAAGTAATAATAGAACCAAGTTTCTCTTCAAGAAATTAATTATTTTTTTCTTTCATGAGTGTGTGTTAAACTGATAATTTTGGTGGTAAATCAATATGACATTAGAACTTAATTAACCAAGAATCGCCAGTTATGTATGGACATGTTTGAATCCACATGGCAACTTTGTTAATTAAATTTGGCGACGAACATGCAGGGAATCTTAGAATTTATGTACCATTAATGGATCATTGCCCATCAACTTAAGCTTCCGAGTACTGGTGTCTTACTATTGTGAAGAGGGTTGTAGATTCTTTGTTTTTAGAATGTGACACGTGGAGAGATAGGGAGTGATGGCTTATGAATAAGGTCTTGAAAACTGGATTTATTTGGATCATATTTTAAGATTTATCAGCACATGAATTTTTGAAGGGAGCTTCAATGCAAATCTAACTGGTTGGGCAGAGTTTGAACAGGGTGAATACAGAGAGAAGGAAATAAAAAGACCTTATTTAACAAGTGTTGCTACCTCACTTTTTTCGAAACGGAGCTGTTCAATAGGTAGACAAAAGAAATCAGCATCTGCACGCATAGGCCAACCTAACCGAAAACAATCAACTGACCTGTAATTAAAGAATGGTAAATTAATCTCTAAAAGCATATTTACTGAAAAGGAAAAATGCAACAAGTGGAAGTCTAATACCAGAAGTACTCGTTTAAATCATCATAATTCCTCCATTGAGAATGTTTTGATTTTCCTCGTTTGCTTCTTTCAGCTTCCTGTCAAGCAACCAATTCATAATGGTGCTTTCCAATAAATGGAATAATGATACAATAAATAGAAACAAAAAGGAATACAAGACGCTCAAAATTTTATTGTCAGAGAAAATAAAACCGCATGCATACCCTGGCAATTACTTCATAGATAGGGGTAACAACTTTTCTCAAGAAAGCTTCATCTTCACCTCCGTAAGCTGGTTTCACATTCTCTCCAGTCATGGGACTAACGTTTCCAGCAAGCATACCATACAATTCAAATGCCATCTAAAATACAAACAGCAAAGGGCATAAGCACTTCACATTACTTAAACCAGAATATATTCAAAAGAGCATTTATCTGGAGGTGACAAAGTAAGAGGTCAAGAGCATTGAAACAAGCCTCCAAAGGACATATTCAACTTTGGCTCTTTGCAAGTTGAGAACACCAACCTATCTATTACCTCCTTTGAAATTTTCTACTAAAATTAAGTACAATAGACAATTTGGCAAGCTGACATTAAAACATTTGATAAACATTCAGAATAAAACAATTTTGTAATAACAATCCCAACAGAGTCAACCGAGCTCTCAAAAGTTATAAATGCACCATTAACAATATCTTGATCTTTGACCGCTGGGCGACTGCAGTTCAAATCAATTCAGAATCATGATTTCTCAACCTCTCAGATTCACAAGTAAGATAGACTACAGCTGTCAGTTAAATCTCTCCTAATTAGGATTCCACTTCAAAGATAGTGTAAAAGCACTGCAATCATTTTGATGCACATTTCTATTGCCATTTTGACATATATGAGGAGGTGAAGTATCAAGAGATGACACAATCTGAAAACATACATGATGGTAAATATAACACAGGCATTCTGGCATGAATCTCAAGTTTGCAGCTTCTCCCCATATAAGAAGATAAAGACCCATGTATAGTAATTTACGCTGTTGTACATCTTGCTGAATGGTTGGTAACCTGCAGGATTTGAGCCACAGGAAGGGTTACAAAAGCATAACAAGTTCATATAAAATCATTTGACTCCATGATAGACACCAATAGGTTTCTCAATAAGTTTCAACTCAAGGCTTTTGTGTATAGAAATAGGATTCATTCCCGGTTAGATTAATGGATTGGTCTCCTCTGTGTTATACGCTTCTGTTGAAAGTTGGTAATTTCTCTTTTAATCCTTTAGAGGAGGCAGGAAGACTGGATTGAGAAGTCTTTTTCAAGTCTTTCTGTAATTGGTTGCATGGTCCTTCTTTACCTTCTTGAGATATCTCAGATGTCTGGATGATAAATATCTCAAGCAAGATCCACTGCTGGCTTGGTCTTTATACTCATTGAAAACTCGCAATCTCATATTTAAAAAAAGACATAATATTTATTAATCTCCTTGGTGTATTATGTATCACAATGATGTAAAATGTATGATCACATATTTCTCCAAGCTACATTGTTGTTTGAACTTTTTAAGCATACAACTATATCAGGGGAGACATTATCTTCTTGAGTTACTTCTTTATTGAAAATTGTCTGCTCTTGATGGTGGTAGTATGGCCCTAGTTTTGTGAAAATGCTACTTTGTTGCATTATTTAGAATAGATAGATCTCTGCTTGCAGGGAAAAATCGGATTTCCAGGCTTGCTTTGTTGCATCAGTATAGGCTTTAGTTTTTAGGGGATGATGCTTCAAAAATTTTTATCCAAGAAAGTTAGGATGCTGCTATTAGACAGTTATATATATATTTTTACTGCCTTCAAGCTACTGTTTCAGGAGCTTATGTTGTATCCACTCCCCTTTTGATGGACTGCTCGTTCATCCTTTTATCATATCCAAATGAAATCTGCCTTATCATGTCAAACACATAATATTCAGGTCAAATCTAAGTTGATTTAACTCATATTCATCTCAAAACTATATCAACATCGAATAACAGAATCAGCAAACAGCTCATTAAGCCTTACCAAAGACTACTTTTCCGATCCAAGTACTTGCACCATCTTTTGTAGTTCTTGAAAAGCTTCTTCATCACATCTGTCAGTGCTCTATCATCCAACTGAACAAAGAAAAAGAAATAGCCAAAAACATATAACATGAACCCTCTCATATACAAAATAGAGAAAAAAAGTCAAGTGAAAACCAGAAACTTGACTACGACAATAACACCTGACCATCATTCACTGTTTCATAGTGGACTAAGGGGAAAAAAGAAACAAAACATATCCCTAAGATGTAGTAGCAAGGAAAAGGAAAAACCTTGGGTTGTTGATCAGGCTTTGGAAACTGTCGGATATGCACATTTGCAAGGAGTAAGATCAGGTGCTCTCTCTGATTTGCCACATTATCTTTCTGTGTAATTATGAAACTAACCAGTTAGCATAGATCAAGAAAAATGGAATGTGCTTGTCATCATATTTGATAAGAGAACTTCAAAGAAAACCTTGCAAGCTGCAGAATCATTGATAAAACAGATAATTTTGTTCACTTATTTTACCTGAAACCCAAACATTTCCTGAAGCCAATCTAGAATGTCTTCGTCTTTCTTTTTATTGTGCTCGTTGGGCCAAGGAAGACCCCTGGTGTAACGAAGAGCAAGAACTGCTGCTTGAATCTGCAATTATGATCAATTAATTGAATTTTACTAAAACAAGCGAAACCTAAAGTTGGCAGACAAGGTGCAAGTTGGAAGCAAACCTCAGGATATCTCATAATTGCCTGATTTGCACTATCAGGATCCAGAGGAAGGATATTGTAAGGAACATAGATCTGTGTTTTCTCTGCAACTTTATCTTGAGCTTCCAAAATCTGTATAAAAGGTAGTCAGTACTTCTATCAAATATGTAAGTAGAATATCTGGTAGTAGTAAAAAGGCATTCAGAGACTCTAACTGTCAAAAGATATGAGATTGTTTCACCTCACGATCAACTTCCATTGACTCTGTCAAATTTACAGCCTTCAAAACCTCAAAGAGAACATTCGCAGTTTGGTAGGCCTTGGTAAGCTGTGCACTGCATATTAAAAGAACAATGACTATCAGATACAAGAGAAATAGCACTTCCCAATCAAATCCCCAGAAAGAATTTCATCATATTATCATGTAAAGAGAATTGTGAAAGCCTTGGAACTCACCGATCAGCTTTATCAGCAGCATTTTGCAAGGCTTGAATATACTTTTTGTAGTAATGTTGATAAAAACTCTGCATTTCACGTGCATCACTTTTTTTCCCTCTTTCCATATATGTTGGAGTATTCTCCTGCAGGGCAGATACATTAATAAAGCCCCTCCAGAAACCAAAATATATGTCAACAATGAGAAGAAGAAATAAATTGCCAAAATTAATGATAAGTTCTAGTGAAGGTGCAGATACTGCATAAACATTTTCCTCAGGGCGTACAAAGGATTAACTTGTGGCACACACACTCTCTAGCTTTAAACGGATTTACCCATACCAATCCTCGCTTACAGCACAAATTCATCATCATATCTGTTTTATGTGCTCCTGCAAAATTTGAACTTAAACAATATTTTGGACACTATTTGTGAACGATTTTTATCTTGACACATATCAATCCCAAACACCAGTTCTCAAATATAATCACATAAACTATTAGCGCATGTATGAATTCTTAAACAAAGCGAAGCTATATTACCATCCGCAAGAAATAAAGCACATAAGAAAAAGGGAAAATGATTGGCACCCCAGTAAGAAATAAGTTCATTCTTCAAACGATATATTAAGTAAGTTCTTCAAACACCTAAACAAAAAAATAATAAAAGTAATGCATACCCTTTCAAGACGTTGAAGGAGGGCAGTTTTAAACTGCCGAACACCTCGACCACTAGAAGTGGGGTCCAGCCTATGCGCTTTCTCAAAGGCATAAAAACGGCCTGCATACAGACCCCGAATCATAAGCATTGTATAAACAGAAATGAAAAAAACTAAATGTCAGCAATAAACTTAAGATTAAGAAGTTCGTAAGTACATCTGCATTGAGAAATAAAAAGAACAATTGATGACATGCAAACAAAAGCCAAAGTGGAGAAAGATTAGCTTGTCACAAATACAAAGGTAGAAAGCATATGCATTCAAGTCATCGCTTCCTAGAGAAACAAATAAAGTGACCCCACATTCTTCAAGAATAATAAAGATTTGTTTCAAGTTTCAATTTTTTCATTTGGAATCTGGTGTTCTTCTACTTCATTTTTATTTGCTTATATCTTTATTACTTTTTTCCCTTGCTTTTCTATTTTTTTTTTTTTATTCCCTTCCATCATTCCTTAAGTCCCATAGGTTTGATCCTAGAGAAAATTATCCATTTTCTCCTTGAACAAAGGGTACGAAATAGATTGGGTTGATTTCTAGACACTATCATAAACAAGTTCTATTTCCACAGGAATGTAAAAACGAACTCTACATGAGACACATGTAACTTATTTTAACTAAACTACACTGAGCTAAGTTAACTGAAATTACCCAAAATAAGTGTAATCACGTATCTTAAATAGATAGGTAAGGATCAATAAATACTATTAAGGCCTCCCTCACATACAAGGCTAGAATTCTCAGTAACAAACTCATAACATGGATCCAAAATTGGGCCTTCTTGACTATATTATTGCAGTTTAATTAATGGAATGGGGCATTTTTTCAAGTTTGGGCATAATGACGCTTTGTAAAATAGGGTTTGATACTAATGAATCACCATTGATCTGAAAAATATAGGCTAATTGTAATCGCCACCACAAATAGCATATAAGTTCTGAGAATCTAAAATCAGTGGAACTTGTTGTTTAATAGGTTCTGGTTTTATACAGGCTCATATTGAAAGAACTGCAATTAATTAGTTAAAAAAGTTATTGCCTCTAAAATTTATTATTTGTTCAAATGCATTTGTAAGGTGTAGTTACTTCCTATTTTCCAGAAGGTTATATCAGAATAAGCTAAGACTATAAATTGCCACAAAGAATAGCAACTCAGTAATAACCAATAACATGCAAATGATGCATGAGCTTACAGAGATAAGCAACTCTTGGATTGCTGGATTCAACTTCATTAGCCACACGTAGAATCGGTGCAATCTCAGAAAGTGATGAGGGCACGACCTCACTATCAAACATTGACTCTCCAAGATTCCCTGCCGTTTGCGTCCGCAGTGATCCGCCTCTGCGGTGGAGGCTGATCAGGGCCCCCTCCTCTCGACGACATTTTCCTCGAATCACACGCTCAGAATACACCCCTTTTTCCTATAAAATTTCAAACCAAATCATCATTAACAAGTCCCAACTCACCATTACATAAACAAAATCACACGTAACTTAAAAGAATTTTTGAAAGCAATTAAAATCTTAAACCTTCAAGCAATAGAAACTCAGGATTTGAGCACAACGAGAACTTGAATAAAGGCAAAAGCCAAAGAGAGAATTATAACTTCATTATATACAACTTCAAGATTCAAGTTTAGGTAAATCTCTTATCAAAAATCAGAAAATAAATAAACAAATACAGGGTTAACAGAAAATGCCGAAAAATCAGATACACAATGCAGAGACAATTTTAAAAATTTTAACAAAAAAACTGAAAGTAAGCATCTAACAGCACATCAAAACGACATCACTGTGATATTTTAAAAATAAAATAAAAAATACAAAAATGTGAATAAAGAGAGAATGTGGGTTAAATAAATTATCATTACCAGCTGATGAAGAGGAACAGTTTAAGGTTGTAGTGAATCTGACATCTGCAACAAGCAAAAATAAATAAAATAAATTCATATTTAATTTTAAAAAATGCATAAATAAATAAAAATAAGAAGTAAATGAGAAAATGGAGAGAGATGACGGAAGAGAAAGTGAGTGAGGTGCTTACAAAGAGAAAGTAGAAACCCTAAGGGAGAGAAAGTGGAGAAGAGAGAGAAAGTAAGAGAGTGTGTGCTGAAACTTTAAGCTACTTAGCAACAAAGGAAGTTAAAGAAGCAGCAAACGATAGCGGCTAGGGGAGACGGAGCTAATATTAGAAACACAAAAATAAAGTAATTATTTTTTTTAAAAGAAAAGGGAGTTACTGAGAGAGTGAGGAAGTTGTTTGACTTGTTTTACCACTGGAGGTCTTTGTTTGGGGAGGGAGGCTGGGAGTTGGGGGTTATTGACGAGAATGCCACTCTGGCAGAGCGGATTCTGGGTTCGATTTATTTGATTCCTTGTTGGTAGATCTCGTAGTTAGTTTTTGGGTAAGTGATCTGTGTTTAAAAGTTTATAAAAAGATTTGAAGGATTTAGCATCTTCTAAAATATTTATCACTTACTATTTAAAAAAAAAATTCAGAATATTGTTCAAAGTAATTTATTGATTAAACACATGTTTATTATATTCGACTCAAACTTAAAAATTAATTTTGGTAAAATTATCTATTAATTAAATAGTATTTGATGAAAAAAAAATGTGCAAAGACTATGCTAATTATCGGATGAAGTAATTCTCAAATAATTCAAGGTATTATTATATTTATTTTATATGTTTGATTAAATTACAAGAAAAGTTGTTTAAGATCATAAGATCACATATATGTAGAATAATTAAAAAAAAAATTAGAATGATTAACAAGAAATACTATTAAAAATATTTTTTAATATTACCTTTTACTCTTGAAATAAAAAAGACACAATATTATTTTAGTACTTATTGGATAGGCAAAAGAGATGAGATATCCTTAATTCCATTTTAAGCCAATAAACATACCTTAGGAAAGGCATTCAATTTTTTTAAAAAATACTACTATAAGAGTATCCAATAATTTACTTTGATTTTTTTTCTTTTTGTTACTTTTTTCTTTTTACACAAAAAAAGCACAAATTATTTGTAATTAGAAATGTATTTTCACCTTTTTACAATTTAATGTCACAGACCAAAATGAAGAAAGTGCTCCGCAAGTTGAAATGGTAAATACGGGCAAAGATACGCATATTTTGCCAAAACAAAATGCTGCGTACAACTGCCAGCTTGTTACAGGGGCTGTCTTGTAATAAAATGTAAAAGATGAAGGCATTTTGGTCATATTACTACGTGATTCGAATTTCGAAAAGGTGGAAAAAGAAAAAGATTCATAAAGAGCCAAAGCTACGTTATTGGGCGAAAAAAGTAGCCGTTTTAGACAACTTGATATGACTACTTTACCTGCAAGATTCATTAAATTCCCTACTACCTAACATGAGCACACCGAAAGTTCGAGGTTAGAAAAGTAAATGAAATGAAGGCTGGTGCGCCTTTTTTCGTAATGCTAGGTTGCTGGGCAGATTAGGTATTTGGTTAAAAGAACAGGGGTAATTAAGACATTTAAATTAGGTAGCCACATGGGAGAGAATAGAGAGGTGGATGTCGGTTTGTTTCGTCCTAAGCTAACTTTTTTTAAATTGGAGAGCCATGATGGAAACGGACAAATACGTGAGGCCCACTTTCCTCATGGACCCAACTCCCAAGAAGGCTTTGGTGACGTGGCAGACATGGATTGCATCAAATATCTTTTTTCTGTTCAATGGCCTTTATTCGAATAAATGATTCAGATTTAAGAAGAAATTAATTTTTCGATCCTTGTAAACCCAAAACATAATATATATTTCAAAAAAATTATATTTTCAATTTTTAGCTGTAAATTGAGTTATTTTATTAAATTTTTGTATACATGAATGTATTAGGGAGCACTTAGTACACATTATCGATTTATAGTGTATTTTTTGAGGATTTTGCTTATCGAGGTGACCGCAGAGCTGCAGAGTGTGTACTGAGATGGTCGAAGCAACAAAACTGCCCAAATCCAAAAGCTTTTATTGAAGTAATTAATTATCACTATGAGGCCCGTGATTTCAGAATTCTTTTCTTTGTAGGCCATGCTCAAATTAATTGAAGTTATAACTAGCAAAACTTAATTTCTGCCTTAGCTTGAATTTCTGTTGCCGTTTACATGCAGAAAATGTTTTAGTAGGAAGTGGACGAGGCTTTTACTTCCTGGGGTACTTGGAGGAGTGATAAGGTCTAACCTGAAGAGCGCATGCACCAATTACTTGAGAAAGCTCGGCATCATCGAGTCAATATTGATGGAAATCTAAACACGCATTTTAATTAATAGATCCACGACAGATTTAGCAGGTTATCATAATTAATATATATTTATAGTTTGAGAATTCTTAAAAAATTATTTGCAGTGGGATAAAAATAATTTGAAAAGAGAAAGAAGACGCATTAATAGCTTACAGAGATAAGCAGCTCTTAGATTTCTTGATTCAATTTCGTTTGCAGGATCAAGAAACGTTGCAATATTGAGTGAATGTAGCACTTCAATCTCCACATTATATATCTCACAAACCAAACACCTTTTTTCCAGGAAAATTATTTGATGCAAAAAGTTAATTAATTAATTAATTCAAACTAGCATGTAATACAAAACAAAAAAAAAAGAGTAGAACAAAATTAAAAAGAAAAAAAAATTAACGAAGAGAAGAGACAGTACTAAGTTTGCGTTCAAAAATTGCAGATCAAGAATCGAGTTGGGAATTGTATAAATTAGCATAGCTTATATTAGTTTTTTTTTCCTTTTTAAAATTGTTAATTTAAGAGGGACTGCTAAAAAGGATTACAGTGTTTTCCGTTTTTTAATTTACAATTTTCCTTTTTAAGTAATATTTTCTTTTTAAGACTTGAGGAAATAGTATTAGCAACTAATAACGCCCTCAATTTTATTTTGGAAAATTATCATTTTACTACTAAAATTTTATTGACATATCATGTCAGTACCAAGGTTTGCCGAAAAGTGCATTTTACTACCAAAGTTTTGTGTCGTTATCAATTCACTACCATTCCGTTAAGAAAAAGTTAATATTTAACGGAAATTGAGTTAAAAGTCGATTTTACCCCCAAGAGTTTGTTAGTAAAATGATAATTCCCTTAAAAATTCGGTAGTAAAATGATAATTCCCCTAAAAGTTTGGTAGTAAAATGATAATTTATCTATCAAATTAATAGACAATTTTACTCTTACAGCTGGAAATGTCTTTGATACCCTTATGACATCAGCAAATTTTTAACGTTGTTAACGGAATGGTAGTAAATTGATAATGGTGCAAAACTTTAGTAGTAAAATATATTTTTTAGCAAATCTTAGTACTGACATGATATGTCAGTAAAACTTTAGTAGTAAAATTATAATATCCCTTTTATTTTTTTTGATAAAACTCAATTGAATCACGCTCAATCCATTATCGGGCCGCCAGTTCTTATTTGGGCCACTCCTAGCCCAAGATCACATCGATCCTTCTTCTACTTCCTCTTATTTATTTTGTTTTTTTTTTCCGGAATTTGCGCACTTTTCATTTACATCGAATTTAAGCATCAATATCTTTTTACGCCCCCCAAAAATGTCATGTTGTGCCATTTTTCAATTTTCCTAATCTGTAGGTCCTGGACTGATTGTTAAAAAATTGAAAACCACCCCCTCTTATCAGACATAGTATTACTTGAAATAATATTCAAATAATCTTCTTGCAGAAATTTTTTAAATGTCTTTTTTGTTGTTAATATTATTTGCTCTCACTAAGACATTATTTTACAATACTTAGAAAGTGTGCTACATTCTTTAATTTGATGACCAGTCAATTCATCTTCTCTCATTTTGTCATAAGGACGTGAAGATAATAAAGGAGACAAAAAACGCAACAAAGACTTGGGCGGCAGTAAAAACAATTTAAAATAGATTTTATGAAAGGTGATAATCTAGATTCACTTGTCATATTCGTGTTATGTAAAATAGAAAAATAATAATATGCATTTAAGAGTAATAATTTGTGTTTGACATGAGGACTTATTGCTCTTTTATCACGTCAACAATTTAAAACACTGACTCAACACAACCATTAAAGTTGGATATAACTTTACGTATTTGATCTACTTTAATTTTTTTTCCAAAGATTATTAAACTTACCTCAATTTAAGTTTAAATAAAACCAATTATGAATTAGCATAAGATAACCAATTGAATAGAATAATGTCATAAAAAGGTCCGAATTTCTGAAAATTATTAATTGAGTGACACGTATAGAACACAAACAAAAAAAATTCTATTATCTTAAGTAAAATGATTGGTGTAGAGAAGAACGAAAGAAAGATGAAAGAAACAATAAAAAAATGATAGAGAGAGAGTGAGTGGATAGAGAAAGAGAGCAAAATTCGCTTGTCTTCTCTTGTATTTCTCTGGTACTTCTCTCTCTCTCTCTCTCTAGCACTACTCTTATCTTAAATAACTCAAGTTTACTAACTTGGTGTCCCATTCATGTCAGATTGAGATGTCACAAATTGACTTGCTCTAATGAAAAGCCTGCAAAACTCAAATTTCAGTTAATTTAGTTAAGAAGAGTTCTCACTTCCTACATGGATGAAGTCATACAAGAAGTCACTAGAAAAACGAAAATTTTGTCAACTTTCATTTGTCAACTCCTGCCCAAAGCTCCTGTCTTGTTGCCTTATGTAACTCTCTCCATCTTTGTCTCTCAACATTCCCACTTATCTATTTGTTTTTTCTTTTGTTTTTGCAGTCTCATTTTATAAAACTAAAATAATTAAACCTCCCAATAATGGCCCCTCTTCAATCGTATTCACCATCATTTTTGTTCTTGTTCTTGTTCCTAAGATTCTTCTTTAATATTCCCACATTCTGCTTTTGTCCCAGTTTTTATCGTCAAGAGTTGAAAAGATCAATTAAATTTAAACCCATTTTATGATCAATACTTAGATGACAAAAGCTAAGCGGAGAGGCTTTACATGTGAACCAAGAAAAGCTCGATAAGGTAATAAGATGTGGTGCTCTTTGGTGTATATGTAAGCTTTAGCTTTGTGTTTTATTTTCTTGAAAATTATGTTCTTAATAGTAACTCTTTATTGTTCTATTCATGTGCTTTCTTTAAGTTTTGGGTTGATGTATCATGTTTGGATGGGCAGAAAATGTTGCTCAGAATGTGTTGTTGAGTTATTATTTTTCTTTTGCCGAAGTCTAATTTATCCTTGTGTGAGTTCCTGGGCTAAAGAGGCTGCAGCTACTGATTATAGTTGAGATTTTTCATACAAGCACTGAAGAATTAAATTCGCACGATATATGGTTTTAATTTTGTTTTATTGTGGGAGTCTTGGGTGAAATGTTTTCATTCGATTATTAATAGAAAAAAATGGCTTTTTTTATTTATAGTGAATTTAGTTTCACTAGTCGGATTTGGTTTTTGTACATGATGAAACGGTTTCACTTTTCACAAGATTAATTTTGATTCGGATGTTAGCAGAAATGGCATCATTGGAAGAACTTCTATTAGCGGATGGATTTAAAGGGAGAAGATCATCGGTGACAAGCTCGAGACCATCCTTTCGCGAAGAAGCTATGAGTATGCCCGTCTACCCTTTTGGTGACAAAAACAAAGCAGCTTCTTCATCAAGCAGCAGAATCAAGACTGAGAGGGCAAGGTCTGATCTGTCGCGATATTCTTTGAAAAGTGATTCCCCAAGAATTAGTAATCTTAGTGGTAGAAGGCCGAGGGATAGTCTTGTTAGAAGAGAGAAAGTAGACAGCGGGTCAATGAGAGAACACAGGGAGAGACTTGCAGGAAGACGATCTGTTGATGTACAAGAAAGAAGAAGATCAAATGCTAAGTCCTCAGAAACTTCTCAGGAAAATGAGATTGTTGAGGTTGCCGGGGAAGAAAGTCAGAGAGTTAGCATTAATTTGGACAAGAGGCATAGCAATGTTGATAATAGGAAAAGCATGAAAGAGAATGAGCCTGGTTATGATCGATATAACCGAAGTTCAATGAGCAGAAAAAGTATTAAAGAAAATTATAGAAAGCATGAGAGTGTTTTGGCTCCAGCTTCTGAACCTGCTCTAGATGAAGTTGCTGTGCAGGCCATAGTATCTATCCTTAGTGGCTATGTCAAAAGTTTTCTGAAAAATGAGGATTTTCGAGCTACCCTTCGCCATAAGTGTTTCTCTTCCCTTAATTTTATCGAACTTGAGGAAGAGGGTAATAGTAATGAAAGCAAGGTGATAGCTAGTCTTGAACAAGCAATTGAAACTGTGCAAAGAGCAGCTGAGGAATCTGCAAGTTCAAAAGAATTGAAAAAGGCCTCGCTTCAGCTTAGCATGATCACGGGATGAGTGCAAATGATTTGAAGGATGGTTCCACTTCTGGGGTTCCCAATTCTAAGCCGTCAGCCTGTGCTCATCTTTACCTCAGTGTGATATATAAGATACAAAAGAAGGACCGAGTCTCAGCGAAGCACCTTTTACAAGTGTTTTGTGATTCACCGTTTATGGCAAGAACAACATTATTGCCTGAACTTTGGGACTGTTTAATATCTCCGCATCTTGCACATTTGAAGGCGTGGTATAAGCAGGAAGCTGATTCTTTAGCAGATGAGTCAAACAAGCCCAGGAAAATGAAGCTGCTTGAGAAAGTATACAATGAAATTTTGGATTCGGGCACTTATCAGTTTGCAGTTTACTACAAGGATTGGCTCACTGAAGGGATTGAAGCTCCTTCCGTACCTACAATCCAAATTCCATCGTTGTCTGTTCAAAGATATCAGCGAAAAGGTTCCTTTGGTAATTCTTCAGAGGTAGCTAGCCCTGCTGCTGCCTTCTCCCCACAGCCAACGGTCAGTAAGAAGCTATACGACGCTGTATTTGCACGAGCAAGTAAACCCAGAGTTGACGCGGCTGAAGATGATGGCGAAATGGAGAACTTTGATAATTACACAAGAAGCTCTGGTGGTTCTACTGTCGAAAAACGAACATTAACATACTCTTCCGAAATTGTTAAATGTACATATCAAGATACCGAGGATGATTCACCTAAGATTGCCCAAGATGATCTATTCCACCCAGTAAGCAATTTCACACACACCTATCCATTTAAATATAGTTTATGCTTTCTATGTTCATTTTTCTTATTGTACGGTTTCCACTTCTGCTTTACTGACATTTTAGTGATTAGGGAGAATTGAGTTGTTATGATATAAAATTGACTAACTTTTGAGTATTTTTTTTTTTCTTTTGGGTAACAATGCTGCTTTTCAATTTCTATTTTACCAGAAGATGCTTTCTGAAATTCTTAGATATCTACTATGAATCAAACATGTCAATATACCAAATGCAAGAATTTTATGTCGATTTTCCCAAATGGCAAATTGTTAGACTATAATTTGTTTAGCATACTAACATATGTGCAGGAAGACGAACTATTATTGGCAGCTGAGGAAGGCTGGAGGTTGCCTGGAGTGAATTATCCGGCTGAAAGAAATACAAACGGTAACATTAACATCTGTTGTACGAGTAAACAAATTCAAACTATTAAGCTACATACGCCTCCAGATACAAAAGCAAATGAGCTCACACTCAAGAGGCTAGCAAAATCTGCTTTCGAACAGCAGCAAACTGAGGGTTGCACTGCTCTTACCATTTCTAGTCCTCCGGGTACTAGCGAGGCACCAGTCAACATGAGACCCTCCTTTGAAGGTGAGCAAGAGAAAGCATGTAAGGTACTTATTTCCATTTTATTTAAATTAAAATATCAGTTCCATTGCTCATATTTGCATTTTCCTACCACAGAGTTGCATGAAAGTGATGAATATTTGATAAAGGATCCTTCTTGACAAGCATTCCTCAAGACTTCATTTGTCCCTTGACTGGACAGTTGTTCGAAGAACCAGTGACTTTGGAAAGTGGTCAAACATTTGAATGTGAGGCCATCAAAGAATGGATTGAACAAGGAAACAGAATATGTCCTGTGACAGGAAAATATTTGGCATGTCCATCATTGCCACTCACTAACTTTATTTTGAAGCGCGTAATTGATGGTTGGAAATCAGAGAATTGCTTGCATCTCTTGGCTTTTGCCTTTCAAATAATGGAGAAATCAGGGATGAATGAGTCAAAAAATGGCGATGAAACAGCTATATTTATATTAGAGCAGCTTCTTACTGTTTTCAGTGATCAGGAGAGAATAACAAATGCCAAGCACCTTATTTCTATTGGAGGCCTGCAGTTTCTTATTTGCAGGTTTGAGTCCGGGAAGTTAGAAGAGAAGGCACGAGTGGCAGCTCTCATGTGCTGTTGTATTGAAGCAGATGCAGGATGCAGAAACCAGATAGCAAGAAATATTAGTGTACACTCTCTCCTCGAGCTGCTTCACAGCAAGCAAGTGAAGCCGAGAACAAATGCGGTGTTGCTGCTGATTGACCTGATTTGCTTGAGCAGGTGTTTTAAATTTACTCATGTTAGAGTGCTGCAAAACTTTCTTTAGTTGCTTCCTTGACTATTATAGTGCACCAGATCATTCTATATATTCAATTTTTTGACATTGCAGGAGGAGAGATGTTTCGACACTTCTAAGAAATGTGCAGAATGAAGAGTTAGTGAATGCAATGCATGTTTTACTTTTGTATCTCCAGCGCTCCCCACCTGAACAAAGACCCTTGTTTTCAATACTTCTGTTGCACTTAGATCTTCTGGTATGCTAGCTGATCATTTAAAGTAATAGCTTGCAAATATGTTCATTCGTTCAATATTCATGGGTTTAGTTTTTGCTATTTAGATGACTTACAGAAACCAAGTATTTTTCTCAGACAAATTTATGGTGCAGGTAGAACCTCGGAAGTACAGTATATATAGAGAGGCAGCTGTGGATGCCATTACAGTGGCACTGGAAGAAAGCCTAACAGATGAGAAGATTCAAGAAAAGTGTTGCCGAGCACTCCTTATTCTTGGTGGACGGTTCTCTTTCTCCAGAGAAGTGGCGAATGAGAGTTGGATCCTAAAGCCAGCAGGATTTAATGATCGCTGTGAAGGGAATTCTCTCGACAATGATGAAAATGATTTACCCGTTGATGATTCTACTCCATTGGTATGTTTAATGTCTGTGCACCATAGGACTTTCCTATCATTGTAATTGTGTTCTGCGTAAACACTCTACACAATCATTCTCTTATGACCTTCTAAGGACTTCATTTTCACCGTAAATGACGGCACTTGCCTTGTTCTACAAGTAATTAAAAAGTTAAGATTACAAGCATGCATGATAATTTTCACAGAATGTCTTAAGGGCGTTTGGTCGTATCTGTGAAACAATTTAGCTGAAGTCAGATCATGTTCTTTAGGATGACGAAGAACAAGCCAGTGAAGAGTGGTTGTGTAAACTGTCAGCGTCATTGCTTGGTAACGGGAAAAGATCATTTCTAGAGACTGTCTCCAAGATCTTAGGTTCCAGGAACTTGGATTTGGTAAGTGTGTGCCTAACAACAGTGGCATGGTTGAGCCATGCACTTTCCGCGCAACCTGATGCTGAATTCCAGCTCTCGGCATTCTCAGCTGTCATCTCTCAGCTGAAAGAAATACTACAAAATGGGGAACAGCCTCAGCAAAAAGTTCTTGCCTCAATGTCATTACTCAATTTCAGCAAAATCCCAGGTTAACTTTTTCTTAATTAAAAGGTACTTTTATGTCAAGCTTCGAATTCCCCCATGTGATTACATTTGTATTTGTTATCGCAGAATGTGGTGCCGTGTTGAAGACAGTCGCGGAGGAGATCAGGGTTCCTTTACAAAGCCTAACTGAAATAACATGGACGGCGCAAGAGCTATGCGCCATCATTGCGGGAAGATCTCTAATCTAGTAGGCAAATTAAAGAAACAGTACTCAGAAAACATTTTACATAAAACAGTAATTGGCTGAATTTCTTGAGTAAATTTATCATCAACTTCTGAGGTTTTCTCTAGAGCAAAATCAATGGCTTAGCTTCCTTTTGATCCTGAGGAGATAATTTCAGACTTGTATTATAAATCTTGTACTGCTTTGGACATTTCCATGTTGAATATTTGTATGTACATTGGAGCTGATATTTTCTAATCTCCGGGGAAGCTAGAGTGTGTATTTTACTAGACCGATGTTAAGCCCATAACATGAACGACCACGAGTCCGTTATTCTTTAACTATGTAGTAGTTGGAGGCTAAGCCCATAACAGTAACGGACTCAACCCAAGCTCTTCGAAGGCAGCGAGTCTAAGCGCAAACATTTATTATTTATACTTGTTTAGGAACCGATGAATATATTGGCTTCCGGGATAGGCTGAATAATTTTCAATTAGCTTTATTTGGTTCATCATTTTGAGTCTGAATCCTGAGACGGTAAAGGGTAAAAATTTACTTTCAGTTTTGTTCATGCTTAAACGAGTTGTTTTAACCTTATTAGTTTCTAGTGTTTTCATTCAAATGTTTAAATGAACCAATATCTTAATTCCACCATTAATGGTTGAGATTTATTTATTTATTTGTATTTTTTTCTCTTATCTAATAACCACCGACCACAACCACAGATTGTAGTGTTACCTTTTATATTAGTTCATGTGAAAGCAATAATTATCAATTTTTTAATTTATTTTCACTAAATTGAGAGAAATTATTGTCCTTATATTTTCTCTTTTTCTTTCCCCTTTTAGATGTATATTGTTAAATGACAATAAGCAAGAGAGAGAAAAGTGCCCTAATATAAACTTCAGTTTAGGCTGGCTTAGTTGTACAATTATTTTTTTAACAATATAATTATATAATGGGTGGGGCTATATACATTCTAATTAATATTCTAAACAATCAATTAATTTTTACACCTATTTTTTAAAATTAAAAATCAAAATTTTACCTTGAGTACTCTTTATGACCCCACTTTTGTTTCTCTCATCTTTCCCTATGATGCCCGTATGACTTTGTCAAAAAATGAGCCAGAAAACATCGGAGGAAAGCAATCTGATGGTTGTCGAAGCCAACAAAAATAAATATCTACTCTAAATAAATTATGTATAATGATTGAGTAGAATCGTGTCCATAGAAATTGTTAATTATTTAAATCCTTTTAAAATATAAAATGCAACATGGGAGAATTGTTGACAATAATAAAAATCAAATTAAAATAACAAGAACGCAAATTAAAATTGTAATTCAAATTGGGGAAAACTCCGGTTGAAGGAATTAACTCAGCTTGATCGACTACTAATAATTGATTCAAATATAAGTTATTACTACTTATGAATAGACCGGTTATAGCTACTGAGACCCTCTAATAACCAATCTCTTCTTAACTAGTCGATAACCAAGGTAGGACCGTTGGTTATTTCCCTAATCAATAGACAACCCTAGATACGATCATAAGATTTAATCAATTGACAGTCTGAAAAATTAGAGAGACCCAAATTCTAATCAACAAACGCATACGATGGTTCATTTAAATTAGATTGTTTATTCTCATAACACAACTCACTGTTATGTTATTTGTCACAAACATTAAAATCTTCATACGATGAATCCTTTAATTGACAATAGATTAAGTTGATAAATTAAATAGTGGTCAATTATCTAATTAACAAACATAATCATGACAATAATTCAGAGAATAAACAAATACCTAAAAAATAATAAAACAATTAAAGCATAAGAAAGATCTCACAGTAGTGATGAATCAAATCTTCATTAACCTTCAACCAGAATAATAGGTTTAGTTCTTCATAGAGAGAAGAGAAAAGTTTAGATTTAGGGTTTATTTCTTTTCCAAAATCTCTCTTTTTTCACAATAGATTCCTCCTTTAAATACTCTCTCTCTCTCTCTCTCTCTCTCTCTCTCTCTCTCTCTCTCTTCTCCTCTAGAGTTCTATTAAAAATAAAATACTAATATCTGAAACATTAAATTCGTAATTACAAAAATAACCCAAAATACAAAACACGTTAAACTAAAAACTGCAAGTCTGTAGTTGACAGCACGCTCCCACGCCTTATCAACAAAGTTCTTCTGACGCTCATAATTTCTCCAAGAGAACAATCATCTTTAAACATCAACTTATAGCTCAATTTTAGCACCAATCAATAGAATTGTACCTACAAAAATAAAACACAAATAAATCACTATTATTAAGTGCAAAACATCGATATTAAAGGAAGTAAACAATGCAAAACTAGTGCATAAATTGCACTCTAACATAATCTAATTTGTAATTTAGCAAGAACTCATTATAACAACCCCAAAATTCCCAAAAATGTGTAAAAAAAAATTGGTTGGCTCATATCAATCATCATTCAGAAAAAAATTAAAGTTCCCAGATAATGAGTTCTTGATACATGGCAAAATAGTGACGTTGGAGTTTTGGAAATGAAGTTGGCAAACTAGTTTAGCACGTGCCGCAACATATTTACACGAAGGACATTGTGACCAGAAAAAAAATTAAGAATTTATTGGAAACTACTGTGGGTAAAGAATAAAGCACGATGTTATAAAATGAGATGAGTGATGACAGTTGAAACTGTCTCTTAATACGCTTTTGTTTTATATCCAATTATTTAAAGGTGGGGTGATATACGTATTTTCACAATTTGATTTAAGTATATTTATATAATAAAATATTTTATAAAATTAAGAGTGTTCAGAGTGACCCAATTTTAAAATTTATGCATTTAACCTCACCCATATAAGGTTCAAAGTGTAACCCAATATAATCATGTATTTATTTAATATTTTTACTAGTAACTACATTGCATATTTAATTCCAAAGGCCTCTTTAGAATAACTTGCATTCCAAACAACAAAATTACAATATTATTAGAGTTTCATCCTCTTCCAAGAAAACATTTTATCTCTCTGTCTCTCTTATTCTACTTAATTATAATTCCAAAACTCTAACACCATACTACCAAGTACGCAAAATGCATTGAAGCCCTCTTTTCACATAGGTTCTTTCTTAATCTTAACTTCACCAAAAAAATTCTCTTCAACAATTTCCTCCTTAATTTTCTTCATGTCACTATTAGAGGTCTCAACATTTGGAGAATGAGCATTGTTTGCATGTTTCTCCACTTCAACTTCAATTTCGACGCTAGAGTATGCTTCCCCATGACCATTTCTCTTCCGAGCTTTCACCCTCATTTGCTCATTGGAAGGCTGAGGCATCATCGTAAGTCCTTCGGTTGAGTGAACTAGGCGAAGATTCCTCTTCTTCAACCTTGCCGAAAGTCTTCTCTTTCTCTCAGCACGTGTTTCATACTTGTAATGAGACCTCATATGAGCTGCAAAAGCCTGTGAAGTGCCAAATGCGCCATTGCATTTCGAGCATTTGTAGGGACCATATTTCTTGCAAGGATGACTATGAATCCTGCCGTCATATTCAACATCTTGATTCTCTTCTGGGTTAGGGTTTTGAATGTTGTTTGGGTTTTTCCCCGGGTTTTTGTCTTGAACATGGGCTTTTCCTTTTGCTAGAGTTGTAACAACTCTATCACCATATGCACTTGCCTCAACATGATCATCGAGGTCTATAATACGAGGAGTTCGTAGGTTTAGTGGTCGATTTTGATCATGAGGGTTAAGAAAATGATCAATTTCAGGGATTGGATGATAAACTGAATTGGTAGAAACTAGGGTTTGGTTTCTAAAATTGGGTAATTGGCCTTGAATATCAAATCTATTAGTTGCAGTTAGTCTTTGAACATAGCCTTTATCATTTGCAACAAGCCCTTGGATGCTGGCAGTGCTGTTTTGAAGGAGGTCTTGGGTGGGGAGATTATAATTTGGAGCAAGCAGACGCTCCGTAGTGGAGGTTGGAGCAAGAAATCGAGTCGTTTTCGTGACTTCAGATATGCCTATTATAACCTCCTTTGGAGGAAAGGCAAGTTGATTTTGAATTGGTGAATAGTCAATGAAGCTATGAACTTGAACCCTGTTTGGAGTAAGTGTAACAAAAGTTCTTCTCACTTCAGTCACTACTTGGCCTAAACCAATGTGGCCATTAAGGCCAATATTTGATGGCTGATAGATTCTTTGAGAAATGAATTGATTATTTTGGTGGTGCAGCAGCTGATTTAGCTGATGAGAGCTGATTAAGCCATTGCCATTCAAGGGGTTTTGATGTAAATTTGAGTTGTTTTGTGAAAGCAAGAGGCCATTATAAAGGGTTTCATCTCTATTACCTAAATCAGATGGACCAAAATTTATACCCATTGGAGAAATTTGGTGAAAGATTGAAGAAGAATTTGGGAAAAGAAATTAGATGTATGAAGCTTCTGATTCAAATTAGAGGTTCTTGTGGTTCCCTTTTAAAGCCAAAGGGCATCATTTTTGGGTAACAAAAATTTAATATGGGTCATGCAACGAGAAGAGGCTTCATAAATTGCAAATTTGACTATGTCATTATTACTTTGGATGAGAGCAAATCTGCTTCTTTTCTAATAAATGGAAAGTATTAATTATAAACAATGCACTATTAATGTTTTCTGTTTAACACATTTAAGAGGAAAAATGCAAGTCCAAGACAACAAATAAAGAAAGATTGTGGTGCTAATTCGATATTTGGGTTGGTTCTTCAATTGGCTTTTGTTTACTTGAAAGAAAGATATTAAATTTTATTTGATTTTAATAGAACAGGGAAATTAAGGACAAGGGTATCAGTCGATTTATGATGAGGAAGCCTCTGAATTTTATTAATCTAAAGATATTATGAAACTGCTTGAAATTAGATTTGTCTATTATTATCTAAAAATTTCCAAAAGAAATAAACATCATCGTTATTTATTTGTAGTATATTTAATTCTTACACAAAGAAAAGCCTATTATTGATCAAAAGAGGCGGTTTCAACGTTATAGTGGATTGCAATATGATTATTAACTCAAAATTAACTACAGAGCTGGCAATGGTTTAAATTTGGAAAAAAAAATTTCAAAATCTAATAATTAATTTATGGAAATCAATATGAAATAGGGAACTCAAAAATAAATTATTTCCCAAATTTAGCTAAAAAAATGGTTTCATATCCATAGATTTCTGGTCTGTACTTCTATTGAAAATTTGGAATGTACAGAGTCATTTTCCAATAGGGCATCTTAAATTAGTCAAAAAAATAAATGAGTTCTTAATTAGCGTATCTAGTTGAGCTTTCCTTAGTTGCTTTTCCAAAATAAACAATAAACTTTATCTTTCCGTAGGAAATAGACAAGTCGGAGTTTATCAAATTAGAACATTTTTTTTTTTTTGGGTGCGTAAATAGAAACGGAAAAATGATAAAAAGCTTGAGTGAAAAGTTTATATAAAATATACAAGTCTTGAAATATATGTAAGTTATTTGTCATAATATAACAAAATACAATGATTGTAAAAGGTAAATCTAATTAACATTCGACGAGTTCTTATTGTTTTATGTAGAAGTTCTAACAATTCGAAAATGAAGACGACAATAATTTTCACAAAGACTTAAAGAATTCTTCCTTAACTCTTTGTATAAAGAATTGAATATAATTTACAAAGACTTAGCCATCTGGATTATTAAGGAAAAATAAAATAAAATAAAAAAGGAGACATCACAAGTATTACCGCATAATTTGTAAAGATTGTGATCTCAACACGCCAACATTAAAATTATACAAAGTACTAAAAATTTTGACATTGTAATGTTGTGTGGACGGGGCTATTTTAACTTAATAATTTAATTCGACGCAAATATATACACATCAATTGATCATATAATTTCTTAACAATCTGTCCAAGTGTGTAATTTGTTGTTTTATTAGATCATGATAATATTTTTATTGCCAGTCTGATAGTAAATAATAATTGGAATAATCAAATTCGAACTATATAATAAAATGCATAAGTATAACTTTCTTTTACTAACTTGACATTGATAATTCACCATAGTTTAAATCGTGCGTGCCAAGTCTTATTTAAACATCAAATCATCTATCGATATAAAAAAAATTTAAATATAATTAATAATTATTTGAAGCATGCCCGCCAAATGATTTGTCAATAAAAATACATCAAATATAATAAAGCAGTGGCTACGTCGGATCAGCTCCAACATAGCGCCAACTGACACAAGACATGCGATCATATAAACTCGATTTGACAGTCATGATTACATAGAAAATAAAAAAAAAATTATTTATTGCTCCTTTGCAATAACAATTAGGGCGTGTAGATGTTAAGAAGACAGAATTAGTCAATTAGATATATCTAGTTGTGACAAAAGATGTTTGTCCCTGATACTATATATAAAAACACCTGCTTATTTTTAATCAAGAAATAGGACAATAGAAACTTCAATGAATCCTAATGGATGGGAAGAGCAACTAGCAGAAACGTGAAATAGAAAATCAATTTCTTGTTTGCGAAACACACCTCATAAACTATAATTGGAGGTGGTTGAAATTCCAATCTTGAAACTGTGGGTCAATGGTCAGGCTGGCTGCCACCAATGTGGTTTGTCTTGAGGGAAGGAAAAAAAAAGATGATCGACAGAAAAAGATGGCTGCCACCCATTGCCCAAAATCGTGTATGCGATTAGTATTTTGAGTACGTGTAATCATAACGGTCGGTAATATAATCGCACAACTTATATAAGATGGCACTTCGTTGGAGCTGATCCAACATAACCAAACCCATATAAAATAATAATTTTAAACATGCACACTAAATTTAACTTAATTTTAAAAAATTTATATGTAAAACACATAATATATTTAAAACAACTAATGAAAGTTTAAACTGTTTGCACTAAATTATAAAATAATTTTGAATCATTAAACAATGTGAATAACACATATCAAATCATAAACTAATTTTTCAAAGGATCTATTAGTAAACAAAACATATAAAAAATAGTTAATAATAATTTGAACCGCGCACAAAAAGATATCAACCGTATTTTAAACTTGTTGTTGCATCAAACACATCAATATAACAAAAACATTTACTATATTCCCAAGAGCTCAAAACATAACTACATATAATATATTGCAGCAGGTAAAGAAAAACAGTAAATTAGAACGGTCCCCTTTTTTATTGAAAAAAAAAATTGGCATAAACTTAAAATGCTCCTGGGATTTATGACCCAAATGTATGGTCCTCTCTTTAAAAAGATAGTTACGCCTGCTTCTCATCCTTCACAGGCTTTTTGCTTCTTTGCTTCTGTTCTTGATCTACCTCGTTCTTCACACTCCGTTTACCCCCCTTCTTCGCAGATGACGACACATGCATCATGGTGAGTCCTTCACTTGTATCAACAGGTTGAAGTGTATTTCTCTTGGGGTATCTGGCAGCTAGTCTTTCTGCTCTCTGTTCGGGGGTTTCAAACTTGTAGTGACCTGAGGACACATGAGCAGCATATATTTGAGATTTAGCGAATGCTTTGTTGCATTTTGGGCAAGTATAAGGACCATTTTTTTTGTGGGGCAAGCTGTGAGTGCGGCCATCGTATTTTGCTTTCTTCTTTTTTCCTTCATCAGAAGAATTGTTGATAGTCTCTCTAGGGTTTTGATTATCACCATTCCTTGGTAAAGGGTTTAAAATTTCATAAGTTTTGGGCAAGGAAAGATCATCTCCAAGAAGCTCTAGCATGTAATTAGGAAGTGCCACTTCTGAAGAAATTTGATTGTAAATTGCTTCAAGAGACTCAAGTTCTTTGGACAGATCATCATCATTATCATGATTCATTTTAATGGATGATAAAAAAATTTTGATTTTGTGTTTGGAAATTTAGAGAAAAGAAAAGACTCAATCTCACTGCAAGAATTGATTTTGTGGGCGGTTTTTGGGTTCTAAATACTATCAGAAATTTTACTCTCATTTAATGGCTGCTGGCTCTCTTGGTTGGTGTAATTAAACCCATTCACTTGTTTTTGGCTAAAATGTAAGTTGCTTGGGCAAGCAAGAGAAAGATTTGCCTTATGAAATTTTTACTACTATATACTGCCAAAAGAGCTCACTACTGTGGATGTGCTAGAATCTGCAGTTTTTTTCTAATATCTGTAAAGGAGTAATTACAACGGTTTAATGCCTATTTGATGTCTATGGTTTACATGATTTTGAGGGAATTATTTTATTGAGCGTGTATATCTTTTGAAAATAAAAAAATAAAAAAGTTAAGCTTATTTTGAAGTACAATGGTCTGATGTAATGGGGCACTAGTCCTATGTAAGCAAGTACTCAAGAAATTTCTCAATATTTAGCAATAGTTTTATTTGTTAAGTGTCTTTTAATTTAATTTCTGCATAAAAATAGTTGCCTAGATTATGAGAATTGGATTGTACAGTGAAAATTCTCGTCAGTATAGACTAGTTTGTATGGATGCAATGAATTGCCTCTACAACACAGCTGGCAAAGAGAGAATTTTGAACAGAAATTAATTAAGATTTTTGTCAACAATATAATTTTCCAGTATTAAATTTCGAAGAAACAAATGTAATTTATGGATTGTTAAGAGTAATTGTCTGGTCTTTAACTGCTATTTTCATACATTACTCATTATTATATATGGGTAAATTGGCATATATATGGAATTGATGTAAATTTGGCCAACCATAAATGAGCTGTTCCAAAATATCTTATTAAAGTTCATTTTAATTATTGTGTATTAATTTAGATCAGGATTCCGTACTGAGTCAAATTTTTACTGAATACTGAATCAATGATTAAAATTATTATTTTTTCTCTTGTCTAACAATCGTTGATTTAGTAATCAACAGAAACTTAGTTTAGCACTGAATTCTTATCTACTAATTTATCAGGCTACACATTGAGCATGCATGACTTCGGCTGGCTACCTAATATTGCCATGCATCTTATGGGTACCAGTTGTTTGAACAAGTAAAATTTCATGGGTGATACAAGTGGGTTTGAAATTTAAAATTAAATAAAAAAAATTCCTTCGGGTCAATGATGTATTAATTTACTAGATTTAACGATAATCCGACCCTAAATCAAACCATTTCGCTCTTTGACTGAAAAATCCTTATGGTAATTACTAATAGCCTAATAATGATCATTTTTCTAAATATACAAATTTCATTACTAACAAAAATTTCTAGTTAAGAACGGTCTTACCTGCCTGTGCCACTGCCAACTGATAACTAAATTTCAAATTTAATCTTAAAACTTAAATTCAAACAAGTTTTTCAAAGTGCATTCATCAAACGCATCTATCTACTGAAATATTTTGTTATTAAATTCCCAATAACACGAGCATAACTACATTAGCTATACTAGAGAAAGAGGAAACACCAAAAAAAGGGAAGAAAAAGCAGGAACGGGTGCATAAGATGAACTGAGAACTCAATAAATTAAGAGCCACACATGGTCCCTTTTAATCTCAACATCAACCAGACCCTCTTCCCCAGTAGCTGTTCCAGCAACGGCATCCTCGCCTTGTGTCTGAACTTGGTCATCATGACTCGCAGCCCCTTTTCGCCTTCTTTCTCCGAGCAGCAAATGTTCTTCAAAGACTTATTAGGCACAATGGTAAGTCCAACACTTGATTGAACCACTCGAAGGTTTCTCTTCTTGAATTTGGCAGCAAGTCTTTTCTTCCTCTCAGCCGCTGTTTCAAACCTGTAGTGAGATGATGTCACATGAGCCGCGAATGGTTGAGATATGGGGAACTCTATTTTTCATTTAGGGCATACATAAGGACGATATTTGCATGAAAGGCTGTGAATTCGACCATCATCTTCATATTCTTCACCATCATCAGAAATTTGTGCACTATTATTTACCTCAGGATGATCACTAGGGTTTTGTTTTTGAACTTGATCAAGAATTTCTTTGTCACTTTGGTTTTTTTTTTTTTAAGAATTTGCTGACAAACATTTTGAATAGAATCAGTTTCAATGAATGGAGAATTCACTCCACTTGACATAGTTGTTTTCGATGAAATGGATTGATTTTTTGCCGAGTTGTGACTTGTGATGGTAAATATTATTAAAAGGTTGATTTCGTACAGTCAATGGATGATCCACCTTGAAGAAATTTGTTTTAGGCAGGTTAAACTTTCAAGGACTGATTTTGTGAAAGCTGGTTTTGATGAAAAATTGTGCTATCAGAAAGAGATTCACGACTCTTATTAGATAGCTGATTTTGTTGATTGGACGTATGCATGTTTCGATTAGGAAGAATGGGCTGTTGAGAAGCAGAGATCATATGATCTCTGGAGCCAAAAGCCTATCTCTGGTTGAAGTTGAAGTAAGAAATTTAGTTTTCACAACCTCAGTGAGTGGCACTTCAGTGGCACCAGGTTGATTTTGAACAGGAAAATAGTCAATGACACTTTGAACCAGCACTCTATGTTGTGAAGAAAAATTATATCTCCTAATCACATCACCAACTCTTTGGCTCGAACCAGCAAATTGGGCAAAACCCAATGTGGGTTGGTTGCTTCTGTGAGGGATGAGCTCATTTTGGCCATAAGTCACATGGTTTTGCCAAAATTTGAGCAGTTGAAATCAAAATATTGGCTATCATTGTGATAACTAAAACCAAAATTAGGCACGGCAAGTGAAGAATTGGAGCCAAAATTACTGGGTTGGGAATCACAAGAGCTAAAATTGAAAGACATGTTATGGTGATTGAAAAAGGACCCAAATGGCTTTTATTAATCGATAGAGAGCAAAGCTTGATTTGTGACTTGTGAGGTGTACTGGGTTCGTAGGCTACATTTTTGTACCGAAAAATCATCATTTTTAAATGCACGGACATAAACTTTGGTATAATACGAAGAAAATAGCATCCAAGTTTTAGATTTCAAAGTAAATAAATTTAAGTTGGTCATTTATTTCTTGATAAGAGAGAATCTGTGGAGAGGTTAATAGATAGTAAGATAATACAAACGAATTGTCATTGAATTTCTTTAATTTCATTTTCACATAGTCAGCAACAAACAAATATTAAAAAATTGGATATTTTGGTTCAACACTGCCTTAGTGCAAAAACTATAAAATTAAATAGAAAATAACATAGAATCAATAAAACTAAAAGGCCCAAGGGCAAGGACCATTTTGAAAAAAAAAAGCATAAATCTAAGTAGGTTATAACAAAAATAATAATGTTATACTTACTTAATTAGAATATTTATTAGCTCGTATCTTAATTAATGTAGTAAATAACATATCATTATTTATTTGGCGCAAGTAATAGTTAATTACTAAGTCTTTTTAATTCTAATCCAAATGGTGAAATTCTGTTGCTAGCACATCAATTGAGAATATAAATAAGTATCCTAACAGAGTAAGCATAACAACACTCCAATAAAAAATTGTAAAATAGACGGGCTATACAAAATATGCATAAAACTTAGTTAAATTTCAATTCATAATTATTCTTTTCTGAATTTTTATTGTCATTTTTATTTTGTGTCTTTCAATAATGTTTTTCCCCAAATAGTTGGCTTGTGCGTGATAGAAAGAGTGATTCTTTTTATTATCGAACTGTGTTTGAATTATCTTCGAATTTGTCTAAATGGATGTAATGAATTGTCACAACAGCAATTAGCTGGTAATGGGATTTTACAATTTTTTTTTATAAAAAAAACCTCAACTAAAATCTTTAGTAGAAATTTTATTTCAGCTCTAAATTTCTATGAAATTCGCAATGTTTTAATTATTTCCCACACTTAGCTAAAAAATTAGAGGTCTCTATAATAAATTTCTAGTCTGTAACTGCTAAAAAGCATTTTTATATTGCTATCTTGGAATGCCATGAAGCCATTTCTGGTCTGTAACTGCTAAAAACCATATTATATATTGTAACTTGCTACCAAATATGTTTTTAAATCTAATAGGGCCAAGCCTAGATTAGTTGTTTTAGAGTATCCGATTGAAGTTCTTTCGGTTGCTATTAAGAAATTACAATTAGCCTGTGCGGCAAAATAATTACTGAATTTTGAGCCAAATTTTGGGGACATTCATCTCATTCCTTGTAATATTATATGAAACGAGTTTATTTTGGCTTTAGTAATAACCGTACTTAATACTAAAATATTACAATTAATCAATAGATATCCCACCTTCAATTGGAATTTTTGCCACTTGTGACCCGAACAACAATTGTTGTATGATAACATGACATAGTTAACGATCATTTCTAAGCATATAATGAAGTTCACTTTAATAATACGATATTGATGGTTAACAACAGTATACGCTCATGCGCCAAATGATAATTGAATTTCAAATTTGATCTTAAAACTAAAATCAAACCAAGTATTGAGTACATTTGGTTGATTTTCACGTTATAAAAGTTTATATGAGTTATTTAACTGGACTTAGAACTGATTAAGATTATAATTAGTCAATAATAATCGCAACGTCAGTTGGATTTTTTTTTCTCTTCTGAGCAGAACAATAGCTTAATCACAACAATAGATACTGATAGTAAACAATGGTATAAGCCGCCCGCCAATAATAACTGAAGTTTAGATTCAATACAAATTAAATTTCTTAGCAAGTTATGAGTGCATTCATCAAATTTGTTATATGTGCATTCATCAAATTTATGTATATTAATTGTTATCACAACTGATTATTCTTGATAATAATAATTAGAATGAAAAATAATTCGACCGTTAGTCGAACATTTCCTTTTTTACTATAATTGAATGAATCGTTATCTTAACGAGTGATAGCCTAATAACGATAATTTCTAAATATGTAAATTCTCTTTATAAAAAGCTTTCATAGTTAATAACAGTTTTACCCGCGCGCGCCAACACAAAACTAAAATTTAAATTAATTTCAAATTTGAACTTCAAACTTAATTTTCAATTACATTCATCAAACACCTCAATCTATTGAAATATATGTTTATTAAATCAAGAGCATAAAACAGAACTACATTAAACACTGTGGAGAAAGAAAAACACATAACAAAGAAAAATTAAAAGAACATAAACAATAACATAACATAAAATCAAAGTTCAACACATCATTATTCAAACATAGTACTCATTGACATAACCAAGAGCTTCCTTCTAGCACTCATTAGCCTAAGCAAGAGCTTCCTCCTTAACAGCTATTCCACCTATAGTAAGGCCATCCTCTCCTTGCTTCTGCCCTTGATCATCACCATCTTCAATCTTGACCGCAGCCCTTTTCTCCTTCCTTCTCCAATCAGCAACGTTCTTGAAAGATCGACCATGCACAATGGCGAGTGATCCATTGCTTGATTGAGCCATTCGAAGAATATTCTTCTTCTTGTACTTGGCAGCTAGTCTTTTCTTCCTCTCCGCTGCCGTTTCAAACCTGTAGTGAGCTGATGCCACATGAGCCGCAAACGACTGAGATGTGAGGAACTCTTGTATGCATTTAGGGCATATGTAAGGTCCATATTTTTTACGCGAAAGGCTGTGAATTACGCCATCACCCTCTTCGTCTTCGTCCTCGTCATCAGAACTTTCTTCACTCATTTTTCTAGGAGCGTAAATCAAATCACCCACTAGATCATGATCATGACTTGGGTTTTGGCTCTGAGGCGCGAGCACACTCAATGGCTCGGGATCAAGAATTTCTTCACAATCATGTTTGGCCACTGGAAGATTGTTTGGTTGTTGTTGTCTAGGGTTTTGGTTCAAAATATTCTGAGCAGGCACATCATTATTATCAGGGAAAGAATTATTCACTTGGCTTGACATAGTTGAACTAGGTGACATGGATTTGTTTTGAGTGGTGTTTTGAAAAGTATTATGAAAAGGCTGCTCATTATTATTTTGAGTAGTTAGTGGATTCTGTGACCAGTTTTGAAGAAAACTTGGGCTATCGTAAATAGATTCATAGTTTTGATCAGATAGCTGATTTGGTTGGTTTGACAAAAGAAAATTTCGATTTGGAAGAAAGGGTTGCTGATGAGAAGAAGAGATCAAGTGATCATTTGGAGCCAAAATCCTATCTCTAGTTGAAGTTGATGAAGTGAGAAACTTTGTTTTCACAACTTCAGTGACTGCTACTTCAGCGACACCAGGTTGGTTTTCAACAGGATAATAATCAATGACACTTTGAACTTGCACTCTACTAGGATATGATGGAGAAAAATTATTTCTTCTAATCACATCACTGACTCTTTGGCTCAAACCAAGCTGGCCAGCCCCTATTGTGGGTTGGCTGTTTCTTTGAGGAATGAGCTCATTTTGGCCATAATTCACATGGTTTTGGCCAACATTTGAGTAGTTAAAATCAAAACCTTGGCCATTGTCATTGTGAAAATTGGAACCAAAACTAGGCAAGGCACGGGAAGAATTGAACCCAAAATGGGGCTGGGAGTTGAAAGAGTTAAAATTGAAAGACATATTTGAGATTTGAAAGAGAAACTAAACACAAAGGAATTTTATCGATAGGTGGCAAAGCTTAAATTGTGAGGTGAATTGGGCTCGTGGGGGTGCCTTTTTATAGCGAAAATAATAATTTCTTAATGCTAAAAAAAATTAGAAATTGCATTCAGATTTTACAATCTTACTTTGATTTTTTTTTAAAAGGCCAAAATGGTCTTTTACTTCTTGATAAAACAGAATCTGAAGGATAGAGTTATAGATGGAAACACATAACTTTGCAAACGAATTGTTAGTTAATTTCTTTACTTTTGTTTACGTATTTCAGAATACTGATATATGATATCGAATAAGTAGGCATGTATGCTAAGAACTTATTGTAAAGTTTCCAATTGGGCATAAAATTACCCCTAATTTAATGTTTTTGGTTACCTAATTTATCATGAGTGTATCTACTTTTGGAGAGATTTTAAAGCATTTTTTTAACAATAAATCTCTTTCTTGAAAAAAAATAAAAATAAAATTACAAACAACCAGTTGAAAACTAGCGACTCAACAAAAAGTCATATCTGCAGATTCCTCTTTTCTATCAAGAACGCTTGTAAAGAAGTGATACATGGAATTTCTTTTTGGCTAAGAATGTGATACCTGCGACACTATTGTCATCACATATAGATTTTAACTCCATTTATATGCCACCAAATTCAAGTTTCAGTGTAAAGGAGGATATTGTGCCTTCAAATTGATTTCTTACTTTTATGAGCATTTTCTAAATATGGAAGAAAAACACATGCAAGCATTAAATTGAGGCCGTATCTGAAAGTTATTGTTATTTATGATTTATGGAATTAACTAAATACAGACAATTTCCCTTGGATAGGTACGGTCAGAATTAGAAAAACTTTTTATATTCTTTGAAGTAGAGGTTTTGTAAATTAACAAATTATTTTTTCCGGCTTTTTAATATCTTTAAGAAAAATAATATTACACTTGCATAATTTGGTACAAACATAATGGGAAAATAAAGTTTGTATCCAAATGATGTATCACCTATCATTCATTTGTCAAGCATAAGATGTTAGTTGATTTTATTAGTTATCATTAACGTGCTAATCATGCAACACCTATCAATAAATAAATCTTTGAAATATTATACAATGGGTGAAACTTATATATATATATATATATATATGCATATTAAATTTTGAAATCTGATATAGTTTTGATAGCTCTTACAAAATGATAGTAATATTTTTAAAAAAGCAAATTAATTCCATGAAAGAAGAAAACATTGCAATCTTATATATGGTGATAAATCTAAGTTAAATAAGGATAATAACTTTGCATGGTTAGATTTTAATTAATTAGTCTCTATCAAGGGTTATCCTTTTATGAGACAATAAATTCATAATTGTAACAGGAAAAATGTTAAAATTCTCAACTATCACTCTATCAAAAAAGTAGCTACATACATATGAACATACAGAAGGATAATGCATTTAACTTTCTTTCTTTATGAAAGTGTATAATTTCTAAATATTTTTTCATCATATACAGTAACAACGACAATGTTCTTGTTTTTTCCCTAAGTTTTGTCTTCTGTTTTTTCATACGCAAATTCTGAAATTTCAAAAAGGAAAGAATATGAATTCACTCATGTTCACACAATCCACTTGTTGTACATGGCAAAATTTGTTCTTATGTCATAAAAACATTAATTAATAATATAATTTGCATTACTTTATGTCTATTTGTCATCTCTTAATATGTCTTTATCCCTTTGTACATTGTATAAAAAAGTTAACCCTTCTATTGATTTTTCGTTCACAATCACCCTATCTTCTCTCTTGGTTTCACTTGAAATCAAAGAATTTTTACTCCATGGATAATGAAATTGATAGTGATCCCCACAAATATAGAGAAGAATGGTTCCATTTTGAAATGCCCAAAGGCAAGGAATTTAATCTCCCCAATATATCAGACACTCTGATGCATCAATGGTTAAGGAATAGCAATTCCAAAGAAGCATCCAAGCCAAACAACCATCCTTCTACCCAAGCATCTGCGCCGGCAATAAATGATGTGCAAAATTGCCAAGTGAAAAATGCTAATAATTATCCACAAGCAATTATCTCTTCTGATCCTCCTCCTCCAATCGACAAAAAATTAAACGTCCACAACGTTTCAAGCTTGCAAAATTATAGTTCTAATGAACCAATTCCTTCAAATGTCACTAGTGTCAACTTTCCTGTGAAAATTGAACAAGCCGTGGATGAGGTTTCTCTCAACTCAGCCAAGTCTCATCCGAGGGTTAGACCAAAACACAGTTTTTCGAGCATTGAAACGAATCCCGGATCAGCTTCCACTGATCGAAACCCTAGCGAAAGCATAATAAATCCTAAGCCAACGCCTTCTCCAAGTGGCGCCGCAGACACTAAACATATTTGTTCAAGCTCAAATGGTGAATCTACCCAAAATGGCGATAAGCAATTTGGTAGCCATCTTGGTGATTCCCTTAGCCCTAATTCTTCCAGTGGTTTGATTTCGCCAAAAAATAAAGAAACCCTAGCTCCTAATGACTGTCCTATTAAGCCAATTACAAAACAAGAAGTTCAAGATCAAGTTCAAATCAATCCATCCCGTCAGCTTAACGAAGATAGGAAAAATAATCCATGTTGTCTTCATAAGCTGACAATGAAATCTCATTATTTGAAATCAAAAGATTGTGAGACTGATCAATCTGATTTCGAAGGAGATCACAAATGCTTTGTTTGTAACGTGGGGTTTTCAACTGGCAACGCATTGGGAGGACACATGAGTTCACACGCAAAGAAAAGAAAAATGGAAGTGATGAAAAATGGCGGCGGCCTATCTTTTTTCAAGTCTGAAGAAATTGAAGAAGAGGCGCAAAAAGGATCTGAAAATGGTTCGAATCAGCCACAAAATAAGCCCATGGCATCAACCGAGGAGTCGATGGCAAGTACTGGAGAGAAAATTGAAGGAAGTCACGAGCAATCGAACAAGTAAGATAATGAGAAATATTCAACTAAGATTGATGCTGATTGGGAGCATATGGGTCGTCAACTTCTACCAAATTTCTCTGTTTTTTTTTCCTATTTTTAATGATAACAGTGATTTTACATCGGATATATCGTTTTAATAAAGATAAATTATTATATTAATTTACAAAAAGCTATTGCGAAATAATGTTGTTTATTATTCATAAATCGGAATTTTTTATTCTCTTATATTGATTGGTTGAGGAATTTATTTAATATTAAGACTTCATTACCAAAATCATGTGCTCTAACATTAAATAATTTATAGATTCATTTTAATATTATATTTATATTTATCATCTATTATATATGAGTGTTCTAGATTTTATTTGTTTTTAATTTGAAGTCAATTTTTGGTCCTATTATCGTCAAAGGGTAGTAATAATCATATTATTTTTAAAAATATCAAAATTAACAGAAAATATTAAGAGAAAAAGGCAAATAGCTAGGAAATGAGGTATGTGTGTGCCTATATTTACATTAATGGTGCATTTACTTCATAAAATGAGAATGAGCTGGAATGAGAATAGGTTGGGAACGGGAATGTGGAATGTGAATGAAATTTTAATTTTTACTTGGCAAAAATAAATGACAATGAGAATATGCTGGAATGTCATTGATGTATTTACGTGGCAAAATAAATGGGAATGAGAAATGAGAATGAGAATTAATTTACCAAAATACTCATTATATTAAATAATGTAATTTTCATTGACTAGATACATGTATAAATATTATTATAAAAATGATATCAATTAAAAAAATTAATAATAATAATTTTATTAACTTTATTATTTTAGTTACTATTAATTATTGTTAATATTATTTTTATTAATATTATCATTATTAACATTTATTATTGTTATTAACTTTATTATTTTAGTTACTATTAATTATTGTTAATATTATTTTTATTAATATTATCATTACTAACATTTATTATTTTTATTATTAACTTTATTATTTTATTTATTGTTATTACTATTTTTATTAATATTATCATTATTAACATTTATTATTATTATTAAAATTAAATTTTATTAACTTTATTATTTTAGTTATTATTAATTATTGTTATTATTATTTTTAATAATAATGATAAATGTTAATAATGATAATATTAATAAAAATAATAATAACAATAATTAATAATAACTAAAATAATAAAGTTAATAAAATTTAATAATAATAATAATAATATTTAATAATAATAATAACAACAATAAGGATAATATTGTTATAATGATAAATTAATTATTTTTACTAATTATTATTTTTATCACTATTTTTATTGTTAATAATGATAATATTAATAAAAATAAAATAATTAAAATAATTAAAATAATAAAGTTAATAAAATTTAATAATAATAATTATTAATGATATTTAAAATAATAAAATTATTTGTTATTTGAACAAAAGTAATTTAGGAAATATGAAAAAATTACAAAGATAGAAAAGTAAATTTATGTTTCATTCTCATTCTCACATTTTCATTCCCAATCCCCTCATGGGAATGTGATTCCCATTCATTATTCCCAAATTGTGTGGGATCCACACATTTTATTCACATTCTCAAATTACATTTTATCAAGTAAACACAAGTTTTATTCTCATTCCCCAAACCCACAAGTAAACACACCATAAGAGAAATAGGCAAATAGTTAGGAAATGAGATAATTTAAGAGTATGTAATTGATAATTTCTCTTGTTTTTATTAAGATCCCATTTGGAATTGAAGTTAAGAATCAATAAGCTACTTATTTCATAATTTTTTATAAAAATAGTATTTGGTAAACTTTGTAAAATCTGTTCATTTTATAATTTTCTCCATTTTGACAGCAACTTTTAAAAGTAGGTAGAAGACTGATTTTCATAAGCAGCTCATTCAATAAGTCACCACTCCTTTTTAAAATTCTTATTATAACCTTAATATTTTAGCAAAAAGATAATTATGTCCTATTTTTCTATACACCTAATATATAAGCAATTAGAAAATCATATTACTAGCATAATCAAACTACCCTTACAATTATAAAGTTTTCATCTAGTAAATTTATATTTTTCATATTTTACTTTTATTTTCTATTATAAAATTTAATAAGACTTACATGTAATTATGTAAGTTTTCTTTGAACTATGAACAATTTCACATGAAATTTAACCATTCAATTTCATAACTATTGATTTTTAAAATTCAATCATATATATTTTTTCTACATACAAGGTGTTTATTGCAATAAGTTTAATGTGAATGTAATGCATATTACTTTTTATTTTTATTTGGATTATGTGTTGATATGAATTTTTATCATATTTTATGCAATAGATTATGAAGTTCACTAGATTTTATATAATTGAGTTTTTTTTTCACTTTATGTAACTTTATGTATTTTAAAAAGAGAAAGACATGTCTAAACATTATTAAACATACTCTAAAAATAAAAGGTAATTTAAAATTATGTCTATTTTGGTCATTACATAATAAAACAATACTTTTGTAATAAAATTTGTCAAACGCTTGTATACTGCTTTTTAAATTCACGACAATCATAATAGCATAATTTACCAAACAACAAGTTATTTTTTTAATCAGTAGTTTATTTCATCCGTACAATAGAAGCAGCTTATTTAATCAGCCACTGCAATCTCAAACTAGCCCAAGAATTAGGAAGAGAGGGAGTATGTGTGTGTGTGTGGTATTCCCATTTGAGAGGAAAAAAAAATTGAGAATTGTTTTGAAAATGAATAGATTTACTTGAAAAGTAAGTGCTGATGAGATGAGTTGAGAGGGTCAAATATTATTGCTCTAAAAAAGCATTAGGGCCCGTTTGGGATTGGTTTTAGGAGACCCAAAAGTGATTGTGAAAATCTAAAAGTTAGTTTTAGTATTTGGTAAAAAAAAATCAAAATCATTTTTGTTAAAATCAGTTTCTCCTACAGCTGATTTTAAAAAGTAGGGAATGAGTAACTTTTAGATTCTGATTTTGAAAATCAATTTTATCATTTAATACAATTCCATAAATATCCTTAAAATTATTACTTAAATCCAAAATTAACCTTATTCAAATTGGAAACAAAATAATTTATAAAAAAATTGTATTATAATTCATAAATATAAATTTATTGATATCAATTTATTGGTCGAATTATTATTAAATTTATTTCACTATATTATTAATTTAATTATCAATTGCTTTAAGATAAAAAAATTAAATAAATATATTATAAATTTTATTTTTAGTAAAAATTATTATAATACACAATTCAAAATATTATATGCACATGTTTTTATATATATAAGTAAATTTTATCTTATATTATGGTTATTTTAGTCATTTATTTTTTCTCAGTAGTTTAACAGTAAAATTTACCAAACATCCATAACTGCTTTCAAAACTCACAGTACTTCTTGAAACAAAATTTACCAAACATTTAACTGATTCTCTTCACAGCTGATTATTTTTACAGCACAGCTAACATCAATTATTTTAAAAGGTACAACATTTCCAAACTGGCCCTTAATCTGCAAAAGTTCGGTGCTAGTAAAGCCCCCTCTAAAATCTTTGTAAAACTGCTTTGCTAAATGTACCCACCAAAATATTATGAAACATAAAATCACTTCTAAAAGCACCCATTTTCTTTCCCCAATTAAATCTACAATCTTGTTTCCACAAAATATTTCCGCAATAATCCTAAAAAATCCTACATTTATTTTTTATAGTGTAGGTGTGTAAACATAAAAAAATGACATTTTATATAAGAATTTTTGGAGGCATGTAATAACATCATTATTCTCTACAAAATGATAGATTGACTGTGGGTCTGTGTCAACTCTGTAGAATTCAGTTCGTGAATAACCTTAGCTCTGAAATTTGTTCATTCTACTTTAATTTGAACCAAAAAAAAAATGGATAAATTTAGACGTTGGCTCTTCTAGTTTTAATTTATGCTCAAATTTGAATTCGATGTTTTTTCTTTAATTAGTCTTTGGTGTCTCTAAGTAATTACATTTACCACCTGAAGTTAATTTGACGTAAGCATATTTTTAATTAGTCGATATACTTTCAAAGTATGACAAATACTTCCTACACTCTAAAAGATAAAATAGAAGCCCCCTTAAATACCCTTTAGTCCGTATAAATTTCAGATTAATCACAAAAAGAAATGATAAGAAAATTAATATTTTTTAAACAAATAAAATATTTTTTAAACCAATTACGTGACATACAAAAAAGTATTCATTTTATATGATTTATACAGGCAAGCATTTAAATATTTTGTAATGCTAGATATACCAAAACAATTTACAGCAGAATAAAGTATGAATATTGTTTTCTTTATTTTCTTTTCAATACATAATAAATATATGTGTTTGTGTGTGTGCGCTCACAGATGTGACAATATAAATTTCTTCTTAATATAGAAGGTCGGTGCTAGTAAAGCCCCCTCTAAAATCTTTGTAAAACTGCTTTGCTAAATGTACCCACCAGAATATTATGAAACATAAAATCATTTCTAGAAGCACCCATTTCCTTTCCCCAATTAAATCTACAATCCTGTTTCTGTAAAATATTACGCAATAATCCTAAAAAAGCCTACATATATTTTTGATAGTGTAGGTGTGTAAACACAAACGAATGACGTTTTATATAAGAATTTTTAGAGGGATGTAATAGCATCACTATTCTCTGTGAAATGATAGATTGATTGTGCATTTGTATCAACTCTGTAGAATTCAATTCGTGAATAACCATAAATCCAGAATTTGTTAATTCTACTTTTAATTTGAACCAATAAGAAATGAATAAATTTAGACGTCGACTCTTCTAGTTTTAATTTATGCTCAAAATTGAATTCGATGTTTTTTCTTTAATTAGTCTTTGGTGTCTCTAACTTTTCTTTAAAGGTAATTACATTTACCCCCCTGAAGTTAATTTGATGTAAGTACATTTTTAGTTGATATATTTTCAAAGGAATACAAATGCTTTCTACACTCTAAAAGATAAAATAGAAGCTCCCTTAAATACCCTTTAGTCCATATAAATTTCAGATTAATCACACACAAAAAAATTGATAAAAACATTAACTGTTTGTTAAACAAATAAAATTTTTCTTGAACTATTTATGCAGCAGACAAAAAAGTATTCATTGTATATGATTTATATGGGCAAGAATTTAATTTTTTTGCAATGCCAGATATACCAAAACAATTTACCAAAATTTTCAGTGTATTGATCAATTGCAGATGTGGCAATATAAGTTTCTTCTTAATATAGAAGAAGGTCTAATTATATATTAATTGACGCTGAGTTGTTAAATGTAAGCTTCTTCTTAATATAGAAGAAGGTCTAATTATATATTAATTGATGCTGAGTTGTTAAATGTGAAACATATAAATCTTTCCATATGTCCACAACTCTACATAGATTCCGTAATACTGAATTGTTTAAAATTTAAATATGCATGCACAAGAATAGTGAAGACTATTAATGTTTGAACTATTTATCATTTCACAATTTTATTTTTATTCTATCGTTCTCTACTAACCAAAATGATTGAAAAATAAATAAATTACTAAATTCTTTTTAAGTTATTGGTTGAAAATTTCTTGATCCCATTAGAGATTTTTTTTTCCACTATTGTTTGATCAACACTAGCATGTGGTAGTCGATTTCAGATGTGCTAGGTTCAAGTTTCAAAATTTCAAACCAATCCAAAGTGTTTTATAAAAATTAATCGCGGCACTTCCGTTAAAAGTTGTAACAGATAAACTTGAGGATAAAAATTGAAGTGCTATTGCACAAAAAAAGGTATGAAAAATATCATCATTAATTCATCACTCACACATTTCTTATATAACTTTCCAATGGCTCAGAATTATCTGCCTCAGTTTTTCAAAGCCTTTGTCGGTGATGGTTGTGTAGATGTGTTTTGTCTATATAATTAATTATTTGCCTCAGTTTTTCAAGGCCTTGGTTAGGTGATGGTTGTGTGGGTGTGTTTTGTTTGCATAGTTATTAATTCTTCATATGTATATATATATAATTTTTTTTAAGCGTGAACATCTGTATTTTATAAAATTATAAAATAAAAATATTATCATTCGTATACTCTATAAATGTTTTATTATAAAAAATATTACAACACTTTGAGAGTGTATCAACTGTCCACCTTCAAATGACAAAAGTTATCTACCGACCACCAAATAGTTAGCTGCCGTTTGAAAGTTAACGAAATTATAACAAATTAACGATTTTACCCTTGAAAAGTATCACTTGTATACCCTTAAATTCTTTTATTATCACTTGTATATTCTTAAATTATCACTTGTATCATATGAAAAGACCAAATTACCCTTCTGACGTTATCCTATTTAAACGGCAAGTAATAGTTTGGAGGACGACAAATACATTTTGTCAATTTAGGATAGACGATTGATACACTCTCAAAGTTGTAATATTTTTTATAATAGAGTATGTATAAAATATACGAATGATAATTTATCTATAAAATATGATCTCTAAAATATACGAATGATAATTTCCCTATAAAATATGAACTCGATCCTTTATAATAGTAAATGATATACAGAGCTTTAAAACGCGGTAAAGTATAAAATTAATTATAATAGGCGCAAAGCATATATGTATATGAAAACTGATTTTTTTTCAAATCCTCAATGAGATATAAAAAAATGATTTTTGAAAACTAGAATGCTTTCGAAGTAATTAATTCGGTTCTGATCAGTCCAAAACATATTTTTTGTTAACCTCAAATTTGGCTGAAAAATAACTGTTAATTTTCAGTTATGGCTGTACTTTATGGAGTTCGTTGACCTTATGTATTGGCATTAAATTTGGCTGTGAAAAATAATTAACTGCATTCAACAATTCTACTATTCACTGTGCTTAGCAATTGCAGATTAGGAGAAATTTTATGTCACACACACATAATTAGAGTTCTTTAGTACTTAAAATGTTTAATACAGGACCATTACAAACCAAGTACTGAGAGCTTTTTTTTTTTAAATGTATTTATTAGCTGAACAACTTCGGAAACCACTGCTCAAAGAGTACTTAATTAAACTGTAACTACATCTTCATCAAACTTACCAGCAGACATGTTATCACAGTTTGTTCCTGTACCAGAAAATGCCTTTGGTCGGAGAATTCTCGTCCGGTTCTACGTAAAGACACTCTTTCGCCTCCCGCCACGCCGCCTTGTAAAAGGGCATCCCATCGAACTGGTAATACTCGCCGAGGATTGGCTTCATCGCGATTGTCGCCTCCATAGCATGGTAATGTGGCATGGTTGAGAAGAGATGGTGAGCTACATGTGTATCTGTAATATTATGGAAGACTTTGTTCAACACGCCGTAATCTCTATCGACAGTCGAGAGAGCCCCCCTCAGCCAGTCCCATTCGGATGAGTTGTAGTGCGGCAGTGCAGGATGCGTGTGCTGCAAGTATGTGATCAGTACAAGAAAGCCATTCACAATGAGTAGCGGTACCCCATACGCGCATATAAGCCAGGCCAGTCCTTTTGCCATGGCAACGCGATAGAGGACGTAAGTTGCAGCAAAGATTCCGGCATCAGAAATGTATATCTGGAGCCTCTCGCGATCTGAGTAGATGGGGCTCTTGGGATCAAAGTGACAAGCAAAACGGTCGTAGGGCCTGCCGGAAACATTCAAGGCTAAGTATAAGGGCCAGCCAAGAGTGAGTGTGACTAGAAGGGTGAGAGCTCGGCCTGGGGGGTTGTTGAAGTATTTGGAGTAAAATGGGACTTCGGACTTGGTTTTTGGGACAAACACTTCATCGCGCTCAAGGGATGCGGTGTTGGAATGGTGGCGGCGATGACTGTACTTCCATGAGAAGTATGGAACTAAAAGGGCAGAGTGCAGGATTAGGCCAACGGTATCGTCAACCCATTGGTAGTCGCTAAAGGCATGGTGGCCACACTCGTGAGCAATGACCCAAACACCGGTAAGAACACAGCCTTGGAATATCCAGTAAATGGGCCAAGCAAGGTATGCAAATGGGGAAGGGAGGAGGTGGAAGTAATTGGTCGCAATGTAGTAGAAGAGGAAGGAAAAGGAGAGGTCGTAAACGACGTAAGAGAATGATCGGAGGAGGGAGCGCTTGAAGCAGTGGGGTGGGATGGCTTTCTTGATTTGGCTAAGGGTGAATGGAGGCTTTGTATGTGGTGCAGGCTGCATAAGGCTTTCCTTCTTCTCCCGCTGGAGTGAAGGGCCACCAGCTCCCATTGTGTTGCCTGCTTGCTTTGAAAAACCTGAAAAGCAAATGTGGTTTTCAATTGTCTAAGCCACCGTCAATTGCCGATAAAACAACATGTTCAAGTGAACAACAACCATGAAAAACAGATTAAAATGATAAGATGAGCATTCAGCAATGGCATTGTGGTCCTACACAATAAAATTTAATTGATGGGCATTAGCTGCATATAATTCCAATTCATGTCTGTCGCCCAAGAAAACAAGAATAGCAACTGTGCATAAAATTAAACAGCGCATATCCTAAAGAATAACTGCCATTAATTTCATTGTCCGGCTGCCAAGAAAGGCACGTATCACATAATTTGGCCTGTGATATTTACAGGTCAACTTGAAGTTCAAAACAATAGTGGTCCACAAAAATTACTAGAGCATGTGGTGGGGCTATAGAACCATATTAACGGGTCAAATTGAAATTGCACTGCTGCCGCCAGTGCCATTCCACATGCAAATTGCAGAAGCTAATGGGGGCCAGCTTTTTGGTCCATCGTAGTCACTCACAGTCACATCAAAATTTTGTCGATGGTAAAAATTTGTACAAGCATTCAAAAGTTGGAACCCGACTAACTTTGTAAAATATGCCATTCTTTTCCTAATTTCAATTGATATACAATGTAGGACGAACAAAGTACTAATCAATTAATCTACGAACGTTAAGCTGCACAGACTTGGCTCTTTGTTAGCCTCTTTGTAATTTCTAATGTTTCAATAGTTGACAGCCCATTCGCGACTACTACCCAGCAACTGTGCTGTGGCAACTTTATTTTTTTATTTTTTTACCACTTTTTAAACAAAAATTTATATTTTAAGCCTTCTATAAAAAAATTTACCATCTCCCATAAGCTTTTTTCTTAGTAGCTGCAGTTTGTTTTCCCCCTCAACAGTTGTATCTCAAAAGTCATGGCACCTCTTTATTAAAACTTTCTGGGAAATAAACGTAAATTGCAAGTAAGCTGATACAAGACTCAAAAAACGTGTGGGTATTGCATGATAAACAAATGTGGACAATATTTGACTCATGTGAACAAGTGGAAAATGCCTCCTTATTATGCACATACATATGAACTGCTTAAATAGGCATCACGTGCCTTGGTTCCACGATCAATCATCATCACGAACCGCAAAAAATTTGATGGGTCTACATTTGAATCTAACTCTTAACCTAAGATGTAACGAGCTCCTTTTTTTTGGGGGGGGGGGGGGGGGGCATCTTTATTAATCTCATTCATATTGAAAGTTTATTTCAAATCGAGAATCGAGACATAGAACAAGAGACATAAACAGAATTAATTTGAACATGAATCTAACAGTTTGTTAATGGCCTATAATTACTCAATTTCATATTAGCAAAATTGTTTTTTCCCAAAATCTCGCACTCATTATTGCTCGAAACATCTGTAGATATATTTTCATATGCATCCAAGAAAATATAATAAAGAAATAGAGTCCTCCAACACAATATGGAATAAATTAAAAGACGATAAAATAAAATAGTAAAAGGCCGATTTTTCCAATGAAAAGGAGATGATAAATAAATAAAAAACCGAAATTCCACAGAATGCGGGAAATATCATAACTAAACAAAAATATCATAACACACACACCGAGACACACGTGTATATAGAGTTAAAATCTTATCAACATAGTTGAATTTCTGCGAGCTGGCTTAGATTTTGTTGTTGGTGTAATTATAGAGATGATAATGATAATGGTAATATATATATATACAAGCAAGAAACAAAACCAACCTTGAAGCCATTTTATTGTTAAAAAAATACAGTTCTTCTGAGTTTCGACTCGAAATTGTAAGTGTAGTATTTTTTTATTTTTTACATTGCTGAAGAAGCCAAAAGCAAAAGCATTCGTTAATGGATTCACAATCATCCGAATAAACCAAACACAATGTAACAGAAATTATACACAAAAAATATATATATAAAAAGATGGTGATAAAAAGATCTAATTTAACATATGCAATATATGTGTGTAACATGCATGTCAAAGAAAAGGGTACCTGTTTAAAAAGAAAAAGAAGTGCTTTCCCTAGAAGCACTTCTTGCTGAGAAGAAGCGCCTTTTTCTCTCTCCTTTTGCCTTCTTCTTCTCCACTCACTCTCTCTCTCTCTTTCTCTGTCAATGCGTGTGTGTGTGTGTTTATAAGTTGCCCTTTTGGTAACTCTTTTTGAGTTGGCTAGTAGTTTGCAAATGGGGGGGTCTATATAAGCAAAATTGCGCAAATTCATCTGCATTTGTTGACACGTGTTTCATTTTTATAGGGTATTATTGACACGTACAAGTTGGGAGTTGCAATTTGATTGATGATTCATCAAGTACTAGTCGTAAAGGAACGGTCATGATCTTGCTTGAGTTGGTGAGGTTCACCCTGGCAGCTTGCAGTTGATGTATTTTTTTTTTTTTAATGACCAAACTCACCATTACTTGATTTTTTTAAAAAAAATAAACATGTAAAAACATAGTTTAGTAGTTCCAGCATTTATTTTTGCATTAAAACTTTACTGGAAATTTTTCTATGAAATGTACGGAAACAAATTATATTGATGCACTTATTGCTTTCATCGATATTTTTTGTCCAGCCAACATCGACTTTAAATGTAAATTTTTAAAAAAAAAGTTATACATAAACGGTTTGAATTAGTTTTCTCAAACTTATAACGTCTGCAAAGTTCTTTCATAAAAAATACAATGGTTAGTGTTTATAGATATTACGAGTATACTGCTTATGTATTTGTTATCCAAAGAGTATTTTAAGGAAAAATGCTATTTAATTAGTTTACTTTAAAAGTATACTGGATGACAAAATTCTTTCTTTTTCCAACTTTGTGATATCAAAAAATAGTTTTTGAATAATAGTATATTCAGCTGTGATTTGGTATTCCAAGAATCGAGTTAATTAACTGAAAATATCTTAATTTGTTTCAAGCACTAATTGAATAAGGTTAGAAACACATTTAAAAAATTAAATAAATTCTTCAAATTTACAAAACCACTTGTATTGCCGCCCCAAGTACAATACAAGCAACTGATTGGTAAATTTTAATTTTTAAAAAATGTTATGAGTATTAAAAATAATTACATGTGTAAATTTAAAAAAAATCTTAATGAAATTGTAACAGATTATAACTTATTTCTCTCACATGACCAATAATATAACGGTGAAATCCACATAATTTTTATAAAAAAATAAATTATAATCGACTATAACTTAACATTCACCGTATAATAATAATAATAATAACACTATTAAGTCATTCGTGTGTTGTTTGGCTTGTTGTCGCTTGTTTGCACTGAAATCGGAAGACTACACACACAATTACCAAATTACCCTTGCATGGATCAATGTCGATCCTTGCGACGTGGAATGACCCCAAATCACTGGTCAGAGATTCTGGACGTGTCTCGGCGAAGACGAAGGCTTTTGATCATTTTAATGGAGAGCACGTGATGTCGTCTGGTTTGGATTGGGGACGTGACTCTCACCTGACCTCACTTCATTTGCATGCCTGCCATTTTTCTCCGATTTTCGTGGCCAACTCAGCTTTTCAAATTGGAATATGTTCGTCAACGCCTGAAGGATCTTCTCTCGTTCTCCTAGGCTCGTCGAGGAATCCAGCCGAGATATTATAGAATATATTAGAAACAATACAATTAATTGATATATATATATATATGATGTATTTAATTATATTTAATATAATTATTATTTATATAAAAAAATTATAAAATAAATATACGTATTTAATAATATCATTTCTTTATTAAATAGTTTATATAATATCTTTAACGGATTTTAATATTTAACTCGTCAGCTATTCCGACTAAAATAGTGTATATACATTCTTTTGTAAAGCAATATCCCGCGAATTGAGGAAATGATTATGAAAATTATTTTATAATCCGTAAATTTTATTTTTAAACGAACTTTTACAGGTTAGACGATTATTTTTTAACATAAAAATAAAATCTGCGTGACCATAAGCTTGTCATCATTTTGTTATTGAATAATGATATTTAATTTTTATAAAATTGATAAAACGTTGATAAAAATAACTATATAATAAACAGCTTTATAATATAAATTGAAAATATTAATTGACGCAATAAAACATGCATATTTTGTTTTGTTAACCCATGAGGTCTCCTGTCATCCTTCTTATTTATTTTTTTGTTTTAATCTTGTCGCCTTGTTTTCTGTTTTCTTTTGTGTGAGTCAGATCTCAAGAAATTGGACTTGTCATTGATAGTTTCGATTTTTTTTTGTTTTTTATTTTGTTGATTTTACCGTGTGCAAGAAAAGGTTAATTTTCATAGAGAGGTTCCATGCAAATAATACCAGGAGATGCTTCATCATTGTTGTCATTGTCGTTTCAAGATTGTGACAAATAAATATATTCATTTCCACGAATACAGAGATATATATTTCTTTCATGTAATTGTCCACATCTTTTAAAATATGAATTTATATATTATATATACTAATAGTGTCACAAGTAATTTTATATAAATTTATTATGTACAAATTGTTATGATATGTACTTTTATTTAAAGTGTTAAATACAAAATATAGATAAGAAGAACTAACAATTTTTACAAAAAAAATATAATTATATATTCATGAAAGTCATTAACTTAAAATTTTAAGCAATTTAATGAGTTCAACATTAATATTAAGTCAGATTTAAAAAATGAATAGATATTAGACATTAAAACTATAAATTTAAATTTGTGGGTGTCGGTTAATTGAAATAGGCATTAATTGATTCCATATTTTTTTCCCAACATTAATTTTTTAAATTTCTCATCCCCCTCTCATGCCGACAGTTCCTAAAGACCCTATTTTCGTAAAAATTGCTGCCATCCCTACCACCCTACACATAAGGCATAATAATTCTAACTAATCAAACTCTATTTTCATACTTCTACTAATGCATATTTATTTTTGACAAGCAATTATAATAATGCAGGAATAATTTAGAAAAATAATCAAAACAAATAAATAATCGACCACAAATAACTCATTATGGAATGATAGATAATCTTCACAATTTTCACCTCATTCTTGAGGTTAAGGGTTCGACCCAAATGTTTATGTCGTGTAGTTACAAAAATTAACTTGTAATTGTTGTATACATGCGGTCAAAAAGGGTTGTAGAAAACTAATTTTGGGTGAGATGTAAGTTATAGCTAATGTAACTTAGCAGCTCTCATACTGAGATTGTATTAAAAAAAAGGAAGAAGGAAATGAGCATTCTATATTAGTATTTTTTTTTTTTGTTATATGAGACTATTACTCAAATTACAACTTATATTATATGAGATTATAACTAGTTTTTATAAATCAAACTATTACTGAGATCAACTTATATCAATACTTATGGAGCTCTCCTCATATTTTTAATCTTCACTAATATTCGATAGATATTTACTCCACTCACACTTAAGTAAAAAAAAAAACTACATTCACTTAATTATACATTATATAATAAACGAATGAAATATCTCTCATTGCGTTAGTAGGAGTTCAAACTGCTGGCCCTAACCACATGGCCTGCATTCTATATTAGTTGGGCCTGAGTTTAGACTAATTGGGCTAAAAGGGCAAAACAGCCCAACTGAAATTGACAATCAAAAGTCAAAATAAGTCAAAACCCCAAATTTGAGAACACTAGGGTTTTGTTCCTCTGAGACCTGAGTTTCGTCCATTCGCTCACTTCGCAGCGAAATAGACCCTAAGCCAACTATCAGAAATTCGCCGCTACCCTTACCGGAATCTCGCTGGCGACGTCAATTCGCCGCCTTCAGCCACCGGTAATCTTTTCCTGTGTGGCCTGCAATTACCATTTTTTAATTGTAGCATTTTTATCTTAACTATGATAATTTTATTCGAAATTACAGTATATTCTGATTAGTCACCTTCTTGAAATACAAATTGCCTGTTTTTTTTTTTTTTTTTCAGGCTTACTAGGTGACACTGTAGTTCTAAATATACATGTTTGATAGTTGAATAGGTAGTCAAATTATTGGATGAACGAATTTTTTCAGCTCAACTATTTCATACCCATCTTCGCAATGAATTTTTTTACTACATAATGACTATAATCTGTTTGTAATTTATTATGAGAGTTCATTTCTTTTTGCAGAGTTCATGTGGTGCTTAATGTGAAGCTTGTAAAAGGCATCTGTTAAAGATATTGAACAGGCTGAATAACAGAGCATTCCCATTATTCATCCATTGCTTCGTTTCAATTTAGTCCAGTAGTTCTTCACTAAGAAGCATCATGGGTGCTAAAAACAAAGGTGATTTCTTGTCTATATATACTTGCTATTTGTGGTTTCTAATTTTTATTCATAGCAGTTTTTTGGTTTTTGTATAAGCTTGTGCATTTGGTTTTTGAAATTTAGAATGATTTTATTTATATTCAACTTTGTTCTTGGTTATCCCAGCAAGGAATTTAGACCATGAAATACGTGATGAAGAAATGGAAGAACAAGACGAGACAAGTAGTCCGGTCTCAAAATCAAAGAAAGTAGCAAAGGAGCACAAGGAGCAATTACAACGGCTCCAGGAAAAGGTTAGAAGTTATGTACTCTGAAAAATTTTTATACGATGGTGCTGGTATATTTGTTAGTGAAGTTATTGAAAAATGTTTTCTGCAGGACCCTGAATTCTTCAAGTTTCTGCAAGAACATGACAAGGAGCTGCTGGAATTTGATGATGATGATATTGATGTGAGTGTGCAATTAATGTGCAACTTTCAAATGCTTATAATGCATGCCAAACTGATAGCCACATGAAATTTATTGCAATTCTATGCAGGATGATGTTGAAACTGATATGGAAGATGCAGAAATGCAAGAAGATGAGGATGTTGGGCCTGATATGGAGGACGAGGAAGAGAAGCCATCTAAAAATGTTATAACAACTGAGATGGTTGATTCCTGGTGTAATTCAATTAGGGAAAATGGACAATTAGGTGCAGTTCGTTCGCTTATGAAGGCTTTTAGGATTGCCTGCCACTATGGTGATGATGCCGGAGAGGAGTCCTCTGTGAAGTTTCGTATCATGTCTAGCAGTGTCTTTAATAAAATAATGTTATTTGTACTAAGTGAAATGGACGGGATTCTTCGAAAGTTGTTGAAACTCCCCAGTTCTGGAGGAAAGAAAGAGACTATTACAGATCTGATGCACAGAAAACAGTGGAAGAAATACAATCATTTAGTGAAGTCATATCTGGGAAATTCTCTGCATGTTTTAAATCAAATGACTGACACAGAAATGATATCTTTTACTTTAAGGCGCCTCAAGTTTTCATCCTTATTCTTGGCTGCTTTTCCGAGCCTCCTAAGGAAATATGTTAAGGTATGCACATAGATATGCATCATTTTCTGCAAATTCAACTTTTCTTGGTGGTTCTTTATCTGGATTACCATGCTTTTTGTGTGGGATCTTGATAAGGTGTTAATGTATAAGAACATACTGCATATTTCCTTTGCCTAATGATTAACTCATCTGGTTTGATTATCTTAGTTTGGTTTTACAACCATTTTTATTTTATTAACTTTTTATTTATAAAGTAATTGCTAAACGATAATTTATTTCTATTTTTATTTTTTACTTTTTCCAGGTTGCACTTCATTTTTGGGGTACAGGAGGAGGTGCACTCCCTGTTGTTGCTTTTCTATTTTTAAGAGACTTGTGCATACGGCTTGGATCTGATTGTTTGGATGACTGCTTCAAAGGGATGTACAAAGCCTACATATTAAACTGTCACTTCATAAATGCTGTAAAATTACAGCATATCCAGTTTCTTAGTAATTGCGTTGTAGAACTTCTTGGGGTGGACCTTCCATCTGCATATCAGCATGCCTTTGTTTTCATCCGGCAGCTAGCCATGATCCTGCGGGATGCATTTAATGTGAAAACCAAGGTGATATATTGTTTTCTTCTATTTCTTTTCTTTTTAAGAATTCAAATTTTTTTGTTCTTAGGATTTTGAATTAATATAAGTGATCAGTTATTGGGGAGATTTTGTGCTTCTCATCTAGTCTACAATTTAGAAAATTCTTAGTTTATTTTTAGCACTCTCTACTCAGTAGATTTGAGCTTTTGTTTGTCTCTAGTTTGTTGGTCCTTGAAATATTATTTCTAAGGTAGCTAGATGATTTATCTTTCAATACTGATTGTTATAGTATGCAGTGCATTTAGTAATTAACTTGATATGGTTGATCCACTTTGATTTTCTCATTACTGTTTTGCACCTGAGTTTTTTCTCTCTTTCTTTGTAGGAAGCATTCCGAAAGGTTTATGAGTGGAAATTCATAAATTGCCTTGAGCTTTGGACAGGAGCTGTCTGTGCCTACAGCTCAGAAGCTGATATGAAACCCCTTGCTTATCCTTTGACCCAAATAATCTCTGGGGTTGCCCGCCTAGTTCCAACTGCTCGATACTTCCCCCTTAGATTGAGGTGTGTTAGAATGCTTAACAGAATCGCTGCTTCTACCGGTACTTTTATACCAGTTTCTATGCTCCTTCTGGACATGCTGGAGATGAAAGAATTGAATAGGCCCCCCAGTGGAGGTGTTGGCAAAGCTGTTGATTTGCGTACAGTTCTCAAGGTCTCTTTAAGTGCAACTATCTTTCTTTGTCAAATTGTTGCAACATGATTGGTTTTTATATCTGACAGAGAGTTCTCTATGACAGGTAAGTAAGCCTACCCTGAAGACACGGGCTTTCCAGGAGGCATGTGTATATTCTGTTGTTGAAGAGCTAGCTGAACATTTAGCACAATGGAGCTATTCTGTTGCTTTCTTTGAGTTATCATTTATTCCCTCTGTGCGGTTGCGTGACTTTTGCAAATCTACCAAAGTTGAAAGATTCCGAAAAGAAATAAGGCAGCTTATCCGTCAGGTATATTCTTTAGAGTGATTGCCAGATGTTTCATTTATGGAAAAGTCCATCTGAATCGTAAGAGCATTTTTCAATGCTGTAATGTTCTAACTCTTCCATTTTCCAGATTGATGCTAACTCTGAGTTTACAAATGAGCATCGTATGTCAATTACTTTTCAACCAAACAATCCTTCGGCTACATTTTTCCTTGAGGTCTGTATATAGATTATTCATTTTTCTTTTTACCATTTATATTTTCACGCTGTATTTCTGTGGATGCATGATTTTTTTTTTTTGGGCCCATATGATGTACTTCTTATATATACTGTATTCAATTATGAGATTAATTAGGATCGTAATGTTGGACAGCAAACTTAGCCATTGTAATAAATATATATGACTGTAACTTGACCACAAGTTATGTAACCCGATGTTTGCTTTAGCTTTTTGAAATTGCTTGCCTTTTTATGATGTAAATGTTTGTTATATTTATGTGGACATTGAGTGGGTGAAATTGGAACCATGAACTGTGAAGCTAATTGTTCAGTGCTCGAACACCGTTTTCTTCCTAGGGAAAACATATTTATAAATCCCATACATCTCCTTTTTAGGTTTTTTTTTTTTTTTGGCCTTTTTTAGCTTGCCAACTTCTGATCAATTTCCAGTTTCAGGGTTCTGGATTTTTTTCTTGGATCAAAGATTCATTGTGATTTAGATGTATTTTTCTGGAGCTTCTGTAGATGATGTTTATGAAGTAATGATGTAGCTGATATATCTGCTGTTTATGATGTTTACAATGTAACTGTTTTAAGAGACTGATGGATTTTGTTTGACTATAGGATGAGAAAAAGGCAGGGTCTAGTCCTCTGTCATGGTATGTGGCAATTCTAAGTCAGAGAGCACGACAAAGAAACGACTCATTGATGGAATCAAGGTTTTTAACCGTGTTTGTCATTAGGTTTGATAAATGTACTTTCCAAGTTAAGGTTGTCATTTTTTATGATGTGCTGTGATTTTCAGTGTCCTAGTGGGTGAGAAGGCTTCTGTATTCGGGAGGAAGAAGCTATCAGCTAGTGATGATGAAGATGATTCTGCAGATGAACAAGGTGCCACTGTTTTCAGTTCATCATCCTGGTTACCTGGAAGTGCTTCAAAGTATGATTTTCGTGTCTCGTTCTCTATCTCTTTGTGTTTTCTTACTGTCTTGAAGTTCAATTTTTTTCCTATCCTGTTGGCTTGTGGCTAATAGTTAGAAGCTATTTGTTTTCAGAGATAAACCTCCTAAAGAGGAGAAGAAGAAAAAGAAGAGAAGGATGACGCAGCAGGAAGTGGTAGCTTTGGAGGAAGACATTGTAGAGGACTTGGTACTTAGCTCCGATGAAGAAGATGGGTCGATGAGCGATGCCCCAACTGATGAAGATGGATCTGCAAGTGACGTCTTCTCCTCCGATAAAGATGATGATCTAAAACCAGTGTCTCCTAGAGAGCAGACCAAGAAGCGGAAACTGAAAAACCTGCCAAAGAAAAATGTAAAATCCCATGCCAAGCAGTCCAAGAAGAGAAAGAGAGCCAATTGAATAGACACTAAGAGAAGATGATGACTGCAAAAACCAATATAGTCACTATATGTTAGTTCTGCATCATACATGTAATGCTGCCTGCTATTTGCAGGAAATTGTGAAATATTCCAATTTTGTCAAAGCAGCCGACTCCTGGCCTAAATTTTGTACGAGAATTTTTGTTGGTGAATACTGAACACAGTTTTAGGAGAAATAGAAATTATAGAATTCTTGCATTCTATCTTGAAAAGTATGGTAATACAAAGAAACATTTTATACACTATAGTTATAAATAAGGAACCAACAACGTGTATAGATAACTCCAAACAAAAAGGAACAAATATTTAAAATTCAGACTATAAAGATAATAGCAAGCTTTTAAGTTTGATTTCTTCAACAAATACAACATCTCCTTTCACTCAAATGAGGCGAATCTGAACTCTAGAGCTCTTGCAACTTTATGAGAAAATCAAGAGTGGTCTTTATTACTATTAGAGCATTGCTCCTCGTCTATTTATTATTTACACGTGCGTATAAATATCATTATAATTGGTTGAAATATATACAGAAACAAATAAAAAAAGGGACAATACTTTAGGAGCACTTACAAATTTTCTGTGAAAATAACATATATTATTACCTAGATTTGTAAGAGCATAGTTTGAGTAGAAACTTATGTCCCTCGAATTATCATGCACATTTATTAGAAAAGAGTGGAGTTCCAACTGCTCAAACTTCAAATCTCTTCCTGTACGACACACCCAATGAAAATAGTATACGTTACTACTTTGATTCGTATGAGTATTGTTGGAGTAGGATTTCTCTCGTACCACCCTGTACATTATTACTATGATTTTGCATTTTGAAAATTTAAGATGGTAAAGTTAGGCCCCATCAAAAGATGGTAAAGTGGGCCAACATAGAGTGGACCCAGGTGAATTGCAGTTCCCGCGTGTGCAAACGATTGAAAAGGTAGTACAATTGTACTCGTACATCTAGTTGTAAATAGATAAAGATTTAAATTCTCGTAAATTTTTAATGATTTTATGTTATGTGTATTTAAGTAATAATATATACATAGAATTTAATTTTTTATTTTTTTTATTTATTAACTACTAATCACTCGTGTATATTTTTACTCATGAGAGAATCATAATCCATTATAAATATATATGTAATTAATGACAACTTGAAAGGAAGAGTAACAAGCAAGCCCTTTCCTGAAGTCAATCCAACTGAGACTCAACTCATGTACATTAAAATCCATTTTTTAGCTTAATTCTCTCTCTCTCTCTCTCTCTCTATGTATATGTGTGTGTGTGTGGGTGTGTATGATCTGGTACATTATTCAACTTTATTACAATTTAAAAAATTATTAAATCATATAATTTAATAATATTATATTATTACATTATTAAATAATATAACTTAATAAGTTTTTCAAACTTTAATAATCCAAAATCATGGATTGAGACATTTATATATACAACTTTTTTAACACATACTTTAACTTGAAATTGGGAAAAAAAGCCTATATTTGATACAAAATCTTTAATTAGTTCATTGACTGTTTTATCAGTTATCATAGTGGTTATTTTAGTTTAACATATAAAAATTGTTGCTACTAACTAATTTTTTTTATTTAGAACAATTCTGAAAAGATTTTTCAAGCTCATACTCATTTAAGCTGGAGCAGACGCAGTTAAAAAAAGTAATGGTAATAACATAGTTATCGTATGTTTTTTTTTATTATGAAGCAAGTAGTTAATAAAAAGTATTATGGGAAGGGATGTGGTAAAAATTATATTTTCAATCATATTTAAAACACTCTTTTTATATTAACTACAATCAAATAATGATAGTAATAAAATTACTATTTTTGAACTATTTCAAAAATTATACCAAATCATTTTTCAAGCTCACTCAAGCTTGAGCGCATGTCCATGACACTTAAAAAAAGTAATTATAACAACAAAATTACCATATATTTGTTGCTTTTTAAAGTATGTAATTAATAAAAAAAATATTATGATAAGGTTGCAGTAAAATATTAAAAAATTATTCAAAATCACTTTCCAAGCTCGCTTGAGCTTTGGCGCGCCACTCTAAAGAATAATTATAACGTTGCAGTTACCATAAATTTGTTGCTTTTATAGTAAGTAATTAATAAAAAGTAGTATGATAAGGTTGCGCTGTTGAAAATACAATAAATTATAAATGAGCTTTTAAAATTTTAAAAAGCGAAAATTTTACAATTAAATAATTGAAAATACAATAAATTATATAAAAAATGCTTCTTCTTTTTCTTTTTTTCTTTTTTTCCCTTTTTCAAAATCTATACCAGCGATTTTTTAGGCTCGCTGGAGTTTGAGCCACCCGATAAAGTAATGGTAATAGTACACTGACCAAATATTAGAAGCGACAGTAGTACTAATTTAAAATTGCAAGTATATTTAATTTTTTTAAGAATATTATTTTTCAATTAATCAACTACAATCAAATAATTTAAAAAAGAAATGCCCCTTGACCAACTTAAAAAATTATGCCAAATCATTTTTCAAGCTTGCTTGAGCTTGAGCATTGTGAGAAGGCTGCATAAAAATTTTAATAAACAAAATTTTAAAAAATTCAGCTGTTTAAAAAAAAATTATCACAAAAATAAAAATATTTAGCAAGTTTATTCGGAGCCGTGATAGATTTTATATGTATTTCTTGCACCAATTTTGCGATCATCATTGGATCGTGGATTAAATATATTTTTATAAGATTTTTTATGTATACTAAAAACTAATACATGTGAAATATTAAGCTTTGGTGTTCTTATATTATTGGACAATCACTCATCAAGGCCTCTTTTGATATTGAGATTGGGCAATACTTTTGATAAACACCAGTTGTTATGTCCCGAAGGTTACATTATTTTGATCCACCATTTGTAAAATGAAAATTTTATAAGATTTTTATTATTTTTATCAAAATCATTATTTAAAAGCCATATTAATTACCATGTACTATTAATTTTTATTATATAATACTGTTTTTCTTCACAACGGTTGTAATTTAAAAGATATAACACTCCAATATGAAATAGGGTCTAAGTTTTTATTTCATATGAGAACATACAGTAAGTGCTAGTTTGAGAATGCTGTAATTTTTAAAATAATTAATTTTAGTTGTACTATATAAATAATCAGCTATGAAGAAAATCAATTACGTGTTTGGTAAATTTTGTTTCCAGAAGTATTGTGAGTTTTGAAAGAAGTTATGGACGTTTGATATATTTTATTGTTAAACTGTTAAGACAGAACAAATGACTAAAATTTACATAATGTAAAATAAAATTTACTTATACATATAAAAATATGTACATATTATATTTTTAATTTTGTATTAAAATAATTTTTACTAAAAATAAAATTTATAATGTATTGATTTTATTTTTTATTTTTTATCTTAGAACAATTGGTAATTAAATTTCTAATATAGTGAAACAAATTTAATAATAATTTGATCAACAAATTGATATTGATGAATTATAATAAAAATTTATTAAAACATTGATTTTGTTTTCAATTTGAATAAGGATAAGTTTGGGTTTAAGTAATAATTTTAAAGATATTTATGAAACTGTATTAAATGATAAAATTGATTCTCAAATTCAAAAATAAAGATACTCCTTTCCCACTTTTCAAAATCAACTGCAGGAGGGGCTAATTTTGACAAAAGTGATTTTAATTTTTTTTATACCAAATACTAAAATTAGTTTTTAAATTTTTAAAATTACTTTCAAGCCTCTCAAAAGTAATTCTAAACGGGCCCTAAATCATCTTTGGATTTTATAGTTTCCATATAAAAAAATATATCCACACTTTAAATATCTAAAAATTGGGTTTTGGCCGCTCATTCTTATTCACAGATAGACATTTCACAAGTAGCTAGTTGTAACCCTCTCCCTCTCATCCTTTTTTTTTTTTGGAATTTTTATATGTTTATGATATATGAATAATATCTCAGTTATGAGAACAATACTCAATATCTCCTTCTACGTAATCATGTTTTGTTTTACTTTTTTGAGAACTTGATGTACGAGAAAACTAATTATTACTTCGATCGTGTGTTTCTGAAGTTACTACGTATAAGTGCGATATATGTCACTTTTCTTCAAGAATGACCTCTGAAATAAAGAAGGAATATTTTCTCTTTTTTCTTTTAATAATTTTTAATTTATTCTTCTGAAATCAGTGTTAGTTGTTTTATGTTTTTTTTCTCAAAGAAGAGAAAACTCAATTTTAGTTATTTTAGGTTTTTTCTCAAAGAAGAGAAAGCTCAAATTTTTAGTTGGTCGTTATCCTTTCATATATTACTTCATTTTATGAATCATATTTCTTTGTTTCTCCTTTCGCTAATTTGTTTTTTGATCCTTTAGAGTCGATCGGGAGCTGATGCTCCACGTTTATTGTTTTTCATCAATTTTTTTTTTCAATTTTATTGAGTCTCCAAGCTTAATCGAGATTTAACGATCTATTTATTTATTTTTTATGTGGATGAACCTTTGTTATACAAGTAAATCTTTATTGCAGAATTTTGTCCTGTCGGATTCGGACTAGCAGGTGAAGGGTTTAAAAAAATAAAGTTTATTGAAAAATTTCGACTTGTTGGACAGTAGGTCTAGGGTTTATCAACAAATAAACATTCCATTTTATTTTAATTTATGTAAAATTTTCCTTTTAGATCTTTGAAGAACAAAAGGTTAATAATGTTTATATTGTTCATGTATTTATAATTACATTGTTGATCATTAATGTCCAAATCAGATCTATAGTTAGATCATACATCTCAAAGGAAATAAAACTTTGATTATTAATATTTGAATTAAGAATATTATAATTATATTTGTCTAAATCTTCTCATCTTATGATGATTTTTGTTATCTTTATCACAAAAAAAGTGTGTCTGTTTATAGATATCTGTCAGTCCTACAGGTCATTTTGTTTTATCTATTGAGTGCTTCATCAGTTTCATACATTTCATGCATGAATAAATTATTAATCAACTTCATTTCTCTCTCTTTCTCTTCCTCTAGCTAGCTATTGATCTATCATTTTTTCCTCTTCAATATTTGAACTGATTTCGAAGTTCTTTGTGGTTTACAGAAAATAAAGAAATTGATCATTTCATCTATCATGGATTCTCAGTGGCTTAATCAAGCAGCAGCAACAAACATGAACGGCTGCGATCTCCAAAATGCTGGAAACAAAATTGATCTGACCCTAAAGTTAGGATTGCCTGATAGTAGTGATCATGAAAATCAGCATTTTCGTCATTTTGATCAAATGACCCCGTGTCATTCCAACTTGAATATCGATGCTCTTAATTCTCATGAGGTAATTCTTTGTCCTATTATTTCAAATTAAACGTACTTAGAATAATGAGACCTCTTATTAAAATCAAAAAGAAAAGAAAATAAAATAATATGTAATTCATTTCATGATTCGATTAATTGATCGAGATATAGTGTCATGATTTTTAATTACATGCATAAATTTAATTTGCACAGGCATTAGTGGAAAATTGAGCATAAACCAATTTCATGCTTATTTTTTCGCAATTAATCGATAAACCGATAGAGAAACAACCTTATGGTCACAGTTTAGTCAAGAAGCTAAGTTTAATCAATTGTTTGTCTTTGACTATGCACAAAGATATGCTTCGTTACATATCCTCGAGGGTCTATGTATATTTTATTAGATTGCGGCATCTTAGAATGATCTTAATTTAATTTTTGTAAATAACAATTTTCAAATCTCTTTAGTATCATTGTTTTGGTAACCTCCTTATGGTATGTAAACAAAGTTATCTTTATTGTTCTTTTGCATATTTGTTATTAACAGATAAGTTTGACTATCCACCATATATATGCAAGTTATTAATGCATTCTCAAGCAAATTATGGTATGTAAAGTAATTATGATAAGTTGTTCAAAATCATTACATTGTTTATCGAAATTAATCATTTTCGTCCTCATGTTTCAAAGCACACCAAATCTTCTCGTCATGAAAAAGATAAATGTAACTTTTAATTTTCTTAATTTTTTTTGTTGTTTTACACATAAAATCAGAGGTACAATTGAACACACACAAAAAAAAAAAAGGAAAAATTTATGATCAATTAAAAAATTCATAAGTTTAAATTTAGGGGTAAAATAGCGTAACACAAAAAGTATTGAAAGTTAACAGAATTCTTCTATCGATAAGGGAATTTTGATGAGTTTAAAGTACTAAAGGAAAATTAGTTAATTTGCTGAAACAATAGGGTGTTTTTGAAAAAATTAGTGAAAAATGGAAACACTTGTGGATCTAACGACAACATTGGACAGGGCTTCAAATAATTAATATAATATTGTTGTTTATTATAAATATGCAGGGAATGAATATGGCTAACAACAACATTGGCCAAGGCTTCAACCCCGGTGAAGTTGCATGGCAACCATCAAACTTCACTGAACAATATGTGCACTCAGATAATAATAACAATAATCACTACGGCTTAATCCCATTTCAAGGCTTCACATCAATGGGGTCACCCCCGCTTCCTATCTACTATCCCCAAAACATCAACAGCGTCAACAACTTCAACATAAACCCTAATCAAAATGTTCCGCTTGCAGCAGCAGCAGCAGCACCACCACCACCACCAGTGAATGATTACACGCTGCTCGACGTTCCGCTGCGGAGAGCTGAACTAGAGGAGGGTTCATCATCAGCTGCAGCTCCAGGTAGAAGGAGAGCAACGGGCACGAGGAGGCCGCGTGGGGGGAGCATCATTGATCCTAACAAAAGATGCACCAATTACAATTGCAAAACCAGTGATACTCCAATGTGGCGTAGAGGCCCTCTTGGTCCCAAGGTGAGCTATCGATTTTCCTTACTAATAAAAGATAATTAAACACAAATGTTCTTTTCAAAGGGCAAAATTGTCAGAATAATTTTGCCTAGGCAGAACTCAGGCAATTTTGATAAAAAAACAAGAACATTAGAGGGACAAAAAATAATTGTCTTTTTATAGATTTACAGATGTTACTAATGATTTCACTTTAAAAAGAAAAAAGAAAAACAAAAAAACGAAAAACAAAATCAAAAACAAAAAAAAAACCGTTTCTTTGTTCCTTTTTGTCCTGTTTCTTAATTGAATGTCATTCCTCTTAAAATACTAATCAAATTGTTTTATGTTAAACTTAGAATTGATACATTAAAATTTTCATCCAAATTGTTAATTAAACTTAAAACTTAGATTATGTTTCTATATGAAATTACTTTTTCATTACAGCTTGAAATAATCTTGTTTTAATTATTTGTATGTCTTCCTTTTTGCAGACTTTGTGCAATGCATGTGGGATCAAATATAGGAAAGAACAGGAGAAGAGGCTGAAGGCAAAAGAAGCCAATAGTCAGAGCTCCAACACCGAGACTGATTAATCAAGTTTACGGCGATAATCAGTGATTTTGTAATAATCAAAGTTTGGCTCATCTGCTAACGGGATAGGTTCTATGTTGTGAAATATTGATTACAGTGCTTCTTTTATCAACTCTTCATGATAATATTGGAAAACTACAGCTGGACCCCAGATATTTGTCAAGGTATCAGAAAGACTTCAAAACATTATCCAAAAAAAAAAGAAGAAAAAAATGTAGAAGTGAATTCTCAAAACATGAACAAAATGGCCTTTTGGGTTGTCACTCTATCATCAATTAATAAGTAAAGCACGAGAACAACGCACGTAGAACCCAAGTCATCAGCCCTAAAACAACGAGGTCCTACTATGTTTTGATGTTACTCAAGTTATCAAAAATGAAGCACGTGTGAGTGCAAGAGTCAATAAGGTTTCAATCTGTTTGATATTAAAGTACTGTATCTTTTAAATTATAATTATTGTAAAAAAATGTAATTAAGAAATAAAAGTTTATAGTGCATATCAAATTTGATTTTTAAATAGTAATTTTATTAAAAAAATAATTAAGATATTATAAATTTTTCATTATAAAAGTGGCGGATAAAATCAACTTAACTTCCAATGTTTATCAAACATTTTAGTATTATAGCTACTCAACCTTAATACTAAATAACAACTAAAAGTTGTTTTAGACCATTATTTTTAGCTCTAAAATAAATTTAGATTTTAAAAGAGGAAAAATCGTATTATCTTTATCTCTGTAATGTGTAGCTTCGTTCTAAAAAATACCAAATAGAATTTTACTGTAATGGTATAACAACACAGCTACCATATATATTCTACAGAGTTTATTATTAATATTACCCATTGTGAAGTAAGTAATTAATGACAACTTTTATTAACTTCCCAAAGCTTTACATGAAACGAACAAATCCCTAATTTTGAAATTGCCATACACATTTTACCACTTGTAAGCAGTACGGCATAATTATGAACCTGCTGAAATTGTTGTGAAAAATTAAAAAAGAAAAAGAAATTAGTCAGGAAATTTATGCTCAGCCATTAGATTTAATGTATATATATCTTACAATAGTTCGATCAATAGATATTGGATTTAATTTTCGATCCAGTTAACTTAAAAAAATCATGAGCTAAGCACAAATTAAAATACCCTTCCTTCGAAATTCTCTCTAGCTAAGTTTTGGCCCCTCTTTCTGATCCATCATATAACTATAGCTGTAAGTCTTTCTTTTATATATCTTCTTTTATTCTCCATATCTTTCTTTCTTTTTCATTCATATAATTAAATTTTCTCAGGGGTGAATTTCACATTTAATTTACAAAATTTGTAATAATATATGAATATATCTCTATTATAAAAGCAAACCATTTTCTCTTTTTATCGAATTCATTCTTAAATCTAATCTTGATATAAGAAAAAACTTGAAAATCGCATTCTCAAGAAACTGACCCCTAACATGACAGCAATTCATTTCTGTATTCACAATGCTACTTAAAAAGGAGTCATTCATTCATGATCACGTGTATTCAGAATTTTACTTCGAATAATCATCTAGCTCCCATTTTTTTTTAAAATTATATATCATTTTCAATTGACGAACAAAAGTTAATACACATAAGGTTTATACAAATTTAAAGTAGTTTCATGTATTTTATTATAACATGGTTAAATATTCTCATCTATGGTTAGAACATAATCTCCATAGAAAAATTTAGATTACTGATGAATGAATTAAAATATTCTATTTCTTTCCATCTTCTTATCTAATTAATGATGATTTTTTGTTTTCTAATCACTTAAAAAGTGAGTCTTGGTGTCTACATGTCTATTTGTAGCATATGTGTCAGTCTTCTCTCTCTCTCAATGGTTGATAAGAGCTTCAGTTTCATATATAAAATTCACGCATGAACAAATTATTTGACTTCATTTCTCTCTCTTTCTCTCTACCTAGATAGTTCGTTTTTGGACTGTAAGAAGTTGTTTTTGCTCTCAGAAAACAAAGCAATTGATCAGTTGATCGTAGATTCTCAGTGGCTCAATCAGGAAGCAGCAACCAAAATGAACGGCTATGATCAGAACAATGATGATGGAAACACAATTGATCTGACCTTGAAGTTAGGGCTACCTAATAGTGATAACGAAAATCAGCATCTTAATTCTCATGAGGTAATTCTCTGTCCTATACATTCCTTGATTATGTGTCTAGATAATATGATCTATTATTAAATTGAATTTAAAAATGAAAATTTGAACATAATCTTCAGAAATGATATTAAAATTTAATATTAGTCTTCATTTTTTAAATTATGATTTCTTGATTAAACCAATCAAAAAACTAACAGAGACATAATATTTTTCTCTTGTAATTTTGTTAAGAAATGAAGATTAATTAATGGTTGATCAATCAATATGCAGAAAAGAAGCTTCACTTCATTTACATGATAATCTATATCTCTTAGATTGCGGCATCTAATTAGAATGATCTCATTATTGATTTAATTTTTACTAAATAGTGATTATCAAATCTGTTTAGATCCATTATTTTGGTAATCTTGTTGTAAAATCTTAATTATACATGAACTGATGGTATGTATATAATTGTCATCTTTGTTGGTTTTTCCTTCCCTTTTTAGTTTCATTATTCGGCTGCGTAATTGGTATTAACACATTAGATTGACTGCTCCATATTGATAACTTGATTAATGACTTCTTAAGCAACTATTTTTTTCTTCAATTTTTTTTTTGGATCATCATTTTCATCTGTGAAAATGACAAATTTATTGACAAATTTTAGCAGCATCCCTACTACTCTACTACTTACTATTACCAAAAATTTGGGGGTTGCATTGACGTTTGTCAAATGATTAAAAGTAAACGCTTAAACAATATTTTTGATCAAGGGCGGAGTTACTATAGACCAGTAGCGGCTTGACCTGTAGGCAACTTAGGCGATTGCCTGGGGCCCCGTTTTACATGAAGATCCCATGAGATAATTATTTTGTATACAAAAGAAGAAAGTGAATTTAAAATTCATTATTATTCATTTAATTTCTTATTATTTTGTAATTATGTTTTCCTAAATAAACTATCAAATTCTTATAAAGCTTATTTAATATAGTAATTAGTAGTTTTAATTCATACAAAACTAATAAATTAATAGTTTCAATCCTACAAATTCTCTATTTCATTGTTAGAATTAATATGTTATAATTAAAAAGTTTTATATTCATTTTAAACCTTATAAAAGCCCCAATTTTATTACTTATTCATTTAATTTCTTAGTGTTTGAGAGAAAGAAAGAGAGGAAAAAAAGTCCTACTTCCTCTACTTTCTACTCAAGAAGAAAGAAAAAATCTAATAGTTTTCTCTATTCTCTATGATTATTCGTCATTACTCAAATTCTCAAACAATTAATATAAAGATAAAGTTAATTTATGATTTCATCTCAAATTTCAGATTTTATCTTTTTATTATTCTCTTAGTTAGTTGTGTTATCTATTTGTTCTTATTTCTTTTTAATATATTCTTTTATTCATCTACTATTTTTTGTGTGTACTTGTTTTATCTATTTTGAAGTAAAAGTATATAGAAAAACTTTAAAAAATAGAAGAATAGAAAAATTAATGTAATCTAGAAAAGGAGTAATAAAAAGAATGTAAATTGAGTTAGAACAACAATAAGTGAAAATTTTATAATTGAATTAAAATTTCATGGATTAGCAATAGTATAATAGAATTTTATTTAATGTTTTACATTTTAGAGTGTTTAAAAAATTGATTTTCAATAAATAATATATAACTATATATATATTGTTCTAAATTTTAAGAAGAACTAATTAAAATTATTTGTCTAAGGTCCTAAATATGGTTGAGCCGGCCCTGTTACAGGGTTTAGGTTAATTTTATTCGTAACTTTGTCTTGTATAGCTTAAAAATTATTACTAGCCCAAGCTTGTAATCTCTAACTAGAATTTGGTAGTTCTTGCCCTGTAACTTTATACCCCTAGATTCGCAGGCTGTCTAGACTTTGGTCTCTCTAACCTTTATCAATTTCACATTTAGTTTCCCAGCTCTAGCTTCGTTATATATATATTTACTTAAAGCATCATTACCTAAAATAAAATACTAAGTATCAACTCTTGTTTAAAGAGCTATGGGTTAATAACATTATATCCTACAATTTTTTTTCTAACTTTAATCATCTCACTTTATGAATTATGATACTAAGTTAAATAAATGAGATAGAAAAAATTTATGCCTTGTTTTGGATCATAATTTTAAGTTACAATAACTCAAACTTAATAATATTTATTGTGAATAAATTTTGTAATTCCAATAACTTGAACCTAATAGTAGTTCTGTTAATAATATAAACATGGGAGAAACTGAAATTTTAGTTCACTATGGGTTATAATAGAGAATTTATAAACTGGAACAGGTTATCACATAAAATCTGTAAAAGTGAGGAGGCCTGCGGCAGGGTCATAATGAAAAACTATATAGATCGTTTGCCAACAACAATAATATGTAAAACTGAAGTGGCCAAACAAAGAATGCAGTTTCTTTAACCCTTAAATTTTATCAGATATTCAAAACTCTCTCTCCTTCTCTCTCTTTATATATATATATATATGCATATCATATCTGATATTAAAATTTAGAATTAAAATCTAAAACATATTTATAATGTTGTAAATGAGTTTACAACGTTGTAAAAATTAATTTATAATGTCGTAAATCTGAGTTGGATTTTAATCTTGACTTTAATTCCGAATTAAAAAATTTTCTTATATGTATATGTATATTTCTTTTAGTAAGTAGTTTCTCTAACATTTTCATTGTCTATATACAGAGAATACATAACTATGAAATGGTGAACGAAGGAATGAACAGTAACCCAAACATTGGACAAAGGTTCAATCCCAACGAAATTGGGTGGCCACAATCAAACTTGAGCAGCCAACATAGCCAGGCACAATATATGCACCCAAATAATGGCTATGGCTATGGCTTTAGCACATTTCCTGCAGGCTCTTCTTCAATGGGATCACAACTTCCTACCTCTCCTCTTCACTACAACAACTTAAGCATTAACCCTGATAATAATCTTCAGCATGCAGCAGCAGCATCAGCGCTGGCATCGATGAAAGGTTACACACTCATCAACGTTCCGGCGTCTAGAAACCAGCAGCTGGGCACTACTGCAAGCTCGTCAGCTGCAGCTTCAGCTCCAAGGAGAGCAGCAGGCATTCCGAGGCCGCATGGGTATCCTTATAAAAGATGCACCAATTATAATTGCAATACTAATGATACTCCAATGTGGCGTAGAGGCCCTCTTGGCCCCAAGGTCAGTAAATTACTGCAGATTATTGTCATTTTTTCTATTTGTAGACTTGAAAACAGTTATTCTTTGATGCATTCGCATGCATACAAAGTTACGGTGCAAAATTAGTTATTTGGAAAAAAATTGGATGCTAGTGTATATATATATATTAACCGGATCATTGCTTGGATTCTTTTCGCATGTGTTGGTTCAAAATACATATGCCAAGAATATAACAAATAAAAGTATATATACATTCAAAGCATCCAAGATTTTCTTAAACTATACAGCGAATAAAATTTGACACTATTATGGAGTCCAACGAGAATTTGGTAATTATTTTTCTTATCACCAATATTTATACTCACTAATAGTAAACGTCATCCGTCATATCATTTGTGATGGACTATGCACAAAAATTATTCATTAAATATATTTATATCTTCGAGAAAGATTAATTATGAGTAGTTACATTAAATCTACAGTTTTGATACGTTAAACTTGCACATGGACAGCCAATCTCGAAACTTGTACAATACCTCGTGCCCATTTATGTAAATTAGAGCTTCAAGTAGTGTTTTTAATCCTATGAATTTCCTATTTTCAGACTCTCTGCAACGCCTGTGGGATCAAGTACAGAAAAGAGGAGGAGAAAAGGAAGGCAAAGGAAACAGAGACATCAAATATTGATCAGAACTCCAACAACCAAACTACTTGAGAGGAATTATTGATTTTAGTCAATTTTGTACCAAAGCTACCCATGCCTTATCTGTGAAATGGGATTGAAGTTAGCTTTTATGTTGTGTGCTAAAACTGTTTGCTTTTCAGCTACTTCGTCGCTTTTATAATGCTTCTGACTATTTTTCAAGTTATCAATCGATTTCTTGTGCTTGCACAATGCTCTACTAGTATTCTACCTGTTAGAGGCAACATAAAAAATATGAAAATATAAACTAGAAAGTCTCACATAAAACAAATACACTAAAAAATTTAATAAGAAAGAAACTAACTCTTGTGCATCTGCAGTATGTCTAATTTTTGCATCCGAAAAAGCAAAACTTAATAGACACGCCAAATACAAAGGCTATGACAACAAATTAGTCCTAACACATAAAGGGAACAAGATGAAACAAAAGCAAGGTCATATCACTGATTTGCGCAATTCCTCAGATCCGTGTGCAAAGTGGCACCTATCACCGAAGGTACAAGACCCTTTTGCAAAGTTCTCGCAGAGCTTCGTCTTGAAGTTGTTTGACTGAGAAGAGGAATTTGACTTCATTGAATGTCCAGAACCAGAACCAACATTTACGATTAACTCACGAACCATAGCACTGGCTTGCTTGATCTGATCGAATGTACCCTCAAGCTCAATGTTCCTTAAGTTGGGATCAACCTCATGATCCCTGATGGAAAGCTTGGCTCCGGTAAGACGACAGATTTGCTTGGAGTTCACACCATTTTTGCCAATGATAGCTCCTGCAAGCTTAGCGTCAATGCTAATCTTAGCAGTGGCCGAGGCCCCAAAACTGGCCGCAGCTCCCAGTGATTGTGGAGGAGGCTCAAGCCGACCACCCATCCTGCCATGCATTGGTCCTCCCATGGCACGAGGATCTTCATAGGATGGCGCAGTTGGCCTGCCAAGCTCCCATTCACCATGAGCAAAATGGCATTTATCACCAAACTTGCAACCTTCAGCTGAGTTGTATTTGTTGCACAAACGAGATTTCACAGCTGGGGGAGATGAGCCATCTGGAAAGGATGGTGGGGCTCCTGAATTTCTAGGAGGTGGTGGTGGATGAGCAGGGGTGCCACCAAGATTCAGCATCTGGGAGACAGCTTTGAAACCACCAGGAACGTAATGCAAGAAGTGACATCCCTCTCCGAAAGGACACCCAGAAGTACTGCAAAACCAACAAAACAGGTGTGTAAGAGACTCCATAGGATACAAATGCATTTGGGAAATTCCATTGTTACAAGCCATTCTAATCATAAATCTAAAACAGAATAATTTAAAAAATAAAATAAATTACAACTATAATTAAAAAAAAGGAACAAGTGAAGGTTGAAAAAGCAACTATTTATCACATTAAAATTGAACAATAGAACTAACTGGACTCATAATCCATTAATTATAAGCACTAAAGCAAATGTAACACATCTACCACTATATTTGAAGATAAAGGGGCAAAAATTGCACTGATTACTGAGGGAACTCTGTAGTAAACATATAATAAAATAACTAAAAGCATATGACGCAAGATACTAATAATATCTCTCGCTCTCTCTCTCTCTCATGAAAGCCTTCTTTCTTGAAAGTGCTCATAAAAATGTTTAATAGTCCATTACCAACTATAAAGTCACATTTGTTGGCACATTGCTTAGATTAGGTAAGGCTAATGGATTATTAATAAGTTCAGCAAGGATACTAACAAAAGTCAAAGACCCTCTCCCTTGCCAGAAACTAGATCCCAACAATTACGGCACTTAGGTTCCCCAAAATCACACAATCGCCGACAAGTTTAGAATACAACCATTTAAGTGTGTTCAAATAACTCGAAGCAAAGGGATGCTCATTGATCTCCCAACAACATCCAACAACATTAGTCAACTTTCACTCACTTTTTCCAAAATGTTCTTTTCCCATCCAGTATTGCTTATCACACAATCTTTGCAACCCCTAACTTTCCTTTATTTGCCTTATAACAAGTTAGAATTCGCCAACTCTCTTTCAGCTTTCCCTACCACCCTATTACGATATCCCCTTTATTTATATCAATTTCATGGGTTACATGCACAGACTTTTCCTCATGGTACAATCACAGATGATTTTCTATATATTCACACGAACCCCTTAAAACTCATATGGTAATCATTCATGACTACACACAACTATTAGAACTCCACCATACCAGAACCATCAGCACCTTCTCCAAGCTCAAACTCATAAATGATAGGTCCAGAATATTAGTCACTTTCAGAGATCTCCTACAACTGATTAATCCTTTTACCTGCATTTTTATGAAATATTTCAACCTCGATGTTTGGTTTATTCATGCTATTCACTGAAAGAGCATCATCAACAAACAGCAAGCCCAATCCACAAAATATGTTGGAAGATTTAGCCTTAGCCACAACTATCCCATTATTTTTAAGGCCCCATCCCGCACATCAATGTGAACATGATTTACCAAGAAATTCACTGATGTTCTCCATTAGTCAGCAGAATAAGACAAGTCACTGTAACTTGACTATACCATCACAAAAGCATATCATACCTCCCTTCTATTAGTCTATCCTAATCCAACCATCAATTAACCCTTACATAGGTGAAAATCAGAAAATTATGAATGTTACCATCCAATATAAGACAAGCAAGAGCCCACATCATATTCTTCATCATATCATGTTCCCACAAAGTTTCATAGAAACATCATTCGTTGACAAAGATACTACTGTAAATAATGCAATCATGTTACGATAAATCATATTCAGTAGCAGATCAACATATACATTCAACAAATTTGAGATAAATAAACTTCCCTAAATATGGATTGAGCATTCACGTAACTTTTGAGACATAAGAAATTCACAAATTAACTATTCAAAGATAACCTGAAATCTTCCAATACCAGAAGAGAGAGCTCATTTTTAAAATATATAGACACAGGGATAAAAATGCACAGGGCTCAAGTGATCTTAATAGCCATAGAGATAAAACAGATTATATTATTCCCAGTTGAAAGCCTTAAGTAATTCTAAGCAAAAGGCATTAAGAAAAATGTTGCTTCAAACTTTCAATAAGAAATCACAGTAGTAACTTTTATAATAGAAAAAATAAAGAAGACAGAATACCTAAAATTCTAAACACTATTTTAGCTGATAAATAGCCATTATTGCATGGGAAAATCATAAATTGTTAAATAAACACATGGCATTAATTAAAGAAGTTTTTGGATCTAAAAGCACAAGCATACGTTTAATCCATCAAATGCTTCACCAAATTTACTGGAAAGGCTTATCTAATTCCACATTAGAACCATTTAAACTGCTAAAATATATAAATAAAGAATGAGATAAATTATCAAAAGACAAAATATTTCAATCCAGTAAAAACATCTTGACTCAAAACAAGACTGGCAGACACACTAGCAAAAACATGGAAATTGACGACACCCGGGGGGGGGGGGGGGAGGGGTGATAAAGTCTTGAAGAGAAAGGGAGAAACAGAGCCACAATATTTAAGAATGGTCACTATAATGTTCAGCTCCACAAGTTTAGCAACCCTTGTAACTTCCTTAGCAATACATAGTCGAACGACCACGTCAAACCCAGCCCTTGTACAAAAACTACATTCATTTAAAAGTGTTACCCCAGTAGAGAACAGCTTGAATAGCATGTTCCGGAACTTAAGATGCCAATTGATTGGTCCGGATCTGAAGGAATTTACTTGCAAAAGATTGTAAAATGAATTATAAATAACCATTATATAGTGAGCAAATTTTGCATCCAAACAACTGCTTTCAGTTTACATGAAGCCCTGCAAGTAGTTAATCCAACAGTACTCTCAGATATCAACAGTTTGCCATTTCTGTGTTCAATAATCATTGTTATCGTGATTAGAACAAAAGGTATAACCTGTATCAAAACTTAAGTTCCCAATTCATTAGTCCAAATCAAATGAATTTTACTTACAAATATTGTGTAATAAAATTTTCTTAAAAATTATAAATATTACAAATAGACATAATTGCATTTAGATTACTCATTTTAGATAGGTTAAGATTTGAACCTGAAAAACTTTGTGCATGGCTTCGATTTGCTTCCTATACCAGTTGGAAAGTTCTCCATTTCTGTTGCAGAACATTAATTGATTTTTCTCAGTTACAATTACAGTGAGTTATTAATCTTGAAACTTTAAAGAATATATAATATCATGTTATCATTCTCATCCTTGTGACAAAGGATGATTTCTGAAAATTAAATAATCAATCAATATTGTTCCGTATAGAGTATAAGTACACCACCAGATTCATTAAAATTAAGAGATTAAAATAGTTGAATAACAATACTATAAGTAGGCTCTAAATTGTACGATCTATTAAAGCTGTCGTAGACCTACAAATTGCCTCAATTTTACCTCAGAATTTTATAGGGGAAAAAATAACTTGAACTAAGTTTTCTCATTCTTTGGGTTTCCAGGAGAAATAACTAACTCGACTAAGTCTTACTAAGTAGCTTAGCCAAGTGTTATGTTTACACTGGAACTAAACTGCAGATGGATGACAAAGTACATGTTTCTTTTCTTTTTTATTACCTGAATATTCTCAGAGAAAAATCAGTTTTCTGAGTTGTAGATAGCATCAACATCGCATTACAATATCATACCTCTAAAGAAACAATATGAACGTATAAAAATACCAGCTGCAGCATGAAAAGTTACAGAGAACTAAAATCCAGAAAGAACATAACAATCGCATTACATGTGCCACATTATCATAGAAAGCCAGACAAGAATAGACGGTATAGCAAGATATGCAAGAATAATAATCAGCTACCATAAAGAAACAAAGGAGAAGAGACAACTACCGACTTAAATTGCCAACAACTGACCCAGAAAGAACTCACCGAAAAAAACTAACAGATCCAACTGATTCACGTGTAAGCAATTTGCTCCAAATAAAAAATCAACTCTAATATATGAGACGCAGACAAAGGATACATTACACGACTATTTCAAAACAAAACTTGTGCCACACAAAGACTCCCAAATCCACTTTCAACACAATTAGCCCAACATAAAATCCTAGAGAAATCTAAAACAGTGAACAGAATACTGCAACCCCATGCACAAATAATATGAATGAAATTGAAACAGAGACTCATACAAACATATTACAAATGAAAAAGTTCCATTTTGCCTCAATTTCACATACATATCAAACTACGAATCATATCAAATTAATCTCAAAAAATCATTTAGCTTCATCTGCTCCTCGCTACCCCCAACAACGAAAAAAAAATCATTTTTAGCTATCTAATACTTACGCATCAGAGCATCTCAAATTAAAAATAAGTAAATAAATAGTAACAATTTCGAGCTTCAAAAACTGTTAACACTTGCTCATAATAACATAGTAATGATAGAAGTTAACAATAGCAGCGTTGAGGGAGTACCTTGCTTCGATTTCTTAAAGCCGCCATTGCCATTCGAGGCACCTTCATGCCTTCCTCTCTTGCGGCCGCCACCGAGCTCCATTACGAGAGAAACAACCGCCGGGATCCGAAGTCGAAGCACGCGACCGAGCGGAGCGAAAAGGAAAAAAGCGGCGAGAAAGTGCGGGAAAGCGTGTGAGAAAGTGCGAGAAATTTTGGGGGGCAAGAACCCTAGTGAGAGAAAGCTAGGGCTCGAATTGAAGAGGGAGAAAAAAAAATTGGGAGGACAATTTGTGAAAATAGAAAAAGGGCGAATCGCGGAATCGAAAATGAGATTTAAATCAAGCTGATAAACGAAGATAAAATTTTAATAATTTATGGATATTTCAGGCCACGTCACATGTCTCTTCTCTTCTCTCTCTGTTAATGATGTTAGCAAATTTAGTGCTTAGGTCATCCAGTGATATGTGTCAATGCTCTACCACAGTGAGTCATGAAGTGAGGCTATTAATAGCTCTCATTCCAAATTTAATTTAATATCGAATGATGCCATGCGTGGAATGTTTGTATCTTAAATAATACCAATAGAATTTTTGGACTAGAAATAATAAATAATGATAAATTAATTACAAGACTTAATAAGTATATCAATTAAATAAACATAACAATATTGTTTAATATTAAAAAAAGTCAGTGAATCGTATAATAAGATTTATTATTCTATCATCTGACTGAGAACTAGTGAATTATCTTATCACTTTAATATAATAAAATAACTTTTATCAATAATAATGATATTGAGACGGTGGAACAGTTGTACATAAATTTGAGTTACTGTGGTATTATTATTGCTGGTAAAAGAAATGTAAAATTGTTATTGATAAAAATTAAATCTTATATCATAAAAATCCAGTATTCAAGTAAATTCTGAAACTTTTTTTTTTGTGTAAACTTAAGTTTTGCATTTAGCATAGGAGGTGGTTATTTTGATTTAATTATCTAGAAGACTGTAAATAAGCTCTTGGACTTTGAATCATTTTTTGAATAGATTAGGATTCTCTCATTATCTGATTTCCTCATGAGCGAAAATACATGTGGTGATTGATAGTTAATAAATAAAGAAAATGAAGAAATTAAATTATATCTATACACTATCACTTAAAGACACATGGTAAAAGATTTTTAAAAGTTCATGAAAGTTCAGATCAAGAGAAGATATTTATTCTTTTTGAATAATGAGATATTATTAATAGCAAATGTTTAGAAAGTAATGCATTTATTAATTTAATATAACTTATAATGGGTTTTTCAAATATATAACCTAAATACCTAAGTTAAAAATTTTAAATTAAGAGATACGGAGGAAGACTCGAAATCCAAGCATATTAACACCCAATTAGCAAATAGTTTTCATCTTTGTAGTGTTAAATTTGAAATTATATCAATTTGTTAATATGTAATAAATTCTTTAATTGTTTTCACTCACTATTATCTAATCTTTGGTCTTGGAAGCTATATTAGTCCCTAATAAGGAAGCATGGGTCGAGACTTAAGTGATTGGACCCTAAATAGACTCCCCAGATACCAAACAAGGCCCACATTGTTGCAACTCATTAAGCAAGGAGATCTAATCCGCTTAACGATGGGTGTCTTTAGAAATTTTTAGCATAGTGGCCCTGAAATTGGACTAAAGCCTTATGCCTTAAACATATGTCCTTCTTGGGCCGAAAAATTAGCTTTGGATGGGGAATGATTGGAAAAATGACATAAAGCACATTGCCATTTCGATCCCTAAATGATTTTTCATATGTCTTGAGCATAATAATTTCATCCGTGGTGCTTGATGTTTCTTCATCTGTTCTGTCTTCAAGAGATGGGAATCGCCTCAGTGAGGTTGGTTTAAACTTAGTCAAGATGCGGTTGTGGATGTTTAGCGTGGTATGATTTGTTATTGAGGGAGGGGGGGGGGGGTGTTGGGGAAGTTTTGGTTACTTTTGGAAAAAATTTCATTTTCCTTTCGCTTTTTACTACATGTATATTTGAACTAATTATGATAATATGCATATACAAATGACAAAAAAAAAAATGAATGAATAAGCTGCAATGCTCCACGAGTACCAAACCTTCTCATAAGACATATCTACATAATTAAAAGAGGTTATGGAGCAGTTATACGTAATCATGAGGGGTTAATTATGTTGGCAGGGGTTGAAATTGGTCTTTTTTTTGTTGATGTTGATGTTGATATTGTGGAAGCAAAAACTTTACATTTTGGTATACCACTAGCTAGAGATGTTGGTTTGTCTTTGTTAATCATTAAGTTTGCTTCTTTTATTGTTACACCAGTTTAAGAATAGCAAAATACTTGCCAGTCCACTTTTGACTAGGTGGTCAAGGCTGTTGTCTTTCAAATATAGGGCAGCAGTTCGAAACAAACGTATTGTAGGGTAATTTCTTCTTTAATTATAATATATAATTAAGTAGAAGTAGTCTTCTCTCTTATCAAGTATGAGTTTAGTCATCTCTCGAATATTAGTAAGGGTTAAAGATTTGGACAATGCTTAATAAGAATTAATGTAAACTAGTTACAATAATAGTCTGATTTGTAAATATTAATTATAGTCTCATGTAATATGAGTTATCGTATGAGCAATAGTCTTATTTAATAAAAAAACAAAAATACTCAATCATAGCTATTTTAGATTATGGAGATGATATCAGGAATAATTTATACTAATTCATGACTTCAGGATTCAAAATATTTTAAAGAATCGAAATCAAGCCGAGACGATTTTGCTAAGTTACCATTCGACATAGTAGTTTTTTCATTCTGATTGTTTATTGAATTTGATTAAATGGTCGATGGAATATGTGACATTAAGATATTCATATTCCATCAGCATTGACATATGTTACCTATACATTCTGGCGGATTGCCACTTGGATTACACCCGAATCCCTAGAAGTCACTGCCATTTTTACATTGGAAACCGATCAACCTGTCAGGTTCCGAATTCTTAGCCCAATGATGTTGGTTGTGTTTGTGCTTTTGCTAGTATGCACTGGCAGATATTATTTATACACATGACATGCATTCCCTCGCAATTTAAACGGCCATTGTAGCCATCACTGCTGGAATATTGAGCATGCAAGACCAAGCTCCTGGCTTCGACTTGCACCAACTGCCTTGTTAGCATCAATATCGTTTGTTAAATTGATATATGTAGACAAATAGATGGAAATAAATAAATAAATAGAAATGAGAAAATCATATAAAGACTAACAAGAGACGATAACCATGAGATGACCATCAAAATCATTCTGATTAAACCAATCTTCTTCATAAGCCATGTTGATTGAAGTAAATTCAGAATAACTACTACAATCTTTTTTTTATAAATAATATAATTGTTGTATTTATGCTATTATTGATAGTATTTGAAGTAATGAAGAGCAAGTCATATTTGAAGCATCTTTGTATCGATAAAGGGAGCAATCGTTTACTACAAGATTATTAAATTCTTCTTACTTGATAAGAAGTAGCAAAAAAAAAATCCAGAAATTAGATTCCATTAGAAGTTTCAAACCAAAATAAAAAAGAATATGTGCATGGAGCGCTGATATTTGGCTCGGGTCAAACCTCGAAATGGTGTGGAACGACGCCATTTCATCTAGCATTTTTTTTTTAAATTCGCCGACTATGTTTAGGGAGGCAAAGCATCGGCAGAACCCAATCGCGTTTCCTTCATCGACCGACAGCCACTTTGCAAATTTTTCAGAACCCAGCTGCAAATCATTCCATTTTCCTTCATCGACTGAGGTCCAGCCATTCGCAATCCCTATTGTTTCAACTACGACTAAAACTGCCATTCGCCATCCAGAAGTCCCAGCCACCGTGCGTGCCACCACCGACAACCATAACGCGACAGCCATTCACAAAGCAGCACAATTATCACAGGTTGAGGTAATGCTTTGATCGATTTTGGCTTTTGTTGGTTATGGAAAAATAGGGACAATGACTGATAGCACTGAGTTTTTATGGCTATGGTAAAATAGAAATATAGTTGCTTTGCAAGTTGAATTACTGAATTTTTTGTTGAAACAAACGTTTGGGTGCTTAAAATTTAAAATTCAGGTTAGCACTGAAATTTTCCCTTTTGCACTTGATCTGGGTGCTTAATGATGTAAGTTTATTAGTTATAAGATTTTACGGATGCTTGATGGAGAAATTTCTAGTTTATAGCATTTTTTGTTGAATTTCTTTGAAAATATGTTTGATCTTCTAGGGATGGGCAAGATTGGAACTATTGCTTTTATATATATCATATTTAAGTCCAAAACAATGGTGTATATCATGAACTTTTCCAAAGTGTTACCTGAATTGAAAAATGGTGCCCCTGGTTTCTGCAGTTTGAAGCATAGTGTAGATTGATGTGTATAAATTATTAAACTTATGCATGCTTTTGGGTTGTGTTTATATGAATCATATCTCGCATCATGATTATTTCATTGTCATTATTTTCTTCCTTTGAACTTGGAGATTGTCTTGCAGCTGGTTCAGAGAACGAAAAGGAAGAAGTAAGGGTTCTGCAGCTGGGTTAAACAAAAAAGAAGAAGAAGCTGATGTATCCTAGCCAAAACGACTCTGTTCACAGCAAATTATAACAATGAAAAAAATAAAAGCAGAAACGGTGGCTTTAAGAGAACGAAGAGGAAAGCATAATTGTTTTCAAAACGAAGAGGTCAGCTGGGGTAAACGAAGAGAAAAAAGAAATCAAAACAAAGGAAAAAAAATAGAAGTAGAAACAGTGTCATTTTAAAAGGAATAAAAAAAAAAGAGCCGAAAAAATGATTTATGCTGTCGTTTCAGGGTTTGACCCGGGGCAAACATTAGTTTCTTATGTGCATGTCATAACAACAGGGGACAAAAATGGGAACCTAGGAGTTAAAAATGCCAAAGTAGTAAAGGTAGTGAGGTTGAAGTCTAAACGCGGTCCAAACTCAGGGTGAAATGTGGTAATTTTAAAATTATTGAATTCAAAATGTTAGAGTGGAAAAGTTGGACTGGCCAAATGTTAGAATAGAAAGCTAGGGAAATGAGGCATTTTCATCACCCAAATTCTATAAATCCACCCCCAATTTAAAAATATAATTACAAAACATTCACATTATTTTTAATAATTTCAAAATAAGGAAGAAATTTAAATAATTAGTTAAATATATTCCCACTATATCCTTTTTTTAAGTCTCCTGACCACTAAGATGACCCTAACATAATTTTAATTTAACTATTTTATCTTTATAAGCTAAAAGTACCCAAATAGTCATAATCTATTTTAAGTTTACTAACTTTTTATTTACTAATTCATCGGTACTACTTTATTAATATGATTATTAAAAGTCTAGCATCACCCTCTATAATGAACAAATGAGTTATGTTAGGCATTGAATTATGGCCTATTATGTACTTTTTTGTAGGGGTTGATATGGATCGGGTTGGATTAGATTTATAAAAATCCGGTTCAATCCAACAAACATGTTTAACACAAACTGGTCCAACTCTTAAATCATCAGGTTAGGATGTGTTGGTTAAATTGATTAAAATTCAAAATTAAAAAAGCTCAAATATAAAAGTTAAAAAAATCAATTTGTTACTTTAAACCGAATTCAAATAAATAAAAAATTAGTTTTCCATCATGACATTAAATATTGTCCATTATACCAAATATCTATCAATAAAATAACGTGTGGTGTTTGATATCTATTAACTTACTTTTAGTGAAAATATAGGTTTGAACTTTGAGTTCAGAGAATTCAATCAATGTTAGGTTTAACAGAGAAAACCAAAAAGAGTCTCTTTTTATAAAAGAATAAAAAAATTTCAAAACTATGTTTAGTCATTTATAGTTTAACAACGGAATATTGACATTATTAATTTTTCAATAATTTTTATAAATTTTGAGTTGGATTGAAAAAATTTGACCTTGTCAAACCATCTAAATTTTAATTATTTGGATTGAATTGAATTGAGTCTATTAGGTTGAATTGAGATTACCCACCCCTAATTTTTATATTTAGTATATCATTGCATTGATGAAATTAGATTGATATACAATAGAATTCAAGTACATTATTTAATATATAGCATAAATTATTACGATTATCAAAATAGTCCGTATTTTCTGCAAGATTAAATTTCACGTATTGAATTGACCAATTGTGGATGTCATATAGTAGAGATGGAAAAATCATTTATACTGAAAATAGGAGATTGGATATAAATCCGTTCACACGAGTGAGGGGAATTAAGTTACAATTAGGATAAATAATAAAAAAATTAATTGATAAGCTCTTGTTTTCAATTAAAAAGAAATTTTACCTTCGAACTAACCTGAAAAGTTCAGTCTTGAGTTATGGTATCGTGGCGGAGTAAATTAAGCTTTCCAATTATCTCATTTATATATCTTCTCTCAATCATACCGCAGTAATTAAACTTTACATGGCCCTTTTTATATTAACACCAAAGTGATTCAATTAATTAACAAAGCATTTTGAAGTAGTTTAGATGCTTAATTTGTACTTGACTGGAATTCGCCTAAATTAAACATTGAAGAAGGCTTCGATTTTACATTCACTTACTCTCATATAATTAGGTCTTCCTCCATTACGAACAGATAAATCAATGTTCTCTTCTTTTTTTTTTTCATGTTACTTAAGCATGTATGATAACTTTGAAATTTTATTATTGAATTTTATTGAATGATGGAATATTATTAAGAAATAATATTCCATCAACATTTACACATGCCTTGTACACATTTTGGCAGATTGCCGCCTGGACAAGGGACTGGTGGGCAGTCACTATCGACGCTACAGGGTATGCCGATCTGGCCCCTGTCTGGTTCAACACTTGGACGGCCACCAGCGCAGCCACCATTGCTGCTGGAACAGGCCACCTCCCTGGCTCAACTTCCACCAGTTGCCCTGTTTATTTAATCAATTAGCATCAACCAACACCGTTAATTAATTTGCTAATTAAAATTGACAGATAGGTCAGATTAATAGATAGAAAAATAAATAAATAATGTGAGAGACACAGAGAAAATGATGTAAAGACTAACGTACATGATGCAATGACCATGAGGATAACCATCAAAACCACTCTGATAGAACCAATCTCCTTCATAAGCTTCATGTTGACTGAAGTAAATTAAAATAACAGCTAGCTCTTCTTGATAATAGTATTTGAACTGATGAGGTGCAGGTCAAACTTAAGCATATATATATTTGTATACTGACTGCATGCAAGATTATTAATTTCTTCTTAAAAATGGCAACAAATCCCTAGAATTTAGACTAGATTACAAGATGTATAACTTTTTCCTCAAAAAGGAAAATTATTTAATAATTTGGATGTATAAGAATTTATAATTCTGATTAGATTTCCATACTAAAGGGGAAGTAGATTACTTTTTGGATTAATTTGAATGCATAAGAATTTACAACTCAGATTAGGTTTCCATACTAAAAATTTTCACAAATTTTGATGTTATTATTTTACTTTTTGGTTTAATTTGGTAAATTAATTTTTCATAAAATAACCATTAGGAAAATTGTTGCAAGTACATTAAACATTACTTTAAGTTGGCCAATATTAATTTATTTATAAAAAAATATTAGTGAGATTGTTGCACAGGTACAAAAAATACTAGATCTCTTATATTGATATTTATTAGTTAATTTGATAATAAATTATTATTTATTAATCTGTTAATTAAAATTTTTAATGATAAATTTATTAATGTCAAGAATATTATTGCAAGGGTATTATTAGAAAAGTAAATAAAAAGTAAAGGAAAGAATGTAGCAAATTTAACTACAAGGTTGTTTTAAGGTTTTTTTTAAATATAAAGATAAATGGATACTTAAGTGAAAATATAGGAATTAAACCAATATTTATTCTTTTAATATTAATAATTATGTAAATTAAAATTATTTTCAAAAAAGTTCTAATTATTATCTGTCACTCTTCTATTAGTTGATAAATTTTATATAACTTGTAAAATTATTATTCTATTTTATTCAATATATAAATAAACGAATCAAGTCAAGGATGATTGCTAATTAGTTGGGGAAATAATCTCAAATCTAGGAAACAATCAATCTCCATGGCATCAATTTTCAAGATTATGTAATCCCGATTATGATTCTCAAATATTTACTCTCATCCCATGATTTCACAATTGAAGATAAAAAAACGTTTTTCTCTCTGTCGATTTTTCTCCATCTGTTATGATATAAGCATTCGCAAAACGTGGGTAAAAATATAAGGGTAGAGAAGAGACAGTGAATGGAAAAGTTAAGTTGTTTAGCATAAGCAGCAAATTTTAATATATAAAAGTTGATCAAATAAACATGATGTAATTAAGACCAATTGCGTTACATTCGTGAATGATTCTTGATGTACAATAGAAATATCATATAATTTAATTAATCCATTTCTGCTTGTTTATTAATTACGCTTAAAATAAAAAAGCAAGGGCTGGATTGGTCATAGGAGAGAAAAAGATGATAGAAATTTGGTGAGAAAATTTGAAAGTGGAAATTTTTTATTAGAATCTATGTGAGACAATCTTATGAATGATTGTGATCATCTTATAAATCAACGATACTGCCACATGACAATATTTGGTTGATCCACAACTTCAACACCATTCATTAAGAGTTACAAAATTATGCTATGTATTCACGTACTCTCCATATAATGGGCACTGATTCTCATTAGATCATTATTTATAATATAAAAAATAAAATAAAATTTGTGTATAACCAACTTTTTTTTTAATATTTTGACAGGTAGGATTGATAGGTTTGAAAAGAGTTCAAATTGATTTTTTAGCTGTCATTTCTTTAGGATTCAAATTAAATGACCAGCAAAATAAAACTAATGAAAAACCGCTCGATCAGGGGCATGAACAACATTTAAACAAACTTACTTTCTCATCGTTGGGCAATCCAGCGGGTTGTCCCTAACTTTTTGTCACTCTTTTCTCCATCACTTTTGATTTTTATTTTAATTCTTTGCTGGTCGCTATTGTTTTTCATACTAATTACTTTTCTTTGAAAAAATATTATAAATTAAAATTTAACGAAAGTCTCAATTTATACGCTTATAGCATGTTCTATAATTTTTATTTTTTATATATATAGTATAATTCAAAAATTTATACTAAGTAGAAGCAAAGATCCATCCCATATATGGGTAACCAAAATCCTTCATAGAACAAGGCACTATAATAACCAAAACCAGCCCTTCGTTTTGGTGCTGATTGAAAACAATCATATTGTGATTCGCAAATTAAGTGAGATTAGTGATCTCTCAACTCAATCAAATACTTGCCAAATTCATTTCTGATCATGCATCTTACCCCCCCCCCCCCCCCGGCACAATTTTTCGTGTATAATTTGAGCATGGTAGCTTTGGAAATTTTGAAATCAATAAGAGTGGAAATACATTATGTATCAGTTGAAAAATAAAATAAAAACAAAAAGAAATGTATATTAGTTGACAAATTTTATATAACTTGTAAAATTATTATTCTATTTTATTCAATATATAAATAAAAGAATCAAGTCAAGGATGATTGTTAATTAGTTGGGGAAATAATCTCAAATCAAGGAAACAATCAATCTCCATGGGATCAATTTTCAAGATTATGTAATCCCGATTATGATTCTCAAATATTTACTCTCATCCCATGATTTCACAATTGAAGATAAAAAAACGTTTTTCTCTCTGTCGATTTTTCTCCATCTGTTATGATATAAGCATTCGCAATACGTGGGTAAAAGTATAAGGGTAGAGAAGAGACAGTGAAATGAAAAGTTAAGTTGTTTAGCATAAGCAGCAAATTTTAATATATAAAAGTTGATCAAATAAACATGATGTAATTAAGACCAATTTCATTACATTCGTGAATGATTCTTGATGTACAATAGAAATATCATATAATTTAATTAATCCATTTCTGCTTGTTTATTAATTACGCTTAAAATAAAAAAGCAAGGGCTGGATTGGCCATAGGAGAGAAAAAGATGATAGAAATTTGGTGAGAAAATTTGAAAGTGGAAATTTTTATTAGAATCTATGTGAGACAATCTTATGAATGATTGTGATCATCTTATAAATCAACGATACTGCCACATGACGATATTTGGTTGATCCACAACTTCAACACCATTTATTAAGAGTTACAAAATTATGCTATGTATTCACGTACTCTCCATACAATGGGCACTGATGCTCACTAGATCATTATCTATAATATAAAAAATAAAATAAAATTTGTGTATAGCCAACCTTTTTTTTTAATATTTTGAAAGGTAGGATTGATAGGTTTGAACAGAGTTCAAATTGATTTTTTAGCTGTCATTTCTTTAGGATTCGAATTAAATGATCAGCAAAATAAAACTAATTAAAAACCGCTCGATCAGGGGCCTGAACAACATTTAAACAAACTTACTTTCTCATGCTTGGGCAATCCAACGGGTTGTCCCTCACTTTTTGTCACTCTTTTCTCCATCACTTCTGATTTTTATTTTGATTCTTTGCTGGCCACTGTTATTTTTCATACTAATTACTTTTCTCCGGAAAAATATTATAAATTAAAATTTAACGAAAGTCTCAATTTATACGCTTATAGCATGTTCTATAATTTTTTTTTATATATATAGTATAATTCAAAAATTTATACTGAGTAGATGCAAAGATCAATCCCATATGTGGGTAACCAAAATCCTTCATAGAACAAGGCACTATAATAACCAAAACCAGCCCTTCGTTTTGGTGCCGATTGAAAACAATCATATTGTGATTCGCAAATTAAGTGAGATTAGTGACCTCTCAACTCAATCAAATACTTGCCAAATTCATTTATGATCATGCGTCTTACCGCCTCCCCCCCCCCCCTCTTTTTGGTGTATAAATTGAGCATGGTAGCTTTGGAAATTTTGAAATCAATAAGAGTGGAAATACATTATGTATTAAGTAATTGTACCAGTTGAAAAATAAAATAAAAATAAAAAGAAATGTATATTAGTTGATAAATTTTATATAACTTGTAAAATTATTATTCTATTTTATTCAATATATAAATAAAAGAATCAAGTCAAGGATGATTGTTAATTAGTTGGGGAAATAATCTCAAATCAAGGAAACAATCAATCTCCATGGCATCAATTTTCAAGATTATGTAATCCCGATTATGATTCTCAAATATTTACTCTCATCCCATGATTTCACAATTGAAGATAAAAAAACGTTTTTCTCGCTGTCGATTTTTCTCCATCTGTTATGATATAAGTATTCGCAATACGTGGGTAAAAATGGAAGGGTAGAGAAGAGACAGTGAAAGGAAAAGTTAAGTTGTTTAGCATAAGCAGCAAATTTTAATAAATAAAAGTTGATCAAATAAACATGATGTAATTAAGACCAATGGCATTACATTCGTGAATGATTCTTGATTACCAATTGCATTACATTCATGAATGATTCTTGATGTACAATAGAAATATCATATAATTTAATTAATCCATTTCTGCTTGTTTATTAATTACACTTAAAATAAAAAAGCAAGGGCTGGATTGGCCATAGGAGAGAAAAAGATGATAGAAAGTTGGTGAGAAAATTTGAAAGTGGAAATTTTTTATTAGAATCCATGTGAGACAATCTTATGAATGATTGTGATCATCTTATAAATCAACGATATTGCCACATGACGATATTTGGTTGATCCACAACTTCAACACCATTTATTAAGAGTTACAAAATTATGTTATGTATTCACGTACTCTCCATACAATGGGCACTGATGCTCACTAGATTATTATCTATAATATAAAAAATAAAATAAAATTTGTGTATAACCAATTTTTTTTTTAATATTTTGGAAGGTAGGGTTAATAGGTTTGAACAGAGTTCAAATTGATTTTTTAGCTGTCATTTCTTTAGGATTCGAATTCAATGACCAGCAAAATAAAACTAATGAAAAACCAGGGGCATGAACAACAGTTAAACAAACTTACTTTCTCATCCTTGGGCAATCCAGCGGGAGGAATACACCGCAGCAGCTAAGCTTTCTAAATTTAAATTGTCTCAATCAAAGAAACCCAGATAGATCTTCATTTTAGAGGAGGGCCAATGGCCTAGGAATTAACGACTCTTTAGATTATAGTTAGGGAATTATTATAGGAGACAGGCCATATCTTGAATTCTACATATGCATAAAAAACTAAATTTGCTAGCAAGCAGTCTAGTTTAGCTATCACAATTTCATGAAATTCCCAGCCAAGAGCTTTCGCTGACCTTCAATTCATTTCAAGAAGAGAGCACAATCAAAAAATAAAAATAAAAATGAATAACCAAATTTACAATGAGTGCTAGGCCTTGACCCACAAGTGTGTAGGTGGCTTGATTCATCACTAAAAGTCACTTGGTCAACTCTCTAAAGCAATCGATCTGTGTCACTGTGTGAGTATATTTCTCTCACTTTCAGTCCAATTTATGTCTATAATATTCTTCATGATGATGATGGATAATATGAGGACTAAATGTCTTCACAGATTCCTCTCCACAAGTTATCAGTAATATTGAGAATAAAAACTACTTGCAATATGCAACCTGTTTACCAATCATAGGACTACAGCCTCTAAATTCTTCCAGGCTTTGGGCTAAACGTCACAAGTTACATATTGTATTCCAATTTCTGAAGTTTTTACAACAAAGTTTTTAACTTAAAAATTAAAATTTCACAAGATTTAGTTTATTATGCTTATAAATAACAATAGTTATATTTTTCTTACAGACATCCACACTTAACATCTGACAAAATCCTTTTTCTTCTTTTCCTTGGATCGATTTTCATTTTTATTTATTGGGTTTGTTAAAGGTATTTAAAAGAAATTATTTTTCCTTTACGGGAAATAGAACATTATAGGATAATAAGAAAATAATGAAAGCAGAAATAAGTATAAAGTATTATTGACTAAGATTATTAATGCAAATAATACTAACAACAATGTATTACTTTAAGAAAACTGTATATTTTTTATGTCCGTTTATTTTGCAACAAAATAGAGAAAAGCAATGATGTTGTATTGTAATAAAAGGACTAGGATACCCTCATAATCTTAATTTCTAGTGAATTGAATTCATGCGAGTAATTTGGTAGTTAATATATAGAAAATAAGTATGAGAAGTTAAATTCTAATCATATATTATTACGAAAATATATGTGGTATAAGATTTTCGTAATATTAAAAAACTTAAATTGGAGAAGATCCTAATCCATAATACAATAACACCAACAAATTAACAACAATGTTGCTTTAAAATAACTGTGTATATATTTTATAAAGTTTGAATATTTGCACCCGATTGTATTCATCATATGTAGCAAAAATGCAAAATCCAATGAAGCAAAATCTCTTATTTCACATGAAAGTAGTGGACCTTGAAAAATCGGGACAAGCCGCCACTGGAGTACCCAATGAGTGATGAGTCCCACAAGATGATGGATGACACATGATGAACAATGAAAAAAATCACTTCAAATATTAGGCCATGAAAAAGATGTGTGTGATCGCTAGGTTTTCAATTGATGGATATATACGCAAATAGACTGATAAGATATGACTTCTCAGTGCCTTTGAAGAAGCCATATCCATATCAGTTTAGCTGTCATAGCTCGGATTTTCAATTTTTCATTGCCACAGTCCATTAATATATATATATAATTTTTTTTTTTCAAAAAGAGAAATGATAATGATTATTATAGAGCTAAAAATTGACTTATAATTTCCTTATGCTGTCCAATTTTCGTTCCCTTTCCCTTTTGTTAAGCTTAAGATAATCAATCAAGATAAGACACCTGACGTAACCCTATTGTTTGCTTTGACAAATATTATTTCTGCAAATTTTCATATCTGGGGAAGGTAAAAACTGGACCCGTACGTGTCAAATCTCATGTTACACAAATTTACACTGCAGAAATATATAATTATTGTGAGGAATATGTTTAGCACTAATTATTCAATGAGATAAAGTAATATCATGCTGAAGTAAAAGATTTCTTTATGTGCAAAAGGATTATCATATGTATTGATCTGTTAAGAACAAACGGCCTCCTGTACACTAGGTTTCAAGGTGCATAGCATATTTATTTGTGTCTCGAGTCTAGATTTTACACTCTAGAACACCATGTGACTGTCGTCTTTGACCCTGAAACCACACAGCGTTATTTTACATCCATAGTAAAAGTTCTCATACTGTCCGAATGGTGACTCCTCATATACAATCAAGTAAACCAGCCTATGCAACATCCTGACTCGTCACCCACCCTTAGCTGTTACATGATAATACAGGCCATCAAATATGAGTATGTGTGACTTATTGAATCTCCCTTTCCACGTGATGTATGTAAATCAAGATATCGAAGCCACACGATTTTAATGATTAATGATTGACAATAGCTTGACTGAAAACAACAAAACTGAGTAATAATAATGTGAATAGACCATTTAATTTAGTGTCGACATCTCATTTAATTTGTTAATCATACCTAACTGCAATAAGGTGACCCTCTTATATCTCTTTTTATTGGAGAATTTTCAAAATGGATTCGTCACCTCCTTTGCTCAATCTTCATCACACAGTTAATTTTTCCTCCCTGTGAGTTAGCAAATTGAATGGTGCGGTTCCCCACTTTGAATTGAAAACACAGCGTGACGACATAAACTAATGGGTGGATCATATTACAAACACTTTATTGAGTTTTATACCCTTTTTTTTTTCCTTTCCCAGCTCCACGTGTTATTATTAGTGACCTAATACTTCACTCAAAAAGCTTTCGTTTTATTTCGGGCATTTTGTATGCGTTACAGGTTTTTATCTTTAGTATTTAGTTATTAACAGGAAATTTATTCCAATATTATATTTTAAGGTGCAAATTACAGTTTCACCCTTTAACTGTATCTCGAGACGGGATAAAAAAATTTAATTAGGAGAACAAAAATAAAATTTTATTTTGTAAGTAAACATTTTAGCACATAAATTGATTCCGAATGGTTGCAACAAATAATTGAAACCTTAAAGGACACAAGAAATTAAATAAATAGTGTGCATTAAGAAGAGAGGGCATATATGAAACGTAATAAGAGAAAAAAGTTCTATTTGATATTTTGTAAAATTATTTTGAAGGTTTAGAATTTAGTTGTCTCATTTTGAAATAAACTACAAAAATGTGGTAGCTTTATTATTATTATTATTATTTTGAGAAGGGTAGCTCATTGATATTAGTAGATAATTAGTTAAAGAAAGTGGGAAAAGAAATTTGCTAGTTAGAGGAGGCATTTGGTCTAGTCCCCCATCTAAAATTCAACAAATCGTCTCCCAAATCTTTTTTTCTTTTAATTTTCAAAATACATTGAATATATACATAGTTTCTAGGAAGAATATCTCTTTCAATTCACCGTCACAATATCTCCAGGCAGCTGTTTTTTGAATCTTGCAAAGAAAAATATTTAGTTGGTTACAATATGGATAATTACATGAGATCAACATGATCAAATTACCCAAAGTCTAAAAATGAATACTAGCCAAAATCAAGTGAAAAAGAAAAACAAAGGCACCTATATATGAAATGGTAGAGTAAACCAAAACAAACTTTATTGACAAAACTTCAATAACAAACTTTATTGACAAAACTTCAATAAAACAAACATATCCAAATACCACAAAGCTTATCTTTGCACTATAAGGAAGCAATCATATCCCTAAGGTCAAGCTTCCTTATATGCCTTGCAAAACTTTTATTACAAGGAAAATGAAATGCCCTAGCAAGAAAGCAAAACGTAGAAGCTAATAGCTAATTAATTAATTTAAACTTTTCTGAGCACATCATCTTCATCTAGTTTCATCTCCATTTCCTTCTCACAACTGTCCTCATCAAGGTTGATGCCTTTGTACCAATTTGCACAGATCAAGTAGATAACAAAATCAAAAGCTGTAAGCACAGCCAGAAGGAAGTAGAATCTATCCATGTGGCCTGTGTTCAAATCATCGGGAATCCATCCAGGCTTGTCGCCTTTAGCTGTGATTCCCATGACCATGACCACAAGAAGGCTGCTCACATAGTTTCCGAACGAAATCGAAGCCATGCATAGTGAGCTTCCAAAGCTTTTGATCCCATCAGGGGCTTGCCCATTAAAGAATTCTAATTGCCCGACATACATGAACACTTCTGAAGCAGCCAACAAGGACATATTGCGGAATTTGCCAAAATATGCTTAAGGAACTTGCCTTTTCTCCGGGGCTAATATATTTGAGCCTTTGAATTTCAGTGGCACCAGCTGCTATCATTGCTAACATTCCAATTATTAGCCCAATTCCCATCCTTTGAAGCTCAGATAACCCTTTGGGGTTACCATTGAGTTTCCCGGCTACCGGCACTAGGATTTTCCGGTAGATTCCTGTGCAAATGAGGACACTGCAGATATCAAAAGCTGACATGCTGGCTGCCGGAAGGCGAAATTCTCCAATGTGGGAGTTCATCACGTCTCCTTGCTCAACAAATAGAGAAGCCATTTGTGTGAAGACCACTGAGTAAATTATTGTGCATAGCCAAATTGGTAACATTTTCAGAACACATTTGGCTTCTTCAACTTGTGTTACAGTGCATAGCTTCCACGGATTCTTTGGGCCAGCTAAGTCATTATCTGTTATTGTTGCTGCCTTGTCCAAAAACCTGATCAAATTCAACACACAAACGTAAGCCAAACAATGATAGGGCACATACATGCTCGTATTTGCTCAGGTAACAGCTTAGATAAGGAGAGAATCATAAAATCAGATTAAATGCTTACTCAATTTCATTGCTGTGAAGGATCTTTCTGCTTCCTTTGATGGCAGATTCAGGCCCTGCAACTTCATAAAGCTCATCAGAATTAGCCGGGACAACAACGTTCCATTTCCTAGCTGCAGCGATGAACACCTGAGCGACACGTGGCAGCGGGTTGCCACAAGGCTTTACATACCGGTAACCAGGAGTCCCCATCAAGTATGAAAGTAAAGCAATGACAGCAGAAGCTAATGAAAGCAAAAACCCTAAAGTCCACTTTCCTGAATCCTCATAATAGACCAAAATGGTGTTTGAAAAAAGTGACCCGACATTGAGAAAGAAGTAGAAATAGCAAAAGAAAAGTGTTTTTGATTGCCTCTCTTTAGGTTTTGATTCATCAAATTGGTCTGCACCAAAGGTGGCCAGTGTGGGCTGATGCCCCCCGTATCCAAAGGCGATGAGATAAATAGATAAGTAGAAAATGGCAGCAAATATTGAAGATAGTGGCTTGCAGCTTATGAATCCATCACCACAACCAGTTGGCTTGATCATTAAGAAAGAAAGTACTGATAGTAGCACCAAACCCTAATCAAAACAATACGTAATCGCGGTTATAATTAATTAACTGGGCTAACAAACAAGGTCTTTCTTAACGTGTGCTCCAAGCAAACATATAAACAAAATCTATTAAATCTTACCAATACAAAAATGAGCTGAAAGACAGCACAGGTTAAGTAACGCCCCCAGTAAGAATCGCTGAGGAATGCACCGATGAGAGAGCACATATAAACTGTACCAGTCCATTTGCTGACATTATTAGCAGCATTTGCATTTTCTTGTTGAAGAACTCTGGTTAAGAACAAAACCAAGTTCACACCAACTCCAAAGAAAGCTAGTGTTGCAAGGCCTTGATTTGCTGCATGAAACAAACAAACAAGAAATTAATTAGAATAAATTGTAAGTGATGATTGATGAACCATGATAAAATAAAAAACAAAAAAAAAAAGGGAAAATTTTGTCATCACTGAAGTTGTACCTAGTAAGATGCTTGCATATTTCCAGCCTCCTTTGTTCTTTTCATGAATGAGATTCTTTCTTATGAAAGAAGTAAGCTTCTTTTCATCCTTATTGTTCTTGTTCGCAGCTTGTGCTTGTCCAGTGCTAATATTTTCATCTGTCACCTGTTTTATTAATTTAAGGAAAAAAAATCAAAATCGTAAGTTATTTTCAAGCCAAACTACATGAATAAATATATTTTCAAAAATAATAATTAAAAAGATATATTAGTTTAATTTTCCAACCTTTAGCGTGATCTGGTTGGTGGAGTTGAGTACTGAATCCATAGCAGCCATTGAAGGTTGATTCTGTTCATTGAAAGCAACCCAATAACAAAATAGCAGAAACTATTCAGTACTGAAATTTACTATGTACCAAACGATCACATTTATAATAGGAACGCAAATTTAGTTAAACTCAATCAAAAATTCAAATGAACTTTTATGTTTTAATTTATTCACCCCCAAATATTATATCATACACTTGATCCCCAAGAAAATGGAAACCGAAAAGTAGCAATTTTTTTGCAATAGAATATGGTACATAAAAGTATATAAAAATAACCATTATAAAGAAGTAGTTGTAACAACAGTAATATCATATTATCTTGAAAAGTGAAATGGAAAGAACATGAATTCGATGTAATACTGTAAAAGAACTTGAAATTTGATTAAAACAATCTATTAAATAGAACCTTTAAGCGTGCTTATGGAAACATTTATAATGTAAAGTACAATAGAAGAAATTAATTGAGTGCTTACAGAGAATAATTAAGATAAGTGAAGATGAAGAAGAAGAAGTAATTGCCTATAGGCCCTATTGAAGAAGGCTGATAAGATTGGTGTGAGAGAGTTCAATTTATAGAAAAAAAATTAGGGGAATATGAGAAGAGGGGGGTCATTTTCAAACTTTATGATCTATACCATTGAGGAAAATTTTCTAAGAGAAATATAATGGATGAGAATTTTGAGAGGTGTGTTTAGAAAAGTGTGTGCCACAAATTTGGTCATTTGTTTCATAAAATATTGGTAAGTGGGGTATAATTTTCACATGAAAATGACGCATTTTGTTTTAGCTAATCCTGATAATCTGTACTAAATATCAGTTTTGGTCTTATTATACATATCAAGATATATTGTCACTTTTTCTCAACAATTTATCTATTTACACCTATATATTTCATCATCAGGCATGAGGAGCAGTTATATATAAACAGAAAAGAACTGTGCTCTTAAAACAAGTCATAAATTCAGTGGACCCATTGAAATGGACATATATCGATAAATGTTTCTGTTTCTGGCCTGCTGTTAAATGTTATTATCAAATTGATTACCTATAATCATATTGAAAAATATATATGTATTTTAGATGGCTATCATAGTAGCATCTAATAAGAAACAATTAAAAAAAAAAAACAGAGGAATCAAATAAAATTAAAATAAACTAGTTTTGCAATGTTTGTGATCGTTGCAAGTTTTTTTTTTTTCTTTTGCTGCTGCTATAAGATTTCTAATGAAGGTAACAAAGATGTGAAAGGATTTTTTTCTTATAAGACTTGTATTGATCTGTAGCACGCATGATTGAAAAGTGGAAAGCCATATTATTTATATTAGCATTCTAAATTAAAGTTAGTAAAAAGCCAGATCTACACTACTTTTCCAATTAAATAGAAAAAAAAAGAAAATAAGAATAAAACACAATGCATGCTTGTTTCCAAACACAAGGAAAAACACTTTGAGTAAATCCCAGAAGAAAATGTTAGAAGTAGCATAGCACTATTCATTGTAAAGAATTATAAGGTGCCTAATATTAACACATTCTAAAGTCCTAGTCACATTCAAAGTTTAAAATGCAACTGAATAAGAATTACACACACACACACACATTCACTAACCTTTGAATAAATTTGACCACTAGTGATGGAGTAAAGCAGTCTTCGGCTGGAAGTGTGACGTATTCCGGTGAAGGCGAAGACCGAGTGTCGATTATAACAGGCGGCAAACGAGGCCCGTAATTCACTAGACTCGTCGTCAGGAAACTTGAAAAGTACACGTTGAAATCTATTGTCATTTATTGTTGAAAATTTGATGAAAAATAATTTGGCCTTGCAGCTACAGGTGCCTTTTTGAACCGCTCTCAGCTAGAAGCTTATAATAAAAGCATGTTTAAAATAACATTAATAATAATGATAATGACCTAAAAGCAAAAGAAAACCCTTAAAAAAAGTGCAGTGCTTGTGATTAAACAAGATTGTGAAGAAAGTACTGCCCAGAGAAGAAGCTTAATTAATTGGAAATAATAGTAGTGTAACGAACAATTAAAGTTTTATATTTATGGAGAAAAAAATTGGAGGTAACTGCTTCCTAGCAATATTAGGAGTCTGTTGCGTAACTGCTTCCTACTTAAACTCCAAAGTAAAATCTGAGCTTTTACCAAGTAAATATTTGGATTTGTGGATGCTCTTATTAGCTGTAATTAGATCTTCCATAATTCGATTTATTAAGAATTTACAAAACGATAAAACTATCATTAAAAGAATAATAATAATAACATAGGCCGAAAAAAAGCTGTATACGGAAACTGGCCCATAAAAAAAATTCTTGATAAATTAAATATATACAATTTTATTTCAATGGTTGATTATTTTAGTTAAGGGTAGACAAATAAATTGGACTTTTTTTTTTCTCATCCAAAATCTATCAAATATGTCTTTTAAAGAGATGGGTAGAAAGATTTTCACTCTTTTGACGTGTCCGGATTGACCACAATTATCAATCTTAAAAGACTTTTTTTCAATTTCTAGTAGGCTGTTTCTTTGAACGCTATTTTTCGCAATTTCACACGAGAGAAATTCTCGATGTATTATCATAGACTTTTCGACTATTATTAATTATTCTTATTGAATGCAATTCAATGTATTAATTAGTTTATTATATGCTTATTTTTCTAAATGATGTGTCATTAATTAATCATGACAATGTTTTTTATAATAATTCATCATTAGTGAAATAATTTCATAACACTGATAAATGAATAGTATCTTATGTGTCACATCATTTAAAATAGACATTTCGTATTTCAATTCTATAATTAATTCATTATTACTATTTTTAGCTTGCATTAATGTGATAAATAATTTCATAACTACTTTGTCTATTGTGGTGGGGCCAGTTAAAATATGTTACAATAAAAGACTTTGATGTTATCGAAATATTAAGTATCATGGAAACTATAACAAATTAAATTATTTGATTGTATATATTACTCATGACTTATTCCTTTTTCTGTAAATTTTTTTTTTCTAAAAGGCCTCTAAAATTCTTTTGTTAGAGAGAAATTAATTTGAAACTATCCGGAAATCATTTTTTAATCTTTGTTTATTATTTATTTCGGAAGTGCAGTCAATTACATGTCAAGTGAGCAACTAATTTATTTTCAAAAGTGAGAAAAAAAAAAGAATTTACTAGCTGGCTTTGCCAAAAAATACAGAACTGAACAGTGTAAATATACTCCAGTGATTGATCAAGATTCTATAAACAAAACGAATCCAAGAAAAATTGTGTCAAGATAGATAAGATATGAGATAAAATTTACAAACTAAATTTGCTAGCTAGGCTGGATTTGTGCAACAATAATTAACTGATTAGTGTCATTCATACAATTTTTTATGGCTAAATTAAAGATTTCGAAAACACTGATGAAAATACTATTGGTTCAAAATGAATGTATGAGTCAAAATCAATGAGGTGTTAGATTGTTTTGTACTAAACACGATTAATTTATTTACAAAATGTTGAAGTTACATAAAATTAGTAACCATGTCGACTATTGGATTTGTGTCGAGAATAAAATTGTACAATTTGACATACAATGATATAATTTAATATGGTTAACTTCTTGGTGATATTCTAATTAACCACAAAACTATAAATAGGAGGGAACATTATTTTGGTTGGGGTGAACATAAAATCATTCACATTCATGAAACAAACATAGAGTTAAGACACAACAAGTACATGGGTATTTTGTTCTTAATGTTACAATAACATTTTTCCTAAATTAAGACAAAACCACTTAAAAAGTTTGTTTCAACTTACTAACTCACTTGTAAACTGTTTATGTTATGAAGTAGTCTAAAAAGATTTAATTTGTTTTCACCTTTCTCTTTCACTGAAATAAAATTTAATTTGGTTTCAACTTGGCTGTCAAGGGAACCTAATTTTTGTTTAGTTTTTTGAACTCTTTGCCTTCTTAATACAAAATCCTACCATTTTCATGCAACAGAATATCTAGTAATTACCAGATTTTTTCCATAATTTCTTATTCATTTCTGCCTTCTTTGCATCTTCTTTAAAACCTTCACCTTGCTTCACTCAATTAATGTTTCATCATTTCCATTTTTATCTCTATGAAAAAGTTTTGTTAAATTCATACTTTTGCTTCTTTTTCTTCTTCTTGTTTGAGTTTCAAAATTAACCAAAAAAAAATGGAAGAAGATGCATCAAGCATGGTGTCGAATGCAAAAACTAATGCGAATAACACAGAAGCTTCAGATTCAAACAACAGCACTTCTGGATTGCAGCCAGCTCCCAAGAGAATGAAACACGACAAAAATGTATCATTGGTAAAATTTAAGGGGGTTGTGCCGCAGCAAAATGGCCACTGGGGTGCACAAATATATGCAAATCATCAAAGAATTTGGCTTGGAACATTTAAATCAGAGAGAGAAGCAGCAATGGCATATGATAGTGCAGCAATCAAGATTCGCGGTGGCGATTCTCATAGAAATTTCCCATGGACAGACACCAATAATCAAGAGCCTAATTTTCAAAACCAATATAGCACAGAAGCAGTTTTGAATATGATTAGAGATGGAACTTATCAACCAAAGTTTGCTGATTATCTTAGGGTTCAATCACAAAGAGAGGACAATAATTCAAACGCTAGCCTTAATCAAATAATGGTGCATGGAGATGAACAATTTGCTTATAGGCAACTTTTTCAAAAGGAATTAACGCCTAGTGATGTTGGTAAGCTAAATAGACTTGTGATTCCTAAAAAATATGCTGTTAAATATTTTCCTTTCATTAGTGAAAATGCTGAAGAAAATGCAATTAATGGAGGAGTAGATGACATGGAATTAGTGTTTTTTGATAAGTTAATGAGGCCGTGGAAATTTAGGTATTGTTTTTGGAGAAGTAGTCAAAGTTATGTATTTACAAGAGGATGGAATAGGTTTGTGAAGGAAAAAAAGTTGAAGGAAAAAGATATTATCACATTTTATGCATGTGAATGTGCAAATGGGGCAAAAGAGGGGCAAAATTTCTTCCTAGTTGATGTAATACATTGTGAAGGGCAGAATTGTAATGTGGTTAAAAAGCCAGTGCAATTGGAACAAATTACGGGGAAAATTTTCAGCTACAATGAGAAAGAATCCAGTTCTGAAGAGAAAGGGTTTAAACTTTTTGGTGTACAGATTAATTGAGAGAAGCAGAAGATTCACTGATTAGTTTCATCTTAATTTTTAGTGTACTCTTTAATATTTTTTCTTTTTGGTTTTTTTCCCTTTTTATGGGTTTTATTGTTTTAGGGCTTGAGTATTCATGTAGATCAATTTAATTAATGTACAAAATCAGGCCAGTTTGAGCAATATATTCTTGGTTTTTAGATGTATATGAAAGAATATTTATCATTGAAATTGATGATTGCAAAATTGTTATCTAGTTTCAAAATTAAAAAAAAAAATCCCAAAAACTGTATAACTTTGTGTCTAGCTGGTTTCTAGTTTCTACTAATATTCAGTTGAACTAGTTAACTCAAATTGTTGGGGTTGCTTCATGCTGATTAATTTGATATTTTCATTGTGTTCATCAGTAAACTTTGTGAAAGAATTCTACTTTTCAAAATTCAAATGCAAATCCTCTTCCACTACACCACTAAAGATGCACAGAGTGATTGATGAAGCCTAGTAAAACAAATTATTAATATATTATTATATTATTATTTTGGAGACAACACAGTAAAATGAATTAATCTAATTTCAAGCCAAAAATGAAAATGCAAATGAAAAGTCATGATAAGGACTTGTCCATATAAATTAGACTGTGCAACACCAGCTGCCACTGACTTATCAAATCAAACTTTAAGAATTGTTAAATTCAGTATTTCTTATTCATCAGATAAGCTGTTTCCCACTCACCCATTTGAGTTTTGACTCTCTTTATTCTGGAATATTATATTTCATGGGTTGTCCCTCACTCTGTCACTCTTTTCTCCATCACTTCTGATTTTCATTTTGATTCTTTGCTGGCCGTTGTTGTTTTTCATTCTAATTACTTTTGTCCGGAAAAATATTATAAATTAAAATTTAACGAAAGTCTCAATTTATACGCTTATAGCATGTTCTATAATTTTTATTTATATATATATATAGTATAATTTAAAAATTTATACTGAGTAGAAGCAAAGATCCATCCCATAATGTGGGTAACCAAAATCCTTCATAGAATAAGGCACTATAATAATCAAAACCAGTCCTTCGTTTTGGTGCTGATTGAAAACAATCATATTGTGATTCGCTAATTAAGTGAGATTAGTGACCTCTCAACTCAATCAAATACTTGCCAAATTCATTTCTGATCATGCATCTTCCCCCACCACCCCCCCCCCCCTTTTTCGTGTATAAATTGAGCATGGTGGCTTTGAAAATTTTGAAATCAATAAGAGTGGAAATACATTATGTATTAAGTAATTGTACCAGTTGAAAAATAAAATAAAAATAAAAATAAATGTATATGACATATAAATTTTCTCGAAAATTAAAATCAGGCCAATCCTTAACAGTCACAGCCACTACAACAAATATACTATTCATTCATTAAAATCAAAAACCATGATTTTATTATGCATATTTAAGATGCATGAATATATTTGTTTGATGAGCTTGTGGTGATCACAATTGATCAACTGTTTCATAACATGATGAGCAATAAGAAAATTTTTCTAACCCTATATATACCCCAGAAAATGAAAAAAGGACACCATTTCTAATAATGATAGGTTTTTTTTTTGGCTTTTTTTGCAAATTTAAACTCATCATTTTATAACTAATCTGAAATTACTGTGCTTGGGTCAATTCCAAATCTCAAAGGGAGACTCTGAAATAGTTGTTCATGTGATAACATACCAACTGAGAAACAAACTAAAACCTACCAAATGGAGGTGCCTGTGATAAAATGATAGAGACATGTAAGGTGATTTCAGGTGAGAGTGAGAGCCGTGCATGACTCACTGCTTCTTCTGCTTCTGCTTTTGTTGGCCATTGATTTCTCCGGCGGAACATGCTTTGCTCTTAGAGACATAGACATGCACGTGTGCAGGCCCTTGTATAATCCATTCGTCAAATTTTGGTTACACTATTTTTAAGGTAAATGTTATCGAAAAAAAGTCTTGGATACTTCTAGTGCATTACATCACATCTTGCATCTATATTACTAACTTCTTCATGATTGGTTAATTAACTGTCGGTGCCAACCAAAATTGAGAATTCGAAGCCAATAATGTCGAAGGGGTAAAATTAGACAGAATCTAAAATTGAAAAAAGAAGAGGTCTAGAAATCTAGAGGACGAAACATTAAAATATTTAAGTTATGAGAGTAAAGTCTAGGAATATCTATTTTGAATACAAAAATAAATAAAAAATTGTGTTGAATCTCGTGAGAATTTTGAGAGAAGTATTAGAAGTTGCTTTATTCATAAAATGAGTATTGTGCTTGTCATAGTCTCTAAGTTGAGTATGGATATTCGACCCTTATTATATCTCATTAATCTTCATTTTTCAATTAGTTCTATTAAAAAATTTAAAAAATAACATTTATCTCTTAATATATCTCATTTAATCCCATATTTATCCTTAATATAATTTTTTAATCCTTTTTTTCAAACTCCCACCACATAAAACTTACAATCTCTATAATATTTCTCGTTCTTTTTAAGGCAGCATTAACTTCCTGTTCTATCTTCTTGATCTTTGAGGCTGGTAACAACAACTTTCTTTAAAGCAAATACTCATCTTTCAAAACTTATTGGTTTTTTTCAAGAGTAATAATAGACATCCTAAATTTTTTATTCTAAATTTCATCCAAAATGATGTGGCCTCTGATTTGCCTTTCATTAAATAGTTGATATATTCATATGAATTAATTATTTCACTATCCAATAATAAATAAAAAAGCCACATCATTCGGGATAAAAATTTAGGATGTGTAGCACTACTCGACAATGATGAGCCAAGATTGTTGATTTTGAGTTAAAGAAAGTTTCATGTCATCATGTGATGGGTAGAATAAATCATGGGATTTCTGATCCAATGGTATAGGTTGTGTCGATTGTGGTTGACTTTCTGTCGCCAATGACAATTCCACGGCCATGAGAACAATAACACTAGCAATTTTTTTAAATATTATATTTTTATAAAAAATAACTTTAATTAAATTTTAAATTAATGATTTTTAGAAATATCAATAAAAACGAATAAGAATTTCTTAATATAATAGTCATTATTTAGCTTTGTTATATTAAGATGTTATAAAATTTCTAAATTTAAAAATACAAATTTCATGTCCATGGACATCCATGGATATATATATCAATATAGATAAAATTTATATCCATATCCAACATCTAGAATTGGATATGAATATAGACATATCCATTATGAATAATTACAAATTTACATATACATAGATAATATCCATATCTAGTTGGATATTTGTCATCCCTGTATCATGTGATGTTTGATGAGTCTAGCTCTTACCACCCCTTTTAAAACTTTAATGAAATCCCACTTGTTATATTTACATCATTTACCTCAATTAAAATTATAAAAAAGGACAAATATGATAATATAGTTAATTAAATTTTAAACATACTTTTTAATAATAAAATTAGGTAATCTATTACTTCATTGTCTCAAAATTATTTTTGAGTTTATTAAAAAACTTAATTGTATCATAAATTAGGATTTAAAAACGGAGGGTTCATAATTTGCGGTGAAAAATATATTTTAATTTAGTTAAATTCAAAATTGTCCTTTTATGTAATTTCATCTAGCAATAGAACTATAGTTACAAAGGTAATGTTTTATAAGGATTTTACAGGGTGTGAAAAGCATTACTCATATTTGATCCATTAACAACAAAAAGAGTTCTGGACTCCATTTCCTTAGGAAGTTAAGGTCCACGTATCCTCATTATAAACTGGGTTTAGGCCCATGAGCGGTAGTTAATGAGTTGCATATTTCATGGGCCTTAAGCCCAATATGTCTCCTAATAGTACATCGTCCTTAGCCTTTTTTTTAATATTTATCAGCCAATACTTTTTTGAATTTAAAAAAATTATATTTAATATATTTTTTTTAATATTATGTTATAAGTAAACAATATTTCAATTAAAAAAAACAACACTAGACTTTCTAGTTCCTCCTTCATCTCAATGATAACATATCTTAAATTTTGATCAAGTCTCATATATAAGCTCTATCTAACTTATATCTATGATAATATATTTTAAATATTATAGTCTACTAACATTTATAATTACAAATCTATTATGTTAATCTTGGATCAACTAGAAATTTACTAGAATAATTCTAAATCAATTCTATTGAAGAACAACCAATATTTTTATCTCTCATAAATTCTGAAAGAAAATATACTTGACCCACATTAGTAGGAGAGAGCTCTACCTTCACTCAATTGCAATTTTTTTAAAATTTGGGGGAGAATATAGTCTCACCACTAGAGGGACTCAAAACTCACTCTCTTAAAGATAACATAGAATAATCTACACATATAATCAAATATGTTATACCTAGTTGTAAATATTTGAGAGAGAGAGATCTTACTAATAATAATAAAGGAAAACATATCAACATCCTATAGGGTGATTCTGATTTGAAAATAGAAAAATTATGATACGAAAAAGGTAATATGAACCCAACAAAAACACAACCAACCGTCACCAAACAAAGGCCAACTTCATTAACACCATTTATGGAGAGGATTATCAAATAGCCCCCTTAACTTTATTTTTCTGTAATTAATACACAGTATATCTATTTGTCTTAGGTCCCTAACCCAATAAACCCAAATTACCTTTATATTGATGAACTTAGATGATGTATTTCTTTTTGATAATGTTATGTCTCACAGTCTCGAAGTAACTTTAAAAATAAAAATCAACACGCTTATTTTAAAGTAATTAAAATCATTAACTGTCGCAATTTAAAAATTAAGTTAATTTTGTCACATAATTTGATCATAAAAATTTAAAATATTTTTATTAAAATTAATATTTAAAAGTCATAATTACCATGAACTAACAATATTTATTTCATAACTATAATTTTTAAAGCACAGTACATCAATAGAAAAGAACACCTAAAAGTCAGCAATGCCTTGATCTCAAAAGCGTGAAAAACGTATAATAAAACTTTTACTAAAGGACAATTTTGTCAGCTCAATAAGGATTAGAACATGTTTCATACAAATGAACAAACTATGTACTTCTTTGGAAAAATATAATAATGCATGGAGTTAGATGATAAAAAACAACAGCTCCAAAGTAAGTAGCTAAACCCACAACTGCCTTTCAGTTTTCTCCATCTGTTTTGCACTTTTCGACATCTACGAAGAGTCCTCCATCAGTTTCTCTCCAAACAGGGACAGTCACGACACTACAAAGCCTCGATCGCATCGAACTCAACTACTTTAAACTCTCGAAAGCCTCATCAGCTTTTGTTTTCTTTCAGAGGAACCCCCCCAAAAAAGAACGAAAAAAGCCATTTTTTTTACTCAATACTTCTCTCTTTTCCTCACATTGGCGCTTTCAATCGTTCAAAGGTACCATTTTTTCTTGAACTTGAAGTTCATTGTGAGATGGGGTTTTTGTGTTTTTGGAGATTTATGTGAAATGTCGTAGTGGGTTTGTGCCAAGTTTAGAGAGTGTTTGATTGGTGATTAATTTGTTAGATTTGTAGTCAAAGTTCATTTTTATCTTAGGACAATATAAAAGATCGAAGTAAATTGGGTACTTTTTCAATTTAGTTTTTATTTAAATGTTAAGCTATGTGGCTATATAATTATTGGTACGTGTGATTTTAATTTGTCCTAGTGTAATTGTTTGTGGAGAAAAATGAAAATGCCGGAAAATTACGGAATCTAAATACCTGGATTCTGTTGTGATTGTATTGGTTTTGTTGAATCTGTTGCAATTTAATCTGTTATTTAGTTTAGAATGATTGATTTACTCTACTGCTCTGGTTAATATGACAGATATAAGTTCATAACTGATCAATATTGTTTATGTTTTATCCAATGTGGTTCGGAGAAGTTGATAGTTTTAACTTCCTCGGATGAATCTTTCATTTGGTTACAGGGACGAAAAGAAATAAGAATCTTCAACTTTTTAATTGGATGTATCTCTGCTTGTACTGAAATCTAGATTATAAACAATCTATGTCTAATCTAGTGCATCGTATTGTAACTTAGCACAGAAACATTAGTTATACTGGAGCTGCTCCTTGTATAATTTTACAGGTATTTATTTTCGTCTGCAAGAATTGGTGCATTGAAAATGGCGGCAACAGCAGCTTGTAGCCTTCAAATGGCAGCAGTGAAGCCATGCATTTCCTCTTCTCACAGAGGTGTCAAAGCAGGTGTTGCAGTTGTTGGTGGCAACTCTAAGGTGGCATCGTGGACGAAGCTTTCTAGTGCTTCTCACATATCATCTGTGCAGCCTTTCCTGCGGAGTTTTACATCATCTTCAGTAAATTTTGATAACGTTGTAACAAGGGCAATGGCTGAATCTAGCACTAACAAGCCTATTGCTGGATTGCCTATTGATTTGAAAGGTCAGTTAATATCCTTGCTCCTCCTCGTCTGTATAACTGAAAATTAAAAGTTTTGATCCCTAACTAATGATGGAACTAATATTTATAGGTAAGAGGGCATTTATTGCTGGTGTAGCTGACGACAACGGATATGGTTGGGCTATAGCAAAATCTCTTGCTGCTGCAGGAGCTGAAATTTTGGTTGGAACATGGGTTCCTGTAAGTGACTGAACTTTCATTCTGGTGTTTTTCCCTTTAACATTAATGCTGATTTTTCTGTCCTCGTAAGAAAATATTCATTTACTGATGTAGAAGCTTCTTTTGTAGGCTTTGAACATTTTTGAAACCAGTCTGCGACGTGGAAAATTTGATGAATCTCGTGTGTAAGTCCTTATACTTGGTTTATTTGGCATTGTAATGGGGTAATTCTTGTGCTTGGACTTACTAAAAATATTTTGATAATCCAGGTTGCCAGATGGTTCTTTGATGGAAATCACTAAAATATATCCCCTAGATGCTATCTATGACAAGCTTGAGGATGTGCCTGAGGATGTAATGAAATATGTAGTTTCTAATGTGTATGCGAAAGTAGGCGACTGCTTCTGCAATAACAATTTTTTCTTGTCATTTTCTGCAGGTAAAATCAAACAAGCGCTATTCAGGGTCCTCTAAATGGACTGTTCAGGTATAGTTCCATACATATTGTTTCATCCATTTACCACTGAGATTTTCTGTTACCTTCTTATTTGATAACTTGTAACTCATGTGCTTACTGAAAGGTTAGTTTTACACCAAAAGCTATGATCAGAATTTTTATGTCTCATAGGTCATTCATTAGTTAGCCACAGATCTAACACTAGCTTCACCACAAGCTAATGATGAAGTTGATACTGTTTTTAATGCATTTTAAGAACTGGCTTTTTTTTTTTTTATTTTGTCCTTGATAATTCTATACCACATTTATTTGATTTGATATGATTTTTGATGTTGTGACTGCTTTCCAAATGTGTTGCAGGAATGTGCTGAATCTGTCAAACAGGATTTTGGCAGCATTGACATCCTAGTGCACTCACTTGCCAATGGACCAGAGGTACACTGGTTCTGTAAATAAAATCACTGTGATTATCTCGTCTGTTCCTGACAATTTTAATCCGTTAACAGGTGAGCAAGCCTCTGTTGGAGACTTCAAGGAACGGGTATCTTGCAGCTTTATCTGCTTCAAGTTACTCTTATGTTTCTCTACTCAAGCATTTCATTCCATTAATGAACCCAGGCATTTGCTTCATTCTCCAATCTGATAATGCTTTTCATTTTATCTTTCTAGTGCCTTATTATATTATGTACGATTAGGTCAAAAAAGTACATAGGTCGAAAAAGTACATTTCAAGGATCTAAACTGAGTTTTACTCATGTAGGTGGTTCTTCACTTTCACTTACATACATTGCTTCCGAGAGGATCATTCCAGGGTATGATTGCGTGCATTTTTTTTTTGTACCATTAATACTAGTTGATTTGCGCCTTCTTTGCATGTGATAAGTTTTTGAGCTATGTAATTCACAGATATGGTGGAGGCATGAGTTCTGCTAAAGCTGCACTAGAGAGTGACACACGAGTGAGTTTTCATACCTTCTCTGCTCATGCTTTGCTTGTAATCATGGTTTTCAATTTTTTGTTTAATCTTGATTCTTATTAGTGGCTTTTTCTTGATTGCTTAGGTGCTTGCTTTTGAAGCTGGGAGAAAACACAGAATCAGGGTCAACGCCATTTCTGCTGGTATAGTTGCCACATTATATTATTTTACCTCATTGTCTCTGAGGTTTGCATTTGTCACCTCACATTTTATGATTTGGTTCTCAGGTCCGCTGAGAAGTCGTGCTGCGAAAGCAATTGGATTCATTGATACAATGATTGAATATTCATTAGCCAATGCACCATTGCAGAAAGAATTATCTGCAGGTGATTTTCAAGAGTCTCATTATATTTTTATCTTCTTATTATGCCTGAAGGTCTGTTCTTTTTTTATCACGATGACTAAGTTAGATAAATTAACAAAACAGATGAGGTGGGGAACACTGCTGCCTTCTTAGCATCACCTTTGGCCTCCGCCATCACCGGTGCTGTAATCTATGTTGACAATGGTCTGAATGCAATGGGAGTCGGAGTCGACAGTCCAATATTTAAAGACCTTGACATTCCAACAGACAAGCACTAGAAGGGGGTACCCGATTATCAGCACTACCCCACTCCATAGGACACCTAGGTCAGCGGCACCCCTTTTCTTGTGAGAATTTCTGTATTACCTTTTCAGGGATTGAGCTTGAGTATAAACTTTTAGTCAAGTCAACAACTTTAAATTGTGTTTTCAGTGTTAGTGCTTAGTTTGAACGTCTAAACCCAAGGTTTCATTGTGCTTCAATTCAGTTGTAAGATTGCTTCCCAATCTAATAAAACATTCAACAGATGATGCATGCAAGTAGTCGAGATTTTTTGCTTATAAGAAGCTTTTGAATCACAATAATCCCAGACGGTTCTAAGAAAGTGTTTTTTCCGAAATTAATGCAGCAAGGAAGCCTTCTTTATACAAAAACAATTAATTCGCCGTCATAGTTGATAACCAGAATCAAAGCATTCTTCAAATCGCTGTCTTATAAATTAACGCAGCCAAGGAAGATGAAACAGCATCACAAAACCAAAGATTGCGATATAGAATCTACAAAATAAGGTTACCAACTAGGTATTTACCCGCTCCTATATACACATCAGCACCTCTTACTCAGACGATTTTACGCTTGCATCTGAGCATCCTGGTGGATCTTTCAGCAACATCATCTTCAGGAGAGTCTTCCACAACTGATTCTCTTATGACCAAGCCACGGTTTCTAGACAATTTCCTGATTGGCGTTGTGCGTGATGCTCCTTGAGTGTTGTTGTATGAAGCTTGTTCAGCTTGAGGAGCTGGTGAAGTGTTTGAACTCTCCCTATGTGGCATCAGCTCCTCGCCAACAGGCACCACATCCTTCATCAACTGCATTACATGTATCATTGAATTAAGATTTCATGGAAACAATTAGTTCATGCAAGAAACAGAAGAAAATATAAATTATACATATGGTGCTGCAAGTAAGTCCACGTCATTACTCCATTAACCATGAATAGCTAAGGGCATCTAAGAGTCAAGTGCAAGGAAGTTGACTTTAACTTACATCTTCTATCGAATAAGCAAAAGTAACACATCGTATTGAAGGTTCTTACCAAATTTATTTGCAAACGAAACCAATCAATCATCTTATACTTCTTGTAAGAGTTGATTTGACAAAACAATATTGCATAATAGCTTCGAAGGCATAATTAATAGTCATCTGATCACATTCCCTTGACCTACTTTATGCTTAGAATGGACCGATATTGCGATCCAACATACAGCCAATTAGCAGATAAACACTGAAACTATCTAATACAGCATATGGATCAAAACTGGTATAGTTAAGAGGAATGTCTAATACAGCATCATAGCTCATAAGAAAAGAATCTTGTTCCATACCTTCCAATCCTTGAAGTCATATCGGAACACAAAGTGACTATATTTGACCTGGCCTGACATAACAGAATCAGCAGAGGGAGCATTCCTAGGTGCTGAAAGATGGCAAAAGAAAAAAAGTGTGAACCAAAAGCACATAAGGTACACAGCAACCAGGAAAAAGAAACAGTTGACCACATTGAAACATATCTTACCAACTAGATGAAAACCATGTTCATTAACAGCTATTTCAACCCGCCCATCTTTAACTAAGAATGACAGAGCAAACAAATTCTCGACTGTCTGTGCAAAAGATCTTCTATTCAAAATCAAACTTTCAAGTCTGACACTTTTCTTTCTTCTTAAGATCTCAAACATTGTTGTCATATTCTTATCGGTATCTGTTTTTTCTACTACCTCAGAATCATCAACCTGCCAAACATAAACTGTTAGCTTACATAACCTTCAAGGCTTCAACAGTTGCAAGACCAATTGCAGGGAAAAAAGGTCAGGATCCATTGGCAAAGTATATCAATGTAAATCAAGGACCAATATAGTTCACAACATTATAAGAAAACTCTAGTCCAACATCTGTTATAGTGAGGCAAGCATGTCAAGCAGAAATCCATGCAAGGGAACTTTCAAAGAGTCCATGTAAGACCAGTGAAAATCAAATGTTTATGTACCCAATGGCTATTCTCATAGGGTAAAATATGAAACGAAGATAAACTGTCAAGCAAAAAAATAACTTTCAGTATCACAATGTACTTTCAATATCCAACATGAAAGCTATACTGAAAATGAGGCTAACACATTAAATGTCCACTGGTCTTCTTTCTTTACAACTTTTTTTTTCCTTGAAAAATGTCATGATGTGATTCAGAAACAATCATTGCATGTTCAGAGCACCACAGCTAAATTTGAGTACATTTTCCGATTAAATAGCACCAAATGAAAAAAGAAGAAAATTTCACCTCCTCAGGCTGAGCAGTTTGAGTAGGCTTTTCTCGTTTCTTACGAACCACAACCTTCCTTTGTTTCACCTCAGTCTTCATAGGCCCAAGCCTTTAACCAAACAACATGAAGGAAAGCAAAACCAAAGCAATATGTTAGAACTGAACCACTTAAAAGGAAATGTAAACAAGAATATACATAAATAAAAACTCACATGGTGGAACAGCCATGGCATGTTGATAAAAAGGGTGAAACAGCAAGGCCAACATCTTTCCAATTGATCGACATCTGGGCATTATTATTCCCTTGTGAGGACAATCTGCTACTGTTGGATTCCCCAAACATGGTGAGCAAACAACTGACAAAATCCGTTGGGGTAACACCCTCATTGGACTGTGACTTCACAGAAGTCACCAATGTGCTGGTAATATCCAGCAGTGCTTCCGCATCTGCTACCTGCTCCCTTGGCTTTTGCACTGCAAATAAACCCAATTTGGTATTATATCCCAAAAATTTCAAATTCACCCAAATAATAATAGTAGTAATTAACATTTTCCCTAAAACTGTTCTACATTTTCGTTATAAAATTCAGATTCATCCTTTAAAAATTGTTCTACATTTTCTGATATTTCTACAAGATAACAATAAAAAAATTCCGAAAAATGTTAAAAGTAATTACCATCTCTATGCAAATTCTGAACTTCTTTGAGGATAGTGTCAAACTTCTTTGAATCCACTCTCGTCAAATCATCTCTCTGATCTGCAAATTTATTTTTATTTTTTAAAAAAAGAATCAAGTTAAATAAATAATAAATTTAAAAAAAAAATTGAAGCTTCAAATTTTTTCAAAATTATTATTTTTTCAAACCTTGAATCTTGCTCAAAACGGCGAGGTACTTAGAACGAAGAACTCTCCGCTGAACTGTGTCTTGTGGCTGATTCGTCCGAGTCGACTCATTGTCAACGTTCTCATCGGCGCCATTTCGACTCAGTTTCTCCCGCTTCACAGTCCTGAGCAGCTGCTCCGACGAGTCGTCGACTCGGCCTCTGCTGCTGCTGCTCCCGGCTTCTCGCTTCACCGCTCTTCTCATGATTCCAGATCCTCAAATCAAAATCAAGAAACAAAAGAGGGGAAATTTTTTTTTTTTTTGACTTTATATTTTCGGAATTTTTGAGCGAAAATGGGGTGTGATTTGAGGAATTGAATGTGTTTTGATATTTGACTTTTTTATTATTAGAGAGCGCGGGCGGGATGAAACTTGAAAGAGAGTGGGAGATTTTTTTATTTTTGAGTTTCTAAAAGAGAAGAATTAGAGTAGGCTCTTCAGTGTGTAAACTGTAAAAGAGAAAGGAAAATACATCAAAATTGGAAGTAGATTTTCCCGCGCGGCAAGTTTACTCCAATTTGGAGATTATATTGTATACATGTGTATATGTATATGTGTATATGGGTCTAGTTATGTTGCAACAGTAGTACGGTACCACTGATTCTTTTAACTATTTAATCTAACTAATACAACTGTACAACTATAGATTTAATGGTTGGTTGTAACAGTGATACGGCTGTTGCAACATAATTTTACCATGTGTATATATAAAATTATTTTTAAGTATAGATGTATGTATTTTTTAATATAAATAAACTTTTAAATCATATGATTTTAAAAAAAATAATTTTTTAATGAATTATAAAATTGTGAGATTTAAAAATTTTAAGAGAGTTAAAAATTAATTAAAATATATCCGTATGAAAATAAAATAAGGACGTCTGCACTGGAGAAAGACTCTTCATATATATATATATATATATATATATATAACTCTCATTTGATTGAAACAAATCATGAATGTTTTTATCCTTTGTTGAAGGGAACTAGAAAAGTATGCAAAAAGATAATATATCCAACAATAATTGGGAACCACTCGATAGTTTAATCCAAATTATAGAATCATTTAATTAACCTAGGAAGTTCTTAGAGACTTATGAATGGTTATGGCTATTAATATCGTGTTGTAATTTACAAAATTCCCCAATCATAGGCCAATATATTAAATAAATTTGACCAGATATACCATTAATAATAATTATCCGAATGGTTTTTCCTTACTTTTTATTTCATAATACCCAAATAGTGATTTGTGTTACAATTCCCATATTCTAAAACACAACACTCAAGAAAATTTCAAATGTCACATACGACAAAGAAAATGTAGTGCTTGGCATTTTAGTTTAACCGATTTTTAATTAATAAAAAACGAAGATACAGAACCAATAATTATAGTTTGTTTAGCTTGAGCGAATTAAGCAAGAAGATACTCTATACACCAGAACAGTCTCAGCAAAGGAGCATAAAAAACCGACGTAAGCAGAGAAAAATAAAAAACGATTACACAACATAACAATATTCAACCTCCGCTTTTGTTTGATTTATGTATAAACTACTCAAACCACCAAAGGAGGAAGAAAAAAACCATAGTTACGTTGGAAAGGTTACACAAAGACACCAAATGAGATTGATCCAATTTCTTTCAGCTTTTGTAACAAACTATGCCGACATATTGACTGATGTAGCCAAGACCAAGAAAAATCATCACAGCAAACCGGCTGCCTTAAGTGCTGCCTTGAAGTCCTGGTCGCTGTTCTGGACCTAATGTTGGAAAGCAGTAGGGAGACATCAATTAGACAGTATTAATTCAGAGCGTTTCACATGTGCATGTTTGCACTTGTACATTACATCTACTAAAAAATTAAACAGATTTTTTTTTTTTAATTTTGATAAAGTCATAAAATTCTGGAACCATGAAAGTTTAATTTTTTTTTAATTTTGATAAAGTCATAAAATTCTGGAACCATGAAAGCAGGATCTTAAGATTACCTCAGTTACTTTGATGTCGAAGTACCGTTCAATTTTTTCCATGATAATCATATCATCACCATCCATCAACAAATTAAACACAACTCCTGAAAAATTGCAAAAAATAAGTCCTGGTCAATAATTACAATTTCCCATTTCCACCAAGTCAATATCCATGTAACAAATACATAGTAGAAATCAATAACGAGTCAATCTATTCCCAGTTTAACAAAGTACGTCTGTTTAACTCCTATGTGCAGCTTGTGTGCTCCAATAATTCCAAGACAATACAAGCATGTTGAGCCATAATGACAACATGAAGGTCTTTCTGACAAATAATATCCATCATTACCCATTTCTCAAACAAAGGGTGAACTCATCGGAATTACGTCAATGTGATCAAGAGAAGACACTAAGAACCTTGCAAATATAAACAACAGGTTCAACTGCCTTCAACTATCTTTTAAAGCAAATCAGATATTCAGCAAAAAAAAGACAATCAGAACAAAATCTTTAATTTAGAAACTTGCCTTTGCGGCCAAAGCGTCCTGCCCGGCCAATTCTATGCAGGTATACTTCACAATCAGGCTCTAAATGTTTTCCATGTTTCACCGGAGGGTCATAATTTACAATAAGATTAACCTGAATAAAAAGAACGGGTCAGGATGTCAACAGCATGAGCACTAAGCATCCTGCATCCATTTGGTAAAACAGCAATTTTAAAACTCAAGAAAAGCACCTGCTGCTGATCAAAACCTCGGGCAAGAACGTCAGTCGATATAAGAACTTGTGTTAATCCATCTTTAAACTCTTTAACAATTTTGTCTCGTTCTTCCTGGACTGTAGCACCCATAATTGTAGTGACTTCATAACCAAAATCTTTAAGTGCTTTATGCAACGCGCCTGCACTATTCTTTGTGCGGACAAATATAATTGTCTGCCCCATTTTTTCTCCCAGTTCAAAAATTCTATCCCTGATTACCATAACCTTGGCAAGTTCGTCAGGACAGTAAACTTTATACTGCTTTACTGATTCTAATGACAACTCTTCTTTCTTGACAAAAAGTTGATTATAATCTTTAACAATCCTTGTTACAAAATTCTTGACAGTTTCGTTGAACGTGGCTGAAAATAGAAGAACCTGCAAGAAAAGTGTAAATGAGAAGAAAGTATGCAACTACTGTCTCTAAGGTTTGACAAGTAAACTATAAAATCAGGGCAGTGCATCCAATACCAATTTTTTAGTATTTATCTTGTCCACCATGATACTTCCCTTACTGGGAATATTCGACCACTATTAACATGAATATGACTTTCAAGTACACAAATAGTACCGAATCATTAACACTCTCCTTCCATTTCACAAAAGATTACAAAAGGGAACTACAATGTTGTTTTGAATATTGCACTTTAGCAAAAACAATGAAAATCTTGCATATTCAACCAAAATTATAATCCCAACACAAGTTAGAAATGCAAACACATCCAGCATACAGATATAAGCTAAAAGTTCAAAATAATCTTGCTAGTTTCACACCCTCTCTCAGCGAAGAGCTTATTACCGCAGAGTAGTTAGACATACCTGGCAATGACCACTGCTTCTTTCAATGTCCTTCATAATCCTCAAAGAATCATCTCTAAAGCCAGCCTGTATAATTCATATATTTATAAGCACCCAATGACCAAGAGCCTCTCCAAGTAAGAAAAGGGGGGGGGGGGGTGGCGCTGAATCTTCCCCCAAATATTAAGCCATCAATAAACATTTCCACAATAAAAAGCACCAAAAAGTTTCAATAAAAGTAGCTCTTTCAAATCAACACTGAACTGAACCCTCTTAAACAACTAACAGAACACAACACTCCCTTGGGGTTCATTCAAATTAACACGAAAAACAACCTAGCAGGAAACTCCAATAAATTTTTTCTGGCAACAAGAGTAACTACTAAATCATCTTGACATTGTTCTTTGATAAGAATAATGTACACATAATTTCATCAAAAAACTGCAGTACCATAATCTGCTTAATAAAATTACCTCATCAAGCATGTGATCAGCCTCATCATACACAAGAATTTTCAAACAACTGAAACCCAATTTCTTTAATGACATCCATTTCTTAATGGTACCAGGAGTGCCAATCACTACTTGTGCTGTAACTGGTGGCCTTTTTGATATTGGCACATAATTGGTGCTGTCTGTTGGCACAGCACATTCTGAAGTTATCCCTGTGTGCTTCCCCATCTTACGAAGAACCTCCAAATTCTGCAACATTTATATACTGTCCCTTAGTTGCCTCATTCTTGGTAAAAATTCAAATAAGATGCAAATGAAATCAAATTTTCAAACATGAATAGTTAGTAAAAAGGCTGCTAACACATTTACCAAAGGGAGAAAAAAAAAAAAAAAAAAGAGGGGAAACTTAACCTGAATTGCCAATTCTCTGGTAGGACAAATGCAAAGTGCTTGTGGAGCCTTGAGGTTTGGATCAACACGGCTCAACATCCCAAGCACAAAACAAGTCGTCTTGCCAGAACCATTACGTGCCTGAGCAATCAAATTTCTGTAGGGAGGAGTCAAGATCATAGGCAAACTGATAGCTTGAATCTTACTAGGCTTCTGGAATTTCATTTCCACGTATAATCCCTTTAGGAGCTCTGGTGAGAGATTCAAATCTTCAAATGTAGTTGCGGAGGTATAAGGTGTATCACCAGTTGTAACCTAAATCAGATAAGAGTAAATAAACAAATAAACCTCTCTGTACAACAAATTGCTTGAAACTTTATCATCTCATCAGATGCAATATGACAGTCACATCTATCAAACAAAGGAATCTAAGATCAGTAACAATACAAACCCATTTGCCCCATAAAACCAGCCTAGCCCAAAGGTTTCATAATACATACCCCTTAAAGACCTACATTCTAAGTTTGCACTTCGCTACCATAAGACTTTTTAAATCCCCTCTTTCCGTATACTCAGCATTGAGAGTTCCAATACCCGACTTGTAAGGGAAGAGAACACATCAAGGTTCAAATTTTCACTCAATGAAGGATTTAAGGGATATAACAAAAAATTGCCTGGACACTCAAAATTTCTGTTACATAACAAATCCTTATTATATAACAGCATCAATAGTTTTAATCATAATCTATTTAAACCAATTTAGCAATAATTAATATCCTAAGATCCTAAAATTTTCCACAGCCAATTAGAAATAAATAAACTATTTAATTAAATTGTTTTTTTTTAATAACAATAGCTACAATTAGAGGAAGAGACTCGTACGGTTTTGATGCTAGAGTCTTCAGCTTCGTCAAGGAACTTGTTGACTTTCTTGCTCTCATCAATAGTCAAACCCTCGACGCCCAGTTCCGCCGTTGATTTATCCTCAGATGTGTTAGTGGTTTGCTGCTGCTGCTGCTGCTTCCGCTCCTCTTTCTCCTTCTCCTCCTCCTCTTCCGCTACGTCGCCCCAGGATCGCTTCGGCTCCGTTGCTGGCAACGGCTCCGACGTGGCGGGGGCTGCTGGGTTTTCGGTTGCGTCGGTCATAATTGGCGTTGTGTAATGGGATTTGGTCGGAGGATTTTCACTGTCAGTGAGATTCTTTTTTTTTTTTTTCCTCGCTTTACTAAAGAGAAATAGTGTGCGAGTTTATTTATAGGAGTAGTTCTTTTCTTGCTAAGTCGGTAAGGGGATCGTAGAGTCGACGCTAATGATTTTTTTTTTAAAAGTGGGGAATATAATTATGTATAGGTCCCCAGACTATTAAGAAATAACCAATCCGGAACAAAATTCGTATCTTTTGCACATTATCCTTGAAGAGTAATATTAAAGTCTAAAGCCACAAATAATTTTTGTACAAATTAAATGAAAATATGGAAAAATAAAACGAGTGGGTAGTTTGTATAAAAATAATTTTTAGTTGTATCATTACTTATAATTGAAAGTTGAGGAAAACAAATCTAATAAAAGAAATATAAATATTATTTGGTTCCTAAAATTTGAGATAATGACATAATGAACATTTTTTATTTTAAAAAATTATCCAAAAAATCTTAATTACAGATATATTTTCGTTATTAATTAGATCAAATAATTGTATGTTTTGACTTTCGAATAAAATTACGGATCCTAACTCCTAATGCAACTATTTTCAAAAAACAAAAGTAAGCTGCATTCTTGTTTTGTAATTTTAATTAAATTAGGGGTCCTAGTGCCATTTGGACATTTGTTCGGTTATTCTTAAAAAAAAAAAAATTTGTTAGGAAAAAATAGTCCTGGAAAAGCGAAACAGTGGGCTTGCCTAAAAGCCTCAGCCCCATAATAAAGCCCATAAGGAGGGAGACGAAAACGAGGCTTGGAGCCCAATTTTAGAAATAATAAAAAATGAAATTTACAATTGTCCACCTATTTGTTTTACCTTTTTTAAAAATAAATAATTTATTTTTTTTACAGCGCGCCACCAGAAGTTTATTTTTTATTCCATTCGTCAACTTTCGTTTAATTTCCGTTAATAAATTTAACGGAATAACCTTTTTAACGCTCAAAATTATAATTTAACCCAAAATAAATAGAAATTATAGATAAATTAGATGGATTTAATTTTTTTCAAAGACGGATACTAGAAATTGGAGGAAAATAGTGTTTGTTTGTTACTAAATTTAGAAAATTTATATTTATTTTTTTGGAGAAAAATAATGTTTATGACTTGCTAAATTTAGAAAATTTTATTTCTTTGTGTATTTATTTTTTTGTCTTTAAAGAAAATAATTACAAATTTTCTAAATTTAGCAAGTAACAAACACTATTTTCCTCCAATTTCTAGCATCCACCTTTGAAAAAAAATTAAATTCATCTAATTTATCTCTAATTTCTATTTATTTTGGGTTAAATTATAGTTTTGAGGGTAAAAAGGTCATTTCATTAACATTCCGTTAAATCCACTAACGGAAATTAGACGGAAGTGGATGAATGCAACAAAAAATAAACTTCAGGTGGCGCGCTGAAAAAAAAAATTTATATATTTTTTAAAAAGACAAAACAAACAGGTGGACAAGTGCAAATTTTCCTAATAAAAATTCTTTATAAAGCGTTGCAAGTGGGAAAGTACTGTACATTTTTGTGACGAGAGCACCTAACCTCAAATTCATATTTAATTTCTCCAACCCGCATTGTATACTTAACTATAAAATTTAAAAACAAAAGTTAAGGTACCATTAACAGACATTGAAAATGGATATAATATTTTCATCATTTGTTAAATGCTGATTATGTCTTTAGAAATTCAAGGTGTATTTAATTTAATTTAATTTTAATTTTGATAAAATAAAAGTGAACATTTAGAGTAAGCTCAACTCAACCTGACGCAACACGGATAATATTTAAATTGGGTTAAATTTTTTCTTAATTCTTTTCTTTTATAAGTTAGGTGAGTTGAGGAGTGTTATCGAATTTACGCACATTTTGTTATAGTGCATATGAATATATATAGGAAAAAAATGCTTTTGAAATTAAAAAAAAAAAAAAAAGATACTAAGTGAAGTGTTTTCTCCCCGTAAAGCATACAACACTTTAGAATCAAATAAAATTACTTTTCAATTCTTTAAATCCATAAAAAGATAAAAAGATTTGATATTGCAGCATATATATTAAAGGATGTATCCTTGACCTCCACGTACTGTTGTTGACCAATTTCAATTACGATTAATCCTCCATTCGCCATCAACATAATTATATTCTCTTCTTTTTTTTATTTAATAATTTTGTTTCTAATTTCATGGGAATTAACGAAAAAAACTTAAACAAATTTTGGAATTTAATTGATATTAAGATCATGAAATGCACCGCATTGAACGTTCATCAACATTTGAAATTTTGAAATCTGAAGGAATGGTGATAATTTAGATTGATAAACTGCATAATTAATCATTTTTTCTAGCAATCATTAGATTTCTTTTAAGTTCAGATGCCTACATCAGAAAACTGACCATCTTTCTTTTTCTTGTTTACTTCGCTTTGAAAACTAAAAAATGAATCTTATAAGTAAAAAAAAAAAAAAAAATCTTTAACTACATCCGTTTTTTTCTCATTTTTCTCATTAATCAAAAGACCCAAAAAAATGTATTCACAAGATTTACAAAAAAAAAAAAAAAAAGAATAGGGTTTTGGGATAAGCCTGGTTTAAATACTCTCCACTAATAAAAAATATATTCAATAACAATTTTTTTTAATATGAAAAAAAGGAAAAAATCAATTCATCATAACACACCCCAACTTCTATAATATTTTACCAATACTCATAATTATTAGGCATGTTATTTATTTATTTTTTCCAACGCGGGCCGGGCTATTTTTATTTATAATTCTGAAAATATAAACCTAAACCCACACACACATATATATATATATATATATAATAATAATTAATATATAATTTTAAGTTAAAATAACCTCATTGGTTGTTATATATATTTCGTTTGCATAAAATAAGAAACTTTGAATCTAATAGTTAATGTAATCAAAGTAAACTCTTAATACATATACTATCATTGAGTTCGGCTATTTAAACACGTGATGTTGAATAATTGTTGATATAAGCTATATGTGAATATTTAAAAGTAAAACGTAAAAGACTTCATTTTTAACGTGCAATGGTACATTGTCAAGTGACAAGAGGTATAAATTACCATTTTGTTAATAGAGATGTGAGACCACAATATCACACTGTAATTGATATTAAATTTTTAAAAAGATATAAAATAGAGAATAATATTTTTATAATATTTATGACTTATCTATGAGGGTTCATATTATATTTACCATCGTGTACATTACAACGTACGATTACGGGACATGTATTATCATTTTTATTAACGGAGTTGTGAGATCACAGCAGAAGACCACCGTTGAAAAAATTAACAAGTATCTCATCTCACACTGTAACATAACGGCCCGAATTGATCAATTTGTGCTTATGGATATCACGAAGAAACCTTTAGAAAAATATAAACAATTGGGATTAATTGGGTCCCACAAAAACCAACCATGATCAATCAAGCTTCGCTGACTATGATGCACCCCTTTGAAATCATCATCTAACGGTGATCTCAAATTGAAATTTTCTTCCACTCAAATTGGTCCCACTTAAAATTCCAACCACGATGAATCGACCTGTGACGTGCATCATCTGACAGGCTGTGATCTTAGATAAAAATTTGCTTGGCGTTTACAAGGGCCAATTAGTAATTTAAGTCCTCAAGTGTGTTTTATCGTTTAGGTACCTTTTTTTTATTTTTTTTCTAAATAAAGTATATAATTTATCTCTTTATATTAAATAAGCATATAAATCTAATAAAATGATTGAAATACTATTTTACTCTTTGACAATAATTATAAAGCTCATATTTATTTATTCTTAGTAAATACATTGTTTTCTATTTTTCTTATCCAATCAATACTTTTATGCCAAATTAGTTTCTATAAATAAAAATGAAGAATTACTAAAAAATTAAATTCATATCATTGTAACATAATTCAAGAATCTACTGAATATAATTAAAAAAATTATCTTCAATAACAATAGCATTCATCTCATACTTAACTTGAGAGGAGATGGATCTCAAAACTCAAACTCTTTCATTAATAATGAATCATTATCTTATTTTTATTTTGTCTAAAAGACAAAATCATTTTTTCACTATTGTCATTTAGTGACAATTAGTGGACTTATTTAATATAAATGGATAAATCGTGGTGCTTATTCATGAAAAGATAAAGAATCAGGGAGTAAAACGATAATCTCCCAAACATAGTTCCGGGGTTTAAACTGAAGTGCAAAACAGATCAGACCCGAACCGCCAAGCGAAATAAAAATCGAAAGAGGCGTAACAGAGCCACGGCGCTCTCGAGTCTTGACTCTCTTGCTCCCTCGTTCCCTATAAATATAAACATAAATCTCAAAAATTATAAAAAAAGAAGCATAAAACTGTAAACATAAACACAACAACAACGAACGGAATAAAAGCAAAAAGACGAACCCAATCAAAACGGCAAGGCCGAAACCCTAAAACGATAACTACGAAAACAAAACGAGAAAATAAAACGTAGGCAGGGAAAAAAAAAGAAAAAAGAAGAAGATAACAATCTAATGATTATAATGAATCGATGATGACATGAGCGTAGGCGTAGTAATATGAGTTATTAGGTTCTTTATTTCATGGCCAGAGAACGCCACGAAACGACGTCGCAGCAGCAGCAGCACCAGTGGGGCACGTTAGAGGAGTTGTTGCTAGCGTGCGCCGTAAACCGCCACGGGACCAGGAGTTGGGACTCGATCGCTATGGAAGTTCAGAACCGAAGTTCGGCTCTCTCGTCGCTCACTCCGCAGAGTTGTAGGGACAAGTTCAATGAGATTAGACGGCGGTTCACGGCAAAAAACGGCGCCGAATCGACGAGTTTGGTCCCGTTGGTTGACCAGCTCAGACAGATTCGTGTCCAAGAGCTCCGCGCCGAGGTTCAACGACGCGACGTTTCGATCGTGTAAAATTGCTGTTTTTTTTATTTGAGATCTGAGACTGAGGGATTTTGCTTTATGTGATGAGATCTGTGAAACGACGGCGACGTTTTCGTGTTTTGCAGGTCATTGGAATTGAAGGTGAAGAGATTGGAAGAGGAGAGGGAGAAGAGCATGAAGCCGGAGGCAGATCTGGAGAGCGACAGAAAAGCCACGCCGGAGATCGTAGCCGCTGTCGACGGCGACGGCGACTCGAACCGATCCTTCAACGAGTCCAATTCCACTACCCAAAAGGCCGAAACGACAAACAAGAAACAAAACGACGACGTGGAAGGGGAGGAGGAGAAAGAGCAGAAAATGAAACCCGAACCGGATGTTGAAAATGATCCGGTCCAAAAAAGAACCGAAAGTGAACCGGACCGGGAGGATCGAGACTGGTCATCCAACGGTAAATTAAATGAAAATGGAAATGGAACTGGATATGTGAAAGAAGAGTCCGACGAAGATAATGACAAAACGGCGTCGGAGGGGAAAGTGGTAAGTGTTAAGAATAAAACGAGTGCAGTCGGTGGACTCAGTGAGTCGAACGAGTTGTGGGACGAGTCGAAAAGGGAGGGAAAGCAGAGCAGCGATGTACAAAGTTCGGCTAGTTTGTCGAGGAACAAACGTCGTCGTAGTGGCGAGGAGCCCTATGACGAGGAGGTTTCTCCCGCCACAAAAAAGGTATTGGCTGTAAAATCTGAGCCGTTAGTGAGGTTTCTTGGGATGATACGGTCTCATCGGCTCGGCTCGCACTTTGAGCGGCGGCTTCGGAGCCAGGTATGTTAACTTTTTTTATTTTTTAAACGAATATTCTTTATGAGAAAAAAATTGAAATTTAATTTAATTAATCCGGTTGATCAAATAAGGTAAGTAAAGTTCAAACATGCACTCTGTTCATGAATAGTAGGCAACTCAACCCCGAACAATGATAGCTTTCCACGTAATATCCAATAGGAACTTATCGGTAAAAATGAAAAAATTGCGGTGGTTGTTTGGTCCTCGAAAAAAAAAAAAAAAGGAATTGTTTCATCGCATTATCACATTAGGCATCTAATCTAAGCATCGTTTTGAAGAAACGACGGTATGGATGTATTCAACGTATTGACGTGGGTCCCAACTACCAAAATTTTGGACTCCCATGGGATTTGGAGCACGAGTAAAATTGTCGAGAAATTAAAAAAAAAAATCCTAGAATATTTTTTTGGATTGAGGTTGTGACCATGGTATCCTACAATATAGATTTCACAATTTTAACATTCTTAAATGATTAAATTTTATTTATTTTTAGTAATATTATTTACTATCTACCGGTGCTTAGATTGAAGGATGCCCTTATAAAGTTGTAGTTGATTGAACATTTCACCTATTTGTCTCCTTTCTTTTTCACTTTAAAATTTTTTTATGTCTAGTATGAGCCAGAATCATGCAAGCCCAAGATAATTGGTGTTTATCTTTGAGGAGAGAAACATGACTCGTGGCCCATGCTTTTGCGAATTTCTTTTCCCCTAAGATGATAATTTTTTCAACCCTTCAAATGATGACAGTTTTTAACACCCAAAAACAAGGAAGAGTACAAGACCATACGTAAATTTTAACTTATTCAGGATCCCGATAATATTTATAACATTAACCAAATAATTTTTGAAACAATAGCTAAGTGGCCTTGAGTGACTTGGGTGTTGCCCTGCCACGTCGGCTTTCGATTGATTGCTAGCTTGAAGGTGCAAGTTATGAGTGAGTGTGTTTTTTTTTTTTTTTCTTTCCTGTTGCACGTAGGACTTTTCATGGGCCAAGTTTTTTGCTCGTTTACGTGTGTTTTGCTTGGAATAATTTCTTCTTGGGTCTTGGTCTTTGCTCCATTTGGAACGTGATAGGAAAGAGGGAGGGTAACTTCGGCTTTAAAACGGGTTAGCCCACGTTCGCGTTGGTTTTTTTTCGATTCATTTTGCCCATTTTGCCCTTCTCGGGAGTCTTCTGTAATTTTTCTTTTTTTTAATAGTTTCTGTAATTTTGTTATGGGCTGGATAATAACATTCAGGCCCCCGAGCTCTTTTTCTAAATTAGGAAGGAAATAATTTATTTGTGATTTCAGTAAAATTAGGAGATCCGGATGTCATTTCCTCTTTACTGCCTGGTGCCTATTGGCTATTGGTAGTTATGGTCTGTAGTCCGTCGTTGTGTGTATGGCAAGCCGTGCCGACAGTTGACCCTCTGACTTGGCTTGAATTGAGGAGAATCCAACGGTGATTAGGATCTCGTCAGTGGGGCCCATTACTTGATTGCACAACTACGGCTGTTTCTTGTTTTTACGACATTTTATGCTTGCGTGTAGTATTTTTATTTTAACAAAAAATTGTATTTTAATTCTCTGGCACAACAGAGAGCGTTATTTAACTGATCAACAATGGTATAATGTTTTTTCTGCAGGAATCTGAGAGGTACAAGAAGTTGGTAAGGCAACACATTGATCTTCGAACAATTCAATCCAGGCTTGACAGAGGGCTTTACTCCAATTGTTTCCAAAAATTCTTTAGAGATCTCCTTTTGTTATTCAGCAACTTCATAATTTTCTTCAGAAAAAGCTCTCAGGAATATGCCGCAGCACAAGAACTCCGGGCCCTAGTCATTAAAGAAATGACCGATATGCTTCGTAAGCAACAACCCATTACTGTTAGTAAACCTAAACCTAAACATAAACCTAAACCCGAACACCATCGACAACAACCACAGCCACCGCCCGTTTCCCTTTCAAAGCCTAACAGAGGTTCAACAATGGTGGTGTGTGGGAAACGCAGCTCTATTAAAGCAATATCCAAGAATGCTTATGCTAAAAAAGGAGATAGAAAGGATAGAGAAGTTGAAGAGAAACCGAAGGTGAACGAGAAGAAGGTTGATAGTTCGTTTGTGGGTATTGAGGATAAGGGTATTAAGAAGAAGAGGAGCCAAGAGAGGTCTGTTTCGTTGCGGAGAAATTCAAGAAGTAGCAGTAGGAGTGGTGACGTGAAGCATCAGTTTGGTGGTAATGAGCTTAGTTCTCATGATACTTTGGAGGCTAAGACAGAGAATAAGAAAGAAAATGCTGTAAAGAAGAAGAAGCTAGGGGCGGCTAGTTTCTTGAAAAGAATGAAGCAGAATTCACCTAGTGAAGTGATGGAAGATGACAACGACGAAGAAGAAGATGACAACGATAATGATAACAATGACGACGACTCGGGCGACGATAGCAAGGATAGTAAAGTAGAGGAGGAGAAGAAGAGGAGGTCGGTGACGAGGAGAGATGTAAATAGAGTTACAAGAAGTTCAAGGGGAAGAGGGGTGAGGGAAGAAAATAGAAGGGCGAAGAGAGGAGTGGGGAGGCCACCGAAGAGATCGGCTTCGGGGGCAATGAGTCCGCCGGAGAAGACGTCGGGGAAGAGGGGCAGAGACAATGGTGAAAGCGAAGTTGGTGGTGGAGGCAGGAGTAGGAAAAGAACAAGGAGGTGAAATCAAAGGGTGCATGCATGAATGATTGTTGTATAATGTATATTATTGAGAGGTTTTTTTTTTTTTTTTTTGGGTTATGATTTCTTTTGATCAGTTTAGTGTTTTAGTTACTAAGAGATCAAGATAGAAATGGTTCAATTAGAGAGAATGAAGTAGAAAAAAGAAAAGTTGTGTTTGGAAATTGGAGAGTGTTTGTGGCAGCCATTTGCATTTTTTTTTTTTTAATATATAAACACATACACATAACAGCATGTAGATTTCATAGGCTTTTTTTTTATATATTTTAGTTTGCTTCATTTTGTGCTTTCGAAATTGAGATGCATTTGGTCCATTGAGTAGAGAGATAATTTTGATGTACATAATCCTAAAGACGTATTTAACTTTAACAAAAATATAACTAGTAATTTTTTTTTTTAATTACTGAAATTTGAATATTATTAAGGCACAACCAAGACTGAAAATGAGATACTGTTTATATTACAATATTACTGTACATATAAAATAACAGTATTATTCATACTACAGCACCACGCCGAATATCTTTTTTTTTTTTTTTTTTCTTCTTTCTCTCTCATTGTCCTTAAAAAGTTAAAACTGAATAGAGCTGAAAAGCTGCACAGAGAAAGTAACCAGCCATGATGCCGAAAGTAATTTGGTGTACGTATTGATTTTCTTGAACCCTCCAAGATAGAGGAAGTAAATTTCACACGTACCTTTTTTTATCGGTGTATTTCTCATAGCCTGACTTTTCTGGTAGTTGCAAATAATTCTAATTCTTTCTACATAAAGTCGATTCATAAATCTATTTTTTCAATATTACTAATTAATGTACTTAACAATTTACTTGTGTGTACATGTTACTGTCTTTTTCACTTAAATATCACATTCTGCAATGTAAACTTTGATTTTGAATTTTGAAACCCAAATTTTCAAGCCACCTCTAAATGAGTTCATTTTGATTTTAAAAGTCGATTTTCGAATTATATTTGAGGTAGACTTCAAAACAATGATATGGTTAAATAAATTCACACTCTCATTATTTACTTAAAGAGAATTCCATAGGAGACGAGAGGGATGAGTAGTTATAATTTGATGTTAAAAAAAAAAAAAGATACAAAAAAGACAAAAAACAAAAGTTTTTGAATCCATAAGGGTGTATAATGTGGACAACTCGATAGTTAGAAAATTGATGCTCCAAGATCGATACTATTTATCCTACAACAATTCTCCCAAAATGCAATATAGATTTCTCAATTTTGAGAAAATTTTGCATAAGACAAGGCTCACCATCTTATGCCGAGGTGGTGAGTACGTTGTTTTGCTATGTGATATAATAGTTGGTGTTATATAGTGGGATTTATAAATTTTTTAATTAAAAAATTAATGAGATTTATAGTAAATCTTATTATTATGTCATATGATAAAATACTATTGGACGGACTCACCTGCCTCAATATGTTGAGATCGTGAGTCTGTCTCATACAAATTTCTCTCATCAATTCTTAGGCAAAACTTCTAGATGTAAGTAATGGTAGCTTCTAAGACATTGAATTAGAATAAGTAGCTCAACTAATGAATGGAAATATTATGGTTGGTTATAACAATTAACGAATGAAAATAATATGGTTGGTTATGTGCAATTTATTGTTATTCTCATTACGATTCAGTGGTTTGATTATTATTGAGGTTGGGTGATTATTGATTATTGAGTTGTAACTTTCTTTAATTTATTGATAAAATTTTGATAAGGTGTTGTCATAATGAGAAAAAATAAGATTTTACTTCTAAGTTTATTTTACACGCCTCTTTCTCTCATTAGGTAAATTTTTAAATCACATATTGTCGTTGAGCCTTTGGTACAGTGGTAACAGAACTTGTGCCCTCATTGGTTCGAGTCCTAATTTTTATTCTTTCACTTCGACTCAAAATTATAATGGTAAAATTTTGTTCATCCCTTAAAATAGAATAACAGTTTTTAATTTATTATCAAAAAATACGAAAATATTAATTTATCTAATTTTCATTCGAGAGTGTGATGGTAAATAGAGATTATGTTGACAAACTTTTTTTTTTATCTTTTAATAATAAATATGATCACATTAATTTTTCTATACTTAAGAATAGAATAAAAATTTTCATTCTAAGTTTACCTAAATTGTAAAATATCAATAGACTATCATTTAATAAAAAAAAATCAATCACATATCTTTTACGGTAATAAATCTAGATTTAGAAATGTGCATAGCCGAACAAAGCAAACTGTTGCAAGTTTCCGCTCCCGAAAAACCGGCCCAACAAGGCAACAACAACTTCGATGTCCCTGTCTTTTGTCATCTTTAATCTCTGAAACTCTTCACGCACACAGAAAGTACAGGATACCCATTTTAAGTTTCATCCACTCTGTCTCTCCCCCATTTCCCATTTTGATCCTTCCCGCAAAAATATGTCAAGCTACTCAGTAGAGTCCTGTGCGGTGGAAACAACTGATGGGGCGAAGCTCAACGCAAGAGTGTTCAGACCTAAAGAAGAAGAACAAGGAGGAGAGGTAAAAAATGACAGCAACAGCTTGGCGATCGTTCTTGTTCATCCATACTCGATTTTGGGTGGCTGTCAAGGGCTCTTGAAAGGCATAGCTTCCGGGTTGGCTAGTAAGGGTTTCAAAGCTGTGACTTTTGATATGAGAGGTGTCGGCAGGTCCACAGGAAAGGCTTCTCTCACTGGCTTTGCTGAAGTTAAGGATGTTATTGCTGTTTGCAAATGGGTTTCTGAAAATTTGCCTACTAATAGGATTCTCTTGGTGGGTTCTTCTGCAGGTATGATTTCCTTTTTCCTTTTTGCTTTTTGCTTTTTGCTTTTTGATGTCGCTTTGATGGATCGTGTGTAAATTGCTTGTTTGATTTGTGTTCATGGTTATAAATCTTTTAGATCTGTGAAATTGGATGCTGATTTTTATTGGTGTCAGACTTAATGGTAAATTAATAAATAAAGCTTTTTGCTTTTGGTGAGGGAAAATAGGAAACTTTCCACTAATACATCTGTGGAAAGCTGCTATCCTGCTTTTTGTGTCAAAAAAGTTTTATTTTGATTTAGTGAGTAGGTTTATGGTGTCAAGTTAATTTTCAAACATTCATCGACATATTAGATTTCAAAATAGGGAGTTTTAACCCTCTGCTTGATTTTGGCGGTGGTCAGTCAATGAATTTTTCTGCAGTTAGCTTTATTTTGGTGTTCTGAAAGCTAGAGGGTGCTCTTGAGGGTTTATTGAATTAATATGTTTATATAATTTTAATACAGAATTGCTGTGGAAAATATGAATTTTCTTTTGGGAACCATGAAATTGTAGTGGAATTCTAGAAGATTAGATTTAATTCACTCTTTCCTCCTCCTTTCCTCCATTTTGTTGGATGTAAGGAAGATATTTCCGGAGCCATTTTCTCTAGCTTTTGCAGTTGTAGGGTGTTCGGTTTCCTTTTCTTCCTTATTATCAAATTTCAGTTCCTTTCAACAACTATTTGGGGATGGTGCGTGCAAATCTCAAGGATCTATATTGGTGTTAATTGCATTATTAGGTTCATGATATTTTAACCCTCAACATAACTAACTTATATTCAACCTGTTTGCGTGGAACATTCATGTTGGGCCTTTTTGTTTTATTTATTTGTTCCGCTTTACATGGGTTCTTGGTTCTAGTGAGTGTCTTATTGATGTCAATTAGTAACTCCACAAACTGCCACATTCTGATTGGTTTCCTTTCCTGGAACCCCTTTTGAATGGAGGACAAAACTCGTTGGGGAACTTTTGTGATGATCAAGCTTGAGTTCCCAAGTGACCTCCATCAAAATTATGCAATGAATCTCAAGTAAATGATATTTACCTTGATTAAAAAAAAATGACTAAATGAATAACTAATCAATATGTTAAGCTACAATTGAAGCATTAATCTTTATCTTAATGATTTGTGATGGTGTGAATTTCGTTGACAAAGGCTAGAGCCCAGCCATGACCTCTTGATGGAAATTTCTTGATAGAGTTAAGTTGATATGACTACTGAATATTGAGCAATGCACATATTAGGTGAAGAAATCAATCTACTGCATTGACAATTTTATCAGATACCTGTCCTTACAGAGGAAGTTATTTCGTGTGTGTGTACTATGCACCTAGAATACCAATTGGTTATGTTTTTATCAATTCCTGTACCTCTGGCATTCTCATAGTAATAGCAGGACAAGCATGATACTGCTTAGGTGTATTGTTATCTGTCAATATAATATGCCGAACAAGTGCGAATTCATCTTCTTCTGCCTTGAATATTAATTTTGCAGTGACTTGGGCATTTCAGATACTGCAATAGATAATAGAACATTTGGTGCGTACGACCATGGAATGTAACTGACTTCTGATTTCACCTATCAAATTGCGATAAAGCCTGATGAATTAATAACTTGTGGAAAAAAGAAAAAGGAAAGAAAATTTAACAAGATGTAAGGAGTTTTCAAGTTAATTTTCATCATTCATGTGTCTCATTAGATTGATTCTGTAATAAAATATTATGATACTACTTGAATTGTGATGATTGATGTTGTGTACTTCAACCCTGCTCTTGCTGTATAATATCCATTGAATTTGCAAGGTCCTTGAACTGTGAAAGCATATTCAGTTTCATTTATCCCTTGTGATCTGTTATCAGGTGCCCCAATTGCCGGTTCTGCAGTCGATGAGATTGAGCAAGTTGTTGGCTATGTAAGTTTGGGATACCCTTTCGGTATGATGGCTTCAATCCTATTTGGGCGACACCATAAAGCCATCCTTAAATCTCCGAAGCCAAAACTATTTGTAATGGGAACTCGAGATGGGTTTACTAGCGTTAAACAGCTGCAGAACAAGCTGAGTTCTGCCGCAGGGCGAGTTGAAACTCACCTTATTGAAGGAGCAAGCCACTTCCAAATGGAAGGCCCTGCTTATGATGCTCAGATGGTGAACCTTATCCTTGATTTTATTGCATCATTGTAGTAGCAAAATATCAGCCAGTTCTTGAAGTTGCGCTTGATTCAGAATTCCTGTAATTGCTTTTACATGCAACCCTCGTGTATTCTATGTATATGCTGATTTTTCATATTTGTTTTATTTGCAGGATATCATATGCTTGGATTGCATCATCATCAACATAAATCTTAAATCATTTGGGCAGCTGCCTCCGTTAAAAATTGTTTTAGGATCGTGTTTCCTCTGCAAATTGTTTTCTGAAAGCATTTCAAATGATTGAGAGAGAAGAGAGAAGCAAACAACATGAAAATAATCTTTACATGGAAAGAAAAAATTTACATTAAGCATCTAAGAGCAATGAGAAAAAATAAGCTTACAATGACAGAACGAAACCAAACCTAAGTCACTCTAAATTGAGTACACCACTAGCCTGAAGTACATTGGCCTAGTTGGTCATAGAGCTTAAAACATGTTACAACAATCTACAAATGACGGTATCATTGCCTCATCGGCATTGATTATCTGCCGTTATTGCCCGCTGTTGTTGCCGGCTGAACCATCAACCATTCCACCCATCTCACTGTATGGCCGTTTTCGCCATCCTCGTTCCTGGTTCATAGATTGCCCTTGTGAGAATTGATGTTCTCCCTGTTCTGCTTTGAATCCAAAGAAAACAAAAACATTGGACTGCTTTGACAATCAATGACCATAGATCGAACACGGTGCAAGAGGACTCTTTCATATCATTCAAAATAATAAGCTCAACATGGTAGCAAGATTTGATGCCATATTCACAGGGATATTTGACGGCCAAAGAATTTATCATAAGGAAAGCAATTCACATAATTTAAATAGATTTCATTGCAACCATATGGGACCCATTGCGTTGAAACTTTTAACTGGAAAAGGAGAATTACACTAGCAAACTGAAAATTTACAGCATAGTACGTATCAAAATCTGAGTCTTAGAAAAACTCCTACTAGATGATACAACAGAAGACAGCGTGGTTTTATTATGCTTCCTATACTATAGAACATGGCTATATGTAATCAGTTATTACCACTTTCACCGTCAGATGCATCTTCAAGCTTTGCAATTGCATCGACTAGGGCTAGTTCTTGCTCCTGCATTCCAATTTACTCGTAAGAATGAACTGCAGAAAGAATACAAAATAGCTTAGTACAAAGATGTTAGACACTTACTTTAAGTACCCTCTTTGCTTTCTCGACATCCGTCGGATCAGGATGATTAGCAGCAAAAACTTTTTCAACCTGTTCAAATCCACCACAATTAGGCAAAACAAACATCAGAAACAATTTCTATATAACTTTTTCATCTGCCCGCATACCTCCTTAATTAGAGTTTCTGTGTGAAGTATTTCAATATCACCCAAAGGCTTCTTGCCAATACCATTCTGGGAGAAAGGAAAACCTTTCTTGGGCTTCATGGTCCCTCTACCTCTTCCTGCACCAGAAACACCACCACCCCGCGTCAAAGGTTTCTTAGTCCCACGACCGGGTCCTGGACGGCCACCTTTCCGAGAAATACCAGGCTCATCACCTTCCCACTTAATATCTTCTGGTGATATCTATCATGACAAGACTGAAGATTAGCAGCAAGTAGGCTTTTTATCACAAAAGATGGGACAGGTTACACGGAAACAACATAACAGAAATTGATAAGCAAGATAGGCAATGTAAGGAATAAAACCTAAAATTCCCAATTACAGATGATGTGGGTTTAAAAATATAAGTGGGGGCCAAAAACATTTAAAAACATACAAGTAACTCAGCCACATGACTTATTAGTGATTGAAATTTCTTTATCTCACTTCCAAAAGGAACCTTCTAGCAGTACATGTGCACACAATAACACAAGTCTGCTGCATAATATTAGCATAACAATGGAAAGATAAGAAAAGATAGCAGTAATCCATAAAGTAATTTTAAAGTAATGTGATTTGAGACAACTACATGAACACCTTATCACTATCCCAAGGCATGATAAGAGAAACAAGCATCAGAGCAGATATAAGAAAATACAGTAATATCTACACAAGAAGCAGAAAGCTTTTACTTTTAAAACACTGCACACTACTATTAAACAAGTTCATGTAAAATGGAAAGGAAAACTTATGGCAGTAATTTTACCTCTTTGAGATTGACCCACTCCCATGTTTCATCAGCTGTATTAATATCATAAACCAAAGCATGCCGCCCCTGTCATTGTTTGGAAAAATGTAAAATTAAAGGAGGCCCATTGATTACAAAACTACTGCACGGTGAAATGCTGAAAATACCTCATTGGGGTTGTAGTCAGTTATAACAGCCTCATAGAAGTGGTTGTCTTCAGGCCACCTTGTCCAAACTTTCCTTCCAATTAAGGGATTATAAGTTGCTGCCTCAGAAGGTCCATTTGCTGGAAAAGCACCAGAAGAACCCCGATTAGCAACTTGGCCCCTCCCAGCAAGACCTGTAGAAAACTGCATCCATTTCACCGGAAATGGAGCATAAAAATACTCCATCAACCAGACAGTTCATGGAAAACACATTAATTTATCATTTCTTTCAGAAAAACAAATTAGACTTACTGATTTTGGTTTCTTGCCCTTAGATCCAGGTGGTGGACCTGGTCTCAAGGCAGATGAAGATGGTTGCACAGATGGATGCATTCCAGGAGATGGCGCACCAGTTGACAATGAAGCTACTGACTGCGATGTTTTCGTTTTCTTACGTGATGCAGAAACAGTAGGACTGGGTGCAGGATCATGGACAGGCTGAGGGATGCTGGGCATGCCAGGCTGGAGGCCACTTGCCTTTCTCCATTCCCTAACAGCATGATTGATTTACACTTCCCGTTAAAAGGCAGAATGGATCAGTAAGTCACAATCCATAAGATAAAAACTGCTGAGCATGCATGTCATGATATAATCATACCTTATCCTCAAGATAATGTCATCAGCATTAACCTTTGATAGAAGCTCCCTATGTTCCTCGTCTGATACTCTCAACTCCTTTCTAAGTTCAGTAATTAAACTCTCCTTCTCCTGAAAATATATATCAAGAATGGCTTTCGAACCTACTCTTATTATTAAAGATGACTCAAGTGTATGCATACAAAAAGTGAAGGTTACCCAAGTAATGGCATCAGATTGAGCTTTAAAGGCCCGCAGGACTGAACTGTATGCATCCTGCTCAACGCTGTGGATCTGAGTTGCCATGTCATTTTGCATCCTAGGTAATGAAGCGGAACCTATAACTGCAGATCTTCCATTCCCAGTGGGGCGAACCCCTCTCTGAAATCTATTGTGATGTGAAGGAGGAAGGTCATCATCTGTTCCTGCAATTTTCGCGTACAGAAGCCATTAAAGGAGAGACTGTCTAACATGTAGCTTCCAAACAACAAAGAATTTCAAAGGAAAAAAAATGATTTCTTTGTCTAGCATCAGTGGCACATCTAAAGTATTTAACTCATCCCATTCAACTAACACAGTTCTTGTTATCTCTTGTATTCACATTCATGAGTGGAGCAGGAATAGAAAAAAAAAACAACTCTACAAAGAAAGATCTTTTTATTGCAAAAGAATTTACGTTTTATTCTCCCTTTATCACACAATAACTAGCACTATGGTTGGCCACACAACCTACAAAATTATTAACTATACTGCAACCAAATCGAGCAATTAAAGAACACGTGATTCATGAACTAATTCTTGTAACTTAAGTTTAACTCACCACTGCTATCAGAAAGCTGGTAATCCATCTCTCTTTCAAATCAAATCTTCTGCTACTTAACTGATTAATTTCTTTCGATACATGGGCTACAGACAACTGAAAACAATTTATAATGATCAATTCATGACTATATTTCACTTAATTTCAATTGTTAATCAGTTTAAACAACACCACACTCATAATTACTTAAGCACAAACTTAATACAAGCATGGAGTTGAAAATCATCAAACTAATTCATAGTTTACAATTTCAAGCTTGATATCACGAAATACAACCAAAAAACGAAATTTTCAATTGAAACCTTACCACTACTGTCGAAAACCTCGAAGTCCATCACCGTTTCTTCAAAAAAACCTTAAATTACACTTCGAATCAGCTCAAAAAAGACAAAACTGTACCGATTTCTCTGAAAAAAATTTCAAGCTTGAGGACCATTAACCGCCAAAGGCCAATAATTTCACTGCAATTTTCACATTTCAAGCCAGAATCGATAAAAAGAAGTGAATCGGGATCAATTGGACAGAAATTCTAACTATGGCTTGCGATTGAATTTCGTTTGATTTGGGGATAAAATTAGGGATTTTGATTGAGCAAGGCAAAAGGAATGCCGCTGAGGAGAGAGAAAGAAACCGGACTTGAAATTAGTTTTAATTATATTTTTATTTTCAGTTAATGGTTGGGTTTGAAGTCCGCCACACGAATTGGATGATCGTTTTTGGAACGTGTTTCTAATCGTGACAGGATATTTTCTTGAAGATCCTTCCCGCTTTCACTCATTTCGCCAATAATTAATCTCCAATACATATCAAAGATTAAGACTCCCTGATCAAAATTCCTAACCATTGAATTTCTTGTGACGTCAAGAAATAAGATTAAAATTAACTCATAGTAGTAACAAGATTAAAATATTAAGGTAACATTTATATATAGAATGATTAATTTCACATTTTATAAAACTATTTTAATCAATTCTACCACTTTGCGAATGCATGTTGTTTGAAAAAATACTATTACTCTTTGGAATAAATAAAGTTGGAATCGTTAGTAAACTTGTGAAACATTATTCTTACTTCATTAAAGAATAAAGATTAAATTTTTTTTTATGCTTGGATTTCTTACTTGTCGCAATAAAAGTTAAATTTTTATATATTTTATCTTACGTTAGAATTTTCTCGCTTAATCATAACTTTTAGTTCTTATTTATCTTGTGCAAAATCTTTCTAAAGAAACATCAATGATCTTTTTAAAGCTTTTTCAAAGTCTATAGCAAAAGAATTAACTTACACTTAGGTTAAAATTCGAAAAAAGAGTAAACAAATTTATACTAAAAAGATCTATGAACATGTATTAGAATTTTATTTATTTATTTATTATTTACAATGAGTTTATCTACGATATTTTTGAGATATCATACTCCACAACTTAGACAACGTCAGATGGTTTTTAAAAAAATATCAGTGGACAGTGCATAAACTATAGGGCACGAAATGCACAAAGGTAACTTAAGCACTTTCTGTTGCATCATACGAAGCAAGTTGATATTCTTTTGGGCCTCTTTCAAGCTTTTCAATTGCATGGCCCACTTTCTTCCGTTCGGCTTCCAACATCATTCGGTGTCCCTTAATTGGGCCCCATGTGGTAATGGCTCGGGTTATGGGCCGTCCATTTGATTGGACGATTAACCCGAGGTATCAAAACAAAAAGCGTGTTCTTAATTTTTAACTATTTTTTATTATTGAGATAATTATTTGAATCATCATAATAATAATAATTATTTACTTTTTTTCAAAACGATAGGTACGTGTTTCGCATGTAACGTATTTGGTCAAAGCATCAACTGAAAATACGTTCACGTATACGTCATCCATTCGTGATTAGAGACCACCAAAACCAAAATTCTTTCTACAGCTTTCCGTTCCCACACAACCCCCAAAAATATCTACCCCAAAAAATAATAATAATAATATATGAATAAATAAAATAGCTTTTATCAAAAGTAAAAACCCACGCATAAAATTTATTAATAATTGCTTTTTTTTTTTGTTTAATAAACAACAAAATAAACAATGCTCTTCCTCTCTCATTTCTCAACTAAACCACACCTCCTCTTCTCTTCACTCTCTTCTTCTTCTTCTTCTTCTCTCCGCCCTCGCCTCCCCAAATTCCCGTTCTACCCCTCCTACTTTACAAAGTCTCCGTCCTGTCCTTCCCTCGCATGCCACGTCAGCACGACAGGCGGCGGCGGTGCTGCGCAGATGGAGTCGAGTGCGTCTGTCGATTCGGTGACGCATGATTTGAAGAATCAGAGATTGGATACGGAAACGGAAACGGAAACGGACGGCGGAGATGAGAGCAAGATGACGAAGAAGCTGAAAGCTCTTGAGGATCTGAATTGGGACCACTCGTTTGTTCGAGAGTTGCCTGGTGATCCCAGGACTGATTCTATCCCTCGTGAGGTTGGGTTATTTTATTTGATTGAAAAAAAATTAGTTTTTTTTGGTTTGTTCTATAATTGTAATTTTTTAGACTGAAATTTCACTTATAATTGATTATAATTTTTCCATTGAGATTATCGAAAGAATAATAAAATGAAACACTTCGTAATTACGATAGTAACATTTTTATAGGTGACATCAATTTATTGAATTATTTATTATTTTGTCCTATCTACCAAATAAATGAATGACACCTTATTGAGATAATCAAAATAATTTTTTGTGCAAACAGATGTGGCATAATATTATCGAAGGAATGAAATAAAATGGTTCAGTAGTCACTATGAAATTTGGTAATTAGAACTTTTTTTTTATAATAAAAATTAGTTTTAATACCTCTATTTGGCACATTGAATTCTTTTCATGCAAACTATTGTGGCATTATAGCATGTTGCTACTTATTGCACATTATTTATTCATTTTATATGATTTTTGGGCTTCCCCATTAGGTTGCATGAAAAAAGTTTGTTTATTTAGTAATTATTTCTTTTATAGATTTTTTATTTATTTTTTATGGGGGTTGAATTGAATTTAAACTATATCAGTAGCTAATCGGGATAGTTGGTTTACCTCATTCATGTCGTTTGCATGATCGTATTTGAGATTTGTACATTAATGAAAGATAAGTGGTAGAGGTTTGTACGCTAATTCAAAGATTTATCGTCTATGTGCATGTTATTTTTTTGCAACCTGATTTGCATCTTGATTCAGTGTCTTCTTTTTTAAATAATATGTAGGTATTGCATGCCTGTTATACTAAAGTTTCTCCGTCAGCTGAAGTAGAAAATCCTCAGCTTGTTGCGTGGTCAGAATCAGTGGCCGATTCTCTTGAGTTGGATCCTAAAGAGTGAGTGTTTTCTTCTCTCTCTTGTTTCTTCGCATGTTGTATTGTTTTCAAACTGATGGATGCTTTGAACTAGATCAATTTAATGGCGAGTGGTAATTTTAGAAACTTTCAAAGAGGATATTTGACTTCTGATAGCATATAATGGTTCGTTATTGTGGAAACTCTGAAAGTGTCATTTGAATCTGTAACGGTCTTGAGCTGTCAGTGACTGGAAAGCCCTCGTATGCGGAAGATCTGAAAAGTTATTAACAACTGGCACTGCTGTTATAATAGAATTACAACAACTATATCTGAGAATATGGAATTGTATGCCATTCTTTTATTAAAATGTATTAATTGCTGAAATTTGTTGGTATAAGAGTGTTTGCTTAGTATTGCTTCTGATTTCTGAAGTTTCATAATATCATTTTTTCTATCTGCACTTAAATTCTTTGTTATTTTATTTCTTTTTATTTTTTAAATTTATGGCATGCGATTATCTTTGGCACTGAAACTAGAAATCTGTTTATGTTTTTCAGATTTGAAAGACCAGATTTTCCCCTCTTTTTTTCTGGGGCTACTCCTTTGGCGGGAGCGTAAGTGTTGTTATTCATGTTTATTGCAAGTCACATTGCATATCCCTTTTCAATGATATTGTTGTTGGTCCTTATCGATCTTCCTACTGCAGGGTGCCATATGCTCAATGCTACGGTGGACATCAATTTGGCATGTGGGCTGGTCAGCTGGGTGATGGTCGGGCAATAACTCTTGGCGAGATCCTGAATTCGAAGTCGGAAAGGTGGGAATTGCAGCTTAAAGGAGCTGGGAAGACTCCATATAGCCGCTTTGCTGATGGCCTTGCAGTACTGCGTAGTAGCATCAGGGAGTTCCTTTGCAGTGAAGCCATGCACTTTTTAGGAATCCCAACAACTCGTGCACTTTGTCTTGTGACAACAGGAAAATTTGTTACTCGAGACATGTTTTACGAGTATGTTCAGGAAATCAATTTGATTTCAATTCTGATAAAGTTTTAGTAAATGACATCTTTCTAACACACTCAAATCAAAACATCTAATTGATTTTGATTCTGATAAACAATTTAGTAAACGACTACTTTCATGTCTTTCTACCATATTTCCCTTTACTTTTTCTTTCATGCAACTTTGTAATGCAATTTTTTTTTTTTGGGATGTATGAGAGATGCTGTGGTTATTAGTAAATAATTCTAATTTATTTGTTAGTGAATCAATAGAAACAGACAACCTTTGACATGTTGGTTTTAGACTATACTCATGTTTACCTAGAAAAGTTTGGAGATTTGAAATACTGGCAATGGAAATAAACTTGAGTGGTGATTATAGAGGATAGTTTTATAATATATCCAGGTATTCATAACAGTTAGTGACCTCTTTCATTGCAGTGGCAATCCAAAGGAAGAACCTGGTGCAATTGTTTGCAGAGTTGCTCAATCTTTTCTGCGCTTTGGTTCATATCAAATACATGCTTCTAGAGGACAGAGGACCTTGATATAGTCCGTACTTTAGCTGACTATGCTATTAGACATCATTTTCGTCATATTGAGAATATGAATAAAAGCGAGAGCTTATCTTTTAGCACAGGCGATGAGGATCATTCCGTTGTTGACCTAACTTCAAATAAGTATGCAGGTAACAGTTTCCGTTGAGGAATTATGTTTTGGCTAGATGTTAACGGATGGTAGAATAATTCTGTTGTTTGCTTCCTTCTAATTTTTGGCTGCCCTGCATTTATTTTGGAATTAATCAATGTCAAATTCCAAAGTTCAGCTCATATGGAAATTGGTTAGTTGTTCTAAGTGAACGACTTTGTAATGCTTGTTTGCGATATTCAATTAGCCATCCAGTGATGCATCTCTGTGCAACAAGCATATACATGTAACAGTCTCTATAGTTATAGTTCTATGGTCAATATTTGACAATTGATTGGGATGGGCTTGCTTCCCCTATATGGTTTGTAATCTCATTCCATATCCAATTAAGGAAAAGTTTTAGCCTTTGTAATTTCCCTGCTATTTATGAATTATATTTGACCTTTGATGTTTGAACTTTCTTGATTCATGGTAGTGTCTTGCTAATAACATATAATGCTAAAATGGATAAGAGTACTTAAGCATTCCTTCACTTTCTGTTGGCAATTGTATTTCCTCCCACTGAATCTGGAATTTCTATTTCTCGATATTGGCAGTTTCTACGTGTGTTCATTGATGATTTCTGAAAGTAGTTTTTGGAGCAATTTTAACACCTTTCTTTTCTTTATTGTTTTATCTCTGGACTGCACCAGCATGGGCAGTGGAGGTTGCTGAGCGTACGGCTTCGTTGGTTGCACAGTGGCAAGGTGTTGGTTTCACCCATGGTGTGCTGAACACTGACAACATGAGCATTTTGGGGCTCACTATTGATTATGGACCTTTTGGGTTTCTGGATGCATTCGATCCAAGTTTCACCCCAAACACTACGGATCTTCCTGGAAGAAGATACTGTTTTGCAAACCAGCCTGATATTGGCTTGTGGAACATTGCACAGTTTTCCACAACTCTAGCAGCAGCTAAATTGATAGATGATAAAGAGTCAAATTATGTCATGGAAAGGTTTGTTTAATTTGAATATTTTTTCTTTTAATATTTGCTATTGGTGTGTTATACATCGTTGATGAAGATTTATGCATATCTTGACTTATTGTTGCAGATATGGAACAAAGTTTATGGATGAATATCAAGCTATTATGACAAAGAAACTTGGTCTTCCAAAATACAATAAACAGATTATTAGTAAACTTCTAAACAATATGGCTGTTGACAAAGTTGATTACACAAATTTCTTTCGTGCACTTTCCAATGTCAAAGCTGATCCCAGCATTCCAGAGGATGAGTTGTTAGTTCCACTGAAGGCTGTTTTGTTAGATATCGGAAAGGAGCGGAAGGAGGCATGGATCAGCTGGGTGTTATCGTACATACAAGAGGTACTATATGTTCACAAAGTTTTTTTTCCCTTCTTTGTTGTCTTCTTTTCTTTTTGGACCCAATTGAAATCACATAAAATTTGTGAAACTTGCCAGGATTAGTGAAAACTCTTGTATTATATTCTTTGCTGACGGATACATGTCTAGTCAATTTCCTCTCCTAGTACTTCAATCTAAAAAATGTTTTCTGCAATTTGGAAATATTCGGATGATTGTGGTTGCTTGATCCGGTCTAGAGTGTGTGGTAGTCTTTGTTTTATGGTGTGTATAATGAGAAAATGCCGGCAATGCAAAAGGCAAGGAAGTTGAAATCTTTAAAAACTTCATGCTTTACTTCAGTTTCTACTGCATGTTCAAATTGTTACTTGCATTTGCAATGATGTATGAATGCTTTTTGAGCTTTTTACTGTTTGCCTAGATAGAGTAGCTTTTCTTCTAAGGATGTCTAATGTTTTGGTGAATGCTCATTTTGTCATTTTGATGCCAACATCTTGTTTGTTATTGCATTTTTACACGACACTGATAAAATAGACCTGTCATCCAGTAAAGATTATCCCCGTAGTGACAAATGGGCAAAAGAAATTGTCTTGTCATCTTTTTCCTTTTCCCTTTCACAGCTGTTGTCTAGTGGCATCTCAGATGAGGAAAGGAAGGCAGTGATGAATTCTGTGAACCCAAAATATGTTCTTAGAAACTACTTGTGCCAGAGTGCTATTGATGCAGCTGAGCTCGGAGATTTTGGTGAGGTGCGGAGGTTGCTTAAACTTATGGAACGCCCATATGATGAGCAACCAGGAATGGAAAAGTATGCTCGCCTGCCCCCGGCATGGGCTTATCGACCAGGTGTTTGCATGCTTTCCTGTTCATCGTAATCTGCCATTCTCCGCATTACGTTATACCTATACTAGGTACCAGAAAGAGGATTGTAACTTCGTGTATATAATAGTCGAATCATCATTATTATTATTTTTTTTTTGTGGCTGCAGAAGAAGTAGAAATAATTTGTATGGCATTATTTCTTTGCAGAATTTTAACAGTTTATGCATTTTGAAATCATTTTATTTATTACAATTTTTTATTATATGACTTCTTGCAATTGGCTTTACAATGATTCGTACAAAATTGTAGGTTAAGAATATTTTATCTTATAGAAAGGCAGGAGTTTAGAAATGTTTAGATCTTCTATCACCTTTATTTTGCAACTTACGCAGTATGTAAATTCCATTATAGTTACATTCATGAAGAAAAATTAAATATCAATAATGGCAATATCCTCTTGATCAGTAATAAATTTACATGTAATACAACTAGTAATGTCCAAGAGTGCCTTTTTGATATTACTTATTAGCTTAAGGTCAAATAATTAATGGCCCTGAACTCCCAATAACAAGTCTCTTGTATCCCTGTGAATGAAAATTAGCATGAAAGGGGGTCTCTCTACAGCAATTTATAGGATCGCAACTCTTAGGGTTGCTTGCTTTTATATTGTGGGTGGTCAGATATAGCTTCTAAATTATCATACTAAACATATGTTGATGTAATTTGAAACCTATAACAATTTTATTATTTTTATCAAAATTGTTATTTAAAAATTTCTGTAAGTTTTAAGGTTTTCCTTGTCTTTTTATATCTTTTTGTTTTGTTTTGTTTTTAAAGTTAACTTCCAACTAGTATGGCGCGGTCCATGTGCACCGAGACCAGAGCACTCTTCAATACTGAACATGTACACTTGCATTGCATTAATGCATATTTATAGGACCGATTTGCAACACACACACACACACAGAGTACCTCACAGTTTGGACACTGTTAGATGATTAGACAATCAATAAAAATAAATAAAATCTGATTTTTCAAGTAGTGGAGTATGAGATAGTATAGTAGCCACAACATAATCAGCATCCAAATTATTTTATCATTTTTATTAATTCTCTGACGATATTCACGAGTAATATTATTTAAAAATTAAATATTTACAGCAATACTACTCATCCGCCGGGCATGTTCATAGGAGGAACTGATACTTCAGCGTCAATAGCAACATGGGGCATGTCAGAGATGATGAGAAACAGGCACAGGATGAAGCTGAGACAAAAACTTAAGGGAAAGAACAAGATAAATGAGAGATTGATATTCAAGAATTAAGTTACGGAAAGTTAGTCATAAAAGAAACAACGAGATTACACCCTCCCTCCCGTTCCATTGTTGTTCCCAAGAGAGTGCCGGGAGAAATTAATGTGAGTTTAAAGGGTCATAAAAACCAAAGTGTTTGTTAATGCATGGGCAAGTGGAAGAGATCTTGAATATGGGGATGATTACTTCATTTCATTTGGGGCAGGAAGAAGGATGCGTCCAGGTGTCTCATACTCTCATTTGGAGAGAAAAAATGACTTGTACTTGCTTGCCATTCCTTACAATTCTCAATAAAGTTAACAATACACATGACAAGTTTTAATTGGTGACATGTCACCCACGTTGATGGTATAATGTATAACGTGACCGTGTGACAAGGTAATACGTCAGTCAATATGGTGAAATAAGAGGAGCGAGAATAATAGCTAAAGAAGACGAACTGCAAAACAGAGAGCAGCAGCAATAAGGCAACACTTAAGTTCACATATAGGGATATTCAGATTTATATATTGATCAATCCTTAAACAAGAATTGGATCAATGAACAATTTGGTAACATGATCTTTCAAGTACTCTGGATTTGTGACACCATCCATTTTCTTGTAAAATACTTCAACCAAGCGTGCAATGTTAACAATAACATTAAGGAGTCGCATTGGAACAATCGTTGGCCTCATGCATTCTTCATTTATATCCTTCCACCCGTTGTCAATCATTTTCTTGAACTCTTCAGCTGTTTCCTCACCCGAGGTGCCGTATTCCTTCATATAAGATTCCACGACAGAGGCAACGTGTCCTCTCTCTTGCTCAGCCTAATTAACGTATCAAATTTGCAAACGTTAGATGACATAATTGCATACCTAAACTGCCAATTTATGCAACATACTTGTGGATATATGATTACTCTTTTTTTTTTTTTTCCTTTTCTTTTGTAAATTGACTCGCACTAAATAATCGTACCTTATTAGATACCAAGTCAGCTATGAGACGACTGAGTGTAAAGGAAGCTCTCATTATTTTTGGTTGACTTCGGAGCCACTCGTAAGCATCAATTCCTGCAATGTCTCCCAATCCTATGTATGCTGCAGCGGGATCTAAAAAACAAGTGCCTGTGACTATTGCATTGCTCATGCGCTCCTCAAATGGTGGCACATATCCTTCGTGGAACCATTGCGCCTCCACAAAATAGGCTCTCACAACTCCTTCCATCTAAATGTCAAGAAGTTTATGAATTAATATGCGTGTGAAAGTCTATAATTCTTGTTCAATTTTCCATACAAAGATATTTGCATAATCAAATGCATTGGAATTGATTGATTTTTATTTTTTTAGAAACTATTTAAACATTAGTTGATTATTCGAATTCTAAAAAAATAAAAAATATATGTAGAAAAGTAGTACCATATCCTTTGTGAAAGAGACGCTGTAAGATCTTCCTTCCTCAGCCAATTCATTGTTCAATTCTTCGAAGAGACTCAAGAGAGCTCTAAAAAGAGGTTTCATGTACTCTGGCAATTCGCTAACGCAATTGATGTCCCACCTGAATATAAAGAATTTAGTCACCAATTTGACACTTATACAAATCGGAATAATCTTTAAAAAATCTATCAATAACCTAAGTGTTAAAAAAAAAAAAAATTTTATGGTGGTGGAAATTTCACAATGGCAGCAATCAATGCAGTGATTAATTAATTAATTAGTTGTCAAAAATTAATGCTAATAAAATGAAAACCAAAAGGAAATTAAAAAAAAAAAATTGCACACAGAACCTTTCTACTGCGTCTGTGAAGCGTTGGAGCTCTCCAAATGTACCATATGCATCATATGTATCATCTATAATCAGAAGCAGTAAATAAATTTTGGTGAATATTATTCGACCGCGCGAGAAATGGGGCTCAAAATATTGCGCAACACTCCATAGGTAAATTTCCACTGTTCTGTCTCTCGAATATGAATATGTTGATCCAAAGTTTAATCCTTTCATCCACCTTCAATAAAGATGAGAATATTAGAATTTTGATTTGAAAAATTGATATGCCGCATTTAATTACCTTGTGATGTAAGCCAACTCTTGTTGGTGTAGTAATTGTACCCGATTGAAATCCAATTTTGCAAACTTGAGTAGAGTGTCATTTTTAGAGTCGTCGTGCTCATAGAACGAGATAAATTTGTGTGCCTCAATTCTCGGCACACCCATGTGCAATGGCTGCTCAAGCGCATCATTTATATGTTTTGCCAAATTTTGGTCCAAGTTAGGTGCTGCCATGGATTTCAAATGTGCCGTTGTGAAAGTGAGAGCCTCCTCGAGGATACCTTCTCCATGCACTCTCAAATGCGTAGCTTCATACAAACTTAACATTCCCCTCGCATCGCTGGTTAAACTTTCCTTGAAGTTACCATCATGGTCTTTGAATTTGTTGAATACACCTGATGCATTATCCAAAATCAATATAAACGGTGACGATTAATGTTTAATTATTAAAAATTTCACAGTTCTGGTCATGATCACATGTGCACTAGACTTTTTTTTAGATGTGTTAGTGGAACCGCTTAACTCAAAAATTTAACCAAAACTGAAAAAAATATGCTAAAATATTTAATTGTATTGTCAATTAAATGAGCATGTAGGATTACGAACACTAATATTTTTCTTGTGAGCATAAAGAAGCTGTGGTGGAACAAGATTTTGGACGATGGGGGCTATAGTGGAAAAACTGTAAATTAAGGAGCCAGGACATAAAAGTAATCAATTAGAGGGGAGCTACTATAAATTAGTAAAACTTTAAGTAAATCCATTATTATTAATTTTTAACCATAGTTCCACCTCTACATGTATGTAATAAGTACTTACCACTGGATACTTTGAGACCATGCTGCCTGAAAACTCGAAACAGAATAGCAGTAGTGTACAAGTCACAGTCTTTCTCAGCAGCAAGGTCAGGTTGCATTTCAAAAATGTGATTCAATCTTTCTTCAATCTCATTCTCAAAGTGATATGAAACACCAAGACGGCATAGTAAGTTAATCAAAACAACTTCCTCCACCGCATCATTTCTTGAGGCAACTAACATTTCCTTCACATGGTCTTTCATCTCCTCATTCAGCTTATCATATGTTTCAACTTCCTGCACAAACAAATTAAGCAAGGCCAATTAATTAACTGAACTTAAATATTGAAGTTAGCATTTGCTTTGTTTATATGTTTTTTTTTTGTGGGGGGGGGGGGGGGGGGGGGAACCTCGATGATACGAGAGAATTTTAGAGTATACTTAATCAGGAGAATATAATGAATCTCATTTTATCAGAAGGAACATAATTTTATTCAGTTTGGTAAAATAATTGAAAGTTAAAATTACCAAGATAGGAGAGGAAATGGATCCATCTTTCCATATTGTTGGACGAAAGTTTCCAAGTGGACGATCATTTTCTTGATTGTTTTTATACGCTAGACATAACACTTTGGATGCCAAATTAGTCTTGCAAGATAGTTGATTATTATAAAAAAAATTTGGATGAACTTTTGTGAATGAAAGTGAAACGCTCTGTAAAAAGTTTGAGGGAACAAGTGCTTGCAAAGCCATAGTGTTGAGGATATGGGAACAATAATAGGTGTGGAGGTCTGCTAATCAAAGGCATAAATGGTGCAAATTTATGGCGAAATCGAGGGAAGGAGTGATGACACCAGAAAAAGGGCTGAGGTCATCAAAAGTGTTTTGGGTGAACCTAATGGTTTGGATGATGAAGCAGTCGTGCACGATAATTGATTATTACAAAAAGTGTTTGAGCGAAATTTTGTGAGTGAAATTGAAAACGCGTTGCCGAAAGTTAAAGTCACAAATAGAGCCTATTTATAGAAAAATGAGAATTGAACTACTGAAAATGGTTAATTTATGATATGATTTTTATGATAAATACCAATGCGTCACGTGTTTATCATCCAGTATTGATATTTTCGTGATAGACACATGCATATCATGCATTCATAACATATTTATGACTTATGCAGAATGATATTTTAATTCTTTATGAATTCAAGTTGGCATGTCGTTTAGCAAAACGGAGAATAGTCATGGACTTTAACGACTATTATATTAAATAATTTATTTTAAACAGGTAATTGATTTTTTTGTATAATTTTGAATTATTTAAGATTAATTTCATGAGAAAATCACCATCGTTAAGATTTAAATTATTTTTCAAAGAAATTAACAAAATGGTGTATATATCCATACTCATCAAAAATTATTAAGTCGTGTTTGCATATTGTATGCTTCTTTCAGCTGGTGTTAAAGTCAACATCGAATTCGGAGCTTGACTTTGACATTTTAATCACCGAATCGATGCTTAGCTGTTATAATTAAAATTTGCCTCTAGATGTACTTAAATCACACGTGTTATAATCATCTAAAAAAATCTTAGAAAGAATTAAATTACGAGAGAATTTGAATCACATGTATGGGAATGCACTTGGAGGGACCCAAATTTTACGTTTCCCTAAGCATCTAACTTGCAGACGAGCTACACATGGGGCTTCATGGATTTTAAGAAACGCATGAGGCTTCGTTTTGCAATTTGGGTGGCTTAAATTAAACATTGTACAATAATGCTTCTGACCGGCCGCACGTTATTATTTCTCTTGTGCCATCATTTTTTTTAATCTTTTTATATTTTTTATTATTTAATATATTAGTTGAGATTAAAAAATAATTATATTACAAAATATTAAAAATCTATATCTATCTATCTATCTATCTATCTATATCTATATCTATATTTATTTATTTTATATATATATAAAGTTGAGATTTGAGGAGGTGATGTGGTATCACAATTTCTCATCTTTATATATTCTTTATTATCTAATAAATTAAGAAATTTTCTTTTAGATTTGACTTTTCATCTTCTCATAATTAATTTGATTATTATTATACAATAACAATTATCTAAAGATTTTAATGAGACATATTCTTTGTAATGAACATTCAAAGAGAAGTGTTATGAATTTATTAAAATAAATGTAGATGTTCATAACATATATTTTTTAGTCTTCTCACTATCTCTCATTAATGATTGTCTCAGCTGTTTGTTAGCTAACAACAAAATTAATAGTTTAGGGTCCTTTGGAAACATTTTTATGAAATTATTTTTGCACAAATTATATATAAACAAAAGGGATGAATTAAAATCTTGTATTTTCAAGGTTCTCAAAACAAAAGCACTGAAACAATTATCTGGTACTAGCATTTTGGATAGGTCGAAGAAGATTTTTGTATGCTTCTAAAATCCTCTATCTTTATGAGGCAGAAAACATCTCTGATGTTTTCATAAGTACAGACTTATCTTTAGAGAATAATTTTTGTGTTCTGCAAATTCTACTTCTCAAGAACGTTTAAAATTTGAAGGAAGAAAAAAATGAGTCTGGAAATACATAGAAAATCTGCCCTTAAGTGTTTGTTTTGAGGGGTTTCTTTTGGAGCCAAAGTGAGGCAAATTTATGTAAATTGTAATTTTATTTTGTTTTGCAACACCATGGAACTTGTGACTTCCCAATTTAGAATTGTAAATCTTAGCTGAAATTCACATGTGTTGGGTAGCTAGCATTTTGTTTCTTTTGGATTTGGTATCTACAGAATTCGAGTATGCAAATTATAATTGTAGTCTATCGTGGAATGTGGACGGCATGTGATCATGAGTGAATGATTTGAAATATTTCCATGTGATGATGGAACATGGCTAGGAAATTAACCATTTCGTGATCTACAGGGAATGAAAGTTCCACGGAGTTTACAGATCTGGAGACTGGGCATTGTCAACTACTCCGATGCACTTAAGCTGCAGGAAAAACTGGTCTCTGATAGAAAAATTCATAAGATTTCTGATACCCTCTTGTCCCTTCAGCATCCACCCACGTATACCCTTGGAAAACGGCGTACGGATCATAATTTATTAATTTCTGAGGCTGAACTGAAAAAGTTAGGAGCTGAACTTCATTACACTCAGAGAGGAGGAGACATTACATTTCATGGTCCCCACCAAGCAATTCTGTATCCCATTATTTCCCTTCGTGATATTGGACTTGGTGCTCGAAATTATGTGGAGAAACTTGAGTCAACTATGATTGAAATAGCGTCACTATATGGAGTTAAAGCTTGCCCTGGACAAAAGGGTGAGACAGGAATTTGGGTTGGAGATAGAAAGATAGGTGCAATTGGAGTTCGGATACAATATGGAATTACTTCCCATGGGTTGGCATTCAACATAGATCCTGATTTGAACTATTTTAAGCATATCGTGCCTTGTGGGATTGCAGATAAAGATGTCACATCTTTGAGAAGGGAGACAGGTATCCCGCTTCCTGCTGAAGATGTAATTCATGAGCAGTTAGTTTCTTGTTTTGCTAGACAGTTTGGCTATGATAGTCTTATCTGGAAGGATAATGTCTCAATATTGTCAGATAATTAGGAAGTCAGTTGAGATGTATAGTATGCCTGGCAAATAAATCATGTAAAATTTTTACTCTGTAATTTATTTATTCATTTTGATTCTTATGAACTGTTTGGTTTACTTTTGTTATTGATTTAAATCTTGTTTAGCGATCCTTAGAGATGCATATACATGGAGAAAGTGATGGAAGCATGATGTTTTGACAGCTTTATATTATGGGAATCTTATTGGATTTGAAAATGGATTTAGGAATTTTGCCACACCTGAGGAAAATTTTAACTGCATTGATTAAACAACTACCAAATGGTCAAATTTTTATTCAGCGACTGTGGTAAGATATCGTAGATTTAAGATTGTTCAGCCAGTACATGAATAGAAGTTGTATACATTGACTGGGTGGTAAGTCCACAGGGCTGTAGCCCGTAGGGATGTTAGAAACATTAGCATAAGGAATAGACCTTTATCAATTACGAGGCATTATCGTTGGGGTTCTCTGTTCCTGGTCAGTACCGTTTTGTTCAGACTGATTGAGAATCCGTGCAATAAAAATTATAAGTTGGGAGGGGTTGCATGTGTTCAGAAACAAATGAGAGTGCGGTGGCACATAAACATAGGTATGGCGGACTGACAGAACTGGCCCTTCATCGATTTTGAGAAACGCATGGGGCTTCGTTTTGCAATTTGGGTGGCTGAAATTAAACATAGTACAATAATGCTTCTGACCGGCCGCACCTTTAACGCTGAGATCATTTATGGCGAAAACGAAAGAACACATCTTCGCGAAAAATATGTTATTTCGGAGTAAAATATTAATGTATTTTTATTTCACAAATGAACGTATGAAAACGTGCGGTTGGATGCTTGTCAAATTTTTAAATTAGTTTTTACAATAAAATGATATATTTGAAATTTGAGATTTATTGAGAATAATTTGTAATAAAATTCAGATGCGTATTAAATATAATTTAAAAATTTACTCTCACTAATAATTGGAGAAAAATTCACACCAACCCATATTTTGTGATAAGGGAAAAAAACTCCATAAAGACTCTGAACTAATTTCTCTATTTATGCAAAGGATAATTTTAGCGTGCGATCTCACGCATTTCTTATGAGTTTCCAACTCCAACAATATTTACTGCGTATGATGGGACAGTAAATTTTGAAAAAGAAAAAAAGAAACAAACAGCCCCTATGTATTAAGATCCACATTGTTACGTCACTTTTTTTGGGGAAATCCTGCACATTATTTAAAGATTTTGACTATTGGCACATCCCTAAAGTTCTTTTTAAACACATTCTCTCTGCATACTCTTCTTAATTCTTAAAATAATATTTATTTATTATACTTTCTTAATAAACTCCCGCGTCAATACTTAAAAAAAAATTGTTAGCTCTCTCTCTCTCATCCTTCTCCCATTTCAAGTCACTTTCAATATTTTCTTAATTATAACATTCATAAATTTTTGATTTTTATTTCTATTTATCTTTATTTTTTCTATTAGATAATAATCTTAGTATATACATAAAGACATATGTGCAAATCTAAAAAAAATAAAATTGACCTAAGTAAACAAACATCACCAAATTATCTTTCCCACAAAAACTTTATTTATATTTAGATCAAATTCTTATTATATAACAATTCTTTTTTTTCAAATTTTATAGATTTAATAAGTTTATAATGGAGAAAAAAAATAAGAAAACATAGGTGGGTTTAATTAGATAAGTTTTCCAAATTTGTAAATAAAGAATAAGATGGATTTCATAAGAGATATAGAGGGGTGTCAGTAGCATCACTCTTAATTAAATTGCGAGATCCCACTATAGTTCAATGTAAAAACTTAATTAGGATACGTCTTCTTATTTATTTAGAGATTTATTGAAGTCAAGGCAACTCTAGTTCAATGTAAAATATAAAGCAGAAGCGGGTTGCTGTCTGATATTATTAAAGTCAGAACAACTCTCAAATTCGATTGTGCAAGTTTACACAAAAAAAAAACTTCCACTTATTTAGAGGAACAAACACAATTAGCCAAGTGTTGCAGGAATTATTGCAAGGAAAACTTGCCTCCTAATTTTGGTGATCAGAAGCAGCAAAAAAATTTTGGTGAATATTATTCGACCGCGTGAGAAATGGGGCTCAAAATATTGTGCAACGCTCAATAGGTACATTTCCCCTGTTTTGTCTCTCGAATATGAATATGTTGATCCAAAGTTTAATCCTTGTTAAGTCAGTAAGATCACCAGCTCAGCCATACCATCATTTCCACCCCGGCCTGGATCACTTCAGCCAAATGATACGAGCAGAGCACTGATAATAAATCTTCTACGAGCAAGTTCCAACCCGAGATGAAAATCAGCCAAAGGACGGTACTGACCAGAGGTAAATACCGAGCAGATACCCATTCCACAAAAAGCGGAAGCACGATCTCACGAAATTACGACGGTTGCGCTATGCCCAGAACCGCCGAGGGAGATACGGAGTTCCACATTGACCCACAATGCAGCAGTTAGAGTCTCATGGGGACTGCCACTACCCGAAATAGATGGGAAGTAGAGGGCGAAGGAGAACGTGGGACAGTGGCTATAAAAAAGAAAGAGACCAATGAAGAAGGGGAGAGAAAAACTGAGAGGGGGGAAAACGCTGCCAAATTATAACCAGGCCATTTTCTTACAGATTTCGAACAAACTTCTTGAATTCCAATTGCATTATTTTTCCGTAAACACCTTGCGCTAACTTAGGCATCGGAGGGTTTACGCCGACAAAACCACCGGCGTCTCTGATCCATTTTTGGTGAACGCAAGTCTAGTGAGAGAAAGGAGGGTAATTCCAACCTTGGCGGTTCGAGCAACTGTCGATAACATAAACTTTGGTGAAAGAATCTGGTCGGTCAAAGGACGAGCAGATTTCAGTATCAACATTTTGGCGCCGTCTGTGGGGAGCTGGATAAAAAGCTACCACCAAATTAGTAGTTACCGGAGAAGCAGCGAACGATTAGACATAGATGTGCCGAGGAAGGATGCTTTGAGGGAGGATAACGAAACTATGAAGACAATCACTCTCCGGGAAATTACAAATGAAGCCCGGGAGAGGATGATGCAAGACCGATTGGAGCGGATGGAGAAAAAAATGGAGACTCTCGCGACCATATTCATGAAGGAATATGCGGCAATCACTTGGGAGCAAGAGCTTTAGCCTTCAAGGTATTCCGGCAAGGATACTTCTGGCCGACAGTGCACCAGGATGCGAAAAGGATGGCAAAGAACTGTAAAACCTGCCAAAGCTTCTCTGAGATTCCTGCACAACCCCCAGAAAAGCTGACCACCATGGCATCCCCGTGGCCTTGCGTTCAATGGGGAATCGACTTGATTGGTCTGTTACCTAAGGGCCGAGGAGCGGCGACACATGCAATTGTGGCAATAGACTACTTCACCAAGTGGGTAGAAGTGTGAGTCCTCAGCCGAATTACGGAGAGAAAGACAACGGACTTTATCTGGAAGAATATTATCTGCAAATACGGGATCCCCTATGCTATCATCACAGATAATGTGAGACAATTTGACAACAGCAACTTCAAATAGTTCTGCCGAAATTTGGAGGTGGACCTGAAGTTCTGCACCCCCGCACACCCCCAGGCGAACGGACAAGTGGAAGCGGCCAATAAAGTGATAAAGAAGCTCCTGAAAACTAGATTGGGAGAGAAGAATGGAGCTTGGGTTGACGAACTACCAGGAGTATTATGGGCCTATCGGACAACTCACAAAACCACCACGGGGGAAATTCCGTTCGCTTTAGCTTTTGGTCATGAGGTGGTAGTCCCAACAGAAATTGGAGTAGGGACACATCGGACGGAGTATTTCACCGAGGAGCAAAACGACGAGCAGATCTGCCTAAATTTGGACCTGCTGGAGGAGAAAAGGGAAGGGGCCTCGCAGAAAGTGGCCTAGTGTCAGAAAAGGGTCATGCGCTATTACAATAAGAACGTACGCGTGTGGCAGTTCCGGGCAGGAGATTGGGTACTTAGGAAGGTGAACCAAAACACCAGGGATCCTAACCATGGCGCTCTTGGCCCGAAATAGGAAGGCCCATATAGGGTAATACGAGCCACTGGACCAGGGGCTTACAAGTTGGCATACCATGATGGACGGGACGTGAAAAGGTCGTGGAACGCCGAGCACTTGAAGAAGTTTTTCTAGTAAGCAAAGTGCTTTATTAAATCCTCATTTTGATAAAGTTATTTCTGTTAAATGCATGATGGCTTGTCGCACATGCATATGTTCTATATTCTGGGTACATTCAAATCTCAAATAAAGGTGAAATCAGCATTAAAGCCCCCTGCTACCAAGCCCAGTAAAAATCTTACTAAGGCAAATAAGTGCCTACATCTGCTCGGTCAACGAAAGACCAGCAGCTAATTATCAAAAATCTTACTAAGGCAAGTAAGTGCCTACTTCTACTCGGTCAACTAAAGACCAGTAGCTAATTATCGAAAATCTTACTAAGGCAAGTAAGTGCCTACTTCTGCTCGGTCAACGAAAGACCAGCAGCTAATTATCGAAGATCTTACAAAGGCAAGTAAGTGCCTACTTCTGCTCGGTCAACGAAAGACCAGCAGCTAATTATCGAAAATCTTACTAAGGTAAGTAAGTGCCTACTTCTGCTCGGTCAACGAAAGACCAGCAGCTAATCTTACGAGAATTCTATGAAGGCAAGCAAGTGCCAGCATCTGCTTGGTCAACGAAAGACCAGCAGCTAATTATCGAGAATCTTACTAGGGTGAATAAAGCACCTGCATATGTTCGGTCAACAAATGACCAGCAGCTAATCTTAAGAGAATTCTATCAAGGTAAGCAAATGCCTACATCTGCTCGGTCAACGAAAGACCAACAGCTAATTTTTCAAGAATTTTATTAAGGCAAGCAAGTGCAGGCGCCTGCTCGGTCAACGAAATACCAGCAGCTAATCTTACGAGAGTTCTATTAAGGCAAGTAATTACCCACTTCTGCTCGGTCAACGAAAGGCCAGCATCTAATTTTTACGGGAATTCCTCTTTAAGGTAAGTAAATGCCTGCTTCTGCTCGGTCAATAAAGACTAGCAGGCAAAATCAGATAAACCACCAAGCTAATGTGCAGAAACAACCCATAAACAAAAACCAAACAAGAGAGCTAATGGAAAGTATCTAGAAAATTTTATAATTGTTCAATTGTTTACAAAACAAAGGCAAATCCAGAGTTTACACAAAAACAGGCCTAAGGATTAAGAGGGTTAGCGGCTTCAGCAGGTAAAGGATCGACTATCTCTGGAGGTAGAGGATCAGCAGTTCCAGGAGGAGGAGGCACAGATCCTTGTCCAATTTCAAAAGCACGCCCCCCCGCTTCACCCTCCTGCACCCCGTCTAAAGGAGCATCCACCTGATCCTGCTTACCCTGCTCCTTATCCGCCTGTCCAATCTCTGCCATATATCGCTGCACTCCAACCTCCAGCCTGCTCATGTCCAGCTCGGGATATTCTTCCTTAAGCACAGACATGATGCACTTATATGAGAAGGCAATCCCGGAGTCATACTCGGCATCTAGCCGATCATCTACGTCAGCGGATTTGCTTTTCTCCTCAGCCAGCTGCCCTCTCAGAGATTCAATCTCTCCCTCAAGGGCGGTCCTCAAAGTATCTCTCTCACTTTGAGTAGCCTGAAGATCAGATTTCAGGTCACTTAACTCACCCTCAAGCTTGGAGGCATTGGATTCAGGAATAGCAGTTTTCTCCTCCAGATCTGTGATCTGCTTGTTCAATTCCGCCAGCTTCTCCTTGCAGCGATCAGCAGATTCAGCCTTCTTCTTCAGCTCCTGATTGTCCGCTTGAAGCTTCCTCTCAAGGCGCGCAGACCCATTCTTGTAACACGAAACCAAGGTGGCCAGCCTGTAGGAAACCCTTTGAACAGAACCAGCTAGCTCGAAGAGATCCATACTCTCGATGTCCTTCACCATCTTGGGCACCACCAATTTTCTGTATTCCTTTTGATACGGGCTCAGGTAGTCACCCTGATCCCGGGATGGAAGAGGAGAGGACCGATCCTCAGATTGAAGGCTAACCTCAGGACTCTTATAAGAAGTTTTCTCCCCACCACTCTTGCGAGGAGGAGGAGGGGGCAGAGCGGGAACAGGAGCCTTAGAAGGACTGACGCTGGTTTTCTTTGGAGGAGGGGGAGGGTTGCTGGAGCTGCTTGGAGCCCGACCACGCTTTCTGCTCATCTCACTGAGGATCTTGTTATCCATTCCAGCAGTTATGTCCACAAGACGCGAACTGACCAGACTTGTTGGTGACAGGAGGTCTTGGCAGGTAGATGCGTTCACCAGAGCAGTTTCCACCTGAAGCAAAGGTCGGTCTTCAAGCCCCTCGATCAAACCCCACGACTCTGAAATAGCAAAAAAAAAGGTTAAAGAACCCAATAAGTGGCAATTTGATTAAGAATTTAGGCAAAAAATGAACGATCTGGGGTGACAAAATGTGTTGGAAGGTAAATATCACCACCCAACGAATGAGCTGCAGGGCACCAGCTTTCCCCAGCAAAGAAGAATTTGTTCTTCCAATTTTTGCACAAAGAGAGGAAGCCGATGATTGGTTTTCTCTTCGCAGAGCTCGACATGAAATAGTACCAGCCTGCTTCTTTCGGGCTGCTCCTCAGCTGGTATAGATGCTTTACTTCAACAAGGGAGGGCTTCTCTGATCCACACCTCTCCCACAGCACATATATAGCTGAGAGAACCCTCCATCCGTTGAGATGTAGCTGACCTGGAGCCAGGTGCATACCACCCAGTATCTTCGCAAAATAGCGTTGAAGTGGCAGCCGAGCTCCTAATCTGAAACTTTCTAAGTGCATGGTCACATACCCCCGTGGAGGCCGACTAGGAACATCACCTTTCCCAGGAACCACCAGGAGAACCTCCTCAGGAATGTTGTAAAGGTTCCTAAGCTTGAACAGATCAGTTTGGGTGGTGGCACAAGCTATGTAGTCAATAGGATAAGAATCCGCCTCTACCATATGACCAAGGTTCCTTCTACGAGGGGGTCCGCTCGATCCAGAACTGCTCCCCTCACCATCACCAACCCCTTCGGGGACCCTAACCCCACCAAGGCTATAGTCCTCACCAGAGCCCGATGCAGGTCCACCTCTATTCCCTATTAGCTCAAATTTGGGGGACGGAGGAATAGCCAAGGAGCGTGGATACTGAAGGATATCCCCACCGTGGGAGGGGCCTACACTACTAGAGGGATGCATAAAATCAGTGGGTATGGACAGGTTAAGGTCTGAATCCCCTACTTCTTCGTCGCTCTTGTCAATAATTAACTTCCTCTTTCGATTTAACATACCGGAATCCCAAAAGAAAATAGAGAAAACTTGAGTATATGGACACAAAAAGGGCAACACAGAACCCAATCAACAACAACCAGAGGAGAAGTTAAAAGCAATACCTGGATTGAACGGGCACTGATGGCGTGGCTGTGATAGAGAAAAAACCCAGCAGGTGGATACTCCAGACACGAAAAGCGTAAGCAAAGTTCAGAGAGGGGGTTAGTTAACGAGGGAAAGATGAATAACAAAACGAGGAAGATGTAAGTCTAGGGATTTGAAATGAAAAAGAGAAAATGAAAGCATTTAAGTGATGGGGATGCCAGCTCACTCACCGGGTATCGAGGACAGATAGCTCGTCGTTTCAAATTTCAAATACGAAGAGTCTGGAGATGCCACGTCACTAACCGTTACAAGAGGCCAGGATAGATGTAAGCCCAGATATGCACTGGACATGTTCATTTAGGCCTATGCTCAGGTCGGAATCTCCCCAGACGAGAGTGGTACCTCAGGTCCGTCCCAGTAAACCGAAGACCAGATGAAAAGCTCCCCGAGTTGGTAAGATTTGACTATCAGTTTCTACTCTTAACTCATTTCACTCGCAAGACCAGAAACTGGGGGACTGGTGTTAAGTCAGTAAGATCACCAGCTTAGCCATACCATCATTTCCACCCCGACCTGGATCACTTCAGCCAAATGATACGAGCAGAGCACTGATAATAAATCTTCTACGAGCAAGTTCCAACCCGAGATGAAAATCAGCCAAAGGACGGTACCGACCAGAGGTAAATACCGAGCAGATACCCATTCCCTAAAAAGCGGAAGCACGATCTCACGAAATCACGACGGTTGCGCTATGCCCAGAACCGCCGAGGGAGATACGGAGTTCCACATTGACCTACAATGCAGCAGTTAGAGTCTCATGGGGACTGCCACTACCCGAAATAGATGGGAAGTAGAGGGCGAAGGAGAACGTGGGACAGTGGCCATAAAAAAGAAAGAGACCAATGAAGAAGGGGAGAGAAAAACTGAGAGGGGGGAAAACGCTGCCAAATTGTAACCATGCCATTTTCTTACAGATTTTGAACAAACTTATTGAATTCCAATTGCATTGTTTTTCCGTAAACACCTTGCGCTAACTTAGGCATCGGAGGGTTTACGCCGGCAAAACCACCGGCGTCTCTGATCCGTTTTTGGTGAACGCAGGTCTAGTGAGAGAAAGGAGGGTGATTCCAACCTTGGCGGTTCGAGCAACTGCCGATAACATAAACGTTAGTGAAAGAATCTGGTCGGTCAAAGGACGAGCAGATTTCAGCATCAACAATCCTTTCATCCACCTTCAATAAAGATGAGAATTTCTTGTACATTCTACGAAATTATATTAATAGTTGCTTGCTTCCATCAACTTCAGAATTTCTCGTACCTATCGAGAATTCAATGTTGTGGCACATGTCTTGGTTAATTTTGGAGTTCAATGTATATTCATTCTACTTTCATTTGTTGGGATAATCTGCGTTCAAAGATTTTTTTATCGTCTTTTCAGAGATACTAATAATTTCGCAATTATTGATTTGTTCGATCTTTTGGATTTTTTTTATAAGCTTACTTTTGTTAGTTTGTTATTTTTTTTCTTTTTTTTTCCTTCTTTCATGTGGATTATGAGGGGTAAGATTCAAGAATAAAACTCATTATATTTTTCTAATTTGATGTAATTTGTTTTCATTTCATTTAATACAGCTCTTTCGTTGGGTTTAGGTTCACAATAAATAAATAAAATATTAGAAGACAACATTAACCTACATTACATTATTCTTTTTTTTAAAAAAAAATTTTCAGACCTAGACAACACGAGGGAGAGTCTATTAATAAAATCTAACGAATTTCAATTTTCAATAGACGGTTTTCAGTTTTTTATCCCCCAAAAAGAAAAAAATTAGGTGGACTTCAATGGTGATTTATTCAAACTAAAGGATTATTTGATTTTTTATAAACTACAAGGATTCATCTGTAATTAGCCTATAATTTTACTCATTTGCCGGCTAGCCCACTCAATGATGTGAGTTTTAATCGTCACCTTCTCTGGACAACCTGTATTTGTATTATCAGGTAAGCTCCTACTCTTCCTATTTTATTATATTTTCCTCCTTTTTTTAAATCTTCTGTAAATTGTGATTCTTTGCGATGACCCGTTTGCATTATTTACTACAATTTTGGTGAAATATGATAGATTGAGTTCAGTCTACTAACTGTTCGATGAATTGCTACTGTGAGTCGTATGTACTTGCGTTGTTATCGAATGCTTTAATTTGCTAAGGAGGCTGAATGCGATACTCCGTAATCTTTCTTTATTTATTTATTTATAATTTATGTTTTAGTGATACCCATGTCGTGAGATCTTGTGGATCTTACATTATCATCAATGATCAATGATTGTCTCAGCTGTTAGCTAACAACAAAATTAATAGTTTAGGGTCCTTTGGAAACATTTTTATGAAATTATTTTTGCACAAATCTATATATATATATATATATATATATATATATAAAGTTGGGACTTGAGGAGGTGATGTGACATCACCATTTCTCATCATCTCATATTTTCTATTATTTAATAAATTAGTTGAAATTAAAAAATAATTACATTACAAAATATTAAAATAGAAAATAATTATTAGATTATAAATGATTACATGTCTTTTCCTCTTTCTATTTAAATTCAACAATATGTAACTATTAATAATAATTAATTATAAGTCTTGAAACATCCATTTATTTTATTATGCCAACAATTAAATTTTAGTGGCTTAAAATACATCAATTAATTAATATTAGTATATGAAAAAAGGTTCCTTCATCTTCCCTCAACAATGCCATTACAACCTAATTTTATTGTCATAATCCCATATTTAATTATTCAATCTTTTGTTTAGTGCATTTTAACTTCTTCAAACTCCATAAACATTAAATACTTAAGATTTGTGGCATCATTATTTCTCATCTTTTTATATTCTCTATTATCTAATATATTGGTTGAGATTAAAAAATAATTACATTACAAAATATTAAAAATCTATATCTATCTATGTCAAGACCCAGCCCAAGTCCACTAGGATCTTGTCCGCTTTGAGCCGTAACCCGCACGGTTTTGTTCCCAGGGCAGCCCATACTACCCCAAAAAGCCTCCTAGCAACTCAAGACTTGTCCCCCCCTTATAGCCCAGGTTTCACCCCCGTGCTTTGTCGATGTGGGATATCTCAATCCACCCCCCTTAAGGTCACAGCGTCCTCGCTGTGCACACCGTTCAAGAGGCACCCGACAGGGCTCCGCTATGATACCATCTGTCAAGACCCGGCCCAAGTCCACTAGGATATTTTCCGCTTTGGGCCGTAGCCCGCACGGTTTTGTTCCCAGGGCAGCCCATACTACCCCAAAAGGCCTCCTAGCAACTGAAGGCTTGTCCCCCCTTATAGCCCAGGTTTCACCCCCGTGCTTTGTTGATGTGGGATCTCTCAATCCACCCCCCTTAGGGCCACAGCGTCCTCGCTATGCACACCGTTCAAGAGGCACCCGACAGGGTTCCGCTCTAATACCAACTGAAACGACCCGCCCCGCACTCCCCCAGGGCGAGTCTATCTAAACTCGTAAAATTAAAACTAGTCTATAAAAAGTTCGGCAGAGTCTCCCTTAAAAATAAAACATATCCAATCTTGCACATTACAAAATAACACTCCCAAAATAATTCAATACTCAACCATCCTCAATAACCAACTTCTCACATCAACATATCAAATATCACCCAAATCATCCGAATAGTAAAATACATCGATTACATAAAATAATAATTAAACACAACTCGCAAAAATCTCAAATATTAAAATAATAAAATCTGTGACTCCTAGCACCATCACGTGACCACATTATCAAACTAACGTTCGCTACTAGGTTGACTGATGTACCTGTAAATCTCCTGTGGAGGGAAAAATATTATAAAAATAAAAGAGGGGTGAGTATAAAACTCAGTGAGCTCAGTGAGTGGATAGTAGGTGTTGATAATTTAATAAATTATTTAAAATCATTTCATCGTTCTCAAATCTTTTCTTAAATCAATTTCAATTTCGTAAATCAATTCTCAAATCAATTTCTCAAAATATCATAAACTCATTTAATTTAAATCAGGCAATAATAAATCTGCATAAAAATCGATGGAATCATCATACTCATATCAAATACTGAATATTAAAAACTGTCATCAAACAAGTACCCATGGGATAATCTGATCATATCCGGGCTTCAACGGCTAGGCAATGACGCACTATCTGGGTAACGTCACGCCCCGGAGCCATAACGGATAGATGGGGACGATCTAATCTCACATCTCATATCTCATATCTCATATCTCATATCTCATATATTTGTACTGTGCATGCATAAGCCCCCAAAAGGCAAAAGTATCCAAACACACGGCCCAAAGCCTCTATGTGTGCTCAGACGGCCCCAAAGGCCTCTATTTCATCTTATCTGTATCTCTTTTCTCATCTCATATTATCTGTTTCTCTGTATCTAGGGGAAGGGTACTGTCTAATGATTTCAAAAATAACATATACATAAACATATAATCTCATCTGAAATCTCTTTTTCTATCTATTCAACATATCTCAAATCTGCTCAATTCTAATACCATGCTTTTACTCAAAAACGATAATAAAATCATGACTCAAACTGTAATATACGCACTTCGAATTTCTTAAGTAAGTGCCGATTTTATGTTTTCTCTTCTCTATTAATTTTTAATTTCGTCACGACAGTTTAATTGGGATAAATTGAGCTCGCTTACACGCGCCGATGGCCGTATTTTATTTTCGTAACGGGTCCGAAATTCACTTAATTTGTATTAAGCGTGAAAAAAAAAGAAGGGCAGAATTGTATAATTGGAAACGGGCTTGCTTCATTTTGAGGGAGAGAAACCGAGAGAGAGAGAGAGAGAGAGAGTTGACCCGTTTGATCGACCCAAACCCGCGAGTTTGACCCGGACGGATCTCCCAACTCCGGCCACCTTACCGGCCGTGGTTGGTATCGATTCGAAGCTTGGAAGACGACCGCCATATCCCCGCTGTTTTCGTTGCCGAAAACTGGCCAGAACGCCGGCGATCAAGCTCGAAAAATTGCGGTAAAGACCTGTTTTTGCCGCCGTTGAATCCGCTGGATTTTTTGGAACGCCACCACTTGGAACTGGTTCCTCCCATCCCCAGCAACATTTCCTGACCAGCCACGACCACCGGGGACGTCGGGAACTCACCGAACAACCACCAGAAATTTACGGAACTTTGGAACTTCGATCCGCGTGACGACTCACGGCCACCACCGTTCGATTCACCGAGGTCGGAACTAGCAGACCTAAGCTCCCCGTCGTCGTTGACTGAAGTCCGGTCACCGTTGACCGGTGAGGGGCAATTCGGTAAATTCATGGACTTTTGGGGGTGATTGTGTAATTTTATGTAAATAATGGACATTTTGGTAATTTTGAGTTAGGGCAATGAGATAATTTGAGATTATGATGGTGATTCGGTAATTTAAGTCGTTAAAGGCATTTCGGTAATTTTACGATCCAAGGGTAATTTCGTAATTTCAGACAATGTGGTATGTAATCTGAATTGAGGACAATTTGGTAATTGACGATTATTAGGATAATTTTGGTAAATTATGATGTTTGAGGATAAGTCGGTAAAATATTGTTGTTGGGGGTATTTTGGTAATTGTGGCATGTAGGGGCATTTTGGTAATTTTACTCATGCAGGAATAGTTTATCGTGAATAGATATTCGTTTCGAGATTTATTAAATTGGTTATATTTTATAATTTACGGAGAATGATTATGGTATTTTCGTGATTTAGGAGGATCCGCATCCGCGAACAAGAATCAACTCGCGGACGTTGTTGATACCGAGTTTAGGCATCATCACTGTGAGTGGAATATACAAAACCTATTTTCAGAGTATATGCTGATTTTATAATACAGTGCAGTATGTTTTGATAAATAAGTATTGAATGCTTCGATTTAATGATTTTTTTCAGAAAGTTGATTTTTATTTATGAGTTGATATTTACTATTATTGAGAATAAGTTTGAATAATGATTTTATTATCGTATTTGAGTAAAAGCATGGTATTAGAATTGAGCAGATTTGAGATATGTTGAATAGAAAGAAAAAGAGATTTCAGATGAGATTATATGTTTATGTATATGTTATTTTTGAAATCATTAGACAGTACCCTTCCCCAGATACAGAGAAACAGATAATATGAGATAAGAAAAGAGATACAGAAAAGAGATACAGATAAGATGAGATAGAGGCCTTTGGGGCCGTCTGAGCACACATAGAGGCTTTGGGCCGTGTGTTTGGATACTTTTGCCTTTTGGGGGCTTATGCATGCACAGTACATATATATGAGATATGAGATATGAGATATGAGATGAGATCGTCCCCATCTGTCCGTTGTGGCTCCGGGGCGTGACGTTACCCAGATAGTGCGTCATTACCTGGCCGTTGAAGCCCGGATATGATCAGATTATCCCTTGGGTACTTGTTTGATGACAATTTTTAGTATTCAGTATTTGATATGAATATGATGATTCCATCGATTTTTATGCAGATTTCTTATTGCCTGATTTGAATTAAATGAGTTTATGATATTTTGAGAAATTGATTTGAGAATTGATTTACGAAATTGAAATTGATTTAAGAAAAGATTTGAGAAATTGATTTGAGAACGATAAAATGATTTTAAATAATTTATTCTCACTGAGCTCACTGAGTTTTATACTCACCCCTCTTTTGTTTTTATAATTTTTCCCCCCACAGGAGATTTACAGGTACATCAGTCAACCTAATAACGAATGTTAGTTTGATAATGTGGTCACGTGATGGTGGTAGGAGTCGTAGATTTTATTATTTTAATATTTGAGATTTTTGCGAGTTGTGTTTAATTATTATTAGTTTATGTAATCGATGTATTTTACTATTCGGATGATTTGGGTGATATTTGATATGTTGATGTGAGAAGTTGGTTATTGAGGATGGTTGAGTATTGAATTATTTTGGGAGTGTTATTTTGTAATGTGCAGGATTGGATATGTTTTATTTTTAAGGGAGACTCTGTCGAAATTTTTATAGACTAGTTTCGATTTTACGAGTTTAGATAGACTCGCCCTGGGAAAGTGCGGTGCGGGTCGTTTCACAAACTCATTCTCAATAATAAGAAATATCAACGCATAAATAACACTCAACTTTCTGAAAAATCATTAAATCGAAGCGTTCAATACTTATTTATCAAAACATACTGCACTGTATTATAAAATCAGTATATACTCTGAAAATAGATTTTGTATATTCCACTCACAGTGATGATGTCTAAACTCGGTATCAACAACGTCCGCGGGTTGATTCTCGTTCGCGGATGCAGATCCTCCTAATCACGAAAATACCATAATCATTCTCCATAAATTATAAAATATAACCAATTTAATAAATCTCGAAACGAATATCTATTCACGATAAATCATTCCCGCATGAGTAAAATTACCAAAATACCCCTACATGCCAAAATTACCAAAATACCCCAAACATAAATATTTTACCGACTTATCCGAAAACGTCATTATTTACCAAATTATCCTCAAACTTTAGTATTAACCAAATTATCCTTATAATCGTCAATTACCAAATTGTTCTCAATTCGGATTACATAAATTAACCACATTGTCCGAAATTACGAAATTACCCTCTATGCGTAAATTACCAAAATGTCCTTAATGTCCTTAACGTCTTAAATTATTGAATTACCATCGTAATCTCAAATTATCTCATTGCCCCAATTAAAATTATCAATTTGTCCAATGATTCCACAAATTACATATTTACCCTCAAATTACAAAATTACCAAAATACCTTTGAATTCAATATTACCAAAATACCCTTATATCAAAATTACCAAATTAACCTTAAAATCATAAATTACCAACTTATCCTCAATTCCAGCAATTACTAAAATATCCACAAAATCTGAAATTCAAAATTTGCCCTTAGACTGAGAAATTACCAAAATACCCTTGCCGGTCAACGGTCACCGGAAATTGTTGAGTCCAACGGTGGTGGCCGTGACCTCCCACGCGCGTTGCCGGTGGCGGATCAAAGCTCCAAAATCCGCAAGCTTTCCGGTGATCGTTCGGCGATTTTCCAGCGTCCCCGATGATCGTGGTTGGTATGAAATTGTTGCTGGAGATGTGAGGAACCAGTTCCAAGTGGTGGCGTGTCACAACTCCGGCGGAATCAACAACGACGAAATTGGGTCTAAGCCGCGACTTTCGAGCTCAAATCGCCGGCGTTCCAGTCATTTTCCGACAACGAGAATGGCATAGATACGTAGCTCGTCTCTCAAGCTTTGAATCGATACCAAGCTTGCCCGGAATGGTGGCCGGAAATGGAAGAACCGGCGGGTCAAAGTCACAGGTCCGGGTCGGTCAAACGGGTCAAACTCGGGTTAAACTCCTTTCTCTCTCTCGTCCATTCTCTCTTTCAGTCTCTCTCTCTCTATATTTATATACAGGGGTGGCCTATTACAAACTTCCCCCTTTCAAAGAATTTCGTCCTCAAAATTCACTTGTAATCATGCTTACAAAGTCTAAACCTCAAGAATTACTTACGATCTATAAATCCTTATATAGATCAAAACCAATCACATCACGCGTTCGCTGCGCTACTCTGATACCTCAAAACATATACGTTCTTAGTAACATAATCACAAGTCCTAGCGGTTTGGCATAGACTTAATTCTAATCATCATTGTCATCTCTTTCCCAAGCGATAGCGAATGTGACTTCCATCCGCACATTTTCTGGTTGGGAATGCTCTGATACCATCTGTCAAGACCCGGCCCAAGTCCACTAGTGGCCCAAGTCCACTAGGATATTGTCCGCTTTGGGTCGTAGCCACACGGTTTTGTTCCCAGGGCAGCCCATACTACCCCAAAAGGTCTCCTAGCAACTCAAGGCTTGTCCCCCCTTATAACCCAGGTTTCACCCCGTGCTTTGTTGATGTGGGATCTCTCAATATACCAAGCACGGTCGGTAATTGAGAGATCCCACATCGACAAAGCACGGGGGTGAAACCTGGGCTATAAGGGGGGACAAGCCTTGAGTTGCTATGAGGCTTTTTGGGGTAGTATGGGCTGCCTTGGGAACAAAACCGTGTGGGCTACGACCCAAAGCGGACAATATCCTAGTGGACTTGGGCCGGTTCTTGACAATCTATCTATTTATCTATATATATATATATATTACACAATAACAATTATTTAAAGATTTTAATGAGGCATATTCTTTGTAATGAACATCCAAAGAGGAGTGTTATGAATTTATTAAAATAAATGTAGATGTTCATAACATATATCTTTTAGTCTCCCCACTATCTCTCATTAATAACCTTTAGCTTCCCTATAATTCCCACTATCTCACAAAGAATTATGATCCATAATTTTTCATTAATTTCATGGAGTGATTATGTAACTATAAAAGGAGAGCTCATCTTACACAATTGAAATGAATAAAATCACTCTATAATATATTCTCTTATTTTATTCTTTTATTTTGCGTTGCTTCTTTATTTGTATTGCTGCCTAATCATTTTTTTTGTTTTTTATAAGGCTGTCTCATCTTTAAAAAAAATTAATTCATATTTTTTATCAGTTTTATCAAATGTAAAATAAAAAAGAACACTACTAATTTTTTTAAAAAACCGCACAAAGCGCGGCTCTATTTTCTAGTTATATATAAACAAAAGGAATGAATTAAAATATTGTATTTTCAAGATTCTCAAAACAAAAGCACTGAAAAATTTATCTGGTACTAGCATTTTGGATAGGTCAAAGAAGATTTTTGTATGCTTCTAAAATCCTCTATCTTTATGAGGCAGAAAACATCTCTGATGTTTTCATAAGTACAGACTTATCTTTAGAGGATAATTTTTGTGTTCTGCAAATTCTACTTCTCGAGAAAGTTTAAAATTTGAAGGAAGAAAAAAAATGAGTCTCGAAATACATAGAAAATCTGCCCTTAAGTGTTTGTTTTGGAGCCAAAGTGAGGCAAACATTCATGCTTATTAGCTGTTGATCCGTTCCTGAGCAAGTTATCGAGTTCCTCTTCCACTAGACATGGGCATCAAGCTACGAGGCGTCGGCAGATTAGCGAGCCTTCACTTTGTAATGTCATTTCTTTCTTTTTTTTTTTTTTTTGGGTTTGCCATTTTGAAGTTAGATGCATGAGTTCCTCTAAATTATTATTATTGGCAAATCTCAATGAACATCAACATTTAGTCATTAGAAGGAAATTATTGCTTTAAACAACAATGGTAAGACTTACAAAGTCGAAATGCAAAATTTCTATCAAAACTTGAAGGTAATGTGACTTTGTCTTCTAAAGCTATTTAATGATTAGTTATTTTAATAAACTTCCACTTATTTAGAGGAACAAGCACAATTAGCCAAGTGTTGCAGGAATTATTGCAAGGAAAACTTGCCTCCTAATTTTGGTGATCAGAAGCAGCAAACAAATTTTGGAATGCCGGCAATGCAAAAGGCAAGGAAATTGAAATCTTTAAAAACTTCATGCTTTACTTCAGTTCCTACTGCATGTTCAAATTGTTTCCACTTGCATTTGCAATGATGTGTGAATGCTTTTTGAGCTTATTACTGTTTGCCTAGATAGAGTAGCTTTTCTTCTAAGGATGTCCAATGTTTTGGTGAATGCTCATTTTGTCATTTTGATGCCAACATCTTGTTTGTTATTGCATTTTTACACGACACTGATAAAATAGACCTGTCATCCAGTAAAGATTATCCCCATAGTGACAAATGGGCAAAAAAAAAAAAAAAGAAATTGTCTTGTCATCTTTTTCCTTTTCCCTTTCGCAGCTGTTGTCTAGTGGCATCTCAGATGAGGAAAGGAAGGCATTGATGAATTCTGTGAACCCAAAATATGTTCTTAGAAACTACTTGTGCCAGAGTGCTATCGATGCAGCTGAGCTCGGAGATTTTGGTGAGGTGAGGAGGTTGCTTAAACTTATGGAACGCCCATATGACGAGCAACCAGGAATGGAAAAGTATGCTCGCCTGCCCCCGGCATGGGCTTATCGACCAGGTGTTTGCATGCTTTCCTGTTCATCGTAATCTGCCATTCTCCGCATTACGTTATACCTATACCAGAAAGAGGATTGTAACTTCGTGTATATAATAGTCGAATCATCATTATTATTATTTTTTTTTGTGGCTGCAGAAAAAGTAGAAATAATTTGTATGGCATTATTTCTTTGCAGAATTTTAACAGTTTATGCATTTCGAAATCATTTTATTTATTACAATTTTTTATTTTATGACTTCTTGCAATTGGCTTCACAAGGATTCGTACAAAATTGTAGGTTAAGAATATTTTATCTTATAGAAAGGCAGGAGTTTAGAAATGTTTAGATCTTGTATCACCTTTATTTTGCAACTTACGCAGTATGTAAATTCCATTATAGTTACATTCATCAAGAAAAATTAAATATCAATAATGGCAATATCCTCTTGATCAGTAATAAATTTACATGTAATACAACTAGTAATGTCCAAGAGTGCCTTTTTGATATTACTTATTAGCTTAATGTCACGGGACGAGAGGTTTCGACTCCGTGCGGCACTCCCGCATCCCATACTACGAGAGTAAGCCTGAAGGAAGTGGCACAATGTCGACTGGTTTCGCCCTGCCTTGGGCTCGTCAGGAGAACGGCTCCAGTTCCCAACCAGTGTGCGTCAGGATATTCCTAGACTCCTCTTCAGCGTTAAGTCCTCGACTAGCGACAAGCTCCCCAAACTCAACCGGGTCGGCCTGCCTGAACTCCAAAGAGTCTAGGGCATTGTATCGCCATGCACACTTTCCTGAAGCACGTCTCCCACAATCAGCACAACCAGCAACGACAATAGCGTACGGGCGCATATCTTGGGTGTCACGATTGCGGTCCGTAACATTCTCCCACCGCCATAACCATGCACGTCCTCGTGCATGAGGAGTACGCCTCGCAAGTGTGCACTTCCACGCGAAAACGTGAAGATCGGCTTATCATCAACCCATGAACTCCCTGCCTACTCGTCCTCGATCCGTGGAGAGGACCCGCGTGCAGACACCATCCACTTGGTGCGAACGCTTGGGGGTGTGAGAACCCACCTGTTCGTCCCGCTTGTCGACCCTTGCATCCGGAAGGGTGGGGACCCGCGTGGTGCGGCATTGGAGCGCTTGGCGAGCTCGCGACGAGGGTTTTGCGAGATGACAAGAGCGGCTCTGATACCATCTGTCACGGGACGAGAGGTTTTGACCCCGTGCGGCACTCCCGCATCCCATACTACGAGAGTAAGCCTGAAGGAAGTGGCACAATGTCGACTGGTTTCGCCCTGCCTTGGGCTCGTCAGGAGAACGGCTCCAGTTCCCAACCAGTGTGCGTCAGGATATTCCTAGACTCCTCTTCAGCGTTAAGTCCTCGACTAGCGACAAGCTCCCCAAACTCAACCGGGTCGACCTGCCTGAACTCCAAAGAGTCTAGGGCATTGTATCGCCATGCACACATTCCTGAAGCACGTCTCCCACAATCAGCACAACCAGCAACGACACTAGCGTACGGGTGCATATCTTGGGTGTCACGATTGCGGTCCGTAACATTAAGGTCAAATAATTAATGGCCCTGAACTCCCAATAACAAGTCTCTTGTATCCCTGTGAATGAAAATTAGCATGAAAGGGGGTCTCTCTACAGCAATTTATAGGATCGCAACTCTTAGGGTTGCTTGGTTTTATATTGTGGGTGGTCAGATATAGCTTCTAAATTATCATACTAAACATATGTTGATGCCTTTTTGATATTACTTATTAGCTTAAGGTCAAATAATTAATGGCCCTGAACTCCCAATAACAAGTCTCTTGTATCCCTGTGAATGAAAATTAGCATGAAAGGGGGTCTCTCTACAGCAATTTATAGGATCGCAACTCTTAGGGTTGCTTGCTTTTATATTGTGGGTGGTCAGATATAGCTTCTAAATTATCATACTAAACATATGTTGATGTAATTTGAAACCTATAACACTTTTATTATTTTTATCAAAATTGTTATTTAAAAATCACCAAACATTCTAAATTTCTGTAAGTTTTAAGGTTTTCTTTGTCTTTTTATTTCTTTTTTTTTGTTTTGTTTTTAAAGTTATCTTCCAACTAGTATGGCGCGGTCCATACGTACCGAGAGCAGAGCACTCTTCAATACTGAACGTGTACACTTGCATTGCATTAATGCATATTTATAGGAGCGATTTGCAACACACACACACGCGTAATAATCTCCATTATTTTATTCACATTTCAAAAGTATGCAGCTCCAGATATTGTTACCTTTTACCATTTCCCTACTCTTCAATGTCTTATTATCCATGGCCAAATCAAAAACCACAAAATATTGAAAATCTGCTTCCAGGACCTCCACAGCTTCCTCTGAAACGAAACTTGTACAGCTTGATAGCTCAAAAGTTGTAGCAACTAGCCATAACTCTTGCAAAATCAATTCACCTATCGTGTTCCCGTGGAGATAGTAATAAGTCAATCATTCTTACTGAAAGGATTTACTTGTACGCAAGCAACATGCTTTGTAGGGCAGCATTCGACAACAAATACAAGGACCAGCCTCCACTGAGCACATTATCAAGAGAAATGTTATCACTTGCAGGAGCTTAAGATTGTCCGCAATGTTCCCGAGTTTGAAATTTCTTTATATATTATTCAACATCGCATTCAAGAGGAGGACGGAAAAGGAAGATCTTGTTGATATTTTTCTAAGGCTTGAGAATAGTCATGACCTTGAGATTCCCCTCTCTACATCTTTGCCCTCTAAAATATAAATAAGGGTAACGGTCATTTTATCTAATAATAAATATATGAGTCCAAAAATTGAAAGACTTCACTTCTTTTGGTTAATTCAAATTGTATAGATATTATTTTGCCCTTATAACCATTAAAATCAATAAAAAGATAAAAAGTTTTAGAGGATAACTTGATATTTTTAAAAATAGAGAAGATGATTTGAAAATAATCAATTAATGTGGAGTAATTCAAAATTTTGCCATGCGTGTAACACATGCATTAATTTTTCACTTATGCATTAAAAACCTATGAACAGGCAAGCATTCAATCCTTGTCCCTTTCTTTCAATTGTAAGTTTGCAATTTAGAGCGGTGAACCACTACTCTAAGAACGATTATGAGGGTAGTTGTTTGAATTTCATAACTCAATCTCCCCTAATTAAGTAAAAAATTATGTGGAGTTAATTTATAAATCTTTCTTTCTTACAAAAATACGAGTAGAGAAGAGCTATCTCTCCTTTATAAAGATCGTATGTATGAACATGTACTTAATAGAATTAATATAATTATATATTTAATTATAAATATTATTATAATGTCTGTTTTAATATCAGTTATAAATATATGTGTAATCTATTAAAAAAAATAAATTTGCAATTTAGAGTCAAGCTACTAGGAATCTTGAGTCAATGCGCCATTACGATTTGACAGGAATTGCGTGTGGTGGAGACCTCGTACAATGATAGCCCCCTGGCCCTGCCGCACCATAAATACCATGCAAACACATAAGCACAACTGATTAAGGCAAATGCTATGTTATAATTAATGTAACACACACACTCAATAACAACCATACAAATTGTGTGGGTCCATCATTTGTGTGGTTGTTGTTGAGTGTGTATGTTACATTAATTGTAACATAGGGACTCCCACTGATTAATTACCACACACAGATTTTAAGCCAATAAGCCAGTAACTTTTTGACGATGACCTTGCCATTGCTTCAAGAATTCTCGGTTAAACGGCGGGCGCCGGAACTTGTTGGCCCAGCGTTGGCGCCGAAAAGTCATGAAGTGAAGCAACTTTCCGATATCGATGACCAACAAGGTTTATGGTTTCAAGTTCCATTAATATTTTTCTACAAGAATAATCCTTCACCTTCGATGAAAGGGAAAGATCCGGTTAAGGTCATCAAGGAAGCCCTGAGCAGAGCACTTGTGTATTATAATCAAGAAATCAATACATCTTTGCCCTCTAAAATATAAATAAGGGTAACGGTCATTTTATCTTTGGTAAATTTACCAAGGGCTATAGTCATAAGGGTCTTTATGACACAATCAATAATTCGCTTCATTTTCAATTAGGCCTTGCTCTAGCCTCTTTAGGGGTTATTACTTCCTTGGTAGCTCAACACATGTACTCTTTACCTGCTTATGCATTCATAGCGCAAGATTTTACTACTCAAGCTGCGTTATATACTCATCACCAATACATCGCGGGATTCATCATGACAGGAGCTTTTGCTCACGGAGCTATCTTTTTTATTAGAGATTACAATCCGGAACAGAATGAGGATAATGTATTGGCAAGAATGTTAGACCATAAGGAAGCTATTATATCCCATTTAAGTTGGGCCAGCTTGTTTCTGGGGTTCCATACTTTGGGACTTTATGTTCATAATGATGTCATGCTTGCTTTTGGTACTCCGGAGAAACAAATCTTGATCGAACCGATATTTGCCCAATGGATACAATCTGCTCATGGTAAAACTTCATATGGATTCGATGTACTTTTATCTTCAACGGATGGCCCTGCATTCAATGCGGGTCGAAGCATATGGTTGCCTGGCTGGTTAAGTGCTGTTAATGAGAATAGTAATTCTCTATTCTTAACAATAGGCCCTGGAGACTTTTTGGTTCATCATGCTATTGCTCTAGGTTTACATACAACTACATTGATCTTGGTAAAGGGGGCTTTAGATGCACGGGGTTCTAAGTTAATGCCAGATAAAAAGGATTTCGGTTATAGTTTTCCTTGCGACGGTCCGGGACGAGGCGGTACTTGTGATATTTCGGCTTGGGACGCATTTTATTTGGCAGTTTTCTGGATGTTAAATACCATTGGGTGGGTTACTTTTTATTGGCATTGGAAACACATCACGTTATGGCAGGGTAACGTTTCACAGTTTAATGAATCTTCCACTTATTTGATGGGATGGTTAAGAGATTATCTATGGTTAAACTCTTCCCAACTTATCAATGGGTATAACCCGTTTGGTATGAATAGTTTATCAGTCTGGGCGTGGATGTTCTTATTTGGACATCTTGTTTGGGCTACTGGATTTATGTTTTTAATTTCCTGGCGCGGGTATTGGCAAGAATTGATTGAAACTTTAGCGTGGGCTCACGAACGCACACCCTTAGCTAATTTGATTAGATGGAGAGATAAACCAGTGGCCCTTTCCATTGTGCAAGCACGATTGGTTGGATTAGCCCACTTCTCTGTAGGTTATATATTCACTTATGCGGCTTTCTTGATTGCCTCTACATCGGGCAAATTTGGTTAATTCTTTCTATCTTGTATCCGCGCGATAATATCATTTCTTTCGGTAGAGAAGGGGTATGCCTTCTTATATTTCTACAGCTATATTTCTACATCTAGGATCCGACTTGTATCATTGATAATAATAGGGACGGAACCGCTATGGCAAGGCAAAGTTTGATTCAGAGGGAAAAGAAAAGGCACAAATTGGAACAAAAATATCATTTGATTCGTCGATCCTCAAAAAAAGAAATAAACAAAGCTCCATCGTTGAGCGATAAATGGAAAATTCATGGAAAGTTACAATCCTCACCGCGTAATAGTGCACCTACCCGTCTTCATCGACGTTGTTTTTTGACCGGAAGGCCGAGAGCTAACTATCGAGACTTTGGACTATCCGGACACATACTTCGTGAAATGGTTCATGCGTGTTTGTTGCCGGGGGCAACAAGATCAAGTTGGTAAGGATTAAAATATCCTTCATTTTTATTTTTTCGATTGATTTCTATGATCTATCATCATAGAGGCGGCCCCTTTACCATTCTGTACAAATAGGCTATTCTATTTGTACGGGTATGGAAAAGGGGCGCATTCAATCCTTGTTTGTTTCTTAGTTCTTCCCAGTCCTTCTCTTCATCGCGGGGTAGAGCAGTTTGGTAGCTCGCAAGGCTCATAACCTTGAGGTCACGGGTTCAAATCCCGTCTCCGCAACATTTTTTATTTTTTGACAAAAAAATGATGTTTGATTCTGTTAACTATTAATTAATTAAATTAATTAGCACTTTTCTCTTTTTTTTTTTTTTTTTTTCTTGGGGTGGAAAGATAGAACCGCTATACTATCACGGTCAACTATAAGAAGTCGTTTATCCTATTAACTACATTACTTTACCTTGGCGGATAGCGGGAATCGAACCCGCGTCTTCTCCTTGGCAAAGAGAAATTTTACCATTCGACTATATCCGCATTTTTTCCTTGAAATGGCTGGAAAATCTTTATCCAGAGTTAGGCCAGATACTCTCTTCAGGGTAATTCCATCAAATTCCACTACCAAACCAATTTAAATGAAAGCCAAGTACATATTGCAATTTTCAATATTAATTAATATTCATTAATATTCATTATTGAATAGTTTTCAATATTTTATTTCTATTAATTATTATATTACTATTTATTTCTAATATATAGATATTTTTCTATTAATAATATATATTTCTATTAATTATTAGATAATTATATTATCTTTATCAGAATTCTATTAAATAGATTCTAATTATCTACTTTCGATTATTATTATTTTTTAATCTTATTTTTTTTATAATAATATAATTTTTCGTTCTATCTAATAATAGAATTTTAAATAATATAATTTTATTGTTTATTTTTCATTCTAGTTCCAGAAGTTTGACCCCTCCCACGAATTTTTGTGTTTTTTTTTTATTTGCATTTTGGAGACTTATAGTGAATTTTAATGTGTCTCACAACCCGAAAAATTCGTGGGAGGGGCATTTCATTGTTGGATTGGGAACGAATAGATTTAAGAAATGAGAGAGTTAAGGATACCCACCAGAAAGACTAATCCAATCCACAATGATGTACCAGA